>CM046880.1:478408392-479689884 GCA_025667525.1 Glebionis coronaria
AGATCTATCTCGTATGATCTTAATTCCAAGAACATATGCAGCTTCACCTAAATCTTTCATGGAAAAACACTTGCTTAGCCAAGCTTTCACTTGAAGCATTGAAGTGCTATTTCCCATGCGTAATATGTCATCTACATATAATTTTAGGAATGCTAGATCACTCCCACTAGCTTTAACATATACACATGGTTTATTGGGATTCTGAACGAAATCAAGCTTTTTGATTTCTTTATCAAACCATATATTCTAGGTTCTGGAAGTTTGCTTCAATCCATAAATGGATCTCTGTATCTTACATACTTTTCTAGGATACTTTGGATCCATAAAGCCTTTGGGTTTCACCATGTTAACATCTTCACTAAGGTGACCATTTAAGAAGGCAATCTTGACATCCATTTTTCAAATCTCGAAGTCATAAAACGCCGCTATGGCTAAGATAATCCTAATAGCTCTAATGTATGCAACCATACAGAAGGTTTCCTTATAACCTAGCCCATAGGTTTGTGTTGATGCAACCAATGCCTAAAATATTATTTGTAATGACTAATCTTTTTTAGTTTTGATCACGACAAAGTATAAAAACATTTAGCGTCAAAGATAATAAAAAGACAAATTATTCAACAAACACTATCCTGAAGGTAATAATCATTTAAGTCTTACACAAACACATCTTATACATGTTTAGTGATCATAGAAAGTGATTAACCTCAAAACACACATTTATACAAATGTGACAAAATATTTTAATAAACTTTATTTTAAGAAAATGTTTTATTAAAATAGAAAATGAAAATTTGAATTTGACATATTCCAAATAGCCTAAGAATATACATTTGAGGTATAAACTTCACCAGATGAGATTTCCCCCTTAAAAGACAAAAAGGAGCGGACTCTAGTAGTCGCGGCTCAATATAGGTGTGTGCGGCTTAATATCAATATTGAGCCGCCAACCCATTTAATGAGTCGCGCCCAAATAGCCATTATACTTTTTCCCCTATAAATAGTGGATCATATCTTCATTTTCAAGAGAACCTTTTGGACAATTTTCTGCTTCTTATCTTATTAGATCCTCGTAACCGACCTTAATCCATGTATGGTCTCTTGGGCCGACATAATTAGGGAGAACGCGTTTTGTCATGGTGGTAACCGAGATCATATTCCCGCGTGTATGGAACATATGATGTTTTGTATATGTCATTTCATCAAGTACAATCTCGCGTACTTTATTTCTCGACGAATCCACTATGTGATCACCAAGCCAAAGACAAACCTTCCTTATGCCATGCTCCTCACTCGCCTTTTAGAAAGGGTTGATCGTGACTATCCCCAACGTCGTCTCTCTGAATACTTTCATGCCAATCGTGTGATGTATCTCATTCAATTGGATCGTCCACGAAAGGTTAGGAGTGACTGAGGTAGGCGTAGAGGTTATCAAAGGGAACCATCCAATGAGTAAAACTCCTCATCATCAAGTGATGGTGATGATGTTGGAACTAGTACCAACATTGGTTCCCGAGAGGCTCCTCCCCATATTTTAACACTTTCATAGATGGGTTAGACCAAAATCATCGTCCTCTTTCTCCTTCATCGAATCAACTTCCTCCAAATTTCAACCTTGAGGATGCTTACCGTTCCAACCTTCATACACGAGGGGAGTTGCATGATCATCTTGTTGAGACGAGGGGAGCTTTCAAGGCCATAGGGAACATGCTAAAGAAGTTTGGCAAGAAGAAAAAGTGAAGCCATGTGGCTGTCTTGGATGATCACATTTGTTCTTATGTTGAATATTTTATTGCATTAGACATTTTCTTTTCATTAGACTTTGGTGTGTAACTTTAGTACTTAATTGTTTGGATTGACTAGATTTTAAACCTAATTATGTTTCAGGTGAATGAACTTCAATTTACATGATAATGTGCAATTAGGTGTTAGTTAGCTATTTAGATTTTGGTTGGTAATTTATTTTGGCTTGATAAACTAGTGCTTAAAATCTGGGCTTGTGAAAAAAGCTAGAAGTCACATTTTTGAGTCATCTGTCAGCAGATCATTATCTCCCAGCGGTTCATTATCGATATTGAACGGCAGGCTTGTTTATTGAGCCGCGGGTGTTGATTTCGACTGAATCTTTGCTTTACGTTATTTTCTCTAAATCTTTGTAAACATGGATAAATTTTTTGCTAAACACCATCTTTTTCCCAATCAAGCCTAGCAATTTTCATTAATCGCCAAAAACATGTTTAACCCATCACCTCTTCAATACCCCCAAATTTACATGCAGCGGAATATATCTTTAGGTGCTAAACAATGGTACAATAACACATAATTTATAAAGAACGACTCGAAAAGAGACGTATCACATTTACCGTTCCTAAAACATTTATCAGAGTAGCGTAGTCCCAAGACATCGTAACCAAAGTACAATTAAAACAAAAGATTTATATTGTTTTAAGAAAAGGAACGATAAACATTTAAAGAGTTTAAATTACAAAAGCAGTGCACCCAACTTCATTCCCGTGACTCCCAAGCTTCACACTTCTTGATTACCTGAAATACATGTGAGTAAAATCATCAACAAAAATGCTGAGTGAAATCTATAGGTTTATGTAATCATTTTGAACACAAGCAAAAGTTATAATTTAGTGGCATACTTGAAAGCAACAAGCATCGAATAATTTGCATCAACAAATATAATTGTATATAGCAACAATTGCATTAAGCTCATGGAACCGAACCCTTAGACACTCCGTTAGGTCTAATAAGACAAGAGATTTATTAACTGTCGGTTACCTCCAGATTATTGGTACATTGCCGTATACCTGACTTCTCAATACAATATGTCCGTACAGTGGGCGTCCAGGCCTAAGCACGAGGGACATCACCCACAAACCGAACGGAGGCGGATTCCCTCATAGATATATTAATTGTACCAGCGGCTAGCCCATCATAATCTAGTTAACGTTCCATAATTGAGGCTTTAACAAAGGGCAATTTACTTAATGCAATTTAAGGCAACCACGGGTCCATTCATATAGGGAAAAGCATACCAAAACAAATTGTGTTCTAAGTTTATAAAAATATGTATTCCCCCTAGCGGGTTTTAAAATCATATAATTGCGCAAACGAGGCTACAGACTCGCCTTAAGTAGTAGAAGTAGAGATGAGAACCGCCGACGATAGTAGATGCCCAGTAACACGACAACCGCAACCTAGCAAATAAGACGCGTACTTTAATAATATATCCAAGTATAAACTTATACTTAATATAATATAAAATCAAAAATTTAAAACAAAAATAAACTTCAAGAACATCCCATGCAAGTGATATCACTAGATACTTTTACAAAGTCTCCTTTATTAGACAACACCTCTAAAACATTCTACCGGAACATACCGAATGTTCAAGCTGATTTCCCATACTTAGACAACTCCGTTTTCGACGAAACTTGGTGACAAACTCACACATAACCTGTATAAAACTTAGTTTAAATTTCATTCAAAAATATTACTCCTAAGACCTTCTACTCAAAGCATTTTTAGACTTCAAATCTCGGACAGTTTTGTACCTTTGACTTATAAAATCAATTTGACCTTTCTAACCAATTCCGTTTGCAAAACCGACACTTGATTGTAAAAATAGACTCAAAAGGTTACATTTAGGCCTTGAGATAAGCCTTTGAACATTTATACAACTCTATCTATAGTCCCCGAGATTTGACCCAATATCGACAACAATTTCATATTGTGTCGATACCCATCTCCCGGTACACGAATAATCAAACTAGCGTATCTTCATCCTCGTTTTGAGTTGGAAGGCCTACTTTTTACCAAATCGAAGCTCTAGACATCCTCTACAACACTATCCTATCATATCAAGCTTTTATCAAACTTTGACCCACAAAAAACACTCCTAAACCTGCTGGTCAAAAACACACTCTTGAAAATCACATTAAATCACCAAATTGACCCATTTTAATATCACCCATTCTCCTAATATTGACTATATATCACACTAACCAATTTTCAACCATCCTAATTACTTGCATGTCATCCTTACCAAAAGCCCATATCAAAATTCTTACATGCAATGATCAAAATTTAATATATAATAACAATAACAACAAATGCATTCATCAATTTTGGATCAAACTTTGTAAAAATTTCTTGTAAAATAAAAGTTGTTGCATGTTGATAAAATTTAGATCATAACACTCACAAAAGGATTTCAAGAATGGGATAAACCTTGGTTTTCTTTGAATCAAGCTAGAATAAATGATGATGATGATTTTGTGTTGTTGATGGGGGATGGTTCAAGAAGAGAGAGAAAAAAGGAATGTGTGTGTTTTTTGATAAGAAAATGAGATGAAAAGTTGGTGGAAAGTGTTTTTATTTGGAGGTTAGGGTAAAAATAGTAAATAGGGAATTAGTTTGGACCAAAATGCAATTTTTAAGGTAAAAAGCGGGAAATGACTATTAGTCGACTTTTCAAAAATTCCCGGGAGTCGGGTTTCATAAAAATACTTTTTAAAAGTTTAAACGCACACGAAAAGTAATAATAAAATTTTCGACACGACTTAATACGCAATTAAAACGAAATCGTTGAAAATATTAAATATCGAAACAATTGATAATAAAATGTAAAATTTTGGGCATCCGTCGGTATCGCGATCACTAGTAGTCCTCGTTACTCGTTAAAACATAAAAATAAAATGTTCAATATCGGTTTCAACTTTAACCGTTAAACATAATAGTATTTAACGTCAATAAATGTTTCAAAAATACTTGAAAGATAAAATTAAATAATGACCTTATTTTTGCGAGTTTTACATCCTCACCACCTTAGGAGAGCACCGTCCCGGGGCTTACTCTCCTTATGACCGTCTATGAATAAATGTGGATACTTGCCCTTGAAGTAATCCTCTCGTTCCCAAGTGTATACGGGTCTACGTCGGGAATTCCATCGCACTTTTACTATGATCCGACTTTGCTTAAGCCGTTTCACCTCTCGATCCATAATCTTCACCGGTTCCTCTCTGAAGTGTAGCTTGTCATCCAATTGAATCTCCTCAAGTGGAATTATCGAATTCTCGTCCGCCAAACACCTCTTAAGATTGGAAACGTGAAAAGTGTTATGAATAACACTTAATTTCTCCGGCAATTCCAACTTATACGCCACGGGACCAACTCGACCAATGATCTTGAATGGACCAATATAGCATGGACTAAGCTTTCCTTGCTTGCCAAATTGAATTACTCCTTTCCAAGGTGATACTTTCAACATAACCATATAGCCAATATCAAACTCCAATGGTTTTTGCCTCTTATCCGCATAGCTCTTCTTCCTACTACGAGTTGTTAATAAACGATTCTTGATTTGCACGATCTTCTCGGTTGTCTCTCTAATCAGTTCAAGACCCGTAAATTGACTTTCTCCAACCTCACACCAACCAACTGGTGATCTACACTTTCGCCCGTAAAGTGATTCAAAAGGCGCCGCCTTGATACTCGTGTGATAACTATTGTTGTATGAGAACTCCACCAAGGGTAAGTGTCGATCCCAACTAACTCCAAAGTCTATTACACACGCTCGTAACATATTCTCCAAGGTTTGAATAGTTCTTTCACTTTGTCCGTCCGTTTCCGGATGATACGCAGTGCTCATGTCCAACTGAGTCCCCAAAGCTCGCTGAAGTGATTTCCAAAACTCAGATGTGAACCGACTATCTCGATCATAAATAAATGACAAGGGAACTCCATGTCTACAAACAACTTCCTTCAAATACAATCGAGTAAGTTTGTCTAAGTCATCGGTTTTCTTTATCGACAAGAAATGAGCCGACTTAGTCAACCGATCAAGAATCACCTAAATCGTATCAAGACCACTAGAAATTCTCGGAAGTCCCGAAACAAAGTCCATAGTAATCTTCTCCCATTTCCATTATGGAATTTCAGGTTGTTGCAGTAAACCTGAAGGTCTCTTGTGCTCAAACTTCACCTTAGCACACGTCAAACATAAACTAACATAAGTAGCTATGTTAGCCTTCATATTCGGCCACCAGTAGTATTTCTTCAAGTCTTGGTACATCTTATCCGATCCTGGGTGAATCAAATATTTAGAATTATAGGATTCGTGCATAATTAAATCTCTCAGTCCATCATACACCGGTAACCATATACGATTCTCAAAATACCGAATTCTGTCATCACGAATCTCGAATATAGGTGTCATCCTTCTACCCAAGTCTTCATTTCTCAAATTCTCCTCTTTCATCGCCTTTGTTTGAGCATTAAGTATTCGATTAGATAAATCAGAATAAGTTTTCATGGCTAAAGCTCTAACCCTTTTGGTTATTTCTCTTTCTTTCCTACTAAGAACATCGGCAAATACATTCTCCTTGCCGGGATGATAGCAAATTTGAATGTCGTAATCACTCAACAATTCTACCCATATTCTATGCCTCATATTGAGCTCCTTATGATCTAAAATATGTTGCAGGCTTTTATGATCGGTATATACCACACTCCTTGTACCGTAGAGATAATGTCTCCAAAGTCTAAGAGCAAAGACAACAGCTCCTAATTGATTTTTAAGGAAAAGACTAAAAAGTTTCATGATTCAAAGATTAAAAACCGGGTTTTAACATTGGTGATCAAGTGTTACTTTTTAACTCTCGTTTGAAGATATTTTCCGGAAAGTTGAAATCCCATTGGTCGGGTCCATTCACCATAACACAAGTTTTTCCTTATGGGACCATCGAGCTAGCTCAAAATGAATGACCTAATTTCAAGGTGAATGGACATATGCTTAAGCACTACTTCGGTAGGGAAGTCCCTTCTTTGGACGACCTCGACCAAGTCACCTTCCCCAATGATAATTAGCATTGAGGGGATCGAGTCGAGCTCATGACTCGATAATAAAAAACGAGGTGCTTCGTGGGAGAGTTCCCATCCTTATCCATGTACATATTATCGCTTTCTAATGTAGTTAATTGATTGGTGTATTTTGCATGCACCTAATAGCATGTTAATTTAGCATAATTGTATATTTATTTGTCGTTATATATGCACTTTGAGTGTGTTTTGTGATTATGTAGGTTACGAGCGAAATGGAATAAAAATGGACGTTTTATTAATTTTTTGGAGAAAAGATGTTGTGAGCGCCGATAAATGAAGAAGAAATATTGAAGAAAAAAAATTTGAGCGCGTCGCAATATTTTCGGTCATCTTTTATTTGTCCGAGCTTCGTTCGAGCAATTATTAATGTTGGGTTATTTTTTATTGGGGCAAAATTATTATATGCCAAAATAATAAAAGAAAAAAAAATATAATAATAATTTTTGGGCCCAATACCCAATAACCCACGGGTAGATATTATAAAAAGAAAAAGAAAAACACAAAAAAGGAGATTCGTTTGAAGAAGAGGGGACGGCGCAAGACAATAAAAAAAGACGACTAAAAGAAATCAGTGGGGACATATCTTGAGATAGCCACATGACATAGTAAAAAAAAACAAACCAAAAGTGACGTTTGTTTTTTTAGGGTATATTGATATGATGGGGTGACGTAACAAAGAAAAAAAAAGAGTGACTATATTTGTTTTGTAGCAAGTATAGAAGAAAGGAGGATGATGTTTAATATTATTTGGCTCGGGTACCTCGCAATGTCCGACTAATTTTGTTGTAATTCCTTCCGGTAACTTTATTTATGGTTTGATCATTACTTTTGGATTATTATATTTTTATTACATTGATTTATGATCTATTTATAAATTATTTTTATTGATTTAATATTATGTTTAATCATTTGTGCGAGACAATTTATTATTAGTTAACGATTCATTCTTATTTTATTTAGTTAAAAAAAAGATGGTCGTATAATCGATATAAGTTGTACCTAAATAAATTATTAAAACATAATTATTGGTTGGATTAATATAAGATTTATTATTGCGAGTCATTGATAAACATAATAAATGCCGACATTAATTCATTCATATTAAGTCAAAATAATCTTTGTAATCGGTTCTAAAAAGTTTCGATAATCCATAAGTGTGATCAACCATAAATATTAGGAGCTGGAAGGGATTACATTTTTCTTTTAATTGTTTACATCCTTATTATATTCCTCTAGCTTTACTATTAGTCGAATAATTATTTTAATCTTTAATCAGCATTTTTATTATCAAAAGTATTTTATTCGTTAGATTCCAAAAGCAAACATTTTATTGATCAGTGATCACCCCAAAACTTAAACTAAAACCACATAGTCCTCGTGGATCGATACCCGCTTACCCTATCTAGTATAAGGTAATTAGGTTATTTTTGACCGGCACTTCGACGTCGATCAAAAATTTGGCGCCGCTGCCAGGGACTCAGTGAGCTTTTCGTTTAAGTTTTTCTTAATATTTTTTTTAAATAAATAAAAAATACAAAAAGATTTTTTTTTCTCGTTTGTTTGTTTGTTTTGTTTGTTTTGTTTTGTTTCTTGTGAGTGTGCAGGTTAGTGTATGCGCACACGTAGATCGGGACGTACATCACCGTTAGCTTACGATCCTGAGGTTGAGAAAAGTGCACGGTTAAGAAGGAAGAGGTTTCGACAGTTTTCTACTAATCTTGATTTTTCAGATTTAGCAGAGCTTTTCGCTGAAATGCCAGGTGACGAAGATGTTGGCGGAGGTGCTAGCGGAAGTAGCAGCGGAGAAGAATCCCCACCACGGGGTGTTGATTCTTATTACAGGTCGGGGATCTTCGAGGATCCCTCGCCCATCGTTTATCCGGATCCGGTTAAAGGGGTTACAAGTAACTTCAAGATCCAGCCGAACCTCATAGCCATCTTGCCAGTGTTTAGAGGTCGTGAGGAGCCATACGCACATCTACGAGAATTTTTCTCAATTGCTGACACACATCAGGTTAATAACATTACAAAGGATGAGGTAAGACTTCGCCTTTTTCCTTTCTCACTTAAAGATCAAGCTAAGGACTGGTTCTCATCTCTTGAGCCAGGTAGTATTAACTCATGGTCTGAAATGCAATCTGCTATTCTTGAGGAATTTTATTCTATAAGTAAAACTGCTGCCATTAGAAATAAGATTAAATCCTTTCGTCAAATCCCAGGCGAGCAGTTTCATGAAGCATTTAGTAGACTTAAGGAGTTATTAAGAACATGACCTCATCACGATGTTCCAAAATGGGATCTTGTCAAAGTCTTCTATGATGGGTTGGATTATAACAACCAACAATTTGTGATGACCACTAGTGGGGGTATGTTTTTCTCGCGACCTATAGAGGAAGAATGGGAGTTTTTTGAAAAACTAAGCAAAGGTTCCAAGACCCAAGTTTCAGTGGATCGAAACAACCACCCATCTTCCGCCAATTTTGTGTCTAACCAACGTGGCACAAATTCTGAAATTAGCGAGTTAAGTAAGAAAGTAGATATTTTATTAAAAAAATCTAGGAAAAGGTGTGCCAAATGTGTCTAATGTGTCGCATAGTGGGTGTTCAATGTGTGGTGATCCGAGTCACTCTGTCGATAATTGTCAAAGTTGGGGGCGCCACCAAATGAGGAGGTAAATGGAGTCTATGGTGGTCGTCTACGAAATGACCCATTCTCCGAAAGTTACAATCCTGGACGGCGCAATCACCCCAATCTCCGTTGGAAAGATGAAGACAATCGCCCTAATAATACCCAACAACAACACTACGGTTACAAACCAAGGTACGAGGGTGGCGATTCATCTAATTTCCAACAAAATTCTTACAATCATAGGCCACAACAATAATATCCAAATCAGGGCCAAGGCCAAGATGACAACCGTCTCTTGAACCTTGACCGAAAGTTTGATAGGCTTATGGATTCATTGTCTACCAACAATCAAGAGATCAATAGAAAATTTGAGGTCACTAATCAAAGACACGAGACCACTACTAAATCTATTGCAGCTCTTGAGAGACAAGTTGGTCAATTAGCGGATCAATTAAGCAAAAGAGACGAGGGAAGGCTACCGAGCTACCCCACCATGAATCCCGCACACAAGAAAAATGGAAATGAGCACGTGAATATGGTGACATCTCTTCGAAACGGTAAAATCTACAACAATGACAAGGGAATTCCAAATTCTCCTGATGTCGAGGATTTCGTCACTGAAGATGAAATCATTGTTGAAGGTAAAGATTCTGATAATGTTAAGTCTGGTTCTAAGTTGGTAAATGATTTGTTAAATGATTTTTCTAAACCAATAACATCGAATCGTAATGCTACTGAATCTTGCGAAGTTGGGAAGGGTGGTGTGTCCAGCACACCTTACCCTACGGCTTTGGAGAAATCGACATCTGCAAGGTTAGCAAAAAAGGGTCCTCATGCTGAGGATATTTGGGAGACTTTCAAGCAAGTTAAGATCAATCTCCCCCTTATTGATGCTATCAAGCAAATTCCTGCTTATGCCAAGTTTTTAAAGGACTTTTGTACTCAGAAAAGGAAGCTGAAGGCGTCTTTGCCTAAAAAGATTGACCTAACTGAGCATGTTAGTGCAGTCTTATCTAGCTCACTTCCTCCTAAATTCAAAGATCCTAGAGCACCGTTGATTTCAGTTGTGGTCGGAAATATTGCCATTAAGAAGGCGCTCCTTGATCTTGGTGCTAGTATCAACATCCTTCCTGCTAGTTTGGTTGATAAGTATGACTTAGGAACTCTTCGTAAGACAGACACCATTATTCCCTTAGCCGATCGATCTACTAAAATTCCTAGAGGTATCTTAGAGGATGTTATTGTGAAAGTTGATGATTTCTATTACCCAGTTGACTTCTTTGTTATGGACACCGAGTCACAATACAAAGATGTTCAACCAACTATTATCCTTGGGCGCCCATTCTTAGCCACGATAGATGCTAGGATTAATTGTCGGACTGGCGCCATGGATATTGCATTCGGTAATAAAAAGATAAGATTGAATGTGTTTAATTCTATGAATTCTCCTACGATGAATGAATGTTACCAAGTAGATGTGATTGATGAGGAAGTTCAAAAGCATGCTGTGAGAACCCGTAATTTCTGGGGTATTATTTTATCCGATAAACTCATATTTTCAATAAAATAATAATTTCGTATTATTTTAGTTGACCGAATCGATTTATTTCGCAATATTCACCGTTTAGTAATGATTATCCATTTTAATGATCAAGGAAGCCACGTGTCCGTAAAAGTTTATTCGATCATGAAATTTTATCATTTCACATGTTTAACAAGATTTATGCGAGTTTCGTCATTTCAAGTTACATTTTTATCCAATGTCGGGCTAGGGACCAAGAACAACCAACGAACCATATGCATCTATCAAGTTAACCATATGTAAAATTTTTACTTACAATATTTTTACATCATTTACAAAAAAAAAAAAATTTACTTACACTAATTTATAAACAAAACTCTAAACCAAACACCCTCTTTAAATGGTTTAAGCTCCAACAAAACCAAATACCAAACACCCTCCTACTTAAACACTACAAAATAAATAAATAAATAAAAATATGTACAAAATGTGTTGACCTGTACAAACAAAAAAAAAACATACAGTGAACAAGTTTTCACCATCTCCCTCTCCATATGTGACGCCACCACCACCTCTTCTTCTACCATTTTCACCTACTTCAGATCCTCAAATCCATAAACTAAATACACCATCTTAAACCCCTTGAAAACCTCTACATATTGATATAAACAAAACCCTACATGCATCACTTTTAAAAAATACGAATTTTGTGAAAATTTTGATGTTACAAATGGGTTATTAAGGTGTTTTTACAAGGATTTAAGCAAGAAAACAAGTGGGTTCAATCAAAAACGACTTTGGTGTCTTGTTGAGGTCTCCTAGCCGCGGCCTAATCTCAAACCCATATGGGTTTTGAGTCTTGAATCATCTATTTCAATTACTAAAGTGTTGGGTACAATCTAAACCCCTTTCTCTTAATTATTTCATGGCTTAATTCGTTTTTATTGATTTGCTTAAATGGGTTATTGATATAATTGTTTAAAAATGGTTTATATAGATGAAACCTACTGATTTTAAATCATATATATGTTGGTGGTGATTAATTAGGGCTTGTTTAGGGTTTGTGAATTGCTTTTGATAATGAGGTAGTGATTTAGGAACCAAAAATGTGTTTGGAAAAGTTGCTGTTTTTCTACAGGTCATGCCCGAATTTTTAGAAACCTACAGGTCCAAACACCTTTGAAAATGGATGGGATTTTGAATGTAGTACATGTGTCGAGTTGGCCATCCAATGGAAGTGTCCGGATGACTAAATGACGCCCTTTTTACTAAAATGGGTCGAAAATGGGTGTATGGTTAAAAACGTGTGAGTAACCTTTGGTAAAAGTTTATAATGGGTACTTTGACATTTTACATCAGTAATATGGTCAAAAATGGATCATCTCCAATTGGAATTTTTATAAAAGCTATTGAGGTTATTTAATTGTGATTTTTACGGCTAGAGTCAAAACTGTCTTCGCAAAGTCTGAAATGTTGGCTGTCACTAAAATGCAGGTTCCCAGTGATTGGAAAACTTTTAAAAGGTCTAGTTTAGATTTCTGGAAAGCTTATAAAATTTGTGAAATTTTGATGGGTGTCTCACCTCTGTAGCTTTTGTAGATTTTTAGTTATGATTTTTACAAAATGACCTATTCCAGAATCTTGGTTTTTGGAGCAAGTATGTATTGGGAAAACTAGTTAAACATTGATTTAGAGTTTAGGCAAGTGAGGTTTATTGTTCTAAACACCTAAGGGCATATAATTACAGTAACTTAAGGTTGATTAAGTCAAAAGAACAAGAGATTAACAAAGTAGAGCAAGCTTGCTAACCATAGTGATCACCATGGACCGTAAAACGTTTATAAGTGAAAAGTGTTGTGTTTATCGTGCATACACTTGAAAAAGAGTATTTTGGTTCAACATAGACTTTTTTAAAAGTGTCAAACATGTTCAAAGGCATGAAGCCTTCAAATATATCATGAGATAGATCATAAATCTTTTATTTAACTCAAGTATTCTCATACAAAT
Organism: Glebionis coronaria; assembly: GCA_025667525.1. NCBI lineage: Eukaryota > Viridiplantae > Streptophyta > Magnoliopsida > Asterales > Asteraceae > Glebionis > Glebionis coronaria. Next base: position 478,421,441 of record CM046880.1, read on the forward strand.
AGTAACTCGCATATATTTTCCATGTCTTGTCTAGATCATTGCAATCGTTGAGTGGTCATCCTTGAGAAATATATATTTTCCTTGATCATTGGCATTCGATTACTACGGTGAGTACATAGCCCCCTTTTTACATGTTACGTTTACTTAAACCACGGGGTGAGAAATACACATCCGTGGAACACATTCATTACTTTTTACTTGTATGCTATTCGAGAACTGGTATGCTATCCTGAATTCATGTAATACATATTATTGCTTAGTACTTGCCATAAGTCCCCTTCATGAACCGTTAGTTATTCATTACTTGCAAAAAGCGCGAGTGTTATGGGTGGATCCATCGGGACTGACAATCCCCGTCCTTTGTGTTGCGTGACGCATTATACTTGAAGTATTACAGGTGTTTGGCAAAAGCACCTACTCTTAGGGGCCAATTGATACGTTAAGGCTTCGGTTACATGATACTAGGCAATAATATACCCCGATTCCTATGCTGATCCCATAGTTATCAACAGTGTTGCTATAAATGCTTTTCCTAAAACTAATGATGTGTTCCATGTTATTTACAATACAAAACCTATGATATTCACTCAACAATTTTGTTGACAGTTTACATGTTTATTTCTCAGGTAATTAAGCTTAGTATCATGGATGGGAGCTCGTGGAACTGCGGACATTCGGCTGCTTCTGTATTTATTTGTTGTCATGCTTGCATTATCATAAAATTTATTTTGTAGTATTCATGGGTAAATCTCATAAAAGAGTAAGTTTTGGACAACTTTCACCATTAGGTGTTTATGGTAAAACTTTGACTTGAATTGGAGCATATGCGCTTCCTTTGAAACCTTATTTTAATTTGGGACCTATTTATATTAAATCTTCCGCAAATCTTTGATTTATTTAAAATTTTCCGTAAGGATTATTAGGTAAAACAGGTTTAAATGTCATATTACGGCCGTTATATTGCAGTTTTTCTAAACTTCTATACGTGGCACCCTCTTGTGACTCATGTGGGACCTACCTAATTTTCGGGGTGTTACACATGCACCCCGTATGCTTAAGGATGATCCTTTGGAATTATATCTAACTGGTGATAATGAGGAGATTCTTGATGTTGCTGAAGTTCAAGAGATTCAAGAGTGTTTGGTCAGTTTGTCGGACCATCAAATACCACCTTGGTCTTATAAAGTGGAGCCCTTGCCTTCTACTTTTGACACGGTCACGAAGCCGTCTCTAGAGGTGCCTCCAACTCTTGAGCTAAAACCTTTGCCATCTAATCTCAAATATGCTTTTCTAGGTCCTAACAATACTTTACCCGTTATTGTTGCTTCTGATCTTTCTGAATCACAAGAGGGAGCACTTCTAAAAGTGCTTTCCAAGTACAAAGCAGCAGTAGGATGGACGATTGCAGATTTAAAAGGGATCAGCCCTTCATTATGTATGCATCGAATTGTTACGGACCCAGATATTAAGCCAGCAAGAGATGCGCAAAGGCGTCTGAATCCTAATATGAAAGAGGTAGTCAAGACGGAAGTTCTTAAATGGTTAGATGCTGGTATCATCTATCCCATCTCGGATAGTAAATGGGTAAGTCCTACTCAAACGGTGCCTAAAAAGGCCGGAATCACCATTGTGGAAACCGATAATGGGGAAAAGCTCACAACCCGACCAGTTACTGGGTGGAGAGTTTGTATAGATTACCGTAAGCTGAATTATGCCACATCTAAAGATCACTTCCCACTACCTTTCATTGATCAAATATTTGAGAAGCTTTCTGGTAAGAAGTTCTATTGCTTCCTGGATGGGTACTCCGGTTATAATCAAATACCCATCCATCCTGATGACCAGGCCAAAACTACGTTCACATGTCCATATGGGACGTTTGCATTTTGAAGAATGCCTTTTGGCCTGTGTAATGCACCCGCTACCTTTCAACGGTGTATGATGAGTATCTTTTCTGACATGGTTGGAGAATCTGTAGAGATATTTATGGATGATTTCTCCATATTTGGTCAATCCTTTGAAAGCTGCCTTGATCAGCTTAAAAGCGTGTTAAAAAGATGCACCGAAACCAATTTGGTACTTAGTTGGGAGAAGAGCCATTTCATGGTTCGAGAGGGAATTGTATTAGGGCATGTTGTGTCTGAAAAAGGATTTGAGGTTGACCGTGCCAAAGTTCAAGTAATTTTGACCCTTCCTCCTCCCACTACCGTCAAGGGTGTGCATTCTTTTCTTGGTCATGCCGGGTTCTATAGGCGATTTATTAAAGATTTTAGTGCTATATCAAAGCCTCTTTGTAATCTACTCTTAAAAGATACACGCTTTGACTTTAATGAATCATGTCTTAAAGCATTCAATATGCTTAAGCAAAAGCTTGTAGAAGCCCATATTCTGCAATCACCTGATTGGTCGAAGCCTTTCGAGATTATGTGTGATGCGAGTGATTATGCCGCTGGGGCGGTTCTAGGACAGCGGGTCGATAAGAAACCCGTTGTAATCTTTTATGCTAGTAAGACTTTTTCAGAAGCTCAAATGAAATACACCACTACTGAAAAAGAGTTGTTAGCTGTGGTTTTTGCTCTTGATAAGTTTAGGTCATATATTTGGGGGCATTCTAAGGTGATAGTATTTTCAGATCATAGTGCCTTAAGACATTTGTTGACTAAGAAAGAGACAAAACCGAGGTTGCTTAGGTGGATTTTGCTTTTACAGGAATTTAATCTAGAAATTCGGGATAAAAAGGGGTCAGAGAATGTAGTTGTCGACCATTTGTCTAGAATTATCCCTCCGTCGTTCAACCCTTTTGATGTGATTAAGGAAAGCTTTCCGGATGAAAGTCTGTTTGAGGTTTCTAAGGTTCCTTGGTACGCAAATATAGTTAATTACCTAGCTGTTAAAAAGCTTCCAGATTTTTGGTCTAAGCAACAAAGAAAATACTTCTTCTCCCAGTTGAAGCATTATTTTTGGGAGGATCCGGAGCTCTATAAGGTGTGTGCTGACCAAGTCGTTAGGAGATGTGTTCCTGACCATGAGCATATGGACATATTGGCTCATTTCCATTCTTATGCATGTGGTGGACACTTTGGTGCTACGAAAACTGGGCATAAAGTCCTGCAAAGCGGTTTCTTTTGGCCGACTATCTTCAAGGATGCCCAGTCTTTTGTGAAAGCATGTATTCGTTGCCAACAAGTTGGTGGGATTCCAAGGCGTGATCAAATGCCTATGAATCCCATACTTGTTGTTGAGATCTTTGACGTGTGGGGTATTGATTTTATGGGACCATTTCCCACTTCCCATGGCAATGTGTACATTTTAGTGGCAGTTGATTATGTGTCTAAGTGGGTAGAGGCTGAGGCTACTAGAACAAATGACCATAGTGTAGTTCTTAAGTTTGTTAAGAAGAATTGTTGATCCCAAAACCTTAATAGCTTGTTTAAGGGTTGTGATAGAAAGAAAGAATTCAATCTAACACTAGAGAAACTTTGCAAAGCAAAGTAACTAAACAAGATGCGGAATGTAATGTTTAGCACAAGAACAATATGATTGAAACGTTGAACTTTAATATATCAATGATATACGAATACCCTAAAATGGTATTAGGGTTTACAAAACCTTAAAGTATGATAATGAAAGACAATAGAGAAAGACACACTTTGCATGCTAACCTAGTGAGTCCTTTTATAGCCATAAGGACTCACGTACAAGATCACTACTAACAAACTTGGAAAGTATTAAGGAGTAGTCACAGAAACGCGTAAAAATCTATTCCAAGTTTATCTCTGACAGCAGGGCCTTTGACTTCATCAGGGGAACCAATCCTCCTGCCTTTGTTATTTGGCAGGGGGAACTTACACTAGCAGGGGTACGGATAATCAACTAGCAGGGGTAACAAGTATGCAAAGATTTATTCCCAACAATCCTCCCCTAAACTTGTGCTTTCCCCTAAGACAAGTTTCTGAATAAATCCTAGTTGATGAGGATGCTTACAAACTTTCTGGCCAAATCTGACTATACATCATTCTTACCAGATCATAAGCAACAGGCGCTTTAGCATCTACAATCAAGTTAGCCTGTGCTAGTTTCTTCAAGGTCTCCTGAGTGAAGGGATAATAACGATGATTGATCAAGTATACACTTACTCCTTCCATTACTACCTCATAGACCCCAGAATTGGTAAACAGCTTCCAATACAACAAATCTCCTTTATTCACTGCATCAAATATAGGATCAAATAACTCATGCTCATACATCATATGCATGCACTCCCAGATTACCCAATCCTTCTCCACACCATCCATGGTAGGAGGTTTTGCAGCAAAAGTCTTCTTCAAAATTTTCCACAGATCTTCTAAGTCCTCACTATCCAAGGTTTGAAACATGACATCTAGACTTAGAAATGCCTGTGCTGTATTGTTAGCTCTTGTAAGCTTCCACCAAGTCCTCCCTTTGTGTTCATAAACAGCATACTCTATGATAGCAAACTTCTTTCCATGTTCACTAGGTGAGATATCATCATTTTCCTGCAGAATTAGCTGTTTATCAATTTCATCATTTGAAGGCTGTTGAGACTCCTTAGTAACTGTGCCAACCTTTTCCATTCTCTTGAGTCTTTTGGCTGCTCTTTGTACATTAAGTACAGACTTCTCAATTTCTGGAAAACTTTCACCTGCTTGATGTAATGCCCCTGCTTGGGATGATGCACATGCTTGTGTAGTTTCCAAAGTTGTTCCTTCAGCTTTTCTTTTCTTGGATTCCCTAGCTTTCTATAGCATTTCACTTTGTCTCCTAAGATACTCAGCTTCCTTAGGAGAGTTCATAGTCATCCAATCTTCCACATCATATTCTCTTAAGACTGGTCTGACTGCTCTTTTTATGGCTTCAAAACTCATATCTGTGAAGTCACCATCCTTCCACTTCTTATGTTTCTTGAGCAAAACTTTGTAGTGTTCAAGTTGCCCTTTCTCAGAAGTTAAATACTTCTCTCTCTGAATTTGATTTGCCCTTCTTTCCAGATACTCAGTTTGATATTTGTACACAAGGCAAGTCAACTCATACATGTCTTCCAAAGGAGCATTTATTAACTCCTTCTCCCATTGATCAAGAAATTCTCCAACATGAGGCACCCTGTCATCCAACTCTCTATGCATAATCTCAACCTGCTTGAGCATATCTTTAGGCCTCATCTTTTGCATTCTTTGATCCTGCATATCCATCTCCTTTTGTTGTAGCCTGAGAGCTACTTGTGCATCATGTGCTTCTTGAGCCCTTTGCTGTTCAGGAGTTAGATGCTTGTATTTTCTCTTGGGCTGTTCAACCATGATTCCTTTTCCTTTGTCTTTTGGATCCACTGCTGGTGCTGGTTTAACTTTAGATGCAGGTTCTTTGATTGTCATCCCCTTCTGAGCTGGTTTCTTTCTGTTCTTTCTAACAAAAGTTTGAGTAATATTCTTAGCAGGGGAACGACTTACAGCAGTGGGATCAGCAACAGCAGGGGAAACTTTTGAAGCAGGGGCTTCTTCTTGATTGCCCATGGTGAGCAATGTTTGAGAAATCTCTTTGGTTGCACTCCCCTTATCACTTCCCTTATCAGCACTTCCTTTCTCAATCCCTTTCTCAGCACTTGCTATCTTTCCATGTACACCACCAGGATATGAATAGTACTGAGTAGACTTTTCTGTATTTGGAACTTCCTCCCCTTTGGAAGCATCCTCATCTGTGGATATGATAAGTCTGGGCTTTCTCCTCCCCTCAAGAGTAGCAAGTCTGGTTTCCAAGTTATTGATAACCAGACCTTGCTTTTTGACATTTTGTACCAGTTGTGAATTCTGCCTTTTCAGACTCATGCACATTTTCATCAATTCCAAATTAGTCATAGGTTTCATGCTGCTCTCAATCCTAAAAGGGGATTTCTCCCCTTTTTAGATATCATGGAGTGAGGGAGAGGACTTACTGATGGTGTCACTATCCTGCTCACCCCTTGAGGATGAGACAGTAGTGGCAGCCAAACCCTCAGTTTGCTCCAAACCCTTGGAGACTCTCCTCTCTGCTGCTTGTGAAGATTCACCAGGCAAGGGAGACCTGGCAAACTTGGATTTAGATCGTCGTTCATGTTGTGGATCAGCAGGGAGTAGAGGACTGGCAGGGTGTAGGTTCTTGGTAGGGTAATCAGAAGGTTTGTGTTTAGCTGTTTGTGTCTTGGCTTCTTCCTGTCTGATTTGTTTCATCATAATTGAAGTGAGTGGAATGGACCTGCCAGAACACTGTAGTGATGGTGCAAGAAGTGTGGTGAATAGTTTGGTGGTATGCTTGGTTGCCGAAAAATAGTTTTTGTGTTGGATGGGACCATGATCACTCATATTCAGCAAAAGTTCTATAAACCTTGGGTACATACAAAACTTTGAGTTGCTTGAAACATTTTTAACCATCCCTTTGAAAATCATTTGAGAAAAACAATACTTCCTCCCTGTTGCCAAGCAGATCATGGCAGAAGCCATCTCACTACCAAATTCATTGAAAGCAGTGGTTTTTGGTGACAAACATTGCAAAATAGTATGAATCAAATACTTCCAATGTGGGGCAAACTGACCTTTAGCAAACTTACATTTTTGATCTTTAGAAAGAGTGTACCCCAATTTAACAAGACCCTCAAAGATTTCAGCCTCAGATAGGTTGGTTATCCCATCCTCATCATCAAGAAGCAGATTGTCCCTGATGGATGCAAGTGTAATCACCTTGGGATGACCATCTACAATGCTTTGAATTGTAACCTCTCCATTCACTGTTTTGGTCATGGATTTAGACCAGAACTGCTGAATGTGTGAGGTATAAATTCTAGGGTTGATGAGAAGGGCCACTCTAAAATACGAGGACTTTAGAAAGGCCACAGCATCAGCAAACTCTACTGGTTCATCATGTAATAAAGCGATTTGATTATGATTAGCAGCAATTTTGAGAGGCATGATAAAGTTTGAAAATATTTTGAAGGTTTATAAAGGTGAGAGGTAGGTGGGATTTAGTCGAGAGGGAGAGATGGACCTGCTGGTGAAGGGAATTAAGTTTTTATAGGCAAATTGGAGAGTTGTGATTGGACTAAATTTTCAAATTGCAAAAATATCAAAGATAAAACTTGATAAAAAAGTAATTTATTTGAAATAATAAATTAAAGATTACCAATTAGCGAAGAAAGCGCCTTAGATATCTTTTAAAAACAATAAAATATTCCCTAACCAAAATTTGTGCAAGCAGGCCCAACGGATATGAACAGGGTAACGGTATTGTCGGTCAACGGTCAAACAGGGGAATTTTATGAAAGCAGGGGAAGCAAAAGGTGAAAGCAGCGGAAACTTTCCTAGGGGTATTAGACTAGTCATGGAGAGACCAATGCTAACTAGCTCTGCTCTAATGCACACACTTGTATACACAAGATAGATACATAGAAACTCAAGAGTCCTCTATTCACCAAAGGTCTCAGCACAAAAAGTCAACACATAAGTCACCCTGCACCTGGTTAGCCCAAGAAAATATGCATACCCTAGTCACCATCCCTACCTTTTCCTTTACCTATGGTCAGTTAGTCTTGACAATGTGTACCACACATCTGTATTTGAACAGCAAGCTGTTTTGATAGAGAAGTGTAAGCACCCATTACAGTGCCTCAAGGTTTCAGAGTTCTGAAAAGCTTTGCAGCAAGTCCTCATCACCCTGAACCCTTACTCACCAATGGATATGATCTAAGATCATATATGAGCATCCTAAGGATACCCTGAGTCCTAAAGGTGTGACCTAACCTCCCCTTAAACATAGAGCATATACCTGATTCACCAATGAGAATAGTATGCACCACATGAAACTCTGCATTGTTAGTCTAAAACCACATATAACCACTTTGTAAAAAGAACAAACCCAGTTTAAAGAGAAAAATTCTCTTAGCAGGGGAATGAACCCCCAGCAGGGGAATCTGTGTTAAAAAGCAGTGGAATAAAAAGTGATGGAAAAATTGACTAACAGCTATACAACAACAGTAGTAAAGCAACCCTGAAAATACATGACATAATAGACATCAGTTTTTAGGTAGTAACCATTCCAATACCTGCAACCAGGTACTGAAACCTCCCCACTTCAAAAGCTTTTGTTAAAAGATCAGAAACATTAAGTTCTGTATCAATTTTCTCAGGGACAATTAGTCCTTTCTCAAAACAATCTCTGATAAAGTGATGTCTAATTTCAATATATTTAGTTTTGCTATGAAAAACAGGGTTCTTAATAATGCAAATGGTGCTGTTGTTGTCAATGAATATCTTGGTTTTAAGAAAGTTATACCCATAATCAAGCAGTTGATTTTGAACCCAAAGCACTTGACCACAGCATGCAGCAGCTGTTACATACTCAGCTTCAGTTGTGGATGTGGCCATAATAGTCTGCTTCTTACATTGCCAAGATATAAGTCTGCTTCCTAAAAATTGGCATCCCCCTGTTGTGGACTTCCTATCATTGTTGTCACAAGCATAGTCACTATCTGAGTAAGATATCAACTCAAATGGTGACTCTTTGGGATACCAAAGTCCTAAGGTTGGATGGCACTTTAGATACCTAAAAATTATTTTTACTGCAAATAAGTGACACTCTGTTGGTGCCACCTGGTATCTTGCACATGAAAAAACTGCAAACATGATGTCAGGTCTTGAAGCTGTGAGATACATGAGAGACCCAATCATAGACCTGTAGTTCCTGACATCAATAAGCTTGCTAGGACCATCTCTACCCCATGGATGATCCTTGTCCATTGGTGTGGACACCTTCTTTTCGTCAGACATGCCAAACTTCTTCACAATCTCAGCCACATATTTGTCTTATGAGATAAATATCCCATCCTTCCGCTGCTGAACTTGTAACCCCAAAAAGAAGTTTAGCTATCCCATGGCACTCATTTGAAATTTATCCTGCATCAGTTTGGCAACTCTTTGCTAAGCATAGAGTTAGTAGATCCAAAGATGATGTCATCAACATAGACTTGTACTAGCAGAAGGTCACCCTTTTGTTTCTTGGTGAACAAGGTCTGATCAATCTTGCCCCTGCTGAATCCATTATCTAAGAGATATTTAGAGAGAGTACCATACCTGGCCCTGGGAGCTTGGTGAAGTCCATACATAGCCTTTTTCACCTTGTATACTTTGTCTGGATGTTCTGGGTCTTCAAATCCCGGAGGTTGCATAACATAGACTTCTTCATCAATGGTTCCATATAGAAAGGCACTTTTTACATCCATTTGGAAACAGTGAAACCCATAAATGAAGCATAAGCAAGGAATAATCTAATGGCTTCAATCCTGGCAACTAGAGCAAATACCTCCTCATAGTCAGTTCCTTCTTCCTGTATATACCCTTGTGCCACCAGTCTTGCTTTGTTCCTGACAACTATCCCCCTTTCATCCTTTTTGTTCCTGAGTACCCACTTTGTTCCAATAGGCCTTGCCCATTTGGGACAATCTACCAGAATCCAAACCTCTTGTATGTCAAACTGTAAGAGCTCCTCTTGCATGGCTTCAACCCAGCTTGGGTCATTTAAAGCCTGGAAAATCTTCTTTGGCTCTTCTTATGACAAAAATGCAGTAAACAAACAACACTGCATGTTGTCATGATTAAACTTCATGGTGATGTTAGCAATGAAGTTGTGCTCCTTTGCTGTATACCTTGTATGTCTAGGGGCTTCAGGATCACCAATGATTTGAGAGATAGGGTGATCCTTATTGATTCTGTAGGTAGGCTGCATGATTACTTCTGTTTCCTCTTCTTCCAAATCAGAATTGATGGGGCTGTTTTGACTAGGAAAGAAGTCCTCAAAGGAACTTCCAAAAGATATAGCATGACCTAGAGATAGGTGCTGATGAGCTGAATGTAGCTCTGAGTAACTTGGGCCTCCACTCTTGATTATTCTGCTTCCACTGCTAGATATAATAGGACCATCAGATATGGGTGTAGATGATAAAATGAGTGGGGATTCTCTTTCTTCATCATTAGTATCATTATCAACAGGATCCTTTGTGGAAGGGGAAGCAGTTGGTCTTGCAGGGGAATCCTGGATTCTGCCTTCAGCCATTCCGCTGCTTTCAGGAGGTGACATAGCAGGGGATGAGATTGGCTGTTCTTTTCCAAGAGAAGGATTATCTTCTTCATCAGTAGCTTCAATAGGAAATAGTGAGGGTACATTCATGTACCTCAGGGGTGACTTCTCTGCACCAGTTGGTTCTTGTGTACCTGAAATGTTAGTATTCTGCACTACAACAGGTACATAATTCATAGATTTTAAAAGTACTTCTATATCAAAGAACCAATCAGGACCTGTTTGAACATCTTCAGGTTTGTCTTCAAGAAAGTTCACATGAAGGTATTCTGTGATTTTGCTTGTCTTCTTGTTGAAGACCCTATATCCCTTGCTGTTTAATGAATAACCCACAAAATATCCATCATCTCCCTTTTCACTAAACTTGCCCAGGTTGTCAATAGTGTTCAAGATGATCACATGACATCCAAAAGGTCTGAAGAAGTCAATTAAAGGAGGTCTTCCATTAAACAGCTGATAGGGGGTCTTGTTGTATGCCTTAACCACCAAGGCCCTGTTTTGTACATAACAAGCAGTGGATACAGCTTCAGCCCAAAAGATAACTGGAAGTTTGGAATCAGACAACATAGTTCTTGCAGCTTCAATGAGTGTCCTATTCCTTCTTTCTGCAACTCCATTCTGTTGAGGTGTTCTTGCAATGCTGAATTCCCTCTTGATTCCTTTGTTTATGCAGAAAGAGTCCAGTTTCTGATTTCTGAATTCACCACCATTATCTGATCTCATGGTTACTACCTTCATGCTTTTTGATAAATCAATCTGATTGATGAACCCAATGAGTACATCAGCTGTGTCACTCTTCTGAAATAGAAAGAATGTCCATGTGAACCTTGAAAAATCATCAGTAATCACTAGGCAGTACCATTTCTTCATTATGCTTGCCACAGAAGTAGGACCAAAAAGGTCCATATGCAGTAGTTCCAATGGCTTAGTGGTGGACATACTTGTTTTTTATTTGCAAGATGCTCTGTGTTGCTTCCCTTTCAGACAGCCAGCACAAGTATGATCATTGACAAAAGACTTGGAAGGAAGACCATGAACTAGATTATATTTCACTAGTTTGTTCATGTTCTTGAAATTAAGATGACCAAGTCTTCTATGCCATTTCTTACACTCATCTACTGAGGCTTTGGCAATGAAACAGGTTTCATTATCTTGGAGAGAGATGTCCTTGAGATCAATTGTGTACATGTTCTTTTGTCTTGGTGTTCTGAGTACAATAGGAGTGTCTGGTGGTAAGGCAAACTCCTTTCCTAACACCAAGCATTCAGTGTCAGTAAACAAGACAAAATTCTTGTTATCAGTCATCTGTGACACACTGAAGAGATTGTACTTGAGTTCTTTCACCAAGTAAACATTGTCAAAGGTCATCCCATTGGTGACAATAGTTCCTTTTCCTGTTATTGTTCCATGCCCATCTCCAAAAGAAACACCATCATTGTCATGCAGGGGCACAAAGTTAGACAGATAAGATTTTTGTCCTGTCATGCTTCTTGAGCATCCACTATCCCAATATGCTCTATCATCCCTTGTCTTCTTTGTCACCTGCAAAAAGAAAAACAAATTAGTTTTCCTTGGGGACCCAAGCCATTACAGACTTGGATCTACCTCGTGTATCAATGTAGGATAGCTTATCAAAAACTAGAGATACACCATTAGACTGAGTACCCCTTTTGGGTACCCAAACCCAACGAGCTGAGGCTTTCACAGCTTTTCCCCATCTACCCATGTTCCTAGAAGGCAAAACTTTGTTAGCAGGGGATACCCCAGTTTTAGCAGGGGAATCCCTATGCTTAGCAGAGGGAACCCATTTTTTGTTTTGGCCTCTATTCATGTGTTGGTAAGGTCTAGGGCCAGATCTATATGCATTATAAGGTGTTGGGGTGGTCACAGAAGTGCTGGGCTTGGTGTGAACATCATTCTCCTTTCTAAGTACAGGAACAACATATTTGTCAGTCACCCTGTTTCTCAAGGCAGGGGCAACATACTTGGCAGAGGAAAAGGATTTTGCCCCTGCATTTAGAAGAATGGTTTTAGGTTGCATATCCTTTAAAGGATTTTCAGCCACCACTTCCATTGGTGCCTTACACTCTTGATAAGTGTGCTCAAAACTGCCACATGTGAAGCAGGGCTTGGTGTTAATCACAAAGTCTTCTCCTAATTGATGAGACTTTTGGTCATTCCAATTTCTTTGATTACCTCTGATGGTCCTGTACATACCAGCATATTTAATGTTGGAGTTAGGGGACTGTGATCTGGTTTTAGATTTGGGTAAGCTACTCTTAGAACTATAATCACTACCAAAAAGTCCTTCTCTTGAAAATAGAACAGGGTGATCAATTTTCCATTGTTTTAAAGCAACCTGTTCCTTTTCAAAATCCCTAATAACACTAGTTTTCACTAGAGGCTCTTCAGTATCAAGATTATTAGGTATGTAAGCACTCAAGTCAAACTCAATATCATCCTGTTTTTGAAAACAAGGGAGACCAGTCCAAGACAGGTCTTTTCTAGGAAAAGGTGCATGGATGTTGGCAGGGGGTGGTGGTATGGTAGCATGCTCATTTTTAATCCCAACCCCTGTTTTGTCCCTAGGAGATTGGCCAATTTCAACTGCTTTGGTTAAATCTTTTGAAGCTTTTCCAAATTTTTCAACAGTTTCATCATCAATCTTTTTGTTAGATTTAAAAATTTCAAGTTCAGCAGTCAACTCCTTAATGGATTGGTTATTCTCCTTGGCATCTCTTTCTAGAATCACAATGTGATCCCTATAATCACTTTCTCTTTGCTTAAACTCTCTTATGGTGGACTCTAACTGTTCTAAAGCACGTCTATAATTATCAAGGTCATTGTCACAATTGATATAGTCAGCTTTTACCTTTCTGATTTGATCATTCAATGACTCAGTATTTTTTCTACAAGCTTTAGTACAATATGAATCGTCATATACCTCATTGTCAGAGCTGGAACTTGACATGGCCATAAGTGCAAAATCTTCTTCAGCAATCAAAGCTTGATATCTTTCCACATTCTCTGTCATGGCACTCCAGTCCCATCACCTGCTCCATCTATCCCCTGCATGGCTACCGTGGCTTTAGCACCAGAATCATCATCTCTGGTTTCCTTCCTGTAGCTGTTCCCAGTCTTAGGTCCTCTGCATTCCCTAGCAAAATGACCCTTCTTGCCACAGTTGTAGCATTCAACCTTTGTTTTGTCAAACCCAGCCACATCAGAAGGATTGATTGAGATCTTCTTCCCATACTTCTTGTAAAACCTGTTGGTTCTCATGCTAAGCAGAGCCATGTTCCATTTGATATCCATATCTTCTAGTCCTTGCTTACTAATTTGACTTAGATCTTCGTGTAATACAGTAGATCCTTGTGGCCCTTGAGATGCTATAAAGGCACAAGCAGTATCAAGGCTGAATGTAGCTGGTCTTTCTTCATCATAAGATGATCCAGACCTGGTAGCAGGGGAATAAGCAGCAAGGGCTACTTCAATTCCACTATTTTTGGAGATTCCACTGCTTTGTGATATGAATGCCATATTAGCAGGGGAATCAGTAGATCCACTTGAGTTGGTGGGAATCGTTCCTTTTGACTTCATCTCATTGACAACAGGTTCAAAAACTTTTAAGTTATTGTATATGTCATCAATGTTCTTGTTGTCCAAGTCATCCTTATTCCGCCAAATTGCCTTGTAGACAAACCATTCTTTTTGGAGGCTGTTAAGAAACCTGGTATTCACCTGCTCTCTTGACACCTCAATATCAAAGAATTCCAACTGGGCCACCATATCTTGAAGCCTATTGTAAATAGCTCCAATTGATTCATCACCAATTGCTTTGAAAGAAGCAAAATCATCAAGCATTTGATTCTTCTTCTTCTTCTTTGTGGCTTCATTTCCTCCAAAGGTTGTGCCTATGGCTTCCCATAGTTCCTTAGTTGTTTTGTATTTTCTGAATCTTAGTTGATGTTTATCAGGTAGAGCCAACATCAATGAGCTGTGAGCTCTGGCATCATACCTTCTGGCCAGTATTTCCTTATCACAAAGAGCAGCAAATTTCTTCTTGTCCTTACCTTTGGAACTTTCACCTTTCTCTTCTTCCTTGCCCTCTTCAACTGCCAACATTTTATTAAATTGATCACCAAACTCTATGATCTCCCAGAGAACATAGTGTTCCATTTTCAGATATTGTTGGATTCTGAATTCCCATAGTTCAAAGTTTTCAGGATCCAACATGGGTAGCTTGAGGTTATTGTGGTTGTTGCTGTTTGAGGAAGAGTCTGAAGACATGGTTGTTATGAGGGTTTGTTCTTGATTTGGACAAAGTTTCTCAACAAGCTCTGATACCACTTGTTGATCCCAAAGTCAGATCTTAAACCTTAATAGCTTGTTTAAGGGTTGTGATAGAAAGAAATAAGTCAATCTAACACTAGAGAAACTTTGCAAAGCAAAGTAACTAAACAAGATGCGGAATGTAATGTTTAGCACAAGAACAATATGATTGAAACGTTGAACTTTAATATATCAATGATATACGAATACCCTAAAATGGTATTAGGGTTTACAAAACCTTAAAGTATGATAATGAAAGACAATAGAGAAAGACACACTTTGCATGCTAACCTAGTGAGTCCTTTTATAGCCATAAGGACTCACGTACAAGATCACTACTAACAAACTTGGAAAGTATTAAGGAGTAGTAACAGAAACGCGTAAAAATCTATTCCAAGTTTATCTCTGACAGCAGGGCCTTTGACTTCAGCAGGGGAACCAATCCCCCTGCCTTTGTTATTTGGCAGGGGGAACTTACACTAGCAGGGGTACGGATAATCAACTAGCAGGGGTAACAAGTATGCATAGATTTATTCCCAACAAGAATATCTTTGCTAGGCATGGAATTCCTAAGGCTATCATTAGTGATGGGGGTTCCCACTTTAAGAACTTTAGATTTGGAAAATTACTAAAACACTATGGAGTTAATCATAGGATAGCTACCCCTTATCACCCACAGACTAGTGGACAGGTGGAAGTATCTAATAAGGAGATTAAGAGAATTTTAGAAAAGACCGTTCGTAGTGATAGGAAAGATTGGTCCTTGAGGTTAGATGATGCTTTGTGGGCATATAGGACGGCTTTTAAGACTCCAATTGGTATGTCATCGTACAAGTTGGTATATGGAAAGGCGTGTCATTTACCGGTTGAGATAGAGCATAGGGCTGAATGGGCAATTAAGACCGTTAATTTGGATTTAGAGAAAGCAGGTAGTTCTAGGAAACTTCAATTATCTGAACTAGATGAGATTAGACGTGATGCCTATGAAAGTTCTAGGATTTATACGGAGAAAACCAAAGCTTTTTATGATCGACACATCACCAAGAAATCTTTCTTGGTTGGTCAAAAAGTTTGGTTATTCAATGCTAGACTTAAGCTTTTTCCTGGAAAGTTGAGAAGTAAATGGACGGGTCCATACGTTGTGACTCAAGTCTCTCCACACGGAGCCATTGAAATAAAAAACATGGTGGGTGGAGAGCCTTTTAAAGTTAATGGACACCTTTTAAAGCCGTATGTTGAGTTGGAGAGTGATCAGATGGAAACGGTGGATGTGGTTTACTTGGAACCAATCCAACTGTCTCAATAGCTCATATGAGTTATGTCTGGCTGAAGACGGTAAACTTAGCGCTTCGCGGGAGGCAACCCGTGGTTTGTGGAACTTTGTGGGTGTGTTCACTAGAAACCCTCACGAGACAAAACTCGTCCAGTCGAGCTACCGAGTGGTTTAAAGGCTTGTTGCATACGCTAAATGCAAATGTGATTCCTACGAAAGTGAGTTAGGTTTTTTTGTGAGTTTGTCAAATTGATTTTTAACCAAAATTTCAATTTAAAGTTTTTGCATTAGGGACAATGCAATGCTTTAAGTTGAGGGGGTGGCACATGTGTTACATGTTTTTGTGTGAAATTTTGGTCAAAATGGGTTAAAATGTGATTTTTAGGAAAAATTTTAAAATTTTAAAATTTTAAAATCACATTATAAGATTCTTGTGCTAATTAGATGTGGAAGTTTCTTCTACGTATATGTTTGTTGAGTGTTTGCAGATTCTAAAGATTAGCTTGTGGATGATTTATTGGAGCAAGCTAGAGGATTTGGCCATAATTATCAGGTGCACCCGATTCCATTGTATAATTTTGTTATTAAATTGATTTGATTGTTTGCATGTAGTTAGGCATATGTATAATTTAGATGATCAAACCACGCCGGTTGAATTCCCTCTACTTACCTTTGCTTAGATCGAGTAAAAAGTTTGAATAAATAATATGAAATATAGTAATGCAATAGTTGGGTTAAGACATTTAGAATTGATCTTATTCGGCTCGCCACCCACGCACGATGGCCTTAGAAAAGAGTTGGAGAACTGTCATAATTATTGGTGGTAGTTATATGCTGGGCTTGCCTATCTGATTCGTCACCCGCGCAAGGTGATACTTTAGTTGTTAGCATGGGTCAGACGCCAATTTTTATGATGGATAGCATTGCACTTAGCTGAGACAATTTTATGTGAAATAACCCAATCCTTGTATTGTTGTAATGAAATTAGAAAGATTAGTTTAATTTAATGCATTGTATAATTATACTATGTGGTAGATAATTCCATCATGTGATATACCAGTGGGCACGAAGTATAATTGTTCCCATTTAATTAAAACAGAAAAATTAACCGGTTCCCATGTGTCGATGTGTCTTAGTATGCACCTATATGATAGATATTCATTTTTCTGAATAATTGGTCTTTATATCAACCTTGAAAGGAGTGTATAAAGCGTTCGGGATGACTTGTATAAGAAATGGTCCCGGATGGCTAAAAAAAAGAGCTTATGTGTGATGTGAAAAAAAAAATGTAAAAAAGAATGAAAAAAAATGAAAAAAATTGTGAAAAAAAAGAAAAGAAAGGAGGTGAAAGTATATAAGCTAAAGTATGATGGCTTATGATGTGCTCTTATAGTATAAAAACTCCAATCTTATAAAAGGTGTACGATATTTTCACCTCTTGTTTTAGATTAATGTTTATATTGATTATAGGTGTGCATTATGTACGTTCGACATGGTTAACAATATGAAACATAAAGTAAATGGAATCAATGAGAATGGTTATGCTAAGTGTTTAAGAAGGACAAAAATATTGGTAATAATTTTGGATTATTTGTCATGTAGGATGGTTATTAGTGTATTAGGTTGAATGTGATCTTTTTGATAAAATTTCAATAGTATGATTAAAAATTATGAAACTAACATGCTTGTATATTTTTATTTTATTTTTACTTGGGACAAGTAAAAGGTTAAGTGCGAGGGGATCTGATTGGTGTATTTTGCATACACCTAATAGCATGTTAATTTAGCATAATTATATATTTATTTGTCGTTATATATGCACTTTGAGTGTGTTTTGTGATTATGTAGGTTACGAGCGAAATGGAATAAAAATGGACGCTTTATTAATTTTTTGGAGAAAAGATGTTGTGAGCGCCAATAAATGAAGAAGAAATATTGAAGAAAAAAAATTTGAGCGCGTTGCAATATTTTCGGTCATCTTTTATTTGTCCGGGCTTCGTTCGAGCAATTATTAATATTGGGTTATTTTTTATTGGGCCAAAATTATCATATGCCAAAAGAATAAAAGAAAAAAAATATAATAATAATTTTTGGGCCCAATACCCAATAACCCACGGGTAGATATTATAAAAAGAAAAAAACAACACAAAAAAGGAGATTCGTCTGAAGAAGAGGGGACGGCGCAAGACAATAAAAAAAGACGACTAAAAGAAATCAGTGGGGACATATCTTGAGATAGCCACATGACATAGTAAAAAAAACAAACCAAAAGTGACATTTATTTTTTTTAGGGTATATTGATTTGGTGGGGTGACGTAACAAAGAAAAAAAAAAGAGTGACTATATTTGTTTTGTAGCAAGTATAGAAGAAAGGAGGATGATGTTTAATATTATTTGGCTCGGGTACCTCGCAACGTCCGGCTAATTTTGTTGTAATTCCTTCCGGTTACTTTATTTATGGTTTGATCATTACTTTTGGATTATTATATTTTTATTACATTGATTTATGATCTATTTATAAATTATTTTTATTGATTTAATATTATGTTTAATCATTTGTGCGAGACAATTTATTATTAGTTAACGATTCATTCTTATTTTATTTAGTTAAAAAAAAATGGTCGTATAATCGATATAAGTTGTACCTAAATAAATTATTAAAACATAAGTATTGGTTGGATTAATATAAGATTTATTATTGCGAGTCATTGATAAACATAATAAATGCCGACATTAATTCATTCATATTAAGTCAAAATAATCTTTGTAATCGGTTCTAAAAAGTTTCGATAATCCATAAGTGTGATCAACCATAAATATTAGGAGCTGGAAGGGATTACATTTTTCTTTTAATTGTTTACATCCTTATTATATTCCTCTAGCTTTACTATTAGTCGAATAATTATTTTAATCTTTAATCAGCATTTTTATTATCAAAAGTATTTTATTTGTTAGATTCCAAAAGCAAACCATTTATTGATCAGTGGTCACCCCAAAACTTAAACTAAAACCACATAGTCCTCGTGGATCGATACCCGCTTACCCTATCTAGTATAAGGTAATTAGGTTATTTTTGACCGGCACTTCGACGTCGATCATTAATGTGAGGGGATTTGTGCCCTTCCAACTCGTTGTCTTGTGGTTATTTGTGAATGTGTTATCTAGATCATCATCATCACCACGATTGAAGACTCTCGTGTTCGATTACGTGAGCCTCGATCATTTTCTTGAAGAAGTTTTTCACGAATCCACGACATATCCTTTATTGTTCTAACGATAATCTATTAGCATAATTCATAAACGACTTTAGATATATTGTTGATCACCCTTTCCATGCTAGATCCTGAGCAATTGACTCTTCGTCTCTAGTATGGGGGTGCTCCACCTTTAGACTCGAAACATTGAGGACAATCTTTACTTTTAGTATGGGGGTGAATAGATACTTGCCTTGATACTCCCTCATGCTTTCCAATATTTATCGTTTTGTTTTGTTTTATTGCAAATAAGGCCAAAAATGGCCAAATTTTAAAAATTTTCTTAGTTTTTATAAGTGTTTTTAAGACACGAATGTATATTTTCCGATAGGTAGAATAAGAGCTAATTTTTAACTTGATGGGCATTTGTAGCCCTTTACATTCCTTAACCCGCTTGAATCAAGTTTTGCTAGACTTTTATATAGGGAAATTTAAAACGTGAAAGTCTTAACTCACACGGGTTAAGAACAAGAACTTTTCGCAAGTTCCTAGAAAGTCACTTATCAAGGGAACTTTAAAATGCATTCTCTAAAGCTTGAAAAAGTCTAAGAAAGTGCAAGCTCCTATAGGTGACTTGAAAACCCAAAAATTCGATTTAATATAGTCTTAATGAAGCTAATCAAAATTTGGCGAAATTTTGACTTGCATGGCTAAGTATTCACGAGTCTCTTTAATTAGAGGTCTTTAAGTAATGAAGAACGAGAAGTGATAGAGTTAGACAAGTGATCATGCTAAATGTAGAACATGAAAATGTTCTTTCAAAAACTCATATGTTTTTAATTGTGGCTTTTTCTCCCATAAGATCAATGCATTAGGAAAAATAAACTGCAATAAGTAAGGTCGTACAATTTAAAAGATTACTTAGTTTCTAGCCTAAGATCGTTTAGAAGTTGCTCGTGTTCGAATAGAGTTTATAGCCAAGGCATAACTTACTGAAGCGGGAACGCGAAGATTGGCAAGTCCAAGAAGGCCCTAACAAGGCATGAGGACTCCACTTTGTTGCCAAAGATCCAAGATGATGTGAAGAATCATTATTCTAAAATCAATATGAAGGATCAAGACACACGACGAAAAGCAATTTACTCCCATAAAGATCATGGAGAAATCTATCCAAAAAGACCCTAACAAGGTATGAGGATAAATAGAACCAAGTCCAAAAAGGAGGCGGATCGTTGTAAATCAAAATCCCAAATAAAGATTGAAGAAAAATGAAGAACTCGTGGTCCAAGTTTGAAGAATCTCTCAAAAACTTCAAGTGAATAAATAACACAAATGAAGAGAAGACCATTATTTCAAGAACGTCTCTCAAGATTCGAAGTATGAAGTAAATGCCAAATATCGGTCCAAGAGAGGTCTCAAATTGTGAAACGAGTTATGCCAAGATATGAAATTAAGGAGATTACGAGAAGCCGTTTTAAAAGATCGTGTCCTTTAGCTAACTATTAATTAAATCGTCCTACTTTATTTTTGGACTAATAAATACTCAAATAAGTCAATATGAATCCTTGTGATCCATGACAAATAGTTAAAGAAATTCTAGATATCTTTCGTTAATAATTAGGATTGCAGGGAGAAAAAGTATTACACAATTTAAATGTATGAGTAGTGTTAGCATTATGACTTGTACCAACAATGATCTCGTTTTTGCACTTAGCATGGAATGTATGATAATCAAGGACGACGAACTTTACTCTATAAAACATTTACTTGATTTTATTCTTTGACCCTAAAAGTCACATTCACGTGATGAAAATCATACATAATGTCTCTAACACATAGTAGTAGTAGTGTAACAAGTTTACACTTCAATAAAGGTTCATAAAAGTGAATTTTGGATCTGCTTAGATACTTTATTCTAGCATTGCGTGAGGGCACGACAATGGTTTAGTATGGGGGAGTGATGAGACTGCAATTATACATGGTCTCATCATCCAAAACGGGCTTTAAATGCTAATATATGTCATGAACCACCATATTATATGCTTGTGTTTGCTATATGTGTGTTTTAGGTATGGATATCGTGAAAAGGACAAAAGATCACAAGAAACAAGCAAAAACGAACACGAGAAACGAAGCCGCACAATGATCCGGGCCCAAGTTATGATTTTTCAAGAAAAAGTCATTGAAGATTTGAAGATATACAAGAAAGGTCCTTCATCATTGAATAAATGACACTTTATACCTTTGTATATTCATAATTACAAGTTTGGTCCCTAAAGTTTGTCAAAATAACAAAAAGGTCCCTCAACTTTGAAGAATTGGCAAGATTAGTCCCTACAAAATGAAGACTTGTCACTTTTAGTCCTCCTTAAAGTCAAACATACAAGATAATACCTTCAAGTTTCAAGAAAGTACAAGTTTAGCCCTTCAAATATCAAGAAATTACAAAACAAACCATTAAAAATACTTTTATAAAGTTTTGTGGCCAAAATATAAAAACTGAAACTTCATATACAAAAGAAAGGAGTTTATGGGCTGAATAAACTTGTTATACATGTTTTCCAAAAGAACAAGGACCAAAGCTGCCATTCTCTAAGTTCAAACCACAAACACGCGCCAAACAAATCTATTCCACTTTATACGGATCAAAGGGACCACTATTCACCCTTCTTTCCACCCAGAATTACTTTTACCAAAAGAAAGGGTTAATCTAAATTACCCTCACCCAAAACTAATTAACCCTCACACTAATACATCCCACACTTCACATCAAACATCCCATCACCCATGGACCCCACCCAAGCCTCCCCTGTACCAATCAACATTTGACTTAGCCTCCAAGTAATCCTACGTGTCCAAATCAAGGGCTCACATCAACAACTTGCTCCCTAAGTTCAAGATAAAGGGTTTAGATCATTTGGGACAACTCACAACATCAAAATGCATCTAGAAGCTCAAGGGTACTTCTGAGAATTCGTTTGTGTAGTTTTCAGCTTTCTAGAATAGTCCTAAGAGCTCTATATAAGGAGACCTCAACTTGTGAGAGTCCCTTGTTCCAGTTTTTGCTTTCTCTCTTGTAATTTTCTTTAAAATTAATAGAAGTTGGTATTTTCTAAAGTTTGAATCATAATTCCTTTTTGTCGTTTGAATTTTGTAAGGAGAAGCAAAGGTTGAGTTCCATTTAGTGTTTTGAAAGTATTTTGGTGGTTTGAATACGCCATGTTTTGTTTTGAAAAGGTTTTCAAGGTTTCAAAAGTTTTCTAAATAGGGTTTCTATTTTGAGTTTTTACTTGTGCTAACCCCTTCCAAAAGCTATAACCTCTTGCAAGCTTGTTGACACCAAGCTTGTGAAGGTTTATCAACCTTTGGATAGGCTGTTTGTTGTTTGTGTTGAAGATCCAAGGCCTTGAGGTTCAGCTGTTGAACCATCAATCAAGGTGCATACTCATCTCTTGTCCAAGTACCCTAGGTGTGTTCTAGCTGTTGAATCACACTCTAGGGAGCATTGTTGACCTTCCCTAGGAAGTAAAGGGAAGGACGTTCACTCTCTCTCACTTTTCTCTCTTTAAATTTTTGGTTAAAATCTGCTAGTATTAAGTTGCTATGTGATTTTGTGCTCTTGTGTTTGTGTTGCATGTTTTATTGTTTAAGTTTGCTTAGTGTCACCTAGTTGAGGTATTTGAACCATAAAATCAGTAGGTTATTTGGAAAAATAAAAAGTTTCTTTGAAAAAGTACTAAAACAAGGCTGTTTGGGATTTTTAGGATCAAAAGGCCTTGTGCCCTTGTGCCCTTGGTTCTTAAGGTTTAAATCTGTTCATCACATGCTTCTAAGTAAGGTTTGATAGCTGGTTAAGTTTCACAAAGGCTGGACAAGTATTTTGCAAGTTTTCATAAAATCAGTTCTAAGTGTTTTGAATTTGGTCAAACACATCAGAAGGGATTAAATCTTTTTTTGTTGGAACTAGATGCTGTAACTTGGTGTGATTATAGTCCTTGTTGGTGTGCATCTGTGCAATATTTGGTTTAGTCATTTGGTGGCTTATTGAGTGAGTTACAGCTTATTAAAAGTCTCTAAGGTGGTCAATTGCATCAGCAAAGTAACCACCCTTGTTTTGCTTTGCATTTGGTTATCTAGTGCTTGCCCTGCTATATTATTGCTTGTTATTTGTTTATTGGCTGCTTGTTGTTCTATTTCAAGTCTTACTTGCTTATTTGCAAAGCTCATAAGCCAACTGGCCTATAAGCTTATATCTGCCAAAATCCAAGTCAAGTTAACCAACTGGTTAGCTTGATTCAAGGGATTCATCCTTGAGTCCTTCACAAAAAAGGCTTATAACAAGCTTATAAACATCCCTGGAACACTTGGAACAATTTTCATCAAGTTTGACTTTTGGTCAAATAAGCTCAATTTGGCTTATTTTTCTGTTTAGCTTATTGGTACATGCAACAACTTTGTTTTTGTAATAGGTGTCATTTTTCTCACCTTAATATCAATTCTGCAAGGTTTCAGCTTATTTGGCTAAGGTTTTGCTAGAAAACCAACTTATTTGGCTTTTTCAGCCAGCTTATTGGTTTCTATAGCTTATTTCATTGGACTTTTTGGGATTTTCTTTTTGATTATTCTTAGTTAAGCAATTTGTGAGATTTTGCAAAAAGAATCAGCTTCTGAAACCCCTAGAACTCAAACCCGACTATTTTGTCTTTTAGTGAAAAAGCTTAATTCAAGTTTCTGGCTTATTTCTTGGTCCTTTTCAGAATTTCTTTTTGCAAATAAGTTTAAAATCTCAATAGAAGGTTGTGTGTTTAAGCAGAGCTTATGGCATCAGATTATTGCTTAATAGGCTTATTGGCCCAATAAGGATAAGCTTATTGACTGATAAGCTGTGATAAGCTCATATTCAGCTTTTAGGCCTTTAGACTTTTGTGTTTAAAATTGAATTTTCAGTTGGACTGTGCTTTTCTAGAAATTTTTGTGAACTTTTGTTTTTGGGTTGAAAAGCCAATTAGATTTGGAATGTTTTTGGTTTTAGCCCATTTGGGGGCCCAATAGGGGTACTTAGGTAATTTCACTTTTATTTTCTGATTATTTAGGTTGAAATAAACTAGTTTTTAAGTTTTTAGAAATTTTTATAAATTTTTTATTTTTAATATTTTATTTTAGTTTTTAATTATTTTTATTTTATTTTAGTAGGTTTAAAAATTTATAAAAATACTTTTTTGTTTTATTAAGTTATTTTTGAGGTTTAAAAGTAGAAAAATCTTTGTTTGGGTTTTTTTATTAATATATTTGATTTTTAGGGCTTTAATTAGCATTTAAAAATTAAATATTAATTAATTTAAAAAGTTTCAAAAAGTTTTGATCATTTGTATACCTTAGATTGATTATTAGGAATTTTTGGTAATTTTTTGGGAATTTTTAGAGCAAGTTTTAATTTTGTCACTTTTTACGTTTTTACGTTTTTACGTCTTAGCTTAATTTTATCACATCCGTCATTTTCTTTTCTCCCTTTTTCTTTCTAATCAACATTAATCCAAAACTTACAAGTTTTCACACACAATCAACCTCATTGGGAAACGAACTTACTGTGGGTCATTAGTGTTTGATTTTCATAAATCATCACTTAATACTTACCGCTTTTACGCTTTATTTTCCTAAACAAACGTAATTTTACGATAATCAATGATATAGGGCCTACTAAACGCATTAAGTTATAAACCATATAAATCATGCTTGATACTTTAAGCTACTACTAACTCACACTACGACACCTAAGTGAGTCAAGTATCTAATACCATGAAGTTTTGAGAGGGTGAAAGAATAGAATCACGTACCAAAAACAAATGTCAAGGCAAGGATGCCAAGAAAAAACACATATTCAAGTAATGATCAATAGAATGATCAATAGGGCGTGTGGAAGGACGAATACATACCTTAGTTTCAACGTGCATTCCAAGTCTTCTATGGACCAATGCTACGCCCGAACTTGACCAAACTGCATACTAAGTTTTCAAGGACTAGTATCACATATACCAATCTTGATATCATCATCCTATGATGTTGGAGATCAAAAATAGATGAGTCTTCTATGAGTGCAAGTAACTCAATCTACAATCAAGTTAATGATTAGTCTTCATGAGTACCTACACAAAGTAAAATACAAACTAGTAAATACATTTCAAGAGTAAACCTAAAATGCATGAAAGCTAATAATCAAGATAGGATGCTATATTACTAATTAAAAGGTTTATTTTTACTAAAAACGGTTTTGACCAAAGAGAAACTTTAGTACTACAAACCCTTCTAATTTGAGGAGACAATGGATCGATCCAAGCTTTAAATCATAATATACTTCAAAGATCTTGAGTGACCATCGCTCTGATACCAATTGTAGAAACTAGAAGGGGGGGGGGGGGGGTTGAATAGTTTCTCTTGTTATGGTCCTAATTAAAAATCCTTTGAATTAGGTTTGTCCTAAAATTACCTTTTACTAGAAAACTAGTTTCATAGTTGTTAGGTTCAATTCTAATGCATTAACAATATCTAGTAACAATGGAATGCAATGCAAGAATGTAAACATAAGTAAGGAGTATGGAAAGAAGCAACCTAAGGTAAGACACCAAGATTTATAGTGGTTCGGCAACGAAACTCTCTCTTCGTTCCTACTCCACTCCTCGAGTACACCTTACTCGAGTTTTTCACTATATCCACAAGCTCCCTTCTTGGCGGAGAAAACCTTACAACGTTGCTTACATTATTTTTCGACACTAAGCTAAATGTCGAGACCTAATCTTAGCTAGGACCAATCTACACATGTCACCTACTTCACCATTTTCCGACACAAGGCTAGATGTCAAGTTCTAATCGAAAGCTAGAACCAATCTTCGTCGCCCATCTTCTTTTTCGACACAAGGCTAGATGTCGAGTCCTAATCCAAAGATAGAACCAATCTTCACGACTATTCACTTTCAAGTTTAGTGAGAACTCACAAGACACATACACACATCACTTTGTAGCTTAGTGAGAACTAACACACAAGACTTATTACACTCAAGACACATATACAAGTATACACATGTAACTTGGATCTACAAAAGACAAATCTAAGTATACACATATACAACGGATTTACACAAGACTAATTCAAGTATTCACAAATACCTTGGATCAACACAAGACTAATTCAAGTATTCACAAATACATTGGATCTAGACAAGACTCAAGCATACAAAATGATGAATATGACTAGATCTAAGAAAGGATGATCTTCATCAAGATTTTATCTTTAATCACATCACAAATGTGTGAGTGATCTTCTCTTTGGACAAATAAAGAAGAGAATCAAGAGGATAATCATAAGTAAACATACTTAACAAATTAAGTGATCATTTACTAATGATTGGAAACATGGAAAGAAGATAAGAAGCATAAATATTTGTTCAAGTCATTGGAAAATGAAAATATTATCCACTATTTATAGGGGACAAGAACCAATGGCTCTCTGGGCGCGGATCTTTAAATGGCCTGCGGTTCCATGTCACTAAGGAACCACACCCCTATTTAAGGAACCGCGGCTCCTTTTTGTCCTTTAGTAGGTAAATATTATATGGGGTAGTTTATACCCTCAAATGATATTCATAGGTCGTTTGGAATATGCCATATTCAAATTTTCATTTTCTGTTTTGATAAAACATTTTCTTAAAAATAAAGTTTAGTAAAATCTTTTGTCACATTTGTATAAATGTAAGTTTTGAGGTTAATCACTTTCTATGATCACTAAACATGATTAAGATATGTTTGTGTAAGACTTAAGTGATTATTACCTTGATGATAGTGCTTGTTAAATTTTCGGTTATCTTTGACGATAAATATTTTTACACTTTGTCGTGATCAAAGCTAAGAAAGATTAGTTAACACTAATAATGTTTTTAGGCATTGGTTGCATTAACACACTAGATATAGCATATGGTTTGGAAATTAATTTAACAACTATGAAACTAGTTTTCTAGTAAAAGGTAATTTTGGGACCAACCTAAGTTTTAATTAGGACCTCAATCATAGAAACTATTCACCTCCCCCCCTCTTCTAGTTTCTACAGTTTGAGTATACCCTTTCTCCACAAGACGCGCTTTATAGGTGTGTATCTTTCCATCTACGTTGGTCTTTATCTTATGAAGCCATCTACAACCTACGGTTCTTGCACCAACAGGATGATCAATCCAAGTCCAAACTTTAGTATATTTCATGTATTGCATTTCCGCGTTCATAGCTTCAAGTCACTTATCATATCTAACATTCAAAATTGCCGCTTGATAATTAGGAGGTTCACAATGATCACCTAATTCATGATCCTTAGCGTCTACATAGAATCCATATCTATCAGGCGCTTGAGACGTCCTACCAGACATACGAATGGGAATGTCAACATTTTGAGGTTCCACATCTTCATGTTGAACTTCATCATACACTTCACAAGTGTTACCAGAAGGCAGTGTATACATTTTTGACGAGTTCTAAATCGCCAATACTCCCACTTGCTCCGAGCAGTGAAGTACTCCCACTTGCTTCTTGATCTATGAGACTTGTCTCAAAGAACTCAACATTTCGAGCAACAAATATTTGTTCTCAGGTGGGTAGTAGAAGTAGTAGCCCATTCTTTTTCTTTAGGTATCCTACAAAAATACACTTAATTGATATGGGGTCCAAATTGTTAGAAGCATCCCGCTTCACGAGATCCTCACAACCCCAAACCCTCATATAAGACAACTTGGGAGCTTTCGTATGCCATACCTCATATGGTGTCTTATCGACCTTCATGGTTGGAATCATATTAAGAATGCGTGCAACTGACTCTAAAGCATAACCCTAAAAGGACTTTGGTGGAGTAGTTGAGTTCATCATGGACCAAACTCTAGGACCAATACACACGAAATACCAAACACGAAAAATACTAGATCTATATGGATGACGTGAAGTTGTGATGTTTAGGATGAAGATGATGAAAACTAAAATAACAAAGATAAGATGATGAACAAAGGATTGAAACAAAAGAAAGAATAGATTAAGGAGAGATAAAAGAAAAAAAAACAAAGATGGTGTTTTTCCTAGTAAGAGAAAACACAAAGAGTTTCTCTCTCTAAAACTAGAAAATGGAAAGCACACACACAAATGAGGTAGGATTTGCCTTTTATACTAAGGCTTACATGATTAGGAGGCCTTACTCATTTGTGTGTTCGGGACTAATTCCTGTTACATACATAACATAATCTTAGAACTCGCAACACCAATGAATATCATTTTCTACGAGCTTCACAACGATATATTATATGATCATCACTTTAAATACGACTAACAATCTCCCCCTAAGGGGTGGTCATGTAATATGTGACTTCACTTCTTTGATGTTGCAGACTTTGAAGCTCGTTGTCTTGAGAGTTCCTTCATAGTTCCTTTCATGATTTGTGATCTTGGATCTTTGATCTTTGCCTTGACTTGATCTTGAAACTTTGCCAACTTGTGTTCTTGTGTCTTTCCCAACATACTCATACTTTGCGTCATCTTGAAAGATTGTTAACAATCTCCCTTGGTGATCAGAGTAGCGGAAGTCTTTATCTTTAGATGTTCTTAAGCTTTCTTCATTTACATGAGTATGTGGTCTTGAATCATGACTCTTGAGATTACGCCATTGTATGCATTCCTCCGGTTTCCTGTTATACAATAGAAGTACTGTACCTGTGATTAGGTAAGTTCAAAGAACTTCCTTGACAGTGTTTCCGGCTGTGGTAGCCGTTCTCAATACCTGAACTTCTTGAAAGATAATTCATAGTAAAGAGTGAATCATGCAGTTCCATTCTGCTGATTAAGTCGTCAGTTCATTTCTGGAACAAGTTTGAATCAATTAAGAATCAAACCATTGTTGCTTTCCAGTTGACACTAGTTTGATTCATATAGAATCTTAAAAGTTACCTACCACAGTGTTGTTTGATGATGACACTAAAAGGATTTCCATTCTTCACTGTAAATACCAATGAGTACTAATCTGAATGTTCTGGGAAGATCATAAAAATATTGCATTGAGACCTGGAACGAGTTTGAATCAAGAAAGAATCAAACCGTTGTTGCTTTCAAGTTAACATATATTCAATTCAATTGAATCTTACATATGACCTACCGTAGTGCAGTTTGATGTTAACCCTAGAAGGATTTCCATTCATCACTGTGAATACTAGAGAGTATCACTTTGAATGTTCTGGCAATATCACAAGGATAAAGCGTAGGAATCTATAAATTATCGCATGTGTTCTAATGATTAACAACATTTGATATATGGAATAAGTGTCCTAATGAGATTTTTGATGAATCTCGATGGCTCTAGACTCTATAAGTGCATGTTTGTTTGGTAATCGGAGGCTGTACCAGACTGTCACCTTTTCAATATCTACTATCTCGGAGTGAGAAAGTCGATAGAAATGAGTTGAACTCCGTGACAATAAAACAAACTTCTTTTGAGAGAAGCTTGAGTAGGCTAGGAAGGGTTGTGCATTACATCACTGGGTCCATGATGCTTTGTCTTCAATACCATAAATCATCTAAGTGATTCTGATAGTAGATGTATTGACCCGGTTACTGCCTAAGTTATGTGGAGGGCTGCTTTCTTTACACCCTTTATCCTTACATTTATTTTTCATTCTCCCAACCCTTCAATGCTTACCAAGACATCATTACTAGCACCTTGTTGTGATTTTTTTAGTGTTAGCTTAAGTCATTAGTCGGCATTATTCCCGTACACTCAACAACTCCATCTTTCCTAAGGACTTCTAAGTTCTAATGGGTTGTCCCTGGGAAGATCCCTCCGGTTCTGGTTGGATCATAGGACGAATACCTAATCACCTTTTGACACTAATACTGTCGTGAATTAATGTGTTGAGGGTATAGATATCGTAACCAGAAAAATCGATTGAGAAAGCAATCAAGGTGTTAATTAAATCGATGTTTACACCTTGATAGTTTTCTAAATCACAAAAAACGCCCCCTACAAATGTGCATCATAAAATGAAAGGTATTTGCACATATTAAGACGAGAAAGCACTTATATCAAAGATCTTATCAAAGATATTTGTACATTTTTTATCACCATTTCCCCTAAAAAGTTGCATGTGTTTGTGAAATTTTTGATATACTAGTGATGTAACATGGTGAGAATAATGTTTCATGAAAATTTTGGAACTATATGTTATGAGATTTTTATACTCCCACTGGAAAAAATATTTTGATTAAAATAGGTGAGAATATGAGCACACAATTTTGAAAGAATTTGAAATTATCTTGAAAAATTATGCTCAAAACCGAGAAAATTTAACTTCCCGTTGTTAAGGATAAGTTATCATCTATAATAACTATCTTTTAATGGAAGAACGAGTCACACTCTAAAATATGATTGTGAGCCATTGTGAGAAATATAGAAAATACATGTTTTAAAACATTTGAAACTCCCATTCAACTTTATGTACATACCCGTGTCGTTATTGAGCGACATTTCCAAGTACGTCCATATTATTGATGCTGAGAGACATGTCGAAGAAGAATATTTTTGGTATTTTTGAAAGATTTTCTCATTTTTTATTTTGTTTTTATAGGTTTTATATTTTCCACACGAGTTTCGTAACGGTATATTATATGATCGTCACTTTAAATACGGCTAACACAAACCATATCTAATAGAGTTCTATTCCTCCTCTCCGACACTCTATTATTTTGGGGTGTATGGGGAGGTGTGAGATGCAACACAATGCAACATTTTTTCAAATGTTCGACAAACTCAAAACTCAAAACTCATGTATTCGCCTCCTCTATCGGATCAAATAGCCTTGATTTTCTTGCCGAGTTGATTTTCTACTTCATTTGAAATTACTTGAATGTTTCAAATACCTCATGTTTATTTTAAAAAGGTAAGCATAACCATAATGGCTGAAATCATTAGTGAATGTAGTGAGGTAGCTAGATTCTTCTGTAGACACAGTTCTAAAGGGGACGCACACATCCGTGTGTATGAGTCCCAAAAGATCTTTATCTCTTTCGACTACATGTGTGAAAGGATTACGCGCCATCTTCCCATGTACATAAGACTTGTATTTGTCATTGAAATAATCAACGTTGGTGGGATTCAAAATTCCATCACGTTGAAGCTTCTCGATGCGTTTCTTGTTGGCATGAACAAGGCGACAATGCCATAGATAGGTCGAGTCTAGCAATGTTTGTCTGGATCTTTTCCCAGCTAACATTATATATAGAACTATTATGATTAAGAACTTGCATATCAATTTAAAAAATGCCATCACGCAGTATTGCTTAAAAGTAAAACACATTGTCTTTGTAAACGGAAATTACATTATTCAAAATAACATGTTTAAACCATCTTCAATCAGACTAGAAAAAGAAACAACACCTCTATTTATAGAAGGTGCAAAATGACAATTATTCAAAGTAACAACTAGTCCACTTGGTAGTTTCAAATCATAACTTATAATCACTTCGACGTTTCCACGCATGCCATTTCCTACGTACAAGATCAAAGCTCCTTGTTTTAATTTCTTGCTATCTCTAAGTCCATGCGATGTATTACAAATATGATTTTCAAAACCCTTATCATATACCATCGAATTATTATTAGGCATAGCAAAAGTCCTATAATGAAGATACCTAAAAGACTAGCTCCGCTAGTATTCTTGTGTTTCTACACCTTAACAAGATACTTCGGGCAATTCCTTTTCCAATGCCCTACCTCTTTGCAGTAATGACACTCGGAGTCCTTTGTCGGATTATCTATCTTCGGTGGTGGAGGAACTTTATGCTTTGGGCGTAATTTGACTTACCCTTTCCAGCATTCTTTCATTTACCCCCTTGCGGTTTCTTACCTTTGTCTCTTTGGATCCTTCCTCCTCTAGTAGCCATTACAGCAGGAGTTTCAACCTTCTTTGGAAGACCTTTATCATATCATAGCATGTAGCGCTACTAATATCTTCCCCATGCTATGCAAATTGTAAGTTTGCACAAGTGATTCAAAATCCTTGTTGAGATAGTTCAAGATAAAGCTCACAACAAGTTCTTGTGGCATGGGATAGCCTAGGCGTTCCAAAGTATCCAAATAACCTTTCATTTTCAAAAAATGAGTGCTAACGAATTGTCCAATTTTCTGCCTACCAACAAAATGCTTTAGTAGTATCATAAAGCTCCTAGCTAGCTTTTTCGTCAAACATAGTTTTAAGTTCACTAATCATGTCATAGGCGTTGATATCTTCCAACATTATTTTCAATTTTGGAGACATCACGGTCAACATGAGACACGCCACATCCTTTTGTGCTTTAAGCCTCACATAGTAGGCGTCACGCACCACGGGTGCAACAACAGGCTCAGGAATTAGAGTCATAGTTGTTCCAAATATTCAGTCCGATCTTCAGCTCTAAGATAAATTCTTAGGTTTCGGTACCATATAGAAAAGTTTGATCCAATCAACTTATCCTTGAACAAGTTTGACCTTAGTGTAGACTCCTTGTTTTGGGAAACAACCATCTACAAAACAAAATTAAGAAAATATTAGTATTTTCACCAATAAATCTCTTATAAAACTAACTACCCAAGTCGAAAAATTAATTTTATGAAGAGACTAAGACCTAACTTGAACTTATTCCATCAATGCAGTTGATCTACTAGAGACAAAATAATTCAAATGATAATCATCGAATGATAATTGCCACTGGTGCAACTCTTAGCCATAATGAGGTCATGACTACAATATCTAGCATAAACGTAGTCACGTCATGTTAGCCTCATATCGTACTTCCTGCTTAAGGTCTGACCAAAACACATAATGTAAGTCTTATAATACTAGTTTGTGATTTTATAACCATCGGGTCTGACCCTTGGTTATTATATCCCTCATCCTGGTTAAGTCTTAAGACCGGCTTAGATTAAATGACCAAGATAAGTGACCAATACATTAGTTAGTACAAAACTTAATTAAATAGGTATTAATAATTTTGAAAATTATGACAAATTTCATATAAAAGGAAATATGTAAAACTTCTTTTTATAACAAGTTAAACAATGAATTTTCCATCTTTAAACTTTTCTTAAATTAAACATATGCCTCGGTTTTATGAATCCACCGGTAATTTAAAACCAAGATACCTATTGTTGTAAAACGTTATACTAGGCTTTATAAAGTGCCATAGGTTTGTTTGATTGTTTTCCTCACAACTCTTACGAGTACCAATGGAAAACTCAAACGAACCTTGCTACGGTCACATTTGATTCTAAGGCGTCTTGGAAGATACAGATAAACAAACCAGAGAAGCTGGCCAACTGTAGAAGCTTGTTAAGAGCCCTTCTTCTTTAGGAAATCATAGAGATCCGCCTTTTCTAGTCGAGTGATATCTAACTAAAACTTTATAGAAATCAAATAAAATCTAGTTTGCTCTGTAGTTCTAGAGTAAATTAAGTCAAAAGACTTAATATTTACTTATTATAGTAATAAATCAAACAACTAAGCAAGAATATAAACATGACTAATATATCACATAGAAACTATAAACAAGCAAGATACTTATCATAAATAACTTATTTTAGGGCACTAAATTTAGAAAATTTAGAAAATCCAGTTTAAGAATTTAGACAGATTTTGTTTTGCAAGAGGAAAATCGACTAGGAGAAGTCTTCCCCATCTTTCGAGTAAAACTAAACAGTTGTACATAATCGAGTTTTTAGTGACCTTTAAGGAACCGGC
Organism: Glebionis coronaria; assembly: GCA_025667525.1. Lineage (NCBI taxonomy): Eukaryota > Viridiplantae > Streptophyta > Magnoliopsida > Asterales > Asteraceae > Glebionis > Glebionis coronaria. The sequence continues at coordinate 478,455,139 of CM046880.1, forward strand.
CTTCAAAAGTGTACATATTATTTTTAAAAATTATTTTCTGTTAGGGTGTAAAAAATTGCAGCCCTCAAACAATTTATAAAACTCCCTTTAAGGATGCATACACCAGTCCAGTTAGTGTTTTGTTATAAAAATTAGTAATCATGGTTCATGGATTTAAACGATTTAAACATGCATAACAGATCGAAAAACACGTAAATTGCACACGTAGTTGTAATTAATGTTTTGCTATATCTTAAAAAGCATGCAAACTCATTTTTCCAGAAAATTATAGATCCAATAACATATAATTAACCAATTTAAATATATTAAATTAAATCATAATTAACTATTGAATGAAAAATTGTTTTTGCACTCGTTTTATGTGTTTTTAGGTAATTACATGGCATAGGTTTGGCTCGTGATGTCAATGTTTGAATTAAACAACCCTAACGTATCTAATATACATGCATTATGAGTAAACGCAGTGGATAGGATCATAGAACTATGCACATAATGAAGGTTTATTAATATCATAACATTTATATAAAACCATAAATGAGATCAAAGCACACACAGCGGAAGCGTTTTAACAAGATCATAATAATAACACAATTCTAATTAATCGAATTAGGGTTACATACCTTTACGCTAAAGCAAATACATGAGACGAAGAACGGATCACCAATTCGGGCTTATACCGTATATAACCAAGATATAGTCTAAAGTAAGACTATATTACGATCTTGTACACACGTGATACAACGAGCTAACCGTGATTCTAGCACGTGTAAACCGAGCTATAACGCTTGTATAAAATCTACCCAACAACCCTAGAGAGGGGCTAGGACTAGATTATAAGCACAATCGAGTAAACAATAAAACCAACCAAAACCCCTTGGTGGGTACTTCTTGCGATCGACCAAAGAGAGAAAGATGGGAGAGATTTGTGTGTCTTGAATTATGAGATGAGGGGTTGTTTATATAGGCTTAATTCTTGTAACCCAAAATAAATAAATAAAAAGTTTTCCTTCCCTTTCCCTTGCCTCCATAACCGACGGCCCAACACCCCCTTTGGGGTGTTCCAGAATCTTCCATCCTTCTTTCTATTTATTCTACTTACTATAAATTCATTAACGCTCGTTAATAGTTAACTCTTAATTATTCAACGATCGTTAAAGTTATATCTTGGTTTAATTTAATAAATACAAAAAAAATATTAGTAAATTAAGTAAATTAATAAATATAATAAATATATTTATTAAATAAATTAACTCTTTACGTATTGAGTGCAATCCCGTAATCTCGAGTTTGATCATATCACACGACTATTAAATATAAGTCCATAAACTTTCACATGATGTAATAACATAAATATTAAGTATACATACCTTAAGTCCAAGAACGATGATCAAGAACACAAATCACCAACCCAATGAAACCCTAACTTTCATGTACCCAAATCGATTCACCAATAAACCAAAGATCAAGTTAGATCTTCTCTAAGATATTCCACACAACACCTCAATCAACCACCTTCGATTTCTAGACCTTGATTAAGTTTATACTTAATAAAAATCAAACCGAATAACCCTTTGGGTTACTTGATGTCGTCAACCACCACAAGAAAACAAGGGAAAAAAGTTTGGTTTAAAGTTATGAAAAATGAAGCACATCCATGTGTTTATATAGTTGAGTCTTGGAATATTTATGGTAAAGATTACAACTTAATCTCCAAGGAATAAACATTCTAGAATAAAAAAACTCTTCTCTCCCCTTCTTTGCCTATGGTCGGCCGAATACCCCCATGGGGTATTTGGTTTGACTTTTTGACTTTTTGTTTACTTAATTATGTGATTACACTAATTACCTTAAAGTATTAAGTCTTATTAAATAATCTTTTATAAACATTTTAATTCCCAATACGTACACACTTTTATCAAACTAAATTTACACAATAAATATAGCCATACTATATTGTATAACTTAATTAAAGATCTCGATGTCTAAGTGTGTGACCCCTCAAGCCCACGTACTCCCGACCGTATAAAATACTATGTATGACTTACGCAAATCCCAACAGTCTAACAATTTGTCTGATTGAGTTACCACCATACAATAGTCGTAAGTAGTAAATGGGTAAAGTCAATATGAGCTATAAATTTGATAATATCACCATTATTGCCTTTGAAGAGAAATTATAATCAATACATAGGAAACCTTATGCATATGCGTTTGAAGGAAGAAGTAAGACCTTAATCTAGAAATGATAAACACGCCTTGAAATAAGACAATCATTGCATCAAATAAACAAACATGCGTTAGATTAGATTAAATATGGTTAACACGGTTCCCTTAAGATAGAACTCGACGGGTCTTCTAGTTTTAGGTATTCAGTATGATATAAGTATGAAGGAAATAATAAGGATAACTCACCAAAAAAACTTGTGCCAGTCTCTCAAATTAAACCCCCATGCTAACCAACTTGTAAATGTTGAAAATATTAGTAAATATTATATACAAAATTAACTTAGTTAGGGCTTAGCATAGGTTTAATATACACTAACAATTAGATAAATACATTATTGGAATTAAAATTAATATCGCTCTTAGTGATCGACACCATACTTACCATACTAGTCCACGATCGACCGGGTACACTGCCCGTTAGAATGCTCAATTAGGTAAAGTAAGCAAACTATAAATGCAAAATTTGAACTAAAATTAATGACTTGCACAAACGACACCAGTTTACTTTTTCACAAAATATAAAAAACAGAATTATAATCATTCCTGAACCCTTAGATTTAGGTGACATATATCTCGAAGCTACCTCGCTATTCCTCTAGAGAACGATAAAACCTACGGTCTTGTCTATACTACATTTCAACGGTTAGGTACTCGCCTTAAGGGGGTTGTAAAACTTCGATGTTGCAACACGTCGCATCAATAGACAATAAAACAAGATGAAAGAAGTATTATCTTTTACTTTTATTTGGACGTTCATAGAAAATAACAAATATATTTGTAACATATAAATGTTACATTGAATATAAAACAATATTACAAAGAGAAATAAATAAAATGAATGAATGTTTACGTTGACCTGCTTATAGTTATTATTATTGTGCCATTGAAGTCGTGCTTGTCATTACTTCCCATTATCGTTATAAAAACCTCAGAAAACTCCATCCTTTTCATAAAGCACACATAGCTTCCTCTTCCAATCTAAATCTCCATCTCATCAAATACTTTCTTCAGTTTCAATCACCAAAACCGTATCGACAACATGTCGAGCCTAGGAAACAATGTGAGCATAGAGCAGTTTTTGTCATGTATTGTGAAATGTTCATCTTTTATAACTATCAAGGCATGTTATTTTGCTAAAACTTTTATCATTTTAATCATCTAAACCATGTAGATGTTACAGTTTATAAGTTATCTCTTGGTTTACTCACCTTTATTTCATGAACTCTCAGATTTTATATATCTATATAAAACAATATGGATACTATGGTTTAATTTGGATCAAATTTGTTTAAAATCCATCTACAGGATTCTTAGATCTTTTCTTATATGTTCATTATTAGATCATACCATTATCTTTTCATATGAGGGCGGATCATCATAGTGGATTGTTTCATGAGTCGTCTCCAACCCCATGCAAGGTATATCTATAACTTATTACATAGATATACTTTACATATGTGTGATTTTAGTTTTGATATGTTTGTCAATATCTTTGTTAATATGTTTTGTTTTTACAGTTTTCTAGATTGATATGTAATTAAAGCTAAAATAAGCGAAAAAAGTGGTAACATGAATGGATTAATTAGCAATGAAAGGTCTCGGATTTTCACTACGATAAGTTAGATTATACGAGTGATTATAGTTTTATTATTTTAGTACAAATGCTTTTATAACAACCAATCTACAAACATGTATGGTTATAGCATGGATGGTATTTTTAGTACAATTTTAATTCGTGTGCTATATCAATTTTTGTGAATAATTGCATTATAAATTTCTCATATTGACATCAATCGTAGGATTGACTAATATTTGGTTAGTTTGATTATTTAAGGGTTATATAGGTTTGTGTCAATTTATGGACCAACGTAAAAAGTTATGTTTTCTTCAAGGTTTCTAAAGCTCTCTTAAATAACAATTGATATAAAATAAAATGGTCATTACATTTTTATGTAAAGAATTAAGAGCATATATAATACTCTTTCTTTTAATTGGCTTGGGACAAAATGTGAATTTGTTCTTCTCATTATCGAGGAATGAATAAATAAGTGTTACAAAGAATAAAACACAACTACCTCCTAACATATAGGAGATACTTGTATTTCATTCTTCGTAAAACTTGTTGATGTATTCCTGGATGTAAAGAAGATTAAGGTTCACATTGACCCAAGATGATAAAGAGAAAGAGTAACAATATCTACTCTTAATTCTTTTACATAAGAATATAAAGGCCATAAAGTTTTATGTAAGATGTTAGTTAGCAGAGCTTTCAGAAGATTAAAGAAAGTATAAATTTTTGTGTTGGTTCCTAAGTTGACACAAACCTATATAACACTTGATTCATCTAACTAACCAAATCCTATTCAATCCAACAATCGAGATTAATATGAGAAAATGTTAATATAAGTATTCATAAATATTAATGTAGCACACAAATTATAGTTGTACTAAGAATAACATTTGTACTATAACCATACCTGCTCGTAAAATGGTTATTGTAAAAACATGTGTACTAAAATAATAAAACTATAACCACTCGTATAAACTTTCATATCTTAGTGAAAAACTGAGCTCGTCCATTGTTAATTAGTCCATTCATTTTACCACTTTTTCTCATGTTTTAGATTTAATTATGTATCAACATGGATAAAATAAAAAATGTAAACACATAAACAAAGATTTCACAAGCTCATCAAAATAAAAATTACAAGTTTGTAAAATATATATACGTAATAAGTTATATATGCCTTGCATAGGGTAGGAGATCACTGATAAAACATTCGTCTATGACGATACGCCTTCACATGAAAAAATAATGGTGTAAATTAATAATGAACATACAATAAAATATCTAAAGAACCATCTACATGCATCTTAAGAAAACTTTATCCATAAAAAACCATAATAATCATAGTGTTTTTATTAGATATGTAAAATCTGACAGCGCACAGAATAAAGGTGATCAAATGATAGATAAAATATATACCACAACTTTTTTAGGGTCCGGATGATTAAAACAAAAAATTTGCCAAAATAAAAAATCTCAGTATTTATATACACTAGAATATTCATAATGTGTGACCCATATTGCTACATGATCATGTTGTTTATTAGGTTCGACATGCTATCAATTGAGTTTTGGTGATTGAAACTAAAGGAAGCATTTAATGAGTTCATATTGTATTTGCGAAGATAGGTGTTCTTTGTCATAAGATAGAGTTTAATTTGTTTTTATTATGATAATGAAAAGTAATGACAAGCCCCTTGACTTAAATGCCACTACAACAAATTATATATGCAGGTCAGCCTAAATTTATATTCATGTTATTTTATTTTTTTCTCTATTATAGACAACATATGGGAGCTTTATTCCAAGTGGATAAAGCTCACATACTCACAAAATATCTGATGTCAAGCCTAAACAAATCTAGAAACTACTACAACCCACCTAGAAAGGAACTTTCCAAACCATGCACTCAAAGAACACTTCCAGCCCACAAATAAATTAGGATCTTAAGGACCGTGCCATCAGACACCATGTGTCATTACCTTCTTCGACCATGAGGTAGTGTTTCAAACATAACATTTAGTGTATACAAGCTAATGACCATAATTATACATAGTCTCATTACTTAAATCTGGCTTAAAATATATGAAAATATCATAAAAGCCGTGCACAAACCATTGTATTTGTTCATTGTGTGATTGTAGGTTCGGATATCGTGAAATTAATAAAACATCACAAGAATCAAGCAAAATCGAACACGGGAAATGAAGTCGCACAAAGAACCGGACCCGAGTATTGATTTTCCAAGAAAAGTCCTTGAAGTTTGAAGATTATACAAGATGGGTTCCTCAAGTTTGAAGACTTATCACTTTATACCCTTGTCAATCTCATAAATTACATTTGAGTCCTTAAAGTTTTAAGAAATTACAAGATAAACCCTTGAATAATGGTCAAAATACATTTTAAGTCCTTATTCAAAGTTACAAAAGTCATAAGGGCCAAAACTGCCAAAGTCAAGACTTTAACAAACGAAATTGCCCTAAAATGCTTGTGCCAAAATTGAACAATTGTCCAAAGTTATGGGGTTCAAACTGCACCAATCCTAACCCATTACTACCATTTACCCAATCCATACCAAAAAATCCCATACCATATCCTTTACCCGGCCCAAGTTTTATATTAATTAAACATGTTTATTAATATTATATTTTAGCGCCTAACACCTAATAAAACCCCAAATAAGATCAAATCCATCCCTTAATCCCCAAGGACCCTAAAACCCAAAATCATTAATTCAAGGGGATATACCCTCATCTCTTTCAATCACTAATTCAACATATTTTGACCTAATCCCTACCCACAAACCTTACCCTAGCCCACCCATGTGAGCTGTGAGACCTTCCCCTGCCCCGTCATTTTCACACAGCTTCCCAAACCCAAACAAGATCAACGGATCTTGTTAATTCCTTCACACCCACATCATTTTGGATGGTTATGATGAAGTCTAAACAACTGGCTACTCCAACAACATCACATGATTCTCTGGCAGATCACATGAACAAGATTTACCAATTTTGATAAATTCAAAATTCAAAAAGATCAAGGGCATTTATGGACTTCAATGAGATTAGGGTTTATATTTTTAGCATTCTAGATTGTTCCTAGTCGTAGTATAAAAACCAATGTCGACTTGTGACTTGATCTTGTTCCAAAATCTTTGTATTTTTTCTTAAGTTTATGAAAAGTTGATTTTCTGAGTTCCAAAACATTTATCTTTTATGTTTATGCAAGTTCTAAATTCGTGTTAAGTTTATTTGAGTTTCATGAAAAGTTTTTGTTAAAATTCTTTGCAAGATTTTGGGATCCAAGTTTGTTTACAAGGTGATCATAGGTACCTGAGTGAAAAATCTCAAGTACTAGTGAGGTTTGTAAAAGAGCTTGTTACTTTTCTGTTGGTAAATTGTTACTTTACAACCTTATTTCTTGTTCCAAAAGTCCTTTGATAAAAAATCTATTTTCTTGTTGATTATCGGTACTAACCCTTCACTGTCCAAAAGCCCTCTCATAAGCTGTTCAAAAGACAACTTTTGTGAAATTTTTTGGGCTTATCGAAAACCTATATGCTCTCCTTGATAATAGATAAATTCTTCCTAGTCGTCGAGAGTGTTACCCTAGCTTGTGACTCTAGTGACATCTTGGGGTCCTTATCGAACATCGCAAACCACATGATCAACTATTCCAAACCCCCTTAATAAATAACTTATGTAAACATGGTGCCATCCATGATATACGATACAAAATAGCCACTATTTTATTTATTTTTCTGTATGTCAAAAGAAATTTATTTCTGCCTAAATATATAAAACCCTTTACCGCTTTCAACTTTACATCATTGGAAAACTTCTGTTTCAATTAATAAATTTTTTTTGTTAGATTTACACAATTTTTTATATAAGCACTTTTTCCGCGAAAATCTTCATTTCGACACAGAATTCAAACCCTCTTTTCTCGTTGAAAAACACTAAGACCTCATCCTAGGTCAACAAAACATTGTTGTTATAAAATTTTAAAAACTTTGTTTTACAAAAATGTCGGTGTAAGAACACCACCACCCCCGTTTCATGCTACCGGTCCCATTTGTGCCGAATATATAACGCAAACGGACAAGGGCCGGGCAACATTGACACAAAACAACCACTATATTACCCAACAAACAACCATGAGCACACTTTCATTCCTTGAAAGCATGTTTCCAAACCCGCTAACACAAGGCAAACCAAAATTTACAACTCCACAAACCGTACAATGAACCTCTAAGGTAACACTTGAGACTCGTATCGGTGTTTTTCGCATAATACTAGAACAATCGATTACCCGAATAGAGTGATGCGAGAAAACCTACAGCCAATTTGATTTAGGAAACAACAAAAACAAAACATCTCTAACTCATATTCACCCATAAACCATGCACAATCTTATGCCTGGATATCAACAAACTCAAGCAACAATCTCACTTAGAGTCAAAACCTACATGTTATTCCATGGACTTGTTACACACACTAGTGACAAAGGGTCGTTGACAAGAAATGAGGGACACAACTACAAAACTATTGGTCAGGATGTATACGAACACATTCGTGCTTTAGAAAGTGAAAGAAACCAGTTCTTGAATTGGATCTAAAAATATCAACTCCCTAGTACGCCAGAAACTTCCCATTAACGTATACATGTATGAAGGAGTGGAAGACCCCGATTCACACATCTAGAAATTTGACGCATAGCAAACACCAACGCTTGGAACAGTCTAATGGCATGTCACTTGTTACAACACACCTTAACACGATGAGTAGTCATTTGGTACAAAGGCTTGGAGAAGGACACCATCACTGGATCCGAAACTGATTAGAAAAGTTCATCAAGAAATTATAGCAAATAATGGGGTAAACTAGAGACTACATCAACCTACAATTCATTAAAAAAATCCATATGAACCTTTAATTGACTACATTAATAACACCCCTAGTGGAAATATATTGCACCAAGGGAAAGATAAAAGTCTCTAAACTTTAGAAACGATAGCTGGAGGCTACCATCATCCAGATTGACGCGGTGACTCCACCTAAAAAAAATAACTAGGACCTCCACTACATATATAACGTAACCAAATACAGTTACTATACCAACTATGATATCCTTTGGGGTAGGCATCTAGCTTAAAGCCTTTCTCCACACTCCTTTTTTCTATAGCATATAAAGAACAATATTGTTTCAAATAAAATAAGGTACAAAACAAATCAATAGAATCGTTTGCACTCCACTCGGATTAAATTTGGACGATCGTATACAATAGAAATTGAACAATATACCAAAGAAAGGATCATAATGATTCAACAAAAAATCAAGGAAACATGAAAAAAAAAAATAACACACACATTTCAGAAACAACCGACAAGAAACTTCATCATTTAAGCTGAGAAAATTGGGAAGAAAACATAAAAGGGAAATTCAGACTCACATAATGAATTATACCCAAAACATGCCTATCATGCTCAAAAGCCAAAACTGAAAGGACAACATGTGGCAACAAACAAATCAACACTCATAAATCTCATAGATGTTTTAAGATAACTATTTCATCAACCAAAGAAGAAATAGATGATTGGAGGTATAAAAACTATGACAATAAACCCATGCATCAAATGCATTTAATGTCTCTCATGCCTGGAGAAAGTAAACAAGCAAAGGGACAACTACACACATGCAAACTATAAAAGACTTCAAAATCTTCACGAAAATGTAGTGTGCATACACGTCTTATCAAAAAGACTTTACAAAGGCATTCTTAATCCACTATATCTGAGTCAAACATCAAATTTCTCTAATAGTCTATAAACCAATAGTCTGGAGATGGATGGGGGACTTGATAGTGTATGGGACCTTTGTACTGACTGAATAAAGCCATAGACACACACAAAAGATCAAAGGTCATGCCTAAACAAGGCTAAATCTTATCTCAGGGACATTACATGAAATAACATGTGTACGCTTAGTACATACAAACGTTCCAGGAGCAACATAACACATAATAGAACCAAGGAGCACATACCAGGTGTCATCCTTGTCTCCTCCATCTGATGTCCACCACGTGGACCATCCTCAACCCTTTCATCGCATTCACAGGTTACACAAAACCTAAATGCATCCTTATATATACAAGATCATATTTATTCAAATGGTCTAAGCCACAACATGTTTTCTTACCTATAGAATATGGAAACCTATATTATCTTCTTGAAAATATACAAACGCTCCTTAGTCACCATGAACTGATCGTAACTCTAGTCACACCTTGGGATTCGTACCCTACATGAGAAACTGAACGATCCGCGTAAACAATAATATTGTTTTAGATTAAATGTAGCATTATGTCTCACATACAAATTTGTTAATTTTAATAAAAGTTAGATAAAAGAATAAACTAATACTTCATTCATCTTATTTTAGTGTCTACATTATAAGTTGTCATTTACCTTACATATATTAACCAACTTTGTTGAGCAAAAAGTTAATTACTCATTTTCTATATTAGTGACGACGATCGTGGTGGTGAGAGATTAAACAAGGAGGTGTTCCAAATAAAATCTTCTTTTACAGTCAAGCATCAAAAAGTTCAAGGACCAACTATGTTATAGAAAAAAACAATAAATCACCAGAACATAGGGGTGTGTACGGTTTGATTTGGGTAAACTTTTGGCTAAAATCGAAACCGAACTGATTCGGTTTTTATAAAACTGAAAACCAAAACCGATCGGCTATGGGATGTTTGTTTTTTTTGTTTATAATCAGTTTCGATTCGGTTTTTCGGTTTTTATGATTTTAGAAACCATTCGTATTTTGGTGTGGGCAACGTATACTAACAAACTAGTTTTATGTAAAAAAAATTGGTTATTTTTTTTATCAATATAAGCCTAATAATATTTATCCCAAAATTTATAGAGTTACACACATATGAATAAGATATACACACATGCAATCAAACACACGCAAAACAATCTCGTCAGACATGTAACGATATATCGTCAAGTAAAACACATACATGACAAACACATATATAAACATTAAGATAAACATAAACATACATATATTATACATTAAGATAAACATGACATACATGACAAACACATATATAAACATAAATATATTATATTTCACCCAAACAATGAATGTTAACTTTGAAAATAATTTATTTATTTATATTGTATTAAATATATCTATATATACTACTTATAATGAAAAAACCAACTTGTTAAAAAATTGGTTAAAGGAAATATAAGAATCTTTTATTTATGGCTAGTATAGGAAAATTTATTTATATGGTAAGTATATGAAAATTTAAATGCATAGTTGAAAATCACCGGGTCACATGTTCGACATCCGGGTCGTGGGTTCGACTATCGGGTCAACCTGGTCGAGTCATCGGGTTATCAGTTCGACTACTAGGTTAATTAACATATCGTTAACTATCTTCTGCTAGGCAATTCCTGCTGCAATGCCCGGGTACTCGTATAGCATTCTCATATAATAAAATGGTTCGATTCCATTTGGTTTTTATGTTTCGACTTTTGGATGAAAACTGAACCGAAATTTTTCAGTTAATGAAAAACTAAAAATCGAACCATCGGTTTCTAGTTTCGATCTATTAATTCAATTCGTGCCACATAAGCTTTCTCTCTCCGATGACCTACAGATGACCTAGTTTCCACAACAAGGTGATGTAGACTAGAAACAAGATAAATATATTGGATCTGTTGATTCTAATGAATGACGAAAACAATTTCTTCCAATAATCGTTGATTTTAAAGAATACCGATTATTAGAGTAAAAACACAGCAACACAACAGCTAATGGTTTAACTTTTATTAAACTGAAAACTGTCTTACTAAGGTTACAACATATTGTTTAAATAAAGACAAGAAACAAAGAAAAACCCTAAACACCAATGCGCTGGACTGTGGCCCAAAGACAAAGTCCAACAGAAACTGAAAGTAACACAAAAATGCAAATAAATGATAGTTAAAACGGCTTTTTTGGCCTCGAAATATCCTTAACCAGCCTAAAGTTGGTTACCACGTCGTTCATCTCGCTTTTCTGGTCGTTTTGTCAGGTCACGGGCTACACAATATTGGGCTTCCAGAAAAATCCTTAACCAGCCTAAAGTTGGTTACCACGTCGTTCCTCTCGCTTTTCCGGTCGTTTTGATAGGTCACGGGCCGAAAACGGACTTAAGATGCTCAAGTTATGGCTGTTTTAAGAAAACCCTCTTCTTCACACGATCTTCGGCTTCCAAAAACAAGTCAGCCCGTTCTTTAATTTTTTTATTCTATAGATAAAAATATTACATTAAATAAAAAACATTACGTAATAATTCAAATAAAATAAAAACATTACAATAATAAATAAAAACTAATACTAGTAATTTAAATTGTAAGTTGCCTTGATTTCGTTTTTCATCTCTTGCAAGGCTTGTTGGTGGGCTGTAGGCAAATTGGGGGTGATTTCAGTGTTGTAGAACATTATGTCTTTGCCCCGTTTCTTTTTTCCAGCAAGTTCAATTGCTCGATGTTGTAATTCGAGCATTTCTCTTTTCGAGACCGCTGCTTCCCGTCGAGCTACCTCCTGCAAATCCAACTCCCGTTACTTCAAGGCAAAGTATGAGTCTTGTTGCTCCTTATTTTTTCTAAGTTGAAGTCTTTTATTATCTCCCATTTGTTGGTTACAACATCAACAAATGAAGACTTCCCTATTAACAATGTAGATGACTTCTTCTTAGCTCGATCACGACCAATTGGTCGGTATTCTTAAGTCACTTCCTCGTCATATTCGGGTTCATCTTTCAAATTAACGTAACCACCTTGCCCAGAACCGGAGGTGGTTTCAAAAGTCTTAGATTTTTTGTTACATTTTTTGTAAACTTTAGCATTTGAACCTCTTGCCAACTTGGGTGATCTTTCAGCACGTTCCATGCCGCCTCTAACGTAAAAGGATGTTTGTGGATCACTTTGTATCCATCACAACCTTTTTGGTATGGGTTGAGATCATTGGCACCACTTTCATGATTAAGCTTAATGTTATTCATGATAGCACAAAAAGCACCAATCCTAGGACGTACTCTGTTTTTCCATTGGCCCACAAGCGCGTCGTACCCTCTAGTTGAACCCGTCTCGGCTTCAAAGTACTTAACTACATCTCCCCAAAAACCCTTTGTTTTATGGTTGTTTCCTTGCTTGCTATTCTCGGACACATGACACCAACCTTTGCACAAGCTGACCTCTTCCTCTGTTGTCCATTCTTGTGGCGGCTCATTGGGCTCAACTTGCTTGCCTTTTGAATCAAGTTTAGAGGGCTTCTTAGGCTTGATGGGTGACATCTCTTCATCGTTATTGTCAAGGTTAACCGCACCATGATAGGACCCGTGACCCAAACCTTGGCTCATAGATTGATCTTGACTAGGACCGTGACCTGAACCTTGACCCCTAAAGTAATATTGATTATACATCATTTCATCAAAATCAACATCAACCTCAAAACGGTTAATCAGAGAATACGACGGATTAACATGCGAAGAAGTGGACGGATCCATAGTAGGGCGATACAAACCCGTTGGCGATTTAAAGAAAGCTTGTTGGTTGTTATCATGGTATGGAGGAGAGAACATACGATTTTCATAGTACATGTTTAGGTGGGATGGTTGTGGTGATTCATATTCAAATCTGGCGGGTCTAAATCGCATGTTTGGTGACACACCGGATAATCGGAAAGCTAAATCCGGCGTCACATGGAGAACACTTTCTTGAGGAACTCAGGATCTCGGGGTTTTTTTTGGGGGGGTTCTCTTGTTGCTAGACATGTTGGATGGTTAATGTTTTGGTTTAAAGGTTTGAATTTGAATGTGTGAGAAAATTGATAAAATGGGTTGAGTATTTATAAGGGTATATGGTTTATATTTTAAAATTAAAAATAAAAAGGTTTTTTATTTTTAAAAACCAACGATAAAACTTTTTTTTTTCATTTTAATTTTTCCATTTAATATGAAGGTCATGGGTTGGATCGAGTTTCGTCGATCGATCGAATCGATTCGATCGCCTTAACACGGTCGACCGAGTTTAAAATCGATTGACCAATTTACTCGACCAACCGTTGTCACCAGCCTTACTAATGTAGACGTTTAAGACTAAAAGTGACTGCAGTTGTGTCTCAAGTTGCATTTAAAAAGGAATTTTTTTTTGGTTTGCTTGTGTTCTCCGGTTATATTTAAGGAAGAAAAAGAATTATAGAATAAAAGTTAATGTATTTTGAATGATTTTAAACTTAAAATATTTCCTGCTAAAAGTGAAATGTAAATATTTACTTTAAAATACTAATTTTCTTTAAAGTGCCCGTTTGGTTTGGATTTTAAAATTTGAAATTCAAAATTTTATTAAATTTAAATTTTTGATAAGAGGGAAATGCAGAATTGCTCCATGTGGTTTGCTCAATATGCAAGCGGCCTCCCCATTTTATGGAAAGTGCAGACGGACTCCTCAACGTTAAGGAAAAATCGGCAGGCAGCCTCCCCAGCGTTAACGTTAACTCGTTATCTTTTTTTGACTAAGGGCATGACCGTCTTTTCATTATTAAAATATTACTAAACCCATTATTGTCACATATATACTATATGTTAAAATATCACTAAACCCATTAACGTTAACTCTACCAAATTTGTTATCAAAACATCAAAACCTTTAAATGTTACAAATATGTGTTTCCTGACAAAATCGTCTAAATCGATGATGAACTAACACAAATAACTGAGAAATAAACTAATTGTTTTGACTACAATAAAGTCAAAGTGTACAAGGAATGATGATTAAGTACCATATTGAACTGCATGATCTTCTTGCTGCAAGATCATCAAAACTTTGTAAGTTATTCAAAGAAAATCCTGAGGAAGATCTTTCTCAGCTTCTCTTAGATATCCCAACATCGCCTCAAACATTTGAAATTATGGCAAGATTCTGCTACGGCTTCAAAATCACCTTCACACCTGAAAACGTTATTCCCATATCTTACTTAGCCTGCTATTTGGGTATGACATATAACCACAACCCCAACAATTTACTGAGTCAGGCTATATATTTCTTTGAGCACAAAGTCGTCACGGGCTGGAATGAATCAGTAAGATACTTAAAGGCGGTACAGAATCAAATCGTTCTCCAACAAGCATCGAAACTTGGTTTACTTGATAGTTGTATGGATTCAATCATCAATAAGGCTCTTGATAATCATCTACTACTTGGTGAACCAATCAAGAATACGGTTCTTTACAACGATGATAGTAGCGATGACGATGAGGGGTTTAATGGAAATGTTTACAAACAATTCATTCTTTGTGTTAATTGGTGTTTACTGGAAAATTAGGGTTTGCAATTTGTGGGAATTCTGGAAAAAAACATTGTGAATCGATGCTAACTATAGAAAAGAACGAGACAAGTGTTTATTATTTTTTTTAATATGGAAAAGGCGGTCCCGCCCTTAAATAACTAGTCAAAGTTAAGACTGTTTAACGCTGGGAAGGCTGCCTGCCGACTTTTCCTTAACGTTAGGGAGGCCGCCTGTACTTTCCGTAAAATGGGGAGGCCGCCTGCATATTGAGCAAACCGCAATGAGCATTTCTGCATTTCCCTCTTTTGATAATTAAAAATTCAAAATTTAAAATGCGTACGTATATTTGATTAGCAAAAATTCATAATAGTTTGAAATTTTGGTTTTGGTAGACCTAATTAACAAAAATAAATAATTTGTATACAAATTTCTATAAATTTTTTATTTAAACGAATAAAAACGAATTTTTCACTTTTTATATAAATTTTACAAAAAAATTTAAGACTTATATAAATTTTATATTTTTTGTTTATACGAGTAAAAGTCAAATATATATATATTTTAATAATTCTTGTCTCATTTTTTAAATTTTCTATTTAAATAAGTAAAATTGAATCTTTAATTTTTATATAAATTTTATATAATTTTTGTATATAAATTTTTTCTATTTAAACGAGTAAAACTCAATAAATAATTTTTACAAATTTAAAATTTCTAAATTTTCTATTAAATGATAAAAAATCAAAATTTTTATTTTTTATATAAATTTCATAAAAACGTTTATATAAATAAAATATATTATTTTTATATAAAATTTATTATTTCTATTTAAAAGAGTAAAAACCAAATAAACAATTTTTCTATAAAAATTTAAATTGTTAATTTTATATTCAATTGACGAATAAAAATTATTTGAAGAAAAGTTTGTAAAATAATTTTTACATAAATAAAAAGTCACTCACTTTTTGAAATAATTTTAATTTTAATTCAGAAATATTTTAATACTCTATTTGTCATAGCAAAATTAAAATAAAAATCCCATAAAAAAGCTAAAAAAAAACATAATTCGTACCCTTTATATCTCAAAATGAGTGTCTAGTTTGATTTTTTCAAATTTTTTTACTTTAGTTGTAAACAATTTTATTTATGTTATATATAAAATTTGATAAAAATTATACAAATAAAAATATATTTTAAAACAGAATCTGTTAGTATAACTTTTATTTTATCAAGTGGTATAGCCCAAATTAGAATAGAAAACATAAATTAGTAGTAACAAAAGAAATGGAACAATTTCAGTTTCATGGTCCTCCTGTCTGACTCACTCATCATCGATCATCTTGTCTGAAACATCAACGCCGTTATCTTCTCCGTTAAGGTAACTCCTCTGATTTTTGTTTTCATTTATTGCATGTTTGTTAGTATATCTTAGTATTTGGTTTAGTTCAACTTACTTACATATGTTTAATTAGTGGTGTTTGTTTGTTTGAAACGGGAATAAAAAAACATGGGTTTTGTCAAACCCATCCTAAGCACTGCCGGAGACGGGAGGGGGCCAAGGTGGGCACGTGCCCCCTAGCGAAAAAATTCCATTCTAAAGTTTTTATAATATTTTTCAATTTGTTCCCTGACGATCCGATTTTGTAATGTAATTTCTAAAAATTGTCAAAGCTCGCCCCCCTCGACTAGTGGCGGAGACAAAGGGGGGCTTCCCTTCTGACTCTGTCCCTATTCTAAGTAGTGGGTTTCACTTTTGATTCACATCCACTCTTGTTTATTCTGATAGGTGAACATTGGGTATGGATCGAGTGAGAAGTTATAACCACACATTTGAGATGCATCGACTTGAATTTAGATTATGGATGCATCTAATTTAAGTCGATGAATCTATAATGCGTGGTTATAGTTATTTCTCATCCTGTTAGTCTTTTAGATGTGTCCAAAATCATAGGCCGTTTCATCCAAAACGTCACTTCTAACTCATTTTTCTAAGAGATGTTTCTTTTGAAAGATAAGGTTTTGCTTATGATTTGTCTTATAGCTTGCTTAAGTTCTGACTACATCATCTAACTTAAACCTCTAATAAAGAGTAATTACCAATTATAATAGTACAATGAGAGTAATAGACGTTTTCCATAGTAGAGTGAGTTTAAAAGCCACAAAAATATTACGGTGACTCGAGGGGTGACAGAACTCAAAGTACTGTTCGATTATCATATCAAATTGTGGCCAAGCTTTATGGGATCGCGTTTGCAAAACATATTCGTGTTTGAAAAACTGCATTTTACTAAACTGAGTTTTACTCTAGAAAAACAAAGATAGTCACCCTTTTTTCAATGGTTTGCCAAACTCTATGTTATAATATTGGTGCCTACATATAATCACCGTCACTATGCAATCACAAACACCCTCTATATAGACCGACACTAAGTTTTTTATGACTATTTCTGTACACATAATGCAAGCTTAAGTGATTGATATATGCTTAATATTAAGGTTTAGGTGCCCATAGTAGTGATAAAATATATAACCGGCATAAGGTTCTTTTTCTAACAAAATGATAAGATGATTTAAATTTGTAAGAATAATCTTTTGGATTACCAAGGAAGTCCATGAACATAGCTATGAAACCGACCCTTTTTGAAATGTGACCATTGGTAGTCCCTGGACATCTCTGTGCAACACCGCAGCCGTGTGTGGCTCTTTGGTGCGTTAATGAGTATACAGGGAACTTAATCAAAATTTAACCCAAAATGAACTCAAGTTCAGTAGACGTGCAGGGGCGGAAGCACTTTGAAAGTGTGTGTGTGACAGTGTGTGTGTGTGTGTGTGGGGGGGGGGTGGGGGGGGGGGGGGGGCATGACTCGCCAAATAAAATAAAATTTTAGTGTAAAAAATTTTAGGACCATTTTATTAAGGTGCACCCCATTGTAAAATCGAATTGCCCCCCATTCGGAGACAAAACAATGTAAAAACCTTCAAATTGCCCCCCAACGAAAAAAAAAATATATGTAAAAACCTTATAGTTGTATCTTTATTTTTGTGAGTACAACGACTTTTGTCCAGAAAATTTTTTTTGCCCCCCCTTCGCCAACTTTCTGGTTCCGCCATTACAGACTAACGACAAATATGTTGGCAATTGATTTCACTTCACAATGCCTGTCTCTAGGTTTAGTGTGTGAATTTTCCTTTATACAATCACTAGCATGCAAGTTCGTTAACAGGGGGTGGCTTGTTATTATTATGTTAGGTTATCTAGTAAATAAGCGGTTTTACCATTGTACTTACATGCTATACCTCTATTTGAATTATTTCTACTTTACTATGTAAGGGGGTTCTTAATTTGTATGCACCCGTGGATTATATCGTTTTGCATATCATTATTGTCCAAGTTATTCTAACACCTGGGCTCCTTTCTTCCTTTGTCCGTGGCAGGATATGGTATTGACACAAGGAAGTTCATGAAGTTTGTCTTCTAATGTCGATTTGCTGTAATCTGGGTACTGGAGTTTAATAGCTTAGTGATGTTACCTCTGAAAGATGAAAACGTTAAGTAGCTTTTTTTGTGACGAGGAGGTGTAGGAAATTCTGTGGTTCAATTGTAAGCTGCTAAAGATGGAGCGTATATTGCAACCTTAATAGGTGAATCACTTGCACCTTTTCTTATTCTTTCCCGGGCCGGGGCTACTAATTGGATGCAGGCTTACAAGGAAATAGGTGATATGGTTGATAGTTAATTCGAGGCGGAAGCTGTACACTTTACTTATGGATGGGTCAATTCAGGTTGTGTTGTATAAAATAAACATAGGTAAATATGGGTACGAGTCAAATGGGATGTTGCAAATGTCCTAAAGTCTATTTTAACGCACACAATCTCCTGTATTATTTATTTACAGATTTAAATTACTGATGCAATAATGTTGGCTCGTAATTATAAAAGAACACAATTATTGTCTTTAAACAATAACTAGTCGACAAAAATGTGTGTACGTGTCATCAGAACTAGGCCTTTCAACCTGCACTAGAAATTGACAGTTTCACCTGTTTCCTTAATCTGCTTGATCCAACCATAGTGCCACCTCTTTTGTTAATATATAATTGGCCATTGTGAGGCTTTGTTTGTGTCATCTTAATCTTCCTTTTTATTCTGTTTTCTTCTAATACTCTTCTTTGAATTATTTTATACGTAGGGACTATACTTAAATATATGTTCTATATAATCAATGCATGAGATAACAAGCATGATGGAAGAAACATCTGAAAACAGTACAGACTTATCTGCTGATGATATTGGCACTATTGAAGAGAATCCTGATGACTCAATTCTGTCTAGACAAGGGTCTGTTAATCTCGTGCCATTCGTTGGCCAAAGGTTTGTTTCTCACGAAGCTGCTTATGAGTTCTACTGTAGCTATGCAAAGCAGTGTGGATTCTCAGTTCGTCGTCATCGTACTCGTGGTAAAGATGGTGTAGGGAAGGGGGTTACAAGACGGGATTTTATCTGCCATCTTGGTGGATATTCACATCTTAAGCCATCAGAGGATGGGAAGGTACAAAGAAACCGGAAGTCATCACGTTGTGGATGTCAAGCGTATATGAGAATTGTGAAGAGGTCAGATTTTAATGTTCCCGAATGGCGTATCATTGGTTTTAGCAACGACCATAACCATGAGCTCTCGAAATCAAAGGATGTGCAAATGCTGCTTCCTGCTAACTGCGCCATGTCCGTTGATGATAAAAGTCGTATATGTATGTTTGTAAAAGCTGGGATGTCGGTGAGGCAAATGCTAAGGTTGATGGAACTAGAAAAAGGTGTGAAACTTGGTTGTTTGCCATTCACAGAAATTGATGTAAGAAATTTGCTTCAGTCTTTCAGAACCGTTGACAGAGATAATGATGCTATTGATCTCCTTAAAATGTGCAAGGACAAGAAGGATAAAGATCCAAACTTTCAATACAACTTCAAATTAGGCGCAAATAACCATTTGGACCATATTGCATGGTCATATGGTTCATCGGTTCAAACTTTTGAGTCTTTTGGTGATGTAGTAATATTTGACACCACTCACAGGCTGGATGCTTATGATATGATTTTAGGAGTTTGGGTTGGAGTGGACAATTATGGCTCAAATTGCTTCTTTGGCTGTGTGCTTCTTCAGGATGAAAGTTTGCAGTCGTTTTGTTGGGCCTTAAAGGTGAGAACTTTATCAATATAATTTCTTCTTCCTATCGCATTCCAGTTTTTCATTTAGAATATTGTTTGATTTTTCAATTGTTTGGGATGATTTACAAATATATGGCACATTATGAACCCTTCAGTATTAGGGAGCGAGAATTCAACTTTAAAATAAGTCTTAAGTCGTTTCTCACAAACCAATGGATAATTCTGAACTCACTATTTTGAATAGTGTAAATATCAACCCGTTTACTTAGGAATGGGTAGATTTGGCTTGTGTTTTATCTTAACTAGGTTAGAACAGAAAGTCAGAAACTTTAGCTAAAAGGGGAGCTGGTCAAAAGGGTTGTAGAAGTGTATGCTTGTCAAAACTTTAGATTGTTATAAGTGTTGGATCAGAACGTTTACTTAGAAATGGGTCGATTTAGGCTGTGTTTATGCATACAACCTTCTAAATCATTTTTTTATATAGTTGTGTTGGTTATCATTGTAATTATATTGTTTTCATAACATTATTAACGTATTAATTGCTTATTTGAGTTTAGACTTTCAAGCCATAGCCGTTTTGACCAGTCAACGTCCATGCTGGCACTCCTATTTTACAAGACCTGGGAGGTTACTGAATATAGAAACTTATTTTATTTGTGACCTTTGAGGAGCCGTATGATATGAAAATGTCTTGGATTTAACATAACTTTCTCATCCTATTATCTTTTTAACTGTCTTATACGCCTCTCCTTCTGTCTTGATATCTTTTATCCTCTTGTCACAGACTTTTTTAGGATTCATGAATGGAAAGGCTCCTGAAACAATATTGACCGACCAAAACATGTGGCTCAAAGAAGCACTTGCCATTGAAATGCCACAAACAAAACATGCCTTCTGCATTTGGCACATCGTTGCAAAGTTTTCAGATTGGTTTTCTGTACTGCTTGGCCCTCAATATGATCAGTGGAGATCTGATTTTCATAGACTATATAATTTGCACTCGGTTGATGAATTTGAATTGGGGTGGAGAGAGATGGTTCATAACTATGGACTCCATGAAAACAAGCACATTGCGAGCTTGTATGCTTTACGCACT
The DNA here is from genome assembly GCA_025667525.1 of Glebionis coronaria. Classification (NCBI taxonomy): domain Eukaryota; kingdom Viridiplantae; phylum Streptophyta; class Magnoliopsida; order Asterales; family Asteraceae; genus Glebionis; species Glebionis coronaria. The sequence goes on from CM046880.1 coordinate 478,476,553, forward strand.
TTTTGGGCACTGCCATTCTTGAGATGTTACTTCTTCGCGGGAATGACAAGTACCTTTCAACTAGACTCCGTAAACACTTTCATCCAACGGTTTTTGAGTGCACAATCTGTCCTTGAAAATTTTGTGGAGCAGGTATCGTGTTTCTTTTTTTTTTTTTAACTTTCCACTATATATTTTTTAGCTTCCATCTGATTAGGTATGGTAATTTTTGACCCATTTACTAATTAGCAGGTTTATTTAGGTCATCATTTATCTCTAATGGGTCAAACAGATAAAATTGAAAAATGGCTTCAAAGGAAATAGGTCAAAAGGTCTCCCAAACTGTAGTATATATTTGCATAAAACCTTTTGAATAATTGTATTTAGAAAAGTTGGTTTCTATCAAAATAGTATAAATTTGGTAGTTATATTTGACACATTGATTAACCACCACCAAAATGGCCTAGTTGTAAGGTCTTTGGCTTACAAAAAAGAGGTCAAGGGTTCAAACCTCGCTAGGTGTGTACATGTGTGGTGGGGCCAGGGAAGGGTCGGAAATGGTCCCAGGATTAACCCGTTGAGGCCGCATACATCTGAGTCAAAAAGGCTGTCCCTCCTCCGGTAACCTCAACAGGGAAAATTAAAAAGTACAAAAAAATTTGACCCATTGATTATTTATCAAGAAAGTCAAAAGCTTGGGCAAAAACTGTACCATGCTCATTTTAATATTCCTACCCAAATATTAGTCAATAAGAGCCCTACTTCCCTCGAAAAACCTCATCACTGAAATTCAAGCACAAAAGTGCTACCCACAAGCCCACGGATTTTTTGGCCTCTATATATGATATGTTGTTTGTATCCAGGTGGAAGTGGTTATGGAGGCCCATGACCAAGTTGCTCTAAAACAGAAAATGATCCGAAGCAGCCAGAAAGTATCTTTAAAAACAGGTTCACCACTAGAGTCACATGCTGCAGCTGTTCTTACACCATATGCGTTTTGCAAACTGCAAGAACAACTTGTGTTAGCCCCACAATATGCATCCCTATTTGTAGATGAAAGTTACTTTCTCGTGAGACACCACACCGAGATGAATGACGGGTACAAAGTACTATGGGCCCCACATGATGAATTTATTAGCTGCAGCTGCCATGATTTCGAGTTCTCAGGAATCCTTTGTAGACACGTTCTTCGAGTTCTATCAACAAACAACTGTTTTCATATCCCATATCAATACCTACCCATCCGTTGGCGCGATTCCTCAAATTACACAAAACCCCTCCTTATTCCTACTGCAGGTCAGTCTATAGGAAATGTCCAGATGTTACAGTCAATGGCTTCGACACTTGTTTCTGAATCTATGGAAACAGATGAACGGTTGAGCTTTGCTTGTGACCAAGTTAATCTGATGCTGTCTCGTCTGAAAGAATTTCCTGGATCATCTAACTGCGTTAATGACATGTCTTATAACTATAGCCCACCTGATTCTCTGGTACATCCAGAAGTTGATTCTGATGGTATTGTTCAAAACTTCAATGGTAATCCTCATGAATCCTTAATTATAGAGAAGCTGAAAGAACGGTCAGATAATCTAAGAAAGCGCAAGCGTTGCTCTGTACCCTGCTGTGGGCAGTTCGGGCATGACTCTGATGAGTGCCCGTTAATGGGAAGTGAAATGAATGGGGATGGTCTAGGGTTTCTATAGGTATATGCTCAAAAAGGTTAGATGTATAATCTTATTTTGTTATTATGTCAACACACATTGTAAGTACTTAACGATAGCATAGCAGCTCTTTTGTGATCATTATATTCTCATCCTTTTCCCTAATTACTAGAAGGGCGAATTGCATAAAATGGTTGCTGATTTAGGTTCATACTCGGTTACTGTGTGTGAACCACCACGTGTCAGTAACTTTTGTTAGGGATTTAATGTTACACACACAAGAGTAAAACCGAAAAGCAAAATACTAAACAAAAGAGATTTACGTGGTTCAGTAAATATAACTAGGGTTTGTATTAGATTATGGTGCTCAGAAAATTACAGGGTATATTATTTATAGACTTGCATAATTAGAGAAACCTCCTAATTATAGAAGTCATGATAAGCTATATAAATAATTGATATCTTTGTCGAAAATAGGATTATGGCTTGTTGCCACTAATCAGAAGCCTACACCTCAACAATCTCCCACTTGGAGGCTTCGAAACACGTTCACCTACGTTCACCGCACTCCGTTGTAATTATGTAAGTATCAACGAATCTTAAGCTCCCCTAGTTACCACCCGTCTTCTCAACTATTTCTAAGGCCAGCTGAAGTTACACAGAACTTCAGCTTGTCCAGCGTCACAAACTTAGTGAACATATCTGCTGGATTCTTTGCACATGAGATGTTCTTTAAGTTCATCGTACCATCACTAATCAGCCCTCTAACACAAAATGATACCTCATCCCTATGTCCTTTGTTTTGGCACGATAGACACTTTCCTGAAGTGCGGACATCCAAACTAACTGTTGTTCTTCCCACTGTAAAAATGTACCCGGTAGTGCTTTTGAATGTCTGTTTACATCCACCCAAATCAGCATCACTATATCCTCTGAGAACTACATCTTTACCTCTGAAACATAATTTCAACTTTGAAGTACCCTTCAAGTATCTAAGTAACCATTTAACATCTTCCCAATGTTCTCTCCTTGGATGTGACATAAAGCGACTAACAACCCCGACGACATGAGCGATATCTGGTCTCGTGCCAACCATAGCATACATGACACTACCAACGACAGATGCATAAGGAACTTTAGCCATATATGCTTGACCTTCTGATCTAGGAGACTGATCTTTGGTAAGCTTGAAATGACTTCCTAAAGGTGTGTTTCTAGGTTTAGCCTTCTCATTATTCATCCTGAATCTCTCTAACACTTTCCCGATGTATTTCTCCTGGGATAGTGTCAAAGAGCCGTCTTTCTTGTTTATGACAATACTCATTCCGAGTATCTGTTTGGCTGGACCCAAGTCTTTCATCTCGAATTCTTCAGACATTTGTTTCTTTAACTTGCTTATCTCTTTCATATTTGCACCTGCAATTAACATATCATCTACATAGAGAAGTAGAATGATATAGGAGCCCTTGAATTTCTTCATATAGCAGCAATGGTCCATCTCACATTTTCTGTACCCATTTCTCTCCATGAAGTTATCTAACTTCAAATACAACTGTCTATGTGCTTGTTTTAGACCATACAAGCTCTTTTTAAGTTTGCAGACCCAATTCTTCTTACCCACAACATGAAACCCCTCAGGTTGTGCCATGTAGATATCTTCATCAAGATCACCATGTAGAAATACTGTCTTTACATATAGTTGCTCTATATGTAAGCCCTCTGCAGCTACAATACTTAAGACCAATATGATGGTGGTCATTTTCACTACTGGAGAAAATACCTCATTATAATCGATCCCCTTTTTTCTGTTGAAAACCTTTGACCACTAAACGAGATTTGTATCGTTTAAACCCATCATGCTCTTCGTTGATTCTGAATACCCATTTATTCTGTAAGGCTCTTTTATCTCGCGAAAGCTTGGTTAAGACCCATGTTTTGTTCTTATTTAAAGAGCCCATTTCTTCTTTCATTGCATGCTCCCACTGAGGCGAATCTTTCTGCTTAACTGCCTCAAAGTAGCTTTCTGGTTCACCATTTTCGGTCAAAAGAAGATAATTGACTGATGGATTATACTTTTTAGGTGGTTTAGAGACTCTAGTAGATCTCCTAACCCAATGTGATGCAGCTGGCTGAGAAGGTTGCCCTTCTTCGTCCTCTGAGCTTTCACTGCTGGGAATGTCTTCTTGATCATTTTGAGACTCGTCAGTCTCTAATGATTCATGTTGAAAATCAGCCTCATTACTCCCACTATCCTGAGTATCTGTTGACCCTCTGATTCCGACGTCACTTTCATACTCAACATGTTCTTTCCGACCCTTTGAGTTTACTGTGCTCCAGTCTTTATAAAGCTCTGCCTCGTTGAAAGTTGCATGTTTACTTCTGACTACCTTCCTGCTTTCGAAGTCCCAAAGACCGTAGTCCATACTATCTGCCCCATATCCAATGAAAGTATATTTCTTGGTTTTTTCATCTAGCTTGTCACCATCTTTCATTAGATCATCAACACTACACCTGAACACCTTTAAATGTTCATACTTTACTGCTTCATCTTTTCACTCTTCCTCTGGTATCTTGAAGCCCAATGGTACTGATAGCCCTCAGTTGATAAGATAAGCTGCAGTGTTAACTGCATCAGCCCAGAATGTCTTTGGAAGCCCGACATTAAGTCTCATACAGTTGGCTCTCTCATTCAAGGTTCCGTTCATCCTTTCTGCCACTCCGTTCTGTTGAGGAGTGCCTGGAACTGTCTTTATCATTTGAATGCCATGTTCAGCACAATAGTTAATGAACTCTGTGCTAATGTATTCCCCACCATTATCCTACTTCAAGCGTTTTACCTTCAAGTTGGTTTCCAATTCAATAGCAGTTTTCCATTTCTTTAAAGTATTAAAAACTTCAAACTTATTTTAAAAAAAGTAAACCCATACCTTGCGTGTTGAATCGTCGATGAAGGTCACGTAGTAGTTTGACCCTCCCAAAGAAGAGACCCCGGTGTCGGTCCATAGACGTCCGTGTGAACAAGCTCTAGTTTCTGAGCTTTCGGTGTCTGGCCTGTCTTCACACAGGATACGTTCTTCTTCTTGCCAATCACACATGGTTCACAGAACTCTGAATCCACCTTTTTCAAATCTGGAAGCTTTCCCTTAGCAACAAGCATTTTCATACCCTTTTCACTCATGTGACCAAGTCGTTAATGCTACAACCTGGATGGTTTTAACCCGCTTGTAACTGCATTTATCCCATTTTCAAAGACTTCAACCATGTATAGAGTACCTCATTTTTTTCCCCTGGCGATTACAAGATTACCTCTGACAACTCTCCATTCTCCCCTACCAAAATTGACATCAAACCCCTCGTTGTTTAACCGCTCGATAGAAATCAACATTTTCTTTAGTTCAGGAATAACATGAACGTTCTTCAATGTCCATATGGAGCCCAATGAAGTTTTCAAGTCTATGTCGCCCATACTTGTGACGTCAAGAGTGTAAGTGGCATGAAATGATGCACCAGAATCCATAATCCATAATCCACAACTCTGTTGAATTCTCAACGCAACAAATAAGAGCATCTTCTGAATCGTCAGTTGCTGCATTCACCTATTTCTTATCATCTGATGGTTTAGGGCATTGATTTCTAAAATTCCCCATTTCTTTGCAGTTCTAGCACTGGATATCCTTCCTAGGTTTGGACTGGCCTCTTTTTCTAGATTTTGATCTGCCTCTTCCATTACCCCTTTCTTTCGTTCTACCTATCCCCTCAGTGCTAAGCAGAGCACTCGATGATTCTCCAGAACCCCGTCTCCTTATATCCTATCCTATGATGAAATCACGAATGCCCTCAAAAGTGAGTTTAGAGGTTCCAGCTGAACCACTAATAGCTGTGATTGTTCCTGACCAACTTTTCGGTAACGAGGATAATAAAAGTAAAGCTTGGACTTCATCTTCAAACTTGATATCAACAGATAGCAAACGGGAAATAATGGTATTAAAGTCATTAATGTGAGAGGTAATTGACGCACCTTCTTTCATCTTTGTGTTTACTAGCTGTGTTATCAGAAATACCTTATTCGAAGCAGAAGGTTTCTCGTACATGTTTGACAAAGCGTTCATCAAACCATATGGAGTAGTCTCCTTCACGATGTTAAACACCACACTCTTAGCTAGCGAAAATCTGATAACAACTAGGGCTTTTCTATCAAGAGTAGCCCATTCTTCATCTTTCAACTTCTCGGGGTTTTTTTTTTCGTTCAAGGCTTGATCTAGGTCTTTCTGACACAACAAGTCCTCAATTTGCATCTTCCACCATCCAAAATCTTTCCCAGCGAACTTCTCAATTCTGAGTTTTCCTTCCTCTGCCATTATCCCAAAATGTCTGAGATGGATCTGCCCAGATCTGGCAGAAACTATTCTTAGTGTTGGGCTATTGGCGTTCTGTTAAAAACAGAGAAAAGAATAGAGAACAGATGACAACAAATCTGACTGATCTGACTAACAGAGAACAGATCTGTTAAAAACAAAGAACCGATCTGACTTCTTCGTATCAGCTGCCCCTTTCTGTAGATCTGAAAAACAGAGGACAGAGCAGACTCCTTCCTGTCGGCGATGAAGAACCCCAAAAAAAGACCTGTTGTTTTAGTGATGGATGGTGACTGGTGTAACGGATCAAGAGCCTAGAGCTCTGATACCACTTGTTAGGGATTTAATGTTACACACACAAGAGTAAAACCGAAAAGCAAAATACAGAACACAAGATATTTACGTGGTTCAGTTAATATTGCTATTAACCTACGTCCACGGATGGCAAATAGGGTTTGTATTAAATTATGGTGCTCACAAAATTACCCGGTACAATGAGGTATATTTATAGACTTGCCATAATTTGAAGTCAGATAAGCTATATAAATAATTGCTATCTTTGCCGAAAATAGGATTATGGCCTGCTGACACTAATCAGAAGCCTACACCTCAACAATGACCGTCTTTGATGTGGTGCTGACTTGTGGTACTCGAAAACCGGCTATCTGCTGACTAGGTTGTATGTAGAGTGGACAGAGTCAAGTACACGAGATTAAAAAAAGGGACCAATTTGGCCTATTTAGAATGGTTCAAGCATCGCGAGAAGGCACTTTGTTTTCCACACTTATACGGTGCAACTCTATACTGGCATTGTTCAAGGGCTTTATTGAATAAGATTTGTTTCTTTCGATAAATCACTTAAACAATACACTATAGAGTTCACTCACTAATACTGTTGTTATTCAGATTGCATTAGAATCATAATTGATAAACAAATGCTAAAAAAGATAGTAATATTTTCTCTAAAAGGCTTGTGCTCTAAACTTATAATGGTACGTTATGTGCGACAATGCTCAACTAATGATTGAAAGTTCAAATCGTAAATCGTGTTTAAGACATGTAAAATCAATTTGTATTGCATGGGGTCCGGGGCTGAGTTAGGGGGTGGGGGCCTCTTTGATTCACCAAATAAAATCAACTCTTAATGTAAAAAAATTTATATATCACTTTATTACCTCCGTCCTAAAATTATTATCCACATATAAAAAACACACAGTTTTAGAAAAACATCATTTTTTAGCTTTCTCTCTCTTACTTTTTGTAGAATGACAGTTTTACCCTTAACCAATTAATTTTATACTTCTTTATTGTTTGTAATAATAATCTCAAATGAGGGTAATAGGGTAAACTCAAACAAAATACTCTATCTAATTTTGAAAGTTTTGAAAGTAGACAATAATTTTGGGGCAACCCAAAATAGAATAATGGACAATAATATTAAGACGGAGGTAGTATTAAACTGTTCACTATTAAAAAATCAAATTGCCTCCAATATTAAAGACAAACAACATAAAAACTTTAGTCTTTATCTTTATTTTAGTGTGCACAACTATTTTTGTCAAATAAAAAGTTTTTTCCCAGTCTTTCAACTTCCTGATTAATTTAATCACCCAATAAAATTAAGGTAAACTACTGTTTGAGTGAAGTGCAAAAATATCCTTGTATTATGTTAAAAAATTGAATTACATCATTCGTTAGTTTTGTGGGCACCAACCATCCCTCTATAAGAGAACGGTTCATTATATACATCCTTTTGGATATATGATGCAAATGGTTTTCTCGTTAAGAATTAATAAGGTCTAAAAGAGATGGTATTCTTGTCTTTTTTTTTTCTAGTGATGTATGACGAATCTTATCATTTAAACTTTTTTTAGTTTAATCTTTTCCGAAAAATATAAATAACATTGTTTTAGAAAAAAAGTTTAATTTCTTTTTTAAAAGAGTAAATTGCATAAATCGTCCTTAAAGTTTGGCCAAATTGCATGTTTCGTCCTAAATGTTACAAAAGTGCAAGGATCATCCCTGTGAGGAAACTTTAATGCAAGTATCGTCCTTATGAGAAAAATTATTGGGACGAAACTTGCAAAATAATTAAAACTTTTGGGACGAAACCTACAAAATAACTAAATATTAAGGATGAAAATTTGCGAAATAGTTTGATTTTAGGACGATATCGGCACTTTCAAAATATTTAGGACGAAACATGCAAAATGATTAAACTTAAAGGACGATTTATGCAATTCTCTCTTTTTAAAATTTTGTTTAGAAAAAAAAAATTAATCTTTTCTAAGAAAAAACTTGTTTAGAAATTAAAAAAAAATCAGAAAAAAAGATTAATATTTTTCGAGAAAAATAAAAACTATTTGTTATAAAATGGATTATTGGCCTAATATGTGAGTAACTTAATTTGTAAGTTCAATATATTTACTTGGTATGTGATGGAACATATTATGTATAAATTTTTCATCGTCAAACGGAAAAAATATACATCACGACAAACATTTAATTATCATTCTAAAGATATGCATTTTGATATACTCTGGACAAACTGTTTTTTTGTTTTTCTTCAATTTTTTCGTTGGTAATTGCTGATACGACCCTCTCGGGTAGTATCGGGATAAAGCACCACTTTTAGCGGGTGCTGGCTCCTTAAGAAAGAGAGATGACAAAACCAGAGATTTATTTGTTGAACTTGATTGATTGATTGATTTATTATTCTGACACTTTCAGTATATATAACCGAATAACTAGCTTGTTAAACAAGCCAAACATAAAGACATTATACCACATGATATACATTCCTAAATAAACATAAAACTATCCAAAACACATATTATAAATAAATGAAACATATCTTGGTCGGATCATTCCCCACTCCTTCGAATTCACCTTGCCCTCAAGGTGATGTCATAAACAACTCGTGATTCCGGGATCACATAGTCTTCTTTGAATCGTACCGCACTCTAGTTTTGCAGTCCCGCAGTTCTCCACCCATATAGTTCTCCATCCTAGATAATTCTCCAACACAGCTAGTACTTTAACATAAATAGTTCTCCACCACAGTTTGTTCTCCAGCCCAACTAGTTCTCCTAGATAGTTCTCCATCCCAGTTTGTTCTCAGACACTTTTTTTTCTCTTCCGTCTTCTGCTGTCTAAAACATAACACATCACCATTCTTCCCCCTTCTGCTGCCAAGGGCGTATTACTCCTCACTTCTTCAAAAATCACATTGCCCTCAAAGTGATACGAAAATATGTCGATTGGAAGTCCGACATCCATTCCCCGGTTGCGATTCAGCAACAAGGATGCGATTCATTAAGCATAAGATACGATTCACCAATCACAGGTTGCGATTCACTAAGATTAGGTTGCGATCATCAACCACAAGTTGTGTTTCACCAACAACGGCCTGCTCTCTTTTTGCAATTACCTCAAACGAGCCTCAGTGATACGGGCTAAATAGAAAGTGTAACACCCCATTTTTATAAATGGAATGTCACGCGTAATTATGGCGTGTCATCAAAGCATGCAAGGTAATATGTAGTAAAACATACATGACCATCGGGAAAACCGGAATCAAACATCGGTTCCCAAACATAAGCCCAAAACATAACAAAGTAAATGAACTGAATGAAAGACTAAACAAGCATAAATATATGAAGGAAACAGGAGAAGAAGTCTATGGCAGCTTCCATCCTATGCATGTCCTCCAAATGCTCGAGTCTTGGGTACCTGCCGTTTTGGGACATGGAAAGGAAAGTAACGGCTGAGCAAAACGCTCAGTGCACGGATATACAATATAGCATGAAATAGGATAAGCATGTAACATATAACAGCGGAAGACTAAGTTCTGAGTAAACTGGTTAAGTATTAAGAAAACTGGTTTTATAGTTTGAAAAGCCTTATGTTTATCTTATGAAAACTGTTTTAACATAAATATACCATAGCCCATATAGGTCATGAAAAGGTCACGTGCATGAATACTTGGAGGGGTGACCTCATCATGCTGATTAGAGGGGATGCCTCTAATTAATATACTGGTTTGGGTAGGAGGGATCAACTCCTTGTGAAGGATGCAAGGCACACACCACATTCACCATGAAATACTGAATAAAACATGTAACTAGGATGCACCCATACGCCCCACATGATATAATAATATGGCCAAAACTGAAAGGGACGCCACGAGCAATCACTCCGCCGTGGGGAAGTCATAACATCGGTGCCTCCAATGCTATGGTTATGGTACCTCCATAACTAGGTGAAACTGGTCATGCTTGTATATGGCTATAGATTATGCTAATTAAACATAAGCAGTTCAAAACAATAAAACAAATACTGGGGAAAACAATTGGCTGCATACGGGGAAATCCTAATAAGGAAAGAATGTCCATACTGAAAGGACGGGAATCCGTACCTCAAGTCCAGTGAATGAACGGAAGTAAGACTCCTACTTCTGGATCACTAAAGCTACATGAATACACACGTGTATAAGTATCGATTCACTGATTACGTACTGGGTTTTATGTCTCATTTTAGCTGACTTGGTATGTTTTAGGTCATGGTTCACTGTTTAAAGTCTTAAACTGTGTTTATCTTGTATTTTGATTACTCTGTTTAAGTACTACTGGTATTTCATGTATTATTATACTTACTGTGTAATAATAAGTAACTTTCCAAAAATAGCAGGTTTTCAAAAATAGAAAGTTTCCAAAAATAGAAAGTTTCCAAAAATAGAAAGTTTCCAAAAATAGAAAGTTTCCAAAAATAGAAAGTTACCAAAAATAGAAAGTTTCCAAAAATAGAAAGTTTCCAAAAATAGAAAGTTTCCTAAAATAGAATTTACTGCTTAAAATAGATTAGTTTCTAAAAATAGAAAGTTTCCAAAAATAGATCAGCTGCCTTAATTAAATAAGTTTCCATATATAGAAGGTTTCCATGATTAGATTAGCTGCCTGAATTAGATAGATTTCCATATATAGAAGGTTTCCATTAATAGATTAGTTGCCTTATTTAATTAAGTTTCTATAAATAGAAGTTTCCATATTTAGAATTAAGCTGGTTACATAAGCTAACATATAAGTCTACGTGTTTATAAGCTGATTTCTTAAGTCATATGATATAGTATATAGTTTAATTATTATTTCATGTATTTTAATTAAACTATAGGTTAAGCATTTTAATTAAAGTATAACATGTTTTAATTAAAATGAAATGAAAATACTTAGGTTAAAAATGTGTATTATTATTATTAATAATATAACCTAAGTCATGTCTAAATTAATTAATTATAGGCATGTTTTAAATAATTAATTAATTATAACTTATAACATAAAATACTTAGGTTAAATTAATATCATGCTAAATTAATAATTAGAATAACCTAAGTCATGATTTAATTAATATCTCATGTTATTAATTAATTTATATCCTAAGTTCATGATTCATAAAAATTAACATGTAACATAGATCATGATTTAACCAACGAACCGTGAACCGGGCATGAAATCGACACCGTACCCCGAACCAAATCGGGGTACCCCTTGGTTCCTTGCTGCCGTGGGACCCACACCACCAAACCGGGACCACATGGTCTCGGTGGTGGTTTCTAGGCCAAGCCGTGACCCCCTTAGGGCACGGTCTAGGCGTCGGCTAAACCAAACACCCGTAAAACACCCTTTTGATTTTACCCTTTAACCAAATACATGTTAATTTTATGTTTTTAATTAGGTTTTAAAAACATCATGTTCTTAATTAATTTTACCAAATCAAATCAAAAGAAATAATTAAAAAGAAAGGTTAAAAAGGTATACCGAATGTGTGGATCAATAAAGGATGAACAAACACTAACACTTGTACAATATCCATGATCAAAATCAACAAAAACACCTCCTTTGGTGTTGTAGAAGTGGCGGCCAAAAATGGGGAGGAAGAAGGAGAGGAGAAACTTTTTAGGGTTTTATCTTTTTTCTAGGTTTTGTCAAAATGAACAAGTTTTCCAAATTTTTCATGTTAGTAATTTTGCATGGGCTAAGCCCATTTCTTCTTCCAAATTTCGTGGATATGGGGCCCACAAGGGGTAACCCAAATGTTTTTCGTGTCTAAATAATAAGTGTGTTCTCGTGTTCGTTCGTGGTTAAACGTGTTCGTGTTTAAAGTGTTTCTGTTTATTTTATCATGTAGTTTATCGTATTCTTAACGCTCGTAATTATATTATATGTATTTACGTAATTATTTTAGTTCGTGTTTTAATTATGTTCATGATTTCATGATCGCATATTCGTGATTAATTATTGTTTAAATAATTATTACGTGATCGTGCATAGTAATTACTTATTAACTGCTTATCATGAGTTTGTACGTAATCGATACTTATCATGTCATACACGTATGCACTTACTTGATTAATAGCACATGAATGTGATCAATACTGAATAAGGTAAGTTTTAATCTAGGACGTACAATCTTAAGGGCACTATTCATGGTAAAAGCATGCGGGTTTTACAATTCTTCCCCCCTAAAAAGAATAATTCGTCCCCGAATTAAAGATAAAGTAACTGGAAGCGAAACATACCCGAATCAAACTGGAAAGGTATGCAAAATAACGGAAATGAAGGTGACATGGTAGAAGGGAACGTGGAACGTGACATGTCTTGAAAGGACATGGAACGTGACGTGACTGAAAGGACATATCTAATTGATGAGAAAACGGATAAAAGTCCGGATGAACTTGTCCGTTTCCAAGTGGCCTCCCTCTTGGAACGGTTCCTTCAAAAGATCCTGACACTAATGATAAATCTTGGTCCTCCTGACCTTGACTTGGAATACGAAGAAATTCTTGGTTATCAACGGAAGGTAGATCCCCTAAATTTGATCGAGGAAAAAGAGTTAACGTGCAAGGGTAACTGAACGTTACGATGCAAGACAATCTGACTTAACTGATAATTAGAAACGATGCGCGAGACATAAGGAAACGTAGTACGTGAAAAATTTTGAACGTGATACGTGAAAAATTTTGAACGTGCTACGTGGAGATATGGCGAGTGTAGTATGAGTAAACATATCGTGATCCATGATACGTGTAACATATCTTGATCATGATATGAGGAACGTGGAATGAACATGACATGTGAGACATATCGTGATCATAGAATATAATGGTGGTAACGCCAAACGCTACAAGGTGAGACGTGGAATATGACGTGAAACGTCTATCTGATGATGGAGAGTTATACTAAACTTGGGTCTGGTCTCACAAGTTCTTGCAAACTTCCCAGAATGAGGAAAGAAATGAACGTAAAATCGTAAGCCAAAATACGATCATGAATGTGAATAGTGTCATGGACGTGAGCGCGAAAGCAAGTCGTGGAATTAGAATGAAGACGTGAAGTATGTTAGGAGTAAAATTACGAATCTTTGTCTGACCCGATAGCTGAGGGTTGCCAAGTGATCGGATGAGCCTTGGCTGGAATATGTTCATTCAATCTGTTGGTTCTGAAATCCGTACGGATGTAAGGATTATGCAGACTTGATCAAACTGTTGACAATAACCCAGATAGCATCATGCTTCTTCTGAGTTTGCTGAAATCTGGTAACCAAAATCCATGGAGATCTTGTACTTTTTCGATTCACAATTTCATATGATGAAAACATCCCAGTTTGTTGGTGTCCTATCTTAACCTGTTTGTATGTCAGGTACATAGATATGGACGTAACTGCATCCTGCTTCGTAGAAACTTGATACATAGAAGGTTGCGAAACTCTGAGCCTTTGAATCAGACTTCTCCTAGCGTAGGATTTCCTAGAACACCTAATGTAGTGTAGGGTTCTCTCCTTTACGCATAAGCTGAGTCATGGTAATATTAACCATAGAAACCCATGTGATTCCGTGTGTCACTGTAATCAAACAGAATTGATATTGGAAAAAAAAAATTTCCAGGGTAGAATTTCTCTTGTCATAGAATTTGCAACATAGTGCAGATATGGTCTTCCTGTTCTTCTCTAGGCTTAGAGGAAATCAGGTTATCCTCAATGAAAACGCTGATGAATTTGTTTAGGAGTTCATGGAAACTCAATTTATTAAGTCCATAATGCGGTTGGAGCATTGATGAGACTAATTCAAAATCATAAATCTGGCATGACCGAGTCGTGCACGAATAGCAGTCATGGACATGTCCTGCTTTTTCACTCGTCACTGTTGCCAGCATGATCGTGAGTTCGATCTTGAAAAAAATGATTAACACCATACGGTTGATTGGACATGTTGTAAATATGTGGAGGAGAATAATGGTCATGAATGGTGATTTGTTTAAGTCGACGGTAGTCGACACATAATCTCATGGTACCGTTCTTCTCCTTGTAGGTTCTTCTGGAATGTATAGGAAGATTTTGGAATAATCCACTGGCTATGCGTAAAAGGACTTAAGTAGTCGTGTCTTACTGACAGCTAGAAAATTTTAGCGACCATGGCTAACAATGAACCTGCTAGTAAGCGTAGATAATTTGTACGGATTTTCCTGATGGAAAATCAAGCTGAATGTATTTAGGAGCCTGAACATTACTGTACATAATTATGAATCGTAGCATGGTGTGATGTTCATAGTACATAATTAGGGTAAAAATTTATCTCGTGTCTGTCCGAGGAAAATGCGTTAGCAGCTTGGATCTTATCATTAAGCTGAAGAAAAACCTTCGTATACGTGGGAATACGAAAGGCGTCCTTCATGGTTATGAATATATGAACTATGGTGAAAGAAATGAAAGTGACATCGGCAACGTGACAGTTCTCACTGATGCGCCGATAATGGTATTGAAATTCTTGTGGCCTGATTAATACATGGCACAACAACATAGATATACCCTTGGAGGGTACCCTGAATTTCTTAGAAATGTTCCATAATTAGACGTGAGTCATGTGTCTTGACTCGTGTCTTGAGAAATGTAAGCGTGACATATGTCTTGACTGGTATCTTGACATGTGTCCTCAGAAAGTATACGTGAGACATGTGTCTTGACTGATGTCTTGACATGTGTCTCGAGATGTGAAACAATTAGAATTACAAATATTAGGTTAATATGCCAGAATTGGCGGATCGGTTGGACTACTGATCATTTGTATGTCTGATCACGTCCGTGGCCGGAGCCTCGGTTGCGATTTCTAGGATAGTTGCTGTCATAGTAGTGGTTACTATCATCTTGTCTGTCGGTTCCATGACGGTCATTCTCATGACCGTGACTCATGTAACTATTTAGCTGAGTGGCCGGCTGGTACTGGTTTGAACTCATATGGCTGAAATGACAGCCGAACGACGTGTGACATGTAACAATGAATTTGGGACAATGATTGATGGGAATTGTCTGATGGTGAAGCATCTTCTCGTCCAATTGCTTTGCTCCGACGCCTTTGTCTTCGTCTTTTAGGATCTCCAGGTTGTGAACAGCATCAGCATCAGCATCTCGTAGCGTCTCCCAACATCAGCAGCATCAACCTTCAGTAACATCTCCAATCTATGAGCGGCATCGACAACCTTGTAGAATATCAGCAAGTGAACATACGCCTGAGATGATTTAGAATCGACTAGCGAATACTCGTGAAGTATTGCAAGTGGAATACACATGGATTAAGGTACATGTAATACACATGAAATACGGTACGTGGAGTACACATGGAATACACATGAAATGATCGGTATGGGATCGATCATTTGTCCTGATTTAAGGAAAGTAAACCGGTTAAACGGTTAGGAAAACCATCATGATAACCTGGCAGTATTAGCATAGACATCATTCTGGTTGCATAGAGAAACGCTAAAGTGTGGTTACACAAAATTCAACGATGATTTTCCTGACAGCATGATCAATGAAAACCAACCATGACTATCATGAAAGCATGATTAAAGAAATCTAACAATGTCTTGCAGGACAACGTAAATAACAAAAGATGCATGAAACATAATCAACATGAAGACGGAATTATCATGAGGAAACATGAAACCATCTATTACGAAGAAGTGTATAACATAATCAGCATGAAACTGAAGTTAACCATGACAGTATGAAGGCATACTTGACATAAAGACATAATAACTTATGATGGGACATGAAAAAAAATTTTATGTCAATCTAAATCATGAGAAAAATTTTATGCAAGAAAACAGTGCATGAATGCGTAATGTAGTTTATAAAACCTTTATATGTGCGAGGGAACGCCTATGGGTCGGTTCCAAAACAAAAGACATGGCGAGGGGACGCCTATGGGTCGGTCCCAAAGTTAAAAGTTTTGATAAAAGCACATGCGACTAAATAGGGCCAGTCCTGTACCAACCATTACTTAGTCAAAATTCCTGCAATAGATGACATATGATATAAATTCATGAATGCATGAAACATAAATAATTAAAAGTCATTGTCAAAGCTTAACAGAAAATTTTTTATGTGAAAATCATGAACTACTGGGGTTCAGTTCACATAATCACAGTTCACTAGGAACATCATGCATAGACACTGACACATAACTAAATATGAATGACGGTTGTTCATTCCATATTAGTAAAACCATACTGGTGAAAACATCATGGTGAAAACAACAAGGTGCTGAAAACGTCATGGCTAAAACAAAAAGGTGCTGAAACGATCAATACGTGGAATGACAAGTGTTGGCTTAGGAAGCTCCTGGTGACTACCCACTAGTCACAGGTCAAGTTTTAGAGCCTACAGGTCGAAGCCTTGTCTCTGATACCATAATTGTAACACCCCATTTTTATAAATGGAATGTCACGCGTAATTATGGCGTGTCATCAAAGCATGCAAGGTAATATGTAGTAAAACATACATGACCATAGGGAAAACCGGAATCAAACATCGGTTCCCAAACATAAGCCCAAAACATAACAAAGTAAATGAACTGAATGAAAGACTAAACAAGCATAAATATATGAAGGAAACAGGAGAAGAAGTCTATGGCAGCTTCCATCCTATGCATGTCCTCCAAATGCTCGAGTCTTGGGTACCTGCCGTTTTGGGACATGGAAAGGAAAGTAACGGCTGAGCAAAACGCTCAGTGCACGGATATACAATATAGCATGAAATAGGATAAGCATGTAACATATAACAGCGGAAGACTAAGTTCTGAGTAAACTGGTTAAGTATTAAGAAAACTGGTTTTATAGTTTGAAAAGCCTTATGTTTATCTTATGAAAACTGTTTTAACATAAATATACCATAGCCCATATAGGTCATGAAAAGGTCACGTGCATGAATACTTGGAGGGGTGACCTCATCATGCTGATTAGAGGGGATGCCTCTAATTAATATACTGGTTTGGGTAGGAGGGATCAACTCCTTGTGAAGGATGCAAGGCATACACCACATTCACCATGAAATACTGAATAAAACATGTAACTAGGATGCACCCATACGCCCCACATGATATAATAATATGGCCAAAACTGAAAGGGACGCCACGAGCAATCACTCCGCCGTGGGGAAGTCATAACATCGGTGCCTCCAATGCTATGGTTATGGTACCTCCATAACTAGGTGAAACTGGTCATGCTTGTATATGGCTATAGATTATGCTAATTAAACATAAGCAGTTCAAAACAAATACTGGGGAAAACAGTTGGCTGCATACGGGGAAATCCTAATAAGGAAAGAATGTCCATACTGAAAGGACGGGAATCCGTACCTCAAGTCCAGTGAATGAACGGAAGTAAGACTCCTACTTCTGGATCACTAAAGCTACATGAATACACACGTGTATAAGTATCGATTCACTGATTACGTACTGGGTTTTATGTCTCATTTTAGCTGACTTGGTATGTTTTAGGTCATGGTTCACTGTTTAAAGTCTTAAACTGTGTTTATCTTGTATTTTGATTACTCTGTTTAAGTACTACTGGTATTTCATGTATTATTATACTTACTGTGTAATAATAAGTAACTTTCCAAAAATAGCAGGTTTCCAAAAATAGAAAGTTTCCAAAAATAGAAAGTTTCCAAAAATAGAAAGTTTCCAAAAATAGAAAGTTTCCAAAAATAGAAAGTTACCAAAAATAGAAAGTTTCCAAAAATAGAAAGTTTCCAAAAATAGAAAGTTTCCAAAAATAGAAAGTTTCCTAAAATAGAATTTACTGCTTAAAATAGATTAGTTTCTAAAAATAGAAAGTTTCCAAAAATAGATCAGCTGCCTTAATTAAATAAGTTTCCATATATAGAAGATTTCCATGATTAGATTAGCTGCCTGAATTAGATAGATTTCCATATATAGAAGGTTTCCATTAATAGATTAGTTGCCTTATTTAATTAAGTTTCTATAAATAGAAGTTTCCATATTTAGAATTAAGCTGGTTACAAAAGCTAACATATAAGTCTACGTGTTTATAAGCTGATTTCTTAAGTCATATGATATAGTATATAGTTTAATTATTATTTCATGTATTTTAATTAAACTATAGGTTAAGCATTTTAATTAAAGTATAACATGTTTTAATTAAAATGAAATGAAAATACTTAGGTTAAAAATGTGTATTATTATTATTAATAATATAACCTAAGTCATGTCTAAATTAATTAATTATAGGCATGTTTTAAATAATTAATTAATTATAACTTATAACATAAAATACTTAGGTTAAATTAATATCATGCTAAATTAATAATTAGAATAACCTAAGTCATGATTTAATTAATATCTCATGTTATTAATTAATTTATATCCTAAGTTCATGATTCATAAAAATTAACATGTAACATAGATCATGATTTAACCAACGAACCGTGAACCGGGCATGAAATCGACACCGTACCCCGAACCAAATCGGGGTACCCCTTGGTTCCTTGCTGCCGTGGGACCCACACCACCAAACCGGGACCACATGGTCTCGGTGGTGGTTTCTAGGCCAAGCCGTGACCCCCTTAGGGCACGGTCTAGGCGTCGGCTAAACCAAACACCCGTAAAACACCCTTTTGATTTTACCCTTTAACCAAATACATGTTAATTTTATGTTTTTAATTAGGTTTTAAAAACATCATGTTCTTAATTAATTTTACCAAATCAAATCAAAGAGAAATAATTAAAAAGAAAGGTTAAAAAGGTATACCGAATGTGTGGATCAATAAAGGATGAACAAACACTAACACTTGTACAATATCCATGATCAAAATCAACAAAAACACCTCCTTTGGTGTTGTAGAAGTGGCGGCCAAAAATGGGGAGGAAGAAGGAGAGGAGAAACTTTTTAGGGTTTTATCTTTTTTCTAGGTTTTGTCAAAATGAACAAGTTTTCCAAATTTTTCATGTTAGTAATTTTGCATGGGCTAAGCCCATTTCTTCTTCCAAATTTCGTGGATATGGGGCCCACAAGGGGTAACCCAAATGTTTTTCGTGTCTAAATAATAAGTGTGTTCTCGTGTTCGTTAGTGGTTAAACGTGTTCGTGTTTAAAGTGTTTCTGTTTATTTTATCATGTAGTTTATCGTATTCTTAACGCTCGTAATTATATTATATGTATTTACGTAATTATTTTAGTTCGTGTTTTAATTATGTTCATGATTTCATGATCGCATGTTCGTGATTAATTATTGTTTAAATAATTATTACGTGATCGTGCATAGTAATTACTTATTAACTGCTTATCATGAGTTTGTACGTAATCGATACTTATCATGTCATACACGTATGCACTTACTTGATTAATAGCACATGAATGTGATCAATACTGAATAAGGTAAGTTTTAATCTAGGACGTACAATCTTAAGGGCACTATTCATGGTAAAAGCATGCGGGTTTTACAGAAAGCTTCACCTAAAGTTGTAGGTCTTAACCTCAACAGTTCCCTTTGTAACGACACCTTAAGGCCAACGATATAAAAATATAAGAGATCCTTGTTACCCGATTTGCAAGTATCATAAACTCACTCTGATATTCGGCTACCGTACCCATCTGCAAGAGCTTTGATAAGGCGTTTTCGCGTCCTGATCCCCGATGCCCAATGCCATGAACAATAACTTGAAAAAAAATAAAATAAAACTCTTATTTTTTCGATGAACAGTGTCAGATGAACATGACACGGTGCCTCGATGAACAATAACACGATGAACAATGCACGTGTACAGTGTTGCATGAACAATAACTTTTTTTTATCTTTTTTATTGGAACCTTAGATCGGAAGCCCTCAACGAGGACTCTTAATGGAAACACCAATTAATACGACCCTCTCGGGTAGTATCGGGATAAGGCACCACTTTTAGTGGATGATGGCTCCTTAAGAACGAGAGATGAGAAAACCAAAGATTTATTTGTTTAACTTCATTGACTGATTTATGATTCTGACACCTTCGGTATATATAAACGAATAAACTAGCTTGTTAAAAAGCCAAACATAAAGACATTATAACGTACGATACACATTCATAAATAAACATAAAACTGTTCTAAACACATATATTGTAAATAAATGAAATATATGTTGGTCGTATCACTTGCATGAATAAATCACATGGGATATAATACTAATGTGAATATTCATATAAAATCATTTATGATACAACACTAATAACATATGAAATTTTTTAACATTAATATGTGATTTAAAACTAATATTATATTTGATTTAACACTAATATTTGATTAAGCAATAATATCATTATGTGATTTAACATTAATAACACATGTGTTTTCTCATGCAAGTTATAGAAACGAGAAAACATATGAAAAAACGTAAAAAACGTGAAAAAGGCGAAAGAAACAAAAATTGTCGTTAGTATATCAAAATGAATATCTATATAAAAATAATTAAATTCTCGTTATGATGATATATTTTTTTATCGTTTAACGATTAACAATTATGAAATATTTATATTTAAACTATAAAAAACAGATGAATTAATAAAATGATTTAAATCTTATCAATTGAATGATAAGAATGAATCTTACTATCCGAAAAAAAGATTAACATTAAAAAATAACTCTTCTTATAATATATTTTCTCTATATTGAATCAAATTCAATTTTATTGTAAATTTAAATCCAAATCCAATGACAAAATCTGAAATTACACTGATCTATAAACCAAACGTGCCTATTATAGCATGGATATAAAATTACACGGTTCTAGAAGTATCTAAACTGAATCCACATAAGTTACCAATTTAATTAAAGTAGATATCCCAAATCGATATACCATGCATATCTATACCTTCTTTAATTTATCGACTACACTATAAATATAAGCCTTAAACGTATCAACCAAAATCATAAGTCATAACAACAAAAAGTATTCTATCGTTCTCTAAAAGATTTAGGGTTTCTTGTACTCTTTAGTTCGATCCAAGTCACGTACTTTACAATTCTAACAATGTCGTCTTCTTCTTCGTCATCAAAGATGATCGAGCTCAGCAGTTCCGATGGTGCGTTGTTTACGGTAGAGGAGAAGGTAGTGTTGCAGTCAGAGACGATCAAACACATGATCGAAGATGATTGTGCTGACACCACCATTCCTCTCCCCAACGTCACCAGCAAAATCTTAGCCAAGGTTATTGAGTACTGTAAAAAACATGCTGAGGCACCAGATTCTGCAGATAAGGTTGCTGAGGAAGATCTCAAATCTTTTGACGATGACTTTGTTAAAGTGGATCAAGGCACTTTGTTTGATACTATTCTGGTACGTATTATGTTGTCTTTTATATTTTGCGTTTAGTTATGTAATGGTATTGTTTAGTTTTTTCTGATTATTATATATCGAACCATGCATTGGTAATTTGTAATAGTTTTATGAATATATTGGTTATTAACTTTTCTTTAATTTGTTTTCAGGCCGCAAACTATCTGAACATCAAGGGCCTGTTGGATTTAACGTGTCAAACTGTTGCTGATATGATCAAAGGAAAGACACCTGAGGAGATCCGTAAGACGTTCAACATCATAAACGATTTCACTCCCGAGGAAGAAGAGGAGGTTAGGAGGGAGAACGCTTGGGCTTTTGAGTAGTTTCAAGACATATTTTTGCAACTATCTTTATGTTTTTCCAATTTTGTTACTCTTTAGTATGTTTTTAAAGACTTATGCA
Source organism: Glebionis coronaria (assembly GCA_025667525.1). Taxonomy (NCBI): domain Eukaryota; kingdom Viridiplantae; phylum Streptophyta; class Magnoliopsida; order Asterales; family Asteraceae; genus Glebionis; species Glebionis coronaria. The sequence continues at coordinate 478,498,615 of CM046880.1, forward strand.
TCTCTTTATTAAATTCATTCACATGTATTGGAGGTGTTGGTTTATTAAGTTGGTTTTACATGTACTTAGTTTTCTGTAATACTCAGGAAGTATTACACTGTTTGGGCTAAACGCACTTGGCAGCCTCCATAAAGGTTAAAAAGTGGATGCTAAATTGGTGCGAGTTGGGATTATGGATGGGTCATGATCAGTCTAGCTGTCTAGCTTGTTACTGATCAATTATTAACATTATTGTTAGAAATTAGTTGCTAATCAAATATGTTGCCCCAAAGAGACCTAGATGGCTAGATTGTAACGGAAGGTTTAAGCCTCTAACTAGTATTGTGGCCTACACCACGGACGAACCAAAGTGGACTATTTTCCGTCTAGTTACTTTTGTTTCTTGAGACATGCATTTAGAAAGGTCAGACTCCAGATGATCGAGATCGAGTCATTAAGTTTAAAGATGACTTGAGCATGTTCATGTCAAACTCTATCGAGTTCCAAACAGATATCCGTACAAAAAATCAACTCGAAAAATATATAATGAGCTGAGTGGAGTTTATGAGAATACAAATTAATATTTTTTATTTCAGGTCCTGTGTTAAAAAGAAAGTTCTATACCCCTTTTTCCTGGCGACATTGTTGACGTGGCGTTAAAGCAGATTTACTTTTTGGTCAAAGTTTGACTAGGGTTTCCCTGGCGACATGTCGCCAGGGATCGCTCCAAAGTTTCCTTGGCGACATGTCGCCAGGGAAACTTTGTCCCTACTTATCCTTGGCGACATGTCGCCAGGAAAACTTCGTCCATCGTATTTAACAAAAATTATTTTTGCTAATAACCTGTCAAACTTATCCCTGGCGACATGTCGCAGAGGAAACTTTTGCCATACGTAATTAGTTTCAAAGTTAAGCACAAAATGTGTGGCGGGCTTTTACCCGCCAAATCCCAAAAGTTTCCCTGGCGACATGTCGCCAGGGAAACTCCCTGTCATATATTTAATTAGTTTTTGCTTGTTATGAAAAATTATTAATTATTCCATATAATTATTATTTTAACTATCGATCCGATGTTATTTTATTTTTGCGACGTTTATATAATAAAATGAGACATTTATAAAACAAATATTTATTTATTCTAAATAATTATTATTTTAACTATCGACCCGATGTTATTTTATTTTTGCGACGTTTATATAATAAAAATGAGACATTTATAAAACAAACATTTATTTATTCATAATATTATACACAGCCCTTGTGGAATCAAATGGAAAACTTAAAAACAGACATTACTAATCAACTTAAAGTTCGTGAATTCGTGCAACCGATTACTACTCAATGCTAAGATTTTCTATTTCATTTAAAAGCTCATGAAGTATTGCAGCCGATTGACATGCGTGGTCTTCAGGATGCCTTTCCATTTCTAGTCTTGCCTCTAACATCTTTATCTTTAAATCTTTGATCTTGCAATTTGAGCACTCAGTGGTTGCAGATTCAGAAGATCCTGTAGAAGAACTTGGATGTATTGAACGCCTTGAAGGAGAAACTTGAGGTGTTGAAGATCCAGAGGAAGATCTTATACGGAGTTGGAGATCTAGATCATCCTTCCATATAAAATTTCCACATCCATAATCTTGTTTTTTTGGCTGTTACAAAATAAAAAAAATGACATGACATGTTATTTTAAAAATCACACATATTACATAAATAAAAATACTTTAGATTGTTTACCTTCGAAAGAGGACATGCATAATAAAGTTTACCAAAGCCATAGTGTTGATGTGACTGTCTCAACACTATATATCCATTTCCACATGTACACTTATAAGCTTCACGGGGATCCATCTGCTACCAAATCGGGTGGTGGTGGTGGTGAGTTTGGTAGGAGATGATAAGTGTGTGTGTGTGATATGCTGATGATAAGTGTCCGTGAATCCTTTTATGGTCAAAAAGTGAGGGAAATGGTTAACATTTTCCCGTCAATGTTTTCTCGCCAACATTTTCCCGCCAATGTTTTCCCGCCAACGTTTTCCCGCCAATAGTTAAACGTTAGATGTTCAATGGATAAGTCGGCATGTCTTGGTTACACGTTTGATGTTCAATGGATGACCCGGTTTGTTATGGTTATACGTTTAATGTTCAATGAATGACCCGGTTTGTTATGGTTATACGTTGGATGTTCAACGGATGAGTCGGTATGCATTTGTTAAACGTTAGATGTTCAATGGATGAGTCGGTATGTGTTGGTTACACGTTAGATGTTCAATAAATGAGTCGGCATGTCTTGGTTACACGTTAGATGTTCAATGGATGAGTCGGTATGCATTTGTTAAACATTAGATGTTCAATGGATGAGTCGGTATGTTTTGGTTACACGTTAGATGTTCAATGGATGAGTCGGTATGCATTTGTTAAACATTAGATGTTCAATGGATGAGTCGGCATGTCTTGGTTACACGTTAGATGTTCAATGGATGACCCGGTTTGTTATGGTTATACGTTTGATGTTCAATGGATGACCCGGTTTGTTATGGTTATACGTTTGATGTTCAATGGATGACCCGGTTTGTTATGGTTATACGTTGGATGTTCAATGGATGAGTCGGTATGCATTTGTTAAATGTTAGATGTTCAATGGATGAGTCGATATGTGTTGGTTACACGTTATATGTTCAATAAATGAGTCGGCATGTCTTGGTTACACGTTAGATGTTCAATGGATGAGTCGGTTTGCATTTGTTAAACATTAGATGTTCAATGGATGAGTCGGTATGTTTTGGTTACACGTTAGATGTTCATTGGATGAGTCGGTATGCATTTGTTAAACATTAGATGTTCAATGGATGAGTCGGTATATTTTGGTTACACGTTAGATGTTCAATGGATGAATCGGTATGCATTTGTTAAACATTAGATGTTCAATGGATGAGTCGGCATGTCTTGGTTACACGTTAGATGTTCAATGGATGACCCGGTTTGTTATGGTTATACGTTTGATGTTCAATGGATGACCCGGTTTGTTATGGTTATACGTTTGATGTTCAATGGATGACCCGGTTTGTTATGGTTATACGTTGCATGTTCAATGGATGAGTCGATATGCATTTGTTAAACGTTAGATGTTCAATGGATGAGTCGGTATGTGTTGGTTACACGTTAGATGTTCAATAAATGAGTCGGCATGTCTTGGTTACACGTTAGATGTTCAATGGATGAGTCGGTTTGCATTTGTTAAACATTAGATGTTCAATGGATGAGTCGGTATGTTTTGGTTACACGTTAGATGTTCATTGGATGAGTCGGTATGCATTTGTTAAACATTAGATGTTCAATGGATGAGTCGGCATGTCTTGGTTACACGGTAGATGTTCAATGGATGACCCGGTTTGTTATGGTTATACGTTTGATGTTCAATGGATGACCCGGTTTGTTATGGTTATACGTTTGATGTTCAATGGATGACCCGGTTTGTTATGGTTATATGTTGGATGTTCAATGGATGAGTCGGTATGCATTTGTTAAAAGTTAGATGTTCAATGGATGAGTCGGTATGTGTTGGTTACACGTTAGATGTTCAATAAATGAGTCGGCATGTCTTGGTTACACGTTAGATGTTCAATGGATGAGTCGGTTTGCATTTGTTAAACATTAGATGTTCAATGGATGAGTCGGTATGTTTTGGTTACACGTTAGATGTTCATTGGATGAGTAGACATGTCTTGGTTTCATGTTAGATGTTCAATGGATGAGTAGACATGTCTTGGTTACACGTTAGATGTTCAAAGCATGAGTCGGCATGTCTTGGTTACACGTTAGATGTTCAATGGATGACTCGACATGTCTTGGTTACATGTTAGATGTTCAATGGATGAGTCGGTATGCATTTGTTAAACGTTAGATGTTAAATGGTTACCGAATTAGAATAAATCGAGAAACTAAACGGAATAAATCGGAATGAATTTAGAAATTAAACTGACCGGGATGATATTATTATTTTATAGATATAAATAATTATTTTATAAATAATAATAATTATTTTATAAATAGTAATAATAATAGTTATTATTTTATAAATAATAATAATTATTATTATTATTTTATTACTAATTATAATAATATATAAGTAACAATAAATTTTAATACCACAAAAATTATCCCTTGCGACATACTTGAATATCCCTGGTGACATGTCGCCAGGGATAGTTTCCCTGGCGACACGTCGCCAGGGAAGGTTTGGGAGATACGACAAAACAATTTAGGTACGTGTATATGCGTTGAAAAGTCAAAGGTATCCCTGGCGACATGCCGCCAGGGAAACTTTGTCACACCCCTCCAAAAACTTTCAATCACACGCGTTTTTGGCTAAACGACAAAAGTAGATAGTATCCCTGGCGACATGTCGCCAGGGATTGTCGCCAGGGAAACTATGGACCTTTATTGACCAGATCTGCTTCTCTTTTCTCATAACACTTATCCAAAAAAAATCATCTCCTTCGCTGTTGTTGCAGCTGTATCACCACCACCACCACTCTCCTCCACACCCTTCGCTGCTATATCACCACCACCACCACTCACCACCACCACTCACCACCACTCTCCTCCACCTGCACACGTGCACTCACCACCACTCACCACCATCTCCATTCGCCACCACCACCACCACGCCATCTACATTCACTGGCACCACCACCACCGCAATCTATATTAAGGTTTTTTTATATAATTATATATTGTAATTGATAGTTTAAGGTTTTTTTATATAATTTTTTTTTATAATTTATATTGTAATTGATTTTTTTATATAGCTTATATTATAATTGATAGTATATTTGGTTTTGTTTTTACATATCCGGTCACCGCAGCCGATTCCCGACCGTAGCCGAGCCCGACCACAGCCGAGACCCGACCGCAGCCGAGCCCCGACCACAGCCGCGCCCCGACCACAGCCGAGACCCGACCACTCTTTAACGGTATGTTTTTTTAACTTTTAATTGTAATTGATAATACATATTGTTTTTTTTTTAAGTTTTTTTTAGATTCCCTGGCGACATGTCGTCCGGGATGTTTAAACTTGTTAATTTTTGTTAAACGTAAATCCAAACACTCCTTATGTTACCTATTTGATGAGAATAAATTCTAATAATCTTTTTTGGATAAGCTGATTTCAAACAGGTTAACCTGGCTTATCAGAATAAGCTGTTTGATAATAGCTTATCTAATAAGCTTATCAGGATAAGCTGTTTGATAACACCTTATCCTGATAAGCTTATCAGAATAAGCTGTTTGAAAACAGCTTATCCTGATAAGCTTATCAGAATAAGCAGCTTATTCTGATAAGCTTATCGGGATAAGCTGTTTTCAAACAGCTTACTCTGATAAGCTTATCGGGATAAGCTGTTTTCAAACAACTTATTCTAATAAGCTTATCAGAATAAGCTGTTTGAAAACAGCTTATTCTGATAAGCTTATCGGGATAAGTTGTTTTCAAACAGCTTATTCTGATAAGCTTATCAAAATAAGCTGTTTTTATTATATGATATAAATGTTTTATTGGACTAAGCCTTAGGAATGTTTTAGGATTTTAGCGATTAATTTCGGAAAATTCCCGTCTGAAATTGATCAACCTATAGAAACCCGTCCGAAGTTAATTTATTAGGAATTAACTTCGGAAAGTCCCCTGTTTGGGTCTACTTTTTGAATGTTTTGTCACATTTAGGATATGAATGCGTATAACCGATTTAGTATTTGAGATGATTTCGACAGTGTTTCTCCTTTACTCCTACGAATATGTCTTTAAACACATATTTGGGGAGTTGAGGGGAAATGCTGTCAAATTTTCTCAAATAGTAAATCGGTTATACACATTCATATATGAGACGAAACATTCAAAGGGTGGGTTAGGATTGCCTTCCATAGTTGCACTAGGTGAACATAGTATTTTCTATACTCGATAATTATATCTTTTAACAAATATTATTATATAATTATATACTTTATAAATAATAATTATATATTTTATAATTATTTTTTATAATTTGATATAATACATATTATTATTTATGAAATATATAATAATTATTTTTTAAAATTCCTTGTGTTAATTAAGTTGCATATAATAACTAAATGTATCGTTAAAACATAGTTATGGTACTCATTGATAAGAGTTGGACACGGTTAGAGCGTCATCAGCCAGAATTTATATTGGGTCTTACAAGTTTTGTCAAGCATTCCAGGAAGTTTGTGAATCGTTTTAATTAGATACCATGTCCATGCAAGCGTTGTCGAACAAGACTCCCGGTACATATCGACCTTCTTTCGAACCACATTATGAAGTCCGGGTTTGACAACAGTTATACAACATGGGTAGACCATGGTGAACCGGCTCCTCCTACACCTACACCTCCTCCACCACCACCGCCACTGCCAATAATAGATAACACAAGACAACCTTTGATTAGTGACATGACATCGTTACTTGATGATCTTACCTATATGCCTCCGGACTATATTCCTCCTCCACCTCCTCCAACTCAAGTAACAGACGGAATCAAGCTAACGAGTTTGAAGAGTTATATCGCAGTGCCAATGAGCCGCTGTACCCTGGTTGTGTAGAAGCGACTCGATTAGACTTTATGGCAAAGTTTACACATTATAAGGCCAAAGGTAAAATCACCGATACCATATTCAATGATATTCTAGAGTAGATGCAAACTATCTTTCCCCCAAGTAGAGGATTCAAGCTCCCACCGTCATACTATGCAATAAAGAAGACATTTAAAACGATCGGGTTAGGGTACGATTCGATACATGCTTGTGAACACGATTGTTGCTTATTTCGGGAAGGATACGTCGATTTGGATTTCTGTTCGGTGTGTAATACAAGTAGATGGAAAGACACTAACACGCCGGGGAAGAAAGTTCCTAAGAAGGTGTTGCGTTACTTTCCGATCATTCCTAGACTAAAACGTTTGTACAAGTCTAGTAAAAGTGCAAAGGATATGATTTTGCATGCTACTGGAAATTGTACGGAGCCCGGTAAGATGCAACACCCGTGTGATGGTGCGGCTTGGAAGAAATTTGATGCCAAGTATGGTGATTTTGCAACAGAACCAAGAAATGTTCGATTAGGGTTGGCTGCTGATGGTTTCAATCCATTCGGCAACCTTAGTCAGACTTACAGCATGTGGCCGGTGATATTGACAACATACAACCTGCCTCCGTGGTTGTGTATGAAAGAGAGTTCTTTAATGCTGACGCTGTTAATTCCTGGCCCTAAATCCCCGGGCAAGGACATTGATGTTTACTTGAGACCTTTAATTGATGATCTAAAACTTTTATGGGATGGTGTCAGTACTATAGACCAAGCTACAGGCGAGGAATTCACCATGAGAGCGATGCTTTTATGGACCATCAATGATTTTCCGGCTCGAAGTAGTTTGTCTGGGTATAGTGGGCAAGGTTACAAGGCTTGACCTACATGTAATGACGACACTCCATCTCTTCATGTGGCAAGCAAAATAGTTTATGTTGGCCACAGAAGATTCTTACCGCCCCGCCATAAATCCAGGACTTCACGTTTATTCAATGGTAAACCCGAACACCAGCCCCGTCCTAGAACATTTACCATGGACCGGATTAACGATCAACACGCTTCACTGCCAAATCGACTGCCCGATAAACATAAGAATTTTGGGGGTGTGAAGATAACACGCAATTTTCGTGTTGAGCCTAACTGGTCTAAATGGTCTATTTTTTACGAGCTTGAGTATTGGCCTTTTCTTTCACTAAGACACAATTTAGATATCATGCATATCGAAAAAAATGTGTTGGAGGCCATCCTGAACACTTTGTTGATGAATGACATATCTAAAGACACTGTCAAGGCAAGACAATACTTGGAAAAGTTGGGCATTCGAAAAAGCTTGTGGCTCACCCAAAGTAAAAACGGGAAGTGCAAGAAGCCTCAGGCTTCGTATTCCTACACCATAGAACAGGAAAAAGTTTTGCCAGTACATCAAAAGTGTTAAACTACCAGATGGGTTCGGATCCAACTTCAAGCATAAAGTGACCGATAACGATACCAATACAACGGGCATGAAGTCTCATGACTGTCATATAATGATGCAACGTTTACTTCCTTTCGCACTTCAGGAATACTTGCCTGCTGAGATTGCAAGACCACTGATCGACCTATGTAACTTGTTTAAGCAACTCTGCTCTATAACTTTAATGGTGGATGACATGTTGACTACTGTAAAAAAGGTGGTTGACATTTTGTGTGATCTTGAGCTCATATATCCTCCTGATTTCTTTGACATTATGGTTCACTTGGTTATCCATTTACCTGATGAGGCCATTCAAGGCGGGCCTATCCGCCCCCGGTGGATGTATCCATTTGAAAGATACATGAAAGAGCTAAAAGGTTATGTACGAAATAAAGCTAAGCCAGAAGGTTCGATTGCGGAGGGTTATGTTGCACAAGAAGCATTGACTTTTTGTTCTAAGTATTTTCGGGATAATGTTATCACTAAATTTAATCGTCTTGACCGTAATGTGGACCCCCCCTCCTTCAACGTGTCAGTTTCAGGTGTTCCGATCGGTATGTCACCCGCTTGGGAAAAATGCGTTTATTCTGTTCCCTTATCAAGAGTTCAAGAAAGTGGAATGGTATGTACTAAACAACAGTCCTGAAATCGACAAGTATATTTCCGAGTTCAAGTGGTACGCGTTTTTTTTAAACTTCTTTTTCTTAACAATAACGACTTATTCTAATACCATGAACGTTTTTCAGATCATATCCTGACAAAGACACGCAAAAAGAATTCCCCGCGTGGTTTGGGAATAAGGTAAACTTAGACTTATCTTGTGTACTTACCTGTAAAAAATAATATTATTATAAGTAGTTTTCTGTACCTAATCCTTTATTCCTCATAGATCCGTCAACGTCACGTAGACAATGACAAAGACCCAGAGGTTATCAGCACCAGCGAGTTATTCGCTTTGGCTTGTGGACCATCACCGCATCCAATTTCACTAAACTCTTGCATAGTCGACGGTGTGAGGTATGTCGTGTACAGTCGCGATGAACGTCGTACAACTCTAAACAGCGGCATTTGTGCGCCTGGCCTTGAGAACACAATGGCTTATGGTCAGCTTCAACAGATCCTCATGTTTAGTTATTTGTCGTTCAGTGTTGTGTTGTTCAAAGTTATGTGGTTCGACACTCGCCCCGCATTACGTAAACAACGTCTTATCAATAGAAACAACATGACACAACTCACCGACACAAGAGCTGAGTGGTGGAAAGATGATCAATACATTCTCGCAACACAAGTCAAACAAGTCTTATACATTGAAGATAAGAACAAACCCAACTGGAAGGTCGTTGAACATGTTAATCATAAAAAGTTTTCCAACGGGGGTGTCATAGTGTCAGATGTCGTTCCTGATATTATACATTTCGACAACTCATCTGATCTACCACTTTCCACTGATTTGAATGACTTGGGTGATGTGACCTTGAATATAGATGGCCACGAAACGGAGGTTGATGCACCGCCAAATATCATTGATGTTGATGACGAAGACGATGGTATTACTGATAATGAAGACGTCCCTCATGATTTAAGTGATGAAGAACGTGTGAATGATGATGATGGTGAAGACAGAGTTTATTCCAGTGAAGAAGAAGATTGACCTTTAGTTGTAACTTGCAAAAGACACTTATTTGTTTGAATGAATGAATCTAATTGTTGCGGATTGTTTAAATGTGTATATTTATTTGGATGTGTTGTATTTGGATTTGTGCATGCTTATATTATTTTGTTCATGAATTTGTCTATGTTATGCTAATTGTACTTGTACAGATGTCAGCAGATGCTGCAGGATCACACGGTGGTGAGGATGAACCTCCTACGCCAAACATCCGCAGCGGTTGTTTTGCCTTATTTAGAAATAAAGGTAAGAATATTTGGATTATTGTAACACAATCATAAATTTGGTGCATATATATGTTGCTTGCCTTGAATTTTTATGACTTTGTCACTCACTTGATTTTTGCAGGCAAAGGCAAAAGAAAAGAAAATTTGGGCTGCAGAGAGGCCGGTAGAAAGACTCGGGGCATTACCCGATGTATCGATTTGTTGGAGGAAGTTGGTGAGCATGGCCCTGTCCCGATAGATTTTGAAGAAAAATCTTTTCGGCCTCGCGGCGCACATGCTCAGCATTTATCTAATTACATCGGGGATTGTATCAGGAGGCTCGTGCCACTGTACTACCCAAGTTGGAATGATGTCCCTGATGAGACCACGACGTTGGTTTGGGCGAACATAGAGGTCAGTTTTTTTATGTTCAAAACATTATTGTGTTTATTTATTTAATGGTGTATATATTTAAATAAACTTGTTTATTTATTTATATCATATAAATAAATAACAAATTTAAATAAATATACAAATTGTATCTTATTTATTTATATCATATAAATTTAATTTAAATATATATAAAAAAATTCGAATAAATATAAAAAAATTTAAATAAATATATATTTGATGAGAATAATGTAATAAGCTTTTTCGGATAAGCTGTTGCCAAACAGCTTATCCTGATAAGCTTATCAGAACAAGCTGTTTGAATACAACTTATATTGATAAGCTTATTAGAACAAGCTGTGTGAAAACAGCTTGTTCTGATATGCTTATCAGGATAAGCTGTTTTCAAATAGCTTGTTCTAATATGCTTATCAGGATAAGCTGTTTTCAAACAGCTTGTCCTGATAAGCTTATCAGAACAAGCTGTTTTCAAACAGCTTGTCCTGATAAGCTTATCAGAACAAGTTGTTTTCAAAAAGCTTATGCTAATCAGGATAAGTTATTTTTGTTATAAAAAATTAAATAAATATATAAGCCATTAAATAAATAAATAAAATAATGTATAAATTATATCTCTAACTCTAACTCTGTGTTTGTTTTATTTGTTGTATATGAATGCAGTCTAAGTTTAATTTGACGCCACACAAGAGTGATCATGATAAATGGAAGGGTATACGTGGCAGCATCAATCAAATGCTTACAAAGAGTTACAATTCTCGAAAAAATACGCTCAAGACAAAGCATTGGGTCCGAGACATCGATACCGGCACGGTAGACATCGGCAGAGTCCGCAGCGAGCGTCCTGAGGAAATTACTTTCGAGGACTGGGAAAAACAGATCGCACTTTGGAGTAATCCGAATTATGAGAAAAGATGCCTGACGAACTCCCAGAACCGATCTAAGCAGAAGACGCCGAGTCGGCAGGGATCCCGATCGTTGGCACGCCTTCGAGACGTAGTGGTGAGAAATTCTATAATTAATTTACATACATATATGTCTTTGATTATATGTTTTGGTGTGTTGTGATTTTTTGTTTTGAATTTGCTTCATTCTATATATGCGTGTCTATGTATGTACAGAAGCAAGCTGCAATTGAAGCTGATGTGCCACCCCCGACTGTCATTGATCACTTCTTCATTGCGCACACCGACCAGGATGGGAATTTTCCTTGCGATGCGGACCGCGTTATGTATGTAAGTATTTTTTTTTTAAAATTAATTAATTAATTAATATTTTTTGGATATGCCTTGGTTTTTTACTATTCCCTGCCGATAAATAATGTACCAACCCGACTAATAAATAATATACTAACTGTCGTTTGTTTTTGTCACTTCATTAGGAAAGGATGCTTGCGATGAAGGCTGAAGGCAAACATACAGACGACGAGATCAACCGTATCTGCCGAGCTGGAAAGCAGCGATGCCACATGCCCGGTGTCGGCCAGATAGTGCCGAGAAGGACTGCTCAATATATTCCTCCTCCTGCCATCGACCCACGATTGGAACAAGCGGCTCAAGTGTTTGACTTTATGAGAAGTGACTATAGGTTTGCTGATGCGTTCTTAGCATTTCTATCGGGTGGTGCTAGCGGGAGTGGCACGGGAGGCAGCGGTAGTGGCGCCGGGGGGAGTGGCACGGGAGGCAACGGTAGTGGCGCGTGTGGGAGTGGCGGGAGTGGTAATGATAATGTCGACGGGTAGAATGGCAATAATGGTTAGTATGATTGTCTTGTTTTTCCTACCTTAACATGGAAGTTTAATAACTGTAAACCCCGAATTGCAAGTTTAATAAGTGTAACTAGGAACTTTGTACTCAAGTTGTGACATATGTATTTGTATTGATCGAGAGGTTACATGTTATTGTGTTTTGGTACTAGATTCGTGGTAGATTTTTAGTATTTGTATCTTCAGGTTTTGTATTTGTATTCCCAGGTTTTGGTAGATTTTTTCTGGAAAAATTACGGAAAAAATATGAAAATAGCCTGCTGTGCAGGCTGCTAAAAAAATGTCAAAGTTTCCCTGGCGACATGTCGCCAGGGAAACCATACACTCGCTCGACTTTCAGAAAAGTCATCAAAGTTTCCCTGGCGACATGTCGCCAGGGAAACTTGGACTCGCTTGACTTTCTTAAAAGTCAGCCAAGTTTCCCCGGCGACATGTCGCCAGGGAAACTCAAGCACAACGTTGACTTGTCAACGCCAGGCATTGACTTGTCAACGCTACGAATAGTTTCTCTGGCGACATGTCGCCAGGGAAACTCAAGCACAACGTTGACTTGTCAACACCAGGCATTGACTTGTCAACGCTACGAATTCAAGAGGTACGCGTCGCTAGGGAAACTCAAGCACAACGTTGACTTGTCAACGCCAGGCATTGACTTGTCAACGCTACGAATAGTTTCCCTGGCGACATGTCGCCAGGGAAAAGTGAGTTTTAATAATCATTTTTACTTAAGTTTGTTAATCAGCCAACTTTTCCCTGGCGACATATGTCGCCAGGGAAACTTTCCCGTACCAAATCCAGCGTGGCACCAATTTTTGAACCAAAGAGCTGCGGGGTCCACTTAGTCGCCAGGGAAACCCGAAATAGTCGCCAGGGGGCGACGTTTCCCTGGCGACATGTCGCCAAGGATTCACTTTCCTTGGCGACATGTCGCCAAAGAAACGTCATGAATTTGGCCAGGGAAAAGGTCGAATATTGTAGTGGCATGGATATAAAATTAAACTGTTCTAGAAATATCTAAACTGAATCCACATAAGTTACCAATTTAATTGAAGTAGATATCCCATGCATATCTATACCTTCTTTAATTTATCGACTACACTATAAATATAAGCCTTAAACGTATCAACCAATATCATAAGTCATAACAACAAAAAGTGTTCTATCGTTCTCTAAAAAATTTAGGGTTTCTTATACTCTTCCGTTCGATCCAAGTCACGTACCTTACAATTCTAACAATGTCGTATTCTTCTTCTTCAAAGATGATCGAGCTCAGCAGTTCCGATGGTGCGTTGTTTACGGTAGAGGAGAAGGTAGTGTTGCAGTCAGAGACGATCAAATACATGATCGAAGATGATTGTGCTGACACCACCATCCCTCTCCCCAACGTCACCAGCAAAATCTTAGCCAAGGTTATTGAGTACTGTAAAAAACATGTTGAGGCACCAGATTCTGCAGAGAAGGTTTCTGAGGATGATCTCAAATCTTTTGACACTGACTTTGTTAAAGTGGATCAGGGTACTTTGTTTGATATGATTCTGGTACGTATTATGTGATGATCTTCTTCTTTTTAGTATCGAACCACTGGCATAGTTTTATATTGAATATATTGGTTGTTAACTTTTCTTTAATTTGTTTTCAGGCCGCAAACTATCTCAACATCAAAGGCCTGTTGGATTTAACGTGTCAAACTGTTGCTGATATGATCAAAGGAAAGACACCTGAGGAGATCCGTAAGACGTTCAACATCATAAACGATTTCACTCCCGAGGAAGAAGAGGAGGTTAGGAGGGAGAACGCTTGGGCTTTTGAGTAGTTTCGAGACATATTTTTGCAATTATCTTTATGTTTTTCCAATTTCGTTATTCTTTAGTATGTTTTTAAAGACTTAGGCATCTCTTTATTAAATTCATAATTCACATGTTGTTATATTGGAGGTGTGTTGGTTAATTAAGTTGGTTTTAGTGGCTAAAGTTTATTGTGTTTTGGATCAAATTTGACATGTACTTAGTTTTCTGTAATACTCAGAAAGTATTACACTGTTTGGGCTAAACGCACTTGGCAGCCTCCATAAAGGTTAAAAAGTGGATGCTAAATTGGTGCGAGTTGGATTGTTTGAAGCTCATTGAGTTAATTATGGATGGGTCATGATCAGTCAAGCTGTCTAGCTTGTTACTGATCAATTATTAACATTATTGTTAGAAATTAGTTGCTAATCAAATATGTTGCCCCAAAGAGACCTAGATGGCTAGATTGTAACGGAAGGTTTATGCCTCTAACTAGTATTGTGGCCTACACCACGGACGAACCAAAGTGGACTATTTAGTTACTTTTGTTTCTTGAGACATGCATTTAGAAAGGTCAGACTCCAGATGATCGAGTCATTAAGTTTAAAGATGACTTGAGCATGTTCATGTCAAACTCTATTGAGTTCCAAACAGATATCCGTACAAAAAAATCAACTCGAAAAATATATAATGAGCTGAGTGGAGTTTATGAGAATACAAATTAATATTTTTGATTTCATGTCCAGTGTTAAAAACAAAGTTCTATACATTATATAAATAACTAGGGCTGCTAACAAAGGCTTAATTGAGTTGAGTTTGAACATAAGTCTAACTTAATCAAGCTCCTGAATCAACCTTTGTTAATCATCTCTTATTCCTGATGCAATATTTTGAACATTTTCTATAGCTAGGCTAGCTATTTTAAGACTCGTCAAATCAAGTTCAAAATTAGCTCAATATTTTTGCTTTGAGCTCGAGTGTGAGTGCAAGCTTATCTTGGCTCATTTGCAGCACTCTATAAGGACGGACATCTGATTATAGCCGCGGCACTAAATGGTCTGCAAACACTGGAATTCCAATGACAGTCAATCAAAGAAACATCTGCCCCATTTGACACCCTTGGAGGTTTTTTGACACAATTATACAGAGTTATGTCACCTGCAAAAGACTCGTTTTGTTTTTTTATTCTAGATTTCTTAAGATTGGCCTGGTCCGATTTAGATACAGATTGAGTCAACAAATGAAACTCAACTTGTTTAGACCAACTCAAAATTGTCCATACCGAGTAGACAACCTATGTGTAACACATTAGTAATTTTGCCACAGACAGTTCAGTTTTGTGGCTAGAATGAATCTATGGTCAAATATCCGGACATTTTTGAAAGTTTATGGACATAAAATTAATAGTCGTGTGATAGGATCGAACTCGGGATTACGGGATTGCACACAAT
Source organism: Glebionis coronaria (assembly GCA_025667525.1). NCBI lineage: Eukaryota > Viridiplantae > Streptophyta > Magnoliopsida > Asterales > Asteraceae > Glebionis > Glebionis coronaria. The sequence continues at coordinate 478,513,925 of CM046880.1, forward strand.
ACGTAAAAGGGTTAATTTTATTTATTAAATATATTTTATATATTTATTAAATCAAACCAAACTTAAATAAAATAATGGTTAATTAAATTAATAGTTAAGTTAAATAACCATTAAGGAATTATGTGAGAAAAATGAAAGTTGGAAAAGTTCCGGAAACACCCTTGGGGTGTCCACCGACCGTCGGCCGGGGGGGGGGGGGGGGGGGGGGTGGGGGGGGGGTGGGGTGGGGGAGGGGTCAAAGGAAACTTTGTGTTTCCTAATTTGTGTTTAACTTGGAAAATAAGTTTGCTAACCACTATATAAACACATTAATCCCCTCAAAAATTTTTGTCCCTCCTCCTTTTCTCTCCCTTGCGATCGCCGAACAAACACACCCTTAGGGTTGTTTGATTTTCGATTTTGCTAAATTCCACAAGTGTTGAAGTTCCGGTTTGTAAGTGCTAGACTCACGGTTAGCACGTTGCATTACGTGTGTACAAGAGCGTAATATAGTTTTGCTTTAAACTATATCTTGGTATAATTCTTCACAAACCCTAATTGGTGATTCGTCGGTGTTCTTGTGGATCTACGCTAGGATAAAGGTATGTAACTCTAATCGATTAATTATAATTGTGTTATTAATGATCTTGTTAAATCGCTTCCGCTATAACGTGTTTAACTTGGAAAATAAGTTTGCTAACCACTATATAAACACATTAATCCCCTCATAATTTTATGTCCCTCCTCCTTTTCTCTCCCTTGCGATCGCCGAACAAACACACCCTTAGGGTTGTTTGATTTTCGATTTTGCTAAATTCCACAAGTGTTGAAGTTCCGGTTTGCAAGTGCTAGACTCACGGTTAGCCCGTTGCATTACGTGTGTACAAGAGCGTAATATAGTTTTGCTTTAAACTATATCTTGGTATAATTCTTCACAAACCCTAATTGGTGATTCGTCGGTGTTCTTGTGGATCTACGCTAGGATAAAGGTATGTAACTCTAATCGATTAATTATAATTGTGTTATTAATGATCTTGTTAAATCGCTTCCGCTATAACGTGCTTTGATCTTTATTATGATTATATATAATTGTTATGAACATCATAAACCTTCAGTGGCATCGAGAGCCGTTTTAACATGTTATAATTATCGAGATCTAAAGTTTTTTTAAATAATGGTGATTTGAGTTAAAATTACATGTTGTTTTTTAGGTTTTAACAAAAATTAGGGTTTTGTTTTTTTTTTGTTTTTAAATATCGGCTTAGCCGAATTTTTTTATTAAAAAAAAAGTTTTTTTTGTAAACCCTAAAATTACATGGTAAAAATCTTTAGATGTTTGCATGAATGAATTGTTATGTCATGTTTGGTTACGATCCGTAGTGTTTTAATTGTTAAGAATATGTGGGAGATCCGTGATGAACGTGCATGTTTTTTTTTCACGGATCAATAGGATTTTATATGCTATTTGCTTTATTGGATTCAAAGTTTTATAATTAGGGAATACTTTTTATGTTTATGAAAACCCTAGATTTTATGTTCTTTGAATAAATTGTTATGCATGTGGCTATTTGATTTAGTTTTTTTTTGTACCTACTTGTTTTCATACGCTTTATATTAATTGTATGTTGTAAACAAGAGTAATTTTTTTAAGAAAAATTATTATGGACTAAATCATATAAAGGTTAATGAATTGTTTTGAGATCTAATTTACATATGATTTGGGTTGATTGGAATTGCAATGATAACTTAACGGCCTACTCAATTTTGACAAACTATAAAGTGGATATAACGCACCGCTGGTCTTGTACCTGGTTAAGGAAGGAGGTGTTATGCTTCAGCGCTGACCAAATTCCCGGCTTGTGTTTCCTAATTTGTGTTTAACTTGGAAAATAAGTTTGCTAACCACTATATAAACACATTAATCCCCTCAAAATTTTTTGTCCCTCCTCCTTTTCTCTCCCTTGCGATCGCCGAACAAACACACCCTTAGGGTTGTTTGATTTTCGATTTTGCTAAATTCCACAAGTGTTGAAGTTCTGGTTTGTAAATGCTAGACTCACGGTTAGCCCGTTGCATTACGTGTGTGCAAGAGAGTAATATAGTTTTGCTTTAAACTATATCTTGGTATAATTCTTCACAAACCCTAATTGGTGATTCGTCGGCGTTCTTGTGGATCTACGCTAGGATAAAGGTATGTAACCCTAATCGATTAATTATAATTGTGTTATTAATGATCTTGTTAAATCGCTTCCGCTATAACGTGTTTAACTTGGAAAATAAGTTTGCTAACCACTATATAAACACATTAATCCCCTCATAATTTTTTGTCCCTCCTCCTTTTCTCTCCCTTGCGATCGCCGAACAAACACACCCTTAGGGTTGTTTGATTTCCGATTTTGCTAAATTCCACAAGTGTTGAAGTTCCGGTTTGCAAGTGCTAGACTCACGGTTAGCCCGTTGCATTACGTGTGTACAAGAGCGTAATATAGTTTTGCTTTAAACTATATCTTGGTATAATTCTTCACAAACCCTAATTGGTGATTCGTCGGTGTTCTTGTGGATCTACGCTAGGATAAAGGTATGTAACTCTAATGGATTAATTATAATTGTGTTATTAATGATCTTGTTAAATCGCTTCCGCTATAACGTGCTTTGATCTTTATTATGATTATATATAATTGTTATGAACATCATAAACCTTCAGTGGCATCGAGAGCCGTTTTAACATGTTATAATTATCGAGATCTAAAGTTTTTTTAAATAATGGTGATTTGAGTTAAAATTACATGTTTTTTAGGTTTTAACAAAAATTAGGGTTTTTTTTTTGTTTTTAAATATCGGCTTAGCCGAATTTTTTATTAAAAAAAAGTTTTTTTTGTAAACCCTAAAATTACATGGTAAAAATCTTTAGATGTTTGCATGAACTAATTGTTATGTCACGTATGGTTACGATCCGTAGTGTTTTAATTTTTAAGAATATGTGGGAGATCCGTGATGAACGTGCATGTTTTTTTCACGGATCAACAGGATTTTATATGCTATTTGCTTTATTGGATTCAAAGTTTTATAATTAGGGAAGACTTTTTATGTTTATAAAAACCCTAGATTTTATGTTCTTTGAATAAATTGTTATGCATGTGGCTATTTGATTTAGTTTTTTTGTACCTACTTGTTTTCATACGCTTTATATTAATTGTATGTTATAAACAAGAGTAATTTTTTAAGAAAAATTAATATGGACTAAATCATATAAAGGTTAATGAATTGTTTTGAGATCTAATTTACATATGATTTGGGTTGATTGGAATTGCAATGATAACTTAACGGCCTACTCAATTTTGACAAACTATAAAGTGGGTATAACGCACCGCTGGTCTTGTACCTGGTTAAGGAAGGAGGTGTTATGCTTCAGCGCTGACCAAATTCCCGGCTTGCCTGTGCGTCAAAGTTGGAATTACCTACGGTTATTATTCTTTAACCTCAACTTGCAAATATATGAGGAAATTTTATTCTCACCAAAAGGTTTATTAAAGTTTTATTAAACTGATGTTATGGAGATGTATGCATGCTTCTCCATACATGATTTTGACACCAAAATCAATACCCTTAAATTTAAGTCTTATGCCATCTAATTGACGAACACTTGAAGTTACAATTGTCGTCATATGAGATTTTGGGCGATGTTGTAATGGAAAGAAAACTTCATGACTAAATAAGATTGCACATGAAGGTTTTACGTTCTTTAGATTAGTCGACCTGATTGAGTTACTCAATGAGATCTGGAAACTTAAAGCATAAAGTAGGGATGAAACATGTTTACGATGCAAAGAGACTTTTGGCAATGTAAATCCCTAAAATATCTAGAAACTGCAAATTTGTTTGTCAATTATTGTTCGACAAGTTACCGTGTTGAATACATTTGTCACTAGCAGATCAACTGATGTGATAAGTTTATGTCAATATGGATTCTAGTTTCAAGGAAAATACTATGGTTTTATTACTGGGGTAATTTTATTTTCTTGAATGGTATTATCAAAAATACTAATGTTTGAACTTATTTCTGTAGAAATGGCTCAACCCGAACACAATATGACTATGAGTTCTCCGTTCAAAGGTTTCTTTGAGCATCCCGAACTTACTGGCCCTAACTTCAATGATTGGTATCACTCACTAAGAATAGTTCTGAGAGCAGCGGGTACTATCGATATCTTGACTACTCCTTATCCGGAGGATCTTGCTAAAGGAGCATCTGATGCGCGAAGGCTGGAACACGCTGCTAATGTTAAGAAGCACTCTGAGGTGGCTGCTTTAATGTTAGGAAGAATGGCTTATCCACTTCAATAGAAGTATGAGCTATGTTCTCCTAAGCGAATGCTTGATGAGCTCAAGGCTATGTTCGAAAAGCCACAAGCTGTGGAAATCTACGACTTGGTAGATGCTCTCCATAGTTGTAAGCAAGCTCCTGGAAAGTCTGTAAGTGCCCATTATTTGGAGATGAGGGGTTATTTGGAACAGCTCATTGCACTAGGACAACCCTATGATCATAATATGGCTATCAACTTGATCAATAGGTCCCTTAACATAAACTTCATTGATTTTGTTCGTAACTATAATATGCATTGCACGGGGAAGACAGTGAATGATTTGCATGCAATGCTCATTGACTACGAAAAGGGGTTAAAGGACAAGGCGTATACTTCTACTCCTCATGTGCTTTATGTACAAATGGGTGGAGTGAGTAAGGCAAAACCGAACAAGAACAACAAGAAAGGCAAAGGCAAAGGCAAGGGTGATAAGGGCAAACAAGTTGCGACTTACTCTAAACACAATCAAAACTTTGTCAAGAAGAATCAATCTTAGAAGGATGAGACTTGTTTCCATTGCAAGGCAAGTGGACACTAGAAGAGGAACTGCCCTCTTTATCTCGAGGAGTTGCGAGAAATAAAGAAGAAGGCTGAGCTTGGTGCTGCAACATCTTCAGGTAACTTATATTTGATAGAGTTATTTAATCTTACATAAAAATCAAATTCCTGGGTATATGATACGGGGTGTGGTATTAACATTTGTAATACTATGCAGGGATTTGAGTTGGAGAGGAAGCTTACCTATGGGGAACAATTTCTGCATGTGCGCAATGGCGCACAAGTAGCGGTTGAAGCTATAGGAACATTTAATCTAGTTTTACCCTCGGGTTTAGTACTGAGATTAAATAATTGTCATTTTGCATCTAATATTGTTAGGGATGTTATTTCCTTTTCTTGTATGTTGGATCTTGGATTTATTCACACTATTGATAATAATAGAATTTTAATTTTCAAAGATGGCTTATTCTATTTTGATGCAATTTCTGTGAATGGTATTTTTGAAATTAACATGCATGGTAATAATTCCAAGAGAAAGATTAATTATGTGTTTAGCATGAATAAGAAGAGAAAGTTAGACAAGAACTCTTCTTATCTTTGACAACAAAGCAGTTTCATGTTGTTTTGTTTTTTTTGTTCGAATCGGGTTTTAGACACACGGTGTTTGGGTATACGTGAAGTACGGCTAGCATTCCGAATGTACTTGGTTTACGTGTTTGTGTGAGAAACCGTAGAGGTGGTTTAGTTTAGCCACTTATTTGTTTCATTTGCTTTTGGACGAAGGTTAGTTTTCGCGGTACCTTTGTTGTTTATTATTAATTACGTGTTAATCATAATTGCTCAAACTAGACCCATTCCGCTGCGTACTCGTAGTTACATGGTTAACTAGGTATTAAACCCCAACAGTGGCATCACGAGTCATGCTCGTTTGGTGGTTAAGGGTTACACGTTTTAAATAAACACGCGAAACCGCATGCATGAAACCTAAGGTAGTTATTTGTTTTATTTTTATTTGACAATTAAATTGTGTACTATTAATTATAAAAAATAACAAGATGATAATTATTAAAATTAATTGTTAATTAGAAATAGATAATTAAAATTAAATAGTTAATTAGAATACATAAAAAAATTAATAGTTAATTGTTTTGCCATGATTATTTTATGTGTTATCCGGCTATAAGACTCGCTACAATCACGTAATGTCATACATGAGGCGATTTAGGTACTTGATGAAAACCTAATGAGAGTCATATAGTTCTTCGTTTGGGGAAGACTCTTCGGGGTCTCGGATTTATGTGTTTATTTATTGTCTTATGTTTATTGTATTTGCTTTTCTAATTGCATTATTGTTACATGTTTTTCAAAACACCTACATTATATGCAATATGGATAAATACTTATAGAGAAACATGACATTAAAATTGGTCAATATTTTACACGCCTAAATACATACTCATTATGACCGGTTATGTGTTACGTGGAAAAGTGTTTTATAAAATAAAAGGACCTAAACACTATTGAAACACGCTTTCATGAAAATAAAAACTGGACGCTATGGACTCATGGGATGTACGGGTCACCCACTAGAACAAACTATAAGGCGGGTATAAGCCGATGCACAAAGTCACACCTAAAGGATATCCGACTATTGCCTTGCGCTGGTCTGGTCCGGCGCTTGCTTGCGAGTTCGATTGGAGCTACCGTGAACCATCGTAGATCACTACAGTGTCATTACTAAAAGTTTTTAAAAATCGTGTTTCAAAGTTGTTTACATGCTTATTTGTACACATGTTTTACCACATTTAAGTGTTATACCCTATGTGAAATTTAAGTGTATGCCAGCCAACTAAGAACACGTGTATTTGATTTGGCTTCTCTGGACAGTCCTAAGGGCCTTGTCAAACCCATGGTTTTCACGAGGGTCAGACCCTGTGTGATATTTGCATGTTCTTGCTTGGTTAACTTAACTCGAGTATGCACGGTCAGACCCTGGACCCGAGGCATAATATGAGACTAAACATGCTCATGACATTACTACCGTTTTACTAGTGTCTTGAACGGTCTCATAAATTCTAAGAGTTGCATGTTATGTAATTAACGCTCGTCGCTTACCTCTTGCCCCACGTGTTTACATATTGGACAGTCCTTTTGTAATGAGTGGGAGTTCAAGATGGATCTTAGTCTTAATTAGTAATTAATTGGGTGGTTAATTGATAGGTGCGTAAACACCCATCCTTTTACCACTTATTTCTTACTAAAACAAGACCAAAACGCGTGTTTAATATCATTTGTTTGGAATTATGCGTGGTTTTTGTGTTTATTGTGTTTTCAGAGCCAACCGGATGGATAATGGAGAAAACATGGGATTGCACGGGTTTTATCGAAGAAAAAGACTCAAGACGAAGTCTGTTGTCCAAGAGATGCAAAAGATTTGAAGTCAATGGGCCTATTTAAAGATTTATCGAAGAAAAGGACCAAAGATGGAAGATTTATATATGACAAAGAAACTCAAGTCTATTAAACGAAGAAATTACAAGACGAGTTGAATTTAATCGTCGACAAATCCCGAATCAGAATCGAAAACGTCAACTTTTCTGATAAGACGAGAAGACAAGAAGAGAGGAAGAAAGCCCACTTCACCAACCAACCACTAGCCTATATAAGGACAAACCCCTCACACATTTGGGACTAGTTTTTCTTTCCCAGTTTCTTCTTTTCTTTCGTAGTAAGCCAACACCATTAAGGTGTTGGTGATTTTTCATTCTTGTTAAATCTTTGATTTTGTAAGTGTTTAATCTTTCCTTTTGTTTACTATACCTTAATCAATCAATTTAATCATTCCATTCATCTTGTTCATCTTCTCTTTTTATTCAAAGTTCTAAAGTTCTTATTTGGTTGATTTGATCTTCAAAAGTTAGTGGGTTTTGAGTTTTTATTGTTGGGATTTGATGTTTATGGTTAGTAGATGATTGGTGATTAGTTTTGTTTAAGATTTGGTTAAAAACTTGGTTGATTGTTGGTAAAATCGTTTTTCCCCTGTTTTTCGGTTACCTACTGTTCTTCATCATTCCCAGTATTCCGAACCAAACTCCTTCATCCGGAATATCCAATATTCCGGATCAACCTAGTATTCCGCATCAGTGCCCTTCATCCGGAATATCCAATATTCCGGATCAGTACCTTTCATTCGGAATATTTATTATTCCGAGTCAAGCTCTTCATCCGGAATAACTTTTTATTTCGGATCAACGTCCTTCATCCGGAATATTCATGTATTCCGGATCAACCTATATTCTGAATGAAGCATCTTTTGTCAGTTATTCCGCATGAACCAGAACATTCCGAATGAAGCATTTTTGTCATTTATTCCGCATGAGCCATTATTCCGCATGAGAAATTATTCCGCATGAAGCTTTTTCCCAATTATTCCGAGTAAACAAGACATTCCGAATGAAGGATTTTTTTTTTGATTATTCCGGATCAAGCATATATTCCGAATCAAGCAATTTTTAGGGTATTTACAAGTTACTGTTTTAGTTAGATTTTAATTCAAGTTTATTTTTACTAATTAATTGTTTTTATTTACTTCACGTATTTACCTTTTTAATAGAATAGAAAACCAAACCCTCTATTTGTCACCAAGAACAATCATTTCACTTTGAGCTGTGATCAATTCGATAAGATTCCGAGAGACTAATACCTGAACCCCATAGCAAAAACGCTGTATCAAATGGTGCCGCTGCCGGCTCTTCTCGTTAAGATTAACAGTTGTTTGTGAGAACTTGGATTTTGGGATCCGTTCACCGGGAACGTTACTTTTTCATAAAAAATTTCAAAAACCCTAAAAAAATATAAAATTTTCAAAAATACAAAAAAAAATTAAAAAAACATAAAAAACCAAAAATATTTCTTGTTTTCTTTGTTAGTTCTTTTGCAGGTGCATGCGTACACGATCAACGTCTTATCAAGAGCCCGAGCCTCTCGAAGACTTAGACATGGCCGGTGTACACAACAACAACAACAATCCACCTCAAAACAACAATAATAACAACAACAATGATCCTCTACCGGACAATCGCCCGATGATTGAACTTTTGCAAGCACATGTAGACGACAACAATGATCCAATTGTCATACCCGCGATTGCAGCCAACAACTTTGAGCTCAAATACGACTTTATTCAGATGGTCTCTGCTCAACCATTCTTGGGGCGTACCATTGATGATCCACATGACCACATCAAAAGATTCCTGCAACTCACGAATACGGTCAAATTCAATGGTGTTCCACAAGAGGTAATCCGTTTACAACTTTTTCCTTTCTCCTTAGAGGGACAAGCCCGGCATTGGCTTGCAAAGGAACCGCCACAAAGTATTCTGACGTGGACGGATTTGGAGACCAAGTTTATAAACTACTTTTTCCCACCCTCTCGTACTACCGCTTTGCGGAATGAAATTATCAATTTTGAACAAAAGTACGATGAGTCTTTTAGTGAATCTTGGGACCGTTTTAAAGATCTTTTAAGAAAGTGCCCACAACATGGTTTTACCAAAGTGCACCAAATTAATACTTTTTATAATGGTTTAAGCATGAATGACCAAGATTCACTAAATAGTGCCTCGGGGGGTAATATTTTGGTTAAGACTTCTAATGCCGCTTGGGATATCATTGAGAATAAGTCTCGTGTGCAAACCAGGAGTGTGCGGACCAATGCCGCTAGTGCTAGTACTAGTGACAACGACAAGCGACTTGACAAAATTACTACGCTTCTTGAATCGCTTGCTGCCCAAACCGCTAGCAACACCAACAACATCAACGCTAAAAATGCTCAAGTCAATGCTGTCAGCCAACCATGTGAAATATGCGGTGGTCCTCACTCTTACACCACTTGTACCACCACCCAAGACTATCCTTCTGAGAATGTTAATGCAGCATACGGTACCTATCCTCCGGCCGCTTATCAAGCTCGTCCTCAAGGAGACCGCAACTTGCTTAGCTACTGCTCAAACAACTTTCTCTCACCGCCCGGTTTTCCTCCTAACAACCCAAACCAACAACAAAACCTCAATCGCCTTCCTCAACAACAACCTCGTGCACCATACCAACCACCTCAAAGACAACCATATCCACCTCAAGGAAACAACCAAGTTTACCAACAACCTGCTTATCAACCACCCGCCTACCATGCTCCTCCTCCCAACCAACCCACCGCATTACACCAAGATGTTGAAACCTACATGAGGACCAATGATGTGATCGTGGAAAATCTCCAGCGGGAAGTACTCAACTTGAAAGCAGACATGGTGAAACAAGGGAACTATCTTCGAGCTGATATGCGAAACACTTTGGCAAGTCAAACGAATGACTTAAGAAACATGATGGCTGGTTTCTTCCAAGGTAATCAATCCTCTTCTTCGGGTACTCTTCCGAGTAACACCGTTGCGAATCCAAGAGGGGAGATGAAAGCAATCACCACTCGTAGTGGCAAAGGTACCAAGTGTCCCACCCCACCAATGGCGGAATATGAGGCGCGACGTATGGATATCATCACAACAAATGGTGTCTCTATAGAGAAGACTAAAATGCAAATATAATGTCATAAATTGCGACACAAATGTCATGACAATATCTCAACAATGCAGGAGTCTAGGTAAGTAGGTAACAGTCCTACCACTTACCCAAGACAAACAATAAACATAAACCAAACAAACATATCGGTAAACTAAGAAGGAATGGGGATCTCCTTCTATATGCAATCCTAAGGCATCCAAGTCTAGCCACTTCTATCCTCAAGCTTAACCACATTCTCACCTGAAAGAGACACTAAAACACGTCAACATAAAGTTGGTGAGAGTCATAGGTTTAGACTCCAACGCTAAATCAGTTACAAGCTGTGAATAACAATCATCAACAAAAGAACATATGGACAATGTGTTACAAATATGCATTAACAACTATCAATCAAGATTAATCATACCAAACCAATCCAAGGCTCCTACCTTGCCAAACAACATCATGGTACCATAGATGATCACACTATGTACCTATCCCAAGGCCACTACCTTGGCAAATCACAAGGCCACTACCTTGTCAAACCACAAGGCCACTACCTTGTCAAACCACAAGGCCACTACCTTGTCAAACCACAAGGCCACTACCTTGTCAAACCACAATAACTGAGACGGCACGTGTCCCCCGATCCAAATCATACACAATCAAAAATCACATAGCAGTTAATCACATAATGTACACACAAGTCCATCACAAACCTTAAAAAACATTCACAACATCAATTTAGAAAATAACTCAACACAGTGTCTCTTCCATCCCATCTGGAAGTCAAAAACAATAATAAACATGGGACTATGAAAACTCACCTGATAGCTCCTTCACACGTCCTTGCACTAGCAACAAGCTAACAAACCAAAAACACGAAATCAATAAACGAACCAATCACTAAGATGGCTCATTAACCTATGATGGACATCTAACCCATTCTCACATATTTACCTCATTAATAAGCTCTATTTACCCCATTACCCTTCCTTAACTTGGTTAAGTTTAACAACTAACCCGTTCGTATTTTACCCAAAACAGTCCCAGTTTTTAGGTCTCAAAACTTTAGGTCAAACGCCCACTTAAACCTACCCATGGTTTCTGTAAAAGGAATATTCACACCCTTACATATGTTGGCTAACACCTCCCACTTGCCCTAACCTTAAAGCTACTGTTAAGGCCCCGATATATATATATATATATCTACTTTCGTCATTCCAGATTTCCTGATTTTAAACGTACTAAAAGTTTGTTACCATTAAGGGGTCTTACCCTAAACCACCACCTTAGCCCAAGTGCAGATATTAACTACAATATATAAACCATCTCTCACGTTCGTGAGAAGATCCCAATGCAACCGTAAGTGCCCCAAACAACCCAAAACTTAAAAAGTAACAGGCTGAATTCAAAACTGTTTTGACCTCCGACTGTTGTAACCTATTTTTGACCCACTTCCCGATCTTCAATTTAGTTCTCGTTTCTTGCATTGGAAAGACACTTCAAATATCTTTCCAGGGGTACTTGGATCGTAAAATAAGAGTTTATAGAACTCCCGATATGATCAAAACAATTGACTCAAAAATCTGTCCAGTTTTTAAAAACGGGTTTAACAAAATCAACCTCATTAATTAACCCTAATCCCTCTAATTACAAGCCCTAATTTATGTAATCATCATATTATGATTAATACAACATTAATTTACTGTTTTTATATTAAACCCTAACCTAAATCCATCATAAGATTATTAAAGAAAACATAAAAACAATTTAATTAAAAAGGGATTTGAAGATTTACCTTGGATTTATGAAAACCCCCAAATTTTATGAAGAACCCTAATTTTTTATAAGACCCACGAATTTCCTTCATCTCCAGGAGAAAAATAATGAATTTGGTTTAGTATATACATTATATAGGGTATGGGTGAATCCTAATCCAACCCAAAGCCCACTTTCCTTTTTTTTTCTTTTTTTTCCTTTTTTTTCTCTTCTAAACCGACCCAAACACCCCTAATTTCGTTTTTTTCTTTATTTTTTTTCTTTTTATTGTTAATTAATATCTTATTAATATTACCTTAATTTACCTTAATTTATTTCAGCTCCTAAAACTCCCAAAACCTCAAAACCGTAAAACTAGTCAAATTTACGCGTTTTACCGTAAAAGACGTAAAATATACACTTTTATAAAAAATCTCAAATTTTGAAATAAACTTTATAATTAAGTCCTAAATGACCTAAAACCATCCCGAAAAATATTCATTTGACTAATTACCTTATCCGAGACCTCTAAATGCTAAACCGTAAATCCTAAAAAAATACACTATTACTATAATACTTATACGTATACGTAACCACCAAAATATCACCATTTCATTTCATAGTCACTAATTGTGATCTCATGAACATGAATTAACCGTTCCTCGATTTACTTATAAGTCCTCTATACTCATAAACGATAATCACACCAACCTCGTTCACACAAAATAAACACGTAAGCACAAAAATCAAGTAGTCACACATAAAATAACCTAAAAGTAAGACCAAGTGACGAACCTCAAAACCACGGTTGTCACATCACTCCCTCCTAATAGAAATCTCGTCCCGAGATTTACTCCTTAGGATCAACACACAGACAACAAATCACACGAGGATACTTGTTCTAAATGAACTCCTCTCATTTCCACGTGAACTTCAGTTCAAGTTTCAAGATACCACATGTACAGACCGAAAATAATTAAACCCATTGCCAAACTCTTGACCTCACAGTCAATAAATCTCGCAAATGACTCTTCGATAAAACAAAGACTCTTATTAGCACAAAACCCGAATAACCGGACATGCAAATATGCATCCTTAAACAACATTTACCAATCCCAATACATGAAATGTATCATGTATACAACTCATTTCCCCCAGGTAATTCTATGCTCATAAGCTAATGGTCTGATCTTCCCAAAGATCATAAATGGACCTACAAAACTCTACATCAACTCTTCTATTTTTCCAAAACATACCACCCGTTACTATGGGTGAAACTCCATACATAACTTTGTCACTAAATCTAGTGGTTTCCTCCTTTTCTACATAGCATCCCTTGTTGCTCTCATTCTGTCCACAAACACCATTACCACATTAGTAGCCTCTTTTACCAATTCTAGTCCACAATGAGGACAACTCACCCTATCCTTTCATATCGTGCCTCAAATGGCATTTATCGACTTCTAGTACGATAACTATCATTATATGAAAACTCAGCCATCGCTAACGAGTTTCCGAACTACCTTTAAATCAATCACCCATGTCCAATTACGTTCATCAGCTCCCTTCATTCCGTATCCCAAACTACTTTAAATTCCAATTTCCTTACAAAGTGACCTATGACGGTCTTTCACATATCCATTAATTCTTCCAACTTCCCAACTACGTGACTTCTCATTCCTCTTGAAATAGGTGATGAATTAGTCAGTCTATCGACTATCACCCAACTCTCATCGTACTTAATCCCCCACCGCATTATGTATCCCTTCCACCAACTTCGTCCTTACATCGCCCTTTCTAAACTACTCCTATCCATGTAGGAAGTATAGTCTACGTCCCTTTCCTCCTTACGATTGTCCAAGCCACGCAACATAAATGTTGACGCGTTCACTGCTTTAGAAAACTCAACTCGTGCAACCCACATCCTTCATCCAAACCACTCTAATACATCATCCCTATAGTTCAAGTTCGTCTCAGCTTCACCTCATCCTTCTTATTCCATGTCTCATCGACCATGCTTGCCTTTCCCAGATGGTACTTGGCCTTGCAATTTTCTTTCATCAATTAACTCCACCCATCACCTTTGCCAAATGTTCAATCAAGATGATTGAATATGTGTTGGATACGTTCATGATCCGCATAGATCATTCTCCACGTCTCGTACACCAAATGCCTCTAGCATTCTAGGCAGATATAACAGTCCAGCTCCACTAACTAAGTCTATCCAGTTCTTCCAAATCTTCAGTTCCTGTAACGTATAAGCGATCCCCTTTCTTTGTCGTCCTCGTACGCGTCCAAATCCCTGCTCCACGTATCGTCATGCTTCGCGAATTCATCCAGTCCTTCCGATAATGCCAAGATCTGCTCATCATCCAATCCACCTCTTCAGCCTCCAAAATGCTTCCTCGTCCTTATTCACTTCGCCCCTTGCTGGTTCCACGATATGCCATCATCTCTGACTACTAGTCCTGGCCAACCAAATCCTAAAACTCACACTTGAAAATCTCACGTTTCATTCCCTTTACTAACAACTCCAAAACCAACACATAATTCGCCTCATCCTCCTTCTATGATTTGAGTAGATCAAGATGTCGTCGATGCTCCCGATGACAACTCGTTTATATACGTTCATGCACACTCGGTTCATTAACTCCATGAAACCGCTAGTGCTTTGGCGAAGCCAAATGCATAACCGTAAACCCAAAGCGTTCATACAACATCCATAGCAATTTCAATTATGTACTCCTCACACCCTCTCTTAGCGGCAATACAAATAAATTCCTTGCAATTTCTAACAGCTCTTGTTCTTAATTCACTCCATCAACGATTTGCCTTGGAAGACACTAACTACAACTCCTCTCACTTCTCCTACTTGCTCTATTCATGGTTCTACCTCAACGCTCCTAAACCATACAAAACCAAAACTACATCCTGAATACACCAGATACGATCGACGAATTAAACCCACGGATAACTAACGACATTTCACGTGCACCAATTAAAACAAATCAAAAACCACGAGACTCCAAAGAAAACTCAAACCCAAAACATGTATCAATTCCAAATGACCCATGACAACGAAAAATAATCCAAGAAACACCCAATGGCAACCAAAACATATTACGCCCCGTGACATATTATTTAAACCGTGCAAAAGATCGACTTTCCAAAAGAATATATATATATATATATATATATATATATATATATTTTAAAATTTTTTATTTTTTTTTACCTCCCCACATCTATGTGACTCAAACCATCTACAAACAACCTTCTAGACGTTCTCAAAACTCAACTCAAAGACTAGGTATCCCGTGCATCCCAAATCATAAAAATAAAACTACTATTCAAACTCAACCTTGAACCCGACACTTGTACAACAATTCCGACCAGTCCACTGACCTCCCATGACTATACATTCTGAATATTTGAAAAGTACGTTCCGAGTACATAATTTTAGGCTTTTGAATCACCCAAAAAGCTTTAAAAACGAACAAGTTATGACCAAAACAATTTTATGCTAGTTGTTTTAAAAACTAAAGAATAGACTTAGTGATCAATGCAATCCTTTTCAATGAAAGATATAATTGTATGTGAAATATTCATAAACTCCTTTTAACCTTGTATTAATAACTATAAATGACATGAATCGGTTAAATCCAATTATATAAACTATGTAAGTAGAAAGAAATTTTACTTCGCTTTATTTTAAAGAAAGTCTTTTAGAATTTGAAATAAATAAGTGTTGATAAAAAAAAAACTTATGTTACATCTTGTTTCAAACATGACTCCAACACCTTACCCTTATTTTACCGAATACAACCAACTATCTAACTCTATAGTAGATTTCCAAGTCCCCCCTTTTTCCATATACCAACCAAAAGAAATGTAAGACTCAACCCAAAAGATTTCATTATCCCAAAAGAAATCTCCATTTATTTCAACGGACTTAAAACCCAGAACAACATTTTAAAACGTACACGTGAAATATGAACTCAAAGAATACGCTACAAGACACAGTTCAAAAAATTCGAAACGTTGTTGAAACTCCATCAACTCCAGCACCATAAAACACGAACAAACACAAGGTACGTTCAAGTTATAATAACTAATGAACGACCATATACCATAACTTAACACATAGTAGTATATATACATCCGCATATATATACCTATTAAATCACCCAAAACATACTCGTTACCATACATGTCGGATCAACCAATCACGTCATACACTCGTTTTCCACACGAGTAATCACCATCTCACCGTGCCACAACAAAGCATAAAACCCACCTCCAAAACCAAACCATATCGTGTGACCCCAAAATCACACAACACAACTATAACCCAAAACATATAACACACTAATAAAAATAGCCATATCGTAGGCAGCCGTTACATAAACCCATATATTATACGTATACCCAATATCTACATCTCACCATATACAAGCATGTACTAATCCTCTTTCATGCAATCATACTTGAGAACCCATTGAAGTTGTGGTACTTGTATAACTATGTTGGCCACCATACTTATACAATTACCCTTTCCCCAATGCACTCCCTCCTATGATGACACTTATAAGAATCAATACGACATATAACACATAAATCTATCTACTCACATAAGCTCATAACCACATAACCAATAAGGTCCAAAACTCCATCTATAAAATAACATAATAAAACTCTTGGAATACAGAAATCCATAGTCTAGCTAAAACAGCCTAGACTAAATCCAAAACGAAAACATAATCAGTTATAAGTCATGTCGCCCATAAGAGTGGAAATAGCATAAGGTCCTTCATATTCACCTACTCCTAATAACTCGAACCACCACATGATTCTTAGGGAACATGACTTAAACATCAAAAGAAAATAATACCCCTCAGGTACATAAAATAACCCAACAAAAGATAGAAACTACTATGTACCAAATTATGTACTATAATGTACATTATAAGTAAAATACGACAATGACTAGCGTGGGCGATTATGGTTAAACCCACACTACTCACAACTCGAAAAGAAAGTAACATGTGGCTAAGTATGAACTTACTATGGTTCAATTCATACCAGTCAAAACATCACAATAAAAAACATTCAAACACATCAATTATAATAAAATGCACACATACTCCTATGACGCCTATATGCAGGGACCCTTAAGCTATAGACTAGGCTACGCGACTAGGAAACCTAATTCTCTATAACCATTGTCTCTGATACCATTCTATCACACCCCACCAATGGCGGAATATGAGGCGCGTAACACCCTTACGTATGGATATCATCACAACAAATGGTGTCTCTATAGAGAAGACTAAAATGCAAATATAATGTCATAAATTGCGACACAAATGTCATGACAATATCTCAACAATGCAGGAGTCTAGGTAAGTAGGTAACAGTCCTACCACTTACCCAAGACAAACAATAAACATAAACCAAACAAACATATAGGTAAACTAAGAAGGAACGGGGATCTCCTTCTGTATGCAATCCTAAGGCATCCAAGTCTAGCCACTTCTATCCTCAAGCTTAACCACATTCTCACCTGAAAGAGACACTAAAACACGTCAACATAAAGTTGGTGAGAGTCATAGGTTTAGACTCCAACGCTAAATTAGTTACAAGCTGTGAATAACAATCATCAACAAAAGAACATATGGACAATGTGTTACAAATATGCATTAACAACTATCAATCAAGATTAATCATACCAAACCAATCCAAGGCTCCTACCTTGCCAAACAACATCATGGTACCATAGATGATCACACTATGTACCTATCCCAAGACCACTACCTTGGCAAATCACAAGGCCACTACCTTGTCAAACCACAAGGCCACTACCTTGTCAAACCACAAGGCCACTACCTTGTCAAACCACAATAACTGAGACGACACGTGTCCCCCGATCCAAATCATACACAATCAAAAATCACATAGCAGTTAATCACATAATGTACACACAAGTCCATCACAAACCTTAAAAAACATTCACAACATCAATTTAGAAATAACTCAACACAGTGTCTCTTCCATCCCATCTGGAAGTCAAAAACAATAATAAACATGGGACTATGAAAACTCACCTGATAGCTCCTTCACACGTCCTTGCACTAGCAACAAGCTAACAAACCAAAAACACGAAATCAATAAACGAACCAATCACTAAGATGGCTCA
The DNA here is from genome assembly GCA_025667525.1 of Glebionis coronaria. NCBI lineage: Eukaryota > Viridiplantae > Streptophyta > Magnoliopsida > Asterales > Asteraceae > Glebionis > Glebionis coronaria. Next base: position 478,532,276 of record CM046880.1, read on the forward strand.
TTAACCTATGATGGACATCTAACCCATTCTCACATATTTACCTCATTAATAAGCTCTAATTACCCCATTACCCTTCCTTAAAAAGTCCTTAACTTGGTTAAGTTTAACAACTAACCCGTTCGTATTTTACCCAAAACAGTCCCAGTTTTTAGGTCTCAAAACTTTAGGTCAAACGCCCACTTAAACCTACCCATGGTTTCTGTAAAAAGAATATTCACACCCTTACATATGTTTGCTAACACCTCCCACTTGCCCTAACCTTAAAGCTACTGTTAAGGCCCCGATATATATATATATATATATCTACTTTCTTCATTCCAGATTTCCTGATTTTAAACGTACTAAAAGTTTGTTACCATTAAGGGGTCTTACCCTAAACCACCACCTTAGCCCAAGCGCAGATATTAATTACAATATATAAACCATCTCTCACGTTCGTGAGAAGATGCCAATGCAACCCTAAGTGCCCCAAACAACCCAAAACTTAAAAAGAAAACAGGCTGAATTCAAAACTGTTTTGACCTCCGACTGTTGTAACCTGTTTTTGACCCACTTCCCTACCTCCAATTTAGTTCTCGTTTCTTGCATTGGAAAGCCACTTCAAATATCTTTCCAGGGGTACTTGGATCGTAAAATAAGAGTTTATAGAACTCCCGATATGATCAAAACAATTGACTCAAAAATCTGCCCAGTTTTTAAAAACGGGTTTAACAAAATCAACCTCATTAATTAACCCTAATCCCTCTAATTACAAGCCATAATTTATGTAATCATCATATTATGATTAATACAACATTAATTTACTGTTTTTATATTAAACCCTAACCTAAATTCATCATAAGATTATTAAAGAAAACATAAAAACAATTTAATTAAAAAGGGATTTGAAGATTTACCTTGGATTTATGAAAACCCCCAAATTTTATGAAGAACCCTAATTTTTTTATAAGACTCACGAATTTCCTTCATCTGCAGGAGAAAATAATGAATTTGGTTTAGTATATACATTATATAGGGTATGGGTGAATCCTAGTCCAACCCAAAGCCCACTTTCCTTTTTTTTTTTTCCTTTTTTTTCCTTTTTTTTCTCTTCTAAACCGACCCAAACACCCCTAATTTCGTTTTTTTCTTTATTTTTTTTTCTTTTTATTGTTAATTAATATCTTATTAATATTACCTTAATTTACCTTAATTTATTTCAGCTCCTAAAACTCCCAAAACCTCAAAACCGTAAAACTAGTCAAATTTACGCGTTTTACCGTAAAAGACGTAAAATATACACTTTTATAAAAAATCTCAAATTTTGAAATAAACTTTATAGTTAAGTCCTAAATGACCTAAAACCATCCCGAAAAATATTCATTTGACTAATTACCTTATCCGAGACCTCTAAATGCTAAACCGTAAATCCTAAAAAAATACACTATTACTATAATACTTATACGTATACGTAACCACCAAAATATCACCATTTCATTTCATAGTCACTAATTGTGATCTCATGAACATGAATTAACCGTTCCTAGATTTACTTATGAGTACTCTATACTCATAAACGATAATCACACCAACCTCGTTCACACAAAATAAACACGTAAGCACAAAAATCAAGTAGTCACACATAAAGTAACCTAAAAGTAAGACCAAGTGACGAACCTAAAAACCACGGTTGTCACACCAAGGAACCCGAGCTTCCTATACCTCCACCGGTGATTATGACTAAGGAAAACGAGTCACCTGCTCCTATTCCTCATCCTTCTACTTCCCCAATTTCTCCATCTCTTACTTCTACCCCTCCTCCACCCAAGGATGTGAGTGAGCCTACTATTCCAAAGACTTCCTCTTCTTCCGATATACCTTATCCCTCAAGGTTGAGGAAAGAGAAGCTCAAAAGCAAGGATGATATTCAGGTTTCGAACTTTCTCAAAATGTTTAAACAATTGAATTTCAACTTCTCCTTCACTGAGGCTCTCGCTCACATGCCCAGATACGCGGAAATGTTCAAAGATCTTCTTACCGACAAGGAGAAGCTTCTTGATATTGCTAACACCCAACTTAATGAGAATTGCTCTGTAGTGCTCTTAAGGAAATTGCCAACCAAGCTTGGTGATCCGGGTCGCTTCTTAATCCCTTGCAACTTCCCAGGAGTAGAGAATTGCATGGCCCTAACCGATCTAGGTGCCAGTATTAACTTAATGCCTTTAAGTGTTTGGAAGCAATTATCTCTCCCTGAGCTAGTCCCCACCAAAATGACTTTGGAATTAGCTAACCGTACGGTTGCTTATCCAGTGGGGATAGCCGAAGACGTCTTTGTAGGAGTCGACAAATTCACTTTTCCTGCCGATTTCGTCATCGTCGACTACGATATGGACCCTCGTGTGCCATTAATTGTTGGTCTTCCATTCTTGAGGACCGGTCGCACTCTCATCGATGTTGAAGCGGGTGAGCTTATCATGAGAGTGAGTGACGATAAAATCGTCTTCAACATGGGAAAGTTGTCTAAACAGCCTTATTCATACGAGAGTGTTAATTGTATTGACGTTCTTGATAAGGCTTGTGAAGAACACTTCAAAGATGCTTGTAAAAGTATTCCTACCTCTCTTCCCAATGTTGAGACCGTTTCCTCTATTGATTCATCACTATCTCTATTTGGAGAAAGTGATTTCCTTTGGAAAGATTTGGAAGCCACCATGGGAGATGTGAACTTAGAAAATGACGATTCTCCCACAGATTGGGATGAAGACATTCGTCTCATTGAGAACCTTCTCAAAGAGGACCATATTTCTCTACCATCTCCCAAGGCTATTGCTATCGATGCACCGACTTTGAATACGCCTCCCATCGAAAATCCTCCGGATTTAGAACTTAAGGAGTTGCCGCCCCATCTCGAGTACGTGTTCCTTGAAGATAAGAAGAAGTCGCCCGTTATCATCGCTAAGGACTTGAAAGAAGAAGAGAAATCTCGCCTCATCGCCGTGCTTAAAGATCATAAGAAGGCAATTGCTTGGAAAATTTCCGATATCCGCGGAATTGATCCAAACTTTTGTACTCACAAGTTCTCATGGAAGATGACTTTAAACCCGCTATCCAAAGACAAAGAAGGGTTAATCCTCGCATTCATGACGTCATCAAACAAGAGGTTATCAAACTGCTAGATGCCGGCTTGATTTACCCTATTTCGGATTCGCCATGGGTAAGTCCCGTCCATTGTGTGCCCAAGAAGGGCGGAATAACCGTTGTTCCCAATGAACACAACGAGTTGATTCCCACTCGTCTCGTTACTGGGTGGAGAGTTTGTATCATCTATCGCAAGCTCAATGATGCCACGAGAAAAGATCACTTTCCTCTTCCTTTCATGGATCAAATGCTCGAGCGTCTAGCGGGTAATGACTATTACTGCTTTTTAGACGGGTTCTCCGGGTATTTTCAAATTCCCATCGATCCCAAAGACCAAGAAAAGACCACATTCACTTGTCCGTACGGAACATTTTCTTACAAACGCATGCCTTTCGGTTTATGCAATGCTCCTGGGACGTTCCAAAGGTGTATGATGGCTATCTTCCATGACATGGTTGAAGAAACTATGGAAGTCTTCATGGATGATTTCTCGTTTATGGAGATTCATTCTCTGCTTGCCTTGCCAATTTAGAACATATGCTTAAGCGGTGTGAAGACACGCGCCTTGTTCTTAATTGGGAAAAATGCCATTTCATGGTAAAAGAGGGCATCGTGCTAGGACACAAAATTTCCAAAGCCGGTCTTGAAGTAGACCGTGCTAAAGTCGATGTTATTGCTAAGTTGCCTCCACCTTCAACCGTGAAGGGTGTGAGAAGTTTCCTTGGTCATGCGGGCTTCTACCGTCGTTTCATCAAAGATTTTTCTAAAATCGCTCGCCCGATGACCCACCTCTTGGAAAAAGATACTCCTTTTATCTTTTCCAACTAGTGTATTGAAGCCTTTAACTTGCTTAAGGATAAGCTAACTAAGGCGCCGGTCTTGGTTACCCCTAATTGGGAGCTTGCCTTTGAGTTAATGTGTGATGCTAGCGACTTTGCTATTGGAGCGGTTTTGGGCCAAAGAGTGAACAAACACTTCCAACCGATCCATTACGCTAGCAAGACAATGACAGGGGCTCAACTGCATTACACGACAACCGAAAAAGAGCTTTTAGCTGTTGTCTATGCCTTTGAAAAATTTCGCCCCTATCTTGTCCTTTCTACCACAATCGAGTATACGGACCATTCCGCGTTGAAGTACTTGTTAACTAAACAAGATTCCAAACCAAGACTTCTTCGCTGGGTTTTGCTACTTCAAGAATTTAAAATCGAAATTCGTGATAAGAAGGGAGCTGAAAACCTAGCCGCGGATCATCTCAGTAGACTTGAGGATCCTTACCAAGGGGATCATCCGAACAAAGAGATCAATGACTCTTTTCCCCTGGAGACCTTAATGTCTATCAACTCGACTTCTGATGAAACCTCGTGGTTTGCGGACATTGCAAACTACTTGGCGGGTGGAATTCTCGTCGACGGGTTAACATCCCAGCAAAAGAAAAAGTTCTTCAAAGATATTAAGACTTACTTTTGGGATGACCCGTATCTCTTCAAACAATGTGCTGATTTGATTATTCGCCGATGTGTTGATGGACCAGCAGCTTTTGAAATCCTTGACGCTTGCCACAAAGGACCCACCGGTGGTCACTTTGGTCCCAACAACACCGCCAAAAAAGTGTTTGACTCGGGATTTTATTGGCCCACCATTTATCGTGATGCTGACGAGATGGCTAAACGTTGTGATGCTTGCCAAAAACAAGGCAAGATCACACATAAAGATGAGATGCCTCAAAATTTCATACAAGAATGTGAAATCTTTGATGTTTGGGGTATCGACTTTATGGGCCATTCCCTTCCTCTAAAGGAAACAAATACATCCTTGTAGCCGTTGACTACGTTTCAAAGTGGGTTGAAGCCAAAGCTTTACCTACTAATGACGCAAGGGTGGTTTGTAACTTTTTGAAATCGTTGTTCGCTAGATTCGGTGTGCCTCGTGCCATTATTAGTGATCGCGGGACTCATTTTTGCAATGACCAATTCGCAAGAGTCATGGCGAAGTATGATGTCAATCATCGTCTTTCCACCGCATACCACCCACAAACTAATGGCCAGGCTGAAATATCCAATCGATGATTAAAGCGAATTCTTGAAAGAACCGTGGGAGAGCATCGTGCCTCATGGGCCGATAAACTTGGTGATGCTCTGTGGGCTTTTCGTACCGCATACAAGACTCCGATTGGTTGTACACCATATCGTCTCGTGTACGGGAAAGCATGCCACCTCCCCATTGAGTTGGAGCACAAGGCTTACTGGGCCTTGAAGTGGGCTAATTTCGATATCAACAAAGCCGGTGACCTACGCAAGATCCAACTCAATGAGCTTAATGAACTCCGGAATGAGGCTTATGAAAATTCTTTGATCTATAAGGAAAAGACTAAGCTCATTCACGATTCCAAGATTAAAAACTGAGAGTTCCAAGTTGGAGACAAAGTTTTACTCTTCAACTCTCGGTTGAAAATCTTTTCGGGCAAACTAAAATCTCGTTGGTCCGGCCCATTCACCATTGCCCAAATTTTTCCATATGGTACTCTCGAGCTCGCTCAACCTAATGGACTTAATTTCAAGGTGAATGGCCAACGAGTGAAGTTGTACTTTGTTGAGGACATCTCTCATGAGATGATTCCATCCCTCACCACGTTTCCCATGAATTAATTTTGGGTCGAGTTAGGCTCGTGACTCGGTTATCAAAAACAAAATATTGATAATCTTATGAATCAATAAGGTGGGTTAAAGGTTTCTAGAGAGAGAAAGTAGTGAGAGAAGGTGAGAGAGAAATATGTGTATGTTTATTAAACTCAAATGTGAAACAACCAACAACCAACCCCTTTCCATGGTGGAAAGGGGTATTTATATCCAAGCCACTAATGGGCTTGGGCCGACCCATGACAAGCCCATGGGCCGGGTTTTACTTAACTAAATAAGCAAATATTAACTACGAGCTATACAACAATAATAATATTGTGGAGTGACCGATACTTCTAAACATACGTTAAAAACGTATTTCTAACAATCTCCCCCTAAGGGAGGCCACTCCACGTTACACAGTTCTAAACCTAGCATACTATACTAAGTCTTCGTTCTTCAGCTCGTAGTCTTTTCTTCTTTTCTTTTTGTTGTGAATATGTTGATATGATCTTTTATGCTTTGGCTTGAGAGCATTGTTCTTTTGACCAATCACGTGCGATCTTTGCCTTCTTGTGAATCTTGCCTCCTCGTGACTCCATGTTCCACACACTTATGTCTTTTGTTGAATTCTTGAAAGCTTCAGAGTTTGGTACAGCGGAAGACTTCATTTTGTACTTTCTTGAATTTTGCTGAACTTTGATGCAGAAAAAAACATAAGCATGTGGGAACGACTTCAGCTGGTACACCGCGACGCCACCGTCTTCGCAGCAACATGATAAGACATGAATGAAATGGCTTAGAACATTTCATTCTAAATCGGTAGCGTTTTACCTCCGGTCGGTGAAGACCGTTGGACGATATTAGATATCGTACCTATGACGGATAGTTTCAATTAAGTAACTTCCTGACAGGATTTCGCGGGTAAACTCGTTCTCTTTATTCGACGATCACTAAGCTTGACTACGAACATAAAGAGTGAATCACTTGGATAAATTATCCTTGTGATTGAAGCCGTCAATTCATGAAACCTGGAACAAGTGAATTTCAATTAAGATTTTCACCATCGTTGCTTTCCAGTTATCACGAGCTTACTTCATAAAGAATCTTGCACGTCACCTACCAAGTGTTGTTTGATGTTAACACTAGAAGGATTTCCACTCGTCACTGTGAACACTAAAGAGTGTCACTCTGAGTGTTCTGGCAAGATCATATGATAATGCGTAGAGGCCTGGAACGAGTTTAAGTTCAATTAAGAATTAAACTACTGTTTCTTTCCAGTTTTTCACAAGATTGGTTCTTAAAGAACCGCACGTGTAACCTACCATGAGCTTGTTTGATGTTGGCTCAAGCAGGATTTCCATCTTCATTGTAATACTTGCGTATTACTCGGATGTTCTGGCAATATTACAAGAATACTACGTAGGACTCATAAAAATCTCTTACTTTTCACAGTGTGTGAGAAAGCAAGGAATAAATGGAAAGTGTCCTAATGAGACTTTTGATGATCTCGTGGCTCTAGACTCGATAGTGCGTTTTGATTTAGTGAGCGATGGCTGGAGAGGAGTGCCACCTTTTCAATATCAGTCTATTCGGAGTGAATAAACCAATAGATAACGTGTTGATCTCCGTGTGATTAAAACAAATACCTTTTGAGAGATATTTGAGTTAGCTGGGAAGGGTTGTGCATTGCATCACTGGGTCCATGATGTCTTTCTTCAATATCGAGAATCATTAACAAATGATCTCAATAGCATATGTATTGACTCGGTTTCTGCCTAAAGTTGTAAGGAGGGCTTCTTTCTTTACACCCTTTATCTTTACATTTCTTTTTCATTCTTCAACCCCTTCAGTACTTACCAATACATCATTACTAGCACCTTGTTGTGATTGTTCCAGTGCTAGCATCAGTAATTAGTCGGTACTCTGCTACGTTCACAATCTTTCTCCATCTTTCCTAGGACTTCTAATTCTATCTAGGGAATAGTCCTTGGGAAGATTCCATCGGCTCTGATGAATCATTGGACTAATACCTATTCCTACCACCCTTTTGTCACCACATCCGTCATGAATAAAGCGTGTTTTGGTAAAGTATAGTCACCATGAAAAATCCTTGAAAATCACTTAAGGTACTTGTGATATTGAAATCAAGAGTTTTGTACCTTAAGTGTTTTGTTCATCAAAAACTCTCCCCCTTAACACGTGCTTTACACATATTAAGTTGGATTATCGTTAAGTCTTTTTCATCGTTTAGCCAAGTATCATTAAAGTCTCCTTAATCCCATTTTCTCCCCTTATCCAAAATGTTAGCCATTAATATTTGGGATATTGAATAGATTAACCGGTCTTTGGGTAAAAATGAAATCAATGTTTGGCCATAGAACATATTAATGCTCCCCCTTAAATTAATAAGGGTTAATTGTAGTGCTTTAGTATGATATATTTTGAAAGATTTAGAATCTCGTGAGAAATTCTTGAAAAATTATCATACCTTAACACTACATCAAGCCATAAAAGCACAATATTCACAAAATTTACATATTCATAATTAAAACCAATATAGAGTAGACCTGAGATGTACGATCCATTAGATGGATCGTTGCAATAACTTGTGGTGCACTCCATATGGTCTACCACCAACGAATCTTTCTAAGATCCTCATCAATCTACGGTCCCGGAGCTTTTCATCACTCTTCTTGATCACATATTTCGCCATTTGCCGATAACCCGGATGCCAATCCTCAATCATTTCTGGCAAAGACCCACCAGAATTAAGATGATCCAATTTTCCTCTAACGTATATGAGAGTCCCATCACTGTATTTATGAAGCTCACCTACCCTCATAAACTTCATGATCCCACGACTGTTCATGTAGAAAATCCCGTAACTCGGAACGGTAATGCCGGTATAGGGACATCTTTCGACATGTTGAGGTAGAACTTGATTCATTGGACAGGTCAGGTTAAGCTTCCTTTGGTAGCTTTCAACTCCCAATTGAAGATCTTCAACTCGTTTCTTGATAACAACGCTTCGTGTGAACATACAAAGTGCTGTATTCAAGGCAATGATTTCTTCACAAGTAAGATGGTTAAGTTGATCACGGGTCATCATAAGCAACATGTCTTCGATATCTTCAAGGCGAATGAGAGAAAAATCTCCCTGCTGTATTGTGTATTCTCTGTCATCCTCCCTTTTTAGACGAATCTCCGTCACATGATGATAGCCATTCTTGGCTTCAGTTTTCAGTCCCAAAATACTTGAGATGCGAATATCGGATTTAACGATACTTCCTGAATTGGCTAAGCAGCAACCTCTGTACACCCTTCGGACTCGCTCGTCCCAATGTGATGCACCTATAACAGCATACATATCATAATTACGATTTACCTTTGGGACCCAGAGTCGGTTTACCTTTTCCTCGATCCAGGGTATTGTCCCCCAATTAGCAGCTTTCAACAAGGTCAGGGAGGTTGCGTACTTGGATGATCCCTTGAGAAGATAATCAAGATCATAGGTGACAAAGAAGTCAAGAGCAATTTGATTATCTTGAGAAGGATCAAGTGGAGGTGGAGCTCTTTCTGACTCATGAAGGCCTGGCCTTTGAACGGTATTAAGAGCTTTCAGGACCTCGTCAGCATAATACTCGTACTCCGTGCGGCTTAACCTGGTTTTGGCATGAATTCTCTTATCCTTTAGCGCTCTCTTCACCAAAGACGGAGTGACCGAAGATTTAAACTCATGAGCCAAAAATGCACACAAGTCTATCGGACTATGGATACGGAGATATAGAACATCTCTATCAGCGTCTGTGATTGGATCATATTTAGCAGCTGCCATGATCCAAGCTTGTGGCGGTGCAGTTTCATCAATCTCCAATGTATCCGCCCTGTCCTGTGTGCTTGACTCGGGAACAGTAGATTGTGGTTCTTTTTGCAGAGGAGTAGAAACATGAACACTTGCTGGTTCTGATTCAGGCATTTCGGCGCTATCATGAACAGGCGAGTGTTGTGCAGATTCAGGTTCAGTTACTGATTCTGCAATCACAGGAGCAACAAAAGAACTAACAGGATTAGTGGTAACAGGTATAGAAACAGAAACAGATGTACCGGGAATCGATGACGCAGTGGCAGCATTCACATCATGGCGCCACTTGGTTCGTCCTGACTCCGTAGAGGTGGACTTTTCCTTTCGCGCAGCATCTTTCTGAGACTTGGTACCAGACTTGGATGGTTTCTTTTTGCTGGCAACCTTGTCCCCCGTTTCAGGCTGATCATGTTTACCACCATCATCCTCATCATCATCCCCGTTGCTACCCTTATCACTCTCCTCATTTTGATCATCACCATCACCATCATCATCATCATCACCATCATCATCATCATCACCTTTGTCATCATCATCATCATCTTCTTCTTCTTCACCATCATCCTCCTCTTGTTCACTATCTTCCTTTTCCTCCTCAGCCAAAATGTGGTAAGGTACCACACTTCCAAACATCTTAAACAACCGATCATCCTCCAAGATAGCTTCATTGAGTGCTTTGTAGAGTGTCCGCTGAACTTTAGACTTGTCAAAAGATCCAACTTCCTTCATGCGAGCTTTGAGGATCTTCTTTAATTCAAAACCCGTTAAGTCATATGCAATTTTGTAGGCGGATTCGGAAGGGTTGGACGACTTGATCATCAAGTTATCAGCCGCAAGTTTCCTCATCTCATCACGCAGCTTTGGCATAAGGGCCTCAATAGATTCATTCACTCTCTCTAAAATAGAAGCTTCAAGTAACTCTTTCTGCTCCTTAGATTTATCCTTTATAGCTCGAAGTCTCGTAAGTCGTGCTTCACTCTTTTCAGCTTCAGCCTGTTTGACCTGAGCAAGTTCTTCTGCGTGAGCTTTACGTGTCAATTCCATCTCTGCAGTGAACTTAGCAATCATCTCTTCTTGGGCTTTCTTGGATGCCTCTTCACTTTGCATTCGTCGAAATAGCTCTTCCCTAAGTTTATCCATCTCTTTTCTTTGACTGTCCGTGTGTTTATCCAATATTTTTGCCATTACGAATGCAGCCATTGAAGATGGTCCAGAGCTACTCTGGGAAGGTTGAAGAGGCTCGGTTGTGATTACAGTACTGAGGATGGAAGTTGTTGGAGGTGGAAGGAAAGGTAGCGGTGTTGACACCGGTCGTGTTGGTAAGGGCTGGATTGGTGGAGGTTGAGTTACGAGAGGCTGTGTAGTCACAATATTGTTGTAGCACCGGACTCCTTCTCAACACTTGCTGTATCAGCAATGGATGTCTCCTTCGATGCTGAGTAACGTTCGGGTGATCCAAACTCATTAATATCATGTGGCTCCTCGTATTCTTCTTCAACATCCATCTATGCACCCGAACCACTACCGCCCGTGTCTCTCCTTGTAACACCCCATTTTGGAAATGGAATCTTACGCATAATCATGACGTGTCATCAAAGCATACAAGGATAAATGTCTAAGCATTATTTGACCATAAAAGGGAAATACCGGAATCAAACATCGGTAACCCCAAAGTAGAGCTCATCACACACAAACATAAATACTGAAAAAGGAAAGGACGAAACAATGTCCATAGCAAGCTGTATTAAAGTAAAGGAAATGCATAAAGTAAAGAAAGACAGTAAAGCTTCCAGTCCATATGCACGTACGTTTGAGATCTACGAGCGTCCCTGAGTACCTGCCGTTTTGGGAACATGAAAAGGAAAACGGCTGAGCAAGACGCTTAGTGCACGGATGTACAATATAGCATGAAATAGGATAAGCATGTAACATATAACAGCGGAAGACTAAGTTCTGAGTAGACTGGTTAAGTATTAAGAAAACTGGTTTTATAGTTTGAAAAGCCTTATGTTTATCTTATGAAAACTGTTTTAACATAAATATACCATAGCCCATATAGGTCATGAAAAGGTCACGTGCATGAATACTTGGAGGGGTGACCTCATCATGCTGATTAGAGGGGATGCCTCTAATTAATATACTGGTTTGGGTAGGAGGGATCAACTCCTTGTGAAGGATGCAAGGCACACACCACATTCACCATGAAATACTGAATAAAACATGTAACTAGGATGCACCCATACGCCCCACATGATATAATAATATGGCCAAAACTGAAAGGGACGCCACGAGCAATCACTCCGCCGTGGGGAAGTCATAACATTGGTGCCTCCAATGTTATGGTTATGGTACCTCCATAACTAGGTGAAACTGGTCATGCTTGTATATGGCTATAGATTATGCTAATTAAACATAAGCAGTTCAAAACAATAAAACAATTACTGGGGAAAACAGTTGGCTGCATACGGGGAAATCCTAATAAGGAAAGAATGTCCATACTGAAAGGACGGGAATCCGTACCTCAAGTCCAGTGAATGAATGGAAGAAAGACTCCTACTTCTGGATCACTAACTCTACATGAATACACACGTGTATAAGTATCGAATCACTGATTACGTACTGGGTTTTATGTCTCACCTTAGCTTACTTTGTGTGTTTTAGGTCAAGGTTTACTGTTTAAAGCCTTAAACTATGTTTATCTTGTATTCTGATTAATCTGATTAAGTATTACTGGTATTTCATGTATTATTATACTTACTGTGTAATAATAAATAACTTTCCAAAAATAGCAGGTTTCCAAAAATAGAAAGTTTCCAAAAATAGAAAGTTTCCAAAAATAGAAAGTTTCCAAAAATAGAAAGTTTCCAAAAATAGAAAGTTACCAAAAATAGAAAGTTTCCAAAAATAGAAAGTTTCCAAAATAGAAAGTTTCCTAAAATAGAAAGTTTCCTAAAATAGAATTTACTGCTTAAAATAGATTAGTTTCTAAAAATAGAAAGTTTCCAAAAATAGATCAGCTGCCTTAATTAAATAAATTTCCATATATAGAAGGTTTCCATGATTAGATTAGCTGCCTGAAATAGATAGATTTCCATATATAGAAGGTTTCCATTAATAGATTAGTTGCCTTATTTAATTAAGTTTCTATAAATAGGAGTTTCCATAATTAGAATTAAGCTGGTTACATAAGCTAACATATAAGTCTAAGTGTTTATAAGCTTATTTCTTAAGTCATATGATATAGTGTATAGTTTAATTATTATTTCATGTATTTAATTAAACTATAGGTTAAGCATTTTAATTAAAGTATAACATGTTTTAATTAAAATGGAATAAAATACTTAGGTTAAAATGTGTATTATTATGTATTAATAACATAACCTAAGTCGTGTCTAAATTAATTAATTATAAGCATGTTTTAAATAATTAATTAATTATAACATATAACATAAAATACTTAGGTTAAATTAATATCATGCTAAATTAATAATTAAAAATAACCTAAGTCATGGTTTAATTAATATCTCATGTTATTAATTAATTTATATCCTAAGTTCATAATTCATAAATTTTAACATGTAGCATAAATCATGATTTAACCAACGAACCATGAATCGGGCATGAACTCGACACCGTACCCCGAGCCAAACTCGGGGTACTTGTGCCCCCTTGCTGCCGTGGGTCCCACATGCACCAACCAAGACCAACAATGGTCTTGGTGGTGGCGGCTAAAAGCAAACCGAACCCCCCCTCGGGTTGGTTATGCTAGGCGGCCAAAACAAACACCCTTTTATATCGTCCTTTGATTTTAAGTCACCCCAAAACATGTTAGATCAATGTTTAATTATCATGTTTTGATAAGAATAATAATAACATGTTCATGAAAATAATCAAAGATTTAAAAAGAATTAAAAAGAAAGGTTTAGAATGATATACCAATACGTAGCTTGAAAGAGGATGAACAAACAAGGTTTATAGCAATGATTTTCAAGATCAAAATCAATCAACAACCACCTATGGTGGTCCTTAAGGTGGCGGCACAAAGAGAGGGCAAGGAGGAGGAGAGAAAACTTTTTAGGTTAAAATGCTATTTTGCTTGAAATGTAAAAATGAAAAGCATATTTACCATAACCCCCCCCCCCCTTCTTGTAAAAGTCAATGGGCTAAGCCCATTTTGGTTAGTGTGCCGTGGGTATGGGGCCCCACATGGGGTACCCGTACCTTTTCTCGTGTCCCGATGTTTCGTGTTCGTTCGTGGTTAAACGTGTTCGTGTTTAAAGTGTTTCTGTTTATTTTATCATGTAGTTTATCGTAATCTTAACGCTCGTAATTATATTATATGTATTTACGTAATTATTTTAGTTCGTATTTTAAATGGTGATCATGATTTAATTATGTTCACGTGACATACTTATTAACTGTTTATCATGAGTTCGTACGTAATCGATACTTATCATGTCATACACGTATGCACTTGCTTGATTATTAGTACATGAATGTGATCAATACTAAATTAGGTAAGTTTTAATCTAGGACGTACGATCTTAAGGGCACTATTCATGGTAAAAGCATGCGGGTTTTACAATTCTTCCCCCCTAAAAAGAATAATTCGTCCCCGAATTATAGAAAAGCAAACTGGAAAGAAGTAACATACCCGAACTCAAAATATGAAGTGAGGGTAAGAAGCCCGGATAGACTCCTCTGTTTCCCAAGTGGCTTCCCGCTCGGTATGGTCCCTCCAAAGAATTTTGACGAATGGAATCGTCTTCCTTCTCATGACTCGTTCTTGCCTGTTGAGCACTCGTTCGGGTTCCTCTATAAAAGTGAGATCTTCACGTATCTGTTCCATTGGATTCTGAACCATGTGAAGGGGATGATACTTGTACCCTCTGAGTAAGGACACATGGAACACGTTATGCACGTGTGAAAGCTGAGGAGGTAACGCCAATCGGTAAGATACTTCACCGATTCGTTCAATGATATCAAATGGTCCGATGAAACGAGGACTGAGTTTCCCTTTGATCCCGAAGCGTTTAACACCACGTGCCGGCGAAACCTTGAGGAAGACGTGGTCTCCCACATTAAAATGTATGTCCCTACGATGCTTATCAGCGTAACTCTTCTGACGTGACCGTGCTTCCTGCAGCTTCTGCTTAGCTACTTCGATCTTCTCATTGGTCATTTCTATAATTTCTGGTCCTTCGAGTGTTCGCTCTCCCACTTGATCCCAGCAGATTGGAGCGCGACACTTCCTGCCATACAACATTTCGAAAGGAGCACATTTGATACTTGCGTGCCAGCTGTTGTTGTATGCAAACTCGACCAAACAGATGTAATCGTCCCAATCACCTGTCCATTCCAACGCACACGACCTTAACATATCTTCCAATGTCTGAATTGTTCGCTCCGACTGTCCGTCCGTTTGAGGATGAAAGGCCGTACTCAGCTTAAGTTGTGTACCCCAAGCTTTTTGCAGACATTTCCAGAATCGCGACGTGAAACGAGGATCTCTGTCTGAGATGATGCTGGAGGGAGTACCGTGAAGTCTCATGATCTCCCTTCTGTAAGTATCTGCGAGTTTACTTACCGGATCTTCCTTGCGCATCGGTAAGAAATGAGTTGATTTGGTGAGTCGATCAACAATGACCCAAATAGCATCGTGCTTCTTCTTGGTAGGCGGAAGACCGGTAACAAAATCCATGGTGATTTTGTCCCACTTCCACTCTGGAATATCCAACGGTTGAAGGAGACCGCCCGATCGCTGATGCTCAATCTTAACCTGCTGGCAGGTAAGACATTTGGAAACATAAGTGGCTACGTCCTGTTTCATACCACTCCACCAAAAGTGCTGTCTGATGTCATGGTACATTTTTGTCGACCCAGGATGTATAGAAAATAGGGAGCTGTGAGCTTCAGTTAACAATGCTTCCCGGAGTTCTTGATTGTCAGGAACACAAAGTCTCGTGCCCTGCCGAACGATACCGTCTGCGTCCATTCTGAATTCTGTCTGCTTCTCCAAATTCTGAATTATCGCCCAAATTTCTCCATCATCCTTCTGCTCTTCCTTGATCCTAGACAGTAACTCAGGTTCTACTCTAAGATTCGCCCAGTATCCGTGCTGCCCACGTACCATGATTTCGATGTCTAGCCGCTCCAAGTCTCTTATGTTTTGTTCCTTGATTCCAATGCCGTTGATCATTCTGGACTTTCTGCTGAGTGCATCTGCTACTACATTAGCCTTCCCGGGATGATACTGTAGGTTAATATCATAATCCTTCAACAGTTCCAACCATCTCCTTTGTCTCATGTTCAATTCTCGTTGAGTGAAGATATACTTCAAGCTCTTGTGATCCGTGAAAATGTCGCATGATTCTCCGTATGAGTAATGCCTCCATATTTTCAATGCGAACACCACTACAGCAAGTTCCAGGTCATGCGTAGGATAGTTTTCTTCATAGGGCTTAAGCTGTCGTGAAGCATACGCGATCACTTTCCCATGGTGCATGAGAACACAGCCCAGTCCCTTCCCCGATGCATCGCTGTAGATCTGAAATCCACCTGTACCAGATGGGAGAGTAAGAATAGGTGCAGATACTAACTTCTGCTTTAGGTCTTCGAAGCTCTTCTCTCGTTTTTCCGTCCAGATGAATTTCTCTCCTTTTCGCATCAGTTTGGTGAGAGGTAGTGCCAAGCGGGAAAAGTTCTCCACGAATCTACGATAATATCCAGCCAAGCCTAAGAAACTGCGGACTTCAGTCGCTGACGTTGGTCTTGGCCATTTAGTGATAGCCTCAACCTTCGCTGGATCCATAGTAATCCCTTCTGCTGATACAATGTGACCTAAGAATGCCACCTTGTTTAACCAGAACTCACACTTGGAGAATTTCGCATACAGCTGCTTCTGACGAAGAATCTATAGTACCGTACGGAGATGGTCTTCGTGTTCCTCCGTGGACTTTGAGAAAATCAGGATGTCATCGATGAATACAATGACAAACTTATCAAGGAATTCGTGGAAGATTCTGTTCATCAGATCCATGAATACTGCTGGAGCATTAGTCAGGCCGAATGGCATGACTACAAACTCATAATGGCCATAGCGGGTACGAAAAGCAGTCTTAGCAATATCCTGCTCTTTAACCCTTAGCTGATGGTAGCCTGACCTTAGATCGATCTTTGAGAAGTGTTTGGCTCCTTGAAGTTGGTCAAACAGATCATCTATACGTGGCAGTGGATATCTATTGCGGATGGTAATCTTATTAAGTTCACGGTAGTCTATGCAAAGTCGCATGCTGCCGTCCTTCTTCTTAACGAACAAGACCGGTGCGCCCCATGGAGATGCGCTTGGTCTAATGAACCCTCGTTCAAGAAGTTCCTGCAGTTGGTTCTTCAGTTCTTTTAGCTCTATGGGAGCCATACGATACGGAGCCTTAGAGATTGGTTCAGCTCCTGGAACAAGGTCGATGTTGAACTCCACTTCTCGTGCAGGTGGTATGCCTGGAAGTTCAGCTGGAAAGACGTCTAGAAATTCCGAAACTACTGGTTGATCCTGAATCGATGGGGATTCAGCATCCATGTCGTGAACCGTAGCTAGATAACCCTCACAGCCATGTGACAGTAATGCACGTGCTTGCAAGGTAGATATGACTTGTACAGACCGTCCGGGTATGAACCCGTTATGAATGTACTCTGGTGCATTAATGTCGCCGAAGATCACCCGATATGAGTGGCAGTCTATGGTAGCATGGTGCTTGAATAGCCAGTCCATGCCGAGAATCATATCGAACTCAATCATGTCTAGGGGAAGTGCATCTACTGCACGAACTTTATC
The DNA here is from genome assembly GCA_025667525.1 of Glebionis coronaria. Classification (NCBI taxonomy): domain Eukaryota; kingdom Viridiplantae; phylum Streptophyta; class Magnoliopsida; order Asterales; family Asteraceae; genus Glebionis; species Glebionis coronaria. Next base: position 478,549,707 of record CM046880.1, read on the forward strand.
GTCAAACTCTAGAGGAAGACTCTTGTATACATGAGTTATTAATACAGAGTCCCTCAAAGGCGTGGAAATGGTAAGCCTATTTTCTAATGGCAAGGGAAGTGTCCTGATGTTCTTGGCATAAGTAGTGGAAATAACTGAGTGAGTGGCACCCGTGTCGAAAAGAACACATGTAGCTTGGCCGTACAAATACAAAATTCCAGTAATGGTACCTGTAGATTTGTTTGCCTGATCACGAGATGTCGTGTAGACACGCCCAGTGGTAGGAGGCGGCTTACTATCAGCATGACCCGAGGTACCCTCCATTTCACCCTTACGGTAATCTCTCATACGATGGCCAGGGAGGCCGCACTTGTAGCACGCGTCGGAATCACGACGACATGGGCCAGGGTGTCTGCGATGGCAAGTACTGCAAAGAGGATGAGTGAATCCTCCAGCATGAGTCCTTGCTTGCTGAGGGCATGCTGATGACAAAATGTGTTAAAATAAAGTATATGCACGAGTATAAGACATATGCATCATAAGATGTTCACCAGTGTTAGCTGAACGGTTAGGCTGCGAACCCCTGTGGTTCTGGTCCTTCCCGTTACCGTGGTTCCTGGTAGAGGTTAATATAGTGTCAGCATGAGAGATATAACATGAAATCATAAGAAGATGCGTAAATAGTAGGACCTGCTGTTGTTGGAGTGTCCAGCGTTGTTACGGTAATTATCATTACCGCTACGCCTTTCCACAACAGAACGGTCGTTAGTGTGACCATTTCCTTTGGGCTGATGAGGCTGCTGCTGAGTAGCCGGCTGAGACCGGTCCCCAGTTTTCTGCCTGGAAGATACAGTTTAAGAGATGATTATAGAACATATAATGATAGGATGCGGTTTGGTTATCGATAGAACACGAAATGTTTACCTCTTGTCGGGTCTTTCAGCTTCCCCGAACTCATCTCGTTCCTGCAACATCTCTAGCTTCCTTGCTGCATCGGCCACTTGTGCTACTGTATTGAACGTAGCACACACCAGATTGTTCGCGACCGAGGTGCGAAGTGCCCACCTAAAGTGGTGTGCCTGCTCCTCAGGAGTACCAGCTGCTGCTCCCAGGAAACCAGCTAAGCGAAGAAAGCGCTGCATGAATTCGTTGCTATTCTCGCCCGCTCTCTGACGTATCCCATGGTATTCTCGCTTGAGCTTGTCCTGCTCTGCCTTGGGAAAGAACTGCTCCATCACTCTCTCCTTGAATTGGGCCCATGTCAAACCAGCGACCCAATCATCACCTCCTTCCGACTGCGTCAAGGCTAGCCACCAGTTGAGTACATCGCCTTCAAACCGGTAGCATGCCAATCTTGCCTTGAATGCGGGGTCACATCCCATAGCATTGAAAATCTTCTCGATATGAGTCAACCAGCTTTCTGCATCGCTGGGGCTATCAGTCTTTTCAAAAGCTCTAGGACGGAGCTTGTTGAATCTTTCCAGCCACACTGCTAGTGTCACTGGGGGAGGAGGAGGAGGAGGTTCCTGATTTTGCTGCTGCTGATTGATGGCAGCTTGGACTTCAGCACGGATGTCATTCCTCAGTTGAGGAAGCAAGGCTTGCATGGCAGCCTGAATTGCAGCATTGAGCTGCTCTTGCTCGCGTGTGAGAACCATCTGACAGTATAACATAAAACATATGATTAACAGTTTGAAACATAAAATATAAATTATATATATACATGAAAAAAATTTATACAAAAATTTCACGAGAAAAATTTTATGCAAGAAAATTTTTGTATGAATGCATGATGCAGTTTTATGAAAACTTTTGATGCTCGAGAGTGAACGCCTCTGGTCAGTTCACTCAAAACAAAAGACATATCGAGGGGACGCCTATGGGTCGGTCCCAAATCTAAAAGTTTCGATAAAACACATGCGACTAAATAGGGCCAGTCCTGTACCAACCATTACTTAGTCAAAAACCCTGTAACAATGACATGTATATGTATGCTTAAAAAAATGATGAATGCATGAAAACAACTGTCAGTTATAGGAAGACCGTAGTGACTACCCACTAATCACAGGTCATATTTGAGAGCCTACAGGTCGAAGCCTTGGCTCTGATACCATAATTGTAACACCCCATTTTGGAAATGGAATCTTACGCATAATCATGGCGTGTCATCAAAGCATACAAGGATAAATGTCTAAGCATTATTTGACCATAAAAGGGAAATACCGGAATCAAACATCGGTAACCCCAAAGTAGAGCTCATCACACACAAACATAAATACTGAAAAAGGAAAGGACGAAACAATGTCCATAGCAAACTGTATTAAAGTAAAGGAAATGCATAAAGTAAAGAAAGACAGTAGAGCTTCCAGTCCATATGCACGTACGTTTGAGATCTACGAGCGTCCCTGAGTACCTGCCGTTTTGGGAACATGAAAAGGAAAATGGCTGAGCAAGACGCTCAGTGCACGGATGCACAATATAGCATGAAATAGGATAATCATGTAACATATAACAGCGGAAGACTAAGTTCTGAGTAGACTGGTTAAGTATTAAGAAAACTGGTTTTATAGTTTGAAAAGCCTTATGTTTATCTTATGAAAACTGTTTTAACATAAATATACCATAGCCCATATAGGTCATGTAAAGGTCACGTGCATGAATACTTGGAGGGGTGACCTCATCATGCTGATTAGAGGGGATGCCTCTAATTAATATACTGGTTTGGGTAGGAGGGATCAACTCCTTGTGAAGGATGCAAGGCACACACCACATTCACCATGAAATACTGAATAAAACATGTAACTAGGATGCACCCATACGCCCCACATGATATAATAATATGGCCAAAACTGAAAGGGACGCCACGAGCAATCACTCCGCCGTGGGGAAGTCATAACATTGGTGCCTCCAATGTTATGGTTATGGTACCTCCATAACTAGGTGAAACTGGTCATGCTTGTATATGGCTATAGATTATGCTAATTAAACATAAGCAGTTCAAAACAATAAAACAATTACTGGGGAAAACAGTTGGCTGCATACGGGGAAATCCTAATAAGGAAAGAATGTCCATACTGAAAGGACGGGAATCCGTACCTCAAGTCCAGTGAATGAACGGAAGAAAGACTCCTACTTCTGGATCACTAACGCTACATGAATACACACGTGTATAAGTATCGAATCACTGATTACGTACTGGGTTTTATGTCTCACCTTTGCTTACTTTGTGTGTTTTAGGTCAAGGTTTACTGTTTAAAGCCTTAAACTGTGTTTATCTTGTATTCTGATTAATCTGATTAAGTATTACTGGTATTTCATGTATTATTATACTTACTGTGTAATAATAAATAACTTTCCAAAAATAGTAGGTTTCCAAAAATAGAAAGTTTCCAAAAATAGAAAGTTTCCAAAAATAGAAAGTTTCCAAAAATAGAAAGTTACCAAAAATACAAAGTTTCCAAAAATTGAAAGTTTCCAAAAATAGAAAGTTTCCTAAAATATAATTTACTGCTTAAAATAGATTAGTTTCTAAAAATAGAAAGTTTCCAAAAATAGATCAGCTGCCTTAATTAAATAAGTTTCCATATATAGAAGGTTTCCATGATTAGATTAGCTGCCTGAAATAGATAGATTTCCATATATAGAAGGTTTCCATTAATAGATTAGTTGCCTTATTTAATTAAGTTTCTATAAATAGGAGTTTCCATAATTAGAATTAAGCTGGTTACATAAGCTAACATATAAGTCTAAGTGTTTATAAGCTTATTTCTTAAGTCATATGATATAGTGTATAGTTTAATTATTATTTCATGTATTTAATTAAACTATAGGTTAAGCATTTTAATTAAAGTATAACATGTTTTAATTAAAATGGAATAAAATACTTAGGTTAAAATGTGTATTATTATGTATTAATAACATAACCTAAGTCGTGTCTAAATTAATTAATTATAAGCATGTTTTAAATAATTAATTAATTATAACATATAACATAAAATACTTAGGTTAAATTAATATCATGCTAAATTAATAATTAAAAATAACCTAAGTCATGGTTTAATTAATATCTCATGTTATTAATTAATTTATATCCTAAGTTCATAATTCATAAATTTTAACATGTAGCATAAATCATGATTTAACCAACGAACCATGAATCGGGCATGAACTCGACACCGTACCCCGAGCCAAACTCGGGGTACTTGTGCCCCCTTGCTGCCGTGGGTCCCACATGCACCAACCAAGACCAACAATGGTCTTGGTGGTGGCGGTTAAAAGCAAACCGAACCCCCCCCCCCCCCCCCCCCCGGGTTGGTTATGCTAGGCGGCTAAAACAAACACCCTTTTATATCATCCTTTGATTTTAATTCACCCCAAAACATGTTAGATCAATGTTTAATTATCATGTTTTAATAAGAATAATAATAACATGTTCATGAAAATAATCAAAGATTTAAAAAGAATTAAAAAGAAAGGTTTAGAATGATATACCAATACGTAGCTTGAAAGAGGATGAACAAACACGGTTTATAGCAATGATTTTCAAGATCAAAATCAATCAACAACCACCTATGGTGGTCCTTAAGGTGGCGACACAAAGAGAGGGCAAGGAGGAGGAGAGAAAACTTTTTAGGTTAAAATGCTATTTTGCTTGAAATGTAAAAATGAAAAGCATATTTACCATAACCCCCCCTTTCTTGTAAAAGTCAATGGGCTAAGCCCATTTTGGTTAGTGTGCCGTGGGTATGGGGCCCCACATGGGGTACCCGTACCTTTTCTCGTGTCCCGATGTTTCGTGTTCGTTCGTGGTTAAACGTGTTCGTGTTTAAAGTGTTTCTATTTATTTTATCATGTAGTTTATCATAATCTTAACGCTCGTAATTATATTATATGTATTTACGTAATTATTTTAGTTCGTATTTTAAATGGTGATCATGATTTAATTATGTTCACGTGACATACTTATTAACTGTTTATCATGAGTTCGTACGTAATCGATACTTATCATGTCATACACGTATGCACTTGCTTGGTTATTAGTACATGAATGTGATCAATACTAAATAAGGTAAGTTTTAATCTAGGACGTACGATCTTAAGGGCACTATTCATGGTAAAAGCATGCGGGTTTTACACTCCTACTCTTTTCAATAGCCATCTTCATTAACTTTTTCTCAGTCTTTTGAGTTTGCTCGGGAGTAGGATCGTCATCAGTGTCTTCATCTCGAATAACAAACTTGTCAGCCGTGCTCTTACCCTTCTTAGTCACGGTCTTTGTCTTTTTGGTTTTGGGTTCAGGTAAAGCTGTTTGCTTGCGTTTACCTTTACTCTTAACCGTGGTAGACGAGTCTTCTCCTGCTTGAATGCTTGCTTGTTGATTCTCGATTTCTCTTAGCATGTTCTTGTAATCAGCAGAAGCGATAATCTTGTCTGTCAGGAGATGACTGGGAATAGGACCAGGGATAACAATATTGGAGTGAGTTTCTTGCCTTAAGTCCACCAGATCATCAGCATCCATTGTGTGGTGACAGCTACCTGCACGCTTATCAATAGACGCATCGTTTTTCATAAAATAATGTATGATTAGCTTTATGAACCTAGGGTACTGGTAAGTTTTAGCCTTAGTCTTCGTGTTTGTGAAGAGTTGAAAAATAAACTCTTCCCACAAAAATGATGCAAAATCAATACCCATACCTTTGAACATACCATAGAACATCTTGACGATTGGCGGACGCACAGCATCATACCCAGTCGTTTTGGGTGTGAGACATCGGCTGAGAATACCAAAAATCGCTCTCCAAGGTTAACCCACTTTGGCTGTGGTAAAATCGGACACTATTCGTAAGTCCGCACATCTAATAGCAGAGAACATCTCCATGAGATCGTTCTTGGTCGGGTTTGCTGAGAATGTTGTTCCTTTGGGTGACTCCCGAAAACCAAAGATCTTGCGGAAGTCTGACACGGTGAGAGTCTGTTGCTTGTTGTCCAGGAAGAATGTGATCTTGTTCGACGTCTTCTCTTTGGTTGCCCAGAATTCGTACATGTAGTCGAAGGGCACCGAAGCACTATCCCTTAGCGCATTCTTGAAGTGAGAATCGTCAAGAATGGCTGAACCTACCTTGAATCCATTGTGAGTGGAATGAGAGACCTCCTTCAACCGGTAGTTGTTTGGAATGAACTTGAGGGTTTTGGCCTCGGCAATGGCTGCTGCTCTAGAGTCTTGTATTTGTTGCACGGTTGGGTTAGTCATTGTTTCTGCTTAAGATAAAACATAAAAGTTGATACATACAGATATGAATATCATTATGAATTTATACCTAAGCATTATACATATGACATAATCCCTTAAGCTTTTAAAACACTCAAACATCCTTCATTCGGAATAAACATTTAATTCGGAATAAATTGGTCTATCCGGAATAACCATCTATCCGGAATATACAGGGCTATCCGGAATAAACAGGTCTATGCGGAATAACATGTCTATACGGAATAACCTGTCTATGCGGAATAACATGTCCATGCGGAATAACCTGTCTATGCGGAATAACATGTCTATGCGGAATAACCTGTCTATGCGGAATAACAGGTCTACCCGGAATAAACGTCTATGCGGAATAACCTGTCTATGCGGAATAACAGGTCTATGTGGAATAACCTGTCTATGCGGAATAACAGGTCTATCCGGAATAAACGTCTATGCGGAATAACCTGTCTATGCGGAATAACAGGTCTATGCGGAATAACCTATCTATGCGGAATAACAGGTCTATCCGGAATGTTTTTGCCAAATAGTTCATCTGGAATAATCTAATCCTAGCTCATTCGGAATATCTTTAAAACCGGTTCATTCGGAATACACTTAGAAAAAAATCCGTTTATCCGGAATAACCTAAACGCACCTTATGATCGATTAATCTAAGCTTAGATGATTGTTTTAAGCATTCTAAAGGCCACCAAACTCATTTTAGTCCTATTCCGCGTGAAACCCAGCTAAACCCCAAATCAATTAACCCTAAATTAAGCAGAAACCCTAATTGGATTACTTTAATAAAATCGAGTTAATTAAGCGGATTAAGCATCGAATTAGACGAATTAAACGAGAGTATGTACCTTAGATAAGCTTAATGAGACGGATTGAGATTAGTAATCGTGCTATTTTGATCTTTGTATGTGTGTTTTTAGATGTGTTAATGGCGAAGAAAGAAAAACAGAAGAGAGAAAAGAGAAAGAGACGGAGGGGGGGGGTGTGTTTTGTTTGACTTTAGGTCAAATTTCCACAAGTTTCAATGGTTGTCACTTTTAACCCCTTCATTTTAAGGTCTTTGTCACTTATTTTCCCTTGTCTTTTCATTTTTCTTTTCTAGTCACTAACGATCGTTAAACTCCCTAACCATCGTTAGACTTAGCCACCTTAACCTATCTTAGCGATCACACAGCTAAACTATTCACGACAAACTCACAAACGAATACAAGACGAATGCCAAAGCAATTCCAGTCATTAACCATTGAGCCAATTGATTTTCCTCGAAGACTGTTGAAGATGTTTTGATGACGAAGATGATTTAATATTTTCTCCCCCTTAAACGATGACCCGTTTTCTATTTAAAGAGTTGTAGTCATTGTTTAAAGAGTCAAATATTGATGAAAACATTTCCAATTAATGTCTTGAAAAGATTGATTCGTGGTGGCAATAAGATTTCTCTTATTTAGACAAATTAATGCACTGATACGTACACTAACTCGTGTTAGATCAAGTTGTAAAGTAAACTTGATCCCTTTGCATGATCTGGCTTGTAAATCATGCCCGAGAAAATTAATTCCCGTTGTGAGCCAACGTTTTCCAAGGAAATACGTGACTTTAATGCGAAAAGCGGGTTACAGTCAGAAATAACTACAAGCCATAATGGGCATGTTTTAAAAATGTACAACTTTTATACGGACTCTATTTATGGCGCCGTGTCAATATTGATCGACATTTCTAAAACCGTAAATATTACCGTACTAAAAGACATGCCCGATTTAAAAAACGAAAAATATTTTTGGGTTTTCTTGATTTTATATTTTTTATGGTTTTTCTTGGTTTTATATTTTTTATGGTTTTTCTTGGTTTTATATTTTTGTATTTTTCTTTTTGTGGGTTATATATATACGATAATATACATGATCACGAACAAAGGATACGCATGAATAGTTTACCACCACTATTCTGCTGATTCTTCTGCCAACTCTTTGAGAGTCGCTGGAGAGAATGATTTCATGCCAAGCTTGTCGATCAAAAACTCGATTCGTCCTCGATCTAAGGCTTTGGTGAACATATCTGCCAGCTGATACTCAGTGGTGACAAAATACAGCTCGATCACTCCATTTTCCACTTGCTCTTTAATGAAATGGTAGCGAATGTCGATGTGCTTTGCCCGGGAGTGTTGAACGTAGTTGCAGCAAAGGGCAATGGCGCTCTTGTTGTCACAATACATCGGGATTTTGTTGAATCCCAAACCGTAGTCAGTTAGTTGTGATCTCATCCAAAGGACTTGAGCACAACAACCGGACATGGCAATGTATTCAGCCTCCGTGCTAGAAATTGCAGCGCTTTTTTGCCTTTTTGAAGACCAACTAATCAATCTATCTCCAAGGAGTTGCACAGAGCCAGAAGTGCTACGCCTTGTGTCTTGACACCCAGCATGATCGGCATCTGCGTATGATATTAAAGCAATAGAGGAATCTTTCGGATACCATAGACCACGATGAAGTGTTCCTTTGAGATACCGAAAAATCCTTTTAACAACATGTAGGTGCTTTTCGGTAGGCCGAGCCTGATACCGGGCACACATGCATACGGCAAATTGCAAATCAGGCCTGCTAGCAGTCAGATAGAGAAGGGTGTCGATCATCCCGCGGTAGAGTTTTGGATCGACAATAGTCCCATTCCTATCTTCATCTAACTTGGATTTCTCCACCATTGGAGTGTCCACGGGGTTACAATTTTCAAAGTTATATTTCTTTAAAGATTCTAGAGCATATTTGGATTGATTAATAAAGATGCCTCTGGGATTCTGAGAAATTTGTAATCCTAAGAAAAATGAAATTTTTCCCATCATTGACATCTGAAAGCGTGTGGACATTATCTTCTCAAAGCGATTTGACAATTCTATGTTAGAGGCAGCAAATATTATATTATCAAGTACCAGTATCATGTCGTTGTCCTCCTTGAGAGTGAATAGAGTGGGGTCCACCTTGCCTTTGGAGAAGCCTTCCGAAATGAGATATGTTGAAAGGAGATCATACCACACGCGTGGAGCTTGTTTCAACCCATAGAGAGCCTTCTTAAGCTTGTACACATGATTAGGAAACTCCGTGCTAACGAACCCATTCCCTTAGTTCACCATTCAAAAATGCCGTCTTCACATCCATTTGATAGACGATCATGTTCATATGAGCAGAATACGCAAGGAATAGTCTAATAGCCTCCAATCTTTCAACAGGAGCAAAAGATTCTTCAAAGTCGATACCCAAGGCTTGTTTGTATCCTCTAGCAACCAATCTAGCCTTATTCTTCAAGACTCCACCCATCTCATCGAGTTTAACCTTATAAACCCACAACAAAGTAAGGATGTTAACCTTGTCAGGGAGAGGAACTAATTCCCATACTTCAAGTCTTTGGAATTCATTTAGTTCCTCTTGCATGGCTTCAATCCAAGATGATTGAGTCATAGCATGTTGCCAGTTTTTAGGTTCAACTTCGGAGAGAAATGCATCAAAATAGCAATAGAGTGCACTCTCTTGTAATTGATGGCGTGTAGAGACTGGTCGATCGAGACCTCCAATAACATTCCTAATCGGGTGATCTTTTGTCCATTTGGTGCTGTGATTTTCAATCCGTGGTGGTCTGGAGTGAACAATTGTAGGAGCTTCTTCTGAGGTAGACGCGGCTGAAGAGTTTTCAGGTATCGGTATACCAAAGAAAGGAAGCTCTTGTAGGTGAGCATATTCCAAATCGTGATCAATAGAATCCTCTTCAACATCATTAGGCACAAGTAAGGGTGAAGATTCAGGTGTAGTTTGAGAATTACTTGGTAAAGGTGCATCCGGTTCAATGTTAATTGAAGATGCATTTGATAAAGCTTCATTAGCTTGAGCAACAACTTTAGGGATTGGAGCTATCACTACAGGTGCTGGAACTTCATCACTTGGGGGATCAAAGAATTCATCAAACAATGGTTGAAATAGTTTATCCCACTCGGGCCTTTTATGTGGTAAAAATGATGTAGAAGTAGGATTATTGGGAACTAATCCGGAACTAATAACACCGGTTCCCATCTCGTGAAGCGCGGGTTCAGAGCTGCGTTGCTCAGAAGCCATCGCTGTCAGCTCATCAAAATCTGCGTCCATAGTTTCTACTATCTTACCAAGACGACGGTTGTAAATTCAGTATGCTTTCTTGGAGGGTGAGTAACCAATGAAAATACCTATATCGGCTTTCGGTTGAAGTTTGCCCAAGTTCTCACTATTAATGTTTGGATAACAAAGAGCACCGAACACATGAAAGAATGAAACATCGGGTTTACGATTATGTAGAAGCTCGTAAGGTGTTTTTCCATGGCGTTTCCAAATGATAGAACGGTTTTGGGTGAAACATGCAGTAGATACCGCTTCTGCCCATAAGAATAATGGAGCGTTCGCATAAATCAGCATAGTCCTAGCAGCTTCCATAAGCGTACGATTCCGTCTTTCAACGACACCGTTTTGTTGTGGAGTACGTGCAGTGGATGTTTCATGTGAAATACCAACTTCTTCATAGTAATCACGAAGAGTCTGGTTGACGAACTCTGTTCCATTATCAGTACGAATACGACGGACAGTAGTATTTAAACGTACCTGAATGAATTTCAGAAAAGTGATGATAACCATCGGTGCTTCATCCTTTGTACGTAGATATCTAACCCATGTAAACCTGGAGAAATCATCCACAATAACAAGGATGAATTTCTTACCGCTCACACTTTCGGTTCGCATTGGCCCACAAAGATCCATATGCAAAAGATGAAGTTTTTCTTGATTGGTGTCTTCAGCTTTGGGCTTGTATGATTTCTTGGTGCTTTTCCCCCTTGAACACGCGGAACATAAATGGTCCATGTGAAATTTGAGCTTTGGAAGACCACGAACTAATTCATTTTTAGCCAAATGATTAATAGCATCAAAGTTGAGATGAGATAATCTGCGACGCCATAACCATGACTTGGTCTTAGATGCTTTGGAGAGAAGACATACTGGAGAGGCGGCCATCATGTCTTGTAGGGACAAAGTATAAAGATTTACACCACGAGACCCCTTCAACAAGTCTTTTCCTTCCAAGTTGCGGATGAAACAAGTATGTTGTCGAAAAGCAACCTCTAGGTTTGAATCGCAAAACTGTCCTACTGAAAATAAATTATGACCAAGACCTTCTACATAGTATACCCTTGAAATCGTAACATTTCCAATCTGATATTCACCATACCCCATTATCTTTGCAATATAATCATTACCGAATTTAACCGTTCCAAGAAACTTGCTGACGAAATTTCGGAGCATCGAGCGATCTCTGGTCATATGCTTTGAGCAACCGGAGTCCAAATACCAGAGGATGATTTGGACCACCTGAAAATATCACCAGACGAGGACAATGTATAGGTTTCGGAATCTGAATGTTCCTTGTTATTAGCAGGTACAGATTTAATGATCTTAGATTTGCTAACCTTAGGTTTCTTAGATTTCCTACCCTTCTTCCTAGTTGGTGGTGTAGATTCAAGTTGGCTTAGGTCCTGAGGTATTTCTTCACTGATAGGCACTATAGTGGGGGCTGACCTAATTAAAGGGCGCGATTTCCATACTTTAGTGCTAGTGTGCCTAATTAAAGGACGCTGAGACCTAACCTCAATGGATGCATTCCTAGTTAAAGGGCACATTTTTCCATCTAATGTAAAGGTCCTACCAGTGGGACGCCATTGCCATCCAACTTGGGTACGAGTTCTCCCAGTTGGCTTCCATTCAAGATCATTCCTAATGGCATTCATTTCATTCACATGATCAATAAGACACAAATCATGACGTTGGGAAAACATGCATTCATTAAAATTCCAACATTTCAAATTAGAATTCACAAATGGTTTAGGCTTCTGCACAGGCGTAGAGCTTTTAGTCTTAACATGATTCTTTTTATTTAAATCTGAAATAACATTCCTAGGGTGAGCTTCTACTTTCTTCTTGATAGTACTACTAGTGGAGGGCTTGATCTTATCTTTCTTGAGTGGCAATCCTTTAGCCTTAGTAGACTCTTTTAATCCTGTAGAAGGCAAAGTGGGAACATTAGCAACAGATTTTAAAGGTGCCTTAGTTGATGGTGCCAATGACGGTTTTGCTCCTGGGGTCTTATTGAATGGAGTTACAGCAATGGGTCAATTAGTGAGTAGTGCAGAACCCGGTTTTCCTATGTATTGCAAATATGCTAAGCAATATTGAACTCGCTGAATATATGCATGAGCTGAATAATAGTAACTGCTTGAGGGATCTAACGCATACAAGTCATCTAAAATATCCCTAACAAGATCTACATGCTTAATTGCATTCCTCATATAATCATCATAGGTAACCGGATTTTTTTTATGGAGCGGGTTCTTATAGAGCACTACTGAATTGGTTGTTGGAGCACTAGAGGACGGTGCAGAGTTGGTAGCTGAGTTATTAACAACTTCTTGTCGGGTGAGAAGAAGTGCCTCCTTTAACTCGGCCAAGACCATGTTTTTGTCAATGAGCTGGATGTTTAAGTCAGAGATTTCCTCACACTTTTGGTTCAATTGTTCAACACAAGATTGTTGTTGTGCTGCATAAAAAGCTAAGCGTTCTTCTATTGAACCATAAAGAGTGGATAGTCCCTGTCTTACCCAATCCATCTCCACTAGAACAGATGAAAGTCTAATTTCTAAGCACTGGTTTTTAGACTCTGCAGCCTCTAGTTCTAATTTTAGTGTTTCGTTCAATGATACATCTCTATTTAATCTCATAATCTCTTCCTCTAAAGCCTTAACTATCTCAATTATCTTGTCACTCATCTCAACACTGTTTTCACGACCATTTGTTATCAAAAGATCCTCATTTTGAGTTTGCTGTTTTAACTCTAAAGATATACAATGTTGTTCAAGTTTATTAAAGCGTTTTGTAAGTAAATTATAAGAATCTTGAAGCTTTAAAAATTCAGCATTAGACTCGTGACAAGAATGATTATCTACCTCATTTACAGTATCAGCAACATTTACAGAGAGATCACACACATCATCACATATATTCACAGCATCACATTTAATCATAGCGGATGTAAGCTCATTCGAATAATTAACATTCACAGTAGTAAGCACATCACACGAAATTACTTGCGACAAGAATCGGTCATATTCGGATAAAATCTTTTCTTTTTCAATTAATTGTAGTTCGTAAGCGGTGTCCATTTCATAAAACACTTTTTGAACTTCTTTAATTTCAAACTCGAGATTTTCCGAAAGAGATGCAAAGCTTCCTTTTAGACTTTTGACAAACGGATTGATCTCATTCTTAAACACCTCGTTCATGTGTTCGAAAGCCCATTCTCCGGCGTTTAGGCCATTTGAAGTCGTACATTCCCGGATGACCTTGTCAAAACTAGCAAAGTATTGTTTTATCTCTTGCAAGTTTATCCATACAGTGCTAACAGGTGGAAGATCCTTTGGAATTTCCTTAGGTCCTTCCATTTTGACAAGTGTAGGAAGTGTACTAGGGTTTTCTTCATTTAACATGTAGGTTGGTGCTGTGATGAGATCTTTATCCATATGGAAGCGAATTCTAAAGTCCGTTTTTGCAAGCTCCTGATTCATTTTAAAATAATCACACTGGGGATATTTTGCAAAGTTGTATGACCGATTCTCATCAACTAGATCCTTATTTGTGCGATCCTCGAAAATAACAATCGGAACTAAGACCAATCCTAATTGGGTTGCGTTATAAAGTCTTGGACTATGGATAAAAGCTTGTCTTGCATACCGTGGGTTAGGGGGAAGATCTTTTTGACGCGATAAGTTAAATTCTCTAAACGATGCGTCAAATAAGTGCACTAGTTGAGAGGCAGCGTATTGTCTTAAAAGCAAATAATCTAAACTTCTAATCTTATTAGCCGCATTAATTTCCATTTCATTCTTTTTAGACTCGAGTAATTCAAAATCCGTTTGAAGTTTGTGAAAATTAGTGACCACTAACTCTTTTTCTTTAAGTTCGTTGGAAAGATCTGCTCTTAAGGTTTCAATTTCTTGCAAATGACCCATTTGTTTGTTTCGAAAATGATCATATTCGGGATTTGTTAGAACATTGGATGAAGGAACTAATTCCAAAGTTTGAACTTTTTCGTTGCACAAGGCAAGCTCAGCAGACAAATTCTTATTCTTAGATAGGGTTTCTAATAGTGCAGTATTCATTTGGCCAAGTAATTTTGCAGGAACCATGACCAAATCTTGTTGAGCAGGAATATGCGTATGCGAAATGGCTCCCGGTTGTGATTCACTCAAAGTCTGGGGACTCACATTGATACTACTATCATTGATTGTCTCCTCATTTGAAAGACACACCACCGAAGACTCATTCGGATCAGCACCCTCTTGCCCAACTTGATGTGGTTGAATACTAGTATCAGTGGTATTAGTAAGTACCTCTGATATTTTATCTGACCCAAAGCTGGAGATAGTTGCCATAAGAGCTGCCTGAGCAGATTGAAGATCATCACAGTCTGAATCGTAAGCATCCAGATCATCTGCTTAGTATGCTGCATTCTGTGTAGTGACAACTTCTTGTTCCGCAATCCCTGGATCAGCAAGAAATGCAAGCTCCTCTTCATCAAGTTCCTATCCTTGTGCTTGAGCGTTCACCAAATAAATCTTCTCTGCAAACCATTGACCATCCCTTCTCCTCTTGGGTTTTGTGCAATCCCTGGACATGTGACCTTCTTCCTTACAGTTGTAGCATGTAATCATTCTCAGCTTACCTGTGGAATTAGCCCGTGGAGGAGTGTTGACCATTGGAGCAGGATTGACCATACGTGCATTGGTGATTGATGTAGTGGGTCTCCCCTGATAAGGTTGAATGGGTTGAACCATTACCCTGCCATTCTCAATGGTAGCTTGTTGTCGAGAATTGGATGAATTCCTCAGCTGATTGTTAGTGGGAGCTGTTCCTCTAAATCCTCGTTTGCTCAATGTCCTTGTGAGATAAGCAGACATAGTGGCTAACACTTCAACTGGGTCAGTTCCTTGTTTGAATTCAGGAATGGGAACTTCATCATTATCACAATACAATGCTTGGTCTTGTTGAGCGGCATAAGCACTTGAAGGAATACTCATGTGGTCAGAATAGCTTGATGGATATGCTGCATTTTCTTGATAAGAAGAGTATGATGACTGAGCATAAGGTGCAATGCTTGCTGGTGAATATGGGTGAGGTTGTGAGGCATATTGTGATACTTGTGGTTCTCTCTGAGACGAAGGTGCATTAAACCGATATTGTTGCTGATGTAAGGTGCGTGGTTGAGGTAGAATCGAATATTGGGGGAAGCTTGGAGTCATGTACGGTGATGGATGATAGGCTTGGTGTCCCATGATATAAGGAGTGTTGTTGTATGACAAGCTTGGTTGATTTGCCATCAAAGCTAAAGAATCAGGGTACATACCGCGAGGCGAACGGTGCATGATCACGTGCTTCTCATGCTGCTGGAGAAAAGCGTATAGTTGATCCAAATTGCACTTATGCAAATCCCTAGTTAACTTAACATCAGTAATATACTCACCCCATTCAGCTTGAGGTAAAGTATTCAAAAACTTGGTGTTAACCTGGAATGGAGCAATCACGAGATTGTATAATTCAAATCATTCATGAGAGTAGTGAATCTGAAGTAGTAGTCGTGAAGCGTTTCCCCTGGACTGTACGTGAATCTATCAAACAGATCATACAACTGACATTCCCGTTCCTGTTTAGTAAGAGACGTACCTTGTAGCAAAACCTTTAGACGTTCCCATAAATCCTTTGCAACCGTATATTGACTTGCCATTCGATAGATGTCATGTGGAAGAGCTTGGAGAATGGTTTGAAGAGCCTTTTCGTCTGCATCGGCAATAAGTTGTTGAGCTGGTGTAAGTTCTTCAAACTCCTGTGGTCGAGTCACATTGTTAACAACGATGGTACCATAATCAAGTGGACCATTTAGAATTGACTTGACCATAAGCCTCCCATATGTCGGTTTTCCCTTAATGTATGACATCATACGGCCTTGCCATGCTTCAAAGACTTCTTTAATGAGCATTGGAGGGCGATTATCCGTTCCCGTAATGACGGAAATATCCGTAAGTGATGTCATTTGAGGAATTAATGAATTCGGATTCATTTTAATCACTTTAAAGAATCAAAGATTATCGGTTAATCGAGCAGTGAAGTAAGGTTGTGAATTGTGTTGTGTTGTTGAAGTAAAGAGTGTGTAAGAAGCCAAGATTAAATCCACTAAAAATCGTCGAAAAAACTCGTAAAATACCCCTTGATCCGGAATAATTAAGTTGATTCGGAATAAATACCTTAATGTGAAAAAGACCTTGGTTGGAATATCTACATTGATTCAGAATAACTTGCTTATCCGAAATAATCTTGCTATCCGGAATAATCTTGCTATCCGGAATAATCTTGCTATTCAGAATAATCTGCTATTCGGAATATCTGCTATTCGGAATATCTGCTATTCGGAATGATCTGCTATTCGGAATGATCTGCTATTCGGAATAATCTGCTATTCGGAATAATCTGCTATTCGGAATATCTGCTATTCGGAATGATCTGCTATTCAGAATGATCTGCTATTCGGAATGATCTGCTATTCGGAATATATGCTATTCGGAATATCTGCTATTCGGAATATCTGCTATTCGGAATATCTGCTATTCGGAATATCTGCTATTCGGAATATCTGCTATTCAGAATATCAGCTATTCGGAATATCTGCTATTCGGAATATCTGCTATTCGGAATAAATCTGGAAAATACACTTCGAGACCAGGAACGAGCTCTTTAAACGAATCAAAACTCGATTTTTTGATCAAAAACCACAAAAAGTTTTATGATTTCCACCAAAATAAGCTAAACCCAATACTTATCAACTAATCCCAATAACAAAAACACCAAAAATTACAAGATTCAAGGTTGATTTTCCTACAAATCACTAATACATTCAAAAACTAAAAAACAACACTAATCCTTACCTTAAATCACCCCATGGCTCTTGATACCAATTGAAGAATATTGATAATCTTATGAATCAATAAGGTGGGTTGAAGGTTTCTAGAGAGAGAAAGTAGTGAGAGAAAGTGAGAGAGAAATATGTGTATGTTTATTAAACTCAAATGTGAAACAACCAACAACCAACCCCTTTCCATGGTGGAAAGGGGTATTTATATCCAAGCCACTAATGGGCTTGGGCCGACCCATGACAAGCCCATGGGCCGGTTTTTACTTAACTAAATAAGCAAATATTAACTACGAGCTATACAACAATAATAATATTGTGGAGTGACCGATACTTCTAAACATACGTTAAAAACGTATTTCTAACAAAAGCGCTCCTCGGGAGGCAACCCGAGTATCTATCCTTTTCCGTTTTAACCTCCTAAGTGTAGGGGGCCTATATAGGTTGTTTGTGTTTGTGTGGTGATGTGATTACAGGGATGAATGCACTCTTGGAATCTTTGAAGAACCGTGCTCCCGTGTTATCCAAAATCCGGTTCTATCTCTTAACTGTCGTGATTCAATTTTTTTTCATACTCACATTTGAAATTGATCACTTTAGTCGTCTCTTCCTTAGCTTGATTTAACCAACGTGCACAATGTCATAAGTGTAGGGGAGTTTACTCCCACATGCTTAAACATTGAGGACAATGTTTATATTAAGTGTAGGGGGACTTCTATCGAAGTTTTAAGTGGACTTTTCCATTAAAATGCCTTCATTTAACCGGAAAATCATCTTTTTCAGCATTTTTCAAATTTTTTATTAACTTTGGCCATTTAGTCGTAATTTTTAAATTTTTATTGTTGCTTTCATATGTATATATCCCACAATAAAGTCAAGAATATTAATAAAGTGGTGTAGCTAGTTTAGAAGTCTTTGACATATTAGGCCCGTTGCGATTATTTTGACTCAACCTGAATAGACTTATCCAAGTTTATTCTAGCTAGTATCCTTAACCATGTAGACCTTAATTGGTTTATTAGGCTAAGCATCCACGAGTCTCATTACTTGAGATTTTAAATTGTGGAGAACGAGAAATGATAGAGTCAATTATAAGTCGGTATTCTTGCACAAGCTCACTTGGTGTAATTATTTGCCTATTCTCCCATCACTTGCTAATAATTTATCTGCAATAAGTAAGGTCGTACGATTTGAAAAGTTACTTAGCTTCTAGCCCAAGATCGTTTAAAAGTTGCTCGGTAATGATAAGAGTTCATAGCCAAGGCATAACTTATGAAGCGGGGCGCGAAGATTGGCGAGTCCGAAAAGGCCCTAACAAGGCATGAGGATTCAATCTTATTGCTAAAGATCCAAGGTGATGTGAAAAGCATTATTCCCAAAATCAATATGAAGGATCAAGACTCACGACGAAAAGCAATCAACTCCCATAAAGATCATGGAGAAGTCTATCCGAAAAGACCCTAACAAGGTATGAGGATAAATAGATCCAAGTCCGAAAAGGAGGCGGATCGTTGTATCTCAAAATCCCAATTAGAGATTGAAGAAATAATCATGAAGTCGTGGTCAACAAAGTTGGAGTACCCCTCAAAAGTCTCCAAGTGAAGAAACTCTATTAACGAAGAGAAGACCATTACCTCAAGAACGTCTCTCGAAGATATGAAGTATGAAGTACATGCCAAATATCGGCCCGAGAAAGGTCTCAAATCGCGAAGCGAGTTATGCCAAGATATGAACTTTTTGATATCCCGAGAAGCAGTTTTAAGAGATTTTGTCCTTTAGCTAACTATTAATCAAATCGTCCTACTTTGCTTTCAGCCTAAATAAACTATCGAAATAAGTCCAAAACTGCATCTTCATGATCATTCTAAGACAAAAATAAAATATAAGAGATACACCTAGGAATAAGGGAGTTTAAGCATATAATTAAGCCATGTGTGTAAGTGTTTGATTTACTAACTTATAATAACAATGATCTCGTTTTTAAGCTTAGTTTGCGGAACGTAAAACTTAAGGGTGATAAATCTTCGCAGCACCAAAGCCCTAATGTAAGTCCTTGATCTCTTTGCAAGTTATTTCCATGTAGCTATTTTCAAGTGAAAATGGTTTTCTATCCTTTGGTTTACTTTAAAAGTTTTAATTTCTCTTAGTTCTTTAAGTTTTGTTTTAGTAGTATGTTAATAAGGCCAAGGTTGATTGATTATGAGAAAAGTGTAAATTTGCTTTATCACTAAGCATTGCATGAGGGCATGGCAATGGTTAAGTGTAGGGGATTTGATAGGTGTGTAAACACCCATCCTTTTACCACTTATTTCTTACTAAAACAAGACCAAAACGCGTGTTTAATATCATTTGTTTGGAATTATGCGTGGTTTTTGTGTTTATTTTGTTTTCAGAGCCAACCAGATGGATAATGGAGAAAACATGGGATTGCACGGGTTTTATCGAAGAAAAAGACTCAAGAGGAAGTATGTTGTCCAAAGATGCAAAAGATTTGAAGTCAATGGGCCTATTTAAAGATTTATCGAAGAAAAGGACCAAAGATGGAAGATTTACATATGACGAAGAAACTCAAGTCTATTAAACGAAGAAATTAAAAGACGAGTTGAATTTAATCGTCGACAAATCCCGAATCAGAATCGAAAACGTCAACTTTTCTGAAAAGACGAGAAGACAATAAGAGAGGAAGAAAGCCCACTTCACCAACCAACCACTAGCCTATATAAGGAAAAACCCCTCACACATTTGGGACTAGTTTTTCTTTCCCAGTTTCTTCTTTTCTTTCGTAGTAAGCCAACACCATTAAGGTGTTGGTGATTTTTCATTCTTGTTAAATCTTTGATTTTGTAAGTGTTTAATCTTTCCTTTTGTTTACTATACCTTAATCAATCAATTTAATCCTTCCATTCATCTTGTTCATCTTCTCTTTTTATTCAAAGTTCTAAAGTTCTTATTTGGTTGATTTTATCTTCAAAAGTTAGTGGGTTTTGAGTTTTTATTGTTGGGATTTGATGGTTATGGTTAGTAGATGATTGGTGGCTAGTTTTGTTTAAGATTTGGTTAAAAACTTGGTTGATTGTTGGTAAAATCGTTTTTCCCCTGTTTCTCGGTTACCTACTGTTCTTCATCATTCCCAGTATTCCGAACCAAACTCCTTCATCCGGAATATCCAATATTCCGGATCACCCTAGTATTCCGCATCAGTGCCCTTCATCCGGAATATCCAATATTCCGGATCAGTACCTTTCATTCGGATATTTATTATTCCGAGTCAAGCTCTTCATCCGGAATAACTTTTTATTCCGGATCAACGTCCTTCATCCGGAATATTCATGTATTTCGGATCAACCTATATTCCGAATGAAGCATCTTTTGTCAGTTAGTCCGCATGAACCAGAACATTCCGAATGAAGCATTTTTGTCATTTATTCCGCATGAGCCATTATTCCGCATGAGCAATTATTCCGCATGAAGCTTTTTCCCAATTATTCCGAGTAAGCAAGACATTCCGAATGAAGGATTTTTTTTCTGATTATTCCGGATCAAGCATATATTCCGAATCAAGCAATTTTTAGGGTATTTACAAGTTACCGTTTTAGTTAGATTTTAATTCAAGTTTATTTTTACTAATTAATTGTTTTTATTTACTTCACGTATTTACCTTTTTAATAGAATAGAAAACCAAACCCTCTATTTGTCACCAAGAACAATCATTCCACTTTGAGCTGTGATCAATTCGAGAAGATTCCGAGAGACTAATACCTGAACCCCATAGCAAAAACGTTGTATCATTAATTCTATTAAGAATGTAATTATCGAAAATACTAATTGTTTGAACTTTTTAATTGTAGATGACTACCAATGTCTGAAACAATTCGATACTCAGGAGTTTCTTCAAGAAACACAAACTCACTGGGCCTAACTTCATTGATTGGTACCGTCAGTTGCGCATTATCCTATCAGCTGAAGACAAGGAACAATACTTGGAACATCTAATTCCTGTTGCACCTGTTGCAACTCCTGGTCACCAAGTCCCTCCAGATGCTCTTGCAGCTCATGTTGCTTGGGTCAAAGGGTCAAAGGACATTGCTGCCCTTATGCTCATGACTACGGACTTAGAGATCCAACAAAATCTAGCCCATCTCGGAGCATATGACATGTTGCAGGAGCTGAAAACCATGTTTTCTCATCAAGCAGAACAAGAACTTCTTCAAAATGCGCGTGAATTTCACACGTGCAAGCTTGAGGAAGGTCAAAATATAGGCTCATATGTTCTTAAGATGAAGGGCTACATTGAGAACTTGGATCGGCTTGGTCACCCCGTGACTGTCAGCTATGGAATAAGCCTGATCTTAATAGGCCTTTCCAAGGAGTATGACAGTTTTGTTCAAAACTTCCACATGCATGGCATGGGGAAGACTGTGAATTCGGTGAATGAACTGCATGCCATGCATAAACAACATGAGCAAACACTTCCCAAGAAGTTTGTTTCACCTGCACTTCATAATGTACGTGCATGCAAGGTCCAGCAAAACCAAGGTAGAAAACCGCCTAAGGATGCGAAGGGAAATTATGTTAATGGAAAGAATAAGCTGGTTTATGCTCCCGAGCACAAACCATCTTATGCTCCCAAGATCAGAAATCCTCCACCACCCAAAAAGGATAATCCGGCTAAGGACAACCTCTGTCACAAATGTGGTCAGATAGGTCATTGGAAACGGAACTATCTCGAGCACTTAGCCAAGTTGCAGAAAAAGAAGAGGTTGTCTCAAGAAGCCAACACTTCAGGTATTTTCACTATATAACTATATTCCCTTTCGAGTAATTCGTGGGTATATGACACTAGTTGTGGTACTCACATTTGTAATAATACTCAGGGTTTAAGGGGAAGTAAGAAGCTGAATCCAGGAGGTTTGAATCTGTACATGGGCAATGGTCAACGTGCAGGAGTCGAAGCTATTGGAAATTATCATTTATGTCTCCCTAGTGGATTAGTTATTGTTTTGAAAAACTGTCATTATGCTCCCTCTATCACTAGAGGGATTATTTCAGTTTCTGGTTTGTTTAAAGATGGTTTTGTAAACTGTTTTGATTCGAATAATGCAATTTCAGTTTCTAGGAATAACATTGTTTATTTTACTGCTACTCCCCGAGGGGATGGAATTTATGAAATTGATATGTCTTGTTCTAAAACAAATGATAGTTCTATGTTTACTGTTAGCAATAAAAGAGCCAAATTAACTTTGGACTCTACTCTCTTGTGGCATTGTCGTCTTGGACACATAAGCAAGAAACACATAGAGAAGTTGCAACATGATGGACTTCTCACCTCAACTGACACTAAGTCATTTGAAAAGTGTGTCTCTTGTATGTTTGGAAGATGGCAAGAAAACCCTATTCACATCAAGTGGAAAGGGCTAAAGATCTACTTGGACTAATACATACTTATGTTTGTGGCCCATTTGGAATCATGTCAAGGCAAGGAGCTAACTACTTTGTCACTTTTATTGACGACTTTAGTTAGTATGGTTATGTTTACCTGTTTAAGCATAAACATG
The DNA here is from genome assembly GCA_025667525.1 of Glebionis coronaria. NCBI lineage: Eukaryota > Viridiplantae > Streptophyta > Magnoliopsida > Asterales > Asteraceae > Glebionis > Glebionis coronaria. The sequence continues at coordinate 478,572,522 of CM046880.1, forward strand.
AAGTGTTTGAGACATTTAAGTGTTTCAAAAGGAAGTAGAAATCAACTCGGTAAGACCATAAAATCACTAGATCTGATCGTGGAGGTGAATATATGAGTCAAGAGTTTTTGGATCATCTTAAAGAGCATGGGATTATTGCCCATCGAACTCCTCCCTACACATCTCAACATAATGGGGTGTCTGAGAGGAGGAATCGAACACTGCTAGACATGGTTCGATCCATGATGAGTCAAACTACTCTTCCAAAGTCCTTTTGGGGTTATGCCCTTGAGTCTGTTGCACGCATACTAAACATGGTTCCAACTAAGAAGGTTGAAAAGAGACCGTACGATGTATGGCATGGGCAAACCCCTAAGTTGTCTTACTTAAGAGTCTGGGGTTGTGAAGCTTTGGTTAAACGTGATACGATGACCAAACCTGACAAACTGGAACCCAGATCTATTAAGTGTATCTTTGTAGGATACCCAAAGGAAACAATGGGATATTCCTTCAACTACCCACCTGAGAACAAAGTTATTGTTTCTCGGAATGTTGAGTTCTTTGAGAGTAATCTCTTAGATCTAGAAGCAAGTAGGAGTATAGAAGATCATGAAATTATTTAAGATGAAGATACAAATCCTTCTGATGACACTGGCTTAGATCATGATGAGAATGATCAAGAAATTGAAGAACTTCAAAGTGATATCAATCCCATTCGTAATTCCTCTAGGACACCCGTGCCCCAGATCGAATGTGTTTATACGTTGATGCTGAGGAGCATGAGTTAGGGGATCTAGGAGAACCCGCTAACTATAAAGCTGCATTATTGGATCCTGAATTCGAAAAATCACTTAATGTGATGAATGTGGATATGCAATCCATGAAAGATAATGATGTCTGGGTATTAGTTGATCTTCCTCCTAACGGTAGAACCGTTGGTAGCAAGTGGCTATTCAAGAAAAAGACTGACATGGATGTTGGGAATAAATCTATGCTTATTTGTTTCCCCTGTTAGTTGATTATTCATACCCCTGCTAGAGTAAGTTCCCCCTGCTAAATAACAAAGGCAGGGGGATTGGTTCCCCTGCTGAAGTCAAAGGCCCTGTCGTCAAAGATAAACATGGAATAGATTTTTACGCGTTTCAGTTATTATTCCTTAATACTTTCCATAGTTTGTTAGTAGTGATCTTGTACGTGAGTTCTTGTGCCTATAAAAGGACTCACTAGGTTAGCATGCAAAGGGTGTGTCTTTCTCATTTCGTTTTTCATTATTATTACTTTAAGGTTTTGTAAACCCTAATACCACTTTGGGTATTCGTATATCTTTGATATATTAAAGTTCAACGTTTGAATCTCATTTGTTCTTGTGCTAAACATTACATTCCGCATCTTGTTTAGTTACTTTGCTTTACAAAGTTTCTCTAGTGTTAGATTGAATTCTTTCTCTCTATCACAACCCTTAAACAAGCTATTAAGGTTTAAGATCTGACTTTGGGATCAACAAGTGGTATCAGAGCTTGTTGAGAAACTTTGTCTAAATCAAGAACAAAATCCTCATAGCAAACATGTCTTCAGATTCATCCACAAACAACAACAACCACAATAACCTCAAGTTACCCATGTTGGATCCTGAAAACTTTGAATTATGGGAATTCAGAATCCAACAATACCTGAAAATGGAACACTATGTTCTCCGGGAGATCATAGAGTTTGGTGATCAATTCAACAAAATGGTGGCAGTTGAAGAGGGCAAGGATGAAGGTGAAAGTTCCAAAGGTAAGGACAAGAAGAAATCTGCTGCTCTATGTGATAAGGAAATACTGGCTAGAAGGCATGATGTCAGGGCTCACAGCTCATTGTTGTTGGCCCTACCAGATAGACATCAACTCAGATTCAGGAAATACAAAACAGCTAAGGATCTATGGGAAGCCATAGGCAAAACCTTTGGAGGAAATGAAGCCACAGAGAAGAAGAAGACAAATCAAATGCTGAATGATTTTGCTTCTTTCAAAGCAATTGGTGATGAATCAATTGGAGCTATTTACAATAGGCTTCAAGATATGGTGGCCCACTTGGAATTCTTTGATAATGAGGTATCAAAAGAGCAGGTGAACACCAGGTTTCTTAACAGTCTCCAGAAAGAATGGTTTGTCTATAAGGCAATTTGGCAGAATAAGGATGATTTGGATGAAAAAGACATTGATGACATATATAATAACTTAAAGGTTTTTGAACCTATTGTCAATGAAATGAAGTCAAAAGGAACAATCCCCACCAACTCAAGTGGAATCATCGATTCCCCTGCTAACATGGCATTCATATCACAAAGCAGTGGAATCTCCAAGAACAGTGGAATAGAAGTAGCCCCTGCTACCTATTCCCCTGCTACCAGATCTGGACCTTCCTATGATGAAGAAAGACCAGCTACATTCAGCCTTGATACTGCATGTGCTTTTATAGCATCACAAGGGCCACAAGGATCTACAGTATTACATGAAGATCTAAATCAAATCAGTAAGCAAGCGCTAGAAGAATTAGATATCAAGTGGAATATGGCTTTGCTCAGCATGAGAGCCAACAGGTTTCACAAGAAGTATGGGAAGAAGATCACAATTAATCCCTCTGATGTGGCTGGGTTTGATAAAACAAAAGTTGAATGCTACAATTGTAGCAAGAAGGATCATTTTGCTAGGGAATGCAGAGGACCTAAGTCTGGAAATAGCTACAGAAAGGAGACAAGAGATGATGATTCTGGTGCTAAAGCCATGGTAGCCATGCAGGGAATAGATAGAGCAAATGGATGGGACTGGAGTGCTATGACAGAGAATGTGGAAAGAAATCAAGCCTTGATTGCTGAGGAAAAGGAAGAAGACTTTGCACTTATGGCTATTTCAAGTTCCAGTTCTGACAATGAGGTATATGATGACTCATACTGTACTAAAGCTTGTAGAAAAAATACTGAGTCTTTGAATGATCAAATCAGAAAGGTAAAAACTGACTATATCAATTGTGATAATGATCTTGATAATTACAAACATGCTTTAGAACAACTAGAGTCCACCATAAGAGAGTATAGGCAAAGAGAAAGTGATTATAGGGATCACATTGTGATTCTAGAAAGAGATGCCAAGGAGAATAACCAATCTATAAATGTTTTAACTGCTGAACTTGAAATTTTCAAAGCTAACCAAAAGATAGATGAGGAAACTGTTGAAAAATTTGGAAAAGCTTCAAAAGATTTAACCAAGGCATTTGAAATTGGTCAATCTCCCATGGACAAAACAGGGTTTGGAATTAAGAATATGAATGCTACCATACCACCACCCCCTGCTAACATCCATGCTCCCTCTCCTAGAAAAGACTTGTCATGGACTGGTCTCCCTTGTTTTGAAAAACAGGATGACATTGAGTTTGACTTGAGTGCTTATATACCTAATAACCTTGATACAGAAGAGTCTCTAGTTAAAACTAGTGTCATTAGGGATGTTAAAAAGGAACAGGTTGGTTTAAAGCAAATTGACAACCCTGTTCGATTTTCAAAAGAAAGAATTTCTAGCAGCAATCCTAATTCTAAGAGTATCTCTCCCAAATCTAAGGCTAGGCCACAGTCTCCTAAGCCTACCATTAAATATGCTGGTATGTACAGGAATGTCAGAGGTAATCAAAGAAATTGGAATGACCAAAAGTCTCATCAATTAGGAGAAGACTTTGTGATTAATACCAAGCCCTGCTTCACATGTGGCAGTTTTGAACACACTTATCAAGAGTGTAAGGCACCAATGGAGATGGTGGCTGCAAATCCCTTAAAGGATATGCAACCTAAAACCATTCTTCTAAATGCAGGGGCAAAATCCTTTTCCCCTGCCAAGTATGTTGCCCCTGCCTTGAGAAATAGGGTGACTGATAAATATGTTGTTCCTGCCCTTAGGAAGGAAAATGATGTTCACCCAAAGCCCAACACTTCTGTGACCACCCCAACACCTTATACTGCATATAAATCTGGCCCTAGACCTTACCAACACATGAATAGAGGCCAAAACAAAAGGTGGGTTCCCTCTGCTAAGCATAAGGATTCCCCTGCTAAACTGGGGTATCCCCAGCTAGAAAAGTTGTACATTCTAGGAACATGGGAAGATGGGGAAAAGCTGTGAAAGCCTCAGCTCGTTGGGTTTGGGCACCCAAAAGGGGTACTCAATCTAATGGTGTATCTCTAGTTTTTGATAAGCTATCCTACATTGATACACGAGGTAGATCCAAGTCTGTAATGGCTTGGGTCCCCAAGAAAAACTAATTTGTTTTTCCTTTTGCAGGTGACAAAGAAGACAAGGGATGATAGAGCATATTGGGATAGTGGATGCTCAAGAAGTATGACTGGACAAAAAGCTTACTTGTCTAACTTTGTGCCCCTGCATGACAATGATGGTGTTTCTTTTGGAGATGGGCATGGAACTATAACAAGAAAAGGAACTATTGTCACAAATGGGATGACTTTTGACAATGTGTACTTGGTCAAAGAACTCAAGTATAATCTCTTCAGTGTGTCACAGATGACTGATAACAAGAATTTTGTCTTGTTTACTGATACTGAATGCTTGGTATTAGGAAAGGAGTTTGTCTTGCCAAAAGACACTCCAATTGTTCTCATAACACCAAGACAGAAGAACATGTACACAATTGATCTCAAGGACATATCTCTCCAAAACAATGAAACATGTTTCATTGCCAAAGCTTCAGCAGATGAATGTAAGAAATGGCATAGAAGACTTGGTCATCTTAATTTCAAGAACATGAACAAACTAGTGAAGCATAATCTGGTTCATGGTCTTCCTTCCAAGTCCTTTGCCACTGAACATACGTGTGCAGCATGTCTGAAAGGGAAGCAACACAGAGCATCCTGCAAGTCAAAAACAAGTATGTCCACCACCAAGCCATTGAAACTACTGCATATGGATCTTTTTGGTCCTACTTCTGTGGCAAGTATAATGAAGAAATGGTACTGCTTAGTGATTACTGATGATTTTTCAAGGTTTACATGGACATTCTTTCTATTTGAAAAGAGTGACACTGCTGATTTACTCATTGGGTTCATCAATCAAATTGAACTGTCAAAAAGCATGAAGGAAGTTAACATGAGATCAGACAATGGTGGTGAGTTCAGAAATCAGAAACTAGATTCTTTCTGCATAAACAAAGGCATCAAGAGGCAATTCAGCATTGCTAGAACACCTCAACAGAATGGAGTGGCAGAAAGAAGGAATAGGACACTCATTGAAGCTACAAGAACTATGCTGTCTGATTCCAAACTTCCAGTTATCTTTTGGGCTGAAGCTGTATCCACTGCTTGTTATGTACAGAACAGGGCCTTGGTAGTTAAGGCACACAACAAGACCCCGTATCAGCTGTTTAATGGAAGACCTCCCTTAATTGACTTTTTCAGACCTTTTGGGTGCCATGTTATCATCTTGAACACCATTGAAAATCTAGGTAAGTTTAGTGAAAAGGGTGATGATGGATACTTTGTGGGTTATTCATTAAACAGCAAGGGATATAGGGTCTTCAACAAGAAGACAAGCAAAATCACAGAAAATCTTCATGTGAACTTTCTTGAAGACCAACCTGAAGATGTTCAAACAGGTCCTGACTGGTTCTTTGATATAGATGTACTTTCCAAGTCCATGAATTATGTACCTGTTGTCTTGCAGAACACTAACATTTCAGGTACTCAAGAAACAATTGGTGCAGAGAAGTCACCTCTGAGGTACATGAATGTACCCTCATTGTTTCCTAGTGAAGCTGATAATCAAGAAGATAATTCTGCTTCAGGAAAAGAACAGCCAATCTCATCCCCTGCTATGGCTGAAGGCAGTGGAATGGCTGAAAGCAGTGGAATCCAGGATTCCCCTGCTAGAGGAATTGATTCCTCTTTCACAAAGGATCATGATGCTAATGAGACTACTGATGTAGAAAGAGAATCCCCACTCATCTCATCATCTACACCCATAAATGATGGTCCTATCATATCCAGCAGTGGAAGCAGAATCATCAGGAGTGGAGGCCCTAGTTATTCAGAGCTTCATTCTGCTCACCAGCACCCATCTCTAGGTCATGCTGTCTCATTTGGAAGTTCCTTTGAGGACTTCTTTCCTAATCAAAATAGCCCCATCAATTCTGATTTGGAAGAAGATGAAACAGAAGTCATCATGCAGCTTACCTATAGAATCAATAAGGATCATCCTATCTCTCAGATCATTGGCAATCCTGAAGCCCCCAGACATACAAGGTATACAGCAAAGGAGCACAGCTTCATTGCTAATATCACCATGAAGTTCAATCATGACAACATGCAATGTTGTCTGTTTACTGCATTTTTGTCACAAGAAGAGCCAAAGAAGATTTTTCAGGCTTTAAATGACCCAAGCTGGGTTGAAGCCATGCAAGAGGAGCTCTTACAATTCGACATACAAGAGGTTTGGATTCTGGTTGATTGTCCCAAATGGGCAAGGCCTATTGGGACCAAGTGGGTACTCAGGAACAAAAAGGATGAAAGGGGAATAGTTGTCAGGAACAAAGCAAGGTTAGTGGCACAAGGGTATACTCAGGAAGAAGGGATTGATTATGAAGAGGTGTTTGCTCCAGTAGCCAGGATTGAAGCTATTAGATTATTTCTTGCTTATGCCTCATTCATGGACTTCACTGTTTTCCAGATGGATGTGAAAAGTGCCTTCTTATATGGAACCATTGATGAAGAAGTCTATGTCATGCAACCACCAGGGTTTGAAGATCTAGAACATCCTGACAAAGTATACAAAGTGAAAAAGGCCATGTATGGCCTTCACCAAGCTCCCAGAGCCTGGTATGGTACTCTTTCTAAATATCTCCTAGACAATGGATTCAGCAGGGGGAAGATTGATCAGACCCTGTTTACCAAGAAACAAAAGGGTGACCTTCTTCTAGTACAAGTCTATGTGGATGACATCATTTTTGGATCAACTAACTCCATGCTTAGCAAAGAGTTTGCCAAATTGATGCAGGATAAATTCCAAATGAGTGCCATGGGAGAACTAAACTTCTTTTTGGGGTTACAAGTTCAGCAGCGGAAAGATGGGATATTTATCTCACAAGCCAAATATGTGGCTGAGATTGTAAAGAAGTTTGGCATGTCTGATGGGAAGAAGGTGTCCACTCCCATGGACAAGGAATACCAATTAAGCTAATTAAAACACATAGATTTTTAGTCTATTAAATTAATGTTCGTTTTCTCCTCGACTCACTCGAATTGATTTCCGTTTTTACGTTTCAACTTAACTTGTTTTTGGTACAATCTCTTTTTGGGTATTTTTTTTAAAACTATTAAATGAAAACTAATTTAATTAACTATTTAAACTATTTAATTGAAAATAAAATTTAATTAAAAATTAAAAACTTCTAAATGAAACTTATTAAAACTAATTTTAATATGACTAAATAAAAACTTTTAATTAAAATCTATTTTTTAAATAAAACTAAATAAATTGAAAAATAAAATTAAGGAAAACTTTTTAAAAGACTTTTGAAAACCTATAATTAAAAATCTACTTTAAACAAATTTATTTTAAAACTATTTAAAATTCTACTTTTATAAAAATCTACTAGATTAAAAAAAAAATAGACTAATTAAACTATTTAAAAAAATAAAATATTTTTTTTTTCTTTTTATTTTTTTTTAAAACTGAATTAAAGAAAATATGTAATTACTTTTAATTAAAATTTAAATAAAATTAAACTATTATTAAACTAATTAAAAACTGCCAGTAATTACTAATCCTATATCAATGACCTAATGCAAATTATTAAACAAAAGCGGGTCTAGCAGAGTTGGTTATCACGTTGGATGGTTAAGCGAAAGGTCACGAGTTCGAGACCCTTAAGGGGCGAATTTTTGCTAATCGTTTTTTTTTTTTTAAACTTTTTTTTTTTGGAACTTGAATTTTTTGGACAGGATAAACCCTCAGACCAATTGGGTCTGAGGTGATAGCAGCAAAAGCACCACAGCAAAAATTAAAGCACACCAATAAGCGAAAACCAAATAAGCAGAATACCAATTAAGCTAATTAAAACACAATATTCTAAACTGAATAAGCTAGATTGAACAATTCGAAAACTAAATGTAAACTAAACTGATAAGCAAGAACAAATAAGCTAAATGAAACACAATAAGCCTAAACTTAACAAATCAAAAACCTGGACTTAATAAAATAAAAACTAACAAAACATAAGCAAAAGTATAAGCCAAACTAAGCAGAACACCCTAATAAGCAGTAATAAAAAAAACTATAGTAAATAAGATTAAACAAATAAGCCAATGAAAAGCAGATTTAAGACTTAAACTGAAATAAACTACTTAAGCAGATTCAATACTAGCAGCCTAAACAAACAAATTAAGCAGTAACACAAAAGCAGATCCAAACAGCCTCAAATCCAAACACAATAAATCAATAATATTAGCAGAAAACTATAAATAAACTAATTAATTAAAACTTCTAAATGAAAGGAGACTTAAAACCTGGAGACGAAACCGTTGTGAAGCAGGCTAGCGCTGAGCTACCTATGAACCGAAACGCCAACAAAACTCACAACGCCTTCGACTTAAAAACATCAACAATAATAACCCAAACCGAACTCCAAACAAACACCGTCGATGAACTTAAACCAACACCACCTTAATTCGAAACCAAACAATACAAAACTGATCCTTCGATTGAAACCAAACAGCTTCTCGAACCAATCTTATCAAGCGAACCAAAACTTTTAATATAAACCTCCAGTGGGGAGATTTAATCTACTTCTCTTTATTATTATTTTTTTTTTATTTTTTTTTTTTTATAAAATCCAACCGAGAACAATAACTGGTAATAAAATTGAGACGAGATTGAAACACAAATTCAACTTTTCATTAATAAAATTCAAATTACAATACTGGAAAATAGAAATTACAATATTAAAACCCTAATTAACTATTTTCTAAAAATTAAAAAATAAAGAAAAGCATAAACATTACATGAAAGAGAGGGGGTTTTTATAAGGATCCCCGAACCTTCTAGTCTATCTTGGTGACCAAGCAAAATGATCTTGGCCCTTCAATCTCTTCTCTTCTTCTCTTTCTTTCATCGAACGGTGGAGAGGACATCTTGTAGCCAGGATTGCCCTCATGGCACGATTTGTGTTTCTTTTGCTATCTCTTTGCTGATGTGGCTAAAGATGATTGGTGGAGTGGTTGTTGTGAGGTGTTTTATCCAATCAATTAAGGCCACGTTGGATGAACTTGAGGACCACCTTGAGTGGATGAAGCGATAATTGGGGGGATTTAATCCCAATCCGTGTGAATCACACGAATTGGGTAAAACCCCCAATTTTTACCATTTGATTTTCACTGGATGTGGGATTAGGGTTATGGGTGATGCGTGTTTTTTGGAGGAGATGAAGTGGGAGAGAGGAAAAACAGTAAATATGTGTGTGCGTGACATAGAATGTAACGAAAAAAATAAAGGTGGATAGGGTAAAATAAAGACTCGTTTCTTTATTTGGGAAAACAAGTGGAAGACACGTGGGGTTAAAAAGGTTGACCGGTTGACTGCCAAAAACAAAACGAATTCATATTAGTTTTACTTGTATCGTTTGTGATGTGGGCTTGAAGGCCCAATTTGTCCCATTGTGGGCCCCACTTGGCTCGTTTGCACGACAAATGATTAAATCTTCTAAAGTTGAGCTCGGTTTGGCTTCCTTGATCTTTTTCTTCAAATTTGTGTCGGTTATCATTGGTTTCCGTGATCTTTGCACACTTTTGGTCTTTCGTCTTTGTCTTCGTTTCTTCTTGGACTTTTCTTTGACATTTGACCGTGAAATCCCGTGTTTTATCTTCTTTTGATCATTTGTATTATCACACAAAACACAAAACCACGCGTAATTCCGACATTTATGATATTAAACACATGATTAGGTCTTGTTTTTCCTTGATTTTAGTGGCAAAAGGATAAGTGTTTACACACTTATTAAACATCCATGGGGCAAGGATGGTCCTGGAAAGCCTGTAGATGTCAGGAATTACAGGTCTATGATTAGGTCTCTTATGTATCTCACTGCTTCAAGACCTGACATCATGTTTGTAGTCTGCTTATGTGCAAGATACCAGGTGTCACCAACAGAGTGTCACTTATTTGCTGTGAAAAGGATTTTTAGGTATCTAAAAAGTCATCCTACCTTAGGACTATGGTATCCAAAGGAGTCACCATTTGAGCTGATAGCCTATTCAGATAGTGATTATGCTGGTGACAACAATGATAGGAAGTCTACAACAGGGGGATGCCAATTTTTGGGGAGCATGCTTATATCTTGGCAATGTAAGAAGCAGACTATCATGGCAACATCCACAACTGAAGCTGAGTATGTAGCAGCTGCTGCATGCTATGGTCAAGTTCTTTGGGTGCAAAATCAATTGCTTGATTATGGGTATAACTTTCTTAAAACCAAGATATTCATTGACAACAACAGCACTATTTGCATCATAAAGAACCCTGTTTTTCATAGCAAAACCAAACACATTGAAATTAGACATCACTTTATCAGAGATTGTTTTGAAAAAGGACTGATTGTCCCTGAGAAAATTGATACAGAACTTAATGTTTCTGATCTTTTAACAAAAGCTTTTGATGTAGGGAGGTTTCAGTATCTGGTTGCAGGTATTGGAATGGTTACTCCTTAAAATCTGATGTCTATTTTGTCATGTATAATCAGGGTTACTTCACTGCTGTTGTTGTATAATTGTTAGTCAATTTGACCATTTCTTCCATTCCACTGCTTTTTAACACTGATTCCCCTGCTTGGGGTTCATTCCCCTGCCAAGAGGATTTTTCTCTTAAGCTGGGTGTGTTCTTTTTACAAAAGTGGTTTTATGTGGTTTTAGACTAACAATGCAGAGGTTCATATGGTGCATACTATTCTCGTTGGTGGATCAGGTATACACTCTATGTTTCAGGGGAGGTTAGGTCACACCTTTAGGACTCAGGGTATCCTTAGCATGCTCATATATGATCTTAGATCATATCCACTGGTGAGTGAGGGTTCAGGTTAATGATGACTTGCTGCAAAGCTTGTCAGAATTCTGAAACCTTGAGGCACTGTAGTGTGTGCTTACATTTCTCTATTAAAACAGCTTGCTGTTCAAATACAGACCTGTGGCACACATTGCCAAGACTGACTGACCATAGGTAAGGGACAAGGTTGGGATGGTGACTGGGGTATGCATGATTTCTTGGGATAACCTGGTGTAGGGGGACTTATGTATTAACTTTTTGTATTGGGACCATTGCTGAATAGAGGACTCTTGAGTTTCTATGTATCTATCTTGTGTATACAAGTGTGTGCATTAGAGCAGAGCTAGTTAGCATTAGTCTCTCCATGACTAGTTCAATACCCCTAGGAAAGTTTCCCCTGCTTTTATCTTTTATTCCCCTGCTTTCACAACATTCCCCTGTTTGACCGTTGACCGACAATACCGTTACCCTGTTCATAGCCGTTGGGCCTGCTTGCTTAAATTTTGGTTAGGGAATATTTTATTATTTTTAAAAGATATTTAAGGCGCTTTCTTCGCTGATTGGTAATCTTTTCCTTCTATTTCAAATATATTAATTTTTTATCAAGATTTATCCTTGATATTTTTGCAATTTGAAAATTTTGGTCCAATCACAGCCCTTCAATTTGTCTATATAAACTTAATTCCCTTTACCAGCAGGTCCATACATCTCTCTCGACCTAATCCCACTTACCTCTCATCTCTATAAACCTCCAAACTATTTTCAAAATTCATCATGACCCTTAAAATTGCTCCTAATCATAACCAAATTGCTTTGATTCATGATGAACCAGCCGAGTTTGCTGATGCTGTGGCCTTTCTAAAGTCTTCGTACTTCAGAGTGGCCCTTCTCATCAATCCTCGCATCTATACCTCACACATTCAACAGTTCTGGTCTAAAGCCATGACCAAAACAGTGAATGGAGAGGTCATAATACAAAGCACAGTTGATGGTCATTCCAAGGTGATAACACTTGCCTCCATCAGGGAGAATCTTCTCCTTGATGATGAGGATGGAATAACCAACTTTTCTGAGGCTGAAATTTTTGAAGGTCTTGTTAAATTGGGGTACAAACTTTCTGAAAATAAAAAATGTAAGTTTGCTAAAGGCCAGTTTGCCCCTCATTGGAAATATTTGATTCATACTATCATGCAATGTTTGTCACCAAAAACCACTGCTTTTAATGAGGTTGGTAGTGAGATAGCTTCTACCCTGATCTGCTTTGCAACAGGAAAGAAGTATTGTTTTTCTCAAATGATTTTTAAAGGCATGGTTAAAAATGTTTCAAGCACCTCAAAGTTTTGTATGTATCCAAGGTTTATAGAAATTTTGCTGAATATGAGTGATCATGGTCCCATTACACACAAAAACTACTTTTCAGCAACCCAACACACCACCAAACTCTTCACCATATTACTTGCACCATCACCTTTGTTTTCTGGCAGAAACATTCCATTCACTTCAATTATGATGGACCAAATCAGACGGGAAGAAGCCAAAAATCAAACATCCATAAATCAACCTGCTGATCCCCCTGCCAAGAACCTACCACCTGCTGATCCACAACAAGAAAGGCGTTCAAAATCCAGGTTTGCCAGGTCTCCCTTGCCTGGTGAATCTTCACAAGCAGCAGAAAGGAGAGTCTCCAAGAGTTTGGAGCAACCTGGGGGTTTGGCTGCCACTACTGTCTCATCCTCAAGGGGTGAGCAGGATAGTGACACCATCAATAAGTCCTCTCCCCCACTCCATGATATCCAACAAGGGGAGAAATTCCCTTCTAGGATTGAGAGCAGTATGAAACCTTTGACAAATCTGGAATTGACGAAAATGTGCATGAGTCTGAAAAGGAAGAATGCACAAATAGTACAAGATGTCAAAAAGCAAGGTCTGGTCATCTCTCAACTGGAAACCAGACTTGCTACTCTTGAGGGGAGGAGAAAGCCCAGACTGATTCTTTCCACAGATGAGGATGCTTCCAAAGGGGAGGAAATTCCACACACAGAAGGATCTACTGAGTATTATTCATATCCTGGTGGGGAGCATGGAAAGATAACAAGTGCTAAGAAAGGGATGGAGAGAGAAAGTGCTGATAAGGGAAGTGACAAGGGGAGTGCAACCAAAGATATTGCTCAAACATTGCTCACCATGGGAAATCAAGAAGAAGCCCCTGCTTCAAAAGTTTCCCCTGCCATTGCTGATCCCACTGCTGTAAGTTTATCCCCTGCTAAGCACATTACTCAAACATTTGTTATGAAGAACAGAAAGCAACCAGCTCAGAAGGGGATAACAATCAAAGAACCTGCATCTAAAGCAAAACCAGCACCAGCAGTGGATCCAAAAGACAAAGGAAAAGGAATCATGGTGCAACAGCCCAAGAGAAAATACAAGCATCTGACTCCTGAACAGCAAAAGGCCCAAGAAGCACATGATGCACAAGTAGCTCTCAGGCTACAACAAGAGGAAATGGATATGCAGGATCAAAGAATGGAGAAGATGAGGCCCAAAGATATGCTAAAGCAGGTTGAGATTATGCATAGAGAACTAGATGAGAGGGTACCTCATGTTGGAGAGTTTCTTGATCAATGGGAGAAGGAGTTGAAAAATGCTCCTTTGGAAGACAGGTATGAGTTGACTTGCCTTGTTTACAAATATCAAACTGAATATCTGGAAAGAAGGGCAATGCAAATTCAGAGTGAGAAGTATCGAACTTCAGAGAAAGGGCAACTTGATCACTACAAAGTTCTGCTTAAGAGGCATAGAAAGTGGAAGGATGGTGACTTAAGAGATATGAGCTTTGAAGCCATAAAGAGAGCAGTCAGACCAGTTCTAAAGTTGTATGATGTGGAGGATTGGATAACTATCAACACTCCTGAGGAAGCTGAGTATCTTAGGAGACAAAGTGAAGTGCTACAGAAAGCTAGAGAAACAAAGAAAAGAAAAGCTGGAGAGACTACACAAGCAGGTGCATCATCCCAAGCAGGGGCATCGCATCAAGCAGGTGGAAGTTTTCCAGAAATACTTGAGAAGTCCGTACTTAATGTACAAAGAGCAGCAAAGAGACTCAAGAGAATGGAGAAAGTAGGCATAGTTACTAAAGAGTCTCAAAAGCCTTCAAATGATGAGATTGATAAACAGCTGATTCTGCAAGAAAATGATGATATCTCACCTAGTGAGCTTGGAAAGAAGTTTGCTATTATAGAGTATGCTGTTTATGAACACAAAGGGAGGACTTGGTGGAAGCTTACAAGAGCTGACAATACAGCACAGACCTTTCTAAGTCTAGATGTCATGTTTCAAATTTTAGATAGTGAAGACTTAGAAGATCTGTGGAAAATATTGAAGAAAACGTTTGCTGCAAAACCTCCTACCATGGATGGTGTGGAGAAGGATTGGGTAATCTGGGAGTGCATGCATAGGATGTATGAGCATGAGTTATTTGATCCTATATTTGATGCAGTAAACAAAGGAGATTTGTTGTATTGGAAGCTATTTACAAATTCTAGGGTCTATGAGGTGGTGATGGAAGGTGTGAGTGTGTACTTGCTCAATCATAGGTATTATCCCTTCTCTCAGGACACCTTGAAGAAATTGGCACAGGCTAACCTAATTGTAGATGCTAAGAAGCCTGTTGCTTATGATCTGGTAAGAATGGTTCATAGTCAGATTTGGCCAGAGAGTTTGTAAGCATCCTCAACAACTAGCATTTATTCAGAAACTTGTCTTTAGGGGAAAGCACAAGTTTAGGGGAGGATTGTTGGGAATAAATCTATGCTTATTTGTTTCCCCTGCTAGTTGATTATTCATACCCCTGCTAGAGTAAGTTCCCCCTGCTAAATAACAAAGGCAGGGGGATTGGTTCCCCTGCTGAAGTCAAAGGCCCTGCCGTCAAAGATAAACATGGAATAGATTTTTACGCGTTTCAGTTATTATTCCTTAATACTTTCCATAGTTTGTTAGTAGTGATCTTGTACGTGAGTTCTTGTGCCTATAAAAGGACTCACTAGGTTAGCATGCAAAGTGTGTCTTTCTCATTTCGTTTTTCATTATTATTACTTTAAGGTTTTGTAAACCCTAATACCACTTTGGGTATTCGTATATCTTTGATATATTAAAGTTCAACGTTTGAATCTCATTTGTTCTTGTGCTAAACATTACATTCCGCATCTTGTTTAGTTACTTTTCTTTACAAAGTTTCTCTAGTGTTAGATTGAATTCTTTCTCTCTATCACAACCCTTAAACAAGCTATTAAGGTTTAAGATCTGACTTTGGGATCAACAATGGATGGCAAAGTACACACCTTTAAAGCTCGTCTTGTAGCAAAGGGCTTCACTCAAACCTACGGGGTTGATTATGAAGAGACCTTTTCTCCTGTAGCAGACATTAGAGCTATAAGGATTCTTATAGCCATAGCCGCGTTCTATGACTATGAGATTTGACAAATAGAGGTCAAAACCGCCTTCCTCAATGGACATCTTTCTGAAGAAGTCTATATGGTACAACCTGAGGGTTTTGTCGATCCTAAATATCCTAACCGAGTATGCAAGCTCAAGCGTTCCATTTATGTACTTAAGCAAGCATCTAGGCAATGGAATAAGCGTTTTGATGATGAGATTAAGAAATTCAATTTCACTCAGAATCAAGATGAGCCATGTGTATATCACAAAGCCAGTGGGAGTAATGTTACTTTCCTGATTCTATATGTTGATGACATATTGCTCATGGGGAACAATATTCCAATGTTGAAAGGGGTAAAATCCTACCTTGGAAAATGTTTTGCTATGAAAGATTTAGGAGAAACTGCATATATTCTTGGAATCAAGATCTACCGAGATAGATCTAGACGGTTAATTGGTTTATGTCAAAGTGCTCACATTGAGAAAATCTTGAAAAGATTTCATATGGAGAATTCCAAGCGTGGAACTATCCCAATGCATGAAAGCCCTAAATTGAGTAAGTCACAATGTGCTGTTTCACCAGCTGAAAAGCAACGCATGCAAAATGTTCCTTATGCCTCGGCTATAGGATCAATTATGTATGCTGTGAGATGTACTCGTCCTGATGTTGCGTTCGCTCAGAACATAACAAGCCGATTTCAACATAGTACCGGTGAACTTCACTGGACTGTTGTTAAAAATATTCTTAAGTATTTATGAAATGCTAAGGATATGTTTCTGTTTTATGGTGGTGACGAAAAACGAGAGCTCAGGGTTTCTTGCTACAATGATGCTGGATATCTGACAGATGCTGATGACCTAAAATCTCAGACTGGATATGTTTTCGTTCTAAAGGGAGGTGCTGTTGACTGGAAAAGCACAAAGCAAAGTATTTTTGCAACTTTATCTACAGAAGCTGAGTATATAGCTGCTTTTGATGCAGCTAAAGAGGCTGTTTGGATTCGTAAGTTCATTTCTGGGCTTGGTATTATGCCCACAATTGAAGATTCCATTGATATGTATTGTGACAATACTGATCCATTACTATAGCTAATGAAAGTAGAGTCACCAAGGGTGCTAGACATTTCCGTGCAAAAGTTCACTATCTTCGAGAGACCATTGAGATAGGTGATGTCAAGATAGCAAAAGTTCATATAGATGACAATCTAGCTGATCCATTTACGAAGGCGTTAGTGTTCCCTAAGCATTCAAAATTGACTCGGGGTATTGGTTTGATACCATCTAGTAGTCTCATGTAAATTTGTATGTTAATTAGTATTTGGATAATTTGAAATTGTAAGACAGTTTTATTTTCTGATAAATAAAGATACGAGGTATTTGTTATTTCATTCATATAAAATTTGTTATTCTATATTTGCATGTTTAATCCATGAATGATTTAATCATTCTAAATATCCATTATCAGTTAGAAATATGGGAATATTGTTTACATAAGACAAATGTGAGTGTTGGATATATTCTGTGAGAATGAGAATTGTTCTAAGCCAAACTCATATGTATTCATAAGGGATGCATACTAGATTCCCCAACTTCAAACATTTACTTTTGGATCCTTGTCATGAGTAAGATGTTGAAAATGGTCTGTTAAGTCATCCTTAGACTTGAGATGCAAACATATTCTGCATGTGTGGATATAACTTTCGTAATTATATGCAAAACGCTGTCCTGAATAAGGTAGTTATAAAAGCTATTTTTCAGAGTGATGTGAAGCAGCATCCACAATACTTGTAGTCAATAAAGGATTTGTTACTCCACTTAGTATGTGTAGAATGATACCATGGCGCCGCTCTAGAATTAATCAGATAATTGTTTCGCCGAACCCAAATGGTAATGTAGGATGAATCTTTGTTACATTTGGATATCTGAACTGAATTCAATAACGAGAATCTAAATGGTTAAACTATATGGTAATGCAAGATTAATCTTAAGTTTCTTTTTATTTTACTGTTCATTTGTTATTTTTTAGATTTAATTCAATTTTAAATAGTTTTTATTAATCTGATTTTTGTCTTTTAGTGCTAAAGATTAATATTTTTTAGTTTTTCAAATTTTCATAGTTAAAGTAAAATGTTTTAAGATTTTTAGTTAAAAAAAGTTCATTGTTCACTTTATTTTGTTATTTTTTAGATTCAATTTAAATTAAATTAGGTTTTAATTCAAAACTGTTTTGTCTCTTAGTGATAAAAATTACCTTTTTCAAACTTTTTTATTTTTTACTGTTTAGTAATATAAAATAGGATTTTTCAAAAAGTCAAATTAATTTTAGCATTAATTTATTATTTTTAATAATTATTTTAGTTTAAAAAGTGTTTTTAGTATTTTAAAAATAGAAAAATAGTTTTAAAAATTTAGGAAAAATATTTTTTAGTGTTTAAGTAATATAAGTGAGATATTTGTTTAATAAAATAATATTTTCGGCTTTTCCTTAATTATATTTAATTTTAGGGCTTTAATTAGCATTTAAAATTGAATATTTAATTAATAAAAGGTTTTAAAATTTATTTATTTAATTTTTATTCTTATTTATATTATTTTAAACTTAGTGATAAGTGTGAAAACACCCATCCTTTTACCACTTAATTACAATAATTACCAAGCCAAAACGTGTATTTTATGTCGTAAATGTCGGAATTATGCGTGGTTTGTGTTTTTGTTGTGATTTAGGACCAAAATGTGAAAAGGGAAGAAAACAAGGGCTTTCACGGGCTTTTATCGAAGAAAAAGAAAAAAGACGAAGTCAAGAGATCAAGAGTGGAAAAAGAACGGAAGTCCAAGACCTATTTTGAAGATTTATCGAAGAACAAGTCTAAAGACGGAAGTTTAATAGAGCCGAAGAATTCAAGTCTTATTAATGAAGAATTTTAAAGACGAGTTTAATTAATCCCGAGACAACGTCGAAAAAGTCGAAGAATTAAGAAGACGAAAAGACGGAAAGAAAGAAAGAAAGAAAGAAGGAAGCAACACATGCTTCCCTTCTCCCTATATATAGACACCATCTCATTTCATTTCAAGTTGTTAGCTAATGTGACAATTAGTCTTTCCACCATTTTTCTTTACTTGCACAACTTTAATGTTCATGTCATTTACTATCTTGTTCTTTAATTTCATGTCTTAAATTTCAAGCCTTTTAATTCCAAGTAAGTTAATTTCATTGTTAATCTTATTTTTCTTTAATCAATCTTTTCTTTATATTTCTCATCATACTTTTCTTGTTTTGATTTGATTTTGGTTCGGATTAAGGTTTTATTTTGCTTATTTATATTGCTTATTTGATTAAAAAGTTTACCTTTTTATTTCTATCTAAGCTTTCATACGAAATAAGCTATAAGTTTGACAATCTTATTGGCTTATTTTGTATTTAGCTTATTTACTTTTTAGTTTTCTTAAAAAGTTTAGTCTTTTTAAAGTTTGCTTATTTCGTATTCTAAAAGTTTTCAAATTTATGCTTATTGATCTTTTAATGTTTGATTTTTATAGCTTAAAGTGTTTTAGTGCTTATTGTGTTAATTTTCTTATTTTTGATTAAGTGCTTTTTAGTTGATTTTTATAAAAAGTTGTTTTTAAATATTTTTTATTATTTAGTATTTTTAAAAGTTTTTAAATTTTGGTCTATTAGCTTTTTCTTAAATTTGATTTGGTTAAGTTTTTAGATAAGTGCTTATTTGGTATTTACTTATTTGCTTATTGTATGCCATCGTAATGCCTAAGGGTTTTACCAGTACGATCCAATAAGTGTGGTCGCATAAACCCCGAGGGTTTCTACTTGCGATCCATTACTGCGATCCTTAGTACGATCGGCACCACGATTACACTCCATAATCCTCACCACGATCACTTGTTGCGATCGTGGGTGCGATCTGTGGGTGCGATCCGTGGCTACGATCCTTGGCTACGATGCATGAGTACGATGCATGAGTACGATGCATAGTGCGCTGGAAGTGACCAGCTAGCCTGCTAACTTAGCATGAGTACGATGGAAAAGTGCGATGGAAGTGACCAGCTAGCCTGCTAGCTTAGCATGAGTACGATAGAAAAGTATGATGGAAGTGACCAGCTAGCCTGCTAGCTTACTCCTTTTTCCGCTAAATTAAGCAGTTAGCTTGCTAGCTTCCAGCAGCTAGCCTGCTAGCTTGTTTATTTAATAGTATTGTTCCGTAATTGTTTAGTTTTATCTGAAAGTTGTTCCGATTTTATTTCTGAAAGTTACGTATTTTTAGTTGAATTTTTCGTCGATTTTTAGTATTAATATTTTTTCGTAAAGTTCAAGCTTTATCTTTTATTTAGTACCCGCTTTAGGTTTTCCCTCGTTTAGCTTTAAAGTACCATTTTAGTTTTATTCTCTCCTTTTTCATTTAGTAAACTTTATTTTCGAGTCGATAGTTGATTTCGTCCTTTAGTTTTATTTTTATTAATTGTTTCGCTTTAAATTTCGTTTTCTTATTTGTTTTAATATTCGTTTTAATATCGTTTTAATTTTTAGTTTTTAATATTCACCTTGTTTTAGTTTTATTATTTGTACTTGTCTTTAGTTTGTTTTTTAAATACTTTTCGCATTTACTTTTAAATTAGATAATCAACTTCCCTTTTTCTTAACCAAAAACAATTGAGTCGCACTTTGAACCGGAAATCAATTCGTTAAGACACCGAGAAAACGAACTTTTTAACCTAGCAAAATCCTAATTTCAAATGGCGCCGCTGCCGGCTCTTTTCGTGAAGATTAACGGTTCTTTGTGAGAGACGTGTTGGATTTTGGGATCCGTTCACTCGTGAACGTTATTTTTCGTGTCAATTTTTAAAAATCCAAAAACATTTGAAAAACCATAAAAAGCATTTTATTTTTTTTCAAAGTTTCGCAACCAAAAATATTCCTCTTTATCCTCTATTGTGTTTAATTCTTTTCTCTACCCCTCTTCTTTATAATTCTTCATGGATTCGTCTTGCGTACGGTGTGGGAGACCATGGCATGGTTTTCAAACATGTCAATGGTGTACTTGTGAGCGGTGTGGTTCTGATATCGACGATACACAATTTGGATTTTGTCCATTTTGCAATTCAACAAATTCGTACTTCTCCTCTTACAATACTTTCTCACCCTCTCCCGTCTATGACGATCCTAATCCTCAAAATGCACCGGATTTTTCTCCATACCCGTGGTGCTATATTTGTGGGGGTCCTCACGAAAGTTTTCACTGTCCAACGGGGGATCAAAATTACTATAATTATACCCCTTCCAGTTTTGACCAACCCCTGCAATACCCAATTGATCATCAGCCTCGTCACGGGATGAGTTACCAAGAACCAATTGACGATCTTGCTACAGCTGTTCGAGAACAAACGAAAGAGATTTTACACACGCTGTAAACTTGTATGGAGTCATTTTTAAAGCAGCGAGATCAGACGAGTACTCATATCCCTGAGCTTATTGTTGGCCCTTTAGGTAATGAGGAGAGCGATGACGATATTGAGGTTATTTTTGACGAGGAGGAATTTCTAAAGCAACGTAAGACTTCTCCCATTCCTCCTGCGTCTATTGCTATCACACCTGAGGAGCCCGTTGGCTCTCTCATAATGGAGGATGAGCATCTTGACATTATTTCGGCAACAGAATCGGACAAATTCCTCAAGTCTAGTGTCGAGGAACTTGTTGTCATCCAAAGTGAGCCCGAGGGTATTCCTAAAAATTTGTGTGATATACCGACTTTTCGGAGCTTAAGGTCGAGGTCACTTCGCTTATCGATGATCACATACTCACAAATCCACAAGCGCTAATTGATTCTCCCAACAAGAGTTCAACATGTGGTGAGTATGATGATTTCGTCTTCGAGCCCGAGATTGAGGAAATTATCGACCGAGAGCTAGCTCTTTTACCTCCACTTCCACCTTCGAGTAAGGACGATTTGTCCAATATCGAGGCCGAACTTGATGAGTTGGAACGTCTTATTTTTCATAATAATGACGAACCAACTCACATGCCTAATTCTCGAGGAGTTACCTAATCAACACTCCTCTAATGAGAATTATGTTTACCACATTCGTGTGGATTTAACTTATCAACAATCCCCACAAATGAATGTTGGTTTCGTACTTGATCATGATCTTTTCAAACGAGTTTCTAAAGTCCTTATCTATGATGAAATCGAAAAGATTATCGTTCATGAGGATGAATGCTTTGACCCAGGAGGTGACATGGACCATTCTATGATTGATAACTTTACGGATTTGCCAATTGGTCAGCATCCATTGTATTTGGAGGATGACAATGTGATTCTTTTACCCACCCCACCTCCCGTCAATCTGGACTTCACTTGCTTTTCTTGTATTGAGAGGACCTTTTTACCATTCAAGACTTATCCTCCTGCCTCTCCTTTATTAATGTCCTCCGGGAACGAGGACAAGGTCTTTGATCCCGTATTACATTGGAGGCTTCCCCATGGACCATTTAATTCGGGGACGAGTCAGGCTCGTGACTCGATTAACAAAAACAAGCGCTTTTTGGGAGGCAACCCAATTATCTATCTATCTTTATCTATTTTTATAATAAGTGTAGGGGGAGACCCTTGTATGTGTTTGTTGTCTTCTTTCTTATCATGTGCAGGGATTCGAGCTTTCAAAGATCCATTCTTGATGACTTTTGACGACCCGTGATTCCGTGTACCCGTCTTCCCGGTTCTATCCTATACTCTTTTGATTCTCTATTTTATATTTATTCAATATTAAAATAGGA
This sequence comes from Glebionis coronaria, assembly GCA_025667525.1. NCBI lineage: Eukaryota > Viridiplantae > Streptophyta > Magnoliopsida > Asterales > Asteraceae > Glebionis > Glebionis coronaria. Next base: position 478,594,788 of record CM046880.1, read on the forward strand.
ATCACTTTAATTGTCCTTTTCTTAGCAAGATTTAAACAAAGTGCACAATGTCCTAAGTGTAGGGGAGTTTACTCCCACATGCTTAAACATTGAGGACAATGTTTATATTAAGTGTAGGGGGACTTCTATCGAAGTTAAGTGGTCTTTTCCTTGCATTTGTCCTCATTTTAACCGGAAAATTGATTTTTCGACATTTTTCAAAATTTTTGATCTATTTTGGCCTAGTAGTTTTTCCCTTGTTAGCGTTATTTACTTTCTTTGCTAGAATAAAATTTTCAATAAAGTGGTTTTAATTTTTTCAAAGTCGTGAATATTTTGACTCAACCCGAGTTTACTTATCTAAGTTTACTCTAGCTAGTATCCTTAACGTGTTTAAGTCAAGTTTTGCTAGGCTTTTATATAGGGAACTTTAAAACGCGAAAGTCTTAACTCTCACGGGTTAAGAACAAGAACTTTTCGCAAGTTCCTATAATTGATCCTAGAGAGTCGTTTATCAAGGGAACTTTAAAATGCGAATTCTAAACTTGAAAAAGTCTAGGAGTTTGCAAGATCCTATAGATGACTCGAAAACCCAAAACTTTGTTTTAATTGGCTAAGCATCCACGAGTCTCATTCCTTGAGATTTTAAATTGTGAAGAACAAGAAATGATAGAGTCAATAATAAGTTTGGTATTATTTAGTGAATTTATGTGAGTTAATTATGAGCCTATTCTCCCATCGCTTGTCAATAAATTTATCTGTAATAAATAAGGTTGTACGATTTGAAAAGTTACTTAGCTTCTAGCCCAAGATCGTTTAAAAGTTGCTCGGTATTAATTAGAGTTCATAGCCAAGGCATAACTTATTGAAGCGGGATGCGAAGATTGGCGAGTCCAAAAAGGCCCTAACAAGGCATGAGGGCTACATTTTGTTGCTAAAGATCCATAAGTGATGTGAAGAATCATTTATCGAAAATCAATATGAAGGATCGAGACACACGACGAAAAGCAAAAACTCCCCAAAAGATCATGGAGAAGTCTATCCAAAAAGGCCCTAACAAGGTATGAGGATAAATAGATCCAATTCCTAAAAGGAGGCGGATCGTTGTATATCAAAGTCCAAAATAAAGATTGGAGAAAAATGAAGAAGTCGTGGTCCAAAGATGAAGAATCTCTCAAAACTTCAAGTGAAGAAATTCCTATTATGAAGAGAAGACCATAATTTCAAGAACGTCTCTCAAAGATTCGAAGTATGAAGTCGCTGCCAAATATCGGTCCGAGAAAGGTCTCAAATCGTGAAGCGAGTTATGCCAAGATATGAACTTTATGAGGTCCCGAGAAGCAGTTTTAAAAGATTTTGTTCTTTAGCTAACTATTGATTAAATCGTCCTACTTTATTTTCAGCCTAAATAACTATCGAAATAAGTCAACAATGCATCCTCGTGATCATTCAAGACAATAATAAAATATAAAAGATACACCTAGGAATAAGGGAGTCTAAGTAAATAATTGGCCCACATGAGTTCATGTTAGTTTGCTAACTTATAATAACAATGATCTCGTTTTTAAGCTTGGTATGGGGAACGTGAAACTTGAGGATGATAATCATTCATGACATTCCAAAACCCTAAGGTAAGTCTTTGATTTCTTTACTTGTTTTGTTATTTTCTATCTCTTTAATAAAAGCCATTGTGGATTGATTGTGATGAAAAGTGTAATCTTGCTTTGTAATTAATGCATTGCATGAGGACATTGCAATGGTCAAGTGTAGGGGATTTGATTGGTGTGAAAACACCCATCCTTTTACAACTTAATTACAATAATAACCAAGCCAAAACGTTTATTTTATGTCGTAAATGTCGGAATTATGCGTGGTTTGTGTTTTTGTTGTGATTTAGGACCAAAATGTGAAAAGGGAAGAAAACACGGGCTTTCACGGGCTTTTATCGAAGAAAAAGACAAAAGACGAAGTCAAGAGATCAATAGTGGAAAAAGAACGGAAGTCCAAGACCTATTTTGAAGATTTATCGAAGAACAAGTCTAAAGACGGAAGTTTAATAGATCCGAAGAATTCAAGTCTTATTAATGAAGAATTTTCAAGACGAGTTTAATTAATCCCGAGACAACGTCGAAAAAGTCGAAGAATTAAGAAGACGAAAAGACGGAAGAAAGAAAGAAAGAAAGAAGGAAGCAACACATGCTTCCCTTCTCCCTATATATAGAAACCATCTCATTTCATTTCAAGTTGTTAGCTAATGTGACAATTAGTCTTTCCACCATTTTTCTTTACTTGCACAACTTTAATTTTCATGTCATTTACTATCTTGTTCTTTAAATTCATGTCTTAAATTTCAAGCCTTTTAATTCCAAGTAAGTTAATTTCATTGTTAATCTTATTTTTCTTTAATCAATCTTTTCTATATATTTCTCATCCTACTTTTCTTGTTTTGATTTGATTTTGGTTCGGATTAAGGTTTTATTTTGCTTATTCATATTGCTTATTTGATTAAAAAGTTCACATTTTTATTTCTATCTAAGCTTTCATACGAAATAAGCTATAAGTTTGACAATCTTATTGGCTTATTTTGTATTTAGCTTATTTACTTTTTAGTTTTCTTAAAAAGTTTAGTCTTTTTAAAGTTTGCTTATTTCGTATTCTAAAAGTTTTCAAATTTATGCTTATTGATCTTTTAATGTTTGATTTTTATAGCTTAAAGTGTTTTAGTGCTTATTGTGTTAATTTTCTTATTTTTGATTAAGTGCTTTTTAGTTGATTTTTATAAAAAGTTGGTTTTAAATATTTTTTATTATTTAGTAGTTTTAAAAGTTTTTAAATTTTGGTCTATTAGCTTTTTCTTAAATTTCATTTGGTTAAGTTTTTAGATAAGTGCTTATTTGGTATTTACTTATTTGCTTATTGTATGCCATCGTAATGCTTAAGGGTTTTACCAGTACGATCCAGTAAGTGTGATCGCATAAACCCCGAGGGTTTCTACTTGCGATCCATTACTGTGATCCTTAGTACGATCGTCACCACGATCACACTCCATAATCCTCACCACGATCACTTGTTGCGATCGTGGGTGCGATCTGTGGGTGCGATCCGTAGCTACGATCCTTGGCAACGATGCATGAGTACGATGCATGAGTATGATGCATAGTGCGATAGAAGTGACCAGCTAGCCTGCTAGCTTAGCATGAGTACGATGGAAAAGTGCGATGGAAGTGACCAGCTAGCCTACTAGCTTAGCATGAGTACGATGGAAAAGTACGATGGAAGTGACCAGCTAGCCTGCTAGCTTACTCCTTTTTCCGTCAAATTAAGCAGCTAGCTTCCAGCAGCTAGCCTGCTAGCTTGTTTATTTAATAGTATTGTTCCGTAATTGTTTAGTTTTATCTGAAAGTTGTTCCGATTTTATTTCTGAAAGTTACGTATCTTTAGTTGAATTTTTCGTCGATTTTTAGTATTAATATTTTTTCGTAAAGTTCAAGTTTTATCTTTTATTTAGTACCCACTTTAGGTTTTTCCTCGTTTAGCTTTAAAGTACCATTTTAGTTTTATTCTCTCCTTTTTCATTTAGTAAACTTTATTTTCGAGTCGATAGTTGATTTCGTCCTTTAGTTTTATTTTTATTAATTGTTTCGCTTTAAATTTTGTTTTGTTATTTGTTTTAATATTCGTTTTAATATCGTTTTAATTTTTAGTTTTTAATATTCACCTTGTTTTAGTTTTATTATTTCTACTTGTCTTTAGTTTGTTTTTTAAATACTTTTCGCATTTACTTTTAAATTAGATAATCAACTTCCCTTTTTCTTAACCAAAAACAATTGAGTCGCACTTTGAACCGGAAATCAATTCGTTAAGACACCGAGAAAACGAACTTTTTAACCTAGCAAAATCCTAATTTCACTTAGTTTTAATTTTTAATTAATTTTTAGGTTTAATTTATAATTTCGTCACGTTTTACGTATTTACGTTCGCGTTTTACGTCATACGTCGTAGAGTAATCGTAGTGTAACTCGCCTTTAACTTTTCTCTCTTAAACCCAAAAAAGACACTAATCCAAACTTGATTTTATTATATTGGTACACATCATACACACCTCCGCCGAGAACGAACTCGCACTTATTCGATTTGACGCTTTTCCTAAATCGTCGAGTTTAATACTTGCCGCTCATACGTGTTTTTCCTAAAACGTGTACAATTTTACGACATCAACCTCCGCCGAGAACGAACTCGCATTTATCGGTTTTACTATTTTCTTAAATCGTAATACTTAATACTTGCCACATACGCGTTTTTCTTAAAACGTGTACGATTATACCTACACCAGAAAGCTTCACCTAAAGTTGTAGGTGTTAACCGAAACAGTTACCTTTGTAACGACACTTTAAGGCCAACGATATAAAAATATAAGAGATCCTTGTTACCCGGTTTGAAAGTATCACAAACTCACTCTGATATTCGGCTACCGTACCTATCTGCAAGATCTTTGATAAGGCATTTTCGCGTCTGGATCCCCAATGCCCAATGCCATGAACAATAACTTGAAAAAAATAAAACAAAACTCTTATTTTTTCAATGAACAGTGTCAGATGAACATGACAGGTGAATAGTACCTCGATGAACAACAACACGATGAACAATGTCGGATGAACAGTGCACGTGAATAGTGTTGCATGAACAATAAATTTTTTTATCTTTTTGATTGGAACCCTAGATCGGAAGCCCTCAACGAGGACTATCAATGAAAGCACCAATTAATACGACCCTCTCGGGTAGTACCGGGATAACGCACCACTTTTAGCGGGTGATGGCTCCTTAAGAACGAGAGATGAGAAAACCAGAGATTTATTTGTTTAACTTCATTGACTGACTTATGATTCTGACACCTTCAGTATATATAAACGAATAAACTAGCTTGTTAAAAAAGCCAAACATAAAGACATTATAACATACGATACACATTCCTAAATAAACATAAAACTGTCCTAAACACATATATTGTAAATAAATGACATATATGTTGGCCGTATCACTTGCATGAATAAACACATGGGATATAACACTAATTTGAAGATTCATATAAAATCATTTATGATATAACACTAAACATATGAAATTTTTTAACACTAATATATGATTTAAAACTAATATTATATTTGATTTGACACTAATATTTGATTAAGCACTAATATCATATGTGATTTAACATTAATAACACATGTGTTTTCTCATGCAAGTTATAAAAACGGGAAAACATATGAAAAAACATAAAAAATGTGAAAAAGGCGAAGGAAACAAAAATTGTTGTTAGTATATCAAAATGCATATCTAGTTACGTAATATCACAACCCCGCCCAAACCCTAACCCCCTCTTTTCGCTACATTCAACCGTCATTTTTCATTTCATCTAAAATCACACACACACAAAAAACACACAGTGAAAACACACACAAACAAAACCCACCATCTCCATCAACGATTTCACCTTCAAAAACACATCATCCGATCAAATAATCAACAAATACGATGAAAGGGAAGCCGAAAAACGAGCCATCTTCCAAAAAACCAGATAAAAGGACGATAAAAACAAGGCAAAAAGGTATAAAATCACAGATCCATCCTTTTTCTATGCTTTTTAAGTTTTTTAAATGCTTTTTAAGCTTTTTCTAAGCTTTTTCTGAGCTTTTTCTCTGTTTTTTTATACTTTTAAGCTATATCAATGATTCTTCTATGCTGTTTAACTAAATGTATGATGAATATAGTAGATCTATGAAAATAAACATCATTTGATACTTTTAAGCGAGTTTTGTGTTTAAAAATAGATTGCATGTGAATATAAGCATCTCGGTTGGTTAAAAAAATGAACAAAATGGGATTTAAAAAAGTTGAGAAAAAATAGTTTCCTAAACTGATAGAACATATATGATAAAAAAAGTATAACATATATGATAAAACCTTATCATATATGATGAGTGAAAATACAATAAAAAGCACTAGGATTAGAACATATATGATATTATATTGCTTGCATCATTTGATAGTTTTAAGCGAGTTTTGGGTTTAAATATTGCTTGCATGTGAATATAAGCATCTCGGTTGAGCAAAAATGGTTTCCTAGACTAATAAAACATATATGATAAAACCTTATCATATATGATGAAACCTTATCATATATGATGAGTGAAAATAAAATCAAAAGCAGAAGGATTAGAACATATATGATATCATATTGCTTGCATCATTTGATAGTTTTAAGCGAGTTTTGGGTTTAAATATTGCTTGTATGTGAATATAAACATCTCGGTTGAGCAAAAATGGTTTCCTAGACTGATAAAACATATATGATAAAACCTTATCATATATGATGAAACCTTATCATATATGATGAGTGAAAATAAAATCAAAAGCAGAAGGATTAGAACATATATGATATCATATTGCTTGCATCATTTGATAGTTTTAAGCGAGTTTTGGGTTTAAATATTGCTTGTATGTGAATATAAACATCTCGGTTGAGCAAAAATGGTTTCCTAGACTGATAAAACATATATGATAAAACCTTATCATATATGATAAAACCTTATCATATGTGATGAGTGAAAATAAAATCAAAAGCAGAAGGATTAGAACATATATTTGATAGTTAAAAAATGAGACATCATATTTGATAGAACCTTATCATATATAATTCATCATATTTCATAAGTTATGCAACATATAAAGCTTTAAACAGATGTAATTTTGTCTAACTTTGCGCTTTTATTGCAGATGAACAGCATACAAAAAACAAGGATGACTGGACAGAAGAACAACCTAAAAGAAGCTTAGGTAAAAAAAAGCAAAAAAATATACAGAAAAGTAAAAATAAGTATCATATCTGATAAGTTTTTTTTTATCAGCAGTTACTATAAAAATAATGAAAGAAAAAGCTGCAGCGCGTGAAAGAGCAAGACAAAGCAAAGAGAAGGGCAAAGGTGTCACTGAAGCTGTCACTCAAACAAAGACCAAGGAAAAAGCTGTTGAAACAAAGGGCAAAGGAAAAACGAATTTGAAAACAAAGAAAGCTGAAAAGACAATAGAGACGACAGAAGGTAAGAAAAATATACTACATATCATATTAATTCATTATGAACAAACATACAATACTGAACATCTCTTTGCTTTGTAAAAAATGTAGAAGAAAGTGGTACGGAAGAAGATGATGTTTCAGAAGACGAGAGAATTAGCAGCGGGGAAGAATATGTAGATGAAGAAGCCGAGTCTGAACAAACCGAGACAGAAGAAGGTAACAAGGATGAGGAAAACGAAGAAGAGCCAGAGGGCAATGACGAGGGGGAAGACGATGGAGATGACGCAGACGAGGAGGAAGACGATGGAGATGACAAAGACGAGGAGGAAGACGATGTCAATAATGAGGGTGAAAGTAGCGAAGATGATGATGAAGACCAGGATGAAGAGGAACCTGTGAAAGAAGAGAGGGTCAAAGATGTTTTGAAGAAAATAACAAAAATCAAGTTCATCAACCCTTCAAAAACAAAAAAAGGTAACAATTAATGATAATTTTATCAAATACGATATAGCATAAGAAAATATTTATGTATCATTTATGTTGATTGTATAATACTAACACGTTTCATTCTATTTTGCAAAACAGCAAGCTTTCCTGAAGTGGTAAAGAAGGATAAAAAAGCCGGAAAAGGAAGTTGGAACAAAAGCAAGAAGCAAAGCGTCCACATAAAGGGACAAAAAGACAGAAGCATACATACAGTGGGGCAAAACAACAACCGGGAAAAAAGAAACAACTTCACAGGAAGAATCAAGCGAAGGAGAAGAAGATGACCAGATGGATGAGAAAATCGAAACAGACGATGACGAGGAGAATGAGCAGATGGTTGGCACATCAAAGATGCTAGTTGTCAAACCTTCACCTTCTAAAGGCAACAAGTTAAAAAAATATGAAACTGAAGAAGAAGAAGACGACTACGCGATGGTTTTGGATAAAAAGAAGAAGGGTAGAGGTCCAACAAAAAAGAAGCAGACAAAGGTATACCCTACTGCCTTGACCAGATGCTCACCTAAATCGTTGTTCGAAGCAACCTCAGGACTGTCAGATGAGAGAAAGAAAGTTTTAAAACAAATTGGTTTTGAGAGGTACATTGAGTTTCCCACAGACGAGCTGTCTTCACACCTTCTGTACCATGTTGTCGAGAAGTTCCATCCACAAAGCATGGAACTGAGACTCCCCAAAGGATCCATCAAAATAACAAGAGAAAGGGTGCAACAAATGCTTGGTGTCCCGATGGGGACAATATCTCTTAATGAACTGCCGGAAAGGGAAGACGATGATGCTTTCATCGAAGAATGGAAGGCTCAATACGGCACATTAAAACCAAGCCCAACAACAATTGCAAAAAGGATCCAGTCGACCAACACAGCAGACTTCACCTTCATAATGAACTTCCTTATGCTCTTTGGTGGCACGATGTGCAACTTAGACTCTAGTGGGAAAGTCCTTTTGAAGATTTTGAAAAAGGTCACAGAGAAACAAAACATTAATGAGATAGACTGGTCGTCCTATATACTAGAAAGCCTCAAGAAAAGTAAAAGCAAGTGGAACGACCAAGCTGTGAAACGATGGTACAACGGACCTGCTACTTTCTTGTGTGTAAGTAAAACCAACTGTTTATTTTAATTTAAAACTTACTTTATATGTTTTCGTTCTCTTTAACCAAAACAAACTTGTTCTTTTCACAGCTGCTTTACTTGGACTCAACTTACTTCCCAGGAGTAGGCGTGATGCGGCGAAGACCAGCAATAAGAAGCTGGAATGGTCGGTTGATGAAGTTGAGAATACAAGAAGAAATGAAGATTCAATGTTTGGGGAACCTAGAACATCAAGATGAGTACAAGGAAGAAGATGTCCACATGGGGATTGATGTGTACAAAAACAACGACTTCTACCTGGAACCAATTAAAGACAGGAAACCACAAACATTAGAGGTAAAACAAAAAACTTATATGATAGTATGAACTATCATATATGATAGTACATACTATCATATTTGATAGTACATACTATCATATATGATAGTATGAACTATCATATATAAAGTATCATATACAAAAGATACTAATACACTTGCAACATACATTTTTCTATGCAGGAGTTTGTTGAAAAAAGTATTGATCGATTTGGAGAGATATATGAGGCAAGAAGAGTGCTTGCTGAAACACTTGGAGAAGGACTTAAAAATTTTGAAAATGATGAAACATTAATTGGTCTATGCAAGGAATACCAGATGGTATTCAAAAGAAACAAGGACGATGACCTTGATGTGGATTTCATGGATTGGGAGCAAACCTCCACGGACGATGGGAAAACAGAAGATGTTTCTGCTTCAGTAAAACAGCCGGTTACTCTTGAAAGTATACAAACTGAGGATGAGGAATCTGCTCAAAAAGCTCAAAAGGCAAAAGATAAAGAAAAGGAAACTGAAGAAGAGGAACTGGTCACCGAAGCTGGGTTGGTTCACCATCCAAAGTCAGCTAAAGAAGCAGCGATGTTGGCAGAGGTTCATAAGACTGTTTTTACAGACGAGCCATTGTCCGGGGAGTTTGAAAACGACCCAGAGTTTGATGAATACCTGGACAGGTATTGCATGGAGTTGGAACGCCAAGCTGCAATTGAAAGTGAAAAAAAGAAGCTTGAGGAAGAAGCGATGGCGAAAAGGAAAACCAGAGGAACGAGGCAACCAAAGTCTCTCAAATCAACACCATCTTTCAGCCAAATCACAAAAACGCCTGAAACAACACCTAAGCAGATAGTGATGATGGTAGAAGAAGATGATGCTGCAAAAGAACAAAAGAGGCCATCCCACTTGCTCCTTTCTAACTACATAAACAAGAAAGCACCAGCACGGGGAAGCTCACTGTAGCAGAGTTGATGATAGGAGAGAGTTTGTTCTCAATGCTTAATAACAACCTGTAAGTAAAAGCTAAAACACTAACAAACTAATTATCATTTAAGTAGGATCATATATATATGATAAAAGTAAGTAATTGAACTATGTTTGCAGGGATTTCATATTTGAGTCGGCGGACAATAATTATGCTTGCATGAGGGACAACATGCAGACAATGGCTCCGGGCTTAAAGGTAGATGCACCTGTCATTGACACATACTCAAATGTACTGAACTTTGAAGAACACACTCGCACAGGAGGAAAAAAGAAGAAACAGTATTTCATGTCAACTATGATTGTAAGTACATCTTACATCATATGTGTTTTTTATAACAAAATTATGTCCGCAAACTAAAACAAAAAATGTATTATTGATTATGCAATACAGACAGCGAACATGTTTCATTGGAAACTGGCAAACAGACAGTATGACGTCCAGAAGCAGTTTCAAAAGTTTGAAGAGAACATGAGAACCTCCATGGGAGAAGATGAGGACTTGCTGAAGTTGAAGAATGTAAATCTGGTAAACACTTGACTAACATATATGATAAAAAAAGTAAAACATATAGTATTAGAACATATATGATATTACAGTTACAGTTTACAATAAATCTGGTAAACACTTGACTAACATATATGATAAAAAAAGTAAAACATATATGATAAAAACTTATCATATATGATGAGTGACATGCAATCAAATGCAGTAGGATTAGAACATATTTGATATTAAATTTTACAATAGATTCAAAAAAATATAACTTATAAAAACTCTGCAGGTGTTCTTCCCGGTCATATGTCACCAGCACTACTACTTGGTGGTCTTTAACCTCGTCAACGGCGCCGTGTCAATCATCGACAACTCGAAAGTCGCCAGCACATATGAAAGCAAGTACCAGACGTACTGTGACCTACTGGTAAGTCACTAAATACATAAATAAACTAAAAAAACATGAACATCTGTGCATTTCAAAAAGCATCTAAAAAATCACACACCAAAGAATATGACAAACTTGGGGCTTTTTTTTGCAGATGAAAATGTTTATGATGTATATGGAGAGTGTGCAGCACAAAATGAAAAAAAAAAACTCAGGAAGCATACAATCATTCGACCAAAGTGGGGAACAATGTACAACGACATCGATTGTGGGGTGTTTGTGATGATGCACATGGAGCATTATGAGGGCGAAAGTGCAAAAGGTTCGGTTTTGGACTTCCCAAGTGATTCAGATGAGCAACGAAAGGAAATACTGAAGCTGAGGTTCAGGATAGCTGCAAAGATATTATCACACGAGAAGAACACCAAGAGGCAGCAGGTAACAGCTGAAGCCTATGAATTTGCAAGAACATACCAGATGCAACCATACAAGACAAAGGTCATCAAAGAGGCAATCAAAGCAAGAAAGGAGGAACAAGACAGAGATGTGGCCAAGAGCGCCATCTGAAGAAGGAAAGACAAAAAGACAATACAGTTTAAGACATTAATTTTTAATTTGGTCTGTAATAACTTAGATTTTTGTTTAAGACTTCCGCTTTGCTTAGCCTATCCTCTGGGAAAGGGGTACGCGACATGCAGGAGAACCCATGGTGGGTTGCTCCAAACTTGGGGTCAACTAGTCGTAGATCATGGATCGGTTAATAGGCATCCATTAGTCCGACTACCCCCGAGTCATGTCGCCTACCTTGATAAGCTTTAACGCTTAACCCACTGGAACATTAGGCTAGGCAAAGAGATTAGTGAACTGATTTAGATTAGAAGCAGTTAGATGACTTATCCAATCGGAAAAGGAGTACGCGGCATGCAAGAGAACCCATGATGGGTTGCTCTAAGCTTGGGGTCAACTGGTCGTAGATCGTGGGTCGTTTAATAGGAATCCATTAGTCCGACTACCCCCGAGTCATGTCGCCTACACCTGACGTACCATTGGAAAACATTTGGATAGAATCGTAGGGAAGACAAGTTGCTGGCGGTAAAGTAGGATGTACCGCATTTTGTGGATACAACTTGTTTTAACTTGTAACCCGTCGAATTTTCTATTATGAAATGGAAAATGAATATTTTGTTTCATGTGTATTGTTCTTGAATTAAATTTCTAGAGAACAGAAGGATATTGTAAAACATGTAAACCGTTAAAAACAAAACTATCTTGTATGAAACATCAGTATCATGATAGTCCAAAAAAAACTTGTAAAAACACACTTGCTATGGAAACGAAATTCTTGAAAGAAGTAACATTAGCATCTTAAAAACTATCATATATGATACTAATGTATCATATATGTTGTGTTGACAACTTAACATATATGATACATTACTATCATATCTGATAGTCCAAAAAAAACTTGTAAACTGACAAAAGCAAACTAGAAAAAACTAAAGGATTGAACACAGCTTAACATATATGATACATACGTATCATATATGTTGTGTTGACAACTTAACATATATGATACATCACTATCATATATGATACTCCAAAAAAAACTTAAAAAACTGACAAAAGCAAACAAACTAAAGAAAAAAAGGGATTAAACACAACTTCTCATGACTCATTGACATATGATTATCCAAAAAAAGATAGTATCAAAAACAACTTCTCATGAATCAAAGTAATCAAGACAAAATAGCATCATACATCATAAAATGACATGTTCAGAAACTGCAAACAGTAAAATAAAACGGGAAAAAATTCCTAAAACAAAAACTTTTCTTCTATCCAAGCTCATCCACTCGTACTTGCATCTGCAAAAGCTGGATCCTCGACAACGACTTCCTCCAATCGCTTACCGGTGCAAGTCCTCTTGTTATGATCAGTACCCCCGCACACCGAACATGTAATCTTGTTCTTCTTGCCTTTCTCAATAGCTATCTCTCTACCACCTTTAATACGTAGCTTTTGACGCCCAGGACGTCCTCTAGGGGTTCCAACATCTGGATTATCAACCAAACGTACAGACGGATGAGAAACACCAACGAGCTGCTCCAAACAGTCTACCTTCTTCTTAGATGGAGGATTTGGACAATCCGCTTCAACATCTTTCTTCAGCTGCTTCAACTTTTCAACAAAAGCACCCAACCTAGGCTCGTCTTTGCTTAACAAATGCATACAATGATCAACAATAGATGTCGCCTCGCACGAATAATTCTCCAATACAACATTCTTCTCCCCATACCTGTTCCTCTTGTTCCTCAACGCAGCCGGGATAAGGTTCTTGGTCCAACGCTTAAGAATGTATTGCTGAGGAATCATCTCGATATTGGCATTCTTGAACACGCAGAAAATATGCCTGCACAATATCCCAACCCTCATAAACAATTGGCATGTACAAATAACTGAACCATCCTCTAAGTTGCGCAAGACCTGGGAAAAAAAACCAAAAAAAAAAGAAGTGAATATCATATATGATACATGTGCTTATCAAATATGATATGTTAAAAAAAAATATTACATCAACAAAAAACTCACATACCTTGTACAACCCATCTTCTCTAGTAAACATGTCAACCTCATCATCTTCCTTCTCCTTCTCATTATCATTGTCATTTTCCTTATCTTTCACATTATTAGAAGACTCGCCAACTTTAACCTTATCAGTAACCTTATCATTCACCTTTTTCTTGCTCTTCTTACCAGGCTCTTCATAAACAAAATGCCTAACTCTAATAACAGAAACCTCAGAACCCTCGAGCACATTCTTAGTATCTATCTGACAATACCATAATCCAACAAAAATCTCTTTCTGAACCAACTCAAACAAGGTACGAGTGTAAACCATTGAAGCATGCTTCTCAATCTTGAGAAAAGTCCTTAACTTCGGAACAGTATCCATTGTATTATGATCCATTCTCTCTTGAACACTCCTTTGCTTTTCCATCGCCGTCTCAAAGCAATTCATAAAGTTCATAAGCGTCGAGCAAGAATTGGTAAAGTGGGAGAAGAAAGAATTCTCGCTCTCTGATCTAGACGTAGTCCTCATCAGTCCACACAACGGCGGGTCAGAAAAATAAGCAGGGATCCAAGTTGAACGCATATCATACATCTTCGTCAGCCACTTGTGTCCCACCAAATCATACTCTGTCATCAGATCACCCCATCTGGTGTCAAACTCCTCGGGACCAATGTACATGTTCCAAATAATCTTGTTCAACTTCTCTTTAAAAACACGATCATTGTATATTTTCTCACATATCTGCAAAGACATACAAAAACCAAATGATATGAGTAAAAATTCTGTTCTCACATCATATATGATACTAACAAAATATCATATATGATGCTACTTCATCATATATGATACTAGTCTTAAAAAAAAGTACCTTCGCTGGAAGCTTCTGCGTGATATGCCACATGCACAGCCTATGCTTTGTACCAACAAACTCGGCTTCAATGGCATTCCTCATCGCCTTATCTTGATCGGTCACTACTATGCTAGGTGATTTCCCAAACGCTTTGATGAAGGCTTTAAGTAACCAAACATACGATTCCGTGGTCTCGAACTTGAGCAAACCAACAGCAACCGTAACACACTTCCTATGGTTGTCAATCGCCGTAAAAGGAACAAATACCATTTTGTACTTGTTTGTCTTAAACGTGGCATCAAAAGAGAAAACATCACAGAACTCCTTGTAGTTGTACTTGGACACTTCATCAGCCCAGAATAAGCCAATAAGCTCAGCCTTGTTAACCAAATAATCAAACGAAAAATCAGCAACGTACTCCTTCCTCTTCTCCATCTTGTTTATCAACATCTGCGCGTCATAGTCCCCGATGTAACAGTTGACGCTACGGAAGAAGTTATTAAAGTCAACAGTAGTGCCGTGAACGAGCAGATAAGAACCCTTGATCCCGGTCAGAAGGTGATGAGCTCTTGTAGCACCGATATTCACACTCGCAGCCTTGACAATAAACACCTGCTCCGCGTATGTTAACTGCCTCTGATTCTTTGACAGATGCTTGTACTCCTCACGTTCAAGCTCGTGGTTATGGATAGTATCAAATACACTCAACTTGAACTTCGTCGTACCAGGGATCAAGTCAAACACAGCACGAGCTTTACAACCGGTGATATGCACATTTGAATGCCTCAATTGGTTATAACCATTCTCCAAATCTAGGGTGTCTACATATATATCCTTCGGGGAACCCTTCCTGTTGCAAACCAAATACTTTTGCTTCACAATCCCGCTCCTCAATCTTTTCTGACACGATTTCCTAACAACAAAACCAGCTTTAACGGCATACTTCTTGTAAGCAGCAATGCAATGCTCAACTGAATCGTACTCGTTCCCTTTAACAAGTAAAAAATCGGCAGGCACTTTCGAAATGTAGTAAACAGTACCCCCAGGAGTATCAAAGTTGGAATGAGTGATATACGACTCAGGAGTCCGCACAGCATTCAACTCTACAAAAAGAAACATATACTATCATATATGATTACAAAATACTAGAAAAATTCAACACATATCATGTAAACATCATATATGATAGACATGTATCATATATGATAGTATATGTTACATGGCTATCATATCTATGTAAAAATACAAACATCATATATGATAGGTTCCTATCATATATGATACACTGGCAACATGCACTAAGCTCAACAAAAACTAGAAAACTTACTCTTAACAGCTTCCGCTTCTTCACCGTCTTGTTCATACGCAGAAATCTCATCCGCAAGACTATGAAGAACACTTTCGGATGGCAAATCCAAACCTTGATCGACACTAGATTGATCGTTAGTCAAATCAACCAACGTAGAAGGATCAACAACACCACTACGACCACTAGAATCACTCGAATCCATCATTAAAACCTATGAAAAATCGAAAAAACAACAACTCATAAAAAGCTTATCTAAAACCTAAAAGAATCAACGCTTATCAAATAAGCTTATAAACAATATCAATAAAAATAGACCAGACACATAAAATAAGCTTATAAAAAAGCATATTAATCGTCCCGATCGATTAATAAGCTGATTAATAAGCTTATTAATCAATCCGCTCGATTAAATACGCTTATTTATAAGCTTATTAATCAATCCGAACGATTAATAAGCTTATTAATCAATCGGATAGTTAATAAGCTTATAAATAAGCGTATTTAATAATCCGGTCTATTAATAAGCTTATTAATAGATGCGAATTGCTTATCTATAAGCTTACTAATAAGCTTATTAATAAGCAATATTAACAAACGGTATATCTAGAGAGAGAAACATAGAGAGAGAAAGTACCAGTTTAATCGGGGAAGAAGAAGGAAGAATGAAACGAGTTTGTTAAAGCGTATATATATATCCAGAAGTAAAAAGACGAAAATACCCCTGCAGTATAAATTGGGGGATTTAATCTCAGCCATCGGATGAGATGGAGATGGATGGTGGGGATGAGTCCCTTTGTATCTTAGAAAACTTTGGTATCCAAAAGAACTTAAATCTATATTTAAACTATAAAAACAGATAGAATTAATAAGGATTAACTTCATATACCACCTTACTTTTCAAATCAATTTCATATATATCCTAATTGTAAGTATTAAATGCATAATGTAAATGTTTGAGTATATATGAAATTGATTTGAAAAGTAGGATGATATATGAAATTGGCCTATTTAATAAAATGATTTTTATCTTATCAATTGAATGATAAGGATGAATCTTACTATCCGGAAAAAAATTTAACATTAAAAAATAACTCTTCTTATAATATATTTTCTCTATACTGAATCAAATACAATTTTAATGTAAATTTAAATCCAAATCCAACGACAAAACCCGTTTGGTTTGAACTCGGGTTTTACTTTAGATGTAAGTTTATAAAGTAGGAGGTTTAGGATTGAGTAAAATTTGAATTTAATATAGGTTTTTGAAGAGAGAAATAATTATTATTATATAAAACAACTATGTTTTATAAATTAATTATAAAATATATATTAAAATTATTGCTAGAAAACAAAAGTAGAACATCGAATTAAGTAAATGTATGGCTGAAATACAAAGGACATAAAATTTGTCAAAGGTTTTGTCTAAAAGTTGAGTCACCTTATGGATTTTGCACAGTCCCTTCAAATATGGTATCAAACACTATTTAAAAATCCATCTAATCACACCAAACGTTAGATTTAACCCATCTTTAACTCCAAACCCTAACCCTCTATACCAAACGGGCCCTAAAATTACACTGATCTATAAACCAAACGTGCCTATTATAGCATGGATATAAAATTACACTGTTCTATAAGTATCTAAACTGAATCCACATAAGTTACCAATTTAATTAAAGTAGATATCCCAAATCGATATACCATGCATATCTATACCTTCTTTAATTTATCGACTACACTATAAATATAAGCCTTAAACGTATCAACCAAAATCATAAGTCATAACAACAAAAAGTATTCTATCGTTCTCTAAAAGATTTAGGGTTTCTTGTACTCTTTAGTTCGATCCAAGTCACGTACTTTACAATTCTAACAATGTCGTCTTCTTCTTCGTCATCAAAGATGATCGAGCTCAGCAGTTCCGATGGTGCGTTGTTTACGGTAGAGGAGAAGGTAGTGTTGCAGTCAGAGACGATCAAACACATGATCGAAGATGATTGTGCTGACACCACCATTCCTCTCCCCAACGTCACCAGCAAAATCTTAGCCAAGGTTATTGAGTACTGTAAAAAACATGTTGAGGCACCAGATTCTGCAGAGAAGGTTTCTGAGGATGATCTCAAATCTTTTGACACTGACTTTGTTAAAGTGGATCAGGGTACTTTGTTTGATATGATTCTGGTACGTATTATGTGATGATCTTCTTCTTTTTAGTATCGAACCACTGGCATAGTTTTATATTGAATATATTGGTTGTTAACTTTTCTTTAATTTGATTTCAGGCCGCAAACTATCTCAACATCAAAGGCCTGTTGGATTTAACGTGTCAAACTGTTGCTGATATGATCAAAGGAAAGACACCTGAGGAGATCCGTAAGACGTTCAACATCATAAACGATTTCACTCCCGAGGAAGAAGAGGAGGTTAGGAGGGAGAACGCTTGGGCTTTTGAGTAGTTTCAAGTCATATTTTTGCAATTATCTTTATGTTTTTCCAATTTCGTTATTCTTTAGTATGTTTTTAAAGACTTAGGCATCTCTTTATTAAATTCATAATTCACATGTTGTTATATTGGAGGTGTGTTGGTTAATTAAGTTGGTTTTAGTGGCTAAAGTTTATTGTGTTTTGGATCAAATTTGACATGTACTTAGTTTTCTGTAATACTCAGAAAGTATTACACTGTTTGGGCTAAACGCACTTGGCAGCCTCCATAAAGGTTAAAAAGTGGATGCTAAATTGGTGCGAGTTGGATTGTTTGAAGCTCATTGAGTTAATTATGGATGGGTCATGATCAGTCAAGCTGTCTAGCTTGTTACTGATCAATTATTAACATTATTGTTAGAAATTAGTTGCTAATCAAATATGTTGCCCCAAAGAGACCTAGATGGCTAGATTGTAACGGAAGGTTTAAGCCTCTAACTAGTATTGTGGCCTACACCACGGACGAACCAAAGTGGACTATTTAGTTACTTTTGTTTCTTGAGACATGCATTTAGAAAGGTCAGACTCCAGATGATCGAGTCATTAAGTTTAAAGATGACTTGAGCATGTTCATGTCAAACTCTATTGAGTTCCAAACAGATATCCGTACAAAAAAATCAACTCGAAAAATATATAATGAGCTGAGTGGAGTTTATGAGAATACAAATTAATATTTTTGATTTCATGTCCTGTGTTAAAAACAAAGTTCTATACCCCTTTTTCCTGGCGAGGCGTTAAAGCAGATTTACTTTTTGGTTATAGTTTGACTAGGGTTTCCCTGGCGACATGTCGCCAGAGATAATCCGGTCAAAACCAGATACCAAGTGAAAGAGCGCGAAATTTTCCCTCCAAAGTTTCCTTGGCGACATGTCGTCAGGGAAACTTTGTCCCTACTTATCCCTGGCGACCGTCCATCGTATTTAACAAAAATTATTTTTGCTAATAACCTGTCAAACTTATCCCTGGCGACATGTCGCAGGGGAAACTTTTGCCATACGTAATTAGTTTCAAAGTTAAGCACAAAATGTGTGGCGGGCTTTTACCCGCCAAATCCCAAAAGTTTCTCTGGCGACATGTCGCCAGGGAAACTCCCTGTCATATATTTAATTAGTTTTTGCTTGTTATGAAAAATTATTAATTATTCCATATAATTATTATTTTAACTATCGATCCGATGTTATTTTATTTTTGCGACGTTTATATAATAAAAATGAGACATTTATAAAACAAATATTTATTTATTCCAAATAATTATTATTTTAACTATCGATCTGATGTTATTTTATTTTTGCGACGTTTATATAATAAAAATGAGACATTTATAAAACAAACATTTATTTATTCATAATATTATACATAGCCCTTGTGGAATCAAATGGAAAACTTACAAACAGACATTACTAATCAACTTAAAGTTCGTGAATTCGTGCACCCGATTACTACTCAATGCTAAGATTTTCTATTTCATTTAAAAGCTCATGAAGTATTGCAGCCGATTGACATGCTGGTCTTCAGGATGCCTTTCCATTTCTAGTCTTGCCTCTAACATCTTTATCTTTAAATCTTTGATCTTGCAATTTGAGCACTCAGTGGTTGCAGATTCAGAAGATCCTGTAGAAGAACTTGGATGTATTGAACGCCTTGAAGGAGAACCTTGAGGTGTTGAAGATCCAGAGGAAGATCTTATACGGAGTTGGAGATCTAGATCATCCTTCCATATAAAATTTCCACATCCATAATCTTGTTTTTTTTGTTGTTACAAAATAAAAAAAATGACATGACATGTTATTTTAAAAATCACACATATTACATAAATAAAAATACTTTAGATTGTTTACCTTCGAAAGAGGACATGCATAATAAAGTTTACCAAAGCTATGGTGTTGATGTGACTGTCTCAACACTATATATCCATTTCCACATGTACACTTATAAGCTTCACGGGGATCCATCTGCTACCAAATCGGGTGGTGGTGGTGGTGAGTTTGGTAGGAGATGATAAGTGTGTGTGTGTGATATGCTGATGATAAGTGTGTGTGAATCCTTTTATGGTCAAAAAGTGAGGGAAATGGTTAACATTTTCCCGCCAATGTTTTCTCGCCAACATTTTCCCGCCAATGTTTTCCCGCCAACGTTTTCCCGCTAATAGTTAAACGTTAGATGTTCAATGGATGAGTCAGCATGTCTTGGTTACACGTTTGATGTTCAATGGATGACCCGGTTTGTTATGGTTATACGTTTGATGTTCATTGGATGACCCGGTTTGTTATGGTTATACGTTGGATGTTCAATGGATGAGTCGGTATGCATTTGTTAAACGTTAGATGTTCAATGGATGAGTCGGTATGTCTTGGTTACACGTTAGATGTTCAATAAATGAGCCGGCATGTCTTGGTTACACGTTAGATGTTCAATGGATGAGTCGGTATGCATTTGTTAAACATTAGATGTTCAATGGATGAGTCGGCATGTCTTGGTTACACGTTAGATGTTCAATGGATGACCCGGTTTGTTATGGTTATACGTTTGATGTTCAATGGATGACCCGGTTTGTTATGGTTATACGTTTGATGTTCAATGGATGACCCGGTTTGTTATGGTTATACGTTGGATGTTCAATGGATGAGTCGGTATGCATTTGTTAAACGTTAGATGTTCAATAGATGAGTCGGTATGTGCTGGTTACACGTTAGATGTTCAATAAATGAGTCGGCATGTCTTGGTTACACGTTAGATGTTCAATGGATGAGTCGGTTTGCATTTGTTAAACATTAGATGTTCAATGGATGAGTCGGTATGTTTTGGTTACAAGTTAGATGTTCATTGGATGAGTCGGTATGCATTTGTTAAACATTAGATGTTCAATGGATGAGTCGGTATGTTTTGGTTACACGTTAGATGTTCAACGGATGAGTCGGTATGCATTTGTTAAACATTAGATGTTCAATGGTTGAGTCGGCATGTCTTGGTTACATGTTAGATGTTCAATGGATGACCCGGTTTGTTATGGTTATATGTTTGATGTTCAATGGATGACCCGGTTTGTTATGGTTATACGTTTGATGTTCAATGGATGACCCGGTTTGTTATGGTTATACGTTGGATGTTCAATGGATGAGTCGGTATGCATTTGTTAAACGTTAGATGTTCAATGGATGAGTCGGTATGTGTTGGTTACACGTTAGATGTTCAATAAATGAGTCGGCATGTCTTGGTTACACGTTAGATGTTCAATGGATGAGTCGGTATGTTTTGGTTACACGTTAGATGTTCATTGGATGAGTCGGTATGCATTTGTTAAACAGTAGATGTTCAATAGATGAGTCGGCATGTCTTGGTTACACGTTAGATGTTCAATGGATGACCCGGTTTGTTATGGTTATACGTTTGATGTTCAATGGATGAACCGGTTTATTATGGTTATACGTTTGATGTTCAATGGATGACCCGGTTTGTTATGGTTATACGTTGGATGTTCAATGGATGAGTCGGTATGCATTTGTTAAAAGTTAGATGTTCAATGGATGAGTCGGTATGTGTTGGTTACACGTTAGATGTTCAATAAATGAGTCGGTATGTCTTGGTTACACGTTAGATGTTCAATGGATGAGTCGGTTTGCATTTGTTAAACATTAGATGTTCAATGGATGAGTCGGTATGTTTTGGTTACACGTTAGATGTTCATTAGATGAGTAGACATGTCTTGGTTTCATGTTAGATGTTCAATGGATGAGTAGACATGTCTTGGTTACACGTTAGATGTTCAAAGCATGAGTCGGCATGTCTTGGTTACACGTTAGATGTTCAATGGATGACTCGACATGTCTTGGTTACATGTTAGATGTTCAATGGATGAGTTGGTATGCATTTGTTAAACGTTAGATGTTAAATGGTTACCGAATTAGAATAAATCGAGAAACTAAACATAATAAATCGGAATGAATTTAGAAATTAAACTGACCGGGATGATATTATTATTTTATAAATAATTATAATTATTTTATAAATAATAATAATTATTTTATAAATAGTAATAATAATTATTATTATTTTATAAATAATAATAATAATTATTATTATTTTATTACTAATTATAATAATATATAAGTAACAATAAATTTTAATACCACAAAAATTATCCCTTGCGACATATTTGAATATCCCTGGTGACATGTTGCCAGGGATAATTTCCCTGGCGACACGTCACCAGGGAAGGTTTGGGAGATACGACAAAACAATTTAGGTACGTGTATATGCGTTGAAAAGTCAAAGGTATCCTTGGCGACATGTCGCCAGGGAAACTTTGTCACACCCCTCCAAAAACTTTCAATCACGCGCGTTTTCGGCTAAACGACAAAAGTAGATAGTATCCGTGGCGACATGTCGCCAGGGATTGTCGCCAGAGAAACTATGGACCTTTATTGACCAGATCTGCTTCTCTTTTCTCACAACACTTATCCAAAAAAAATCATCTCATTCGCTGCTGTTGCTGCTGTATCACCACCACCACCACTCTCCTCCACACCCTTCGCTGTTATATCACCACCACCACCACTCACCACCACTCTCCTCCACACCTGCACACGTGCACTCACCACCACTCACCACCATCTCCATTCGCCAACACCACCACCACGCCATCTACATTCACCGGCACCACCACCATCGCAATCTATATTAACGTTTTTTATATAATTATATATTGTAATTGATAGTTTAAGGTTTTTTTATATAATTTTTTTTATAATTTATATTGTAATTGATTTTTTTATATAACTTATATTATAATTGATAGTATATTTGGTTTTGTTTTTACATATCCGGTCACCGCAGCCGAGTCCCGACCGTAGCCGAGCCCGACCACAGCCGAGACCCGACCGCAGCCGAGCCCCGACCACAGTCGCGCCCCGACCACAGCCGAGACCCGACCACTCTTTAACGGTATGTTTTTTTAACTTTTAATTGTAATTGATAATACATATTGTTTTTTTAGTTTTTTTTAGATTCCCTGGCGACATGTCGTCTGGGATGTTTAAACTTGTTAATTTTTGTTAAACGTAAATCCAAACACTCCTTATGTTACCTATTTGATGAGAATAAATTCTAATAATCTTTTTTGGATAAGCTGATTTCAAACAGGTTAACCTGGCTTATCAAAATAAGCTGTTTGATAACAGCTTATCCTAATAAGCTTATCAGGATAAGCTGTTTGATAACAGCTTATCCTGATAAGCTTATCAAAATAAGCTGTTTGAAAACAGCTTATCATGATAAGCTTATCAGAATAAGCTGCTTATTCTGATAAGCTTATCGGGATAAGCTATTTTCAAACAGCTTACTCTGATAAGCTTATCGGGATAAGCTGTTTTCAAACAACTTATTCTAATAAGCTTATCAGAATAAGCTGTTTGAAAACAGCTTATTCTGATAAGCTTATCGGGATAAGTTGTTTTCAAACAGCTTATTCTGATAAGCTTATCAAAATAAGTTGTTTTTATTATATGATATAAATGTTTTATTAGACTAAGCCTTAGGAATGTTTTAGGATTTTAACGATTAATTTCGGAAAATTCCCGTTTGAAATTGATCAACCTATAGAAAACCCGTCCGAAGTTAATTTATTAGGAATTAACTTCGGAAAGTCCCCTGTTTGGGACTGCATTTTGAATGTTTTGTCACATTTAGGATATGAATGCGTATAACCGATTTAGTATTTGAGATGATTTCGACAGTGTTTCTCCTTTACTCCTACGAATATGTCTTTAAACACATATTTGGGGAGTTGAGGGGAAATGCTGCCAAATTTTCTCAAATAGTAAATCGGTTATACGCATTCATATATGAGACGAAACATTCAAAGGGTGGGTAAGGATTGCCTTCCATAGTTGCACTAGGTGAACATAGTATTTTCTATACTTGATAATTATATATTTTAATAAATATTATTATATAATTATATACTTTATAAATAATAATTATATATTTTATAATTATTTTTTATAATTTGATATAATACATATTATTATTTATGAAATATATAATAATTATTTTTTAAAATTCCTTGTGTTAATTAAGTTGCATATAATAACTAAATGTATCGTTAAAACACAGTTATGGTACTCATTGATAAGAGTTGGACACGGTTAGAGCGTCATCAGCCAGAATTTATATTGGGTCTTACTAGTTTTGTAAAGCATTCCAGGAAGTTTGTGAATCGTTTTAATGAGATACCATGTCCATGCAAGCGTTGTCGAACAAGACTCCCGGTACATATCGACCTTCTTTAGAACCACGTTATGAAGTCCGGGTTTGACAACATATACAACATGGGTACACCATGGTGAACCTGCTCCTCCTACACCTACACCTCCTCCACCACCACCGCCACTGCCAATAATAGATAACACAAGACAACCTTTGATTAGTGACATGACATCGTTACTTGATGATCTTACCTATATGCCTCCGGACTATATTCCTCCTCCACCTCCTCCCAACTCAAGTAACAGACGGAATCAAGCTAACGAGTTTGAAGAGTTATATCGCAGTGCCAATGAGCCGTTGTACCCTGGTTGTGTAGAAGCGACTCGATTAGACTTTATGGCAAAGTTTACACATTATAAGGCCAAAGGTAAAATCACCGATACCATATTCAATGATATTCTAGAGTAGATGCAAACTATCTTTCCCCCAAGCAGAGGATTCAAGCTCCCACCGTCATACTATGCAATAAAGAAGACATTTAAAACGATCGGGTTAGGGTATGATTCGATACATGCTTGTGAACACGATTGTTGCTTATTTCGGGAAGGATACGTCGATTTGGATTTCTGTTCGGTGTGTAATACAAGTAGATGGAAAGACACTAACACGCCAGGGAAGAAAGTTCCTAAGAAGGTGTTGCGTTACTTTCCGATCATTCCTAGACTACAACGTTTGTACAAGTCTAGTAAAAGTGCAAAGGATATGATTTGGCATGCTACTGGAAAGTGTACGGAGCCCGGTAAGATGCAACACCCGTGTGATGGTGCGGCTTGGAAGAAATTTGATGCCAAGTATGGTGATTTTGCAGCAGAACCAAGAAATGTTCGATTAGGGTTGGCTGCTGATGGTTTCAATCCATTCGGCAACCTTAGTCAGACTTACAGCATGTGGCCGGTGATATTGACAACATACAACCTGCCTCCGTGGTTGTGTATGAAAGAGAGTTCTTTAATGCTGACGCTGTTAATTCCTGGCCCTAAATCCCCGTGCAAGGACATTTATGTTTACTTGAGACCTTTAATTGATGATCTAAAACTTTTATGGGATGGTGTCAGTACTATAGACCAAGCTACAGGCGAGGAATTCACCATGAGAGCGATGCTTTTATGGACCATCAATGATTTTCCGGCTCGAAGTAGTTTGTCTGGGTATAGTGGGCAAGGTTACAAGGCTTGCCCTACATGTAATGACGACACTTCATCTCTTCATGTGGCAAGCAAAATAGTTTATGTTGGCCACAGAAGATTCTTACCGCCCCGCCATAAATCCAGGACTTAACGATTATTCAATGGTAAACCCGAACACCAGCCCCGTCCTAGAACATTTACCATGGACCGAATTAACGATCAACACGCTTCACTGCCAAATCGACTGCCCGGTAAACATAAGAATTTTGGGGGTGTGAAGATAACACGCAATTTTCGTGTTGAGCCTAACTGGTCTAAACGGTCTATTTTTACGATCTTGAGTATTGGCCTTTTCTTTCACTAAGACACAATTTAGACATCATGCATATCGAAAAAAATGTGTTAGAGGCCATCCTGAACACTTTGTTGATGAATGACAAATCTAAAGATACTGTCAAGGCAAGACAATACTTGGAAAAGTTGGGCATTCGAAAAAGCTTGTGGCTCACCCAAAGTAAAAACGGGAAGTGAAAGAAGTCTCAGGCTTCGTATTCCTTCACACCATAGAACAGGAAAAAGTTTTGTTAGTACATCAAAAGTGTTAAACTACCAGATGGGTTCGGATCCAACTTCAAGCACAAAGTGACCGATAACGATACCAGTATAACGGGCATGAAGTCTCATGACTGTCATATAATGATGCAACGTTTACTTCCTTTCGCACTTCAGGAATACTTGCCTACTAAGATTGCAAGACCACTGATCGACCTATGTAACTTGTTTAAGCAACTCTGCTCTGCAACTTTAATGGTGGATGACATGTTGACTACTGTAAAAAAGGTGGTTGACATTTTGTGCGATCTTGAGCTCATATATCCTCCTGATTTCTTTGACATTATGGTTCACTTGGTTATCCATTTACCTGATGAGGCCATTGAAGGCGGGCCTATCCGCCCCCCGGTGGATGTATCCATTTGAAAGATACATGAAAGAGCTAAAAGGTTATGTACGAAATAAATCTAAGCCAGAAGGTTCGATTGCGGAGGGTTATGTTGCACAAGAAGCATTGACTTTCTGTTCTAAGTATTTTTGGGATAATGTTATCACTAAATTTAATCGTCTCGACCGTAATGTGGACCCCCCTCCTTCAACGTGTCAGTTTCAGGTGTTCCGATCGGTATGTCACCCGCTTGGGAAAAAGTCGTTTATTCTGTTCCCTTATCAAGAGTTCAAGAAAGTGGAATGGTATGTACTAAACAACAGTCTTGAAATCGACAAGTATATTTCCGAGTTCAAGAGGTACGCGTTTTTTTTTTGAAACTTCTTTTTGTTAACAATAACGACTTATTCTAATACCATGAACGTTTTTCAGATCATATCCTGACAAAGACACACAAAAAGAATTCCCCGCGTGGTTTGGGAATAAGGTAAACTTAGACTTATCTTGTGTACTTACCTATAAAAAATAATATTATTATAAGTAGTTTTCTGTACCTAATCCTTTATACCTCATAGATCCGTCAACGTCACGTAGACAATGACAAAGACCCAGAGGTTATCAGCACCAGCGAGTTATTCGCTTTGGCTTGTGGACCATCACCGCATCCAATCTCACTAAACTCTTGCATAGTCTACGGTGTGAGGTATGTCGTGTACAGTCGCGATGAACGTCGTACAACTCAAAACAGCGGCATTTATGCGCCTGGCCTTGAGAACACAATGGCTTATGGTCAGCTTCAACAGATCCTCATGTTTAGTTATTTGTCATTCAGTGTTGTGTTGTTCAAAGTTAAGTGGTTCGACACTCGCCTCACATTACGTAAACAACGTCTTATCAATAGAAACAACATGACACAACTCACCGACACAAGAGCTGATTGGTGGAAAGATGATCAATACATTCTCGCAACATAAGTCAAACAAGTCTTCTACATTGAAGATAAGAACAAACCCAACTGGAAGGTCGTTGAACATGTTAATCATAAAAGTTTTCCAACGGGGGTGTCATAGTGTCAGATGCCATTCCTGATATTATACATTTCGACAACTCATCTGATCTACCACTTTCCACTGATTTGAATGACTTGGGTGATGTGACCTTGAATATAGATGGCCACGAAACGGAGGTTGATGCACCGCCAAATATCATTGATGTTGATGACGAAGACGATGGTATTACTGATGATGAAGACGTCCCTCATGATTTAAGTGATGAAGAACGTGTGAATGATGATGATGGTGAAGACAGAGTTTATTCCAGTGAAGAAGAAAATTGACCTTTAGTTGTAACTTGCAAAAGACACTTATTTGTTTGAATGAATGAATCTAATTGTTGCGGATTGTTTAAATGTGTATATTTATTTGGATGTGTTGTATTTGGATTTGTGCATGCTTATATTATTTTGTTCATGAATTTGTCTATGTTATGCTAATTGTACTTGTACAGATGTTAGCAGATGCTGCAGGATCACACGGTGGTGACGGTGGTGGTGAGGATGAACCTCCTACGCCAAACATCCGCAGCGGTTGTTTTGCCTTATTTAGAAATAAAGGTAAGAATAGTTGGATTATTGTAACACAATCATAAATTTGGTGCATATATATGTTGCTTGTCTTGAACTTTTATGACTTTGTCACTCACTTGATTTTTGCAGGCAAAGGCAAAAGAAAAGAAAATTTGGGCGGCAGAGAGGCCGGTAGAAAGACTCGGGGCATTACCCGATGTATCGATTTGTTGGAGGAAGTTGGTGAGCATGGCCTTGTCCCGATAGATTTTGAAGAAAAATCTTTCCGGC
Source organism: Glebionis coronaria (assembly GCA_025667525.1). Classification (NCBI taxonomy): domain Eukaryota; kingdom Viridiplantae; phylum Streptophyta; class Magnoliopsida; order Asterales; family Asteraceae; genus Glebionis; species Glebionis coronaria. The sequence goes on from CM046880.1 coordinate 478,623,011, forward strand.
CTCGCGGCGCGCATGCTCAGCATTTATCTAATTACATCGGGGATTGTATCAGGAGGCTCGTGCCACTGTACTACCCAAGTTGGAATGATGTCCCTGATGAGATCACGACGTTGGTTTGGGCGAACATAGAGGTCAGTTATCATTTTTATGTTCAAAACATTATTGTGTTTATTTATTTAATGGTGTATATATTTAAATAAACTTGTTTATATATTTATATCATATAAATAAATAACAAATTTAAATAAATATACAAATTGTCTCTTATTTATTTATATCATATAAATTTAATTTAAATATATATATAAAAAAATTCGAATAAATATAAAAAAAAAATAAATAAATATATATTTGATGAGAATAATGTAATAAGCTTTTTCGGATAAGCTTATCAGAACAAGCTGTTTGAATACAACTTATCTTGATAAGCTTATCAGAACAAGCTGTGTGAAAATAGCTTGTTTTGATATGCTTATCAGGATAAGCTGTTTTCAAACAGCTTGTTCTGATATGCTTATCAGGATAAGCTGTTTTCAAACAGCTTGTCCTGATAATCTTATCAGAACAAGCTGTTTTCAAACAGCTTGTCCTGATAAGCTTATCAGAACAAGTTGTTTTCAAAAAGCTTATGCTTATCAGGATAAGTTGTTTTTATTATAAAAAATTAAATAAATATATAAGCCATTAAATAAATAAAAAAAATAATGTATAAATTATATCTCTAACTCTAACTCTGTGTTTGTTTTATTTGTTGTATATGAATGCAGTCTAAGTTTAATTTGACGCCACACAAGAGTGATCATGATAAATGGAAGGGTATACGTGGCAGCATCAATCAAATGCTTACAAAGAGTTACAATTCTCGAAAAAATACGTTCAAGACAAAGCATTGGGTCCGAGACATCGATACTGTCACGGTAGACATAGGCAGAGTCCGCAGCGAGCGTCCTGAGGAAATTACTTCCGAGGACTGGAAAAAACAGATCGCACTTTGGAGTAATCCGGATTATGAGAAAAGATGCCTGACGAACTCCCAGAACCGATCTAAGCAGAAGACGCCGAGTCGGCAGGGATCCCGATCGTTGGCACGCCTTCGAGACGTAGTGGTGAGAAATTCTATAATTAATTTACATACATATATGTCTTTGATTATATGTTTTGGTGTGTTGTGATTTTTGGTTTTGAATTTGCTTCATTCTATATATGCGTGTCTATGTATGTACAGACGCAAGCTGCAATTGAAGCTGATGTGCCACCCCCGACTGTCATTGATCACTTCTTCATTGCGCACACCGACCAGGATGGGAATTTTCCTTGCGATGCGGACCGCGTTATGTATGTAAGTATTTTTTTTCAAATTAATTAATTAATTAATTTTTTTTTGGATATGCCTTGGTTTTTTACTATTTCCTGCCAATAAATAATGTACCAACCCGACTAATAAATAATATACTAATTGTCGTTTGTTTTTGTCACTTCATTAGGAAAGGATGCTTGCGATGAAGGCTGAAGGCAAACATACAGACGACGAGATCAACCGTATCTGCCGAGCTGGAAAGCAGCGAGGCCACATGCCCGGTGTCGGCCAGATAGTGCCGAGAAGGACTGCTCAATATATTCCTCCTCCTGCCATCGACCCACGATTGGAACAAGCGGCTCAAGTGTTTGACTTTATGAGAAGTGACTATAGGTTTGCCGATGCGTTCTCAGCATTTCTATCGGGTGGTGCTAGCGGGAGTGGCACGGGAGGCAGCGGTAGTGGCGCCGGCGGGAGTGGCACGGGAGGCAGCGGTAGTGGCACGTGTGGGAGTGGCAGGAGTGGTAATGATAATGTCGACGGGTAGAATGGCAATAATGGTTAGTATGCTTGTCTTGTTTTTCCTACCTTAGCATGCAAGTTTAATAATTGTAAACCCCGAATTGCAAGTTTAATAAGTGTAACTAGGAACTTTGTACTCAAGTTGTGACATATGTATTTGTATTGATCGAGAGGTTATATGTTATTATGTTTTGGTACTAGATTCGTGGTAGATTTTTAGTATTTGTATCTTCAGGTTTTGTATTTGTATTCCCAGGTTTTGGTAGATTTTTTCCGGAAAACTTACGGAAAAAATCTCGAAATAGCCTGCTGTGCAGGCTGCTAAAAAAATGTCAAAGTTTCCCTGGCTACATGTTGCCAGGGAAACCATACACTCGCTCGACTTTCAGAAAATTCATCAAAGTTTCCCTTGCGACATGTCGCCAGGGAAACTTGGACTCGCTTGACTTTCTTAAAAGTCAGCCAAGTCTCCCCGGCGACATGTCACCAGGGAAACTCAAGCACAACGTTGACTTGTCAACGCCAGGCATTGACTTGTTAACGCTACGAATAGTTTCTCTGGCGACATGTCGCCATGGCTACTCAAGCACAACGTTGACTTGTCAACGCCATGCATTGACTTGTCAACGCTACGAATTCAAGAGGTACGCGTCGTCAGGAAAACTCAAGCACAACGTTGACTTGTCAACGCCAGGCATTGACTTGTCAACGCTACGAATAGTTTCCCTGACGACATGTCACCAGGGAAAAGTGAGGTTTAATAATCATTTTTACTTAAGTTTGTTAATCAGCCAACTTTTCCCTGACGACATATGTCGCCAGGGAAACTTTCCCGCACCAAATCCAGCGTGGCACCAATTTTTGAACCAAAGAGCTGCGGGGCCCACTTGCCAGGGAAACCCGAAATAGTCGCCAGGGAAACAATCCCGCACCAGCCTTCGTTGGCGACGTTTCCCTGGCGACATGTCGCCAATGATTCACTTTCCCTGGCGACATGTCGCCAGAGAAACGTCATAAATTTGGCCGGGGAAAGGGTCGAATATTGTAGTGGCATGGATATAAAATTAAACTGTTCTAGAAATATCTAAACTGAATCCACATAAGTTACCAATTTAATTTAAGTAGATATCCCAAATCGATATACCATACATATCTATACCTTCTTTAATTTATCGACTACACTATAAATATAAGCCTTAAACGTATCAACCAATATCATAAGTCATAACAACAAAAAGTGTTCTATCGTTCTCTAAAAAATTTAGGGTTTCTTATACTCTTTCGTTCGATCCAAGTCACGTACTTTACAATTCTAACAATGTCGTCTTCTTCTTCGTCATCAAAGATGATCGAGCTCAGCAGTTCCGATGGTGTGTTGTTTACAGTAGAGGAGAAGGTAGTGTTGCAGTCAGAGACGATCAAACACATGATCGAAGATGATTGTGCTGACACCACCATCCCTCTCCCCAACGTCACCAGCAAAATCTTAGCCAAGGTTATTGAGTACTGTAAGAAGCATGTTGAGGCACCAGATTCTGCAGATAAGGTTGCTGAGGAAGATCTCAAATCTTTTGACACTGACTTTGTTAAAGTGGATCAGGGTACTTTGTTTGATATGATTCTGGTACGTATTATGTGATGATCTTCTTCTTTTTAGTATCGAACTACTGGCCTAGTTTTATATTGAATATATTGGTTGTTAACTTTTCTTTAATTTCTTTTCAGGCCGCAAACTATCTCAACATCAAAGGCCTGTTGGATTTAACGTGTCAAACTGTTGCTGATATGATCAAAGGAAAGACACCTGAGGAGATCCGTAAGACGTTCAACATCATAAACGATTTCACTCCCGAGGAAGAAGAGGAGGTTAGGAGGGAGAACGCTTGGGCTTTTGAGTAGTTTCAAGACATATTTTTGCAATTATCTTTATGTTTTTCCAATTTTGTTATTCTTTAGTATGTTTTTAAAGACTTAGGCATCTCTTTATTAAATTCATAATTCACATGTTGTTATATTGGAGGTGTGTTGGTTAATTAAGTTGGTTTTAGTGGCTAAAGTTTATTGTGTTTTGGATCAAATTTGACATGTACTTAGTTTTCTGTAATACTCAGAAAGTATTACACTGTTTGGGCTAAACGCACTTGGCAGCCTCCATAAAGGTTAAAAAGTGGATGCTAAATTGGTGCGAGTTGGGATTGTTTGAAGCTCATTGAGTTAATTATGGATGTGTCATGATCAGTCTAGCTGTCTAGCTTGTTACTGATCAACTATTAACATTATTGTTAGAAATTAGTTGCTAATCAAATATGTTGCCCCAAGAGACCTAGATGGCTAGATTGTAACGGAAGGTTTAAGCCTCTAACTAGTATTGTGGCCTACACCACGGACGAACCAAAGTGGACTATTTAGTTACTTTTGTTTCTTGAGACATGCATTTAGAAAGGTCAGACTCCAGATGATCGAGTCATTAAGTTTAAACATGACTTGAGCATGTTCATGTCAAACTCTATTGAGTTCCAAACAGATATCCGTACAAAAATCAACTCGAAAAATATACAATGAGCTGAGTGGAGTTTATGAGAATACAAATTAATATTTTTGATTTCATGTCCTGTGTTAAAAAGAATACATTATATAAGTAACTAGGGCTAACAAAGGCTTAATTGAGTTGATTTTGAACATAAGTCTAACTTAATCAAGCTCCTGATGCAATATTTTGAACATTTTCTATAGCTAGGCTAGCTATTTTAAGACTCGTCAAATCAAGTTCAAAATTAGCTTAATATTTTTGCTTTGAGCTCGAGTGTGAGTGCAAGCTTATCTTGGCTCATTTGCAGCACTCTATAGGGATGTGAGGACACAGACATCTGATTATAGCCACGGCACTAAATGGTCTGCAAACAATGGAATTCCAATGACAGTCAATCAAAGAAACATCTGCCCCATTTGACACCCTTGGAGGTGTTTTGACACAATTATACAGAGTTATGTCACCTACAAGCAAAAGACTCGTTTTGGTTTTTTATTCTAGATTTCTTAAGATTGGCCTGGTCCGATTTAGATACAGATTGAGTCAACAAATGAAACTCAACTTGTTTAGACCAACTCAAAATTGTCCATACCTAGTAGACAACCTATGTGTAACACATTAGTAATTTTGCCACAGACAGTTCAGTTTTTGTGGCTAGAATGAATCTATAGTCAAATTGATGGTTTATAGAGTTCATAACAATTATTTAAAACCCTAATATGAATCAAAGAGCGCATAGCGGAAGCGATTAACAAGATTATTAATTTAACACAATTATATTAATCAAGATTAGGGTTAGATACATTTATCCTAGCAAGATCCACAAGACGACGGAACGAACGGCAACTAGGGTTTATCACGAACACCACCAAGAATATAATCTAAAGGAAGATTATATCACGCTCTTGTACACACGTAATACGGCGAGTTAACCGTGAGTCTAGCACGAACAAACCGAGCTTCAACGCTTATGGATTATCTACCCAATAACCTTCGAGAGGGATTAGGACTAGATATTTAGCTAAATCGAAAACCAAACAAAACCCTAAGGTTGTTGTTGGCCGGCGATCGCAAGAAGAGAGGGAGAGGGATGGGTGAAAAATTATGAAGGCCTTGGGTGTTTATATAGACTTGACAAAACTTGGTCTCCAAGTAAAACACCAATTAGGAAAGAAAATCTTTCCTCCCTTCCTTTTTTTCTCCTTAGGTCGACGCCCCATCAAGCCCACCAAGGGCTTCCAGAACTTTCCCGTTTTCCTTCTTTTAGCTTCTATTTAATTCCATAATGATCGTTATAACTTAACTTTTATTTATTAACGATCGTTAGTTAAGCTTTGGTTTGATTTAATAAATATATATATAATATATTCTATAAATAAATTAACCATTTACGTTATGTGTGCAATCCTGTGATCCCGAGTTCGATCCTATCGTACAACTATTAATTTTAAGTCCATAAACTTTCAGCTCCCACTTGGACAAAATTCTAATATCGTGATCACATTGACTAGCGTCTAGTTACACTAGCAATGTCACTAGTACAAACCGGGTAAGGCCTCCTGGACAAGAACCTTTTAATGATTGTATCATTATTATCCTTTCATTTCAAATACATTGTTAATAAGGATATGGATCTCAGTCATTCCTTTATTAACTATTTTGTTTCTCGTTTACGGATATAGCAAGATTACCAAAACAAATTTGGGTGTGGCCACACAAACATCTTACTACTCCCCCAAGGGGCCCAGTTGTATTTATACTTCAAATATAATTTGAAAGAAACGAATCTCATTTCGACTACAAGCAAAACACATGAACTTTTGCAACACTTCTGAAAATAACCCTTATGACTACCAGTTACGTTTAGCGTTAGGTTACCTTACAGAAATGCACTACATTCAATGCAGTTTTATGGTATCTTAGGTCTAAGGATAACTATTTATGATTTACTTAATGACAAAGATCCATAAAGTAAAATCGTATAGTTGGGATAAGTCCAATATTTGATCCATCAAATATCACCCAAAATTGACCAATATACTTCCAAGTATACTTTGTCACTATTTTGAATTGTCTTAGTTTAATAATACTCCCATATTATTAATCGACAACGGACATTTAGAAACATCAAAATGCTCACGGATTAAAACATGTAAAATAGGACACAAAATCAAATAACATAAAAATAAACGAAATCCAATCTTTATTTCATCAATTCAATAATGTCTTACATCCTTTATCCAAATACTAATCAACAGATTTATTGCATGAATTCGCTAGCTAGTTGCAGCCCAATTGCCTTGGCATGCTTAACTACCTTTGGCCTAGATAAAGCCTTAGTAAAAGGATCAGCTACGTTATCATCTGTGTGAACTTTTATCAATTTTATTTCTCGAGCTTCTACTTGTTCTCGAACGTAGTGATATCTACGTTTAAAGTGTCTGGCGCCTTTCATAACTCCAGGGTCATTGGCGAATATAATTGCCGCAGAATTGTCGAATATATATATCAATAGGTTCTTTAATTGAAGGCATCACTCCAAGATCTCCAATAAACTTCCTAATCCAAACAGCTTCCATTGCGGCTTCTGAAGCGGCCATGTACTCAGATTGAGTTGCATGCATAGCAATGGTTTTCTGCTTACTGCTCTTCCAGTCAACTACTCCTCCATTGATGACAAACACGTAACCCGTCTGAGACTTCGTATCGTCTTTATCACATTGCCAGGACGCATCACAGAACCCTGTTACATTCAGTTCTGTGTCTGGTTTACCCCCGAATACCAAAAACATATCTTTCGTACTCCTCAAATATTTTAGAATATGTTTAACAGCAGTCTAGTGGAACTTTCCTGGATTCTGTTGGTATCTACTGACCAAGTTCTGAGCAAACGCCACATCAGGCCTTGTGCATCTTACATCATACATAATAGATCCTACTGCCGAAGCATATGGCACCTTCTGCATGTAAGCCACCTCTTCAGGTGATGATGCATCTTTCTCATGACTTAACTCATGCTTAACCTCCATCGGTAAGAAACCTTTCTTAGAGTTATGCATGTTATATTTCTTCAATATCTTATCAATATAAGCATCTTGACTAAGACCAATTAACCGTCTACTCCTATCTCGATAGATTTTAATTCCCAGAATATACGCAGCATCTCCCAAATCTTTCATAGAAAAACATTTACCAAGATAATCCTTAACTTCCTTAAGTCTTGGAATGTTACTTCCCATGATCAATATGTCATCGACATATTGAATTAGGAACACTACATTACTCCAACTAGCTTTGTGGTATACACATGGCTCATCACGATTTTGAATAAATCCGAACTTTTTGATTTCTTCATCAAATCGCTTATTCCATTGACGTGATGCTTGATTCAAACCATAAATAGATCTTTGAAGTTTGCACACGCGCTTTGGATATTTAGGATCAACGTACCCTTCCGGTTGTTGCATATAGATATCTTCATCTAAGCGACCGTTCAAGAAGGCAGTTTTAACATCCATTGGTCATATCTCATAGTCATAGTATGCTGCTATAGCTATGAGAATCCTAATAGCTCGCAAGTCTGCTACAGGAGAAAAGGTCTCCTCGTAGTCTATGCCAAAAGTTTGAGTAAAACCTTTAGCCACTAAACGTGCTTTATAGGATTGTACATCACCATCCATGTCAATTTTCTTCTTATAGATCCACCTATTTTTCACTAATTTAGCATTTTTAGGTGCGTCTACAAGAATCCAAACATCATTGATTTCCATGGATTTCATTTCCTCATTCATCGCAACTATCCATTTTAACTTTTCTGGATCAGACATTGTGGATCGATAGTTAGCAGGTTCACCAAGATCCCCTACTTCCTCCTCATCATCCTCTATGTAAAGACATAGTTTGTCTGGCGCACGTATAGTCCTTTGAGACCTACGTGGAGGAATTAATTCTGGTGGAACACTCAGACTTTCTGGTTCTACAGGAATTTCTTCGCTAGTATTTTCAGAAGGCAATATCTTCTTAAATTTCTTCAAGATCATAATTTCTCCCACTGAATTCTTGATTTACAAGATCATTTTCAAGGAAGTCTCCATACCGAGCCACAACTATTTTGTTCTCAGCCGGATAATAAAAATAGTAACCCATAGTTTCCTTAGGGTAACCTACAAAGATACATTTAACTGAGCGTTGTTGGAGTTTATCTCCAGAGTCACGTTTCACATACGCCTCACAACCCCAGACTTTCAAATAAGACAAATATGGCTTCTTGCCATGCCATAGTTCATATGGTGTCTTATCAACCTTCTTTGTGGGAACCATATTCAGAATACGAACAGCAGATTCAAAAGCATAATCCCAAAAAGATAATGGTAAAGTTGTAAGATTAAACATAGATAGTACCATATCCAATAATGTACGATTTCTCCTTTCAGATACACCATTTTGTTGTGGAGTATACGGAGAATTAAGTTTCTGAACAATTCTATTCTTACTTAAATAATCTTGAAACTCTTGACTTAAATATTCACCACCACGATCAGAACGAAGAGCTTTAATCTTCTTTCCTAGTTGTAACTCTACTTCTGCTTTAAACGTCTTGAATGTTTCAAATACCTCATGTTTATGTTTAAGTAAATAAACATAACCATAACGGCTATAATCATCCGTAAACATCAAGAAGTAGCTAGCACCTTTCCTTGACACATGTCTAAGTGGTCCACACACATCAGTATGTATCAAACCAAGTAGTTCAGTAGCCCTTTCAATATTGCTATTAAAAGGTTTCTTGGTCATCTTTCCAGAGATACAAGATTCACATTTATCAAATGATTCATCATTGATACTTTCTAAAAGCCCATCACGTTGAAGCTTTTGTATGCGAGTCTTCCCAATATGGGAAAGCCTACAATGCCAAAGATAAGAAGAGTTCTTGTCTAACTTACTCTTCTTATTCATGCTAAAAACAGAATTATTTTTCCTCTTGGAATTTTTATCATGCATGTTAATTTCAAAAACACCATTCACAGAAATTGCATCAAAATAGAATAGACCATCTTTGAAAACAGAAATTCTATTATTATCAATCGTGTGAGTAAATCCAAGATCCAACATACAAAAAAAGGAAATGACACCCCTAACAATTGTAGGTGCATAGTGACAATTATTTAAAAACAGTACTAAACCCGAAGGTAAAACTAATTTAAATATTTCTATACCTTCAACCGCTGCTTGTGCGCCATTGCCCACTTGCAGAAATTATTCCCCATAGGTAAGCCTCATTTTCAACTCAAATCCCTGCAGGGTATTACAAATATTAATACCACATCCCGTATCATATACCCAGGAGTTTGATTTGTATGAAAGATTAAATAACTCTATCATAAATAAGTTACCAGAAGATGGTGCTGCAGCAGCTTGCTCAGCCTTCTTCTTATGTTCTGCCATTTCATGGAGATAGAGAGAGCAATTCCTCTTCCAGTGTCCAGTCATCTTGCAGTAGTGACAAGTCTCATCTTTCAGAGATTTCTTAGCAAAGTTCTCCTTCGGCTTTGATGTAGTCGCAACTTGCTTGCTCTTATCAACCTTGCCTTTGCCTTTCTGCTTCTTATTCACTTGCGGTTTTGGTTTCGACACTCTACCCTTTTGTACATGAAGTACTTGAGGAGTAGCAGTGGATGCCTTATCTTTCAAACCCTTTTCGAAGTCAATGAGCATTGCATGCAAATCATTAATTGTCTTCCCCGTGCAATGCATATTATAGTTACGAATGAAATCATTGAAGTCCTTATTAAGGGACCTATTGATCAAGTTAATAACCATATTATGATCAAAGGGTTGTCCTAGTGCGATGAGTTGTTCCATATAACCCCTCATCTCTATATAATGAGCACTTACGGACTTTCCAAGAGCTTGCTTGCAACTATGTAGAGCATCAACCAGATCATAGATCTCTACAGCTTGCGGCGTTTCATACACAGCCTTGAGTTCATCAAGCATTTGCTGAGGTGAAGCTAGCTCATACTTCCTTTGAAGTGATGGAGCCATTCTTCCTAACATTACAGCAGCCACCTCATGGTGCTTCTTAACGTTAGCAGCGTGTTGAAGCCTTTCCGCATCAGTTGCTCCATCAGCAAGATCCTCCGGAAAAGGAGTTTCCAAGATATTGATAGTACCCGCTGCTCTCAGAACAATTCTTAGTGAGCGATACCAATCATTGAAATTAGGGCCAGTAAGTTCAGGCCGTTCAAAGAAAGATTTGAACGCCGAGCTTATTGTCAGATTGTTTTCGGGTTGAGCCATTTCTACATAAATAAGTTTAAACATTAGTATTTTCGATAATACAATTCAAGAAAATAAAATTACCCCGGTATTAAAACCATATTATTTTTCTTGAAAAAACTAGAATCCATATTGACATAGATTTATCACATCAGTTGATCTGCTAGTGACAAATGTATTCAACACAGTAACTTGTCGAACAATAATTGCCAAACAAATTGCAATTTCTAGATATGTCAGGGATTTACATTGCCAAAATCATTTGCATTGTAAACATGTTTTATCCCTTCTTTATGCCTTAAGTTTCCAGTTCTCACTGAGTAACTTAATTAAGTCGACTAATCTAAAGAACGTAAAACCTTCATGTGTAATCTTATTCAGTCATGAAGTTTTCTCTCCATTACAACATCGTCCGATATCTTATATGACGACAGTTGTAACTTCAAGTGTTCGTCAATTAGAGGGCATATGACTTAAATTTTAGGGTATAGATTTTGGTGTCAAAATCATGTATGGAGAAGCATGCATACATCTCCATAACATAAGTTTAATAAAAACATTTAGTAAACTTTTTGGTGAGACTAAAAGTTCATCATATACTTGCAAGTTGAGGTATTGATTAAACCAATTAAAGATTTTACACACAACTAAATTCACACCGTACTTTTTCTAGAACTATAGTTATAGCACAAAGCAATAACCTTATTCATTTGTGTTTCGGATGTGAATTAATGTAGTTAAATCAACCTTAAAGAATTGTACCAATAAAAACCGTAGGTAATACCAATTTTGACGTACAGGCGAGCCGGGAATTTGGTCAGTGCTGAAGTAATACACGGCTTTTTCCTGTATAAAAATTAAGTTCGTTGAAGTTCGTTGTGTTGGTCTAATCGAACTGATCTTAGCTCCCTATGTGTGACTTCGTTTCATTTTGGTGGAACAAAGTTGTGTCGTTGTACTTTTGAAAATTAAAGGTGCAGAACAATTAAAGTAAAAGTGCTATTATAATAAATCTAAGTCTAATTAAAATAAAATGCAAGTATTTAAAAACGTGACTAAAATTAAAGGCACTAAAGTAAATTACGTGAATATAAATCTATCTAAGGCAAACTTAAAGTGCGACTAAAACTAAGGCAAGTCTAAAATAAAACTAAGGCAAATAATCTTAAAGTGCAATTAAATAAAAGACAAGAAAAATAAAGCTTGAAAATAAAAATCAAAGACGAAAGCTAATAAGAACCTGAATACAGCTCATTCGGAATAAACCTTCGTTTGGAACAATCACTCGTCCTAAATGTCACCTTTGGTTGAAATGATTCTTCTTCACTTGGAATATTACCAAAATCCTTGATCTGGAACAAATTGGTCTGAATATGTCACCTATCCAAAACAGTGCTTCGTTCGGAACTTACTGATTCGGAACTTGTAAAATCTGCCTTGATTCGGAAGTATTAGGTCACCCCTTGATTCGGAATTTTCCGGATGAAGCTCTTGATTCGGAAGTTTTGAACTTCCGAATGAACCTTCCTTGAGTCGGAAAATGACCCTTGATCCGGAACTTTTGGAAGTTCCGAATGAACAACCTTGACTCGGAAGTTTATGACTTTCGAAAGAAAAGCCTTTATTCGGAACTTTGGTCCTTGATTCGGAACTTTAAGTTGATTCGGAACTTTTGGAAAGTTCCGGATGAAACCCTTGGTTCAGAACTTTGGAGTTCCGAATGAATCCCTTTGGTTCGGAAGTTTTAACTTCGTCCGGAACTTTGAAAGTTCCGGATGAACAAGCTTGGTTCGGAACTTTTGGAGTTCCGGATGAAACCTTGATTCGGAAGTTTCCGAATGAACCCTGCTTGGTTCGGAAGTTTTGGACTTCCGAATGAACAAGTTTGGTTCGGAAGTTTGGACTTCCGAATGAACACTTCAGTCCTTTCCTTGCCTTGACTCGGAACTCTTCCTGGAAAGATCAGAAACAAGGCAAACACCCCCGAAGAACAAGGAAAACAGTAGCAGCAGATATAATAACAAAATAATCAAAATCAAACACACAGATAATAATAAACAGTAACGAATCAATGAAATAACATCAACAAACAATTAAAAACATGAAATCAAATAACTTTAACCACAATAATCAAAAACATTTAAGATCAAAATAAAAGCATAAACATGATCATAACATAAACACATGAATCAAAGAATGAGAAAGGTAGATAAGAGATTGACAAGATAAAATAAAGATTTGACAAGAATTAAAATGAAAACTTACTTGGAATTAAATGGTAATTAAGGTGCATAACATGAATTTAAATGACATGAAAAGTAAATGACAAGTATTTAAATGGTGGAAGACTAATTGTCACCTTAGCCAACAAAAACAAATGCTTAACAATCTAAACTATTTATAGGGGAGGATTAGGAAGCTTCCTCCCCTCCTTCATTTCTTGTTAATTGCAAGATTAAGTCCTTCCTTCATTTAATCTTCATTAATTGCGTCATTAGTCCTTTTCTTCTAATCTTTCTTTTAAGTTTGGACTTTAAGGACTCGTGGCTCGGGATATCTTTTGAACTCGTCTTTAATTTCTTCAATCAAATAGACTTGAGTTTCTCGGCTTTTGATAAACTTCCGTCTTTTGACTTTTTCTTCGATAAATCTTCAGAATTGGTCTTGGACTTCCGTTCTTTTTCCACTCTTGACTTCTCGACTCCGTCTTTCATCTTTTTCTTCAATAAAAGCCGTGAATGCCCGTGAATTCCCGTGTTTTCTCCACTTTTCACCTTTTCATCCTAAATCACAACAAAAACACAAACCACGCATAATTCCGACATAAAAGACATAAAATACACGTTTAGGTCCGGTTATTATTGTAATTAAGTGGTAGAAAAGATGGTTGTTTACACACCTATCAAATCCCCTACACTTGACCATTGCAATGTCCTCATGCAATGCATTAGTTACAAAGCAAGATTACACTTTTCATCATAATCAATCCACGTTGGCCTTTTTTAAAGAGATAGAAAATTGAAAACATACAAAATAAAGAAATCAAAAGCATACCTTGGTTTTGAAAATGTTATGAATAATCATCATCCTCAAGTTTTCACTTTCTCCAAACCAAGCTTAAAAACGAGATCATTGTTATTATAAGTTAGTAGACTATCACGAACTCATGTGGGCCAATTACTCACTTAGACTCCCTTATTCCTAGGTGTATCTCTTATATTTTATTATTTGTCTTGAATGATCACGAAGATGCATTGTTTGACTTATTTCGATAGTTATTTAGTGTGAAAATAAAGTGCACGATTTAATCAATAGTTAGCTAAAGGACCAAATCTTTTAAAACTGCTTCTCGGGATATCAAAAAGTTCATATCTTGGCATAACTTGGTTCGCGATTTGAGACCTTTCTCGGGCCGATATTTGGCAGCGACTTCATACTTCAAATCTTGAGAGACGTTCATGAAATAATGGCCTTCTCTTCATAATTAGAATTTCTTCACTTGAAGTTTTGAGAGATTCATACTTGGACCATGACTTCTTCATTTTTCTCCAATCATTATTTTGGACTTTGATATACAACGATCCGCCTCCTTTTATGACTTGGATCTATTTATCCTCATACCTTGTTAGGGTCTTTTCGGATACACTTCTCCATGACTTATGGGGAGTTTTGCTTTACGTCGTGTGTCTCGATCCTTCATATTGATTTTCGATAAATGATTCTTCACATCACTTTTGATCTTTAGCAACAAAACATAGCCCTCATGCCTTGTTAGGGCCTTTTCGGACTCGCCAATCTTCGCGCCCCGCTTCATAAGTTATGCCTTGGCTATGAACTCTCGTCATTACCGAGCAACTTTTAAACGATCTGGGGCTAGAAGCTAAGTAACTTTTCAAATCGTACAACCTTATTTATTAGCAAATAAATTATTAGCAAGCGATGGGAGAATAGGCTCATAATTAACTCACATAAATTCATGAAAGAATACCGAACTTATAATTGGCTCTATCATCTCTCGTTCTCCACAGTTTAAAATCTCAAGTAATGAGACTCGTGGATACTTAGCCTATTAAATCAAAGTTTTGGGTTTTCGAGTCGCCTATAGGATCTTGCAAATTCTTAGACTTTTTCAAGCTTAGAAATCGCATTTTAAAATTCCCTTGATAAACGACTCTCTAGGATCAATTATAGGAACTTGCGAAAAGTTCTTGTTCTTAACCCGTGAGAGTTAAGACTTTCGCGTTTTATAGCTCCCTATATAAAAGCCTAGAAAAACTTGACTTAAACATGTTAAGGATACTAGCTAGAGTAAACTCGGATTGAGTCAAAAGATTCACAACGTTTGAAAATTAAAACCACTTATGAAACATTTATTCTAGCAAAGAAAGAAAATAACTATACAAAAGGGAAAAACTAATAGGCCAAAATAGATCAAAAATTTTGAAAAATGTCGAAAAATTGATTTTCCGGTTAAAATGAGGACAAATACAAGGAAAAGACCACTTAACTTCGATAGAAGTCCCCCCTACACTTAAGATAAACATTGTCCTCAATGTTTAAGCATGTGGGAGTAAGCTCCCCTACACTTAGGACATTGTGCACGTTGTTTAAATCTTGCTAAGGAAAGGATAACTAAAGAGATTCCTATTTTAATATTTGAGAAAATATATAAAATAGTGAATCGAAAAGAGTTTAGGATAGAACCGGGAAGAAATAGAACACGGAATCACGAGTCGTCAAGAATCATCACGAGTGGATCATTGAAGCTCGAATCCTTGATTAAGAAGTGAGGAGAGGAAATAGCAATCCAAAGGGTCCCCCCTACACTTATGGTAAAGAAAGCGAAAGGATAGATGCATGGGTTGCCTCCCAAGAAGCGCTTGGTTTTTGTTAACCGAGTCGTGAGCCTGACTCGACCTTGATCATCAACGGAAGTAGCATGAAACAAATCCACCCGGATCAAAGACATAGTTTTCATCCATCAATAAGAAAGAGCTTAAGGCGAACAAGGCAAGCCAAAAGAGAAGTGGCAAGGTTCCCTTAAGCAGTGATGGAGCACGGTGGAAGCAAAGTTGAAGTGGAGCAAGCATGTCTTCAAAATTTCCAAAGATATTTCCTTTTAATTCATCAGGTGGATACTGAGATGGCTTAAAGATTTCAATACCGGGGTCGAACACCTTTTCCTTCAGGGGAAAATAGCACTCAGGCTCAGCCGAGTGTGAAGAAGATCCGCAAAGAAGCACAACCTCGTCCTCAGAAGTGGGACAAAGAGGTGTCAAATCATACGTGCAACGGATTTCGGTGTCGATCGGTTTCTTCTCCTTTGACAAAATGCTCTTCAAATCCAAAGTAGGATCAAGGCGATAATCTTCAAAGTCCAAAGGAGGAGCATCACTCTCATGAGGGAAGTATGTGTTAAGAAATTCAGAAAAATCTTCCTCAAATGAATAATCGTCCAAAGTAGGATCGATTGATGGTGAAGGATCTTCATCATGTGAAGAATCGCTCGATAGAGTATCAACCTCATCGAAATCATCGAAAGTGGGCAGCTCGGGACACTCAGAAGTACAATCAAAATCATCGGAATCTGAGCTAGAATCATCTTGATCATAAGCATCAAAGACCGGTTGTGAATCATAAATGGGAGAAGCGTCCAAAGTAGGGAGAGAATCATCCACATTATCTTCAAAGAGTGGATTATCAGTGGAAGACTCGAATAGAGGATTGTCATAGACGGTAAAGTCATCGAGCACATGTATCATATTCACTGATTCTCGGCCTCCAAAGGATTTGCCTGTAAGCTTCCCCATTTTAAAAACTTTAGAATCATCCCCGACTCGTAAGATTAACTCACCTTCGGCCACATCTACTAAAGCACGTCCGGTTCTCAAAAATGGCCGACCAAGTATTAAAGGAATACGAGGGTCCATTTCATAATCAACTACGACAAAATCGACCGGGAAAGTAAATGTGCCAACTTTGATGAACACGTCTTCGGCTATACCAACGGGGTAAGCGAGAGTGCGGTTTGCAAGTTCGAGAGTCATCTTTGTTGGAATGAGGTCGGGCAATGATAGTGTTTTCCAAACACTCAGTGGCATCAAATTAATACTAGCCCCGAGATCAGCAAGGGCAGTAAATTCTTCAGTTTTGTTGAACACGCAAGGCAACACAAAATGACCGGGATCTCCAAGCTTTTCCGGAAGTTCTCTAAGAAGGACTGCAGAGCAGTTTTCATTTAACCGTGTGTTGGCGAGTTCAATCAGCTTCTCCTTCTTGCTAAGCAATTCCTTGAATGCTTTGACAAATTTCGGCATGTGGCAAAGTGCTTCAACAAGGCTAATGTTGATGGTCATTTTAGATAGCATATCCACATATTTCGATACTTGACAATCATTCTTGGTTAGCTCGTTGGTCTTGCCTATGCGAGAAGGGTATGGGATTCTAGGTTGATAAGGGTTAGGTGAAGGTGTAGTTGGTGAAGGTTGTGATGTTGAAGGGTCCTTCCGAGATACATCGTCATGACGAGGCGGAGACGGTAATGGTGCACTACTACTAGGTGTAGGAGGAGTAGGGATACATGGTGGTGGAGGAGGTGTGGATGATGGTGGTGGAATAGGTGGATCGACAATGGTAAGTCCACTACGCGTAGTTATAGCACTCACATTAGCTCGCGGATTGGGGACGGTGTTTGAAGGTAGAGAACCCGAAGAAGAAGAAGGTTGAGCTTCGGGCAAGAAACTAGCCAACAGATTCTTTAATTCAGTTGTTTGAGTGATGAAGGAAGATTGAAGATTTTCACGAACCTCGGTTCTGATGTCATTACCTTGCTTCAAGATATCTCCTTTCAAATTGATTATTTGGCTCTGTAGATTCTTGATTTGCTCACCTTGAGTTCTCATGATTGTGTCAACATCGGGATTAATGGGTGGGTGTTGTTGGGTGGGTGGTTGATAAGGGTTAGAAGCACGAGGTGGGATTTGGTTGCTTCTATTGTAGTTGTTGGCGGGATTTTGGTTTTGAGGAGAAAAACCGGGTGAAAGGTAGTTGTTGGAACGGTAGCTCAGCAGATTTCTATCCCCTTGTTGTCTAGCTTGGTAATTTTCCGGTGAATAATTACCGTAAGCTGCATACACATTTTCCGGATTTCCTTGTGTCGAAGGACAATCGGTGTATGAGTGAGGACCGCCACATGTTTCACAAGGATTAGCAACTGCTTTAACTTGATGTTGTTGTTGGTTTGAAGCGAGAAGCGTAATACTTTTGCTCATTTCGGCCATCATGCGGGTGAGTTCGGTCATCTCAGGGTTTGCTGAGGTTGAGGAAACATTGACTCTCGGGTTGTTCCTTGAAGATGCAGAGGAATCCCAGTTCTTGTGGTGAGTAGTCATGTTCTCAATAAACTCTCTACACTCCTCGGGTCTCCTTTTCATGAATGTGCCACCGGCGGCTGCATTGATCGTATCACGATCTCGAAAAGTCAATCCGTTGTAGAAAGTATCTATCAAAGTGACGGGAAGCATGTTGTGGTTTGGACAACGGTCGATCAAGACATTATATCTCTCCCAAGCGTCAAAAAGAGATTCATCGGGATCTTGCATGAAACCGCTGATCTGATTGCGAAGGCTTGTGACCATGGATGGTGGAAAGTAGCGCGATAAAAATCGTTGAGTCATGTCATCCCAAGTGTGAATAGAATTCTTCGGGAGACGATCAAACCATTTCTCGGCATGATGCGATAAAGTATGTGGAAAGATTTGTAAGAGGATTACATCCATTGTGGCACCAGGCAACTTCATGCTTTGGGTGATTGTAATGAACTTGTCGAGGTGTTTGTTGGCATCATCATCAGGCAATCCTCTAAATGGGTTTGTTTGCACTTGCTGAATCATGTGGTGCTTCAACGAAAACTCAGGAGCGTTGATTTGCATCGGTGCAATCGGTCCTCCTCGTCCAAACATTGTTGGTTGACAAAGTTCCTCCATGGTCCGAAGATCGGGCTGTGGAAGAGCATTGTTGTTATTATTATTATTCAGGTTCGGTGGAATGTTGTTGTTGTTAACACCTGCCATATCTAAATCTTCTTGAGGCTCGGGCTCTTGATAATTAGAAGATCTAGTACGCATACACCTGAAAATGCAAAAGAAAAAGAAACCAAACACAAAAACAATATATATACACAATAAAGATAAAATCTTTTTGGATTTTTGAAATTTTTAATTTTTATGGTTTTTTATCAATTTTTAATTTTTATGATTTTTTGAATTTTTTTTAGGCAAGAAAAATAACGTTCACAAGTAAACGGATCCCAAAAAGCAACGTGTCTAGCACAGAAAACTGTTGATCTTAAATAAAAGAGCCGGCAGCGGCGCCATTTAATACACGGCTTTTGCCTGTATAAAAATTAAGTTCGTTGAAGTTCGTTGTGTTGGTCTAATCGAATTGATCTTAGCTCCCTATGTGTGACTTCGTTTTATTTTGGTGGAACAAAGCTGTGTCGTTGTAGTTTTGAAAATTAAAGGTGCAGAACAATTAAAGTAAAAGTGCTATTATAATAAATCTAAGTCTAATTAAAATAAAATGCAAGTATTTAAAAACGTGACTAAAATTAAAGGCACTAAAGTAAATTACGTGAATATAAATCTATCTAAGGCAAACTTAAAGTGCGACTAAAACTAAGGCAAGTCTAAAATAAAACTAAGGCAAATAATCTTAAAGTGCAATTAAATAAAAGACAAGAAAAATAAAGCTTGAAAATAAAAATCAAAGACGAAAGCTAATAAGAACCTGAATACAGCTCATTCGGAATAAACCTTCGTTTGGAACAATCACTCGTCCTAAATGTCACCTTTGGTTGAAATGATTCTTCTTCACTTGGAATATTACCAAAATCCTTGATCCGGAACAAATTGGTCTGAATATGTCACCTATCCAAAACAATGCTTCGTTCGGAACTTACTGATTCGGAACTTGTAAAATCTGCCTTGATTCGGAAGTATTAGGTCACCCCTTGATTCGGAATTTTCCGGATGAAGCTCTTGATTCGGAAGTTTTGAACTTCCGAATGAACCTTCCTTGAGTCGGAAAATGACCCTTGATCCGGAACTTTTGGAAGTTCCGAATGAACAACCTTGACTCGGAAGTTTATGACTTCCGAAAGAAAAGCCTTTATTCGGAACTTTGGTCCTTGATTCGGAACTTTAAGTTGATTCGGAACTTTTGGAAAGTTCCGGATGAAACCCTTGGTTCAGAACTTTGGAGTTCCGAATGAACCCCTTTGGTTCGGAAGTTTTAACTTCGTCCGGAACTTTGAAAGTTCCGGATGAACAAGCTTGGTTCGGAACTTTTGGAGTTCCGGATGAAACCTTGATTCGGAAGTTTCCGAATGAACCCTGCTTGGTTCGGAAGTTTTGGACTTCCGAATGAACAAGTTTGGTTCGGAAGTTTGGACTTCCGAATGAACACTTCAGTCCTTTCCTTGCCTTGACTCGGAACTCTTCCTGGAAAGATCAGAAACAAGGCAAACACCCCCGAAGAACAAGGAAAACAGTAGCAGCAGATATAATAACAAAATAATCAAAATCAAACACACGGATAATAATAAACAGTAACGAATCAATGAAATAACATCAACAAACAATTAAAAACATGAAATCAAATAACTTTAACCACAATAATCAAAAACATTTAAGATCAAAATAAAAGCATAAACATGATCATAGCATAAACACATGAATCAAAGAATGAGAAAGGTAGATAAGAGATTGACAAGATAAAATAAAGATTTGACAAGAATTAAAATGAAAACTTACTTGGAATTAAATGGTAATTAAGGTGCATAACATGAATTTAAATGACATGAAAAGTAAATGACAAGTATTTAAATGGTGGAAGACTAATTGTCACCTTAGCCAACAAAAACAAATGCTTAACAATCTAAACTATTTATATGGGCGGATTAGGAAGCTTCCTCCCCTCCTTCATTTCTTGTTAATTGCAAGATTAAGTCCTTCCTTCATTTAATCTTCATTAATTGCGTCATTAGTCCTTTTCTTCTAATCTTTCTTTTAAGTTTGGACTTTAAGGACTCGTGGCTCGGGATATCTTTTGAACTCGTCTTTAATTTCTTCAATAAAATAGACTTGAGTTTCTCGGCTTTTGATAAACTTCCGTCTTTTGACTTTTTCTTCGATAAATCTTCAGAATTGGTCTTGGACTTCCGTTCTTTTTCCACTCTTGACTTCTCGACTCCGTCTTTCATCTTTTTCTTCAATAAAAGCCGTGAATGCCCGTGAATTCCCGTGTTTTCTCCACTTTTCACCTTTTCATCCTAAATCACAACAAAAACACAAACCACGCATAATTCCGACATAAAAGACATAAAATAAACGTTTAGGTCCGGTTATTATTGTAATTAAGTGGTAGAAAAGATGGGTGTTTACACACCTATCAAATCCCCTACACTTGACCATTGCAATGTCCTCATGCAATGCATTAGTTACAAAGCAAGATTACACTTTTCATCATAATCAATCCACGTTGGCCTTTTTTAAAGAGATAGAAAATTGAAAACATACAAAATAAAGAAATCAAAAACATACCTTGGTTTTGAAAATGTTATGAATAATCATCATCCTCAAGTTTTCACTTTCTCCAAACCAAGCTTAAAAACGAGATCATTGTTATTATAAGTTAGTAGACTATCACGAACTCATGTGGGCCAATTACTCACTTAGACTCCCTTATTCCTAGGTGTATCTCTTATATTTTATTATTTGTCTTGAATGATCACGAAGATGCATTGTTTGACTTATTTCGATAGTTATTTAGTCTGAAAATAAAGTGCACGGTTTAATCAATAGTTAGCTAAAGGACCAAATCTTTTAAAACTGCTTCTCGGGATATCAAAAAGTTCATATCTTGGCATAACTTGGTTCGCGATTTGAGACCTTTCTCGGGCCGATATTTGGCAGCGACTTCATACTTCAAATCTTGAGAGACATTCATGAAATAATGGCCTTCTCTTCATAATTAGAATTTCTTCACTTGAAGTTTTGAGAGATTCATACTTGGACCACGACTTCTTCATTTTTCTCCAATCATTATTTTGGACTTTGATATACAACGATCCGCCTCCTTTTATGACTTGGATCTATTTATCCTCATACCTTGTTAGGGTCTTTTCGGATACACTTCTCCATGACTTTTGGGGAGTTTTGCTTTACGTCGTGTGTCTCGATCCTTCATATTGATTTTCGATAAATGATTCTTCACATCACTTTTGATCTTTAGCAACAAAACATAGCCCTCATGCCTTGTTAGGGCCTTTTCGGACTCGCCAATCTTCGCGCCCCGCTTCATAAGTTATGTCTTGGCTATGAACTCTCGTCATTACCGAGCAACTTTTAAACGATCTGGGGCTAGAAGCTAAGTAACTTTTCAAATCGTACAACCTTATTTATTAGCAAATAAATTATTAGCAAGCGATGGGAGAATAGGCTCATAATTAACTCACATAAATTCATGAAAGAATACCGAACTTATAATTGGCTCTATCATCTCTCGTTCTCCACAGTTTAAAATCTCAAGTAATGAGACTCGTGGATACTTAGCCTATTAAATCAAAGTTTTGGGTTTTCGAGTCGCCTATATGATCTTGCAAATTCTTAGACTTTTTCAAGCTTAGAAATCGCATTTTAAAGTTCCCTTGATAAACGACTCTCTAGGATCAATTATAGGAACTTGCGAAAAGTTCTTGTTCTTAACCCGTGAGAGTTAAGACTTTCGCGTTTTATAGCTCCCTATATAAAAGCCTAGCAAAACTTGACTTAAACATGTTAAGGATACTAGCTAGAGTAAACTCGGATTGAGTCAAAAGATTCACAACGTTTGAAAATTAAAACCACTTATGAAACATTTATTCTAGCAAAGAAAGAAAATAACTATACAAAAGGGAAAAACTAATAGGCCAAAATAGATCAAAAATTTTGAAAAATGTCGAAAAATTGATTTTCCGGTTAAAATGAGGACAAATACAAGGAAAAGACCACTTAACTTCGATAGAAGTCCCCCCTACACTTAAGATAAACATTGTCCTCAATGTTTAAGCATGTGGGAGTAAGCTCCCCTACACTTAGGACATTGTGCACGTTGTTTAAATCTCGCTAAGGAAAGGATAACTAAAGAGATTCCTATTTTAATATTTGAGAAAATATATAAAATAGTGAATCGAAAAGAGTTTAGGATAGAACCGGGAAGAAATAGAACACGGAATCACGAGTCGTCAAGAATCATCACGAGTGGATCATTGAAGCTCGAATCCCTGATTAAGAAGTGAGGAGAGGAAATAGCAATCCAAAGGGTCCCCCCTACACTTATGGTAAAGAAAGCGAAAGGATAGATGCATGGGTTGCCTCCCAAGAAGCGCTTGGTTTTTGTTAACCGAGTCGTGAGCCTGACTCGACCTTGATCATCAACGGAAGTAGCATGAAACAAATCCACCCAGATCAAAGACATAGTTTTCATCCATCAATAAGCAAGAGCTTAAGGCGAACAAGGCAAGCCAAAAGAGAAGTGGCAAGGTTCCCTTAAGCAGTGATGGAGCACGGTGGAAGCAAAGTTGAAGTGGAGCAAGCATGTCTTCAAAATTTCCAAAGATATTTCCTTTTAATTCATCAGGTGGATACTGAGATGGCTTAAAGATTTCAATACCGGGGTCGAACACCTTTTCCTTCAGGGGAAAATAGCACTCAGGCTCAGCCGAGTGTGAAGAAGATCCGCAAAGAAGCACAACCTCGTCCTCAGAAGTGGGACAAAGAGGTGTCAAATCATACGTGCAACGGATTTCGGTGTCGATCGGTTTCTTCTCCTTTGACAAAATGCTCTTCAAATCCAAAGTAGGATCAAGGCGATAATCTTCAAAGTCCAAAGGAGGAGCATCACTCTCATGAGGGAAGTATGTGTTAAGAAATTCAGAAAAAACTTCCTCAAATGAATAATCGTCCAAAGTAGGATCGATTGATGGTGAAGGATCTTCATCATGTGAAGAATCGCTCGATAGAGTATCAGCCTCATCGAAATCATCGAAAGTGGGCAGCTCGGGACACTCAGAAGTACAATCAAAATCATCGGAATCTGAGCTAGAATCATCTTGATCATAAGCATCAAAGACCGGTTGTGAATCATAAATGGGAGAAGCGTCCAAAGTAGGGAGAGAATCATCCACATTATCTTCAAAGAGTGGATTATCAGTGGAAGACTCGAATAGAGGATTGTCATAGACGGTAAAGTCATCGAGCACATGTATCATATTCACTGATTCTCGGCCTCCAAAGGATTTGCTTGTAATCTTCCCCATTTTAAAAACTTTAGAATCATCCCTGACTCGTAAGATTAACTCACCTTCGGCCACATCTACTAAAGCACGTCCGGTTCTCAAAAATGGCCGACCAAGTATTAAAGGAATAGAGGGTCCATTTCATAATCAACTACGACAAAATCGACCGGGAAAGTAAATGTGCCAACTTTGATGAACACGTCTTCGGCTATACCAACGGGGTAAGCGAGAGTGCGGTTTGCAAGTTCGAGAGTCATCTTTGTTGGAATGAGGTCGGGCAATGATAGTGTTTTCCAAACACTCAGTGGCATCAAATTAATACTAGCCCCGAGATCAGCAAGGGCAGTAAATTCTTCAGTTTTGTTGAACACGCAAGGCAACACAAAACGACCGGGATCTCCAAGCTTTTCCGGAAGTTCTCTAAGAAGGACTGCAGAGCAGTTTTCATTTAACCGTGTGTTGGCGAGTTCAATCAGCTTCTCCTTCTTGCTAAGCAATTCCTTGAATGCTTTGACAAATTTCGGCATGTGGCAAAGTGCTTCAACAAGGCTAATGTTGATGGTCATTTTAGATAGCATATCCACATATTTCGATACTTGACAATCATTCTTGGTTAGCTCGTTGGTCTTGCCTATGCGAGAAGGGTATGGGATTCTAGGTTGATAAGGGTTAGGTGAAGGTGTAGTTGGTGAAGGTTGTGATGTTGAAGGGTCCTTCCGAGATACATCGTCATGACGAGGCGGAGACGGTAATGGTGCACTACTACTAGGTGTAGGAGGAGTAGGGATACATGGTGGTGGAGGAGGTGTGGATGATGGTGGTGGAATAGGTGGATCGACAATGGTAAGTCCACTACGCGTAGTTATAGCACTCACATTAGCTCGCGGATTGGGGACGGTGTTTGAAGGTAGAGAACCCGAAGAAGAAGAAGGTTGAGCTTCGGGCAAGAAACTAGCCAACAGATTCTTTAATTCAGTTGTTTGAGTGATGAAGGAAGATTGAAGATTTTCAGGAACCTCGGTTCTGATGTCATTACCTTGCTTCAAGATATCTCCTTTCAAATTGATTATTTGGCTCTGTAGATTCTTGATTTGCTCACCTTGAGTTCTCATGATTGTGTCAACATCGGGATTAATGGGTGGGTGTTGTTGGGTGGGTGGTTGATAAGGGTTAGAAGCACGAGGTGGGATTTGGTTGCTTCTATTGTAGTTGTTGGCGGGATTTTGGTTTTGAGGAGAAAAACCGGGTGAAAGGTAGTTGTTTGAACGGTAGCTCAGCAGATTTCTATCCCCTTGTTGTCTAGCTTGGTAATTTTCCGGTGAATAATTACCGTAAGCTGCATACACATTTTCCGGATTTCCTTGTGTCGAAGGACAATCGGTGTATGAGTGAGGACCGCCACATGTTTCACAAGGATTAGCAACTGCTTTAACTTGATGTTGTTGTTGGTTTGAAGCGAGAAGCGTAATACTTTTGCTCATTTCGGCCATCATGCGGGTGAGTTCGGTCATCTCAGGGTTTGCTGAGGTTGAGGAAACATTGACTCTCGGGTTGTTCCTTGAAGATGCAGAGGAATCCCAGTTCTTGTGGTGAGTAGTCATGTTCTCAATTAACTCTCTACACTCCTCGGGTCTCCTTTTCATGAATGTGCCACCGGCGGCTGCATTGATCGTATCACGATCTCGAAAAGTCAATCCGTTGTAGAAAGTATCTATCAAAGTGACGGGAAGCATGTTGTGGTTTGGACAACGGTTGATCAAGACATTATATCTCTCCCAAGCGTCAAAAAGAGATTCATCGGGATCTTGCATGAAACCGCTGATCTGATTGCGAAGGCTTGTGACCATGGATGGTGGAAAGTAGCGCGATAAAAATCGTTGAGTCATGTCATCCCAAGTGTGAATAGAATTCTTCGGGAGACGATCAAACCATTTCTCGGCATGATGCGATAAAGTATGTGGAAAGAGTTGTAAGAGGAGTACATCCATTGTGGCACCAGGCAACTTCATGCTTTGGGTGATTGTAATGAACTTGTCGAGGTGTTTGTTGGCATCATCATCAGGCAATCCTCTAAATGGGTTTGTTTGCACTTGCTGAATCATGTGGTGCTTCAACGAAAACTCAGGAGCGTTGATTTGCATCGGTGCAATCGGTCCTCCTCGTCCAAACATTGTTGGTTGACAAAGTTCCTCCATGGTCCGAAGATCGGGCTGTGGAAGAGCATTGTTGTTATTATTATTATTCAGGTTCGATGGAATGTTGTTGTTGTTAACACCTGCCATATCTAAATCTTCTTGAGGCTCGGGCTCTTGATAATTAGAAGATCTAGTACGCATACACCTGAAAATGCAAAAGAAAAAGAAACCAAACACAAAAACAATATATATACACAATAAAGATAAAATCTTTTTGGATTTTTGAAATTTTTAATTTTTATGGTTTTTTATCAATTTTTTATTTTTATGATTTTTTGAATTTTTTTAGGCAAGAAAAATAACGTTCACAAGTAAACGGATCCCAAAAAGCAACGTGTCTAGCACAGAAAACTGTTGATCTTAACGAAAAGAGCCGGCAGCGGCGCCATTTAATACACGGCTTTTGCCTGTATAAAAATTAAGTTCGTTGAAGTTCGTTGTGTTGGTCTAATCGAATTGATCTTAGCTCCCTATGTGTGACTTCGTTTTATTTTGGTGGAACAAAGCTGTGTCGTTGTAGTTTTGAAAATTAAAGGTGCAGAACAATTAAAGTAAAAGTGCTATTATAATAAATCTAAGTCTAATTAAAATAAAATGCAAGTATTTAAAAACGTGACTAAAATTAAAGGCACTAAAGTAAATTACGTGAATATAAATCTATCTAAGGCAAACTTAAAGTGCGACTAAAACTAAGGCAAGTCTAAAATAAAACTAAGGCAAATAATCTTAAAGTGCAATTAAATAAAAGACAAGAAAAATAAAGCTTGAAAATAAAAATCAAAGACGAAAGCTAATAAGAACCTGAATACAGCTCATTCGGAATAAACCTTCGTTTGGAACAATCACTCGTCCTAAGTGTCACCTTTGGTTGAAATGATACTTCTTCACTTGGAATATTACCAAAATCCTTGATCCGGAACAAATTGGTCTGAATATGTCACCTATCTAAAACAATGCTTCGTTCGGAACTTACTGATTCGGAACTTGTAAAATCTGCCTTGATTCGGAAGTATTAGGTCACCCCTTGATTCGGAATTTTCCGGATGAAGCTCTTGATTCGGAAGTTTTGAACTTCCGAATGAACCTTCCTTGAGTCGGAAAATGACCCTTGATCCGGAACTTTTGGAAGTTCCGAATGAACAACCTTGACTCGGAAGTTTATGACTTCCGAAAGAAAAGCCTTTATTCGGAACTTTGGTCCTTGATTCGGAACTTTAAGTTGATTCGGAACTTTTGGAAAGTTCCGGATGAAACCCTTGGTTCAGAACTTTGGAGTTCCGAATGAATCCCTTTGGTTCGGAAGTTTTAACTTCGTCCGGAACTTTGAAAGTTCCGGATGAACAAGCTTGGTTCAGAACTTTTGGAGTTCCGGATGAAACCTTGATTCGGAAGTTTCCGAATGAACCCTGCTTGGTTCGGAAGTTTTGGACTTCCGAATGAACAAGTTTGGTTCGGAAGTTTGGACTTCCGAATGAACACTTCAGTCCTTTCCTTGCCTTGACTCGGAACTCTTCCTGGAAAGATCAGAAACAAGGCAAACACCCCCGAAGAACAAGGAAAACAGTAGCAGCAGATATAATAACAAAATAATCAAAATCAAACACACGGATAATAATAAACAGTAACGAATCAATGAAATAACATCAACAAACAATTAAAAACATGAAATCAAATAACTTTAACCACAATAATCAAAAACATTTAAGATCAAAATAAAAGCATAAACATGATCATAACATAAACACATGAATCAAAGAATGAGAAAGGTAGATAAGAGATTGACAAGATAAAATAAAGATTTGACAAGAATTAAAATGAAAACTTACTTGGAATTAAATGGTAATTAAGGTGCATAACATGAATTTAAATGACATGAAAAGTAAATGACAAGTATTTAAATGGTGGAAGACTAATTGTCACCTTAGCCAACAAAAACAAATGCTTAACAATCTAAACTATTTATAGGGGAGGATTAGGAAGCTTCCTCCCCTCCTTCATTTCTTGTTAATTGCAAGATTAAGTCCTTCCTTCATTTAATCTTCATTAATTGCGTCATTAGTCCTTTTCTTCTAATCTTTCTTTTAAGTTTGGACTTTAAGGACTCGTGGCTCGGGATATCTTTTGAACTCGTCTTTAATTTCTTCAATAAAATAGACTTGAGTTTCTCGGCTTTTGATAAACTTCCGTCTTTTGACTTTTTCTTCGATAAATCTTCAGAATTGGTCTTGGACTTCCGTTCTTTTTCCACTCTTGACTTCTCGACTCCGTCTTTCATCTTTTTCTTCAATAAAAGCCGTGAATGCCCGTGAATTCCCGTGTTTTCTCCACTTTTCACCTTTTCATCCTAAATCACAACAAAAACACAAACCACGCATAATTCCGACATAAAAGACATAAAATACACGTTTAGGTCCGGTTATTATTGTAATTAAGTGGTAGAAAAGATGGGTGTTTACACACCTATCATGAAGCATAACACCTCATTCCTTAACCGGGTACATGACCAGCGGTGCGTTATACCCACTTTATAGTTTGCCAAAATTTAGTAGCCGTTTAGTTGCTATTGCAATTCTAATCAACGCAAATCATATGTATTTTACATCTCAAAACAATTCATTAATTTTGATAAGATTTAGTCAATATTATTTTTCTTGGAAAAAATTACCCTTGTTTACAACATACAATATAAAAAACGTATGAAAACAAGTAGTACAAAAAAAAACTAAATCAAATAGCCACATGCATAACAATTTATTCAAAGAACAGCAAATCTAGGGTTTTTATGAACATAAAAAATCTTTCCTAATTTTAAAACTTTGAATCAAATAAAGCAAATAGCAATCAAAATTATATGATCCGTAAGAAACATGCATGTTTATTACGGATCTCCCATATTCTCTTAACAATTAAAAACCTACGGATCGTAACCACGCATGACATAACAATTAATTCATGCAAAACATCTAAAGTTAATTACCATGTAATTTTAGGGTTTACAAAAAAAAAATTTTAAAAAAATTCGACAATAGTCGATTTTTAAAACAATAAAAAACAAAACCCTAATTTTTATAAAACCTAAAAAACAACATGTAAATTTTAACACAAATCAATATTAGTTAAAAAACTTTAGATCTTGATAATTATAATCATGTTAAAACGGCTCTCGATGCCACTGATGGTTTATAGAGTTCATAACAATTATTTAAAACCCTAATATGGATCAAAGAGCGCATAGCGGAAGCGATTAACAAGATCATTAATTTAACACAATTATATTAATCAAGATTAGGGTTACATACCTTTATCCTAGCAAGATCCACAAGACGACAGAACGAACGGCAACTAGGGTTTATCACGAACACCACCAAGAATATAATCTAAAGGAAGATTATATCACGCTCTTGTACACACGTAATACGGCGAGTTAACCGTGAGTCTAGCACGAACAAACCGAGATTCAACTCTTATGGATTATCTACCCAAAAACCCTAGAGAGGGATTAGGACTAGATATTTAGCTAAATCGGAAACCAAACAAAACCCTAAGGTTGTTGTTGGCCGGCGATCGCAGGAAGAGAGGGAGAGGGATGGGTGAAAAATTATGAAGGCCTTGGGTGTTTATATAGACTTGACAAAACTTGGTCTCCAAGTAAAACACCAATTAGGAAAGAAAATCTTTCCTCCCTTCCTTTTTTTCTCCTTAGGCCGACGCCCCATCAAGCCCACCAAGGGCTTCCAGAACTTTCCCGTTTTCCTTCTTTTAGCTTCTATTTAATTCCATAACGATCGTTATAACTTAACTTTTATTTATTGACGATCGTTAGTTAAGCTTTGGTTTGATTTAATAAATATATATAAAATATATTTAATAAATAAATTAACCCTTTACGTTATGTGTGCAATCCCGTGATCCCGAGTTCGATCCTATCTCATGACTATTAGTTTTAAGTCCATAAACATTCAATCTGAACATTTTGTGATTCATGATCAAAGCAATGTCGTAGAGCTACAGTTTTGAGGGCAGGGGCGGAGGTAGGCAAGGGTCAAAGGGGTCACGTGACCCCCGATGCATATCAGTTACCAACTACTGTTGTTTTATGGAACTTATAACACCCCCTAGCAAAAAATTGTAATGTAAATTTTCGAAAATATCCGGGGGTTTTTTATAATTTGCTCCCCTTATGAATAGTTTTGTAGTGTAGTTTATGTAAAAATATCCCTCCCCCCGCTGAACTTTCTGGCTCCACCTTTGTTTGAGGGGATGAGTATCATCAGTATTTAATGAACTATAAATCTTTGAAAAGTTACGCATGATAATGATATGTGTATACAATGAACTAGATTATAGACTAATGGCATGTTAACTTCAGAACATCAAAAAGATATAGATTTGTAGATACTATTATAAAATGAGAGGTCTAGGTATGGTGACACAGTGACGGAGCTGGGACAATTTTTCAAAGAGAGCAAAACAGTAGACGGGTAATGTATGGAATTTAGTAGGATTAAACCATAATTTTTGTATAAAGTTTAAGGTTATAACATAAGTCATGCATTAGTATATAACATAATTTTCACATAGCTCTGCTTATAGTGACATCAAAAATTGGCCGGTGTCATTCACTTCAAAGCCAGGGGCGGAGTGGGTGCGGAGCCACCCCAATCAACCGATTTTCGTTTATTATATATATGTATTACAAACCATTTTTTCTACTATTTTCTCTACATTCAACCTCCCCCAACACTATTCAACTCTTAACTAATAATCAAAGCCACACAATACTTCGAATAACATCAAATCATTCCCGCACACATCGCGTTAGAAATAGGCTCATTAAAAGGCACTAAAACACACATATACTCGCACCCAAACACACACGAAAAGCGGTAGAATTAGGATGACATTGTCCCTTAACACCAAAATTTACTTAAAGAGAGTGTGTCAAGTGACATTGAATGTAACGTCATCTAGTGATACTAAAAATGACTTTGTGTTAAAATTTATACCATAACTTTGTGACACAAGTTTGATAGGTGAAAGGCTTATTGATAAATATTGTTGCATATATTTTGTGTTGTGC
Organism: Glebionis coronaria; assembly: GCA_025667525.1. NCBI lineage: Eukaryota > Viridiplantae > Streptophyta > Magnoliopsida > Asterales > Asteraceae > Glebionis > Glebionis coronaria. Next base: position 478,654,250 of record CM046880.1, read on the forward strand.
TTCTTTTGTTTGTTTTGAATTGTGTAGAGACTAAAGTGAAATAGTGGGTATAAAAGCTTCAGACCAATACAGTCATTTTTTGAGAAAAAAGAAAACCAGGAAGGGTAAGCTGGAGTCTTGGTCAACTGGGCTCATTCTTAACAATCGGTTTCCACACTCATATTGCAAATCTATCTCTCTCATCTCTCTCTCTCTCTTCATCTCTCTCTCTTCTCTCTCTCTCTCTCTCCTCTCTCTCTTCTCTCTCTCTTCTCTCTCTCTCTCTCTCTCTCTCTCCTCTCATCTCTCTCTCTCTCTCTCTCTCTCTCTCTCTCTCTCTCTCTCTCTCTCTCTCTCTCTCTCTCTCTCTCTCTCTCTCTCTCTCTCTCTCTCTTTCTCTCTCTCACTCTCTCTCTCTCTCTCTCTCTCTCTCTCTCTCTCTCTCTCTCTCTCTCTCTCTCTCTCTCGGTTAGGGTTTTATCTGGTTTGAGCTTAGATCATCTTGATCTGTTTCTTTTGCATTAGGGTCGAATAGTTTACTTTAGAAAGTGATTACAGGATTCCAAGTGATATCCAGTAACCACGGTTTTGGTACGTAGCTAGGATTGATTGTCTTACCCTAGTTGGGGACGAATAAACCCCAACATATACTTGGTATTGTAGATTGTCGGGGATAGGGGTAGCCGAACCCTAAAGGTGTCTTAGTCGGGGTATGTGCAATTTTTTTTGAATAACTATAAAGTGGATAATGATAAGTCGATCTATGTGCCACTGGGAGCACACTTCAAGGTATCTTTGAAGGATTTTATGTGACAACCGTGGTTTTGGGTTTGTCACTTGGTCTTACTTTTAGGTTAATTTATGTGTGGTTACTTGAATTGTGTGTTTACGTGTTTATTTTGTGTGAACGAGGTTGGTGTGGTTATCGTTTATGAGTATAGAGTACTCATAAGTAAATCGAGGAACGGTTATTTCATGTTCATGAGCTCACAAGTGGTGACTATGAAATGAAAATGGTGATATTGTGGTGTTTACGTATACCTATAAGTATTATAGTAATAGTATTTTTTTAAGATTTACGGTTTAGCATTTAGAGGTCTCGGGTGAGGTAATTATCCAAATGAATATTTTTCGGGATGGTTTTAAGTCATTTAGGACTTAGTTATAAAGTTTTATTTCAAATTTTGAGATTTTTTTTAAAAGTGTATATTTTACATCTTTTACGGTAAAACGCGTAAATTTGACTAGTTTTACGGTTTTGAGGTTTTGGGAGCTTTAGGAGCTGAAATAAATTAAGGAAAATTAAGGTAATATTATTAGCATAATATTAAATAATAAAAATAAAAAAACGAAATTAAATGGGTATAGGTCGGTTATGTGAAAAAAAAAGAAAAAAAAGGAAAAAAGGGAACCGGGCTTTTGTATATGGGCCAAGGACTTGTTAGGAAAGTATAGAAAGCCTTATTTTTATCAAAACATTTCATAAAATTCCTGGAGATCAAGTATGGGTCGACATCCATGGAGAAAATTAGGGTTCTTCATCAAAAATCTTGTTATCCAAAAAAATCTAAGGTAAAATCTTCAAACCCTTTTTAATAAAATTATTTTTATGTTTAATTGATCATCTTATGATGGATTTAGGTTAGGTTTAATTTTAAAAACAGTAAATTTATGTTATATTAATCATAATATGATGATTACATAGATTAGGGCTTGTAATTAGAGGGATTAGGGTTAAATAATGAGGTTGATTTTGTTAAACCCGTTTTTAAAAAACTGGGCAGAATTTTGAGTCTACTGTTTTGATCATATCTAGAGTTCTAGGAACATTAAAGATGCGATCAAACTAGCCCTGGATAGGTAATTGAGTTGGCTTTCTAAATCAAGAAACGAGAACTAAATTGGAGGTCGGGAAGTGGGTCAAATACAGGTTACAACAGTCGGAGGTCAAACCAGTTTTGAAGTCAGCCTGTTTTCTTTTTAAGTTTTGGGTTGTTTGGGGTACTTAGGGTTGCATTAGGATCTTCTAACGAACATGAGAGATGGTTTATATATTTTAGTAAGGATCTGCACTTGGGCTAAGATTGTGGTTTAGGTTAAGACCCTCTAATGGTAATGAACTTTTCATACGTTTAATATCAGTGAATTCCGGATAGGTAGCAATATATACACATATATCTGGGCCTTAACAGTAGCTTTAAGGTTAGGGCAAGTGGGAGATTTTAGCTAACATGTATAAAAGTGTGAATATTCCTTTTACAGAAACCATGCGTATGTTTAAGTGGACGTTTGACTTAAAGTTTTGAGACCTAAAACTGGGACTGTTTTGTGTAAAATTATCAACGGGATAGCTATTAAACTTAACCAAGTTGGGGACTTGTTAAGGAAGGGTAATGGGGTGATTAGAGCTTAACAATGAGGTAATTATACGGGAATAGACTAGATGTCCATCATAGGTTGATGAGCCATCTTAGTGATTGGTTCGTGTATTGATTTCGTATTTTTGGTTTGTTAGCTTGTTGCTAGTACGAGGACTTGTGAAGAAGCTATCAGGTGAGTTTCATAGTCCCATGTTTATTAATGATTTTGACTTCCAGATGGGATGGAAGAGACACTGTGTTGAGTTATTTTCTAAATTGATGCTGTGAATGTGTTTGTGATTTGAGATGGACTTGTGTGTACATTATGTGATTAACTGCTATGTGATTTTTGATTGTGTATGATTTAGATCGGGGGACACATGCCGTCTCAGTTATTGTGGTTTGACAAGGTAGTGGCCTTGTGGTTTGACAAGGTAGTGGCCTTGTGGTTTGACAAGGTAGTGGCCTTGTGGTTTGATAAGGTAGTGGCCTTGGGATAGGTACATAGTGTGATCATCTATGGTACCATGTTGTTTGGCAAGGTAGGAGCCTTGGATTTTGGTTTGGAATGATTGATCTTGAATGCTAGTGGTTAATACATAATTGTAGCACATTGTCCATATGTTATTGTGTTGATGGTTGTTATTCACAGCTTGTAATTGATTTAGCGTTGGAGTCTAAACATATGACTCTCACCAACTTTATGTTGACGTGTTTTAGTGTCTCTTTTAGGTGATACTATGGTTAAGCATGAGAACATAAGTGGCTAGGATTGGAGAAGCTTAGGAATGCATATAGAAGGAGAATCCCCGTTTCCTTCTTAGTTTTTATTTGTTCTTTTAATAAGTGATACTGTGGCACACATATATTTGTTTGGTTATGTTATTTGATTGTCTTGGGTAAGCGGTAGGACTGTTACCTACTTACCTAGACTCCTGAGTCTGATGAGATATTGTCATGACTTTGTGTCTCCATTTTATGACATTTCTTATTTCATATAGTTATCTCTATAGACACGCCATGTTGTGATGATATCCATACGTCGCGCCCCATATTCCGCCATGGTGGGGTGTGACAGAATGGTATCAGAGCCAATGGTTATAGAGAATTAGGTTGCCTAGTCGTGTAGCCTAGTCTATAGCTTAAGGGTCCCTGCATATAGGCGTCATAGGAGTATGTGTGCATTTTATAGTAATTGATGTGTTTGAATATTATTTTCGCAGTATTTGTTAGGTTATGAACTACTATGGTTCATACTTAACTACATGTTATTTTCTTTACGAGTTTTGATTAGTGCGGGTGGAACCATGGTCGTATACGCTAGTCATTGTTGGATTTCGCTTAATTATGTTTTCATGTTCTTTATACATTTTGAATTTTGTCTACGTTGGTTCAGCTGGACTACGAGTTTATGTGTTTCGTGCATTGGCTATGTTATTTTAATACATGGGGTTTTGGATCTTATCTTGTGTGGTTATGTGCTTGTGAGTTGTTGGATTATGTGTTATGTGTAGTATTAATTTCTTATAAGTGTCATCATAGGAGGGAGTACATTGGTGAAAGGGAACATGTATAATTATGGAGGCCTACATAATTATATATGTGCCACAACACCACTGGACTTTCAAGTATGATTGCATGAAAGAGAGTTAATACATGCTTGTATAGTATATGTTGGATGGATTTGAGTGTATGTACGCTTATGCCTATGTATGTAAAATTATTTTCTACTTACCGGTTGTATTCTTGGGATGGTTGCTAGCTCGTTTCTCTTTGAGATGTTCAACTTCTGTAGTAGCGCATTTCTCGGGTCCTCATTTCACGTGTTTGTTTGTACGGTACTTTTGGCGTGAAGGATTTTGAGATGGTGGAGATTTCTTTTTGGGGTAACGATGTCTTTTGTTTCGAGTTATACATGGTAAAAAAATAGAACTTGCAAATTGAAAAAAAAATAGTTGTTGGTAGTCGACGAAATAAGGAAGTGTCGGGATCATGTTTCAAATAAGGTGGAATATAAATTCTTTAACATATAAGCATGACTCGGTTATTTTAAAATATTTTGGTTTTGATCACCTAAAGTTATTGTTCTTAAGTTAAAAAATTTGTTCTTATTTAGTGAAATATGTTAAAATCATGTAATTAATAGAGTTTTAATTTTCTGGAATTAAAATAAATTAGGTTCTAGTTTTGGTAATTAATGGGGGGTTTTAGGGTTTAAAAATCGTTTTTTTTTGGTATAAATCGGAGTAGGCAGAAACTGTCGCTAATCTGTCAAAATATGTCGCTAACTGTCAGAAACTGTCGCTAATGCCTAGGCAGATTTTGAGAAAAATCGTTTTGGTCATAACTTATTCGTTTTTAAAGGTTTTTGGGTGATTCAAAAGCCTAAAATTATGTACTCGGAACATACTTTTCAAATATTCAGAAAGTTTCGTAATTGGAAGTCAGTAGCTTGGTCAAATTAATTGTACAAGTGTTGAGTTCAAGGTTAATTTTCGGATAACATGGTTTAAACTCGTGTTTTGGGTATTTTGCGGTAATGAACACTTGGAGGGTTAACATAGAGATGAGTTGGGAAGGAATTTGAGAGTTCTTTAGACCTTATTATACGTGGTTATATTTTGATGAGTTTTGATTTATGGTATTTATGAGTAAGACTGAAAACGGGGGTGACAGTTTTAAACCCGTTGAGTTATGTGACGGCTCCTAACTTGGTTTCAAGACAGTTTTTGTTTGATGAGTTGCGAGATTTAGTTAGGTTGGTTACATAACTTTATGGTTTTGATAAGTTTCCTCGCGGACGGTTAAGGCTCACGTGTTGTTGGTTGAGATTATTTTCGTGTAAACTGAGTTCACGTTTGAACGTGAAGGTTTTATCAGGGATATGCATCCTCGTTTGTTTGCTGAGAATAAGTTTGAGTTTGGGAGTGAATCTCGGGACGAGATTTCTATTAGGAGGGAGTGATGTGACAACCGTGGTTTTGGGTTTGTCACTTGGTCTTACTTTTAGGTTATTTTATGTGTGCTTACTTGAATTGTGTGTTTACGTGTTTATTTTGTGTAAACGAGGTTGGTGTGGTTATCGTTTATGAGTATAGAGTACTCATAAGTAAATCGATGAATGGTTATTTTATGTTCATGAGCTCACAAGTGGTGACTATGAAATGAAAATGGTGATATTGTGGTGTTTACGTATACGTATAAGTATTATAGTAATAGTATTTTTTTAGGATTTACGGTTTAGCATTTAGAGGTCTCGGGTGAGGTAATTATCCAAATGAATATTTTTCGGGATGGTTTTAAGTCATTTAGGACTTAGTTATAAATTTTATTTCAAAATTTGAGATTTTTTTTAAAAGTGTATATTTTACATCTTTTACGGTAAAACGCGTAAATTTGACTAGTTTTACGGTTTTGAGGTTTTGGGAGCTTTAGGAGCTGAAATAAACTAAGGAAAAATAAGGTAATATTATTAACATAATATTAAATAATAAAAATAAAAAAAGGAAATTAAATGGGTATAGGTCGGTTATGTGAAAAAAAAGGGAAAAAAGGGAAAAAGGGAACCGGGCTTTTGTATATGGGCCAAGGACTTGTTAGGAAAGTATAGAAAGCCTTATTTTTATCAAAACACTTCATAAAATTCCTGGAGATCAAGTATGGGTCGACATCCATGGAGAAAATTAGGGTTCTTCATCAAAAATCTTGTTTTCTAAAAAAATCTAAGGTAAAATCTTCAAACCTTTTTTAATAAAATTGTTTTTATGTTTAATTGATCATCTTATGATGGATTTAGGTTAGGTTTAATTTTAAAAACAGTAAATTTATGTTATATTAATCATAATATGATGATTACATAGATTAGGGCTTGTAATTAGAGGGATTAGGGTTAAATAATGAGGTTGATTTTGTTAAACCCGTTTTTAAAAAACTGGGCAGAATTTTGAGTCTATTGTTTTGATCATATCTCGAGTTCTAGGAACATTCAAGATGCGATCAAACTAGCCCTGGATAGGTAATTGCGTTGGATTTCTAAATCAAGAAACGAGAACTAAATTAGAGGTTGGGAAGTGGGTCAAATACAGGTTACAACAGTCGGAGGTCAAACCAGTTTTGAAGTCAGCCTGTTTTCTTTTTAAGTTTTGGGTTGTTTGGGGTACTTAGGGTTGCATTGGGATCTTCTCACGAACATGAGAGATGGTTTATATATTGTAGTAAGGATCTGCACTTGGGCTAAGATTGTGGTTTAGGGTAAGACCCTCTAATGGTAATGAACTTTTCATACGTTTAATATCGGTGAATTCTGGATAGGTAGCAATATATACACATATATCTGGGCCTTAGCAGTAGTTTTAAGGTTAGGGCAAGTGGGAGGTTTTAGCGAACATGTATAAAAGTGTGAATATTCCTTTTACAGAAACCATGCGTATGTTTAAGTGGACGTTTGACTTAAAGTTTTGAGACCTAAAACTGGGACTGTTTTGTGTAAAATTATGAACGGGATAGCTATTAAACTTAACCAAGTTAGGGACTTGTTAAGGAAGGGTAATGGGGTGATTAGAGCTTAACAATGAGGTAATTATACGGGAATAGACTAGATGTCCATCATAGGTTGATGAGCCATCTTAGTGATTGGTTCGTGTATTGATTTCGTGTTTTTAGTTTGTTAGCTTGTTGCTAGTGCGAGGACTTGTGAAGAAGCTATCAGGTGAGTTTCATAGTCCCATGTTTATTATTGATTTTGACTTCCAGATGGGATGGAAGAGACACTGTGTTGAGTTATTTTCTAAATTGATGATGTGAATGTGTTTGTGATTTGAGATGGACTTGTGTGTACATTATGTGATTAACTGCTATGTGATTTTTGATTGTGTATGATTTGGATCGGGGGACACGTGTCGTCTCAGTTATTGTGGTTTGACAAGTTAGTGGCCTTGTGGTTTGCAAGGTAGTGGCCTTGTGGTTTGACAAGGTAGTGGCCTTGTGGTTTGACAAGGTAGTGGCCTTAGGATAGGTACATAGTGTGATCATCTATGGTACCATGTTGTTTGGCAAGGTAGGAGCCTTGGATTTTGGTTTGGAATGATTGATCTTGAATGCTAGTTGTTAATACATAATTGTAGCACATTGTCCATATGTTATTGTGTTGATGGTTGTTATTCGCAGCTTGTAATTGATTTAGCGTTAGAGTCTAAACCTATGACTCTCACCAACTTTATGTTGACGTGTTTTAGTGTCTCTTTTAGGTGATACTATGGTTAAGCATGAGAACATAAGTGGCTACGATTGGAGAAGCTTAGGAATGCATATAGAAGGAGAATCCCCGTTTCCTTCTTAGTTTTTATTTGTTCTTTTAATAAGTGATAATGTGGCACACATATATTTGTTTGGTTATGTTATTTGTTTGTCTTGGGTAAGCGGTAGGACTGTTACCTACTTACCTAGACTCCTGAGTCTGATGAGATATTGTCATGACTTTGTGTCGCCATTTTATGACATTTCTTATTTCATATAGTTATCTCTATAGACACGCCATGTTGTGATGATATCCATACGTCGCGCCCCATATTCCGCCATGGTGGGGTGTGACATTTTACGTCGAGTGACTGAGATGTAGAAAGAATGAGTAAGGTCACATATGCGAATGTTGTAGGTAGTTTAACGTAATGGTTTGAACTAGACCATATATTGCGTATACTGTTAGCATTGCGAGCATGTATTTGGCAAATCTACGTAAAAATCACTGGGAGGCAGTAAATTGGATTTTGAAGTACTTGAAGGGATGATGATGTAGGTCTAGTGTATGGTAGAGATCAAGGGAAACATATGAATGTTGATGATTTCGTGATAACGGTTATGTTGAAAACTTTGAAAAGGATAGGCCGATAATCAGGTGCGCGTTTATGGTACATGAATGTGTTGTGAGTTCGAAATCAACTCTACAGCACGTTGTTGCATTATCTACTATAGATGCAGAGTATATGGCGCCTACGGAAGCTGTAAGGAAATCATTTGGCTGAAAGGAGTACTAATCGATCTTGGAATAAACCTAAGGTCGGTAGTTGTAAATTGTGATAATGAAGGTGCAATTCATCTCTCAAGAAATGCAATATTTAATGAGAGGACAAAGCATATCAACGTGAGGTATCACTTCATCAGGGAGATCGTGGAGTCTAAAGAGATTGAAGTGAAAAATGTAGGCATGAAAGATAATGCTGCTAATGCGCTTACAAAAGTTGGTTCCACGTCCGACGTTCAATTATTGCATGAAAATTCTTGGTGACGTGGTGACTAGTTTTATCAGTGAGGTAGAAATTGTTAATTTTAGTGTGCAAGTCTAGTTACTATAAGTCTATTCGGATTAAGTCACGTATTAGTTTCTTTATGTAAGTCTAATTTCCTTCCAATGCAAGCTTAAACATTATGTGCAAGTCGGATAAGGTTGGGATTGAGTTTTCTTAGGGGACATATGTATGTAGCCGACTACCTCACCTCATAAAAGGAGGTGAAAGGTGATTCTTAAACACGTCCATCTTTTATTCTCTGTAATCGTTAGAGGTTTAATACAATAATCATTCGGTTCCTTATAGTCTTCGTTCTTTTTGTCTATTTTTCTACAACATGTGTTTGAAGGTTGCAACTTATGCTCGAAAATCTCGCGGACTAGTGATTCCGTGATTGAACTTCGGGTTACTGTCGGTATCGTATGACAAAAAATGCTAAAAATTCTCATATAATCGATTAAAAGGATTTCAAACATTATTAGAAACCTATCAACAACTTTTTGTTAGGAAACGCTAAAGGGAGATAGTGTTGGTTTTTTTAAAAAAGCATTTGTAAAACGCACTTAATATAATGTGTTTGTTTTATTCATAGCAAAGGTGGTACTAGGAAATTTTTTAAAAGAGGCAAATGTTAAAAGTAAATATTAAGTCGGGTCATGTCACCAACTCAACATTTGTTGCTATAATGAAAATAATTTTTCTTTTAAAGAAAGTGAACTTTTTTAAGTAGAACGAAATTTTATGCATACCATTTAGAACATACTTTCTTTCAAGGTTGTCTTGTGTCTTTTGGAGGCCTAAAGAGAAAATATGATATAAGAATTTCTTATATCTAGAGTTTTGACTAATGGTTTTATATATTCGAATATCCCAAACTAGGTATTCAAATGTTTTGAATTTTTATAAAATTTATATATGTTTCAAAGTGACAATTCATATATTCTCATGTTTAATTAAATCAGCCATCAACAACTTAGGCTAAGTCTTCTTACTTTTTAGAAACTTTCTTCAACACGATCTCTTTTCCTTCCCAGCATATGACTAGTACCAGATTCAACTGCAAGAAGAGACTTACGATTAGAATACAACAACCGTTTAATTTTTTTAGAACATAACACCGCTGAAAACACAAGATTACGATTTAAATAAGCCTCCTGTAGCCAATCTACGCCACTTTCTTTTCCCGTAGAAATATAGTATGCTTCCTCATTCCTACTCTTCACTACATCTTCTATACATTCTTGCTCAGTGCCTTTGTGGGAACAACTGAAATAAAATAACAAACAAGTGTTGATTAGATTAAGCCCATAGTCATTGTCAAACAACTAAGTACTAACCTCAAAAATGTAATATTTTATTTTGTAAGAACCTTTGTTGGGTTATAGTTTCAAAAAAAGTTTCAGCCCAATAGTAGTATTGTATAAAGCTAAATAATTGTGGGCTTATGACATTAAATTTACATTCAATGTAACTTTCTTGATAAACATACCTTGTTACAAATAAAGTAACTTTTTCGGTAAACAACAGGTTGAAGTGATGCTCATTCTTGTTGTGGGATATCATACATTCAATGGAAGCACTTTTGGCTTTATGAGCTATTCTGATCTCACAATGAAAGACTGGATAGTCTTCTTAGACATGCTTGAAACCTACACACAACAACATTATACAAAAGTACTCATTTACTAGTTCACTACAGTAAATATTTGTTACAAATTCACAACACAAACAGTCACATTTATCTCATACCTAAATCCACAATATTGAACCATAACATAAAAAATGCAGCACATCATGTTGAATAACAGCCCATGAACAAAATGCGAATCCCAACCCAAAATGATTAGTAAATTGAAAAAGTAATTTTTAAAACTATCTTCAAATCATCCTATAGTTACGGAAAAAACCTTAGGCATTTAATAATTTACAAATTTTTTGTATAATAAACTTTATTTATAAAATATGTTACGTGTATCTAACAGTAAATGTAGGACGCTCTATAAATATTCAATTACAAACAAAACGCCCAAAACATGCAATACTTCTGACATACGTATGGTTGTATAAAACATGTTTTAAAATACTAATATATGTTTTTAGAAAAAGAATTAACATTTCAAAACACACCCCTATACTCACATATATATTTAAAATAAATTACATGCGTCAAAAGACGCACAATTTCAAAAAAATTGAATTATAGAAATAACTTTATGTCTTTTACTATTTACGACTATTAACAAACTTTCTTTCATAAATATCTAACATATATCCGACAACTTTTGTGATAAACAAATATAACATCAATAAGGCATCATGAGCATAAACAAACCGAGTCTAATAGTTATATCCTTTAACATACGTACGCTTTAATAAAACATGTCAAAGCTTATACTTTAAAAAAAAATTAAAGCACACCCTCAACTTATCTATTAACTCTAAAACCTACCTTACAATCTAACAAAAGCTGTGTATTAATTTAAAATATTTATGGTCAAATATATAAATTTTTATTTCTTACAAAAATTATCGATTACGCAAATACGAATGTACATCTTCGAAAACGCGCGAACATTATTCTTTGTTTAGACAAACTCAACACGAAACAGTTAACAAAATATATATTCGACTTCGAGCACAAAAAAAAAGTCCGCCACAAAGTGCCAACCGTATTTCCACTCGTTCACTACATGTCCGCTCCAACAAAAGCAAATGTATAACAACTATAACATCATAAACAAATTATTAACTACATTATCAGTTATTCACCAAAAACACCTATTTAACCGTAATCGCATTCCTATTGTAACTATCATAACTTAATCAGTAAAGCCTACATCACAATCTCATTAGCAAACTACTAGTAACACATATATTACGATGTCTACCGTTAATCTGACAAAGATTAAGTATAAACAACAAATAAGTAACGCAAATGAAAGTTAAGAACATCGTATGTTGTTTGTTTAAGCTTATTTACATATAGGCTTATGAGCTTATCTTGTTCCCGGCTACTTTCTTTTGGCGTATGTGGATACCTACGAGCTTATATAATCATATTATGAAACAATAAATTTATAGAATCACACAACTTTTCAAATAAGCTAAAGGAAAAAAACGAATCTCTTACAAAACATAAGCTGAAAAGAGATAAGCTCGTAATGCACAGATAAGCTTAAACAAACACCCATTAAATATTGAAATAAATATGAGCTTATTATCTTATAAAACTAAAATTAGCTCATCAATTGTACATTGTTATGCTTATTTACGGTTAATCTGAGCAAAGGCCGTCCTAGCAATTTTTTAAAAATGAGGCAAATGATAAAAGTAAATATCAAGTCGGGTCATGTCCCTAACTCAGACTTTGTCGCTATAATGAAAAGCATTTTTCATTTAAAGAAAGTAAAATTTTTTAGGTAGAACGAAATTTTATGCATACCATTTAAAATATACTTTCTTTCAAGGTTGTTTTGTGTCTTTTGGAGGCCTAAAGAGAAAATATGATCAAGGAATTTATGATATCTAGAGTTTTGAATAATAGTTTTATATATTCGGATATCCGAAACTAGTTATCCAAATGTTTTAAGTTTTTATAAAATTTATATATGTTTCAAAGTGACAATTCATATATTCTCATTTTTAACTAATTCCAATCGAATTTTCGAATACCCGAATATGCATATTTATGAACCCTCTAATAATAATAATAATAATAATAATAATAATAATAATAATAATAATAATAATAATAATAATAATAGTACTATTGAGCTTATGGATGCTGTGGCCAAAATTAATGACCCTCAATGTGAGTTGCTGCTTCTTCGTTCATGTGCCGGTATTTCCAAGTTATATTTTGCTAGCGTACTTGTTCACCTTGTGCTTTCAAGTCTGTCCAAAGTTCTTTTGATTTGGCACTCCGTTCTTCTTTGGAGCGTATCGTTGTTGCTTCTGGACCGGGATTTGGTGATTGGCAGTGGAGACTTGCTACGTTGCCCTTTTCCTTTGGAGGTTTGGGTGTTTATTCTGCGGGTGATGTATTGCATTATGCTTTTCTTGCTTCTCGGTTACAGTCAACTGATTTACAGTCTAAGTTACTTCAACACACTTATATTAGATCTTATGGACTCCAGTTTGAGGATGCCTTACGTGTGTTTAACTCGGTTATGGAGATTAATTTTCTAAGTAATCCGAGTGAGGTCGCTGCCCCCAAACTCATGAAGAAAATGGCAAATATATATTTTGCTCGGGTTATTAAGAATGCAGATTCCACTTTCGCTTTATCTGTTCGTCAGTTGGCTTTATGGGCATCTTAGAGGGAGGATCATACGTCTGACTGGCTTAGGACAGTTCCTATCCCCGGATTAGGTCAGACTATGAATGGGAGGTCTTATCGATGTGTTTTGTGTTGTCGCTTAGGTATTCCTTTGTTCTCTGTTTCGAAGCCCTGTTCAGCTTGTTCGAGAGTATTTGATGGGGATATATTTGGGGAATGCGGTATCGTGTGCTGGCATCGTTGGGATTAAGCATCGTCACAATTTGGTACATACTCTTGCTGATATATGTTACCGTTCAGGGATATCTGTCGGAAAGGAAGTTAATATTAGATTAGATGGGGGACCTGATAAGGCCTTACGTCCGACAAATATTTTGTTTTATTCTTGGGAGGGGGGTAAAGATGTGTGCGTTGATCTGACTGGTTCTTCTCCTTTGACTCGTACGGGGATGGATGACTTTGTTCCCGGCCGAGCTGTGATTGATGCTGCACAACGTAAACGATGCAAGTATTTGGCTAAGTGTGCAGCTCTCGGATATGGGTTTCTTCCTTTCTCCTTTTCTTCTTTAGGGGAGTTACAGGAAGATGCAGTTGCGTTGCTGAAGCGGATCCAGAGATTTTCTAAGGATCAAGACATTGGAGCGCGCGCTGCTGTACATATTTTCCATAGAATAGGATTTACCATTGATAAAGGGGTGGGAGCGCAGATAGTATCTCGACTCCCATCCAATTTGTTGTAAATCCCTTTTTGTTTCTAATAAAGTGATGGTTTAATAAAAAATAATAATAATAATAATAATAATAATAATAATAATCTTTTCCTTTTATTTCATTTAGATGAAGTTTTATTATTTTCATTCATATAAGCAAGTAATTACGAGTTATATCATATAATTCAAGGTATCTTAAAAAAAACTAGGAAGCATAAAACTCAAAATTTATACAAGCGTATATTTTGAAGACCTTAAAAATTCACAGGCCTAAAACCAGGGCCGTCTCAGTAAGTTCGGAGGCCATGTGCCATGACTTTATGGAGGCCCCACTAAATACCAAAAGTATCCGTATAAATTTTTTCTATTGATGATAACTAAAATGTATTACTAATATTCCAAAAACATTGAAACACTGATACTAAAAAACGTTATACCAATTTACAAGCATCAAGATTAACTATTTTCTTCTAACATTTTTGGAAGCAAAGTTGTGATTGGATACCAAAACATAGCATTTAATAAACTAATACTATATAATTTGTGTTGGATTAAATAATTATTAAGTAATGCGACTAACAAAAAGTGACGCAGTCAGCGATATAAAGCTTGAAACATTAACAGTTTTATTATAAAAAGTAAAAATATGTATAAACAAAATCAATTAACATAAATTGCATAATAAGTTTAGTTTTTACATGTTGGAATAATAGCAAAACCTATAAAATAAACTAATAAAGTATTGCCTTCTTGCCCCCAAGAAGCAAAAAAAAAACCCATATGGAAAGTACTCCAAATTTATCAAGTATTGAGACTTTGTTATACTTTTAGTATATATGTATATAATAATGGGCCTAGTTTACTAGTACTCCAACTCAAATACAAGTAAAAAAATATACTACTCCCTCTGTCCCATATTAATAGTCCATTAACCAAAAACACGCAGTTTAATAAAAACATTATTTTTTTAGCTTTCTCTCTCTTACTTTTTACACAATGACAATTTTACCCTTAACTAATTAATTTATAACATTTTTATTCTTTGTAATAATACTCTCAAGTGAGGGTGATATTATAAACTTAATCTATATTTCTTATCTATTTTTGGACTAGACTATTAATTTTGGACGTCCAAAAATAGTAACCTGGACTGTTAATATGGGACGGAGGAAGTATTAGTCTGGGTAATGACAATTGACAATTGACTATACATTATACAGAGTCCTAATACATACACAAATAAGGAAAATTTTCAATTTTTTGGAGGCCCTCTTATTTTTGTGTCCATGTGTCATTGCACTTGTGACACCTCCATATAAACGGCCCTACCTAAGGCGGTAGCTTTATCCTCGAGATACATTTTTTTACCTTTTCTGACCGAAATTAGTACCAATAAAAGCGAATCCAAATTTTTTATATAACACGATTCAAAAATTAGATCTCTCCAAAAGTAAATAAATTTGTTAACTATTATGCTTAGATGTAGATATTGATTAATCTTTTACCATTATACAGTACTGTTTATTCTCTTATGAAAGTACAATAAAAAATATATTTAAAGGAAATCGTCATTGATAGAAGTCGTAGCATCTGCTAAAAAATTTATGAGGGTAACTGTCTATTGTTGTATTGCTCGTGGTTCGTGGGCGGGAAGAGAAAACGAAAGAAATGCCTAGGGTGCGTTTAGAGGAAAAATATTTTCCTTAATTTTCTATTTTCTGTTTTGTAGAAAAAAAAAGATTCACAAAACACTTGAAAACTAGAAAACGCGTTTAGTTAGAGAAACATGTGTTTGTGTTTTCCGTTTTGTAAAACTGGAATACATGCTCAAGTGTTCTTATTTTCTATCTCCATTCTTTATATATTTTTTAATATTATAAAAATATTTTCGAAACACGAAACATTTATCATAAACTAACCAATTAAATAATAAAACAATTAAAAAAAGATTAATACGAGAAAGTAAAAAAAAATTAAAGTAAAATTTAACATCAACAAAAATAAAAAAATGAGAAAGCAAAAAATTTAAAAAGTAAATATTAACATCAATAAACATGTAAAAGTATTAAAACAACTACCCCAACATAAAAACAATAAATTCATTTATAAAAATATTTTTACATATTCGTCATTTCCTTTTATGTTTTCGTTCGGTTTATTATGTTTTCGTCGGTTTTTTTACTTTCTTGTTCAATTTTTTTACGTTTTCGTCTGTACTTTCATGTTTTGGTCAGCATTTATTCATTTTCATAAAAAACTAACAAAAACGTAAGCATACTAACGAAAACATAAGGAAAAATGACGAAAGCTTTAAAATATGGACAAAAGCGTAAAGATACTGAGTAAACGTAAAAAAAACTTATGAAAAAGTAAAAATACTGACAAAAGCGTAAAGATACTGACTAAAACGTAAAAAAATGACGAAAACATTAAAATACTGACAAAGGCGTAAAGATGCTGACTAAAACGTCAAAAAAGAGACAAAAACATAAAATTACTGACAAAAGCGTAAAGATGTTGGTTAAAACGTAAAAACGGTAGAAGTAAAAATACTGACAAAAGCGTAAATATACTGATTAAAACGTAAAAACTGACTAAAACATAAAAATATTGATGAAAATGTATAAATACTGACGAAAACGTAAAAAATCAGACGTAAAAGTGAAAAAATACTGACAAAAATGTAAAAGCTCGGAAAAAAACATTTTCGTTATGTTGGTGAGATGTGTTAGGGTTTGGTCGAGTGTCATAAAAAAATAAGTGAAAAAATAAATCTAGTGTTTTAAATGGAAAACATGAAAACAAATAAAAGTTATTTTCTTATTTTGTGTATAAAAGGGCAAAATAGAAATTTTGTGTTCTCTAAAGAATTTTTTTGGAAAACGCTAATTTGAACGCAATTTTTGTTTTTCTTATTTTCTAGAAAAAAACATTTATTGGAAAACAAAGTGTTTTTCCTCTCACTAAACGCAAGCCTAAAGTTTTTTACTAATCCGAGGATCCAACAAAGATATGTACCTAATCGCATTACCAGACTTTAGTGACCTACGTAACATCAGTGTCAAACGATTATGCAAACCAAGTAATGTTACTTTCCGACGAATGGTTACAGAAAGGCCACTACATATATAACATGCAAGTGGAGTAAATGCCCACCATTTGGCCCAAACGCATCACTAAGGCATTGAATATCAAGTGCATTACTAGTAATTTTAATCGGTTATTTGTAATTTTAATCTATCTTTTGAAAAGTAACAAAATGGACAACATGACAAGGTACGATTCGTCGTATTTTTCTACCACAAGTCTCAAAAGAACGTGTCTTTTTTTAGGCGCATACCAACCTGGCTCACGAGACACGACTAACATAGAAAAGTCATGTCGGGTAATGATAAGAGTAAGGCGTTGACACGATTTGAACTCATTCTCTTTTGCTCTCTGCCACATCCTATCTACAATTGAACTATCATAATTCATGCCTATATATTTTGCTTGGAGCGCCTCTATGATTTATAGTTTCGTACATATGTTTCCTTAATCCACTATACAACGAATATCATCTTTAACTAAAACATAAAAGTTATTTTATTAGTACCATTTTGACTTTTCATTCCTCTTTAATGATCTTTATAGACCTATTGACCAAACTATTGTCAAATAACGCATTTCCAATATTCTTTTTGGACCATTTACTAGAATCAAATTCAACCCCCTTTTATTCAAAGTAGAATGATTACCCAATATACAAGTATGCATGCGGAATTTACTTGTTGGTCAATGGAATTTGGGTCTAATGTAATGGTGCTTGATTTTGGTAGCAATCACTGTTTCATTCGAAGTGGGGAAAACATTTGGTCCACAGTAAGGTGGTGTTTGTTAATGACTTAAAGAGTCTTAATTAAAGAATTAGTAAATAAATTAAGTTATTAGAAGCTTGTTTGTTTTGTGCTTAAAATTAATAAGTCACTTTCTAGTTTAAGCCACAATGAGGAGGGTCTCCATATTAAGTCCATGACTTAATTAATAATTTTACATATATACCCTTTCACTTCTTCTCTTATAAACTAACATAACTTCTTTTAAAGGTATAAATGTAATTTTCTTTTATTCAGACATTTTATTCAGCAAGCAAAACAAACAGTCATATATTCATTTATAAACAGACAATATATATCTAGACAGACATTTTTATTTAACAGGACTTAATTAAAAAATTAAACAAACAAGCCCTAAGTGCTGGAAGTGTGTTGCGCATGTTCATCTTTTGTCAACAAAAATAAAATGATAAAAATAACTAAATGTGTGACTAATTTTATGTTTAAATGAACGTGAATGTTGTTTATTGATTTATGAAAAAGTTTGAGCTATCACCAACAAAATATTAACACAATTAGGCATATATTTAAACATACAAATTATTAAATGCTCCATAGATAAACAACAGAAATCGTTGTTCATAGTGTTTTTAGTAGACACAAATGAGTTTATATGTTTATAGATTTTAAAAGTTGATCTAGCTATAAATGAGTTGAGAATGAGAACACACGGCAAGATTTTAACTCGATATGTTTAACTAAGGTTACGAAATAATTAACATGCTTTCTTTGTTTGTTCCTTTAGCTAATTGAGACCCTATTAGAGTATCATGAATTCGTTTGATTTAGGTTCCTGAACTTATAAGAATTCTTAACAACTAAATAAATCCCTCATTTGTTCTCTGTCGCTAATATCTATGCTAAAAAGGATTAAACCTTTCTAGAAGGTCCCTTAAACTTAGACAACCTCACAATGTGGGACAAAGGATCATCTTGGGCCATTCACAATATGAAATGAAAGTTCGAAACAGATAGAAGATATTTCATCCTTTTGCTACAAGTGTTTGATGGGGGCCACCCTCACTCGTTTGTTCTCTTTTTATCTTTGTGAAATCTTTGGGAGCCTGTGGTAAATATTTTATTAAAAATACAACATTGTAATCTATATGCTCATACTTCCTAGTATTATTCATCTACATTCCATTGTATACGGTAAAATCTTAATAGACGCAACATATAAATCGAGCTTGAGTCATTTATCCACTAATACCTAGTCATTTATCTACTAATATCTAGTATTACGTTAAATATTACTCCATCCATCCCAAAATTATTGTCACATATTCACATATAAGTTAAAAGTTTAACCTAATATACAATATTCATCCATTTCATATACTAAACATTTAACTATTCAAACTGTTTCATACTTATTGTTCAGTATTGATTTTTAAAGTTTTGATCTTTCAACTTTGACTTTAACTATTATATTTTGTGTTATATAAAATTTGACGCAAAATATATGAATGATAAGTTTTAAATGTATCTTCATTGGTATAATTTTATCAAGTATTATATAGTACAAACAAAAATATTATGAGTTAAAATTGAATAAGAAAAACTTCAAAAATTAACACTAAACTATAATTATGAGACGATAAGTATAACTTTGAAACTATAAGTATTTGTAGCTTCGAATTTTGCCACTATGCACATGCAATCGTCATATATTGTTTAGAAAGTTTAATAGATTGACAGATCGACATCGTACTTTCTCGTAAAACAAATTCACAACACATTGAAACTTACCAAAGTTTATTTGTTTTTAAAAATTTTATTTCCATGTTTTGTCTTATATAGATATTGCATATTATGCTTGTATAAATGTCATAGACAATGAAAGTCTTCGTTTTTATTGTATAGTAGAAGTGTCTACAAATTAAACACCCATCCAATAAATTTGTCATGTGAATCATTTACAACGCGTTGATTATTTAATAGTTTCTATGGCACCGTGTTTTATAAGAGCACTTGTTATAAGTCCCTGTATACGCAAAGTTACAAATAAATCAAATTTGATTTACTATTTTAGTTTAATATAAGAATATATAAAAAAGTTTCATGGTTAATATTTTATAATTGTGATATTATTAGGTTATAAAATATAAAAGATATTTGTTAATTTTTTAAAAACTAGTGTAAAAATATGAAAATTTATAATATTCACTTAACACTATTGTTAAATTATCAAACTAACCAAGTATATGTGTAGTTTGTTTTTTTGCGTGTCTTGTTTGTATGCAGGTATATTGCTGAGGGACCATTCTTACCATTATTGTGTTCTCTCAAGGTTGGGCTCTAGCTCGACTTATTCTAATGGGCTTTGCTATATGGGCCATTATGCCCGTTGGAAACTTAGAGATATAATACCCTATCTCTATTAGAGTTAGGGTCATCACTCTATCATTTACACACAAAGCCGTTAGACTGAGCTCTCTCTTATCTCTTCATGATCTATTGATATGGGAGATAATATTTCATCATGTATTTGTGTGGCTGAGTGATCTATTGTTGTGAGGAGATAAGATCAACCTAGTTGGGATTATCAGTCTTCTTATGTATGTTTGATTAGCACTCGTTAGAGGACTAATCATTGTTTTGTAATCTGTACTTTGAATCCTTTAACAAATATCACCAAGGGGAGGTTGGCTGAGTGAGTAAATCTGGTATCCATGCTATTTGTTTATACTTTTAACATGGTATCAAAGACAAGGTTGTAGATATGGTGGTTCTGGATTGATCTGGCTTCTGGGGTTACTCTATTGGTTCTCTTTGTGGTATTTGTTTAATTTTCTGCTAAATTTAAAATTAGGGTTTTCAAAACCATAACTTTATTTGTTGGGGTTTCTTCTTTTGAGCTCACTCATCCTCTACACTAAGTGAATCTAAAGTTTGGGTGTCTAATATGTTATTTATTGGTGGCTTATAGATTTGTAGGTCCTCTTTCATCTCCTTCTCTTGCCTCTTTCTCATTCTTTTATGGTTATTGTTGCTAGTATTGTGAGTGCAAACGGATTCGGTTAACTAATACTTCGATTTTGGCTAGGTATAAAATCTTATCGTCCGAATCTTTTCGAATTGAAAACCGGTCTTAAGTGCGACTCAATCGTCTTTTGGTGAATCAAGAGAATGGTTTGGTTTTGATTATCTATTTTAAAATAATAGCAAGAAATTTAAGTGTCGTTGAGTAAAATGGAAGAATAAAGATTAATGCTAAAATAACGAGTTAAGAAATTAAAGCTTGAAAACTTAGAGGCAATAATAGAAAAGTACTAGCACACTAAATAAAATTAACACTTGGAAAACTTATTAAAAATAAGAACTTAGTTGAAAAGTACTAAAAGAAAGTAAGATCGGAATGCACCAAAACAACTCAATCGGAATAAGCTAAAACAAACCCAGATCGGAATGTATTCCGATCTGGTGGTCGGAATATGGGGAAATGCACACAATCGGAATACACCAAAAACAATCGGAATATCTGAATTTGATGACCAATCGGAATGTTGATAAGTAACTCTAATCGGAATATCACAAAATCCACCAATCGGAATAAGCAACAGGCCCAGATCGGAATCCTAAACAAATGCTCAAATCGGAATATGGGGAAAAACCCCAATCGGAATACACAAAAAGGGCTCAAATCGGAAAGAGTAAACCCTAATCCGATCACTCGATCAGAATAAGGGGTGTACAATCGGAATATGGCGAAACCCTTTTCCGATTGGCAATTCGGAAAAGGGGAGGGCTGCTCGGAAAAGGCTTCAATCGGAAAGGGGTTTATCACCCTTTCCGAAATCTAAGGGATTCGGTTATAAGCCAATGAATAAGCTATGTTGCCAAGCTTAACACCAAACTAAAACGAATCAAGGATTAAACGGATCAAATAAGCACTTATCTCAACTTATCTAACCTCAAAAATAAGCAACTTTTTGGATCAAACAATAAAAACATAAACTTTTTAAGAAAACTTTTTATAAAGTAAATAAGCTAATCATAAAAGTAAGCCAATAAGCACAAAAGTCTTAAAGCTTAATCAAATGAAAACTTATGAAATGATCAAAAGATTAACTTTTAAGCACGGAATCATTAAGAACAACACGGATCTATTGATAATCGCACCAAAATCAATCTAAAATCAAAGAAAGGTAGAAGGAGATTAAGGATTAAAAGCTTAAAATGAAACTTGATTAATGAAAAATAAGCAATACAAAGTATTTAATCTTGAAAGATTAAAAGAAAAAGATGAAATTTAGTGAGAGAAAGTTAAGACTTTCTCTCTCTAAAACTAGAGAAAAATGAAAAAGTGAAAACTAGCTAAAACTATCTAACCACCCTTCTAATGACTATTAGGAGGGTATTTATAGGGAAGGTGGAAGGAGTGCATGTGTTGCATCTTCTTTCTTGCTTTCTTCACGTTTTCTCGACTCGACTTTAATTCTTTGTCTTTGTTGTCTCGGGATTTGAACTTGTCTTTTCTTCTTCTATTAGACTTAAGTTCTTTGGCTTCGTTAAACTTCCGCCTTTAGACTTTTTCTTCGATAAATCTTCAGAATAGGCCTTGGACTTCCGTTCTTTTTGCACTCTTGATCTTTTGACTTCGTCTTTTCCCGTTTTCTTCGATAAAAGCTCGTGAAAACCCGTGTTTTCTTCCTTTTTCATATTTTGGTCCTAAAACACAATAAAAACACAAACCACGCATAATTCTGACTTTTATGATATAAATCACACGTTTTGGTCTTGTTATTATTGGAAATAAGTGGTAAAAGGATAAGTGTTTTCACACTTATCAAATCCCCTACACTTGACCATTGCAATGCCCTCATGCAATGCATTAATTTTAAAGCACGGTTTACATTTTCCATCATTAATAACCCACCTTGGCCTTTATTAAATACTAAACATAAAAGATAAGAATAAGTAAAGAAATTAAAAACTTACATTGGGTTTTGGCAGCCATGAACGTTTATCATCCTCAAGTTTCACGTCCCCCATACCAAGCTTAAAAACGAGATCATTGTTATTATAAGTTAGCAAACTATCACGAACTCATGTGGGCCAATTATTCACTTAGACTCCCTTATTCCTAGGTGTATCTCTTATATTTTATTTTTGTCTTGAATGATCACGAAGATGCATTGTTGACTTATTTCGATAGTTATTTAGGCCGAAAATAAGGTGAACGATTTAATCAATAGTTAGCTAAAGGACCAAATCTTTTAAAACTGCTTCTCGGGATTTCATAAAGTTCATATCTTGGCATAACTTGCTTCACGATTTGAGACCTTTCTCGGACCGATATTTGGCAGCGACTTCATACTTCGAATCTTGAGAGACGTTCATGAAATAATGGCCTTCTCTTCATAATAGGAATTTCTTCACTTGAAGTTTTGAGAGATTCTTCATCTTTGGACCACGACTTCTTCATTTTTCTCCAATCTTTACTTTGGACTTCGATATACAACGATCCGCCTCCTTTTAGGACTTGGATCTATTTATCCTCATACCTTGTTAGGGTCTTTTCGGATAGACTTCTCCATGACTTTTGGGGAGTTTTTGCTTTTCGTCGTGTGTCTCGATCCTTCATATTGATTTTCGATAAATGATTCTTCACATCACTTTTGGATCTTTAGCAACAAAATGTAGCCCTCATGCCTTGTTAGGGCCTTTTTGGACTCGCCAATCTTCGCATCCCGATTCAATAAGTTATGCCTTGGCTATGAACTCTAATCCGTCCCGAGCAACTTTTAAACGATCTGGGGCTAGAAGCTAAGTAACCTTTTAAATCATACAACCTTATTTATTACAGATAAATTTATTAACAAGCGGAGGGAGAATAGGCTTATAATTTACTCACATAAATTCACGAAAGATGTAAAACCCGCATGCTTTTACCATGAATAGTACCCTTAAGATCGTACGTCCTAGATTAAAACTTTCCTCATATAGTATGATCACTTTCATGTGCTATTATTTAAGCGTTACATACGTGTATAAACATGATAAATATCGATTACGTACGAACACATGATAAGTATTTAACAATAATAAATCATGAACATAACTAAATCACGAGCTAATATTAATTACGTATATATAATTATTACGAAGACGAATAAATATATTATGTCACGATCAAAAACTAATTAAATTACGTAAACTACGTAACACGTAATCACGGACATTTAAACGACTATTATTATTATTTTGTATATTTAATTTAACATAACAAGTAATTACATACGTAATATTTACGTTTAAAAACGTATAACAATAACTATGAAAATACACGACATACAAAAGACATGATTACACGTAACTTTTTTTACAAGTCGCGTATTAAATTAAATGCGTATGTTTTATTAAACGAATAACACAAGCACATAAGAGTAAGGTTTCGGGCCATTTTAGACAAAATATGAAAAGATAAGGACTTGGGCTCAAGGCCCAAGTGTATGTTTTGCCTTGGTCCATGTATAACAAAGAAAAAGGGACGGAGGGTTGTGTTTTCCCTATGCCGACACATACATCTCACATTTGAAACCCTAAAAACTAAAATAAGCCGCCACCTTCTCTCTTGCTCCTACCTGCCGACGGTTCATCACCAAGAAATGGAAAACATGTCGTGCCTTTGATCTACAAAAAAAACAAGAATGCGTTTGAAGCAGAAACAAGGTAATATTATCACGTTTTCTCTTGGTTAATAAATCACAAATCAATGATAAATAATCTAAAAGCATGTTAAATAAAAGAGGGGTTTTCGTTTGGCTTTTGTTGGGTTCGTTTGGCACACAAACCGAGACCTTAAAGGTCTCGGTGGTACTTAATTTCCACCAGCCACAACCCAAATTAAGGGTGCTGGCGTGGTTTTGCTCGAGCAGGGGAAACAACGAGAGAACAGGGGGAATCACTGGCTGCGGCCAGTGGTGTTTATCCTTCTAACAGTGGGAACCGGCTGCTGCCGGTGGCACCATCACCACTGCCAATGGTAACTGGTAGTGTAAGGGGGTGTTTGGTTTTCTGTTTAACAGATTTAAGGGCTGTTTGGCAATGGGTTTAAGGGGCAGTTTAGAAGGGCTGTTTGGTTCGGCTTATATAAGAAAACAATACGATTTTCACGGGATTCCATGGGTTCGTTTTTTTGACACGTTTCTTTTAAAACTAACACATGGGTTCGGGTGTTATTTTTTTTTACGAGTTATTAGCCTTAACATTTATATTAATTTACAAGGTAAATAAAATTAACAAGACACGAATTATTATTACAAGATTATTTATTTCAGGTTAATTAAATTAATTTAACATGTTATATAATTAATTTAATTAAAACATGGACTTAGGTTATTATTAGTAATTAATAATACATGATTTAACCTAAGTATTTTAATCATGAAAAATTAGACTAACTAATTAATTAATTATTAAAACCATGACATATAATTAATTAATTCTCATGACTTAGGTTATATAAATATAATTAATAATGCATGTTTTAACCTAAGTAATTATATCTTTATTTAATTAAATCACATTATATTTAATTAAATGCCTTTAACCTATAGTTTATTTAAATGACATGTAATAATTAATAAACTATATATTATATCATTATGACTTAGAATATTAATCAGTAAACACTTAAGCTTATTTATTAGCTTATTTAACCAGCTTATACCTATTCATGGAAACTTTCTATTTTTAGAAACTTAGCTATTTTAAGCAGTAATTCTATTTTTGGAAACTTTCGATTTTTGGAAACTTTCTATTTTTGGAAACTTTCTATTTTTGGAAACCTTCTATTTTAGGAAACCTGCTATTTTTGGAAAGTTACTTAATATTGCTCAGTAAGCACAATAATACATGAAATACCAGGAATACTTAATCAGATTAATCAGAATATAAGATAAACATAGATTAAAGCTTAAAACAGTAAAACATGACTTAAAACATATAAAATGAGTTAAGACAAGACGTAAAACCCAGTACGTATTCAGCGAATCGATACTTATACACGTATGTATCCATGTAGCTTTAGTGATCCAGAAGTAGGAGTCTTTCTTCCGTTCATTCACTGGACTTGAGGTAC
This sequence comes from Glebionis coronaria, assembly GCA_025667525.1. Taxonomy (NCBI): domain Eukaryota; kingdom Viridiplantae; phylum Streptophyta; class Magnoliopsida; order Asterales; family Asteraceae; genus Glebionis; species Glebionis coronaria. The sequence goes on from CM046880.1 coordinate 478,679,823, forward strand.
GGATTCCCGTCCTTTCAGTATGGACATTCTTTCCTTATTAGGATTTCCCCGTATGCAGCCAACTGTTTTCCCCAGTATTTGTTTTATTGTTTTGAACTGCTTATGTTTAATTAGCATAATCTATAGCCATATACAAGCATGACCAGTTTCACCTAGTTATGGAGGTACCATAACCATAACATTGGAGGCACCAATGTTATGACTTCCCCACGGCGGAGTGATTGCTCGTGGCGTCCCTTTCAGTTTTGGCCATATTATTATATCATGTGGGGCGTATGGGTGCATCCTAGTTACATGTTTTATTCAGTATTTCATGGTGAATGTGGTGTGTGCCTTGCATCCTTCACAAGGAGTTGATCCCTCCTACCCAGACCAGTATATTAATTAGAGGCATCCCCTCTAATCAGCATGATGAGGTCACCCCTCCAAGTATTCATGCACGTGACCTTTTCATGACCTATATGGGCTATGGTATATATATGTTAAAACAGTTTTCATAAGATAAACATAAGGCTTTTCAAACTATAAAACCAGTTTTCTCAATACTTAATCAGTCTACTCAGAACTTAGTCTTCCGCTGTCATATGTTACATGCTTATCCTATTTCATGCTATATTGTATATCCGTGCACTGAGCGTTTTGCTCAGCCGTTACTTTCCTTTCCATGTCCCAAAACGGCAGGTACCCAAGACTCGAGCATTTGGAGGACATGCATAGGATGGAAGCTGCCATAGACTTCTTCTCCTGTTTCCTTCATATATTTATGCTTGTTTAGTCTTTCACTCAGTTCATTTACTTTGTTATGTTTTGGGCTTATGTTTGGGAACCGATGTTTGATTCCGGTTTTCCCTATGGTCATGTATGTCTTACTACATATTACCTTGCATGCTTTGATGACACGCCATAATTACGCGTGACATTCCATTTATCAAAATGGGGTGTTACAATTATGGTATCAGAGCCAAGGCTTCGACCTGTAGGCTCTAAAACTCGACCTGTGACTAGTGGGTAGTCACCAGGAGCTTCCTAAGCCAACGATTGTTATTCCACGTATTGATGTTTCAGCGCGTTGTTGTTTTAACCATTATGTTTTCAGCACCTTTTTGTTTTAGCCATGACGTTTTCAGCACCTTGTTGTTTTCAACATGATGTTTTCACCAGTATCGTCTTACTGATATGGAATGAACAACCGTCATCCATACTTAGTTATGTGTCATTGTCTATGCATGATGTTCCTCGTGAACTGTGACGATGTGGACTGACCCTAGTAGTTCATAATTTTCACATAAATTTTTTTTTCTGTTAAGTTTTGACAATGACTTTTAATTATTATGTTTCATGCATTCATGCATTTATATCATATGTCATCTGTTGCAGGAATTTTGACTAAGTAATGGTTGGTACAGGACTGGCCCTATTTAGTCGCATGTGCTTTTATCGAAACTTTTAACTTTGGGACCGACCCATAGGCGTCCCCTCGCCATGTCTTTTGTTTTGGAACCGACCCATAGGCGTTCCCTCGCACATATAAAGGTTTTATAAACTACATTACGCATTCATGCACTGTTTTTCTTGCATAAATTTTTTCTCATGATTTAAATTGGCATAAAAAAAAATTTTCATGTCCCATCATAAGTTATTATGTTTTTTATGTCAAGTATGCCTTCATACTGTCATGGTTAACTTCAGTTTCATGCTGATTATGTTATACACTTCTTCGTAATAGATGGTTTCATGTTTCCTCATGATAATTCCGTCTTCATGTTGATTATGTTTCACGCCTCTTTTGTTATTTACGTTGTCCTGCAAGACATTGTTAGATTTCTTGAATCATGCTTTCATGATAGTCATGGTTGGTTTTCATTGATCATGCTGTCAGACAAATCATCGTTGAATTTTGTGTAACCACACTTTAGCGTTTCTCTATGCAACCAGAATGATGTCTATGCTAATACTGCCAGGTTATCATGATGGTTTTCCTAACCGTTTAACCGGTTTACTTTCATTAAATCATGACAAATGATCGAGCCCATACCGATCATTTCATGTGCATTCCATGTGTACTCCACGTACCGTATTTCATGTGTATTACATGTACCTTAATCCATGTGTATTCCACTTGCAATACTTCACGAGTATTCGCTAGTCGATTCTAAATCATCTCAGGCGTATGTTCATTTGCTGATATTCTACAAGATTGTCGATGCCGCTCATAGCTTGGAGATGTTACTGAAGGTTGATGCTGCTGATGTTGGGAGACGCTACGAGATGCTGATGCTGATGTTGTTCACAACCTGGAGATCCTAAAAGACGAAGACAAAGGCGTCGGAGCAAAGCAATTGGACGAGAAGATGCTTCACCATCAGACAATTCCCATCAATCATTGTCCCAAATTCATAGTTACATGTCACACGTCGTTCGGCTGTCATTTCAGCCATATGAGTGCAAACCAGTACCAGCCGGCCACTCAGCTGAATAGTTACATGAGTCACGGTCATGAGAATGACCGTCATGGAACCGACAGACAAGATGATAGTAACCACTACTATGACAGCAACTATCTTAGAAATCGCAACCGAGGCTCCGGCCACGGACGTGATCAGACATACAAATGATCAGTAGTCCAACCGATCCACCAATTCTGGCATATTAACCTAATATTTGTAGTTCTAATTGTTTCACATCTCGAGACACATGTCAAGACATCAGTCAAGACACATGTCTCACGTATACTTTATGAGGACACATGTCAAGATACCAGTCAATACATATGTCACGCTTACATTTCTCAAGACACGAGTCAAGACACATGACTCACGTCTAATTATGGAACATTTCTAAAAAATTCAGGGTACCCTCCAAGGGTATATCTATGTTGTTGTGCCATGTATTAATCAGGCCACAAGAATTTCAATACCATTATCGGCGCATCAGTGAGAACTGTCACGTTGCCGATGTCACTTTCATTTCTTTCACCAGACTTCATATATTCATGACCATGAAGGACGCCTTTCGTATTCCCACGTATACGAAGGTTTTCCTTCAGCTTAATGATGAGATCCAAGCTGCTAACGCATCTCCTCGGACAGACACGAGATGAATTTTATCCTAATTATGGACTATGAACATCACACCATGCTACGATTCATAATTATGTACAGTAATGTTCAGGCTCCTGAATACATTCAGCTTGATTTTCCATCAGGAAAATCCGTACAAATTATCTACGCTTACAAACAGGTTCGTTGTTAGCCATGGTCGCTAAAATTTTCTAGCTGTCAGTAAGACACGACTACTTAAGTCCTTTTACGCATAGCCAGTTGATTATTCCAAAATCTTCCTATTCATTCCAGAAGAACCTACAAGGAGAAGAACGGTACCATGAGATTATGTGTCGACTACCGTCGATTTTAAACAAATCACCATTCATGACCGTTATTTACCTCCACGTATTGACGACATGTGTTAATCACTTTTCCAAGATCGAACACATGCTGCCAACAGTGACGAGTGAAAAAGCAGGACATGTCCATGACTGCTATTCGTACACGACTCGGTCATGCTAGATTTATGATTTTGAATTAGTCTCATCAATACTCCAACCGCATTATGGACTTAATAAATTGAGTTTCCATGAACTCCTAAACAAATTCATCAGCGTTTTCTTTGAGGATAACCTGATTTCCTCTAAGCCTAGAGAAGAACAGGAAGACCATATCTGCACTATGTTGCAAATTCTATGACAAGAGAAATTCTACCCTGGAAAATTATTATTTTTTTTATTTTTTTTTTCCAATATCAATTCTGTTTGATTACAGTGACACACTGAATCACATGGGTTTCTATGGTTAATCTTACCATGACTCAGCTTATGCGTAAAGGAGAGAACCCTACACTACATTAGGTGTTCTATAAATTATACGCTAGGAGAAGTCTAGATTCAGAGACTCAGAGTTTCGCAAACTCCTAGGTATCAAGTTCTACGAAGCAAGATACAGTTACGTTCATATCTAGGTACCTGACATACCAACAGGTTAAGATAGGACACCAACAAACTGGGATGTTTTCATCATATGAAATTGTGAATCGAAAAGGGACAAGATCTACACGGATTTTGGTTACCAGATTAATGCAAACTTAGAAGAAGCATGATGCTATTTGGGTTATTGCAAATAGTTTGATCAAGTCTGCAGAATCATTACATCCGCAAGGATTGTAGAACCGACAGATTGATCAGACATGTTCCAGCCAAGGCCCATCCGACCACTTGGTAATCCCGCAGCTATCGGGTCAGACAAAGATTCCCAATTGTACTCCTAAATTACTTCACGTCTTCATTCTGATTCCACGACTTGCTTTCGCGCTCGCGTTCATGACACTATTCACGTTCATGATCGTATCTGGGCTTACGATTTTACGTTCATTTCGTTCTGGGAAGTTTTGCAAGAACTTGTGAGACCAGACCCAAGTTTAGTATAACTCTCCATCATCAGATAGACGTTTCACGTCATATTCCACGTCTCACCTTGTAGCGTTTGGCGTTACCGCCATTATATTCTATGATCACGATATGTCTCACATGTCATGTTTATTCCACGTTCCTCATATCATGATCAAAATATCTTACACGTATCATTGATCACGATATGTTTACTCATACTACACTCGCCATATCTCCACGTAGCACGTTCAAAATTTTTCACGTATCACGTTCAAAATTTTTCACGTACTACGTTTCTTTATGTCTCGTGCATCGTTTCTAATTATTAGTTAAGTCAGATTGTCTTGCATCGTAACGTTTCAGTTACCCTTGCACGGTAACTCTTATTTTCCACGATCGAATTTAGGGGATCTACCTTCCGTTGATAACCAAGAATTTCTTCGTATTCCAAGTCAAGGTCAGGAGGACCAAGATTTATCATTAGTGTCAGGATCTTCTGAAGGAACCGTTCCAACAGGGAGGCCACTTGGAAACGGACAAGTTCATCCGGACTTCTTATCCATTTTTCTCTTATCGATTAGATATGTCCTTTCAGTCACGTCACGTTCTATGTCTTTTCAAGACATGTCACGTTCCACGTTCCCTTCTACCATGTCACCTTCATTTCCGTTATTTTGCATACCTTTCCAGTTTGATTCGGGTATGTTTCGCTTCCAGTTACTTTATCTATAATTCGGGGACGAATTATTCTTTTTAGGGGGGAAGAATTGTAAAACCCGCATGCTTTTACCATGAATAGTACCCTTAAGATCGTACGTCCTAGATTAAAACTTTCCTCATATAGTATGATCACATTCATGTGCTATTATTTAAGCATTACATACGTGTATAAACATGATAAATATCGATTACGTACGAACACATGATAAGTATTTAACAATAATAAATCATGAACATAACTAAATCACGAGCTAATATTAATTACGTATATATAATTATTACGAAGACGAATAAATATATTATGTCACGATCAAAAACTAATTAAATTACGTAAACTACGTAACACGTAATCACGGACATTTAAACGACTATTATTATTATTTCGTATATTTAATTTAACATAACAAGTAATTACATACGTAATATTTACGTTTAAAAACGTATAACAATAACTATGAAAATACATGACATACAAAAGACATGATTACACGTAACTTTTTTTACAAGTCGCGTATTAAATTAAATGCGTATGTTTTATTAAACGAATAACATAAGCACATAAGAGTAAGGTTTCGGGCCATTTTAGACAAAATATGAAAAGATAAGGACTTGGGCTCAAGGCCCAAGTGTATGTGATAGGTGTGTAAACACCCATCCTTTTACCACTTAATTCAGGCTAAAACGAGACCAAAACACGTATTTAATATCATTTGTTTGGAATTATGCGTGGTTTTTGTGTTTATTGCGTTTTCAGAGCTAACCGGATGAATATTAAAGAAAACATGGGATTGCACGGGTTTTATCAAGGAAAAAGACTAAAGACGAAGTCTATTGTCCAAGAGATGCAAAAGATTTGAAGTCAATGGGCCTATTTGAAGATTTATCGAAGAAAAGGACCAAAGATGGAAGATTTACATATGTCGAAGAAACTCAAGTCTATTTAACGAAGAAATTAAAAGACGAGTTGAATTTAATCGACGACAAATCCCGAATCAGAATCGAAAACGTCAACTTTTCTGAAAAGACGAGAAGACAAGAAGAAAGGGAGAAAGCCCACTCACCAACCAACCACTAGGACTATATATAGTTTCTCCCTTCACATTTTAGGGAGTTAGCTTTTCATTTTTCTTTTCCAGTTTCTTAGAATCGGTTCTTCACCAACACCATTAGGGTGTTTGGTGATCTTTCATTTTCTTTTAATCTTGTAAGTGTTTAATCTTTACTCTTGTTACCTTTAAATTAATCCTTTAATTCCATCTTTTCATTCATCTTGTTCATCTCCATTTTTATTCAAAGTTCTTAAGTTTTTATTTGATTCAAGTTTGATCTTAAAAAGTTGTTGATTTAGTGTTTTTATTGGTGGGATTTGTTACTTATTGTATTTAAATGATTTGTGTTTGATTTGGTAAAACCTTTTTGAGTATTGGAGTCGATTTGGATTTAAATTCATTTTCCCTGTTTTTGTGCTACTGTGTCTGTTCTTCGTTCCCAGGTATATTCCGTATAGATCATTCTTTCCGAATAGAGCTCTTGTATTTTCCTTAATTCGGAACCCTTCAGTTATTCCGAATTGCCTGTTTAGATTCTTCCTTACTCGGAATGTTTTGACATTCCGAATAGAGCTGCTTTTCCGAATAGGATCCTTTTTCCGCATAGACATTTTTTCCGAATAGGCATGTTTTTCCGAATAGAGCAATTTTCCGCATAAGCCATAATATTCCGCATAGACATGTTTTTCCGAATTGAACCATTTTATTCCGCATAGCACTTACTTTCCGCATAAGCCATGTTTTCCGCATAAGGGTAATTTTTCCGAATAGGAATTCAATATTCCGAATAGTGCCTTTCTTTCCGCATAGAGATTATTTTCCGAATAGTGCCTTTCTTTCCGCATAGAAATGATTTTCCGAATAGAGCCCAACTTTCCGAATAGGAGGATGTTTTCCGCATAGGGTAACTTTTCAGTTGCTGTTTTGTTTAATTTCAAGTATTATTTTTTTAATTGTTGATTGTTTTAAGATTAAATTATTATCATTTTAGTCATTTCTCTGTTTAGTAGGTTAGAAAACTAAATCCACTTTTTGTCACCAAGAACAAATCATTTCACTTTAAACTGAGATCAATTCGAGAGGATTCCGAGAAAACGAACTTTTCAAGCATACAAAAAGCTTGTATCAAATGGCGCCGCTGCTGGGTCTTCTCGTTAAGATCAAAAGTTTTTTGTGAGAACTTGGATTTTGGGATTCGTTCCCCGTGAACGTTAATTTTTCATAAAAAATTTCAAAAACAACTAAAAAAATATAAAATTTTCAAAAATACAAAAAAATTTAAAAACATAAAAACCAAAAATATTTTTGCTTTGTTTTTCTTTGTTCGTTGTTTTGTAGGTGTATGCGCACTCGATCCACGTCATATCAAGAGCCCGAGCCTCTCGATCACTTAGACATGGCCGGTGTACCACCTCCAAACAATAATAACAACAACAACATGAACAATAACAACAACAATGAGCCCCTTCCGGATAATCGCCCGATGATTGAACTGCTGCAAGCTCATGTAGATGGCAACACAGATCCAATTGTCATACCTCCAATTGCCGCCAACAATTTCGAGCTAAAATCAGGCTTTATCCAGATGGTCTCCGCTCAACCATTCTTGGGACGTACCATTGATGACCCACACGACCACATAAAGAGATTCTTGCAACTCACCAACACGGTCAAGTTCAATGGAGTTCCACAAGAGGTTATAAGGTTACAACTTTTTCCCTTTTCTTTAGAGGGACAAGCCCGGCATTGGCTTGCTAAGGAACCGCCACAGAGTATTCTCTCGTGGACGGATTTGGAAACAAAGTTTATCAATTACTTTTTTCCACCCTCTCGTACTACCGCTTTGCGGAATGAGATCATAAATTTTGAACAAAAGTACGATGAATCATTCAGTGAATCTTGGGATCGTTTTAAAGATCTTTTAAGAAAATGCCCACAACATGGTTTTACCAAAGTACATCAAATCAATACTTTTTACAATGGTTTAAGCATGAGTGACCAAGATTCACTGAACAGTGCCTCGGGGGGTAATCTATTGGCTAAGACTTCCAATGCTGCTTGGGACATCATTGAGAACAAATCTCGTGTGCAAACCAAGAGTGTTCGGACCAATGTCGCTAGTGCTAGCACTAGTGACAGCGACAAGCGATTGGACAAAATCACTACGCTTCTTGAATCGCTTGTCACCCACACCGTCAGCAACAACAACAGCAACAACGCTAAAAACGCTCAAGTTAACGCTGTCAGCCAACCTTGTGAGATATGCGGTGGTCCTCACTATTACACAACTTGTACCGCCACCCAAGACTACCCTGCTGAGAATGTGAATGCGGCATATGGCACCTATCCTCAACCTGCTTATCAAGCTAGACCTCAAGGTGACCGTAACTTGCTTAGCTACCGCAGCAACAACTATCTTTCACCACCTGGTTTCCCTCCTGCCAACCAAAACCAACAACAAAACCTTAATCGCCCTCCTCAACAACAACAACCTCGACAACCATACATCCCACCTCACAAGCAGCAACAACCGCCTCAACGTAACAATCAAGTCTACCAACAACCTGCTTACCAACCACCTGCATACAATGCTCCTCCCAACCAAACCACAACTGCATTACACCAAGAGGTTGCTACCTACATGAGAACCAATGATGTGATTGTGGAAAATCTCCAACAGGAAGTGCGAAACTTGAAGGCAGACTTGGTAAAGCAAGGAAATGATTTGAGAGCCGACATGAGAAACACATTGGATAGCCAAACTAATGATCTGAGGAACATGATGGCTAGTTTCTTCCAAGGTAATCAACCCTCTTCTTCGGGTACTCTTCCGAGTAACACCGTTACGAACCCAAGAGGGGAGATGAAAGCAATCACTACTCGAAGTGGTAAAGGTACCAAGGAACCCGAGCTTCCTATACCTCCACCGGTGATTGTGACTAAGGAGAACGAGTCACCTGCTCCTATTCATCCTCCTTCTCCTTCCCCAATTTCTCCACCTCTTCCTTCTACCCCTCCTCCACCCGTGGCTGTGAGTGATCCTATTCTCCCAAAGCCTTCCTCTTCTTCCAATATACCTTATCCATCTAGGTTGAGGAAAGAGAAGCAAAAGAGCAAGGATGATATTCAGGTTTCGAACTTCCTAAAAATGTTCAAACAACTGAATTTCAATATCTCCTTCGCTGAGGCTCTCGCTCACATGCCCAAGTATGCAAAAATGTTTAAAGATCTTCTGAGCGACAAGGAAAAGCTCCTCGATATTGCCAACACCCAACTTAATGAGAACTGCTCTGCAGTGCTCTTAAGGAAATTGCCAACCAAGCTTGGTGATCCGGGTCGTTTCCTTATCCCTTGCAATTTCCCGGGAGTAGAGAATTGCATGGCCCTAGCCGATCTAGGTGCCAGTATTAATCTCATGCCTCTAAGTGTTTGGAAGCAATTATCTCTCCCAGAGCTAGTCCCCACCAAAATGACTTTGGAATTAGCTAACCGTACGGTTGCTTATCCAGTGGGGATAGCCGAAGACGTCATTGTAGGAGTCGACAAATTCACTTTTCCTGCTGATTTTGTTGTCGTCGACTACGAGATGGACCCCCGTGTGCCACTTATTGTTGGTCGTCCATTCCTTAGGACCGGTCGCACTCTCATTGATGTTGAAGCCGGTGAGCTTATCATGAGAGTGGGTGACGATAAAGTAGTCTTCAACATGGGAAAGTTGTCTAAACAACCTTATTCATATGAGAGTGTTAATTATATTGACGTTCTTGATGAGGCTTGTGAAGCACACTTTAATGATGCTTGCAAAAGTATTCCTACCTCTCTTCCCAATGTTGAGACCGTGTCCTCTATTGATTCATCGTTGTCTCTATTTGGAGATAGTGATTTATTTTGGAACAATCTTGAAGATACCATGAGAGATGTGAATTTACCTACTAATGATTCTCCCATCAATGGGGATGAAGATATGAATTTCTTTGACAATCTTCTCACCGAAGACAATCCTTCCCCACCATCTCCCATGGTCATTGCTATCGATGCCACGACTTTGAAAACGCCTCCCGTCGAAAATCCTCCGGATTTGGAACTTAAGGAGTTGCCGCCACATCTCGAGTACGTGTTCCTTGACGACAACAAGAAGTCGCCCGTCATTATTGCGACGGATTTGAAAGATGAAGAGAAGACTCGCCTCGTTGCCGTGCTGAAAGCTCATAAGAAGGCTATTGCTTGGAAGATTTTGGATATTCGTGGAATTGATCCTCACTTCTGCACACATAAAATTCTCATGGAGGACGACTTTAAGCCCACGATTCAAAGCCAACGAACGGTGAATCCAAAAATACATGAAGTCATCAAAACAGAGGTTATCAAACTTCTTGATGCGGGTATGATTTACCCTATTTCGGATTCACCATGGGTTAGTCCAATCCATTGTGTGCCCAAGAAGGGCGGAATAACCGTTGTTCCCAATGAACACAACGAGTTGATTCCCACTCGTCTCGTTACTGGGTGGAGAGTTTGTATAGACTACCGCAAACTCAATGATGCCACGAGAAAGGATCATTTCCCTCTACCTTTTATGGACCAAATGCTTGAACGTCTAGCGGGTAATGAATATTACTGCTTTCTTGATGGTTTCTCGGGTTATTTCCAAATACCCATCGATCCCCAAGATCAAGAGAAGACAACATTCACTTGTCCCTATGGCACTTTTGCTTACAAAAGAATGCCATTTGGCTTATGTAATGCGCCCGGGACTTTTCAAAGGTGTATGTTAGCTATCTTCCATGACATGGTTGAACAAACCATGGAAGTCTTCATGGATGATTTCTCGGTCTTCGGGGATTCATTCTCTTCTTGCCTTGCCAATTTGGAACGTATGCTCAAGCGGTGCGAAGACACTCGCCTTGTTCTAAATTGGGAAAATGCCATTTTATGGTAAAAGAAGGCATCGTGCTGGGACATAAGATTTCCAAAGCCGGTCTTGAAGTAGACCGTGCTAAAGTCGATGTTATCGCAAAGTTGCCTCCACCTTCAACCGTGAAGGGTGTGAGAAGTTTCCTGGGTCATGCGGGCTTCTACCGTCGATTCATCAAAGATTTTTCTCAAATCGCTCGCCCGATGACCCACCTCTTGGAAAAAGATACACCTTTTATCTTCTCCAAAGAGTGTCTTGAAGCCTTCAACTCGCTTAAGGATAAGCTTACTAAGGCACCCGTCTTGGTTACCCCTAATTGGGAGCTGCCTTTTGAGTTGATGTGCGATGCTAGTGATTTTGCTATTGGAGCGGTTCTGGGACAAAGAGTGAATAAACACTTCCAACCGATCCATTACGCTAGCAAGACAATGACTGGGGCACAATTGCATTATACGACAACAGAAAAAGAGCTTTTAGATGTTGTCTATGCCTTTGAAAAATTTCGCCCCTATCTTGTCCTTTCTACCACCATCGTGTATACCGATCATTCCGCGCTGAAGTACTTGTTGACAAAGCAAGATTCCAAACCAAGACTTCTTCGCTGGGTTTTGCTGCTCTAGGAATTTAAAATCGAAATTCGCGATAAAAAAGGAGCAAAAAACCTAGCCGCGGACCATCTCAGCAGACTTGAGGATCCTTACCAAGGGGATCATCCGAACAAAGAAATCAATGATTCTTTTCCCTTGGAGACCTTAATGTCTATAAACTCGAAGCCGAATGAAACCCCGTGGTTTGCGGACTTTGCAAACTACTTGGCGGGTGGAATTCTCAAGGAAGGGTTGACGTCTCAGCAAAAGAAAAAGTTCTTCACTGACATTAAGACTTACTTTTGGGACGACCCTTACCTATTCAAACAATGTGCCGACCTGATTATCCGCCGATGTGTTGACGGACCGGCAGCGTCTGAAATCCTTGATGCTTGCCACAAAGGACCCACCGGTGGTCACTTTGGTCCCAACTACACCGCCAAAAAAGTGTTTGATTCGGGATTTTATGGCCCTCCATATATCGTGATGCTCACAATATGGTTAAACGACGTGATGTTTGCCAAAAGCAAGGCAAAATCACACATAAAGACGAGATGCCTCAGAATTTCATTCAAGAGTGTGAAATTTTTGATGTTTGGGGTATCGACTTTATGGGGCCATTCCCTTCTTCTAAAGGAAACAAATACATCCTTGTAGCCGTTGACTACGTTTCAAAGTGGGTTGAAGCCAAAGCTTTACCCACTAATGACGCAAGGGTGGTTTGTAACTTTTTGAAAGCTCTTTTCGCTAGATTCGGTGTGCCTCGTGCCATTATTAGTGATCGTGGGACTCACTTCTGCAATGACCAATTTGCTAGAGTCATGGCTAAGTACGGTGTAAATCATCGTCTTTCCACAGCCTACCACCCACAAACTAATGGCCAGGCTGAAATATCCAACCGAGGACTTAAGCAAATTCTTGAAAGAACCGTGGGAGAGCATCGTGCCGCATGGGCTGATAAACTTGATGATGCTTTGTGGGCTTTCCGTACTGCTTACAAGACCCCGATCGGCTGTACGCCTTATCGTCTTGTGTACGGGAAAGCGTGCCACCTCCCCATTGAGTTGGAGCACAAGGCTTACTGGGCCTTGAAGTGGGCTAACTTCGATATCATCAAAGCCGGTGACCTACGCAAGATCCAACTCAATGAACTGAATGAACTTCGGAATGAGGCTTATGAAAATTCTTTGATCTATAAGGAACGAACTAAGCTCATTCACGACTCCAAGATCAAAAACCGAGAGTTCCATGTTGGAGACAAAGTCTTACTTTTTAACTCTCGGTTGAAAATCTTTTCGGGCAAGCTGAAATCTCGTTGGTCCGGCCCATTCACCATTGTCCAAATTTTTCCATATGGTACTCTCGAGCTCGCTCAACCTAATGGACCAAATTTTAAGGTGAATGGCCAACGAGTGAAGTTGTACTTTGGTGAGGACACCTCTCAGGAGGTGCTTCCATCCCTCACCACGTTCCCCATGAACTAATTTTGGGTCGAGTCAGGCTCGTGACTCGGTTATCAAAAACAAGCGCTCCTCGGGAGGCAGCCCGAGTATCTATCCCTTTAACCCCCTAAGTGTAGGGGAGGACCTATTTTGGTCGTTTGTATTTGTGTGGTGATGTGATTACAGGGATGACTGCACTCTTGGAATCTTTGAAGAACCGTGCTCCCGTGTTATCCGAAATCCGGTTCTATCTCTCAACTATCATGATTCAATTTTCTTCATACTCACATTGAAATTGATCACTTTAGTCGTCTCTTCCTTAACTTGAGTTAACCAACGTGCACAATGTCATAAGTGTAGGGGAGACTTTTCCCACATGCTTAAACATTGAGGACAATGTTTATCTTAAGTGTAGGGGGGACTTCTATCGAAGTTTTAAGTGGACTTTTCCATGAAAATGCCTTCAATTAACCGGAAAATCAGATTTTTCAACATTTTTCAAATTTTTTATTAACTTTGGCCATTTAGTTGTAATTTTTAAATTTTTATCATTGCTTTCATATGTATATATTCCACAATAAAGTCAAAAATATTAATAAAGTGGTGTAGCTAGTTTAGAGATCTTTGACGTATTAGGCCCGTTGCGTTTATTTTGACTCAACCCGAATAGACTTATCCAAGTTTATTCTAGCTAGTATCCTTAACCATATAGACCTTAATTGGTTTATTAGGCTAAGTATCCACGAGTCTCATTACTTAAGATTTTAAATTGTGGAGGACGAGAAATGATAGAGTCAATTATAAGTCGGTATTCTTGCGCAAGCTCACTTGGTGTAATTATTTGCCTATTCTCCCATCACTTGCTAATAATTTATGTGCAATAAGTAAGGTCGTACGATTTGAAAAGTTACTTAGCTTCTAGCCCAAGATCGTTTAAAAGTTGCTCGGTAATGACGAGAGTTCATAGCCAAGGCATAACTTATGAAGCGGGGCGCGAAGATTGGCGAGTCCGAAAAGGCCCTAACAAGGCATGAGGATTCAATTTTATTGCTGAAGATCCAAAGTGATGTGAAAAGCATTATTCCCAAAATCAATATGAAGGATCAAGACTCACGACGAAAAGCAATCAACTCCCATAAAGATCATGGAGAAGTCTATCCGAAAAGACCCTAACAAGGTATGAGGATAAATAGAACCAAGTCCGAAAAGGAGGCGGATCGTTGTATCTCAAAATCAAAATTAGAGATTAAAGAAATAATCATGAAGTCGTGGTCAACAAAATTGGAGTACCCCTCAAAAGTCTCCAAGTGAAGAAATTCTATTATGATGAGAAGACCATTATCTCAAGAACGTCTCTCGAAGATATGAAGTATGAAGTACATGCCAAATATCGGCCCGAGAAAGGTCTCAAATCGGGAACCAAGTTATGCCAAGATATGAACTTTTTGATATCCCGAGAAGCAGTTTTAAGAGATTTTTTCCTTTAGCTAACTATTGATCAAATCGTCCTACTTTGCTTTCAGCCTAAATAAACTACCGAATAAGTCCAAAAATGCATCTTCATGATCATTCTAAGACAAAAATAAAATATAAGAGATACAACTAGGAATAAGGGAGTTTAAGCATTTAATTAAGCCATGTGTGTAAGTGTTTGATTTACTAACTTATAATAACAATGATCTCGTTTTTAAGCTTAGTTTGGGGAACGTGAAACTTGAGGGTGATAAATCTTCGCAACACCAAAGCCCTAATGTAAGTCCTTGATTTCTTTGCAAGTTATTTCATCCTTTTGTTTATTTTAAAGTTTTAATTTCTCTTAGTATTTTAATTTTTATTTAGTAGTATTTGAATAAGGCCAAGGTTGATTGATTATGAGAAAAATGTAAATTTGCTTTATCACTAAGCATTGCATGAGGGCATGGCAATGGTTAAGTGTAGGGGATTTGATAGGTGTGTAAACACCCATCCTTTTACCACTTAATTCAGGCTAAAACGAGACCAAAACACGTATTTAATATCATTTGTTTGGAATTATGCGTGGTTTTTGTGTTTATTGCGTTTTCAGAGCTAACCGGATGAATATTAAAGAAAACATGGGATTGCACAGGTTTTATCAAGGAAAAAGACTAAAGACGAAGTCTATTGTCCAAGAGATGCAAAAGATTTGAAGTCAATGGGCCTATTTGAAGATTTATCGAAGAAAAGGACCAAAGATGGAAGATTTACATATGTCGAAGAAACTCAAGTCTATTTAACGAAGAAATTAAAAGACGAGTTGAATTTAATCGACGACAAATCCCGAATCAGAATCGAAAACGTCAACTTTTCTGAAAAGACGAGAAGACAAGAAGAAAGGGAGAAAGCCCACTCACCAACCAACCACTAGGACTATATATAGTTTCTCCCTTCACATTTTAGGGAGTTAGCTTTTCATTTTTCTTTTCCAGTTTCTTAGAATCGGTTCTTCACCAACACCATTAGGGTGTTTGGTGATCTTTCATTTTCTTTCAATCTTGTAAGTGTTTAATCTTTACTCTTGTTACCTTTACATTAATCCTTTAATTCCATCTTTTCATTCATCTTGTTCATCTCCATTTTTATTCAAAGTTCTTAAGTTTTTATTTGATTCAAGTTTGATCTTAAAAAGTTGTTGATTTAGTGTTTTTATTGGTGGGATTTGTTACTTATGGTATTTAAATGATTTGTGTTTGATTTGGTAAAACCTTTTTGAGTATTGGAGTCGATTTGGATTTAAATTCATTTTCCCTGTTTTTGTGCTACTGTGTCTGTTCTTCGTTCCCAGGTATATTCCGTATAGATCATTCTTTCCAAATAGAGCTCTTGTATTTTCCTTAATTCGGAACCCTTCAGTTATTCCGAATTGCCTGTTTAGATTCTTCCTTACTCGGAATGTTTTGACATTCCGAATAGAGCTGCTTTTCCGAATAGGATCCTTTTTCCGCATAGACATTTTTTCCGAATAGGCATGTTTTTCCGAATAGAGCAATTTTCCGCATAAGCCATAATATTCCGCATAGACATGTTTTTCCGAATTGAACCCTTTTATTCCGCATAGCACTTACTTTCCGCATAAGCCATGTTTTCCGCATAAGGGTACTTTTTCCGAATAGGAATTCAATATTCCGAATAGTGCCTTTCTTTCCGCATAGAGATTATTTTCCGAATAGTGCCTTTCTTTACGCATAGAAATGATTTTCCGAATAGAGCCCAACTTTCCGAATAGGAGGATGTTTTCCGCATAGGGTAACTTTTCAGTTGCTGTTTTGTTTAATTTCAAGTATTATTTTTTTAATTGTTGATTGTTTTAAGATTAAATTATTATCATTTTAGTCATTTCTCTGTTTAGTAGGTTAGAAAACTAAATCCACTTTTTGTCACCAAGAACAAATCATTTCACTTTAAACTGAGATCAATTCGAGAGGATTCCGAGAAAACGAACTTTTCAAGCATACAAAAAGCTTGTATCAGTATGTTTTGCCTTGGTCCGTGTATAACAAAGAAAAAGGGACGGAGGGTTGTGTTTTCCCTATGCCGACACATACATCTCACATTTGAAACCCTAAAAACTAAAATAAGCCGCCACCTTCTCTCTTGCTCCTACCTGCCGACGGTTCATCACCAAGAAATGGAAAACATGCCGTGCCTTTGATCTACAAAAAAAACAAGAATGCGTTTGAAGCAGAAACAAGGTAATATTATCACGTTTTCTCTTGGTTAATAAATCACAAATCAATGATAAATAATCTAAAAGCATGTTAAATAAAAGAGGGGTTTTCGTTTGGCTTTTGCTGGGTTCGTTTGGCACACAAACCGAGACCTTAAAGGTCTCGGTGGTACTTAATTTCCACCAGCCACAACCCAAATTAAGGGTGCTGGCGTGGTTTTGCTCGAGCAGGGGAAACAACGAGAGAACAGGGGGAATCACTGGCTGCGGCCAGTGGTGTTTATCCTTCTAACAGTGGGAACTGGCCGCTGCCGGTGGCACCATCACCACTGCCAGTGGTAACTGGCAGTGTAAGGGGGTGTTTGGTTTTCTGTTTAACAGATTTAAGGGCTGTTTGGCAATGGCAGTTTAGAGGGGCTGTTTGGTTCGGCTTATATAAGAAAACAATACGATTTTCACGGGATTCCATGGGTTCGTTTTTTCGACACGTTTCTTTTAAAACTAACACATGGGTTCGGGTGTTATTTTTTTTTTTACGAGTTATTAGCCTTAACATTTATATTAATTTACAAGGTAAATAAAATTAACAAGACACGAATTATTATTACAAGATTATTTATTTCAGGTTAATTAAATTAATTTAACATGTTATATAATTAATTTAATTAAAACATGGACTTAGGTTATTATTAGTAATTAATAATACATGATTTAACCTAAGTATTTTAATCATGAAAAATTAGACTAACTAATTAATTAATTATTAAAACCATGACATATAATTAATTAATTCTCATGACTTATGTTATATAAATATAATTAATAATGCATGTTTTAACCTAAGTAATTATATCTTTATTTAATTAAATCACATTATATTTAATTAAATGCCTTTAACCTATAGTTTATTTAAATGACATGTAATAATTAATAAACTATATATTATATCATTATGACTTAGAATATTAATCAATAAACACTTAAGCTTATTTATTAGCTTATTTAACCAGCTTATACCTATTTATGGAAACTTTCTATTTTTAGAAACTTAGCTATTTTAAGCAGTAATTCTATTTTTGGAAACTTTCGATTTTTGGAAACTTTCTATTCTTGGAAACTTTCTATTTTTGGAAACCTTCTATTTTAGGAAACCTGCTATTTTTGGAAAGTTACTTAATATTGCTCAGTAAGCACAATAATACATGAAATACCAGGAATACTTAATCAGATTAATCAGAATATAAGATAAACATAGATTAAAGCTTAAAACAGTAAAACATGACTTAAAACATATAAAATGAGTTAAGACAAGACGTAAAACCCAGTACGTATTCAGCGAATCGATACTTATACACGTGTGTATCCATGTAGCTTTAGTGATCCAGAAGTAGGAGTCTTTCTTCCGTTCATTCACTGGACTTGAGGTACGGATTCCCGTCCTTTCAGTATGGACATTCTTTCCTTATTAGGATTTCCCCGTATGCAGCCAACTGTTTTCCCCAGTATTTGTTTTATTGTTTTGAACTGCTTATGTTTAATTAGCATAATCTATAGCCATATACAAGCATGACCAGTTTCACCTAGTTATGGAGGTACCATAACCATAACATTGGAGGCACCAATGTTATGACTTCCCCACGGCGGAGTGATTGCTCGTGGCGTCCCTTTCAGTTTTGGCCATATTATTATATCATGTGGGGCGTATGGGTGCATCCTAGTTACATGTTTTATTCAGTATTTCATGGTGAATGTGGTGTGTGCCTTGCATCCTTCACAAGGAGTTGATCCCTCCTACCCAGACCAGTATATTAATTAGAGGCATCCCCTCTAATCAGCATGATAAGGTCACCCCTCCAAGTATTCATGCACGTGACCTTTTCATGACCTATATGGGCTATGGTATATATATGTTAAAACAGTTTTCATAAGATAAACATAAGGCTTTTCAAACTATAAAACCAGTTTTCTCAATACTTAATCAGTCTACTCAGAACTTAGTCTTCCGCTGTCATATGTTACATGCTTATCCTATTTCATGCTATATTGTATATCCGTGCACTGAGCGTTTTGCTCAGCCGTTACTTTCCTTTCCATGTCCCAAAACGGCAGGTACCCAAGACTCGAGCATTTGGAGGACATGCATAGGATGGAAGCTGCCATAGACTTCTTCTCCTGTTTCCTTCATATATTTATGCTTGTTTAGTCTTTCATTCAGTTCATTTACTTTGTTATGTTTTGGGCTTATGTTTGGGAACCGATGTTTGATTCCGGTTTTCCCTATGGTCATGTATGTCTTACTACATATTACCTTGCATGCTTTGATGACACGCCATAATTACGCGTGACATTCCATTTATCAAAATGGGGTGTTACAAAAGAATACCAAACTTATAATTGACTCTATCATCTCTCGTTCTCCACAATTTAAAATCTCAAGGAATGAGACTCGTGGATGCTTAGCCTATTAAATCAAAGTTTTGGGTTTTTGAGTCGCCTATAGGATCTTGCAAATTCTTAGACTTTTTCAAGTTTAGAAATCGCGTTTTAAAGTTACCTTGATAAACGACTCTCTAGGATCAATTATAGGAACTTGCGAAAAGTTCTTGTTCTTAACCCGTGAGAGTTAAGACTTTCGCGTTTTATAGCTCCATATATAAAAGCCTAGCAAAACTTGACTTAAACACGTTAAGGATACTAGCTAGAGTAAACTTAGGTAAGTAAACTCGGGTTGAGTCAAAATGTTCACGACTAAGAAAAATCTAAAACCACTTTATTGAAAATTTATTCTAGCAATGGAAAGAAGCTAAACATGATAAAGGAAAATACAACTATACAACTTAGGCCAAAATAGATTAAAAATTTTGAAAAATGTCGAAAAATCAAATTTTCTGGTTAAAATGAGGGCAAATTCATGGAAAAGACCACTTACTTCGATAGAAGGCCCCCCTACACTTGAGATAAACATTGTCCTCAATGTTTAAGCATGTGGGAGTAAACTCTCCTACACTTAGGACATTGTGCACGTTGTTTAAATCATGCTAAGGAAAGGACAACTAAAGTGAATTCAATGTGAACATATATAAAATATGAAATATTGAATCACAAGAGTTTAGGATAAAACCAGGAAGATGGGAACACGGTATCACGGTTTGTCAAAAGTCAGCAAGATGCTCTCTGAAGCTTTAATCCCTGCACAGCACAAGAAACAAGACAACAAACACATACGGGGCTCCCCTACACTTATTATGAAAGTAGTAAAGGATAGATCACGGGTTGCCTCCCGAGAAGCGCTTGTTTTTTTTCACCGAGTCACGAGCCTGACTCGACCCAATTTAGTTCTTGGGGAACGTGGTGAGGGATGGAATCATCTCATGAGAGATGTCCTCACCAAAGTACAGCTTCAGACGTTGGCCATTCACCTTGAAATTGGGCCCATGTGGCTGAGAAAGCTCAATGGTCCCATATGGAAAGACTTTGGCGACAGTGAATGGACCTGATCAGCGGCTCTTCAACTTGCCAGAGAAGATCTTCAACCGAGAGTTAAAAAGTAAGACTTGATCACCAACGTGGAACTCTCGGTTCTTGATTTTAGCGTCATGAATGATCTTGGTCTTCTCCTTGTAGATCAGCGAGTTCTCATAAGCTTCATTCCTTAGTTCATTTAGCTCGTTGAGTTGAATCTTGCGATGATCACCGGCTTTGTTGATGTCGAAGTTAGCCCACTTCAAGGCCCAGTGCGCCTTATGTTCCAGCTCGATGGGAAGGTGGCATGCTTTCCCGTACACAAGACGTTAAGGTGTACAACCGATCGGGGTCTTGTACGCAGTACGGAAAGCCCACAGAGCATCATCTAACTTATCGGCCCACGCGGCGCGATGCTCTCCCACAGTACGCTCCAAAATTCTCTTCAAGCCACGGTTAGAAATCTCGGCTTGCCCATTGGTTTGGGGATGATAGGCGGTGGAAAGACGGTGATTGACACCATACTTAGCCATGACTCTTGCAAATTGATCATTGCAAAAATGAGTCCCGCGATCACTGATGATAGCACGAGGAATGCCAAATCGAGCGAAAAGCTGCTTCAAAAAGTTCACAACCACCCTCGCATCATTCGTAGGAAGAGCCTTAGCTTCAACCCATTTAGAAACGTAGTCGACGACGACGAGGATGTACTTGTTCCCTTTGGAGGATGGAAATGGCCCCATAAAGTCGATGCCCCATACATCAAAGATTTCACATTCCTGTATGAAATTTTGAGGCATCTCGTCCTTATGTGTGATCTTGCCTTGGCGTTGGCAAGCATCACAATGCTTAACCATTTCGTGGGTGTCACGATAAATGGTGGGCCAATAGAATCCATAATCAAACACTTTTTTAGCGGTGTAGTTGGGACCAAAGTGACCACCGGTGGGTCCTTTGTGGCAAGCTTGGAGAATGTCAAAAGCTGCCGGTCCGTCAACACAACGACGAATGATCAGATCAGCACATTGTTTGAATAGAAAAGGGTCATCCCAAAAGTAAGTCTTAACATCGTTCAAGAACTTCTTCTTTTGTTGGGATGTTAACCCTTTGATGAGAATACCACCCGCTAAGTAGTTTGCAATGTCCGCAAACCACGGGGTGCCATCAAGATTGAGATTTATAGACATTAAGGTCTCAAGGGGGAAAGAGTCATTGATCTCTTTGTTCGGATGATCCCCTTGATGTGGATCCTCAAGTCTGCTCAGATGATCCGCGGCCAGGTTTTCAGCTCCCTTCTTGTCACGAATTTCAATGTTGAATTCTTGAAGGAGTAAAACCCAGCGAAGAAGTCTTGGCTTAGCATCATGCTTTGTCATCAAGTACTTCAACGCGGAATGGTCCGTGTATACGATGGTGGGGGATAAAACAAGATAGGGGCGAAATTTCTCAAAAGCATAGACAACAGCTAAAAGCTCTTTTTCGGTTGTCGTATAATGCAATTGAGCCCCCGTCATTGTTTTGCTAGCGTAGTGGATTGGTTGGAAGTGTTTATTCACTCGTTGGCCCAAAACCGCACCAATAGCAAAGTCGCTAGCATCGCACATCAATTCAAAAGGAAGCTCCCAATTAGGGGTAACCAAGACCGGTGCCTTAGTTAGCTTATCCTTAAGAAGATTGAAGGCTTCGAGACACTCTTTAGAAAAGATAAAAGGAGTATCTTTTTCCAAGAGGTGGGTCATCGGGCGAGCGATTTTAGAGAAATCCTGAATGAATCGACGATAGAAGCCCGCATGACCCAAAAAACTTCTCACACCCTTCACGGTTGAAGGTGGAGGTAATTTGGCTATGACATCTACTTTAGCACGGTCGACTTCAAGACCGGCTTTAGAGATTTTGTGTCCTAGCACAATGCCTTCTTTTACCATAAAATGGCATTTTTCCCAATTCAGAACAAGGCGAGTGTCTTCGCACCGCTTAAGCATACGTTCCATATTGGCTAGGCAAGAAGAGAAGGAATCCCCGAAGACCGAGAAATCATCCATGAAGACTTCCATGGTTTGCTCAACCATGTCATGGAAGATAGCCAACATACACCTTTGGAAAGTCCCGGGGGCATTGCGTAAGCCAAAAGGCATTCGTTTGTAAGCAAATGTGCCATAGGGACAAGTGAATGTTGTCTTCTCTTGATCTTAGGGATCGATGGGTATTTGGAAATAACCCGAGAAACCATCAAGAAAGCAGTAATATTCATTACCCGCTAAACGTTCAAGCATTTGGTCCATAAAAGGTAGAGGGAAATGATCCTTTCTCGTGGCATCATTGAGTTTGCGGTAGTCTATACAAACTCTCCACCCAGTAACGAGACGGGTAGGAATTAACTCGTTGGTTGCATTGGGCACAACGGTAATTCCGCCTTTCTTTGGCACACAATGGACTGGACTAACCCATGGTGAATCCGAAATAGGGTAAATCATACCCGCATTAAGAAGTTTGATAACCTCTTTTTGATAACTTCATGGATTTTAGGATTCACCCTTCGTTGGCTTTGAATTGTGGGCTTAAAGTCGTCCTCCATGAGAATTTTATGTGTGCAGAAGTGAGGATCAATTCCACGGATGTCGGAGATTTTCCAAGCGATAGCGCATTTATGCTTCTTCAACACAGCGACAAGTCGGGGTTTTTCGTCTTCTTTCAGATCCTTTGCGATGATGACCGGTAACTTCTCGTTGTCTTCCAGGAAAACGTACTCAAGATGAGGAGGTAGGTCCTTAAGCTCGAGAGTGGGAGGTTCCTCGATAGATGGTGAAACTAACGATGGATCATCATTAGTCACCTCCTTAGGAGAAGGAGGAGACAACGGGTCCTCATTGAGAAGTCTCTCAATAGTACGAATGTCTTCATCCCAATTGGTGGACAAATTATCATACTTAATATCGAGAGGACCCAAGCTAGCTTCGAAATCATCCAAGTCACTTTCTCCAAAAGGAGTCAATGCTGGAGCAATTGAGGCAACGGTCTCAACATTGGGTAGAGAAGAAAGAGTACTTTTGCAAGCATCATGAAAATGTTCTTCACAAGCCTCATCGAGAACATCAATAGCATTAACACTCTCATATGAATAAGGTTGCTTAGAAATCTTACCCATGTTGAAGACAATTTTATCGTCACCAACTCTCATGATTATTTCGCCCGCGGCTACATCAATGAGAGTGCGACCAGTCCTCAGGAATGGATGTCCAACTATTAATGGAACACGAGGATCCATCTCGTAGTCAACGACAACAAAATCCGCCAGGAATGTGAATTTGTCAACGCCAACAAAGACATCTTCGGCTATCCCCACTGGATAAGCAACCGTACGGTTGGCTAATTCCAAAGTCATTTTGGTGGGGACTAGCTCAGGGAGAGATAATTGCTTCCAAACACTTAAAGGCATTAAGTTTATACTGGCACCTAGATCGGCTAGGGCCATGCAATTCTCTACTCCCGGGAAGTTGCAAGGAATCAAGAAGCGACCCGGATCACCAAGTTTGGTGGGCAATTTCCTTAAGAGCACTGCGGAGCAGTTCTCATTAAGTTGGGTCTGAGCGATGTCAAGAAGCTTTTCCTTATCACTTAGAAGATCTTTAAACATCTTAGCATATTTGGGCATGTGAGCGAGAGCCTCGGCAAAGGAGATGTTAAAATTCAATTGTTTAAACATTTTTAGAAAGTTTGAAACCTGAATATCATCCTTGCTCTTTTGCTTCTCTTTCCTCAACCTTGAAGGATAAGGTATATTGGATGAAGAAGAAGGCTTAAAGGGAATAGGATCACTCACAACCACGGGTGGTGGGGAAATGGGGATAGAAGGTGAAGGAGGTGAGGAAAGTTTCTCTTTTTCCTTATTCACAATCACGGGTGGAGGTGTAGGAAGCTCGGGTTCCATATACCCTTTTCCACTACGAGTGGTGATTGCTTTCATCCCCCCTCTTGGATTCGCAACGGTATTACTCGGAAGAGTACCCGAAGAAGAGGGTTGATTACCTTGGATGAGCGAACCAATCATATCACGAAGGTGAACCGCTTGATTATTAAAAGAGTCTCTCATGTTTGCATTAATTTCATTGCTGTGTTTTGCCATGTCATTCCTTAGCTCGGCTCGAATATCGTTCCCTTGTTTTGCCATTTCTCCCTTCAAGTTGCGGACTTGACTCTGAAGATTCGTCACCATCTCCCGATTAGTCTTCATGAATGTCTCGACGTCTGAACTTACTGCCATCGGTTGATTGAGAGGTGGAGCTTGGTAAGCTTGAGAATTTCCTTGAGTTGAGTATGGGTTTCGTTGGGATTGATATTGATTGTTTGCACGAGGTTGGGGTTGGTTGTAGCTTTGTTGTTGGTTTTGGTTTGCAGGAGGGAAACCGGGAGGAGCAAGATAATTGTTGGAACGATAACTTAGCAAGCCACGGTCTCCTTGAGGGCAGGCTTGATAGCCTCCCGTGGGATAAGTGCCGTAAGCTGTGTTAACGTTTTCAAAAAAATTGGCTTGGGTAGAAGGACAATCATTGTAAGAATGAGGACCACCAGATGTGTCACAAGAAATAGCGACAACTTTAGCTTGTTGAAAGTTGTTTGTGGCTATGGACATGAAATCTTTGTGCATATTCGCGATTTGTCGGGAAAGTTCGGATATCTCGGGATTGGAAGTAGTAGAAGAAACATTGACTCTCTGATTAGATCTTGAGGATGCGGATGAATCCCAATTCTTGTGGTGAGTAGTCATGTTTTCGATAAACTCTCGACACTCCTCCGGTCTCCTTTTCATAAAGGTACCACCGGCGGCGGCATTGATCATGTCACGATCACGAAAAGTGAGACCATTGTAGAAGGTGTCAATGAGAGTGACGGGGAGCATATTGTGATTTGGACAGCGGTCGATCAAATGATTGTATCGTTCTCAAGCATCAAAGAGCGATTCATCATTCTCTTGCATGAATCCACTGATTTGGTTACGAAGGCTAGTGACCATGGATGGGAGAAAGTAGCGCGATAAAAAGCGTTGAGTCATGTTATTCCACGTATGAATAGAATTCTTAGGAAGACGGTCAAACCATTTTTCGGCATGGTGAGAAAGCGAGTGGGGAAAGAGTTGGAGGCGAAGGTCATCCATAGAAACACCGGAGCACTTCATGCTTTGGGTAATGGTAATGAATTTGTCAAGGTGTTTGTTGGCATCATCATCTGGAATTCCGCGAAATGGGTTCGTTTGCACTTGCTGGATCATATGATGCTTCAACGAAAACTCCTGGGCCGTGACGTGCATCGGCGTAATCGGGCCTCCGCGTCCGTTCATGGTGGGTTGACACAATTCCTCCATTGTCCGTAAATCAGGTAGGTGGACATTGTTGTTGTTGTTGTTATTCAAATTGGGTTGAGGTGGGTGATTATTGTTGTTATTAACACCAGCCATATCTAAATCTTCACGAGTCTCGGGCTCAGAATAGTTTGAAGATCTAGTACGCATACACCTGCAGAAGAAAAATATACACAAAGAATATCTATATAATCTTTTTGGTGCAAAACCTTTTGAAAAGAATTGCTTTTAATGATTTTTCAATGTTTTTGTATTTTTGAAGAGTTTTATATTTTTATGGATTTTTTTAAAATTTTTAAAGCAATGAAAATAACGTTCAAAGAACGGATCCCAAAATTCAATGCGTCTCTCACTAGAAACCGTTAATCGTAACAAAAAGAGCCAGCAGCGGCGCCATTTAATATTTCAATTTTGGCTAGGTATAAAATCTTATCGTCTGAATCTTTTCGAATTGAAAACCGGTCTTAAGTGCGACTCAATCGTCTTTTGGTGAATCAAGAGAATGGTTTTGGTTTTGATTATCTATTTTAAAATAATAGCAAGAAATTTAAGTTTCGTTGAGTAAAATGGAAGAATAAAGATTAATGCTAAAATAACGAGTTAAGAAATTAAAGCTTGAAAACTTAGAGGCAATAATAGAAAAGTACTAGCACACTAAATAAAATTAACACTTGGAAAACTTACTAAAAATAAGAACTTAGTTGAAAAGTACTAAAAGAAAGTAAGATCGGAATGCACCAAAACAACTCAATCGGAATAAGCTAAAACAAACCCAGATCGGAATGTATTCCGATCTGGTGGTCGGAATATGGGGAAATGCACACAATCGGAATACACCAAAAAGTCCCAATCGGAATATCTGAATTTGATGACCAATCGGAATGTTGATAAGTAACTCTAATCGGAATATCACAAAATCCACCAATCGGAATAAGCAACAGGCCCAGATCGGAATCCTAAACAAATGCTCAAATCGGAATATGGGGAAAAACCCCAATCGGAATACACAAAAAGGGCTCAAATCGGAAAGAGTAAACCCTAATCCGATCACTCGATCGGAATAAGGGGTGTACAATCGGAATATGGCGAAACCCTTTTCCGATTGGCAATTCGGAAAAGGGGAGGGCTGCTCGGAAAAGGCTTCAATCGGAAAGGGGTTTATCACCCTTTCCGAAATCTAAGGGATTCGGTTATAAGCCAATGAATAAGCTATGTTGCCAAGCTTAACACCAAACTAAAACGAATCAAGGATTAAACGGATCAAATAAGCACTTATCTCAACTTATCTAACCTCAAAAATAAGCAACTTTTTGGATCAAACAATAAAAACATAAACTTTTTAAGAAAACTTTTTATAAAGTAAATAAGCTAATCATAAAAGTAAGCCAATAAGCACAAAAGTCTTAAAGCTTAATCAAATGAAAACTTATGAAATGATCAAAAGATTAACTTTTAAGCACGGAATCATTAAGAACAACACGGATCTATTGATAATCGCACCAAAATCAATCTAAAATCAAAGAAAGGTAGAAGGAGATTAAGGATTAAAAGCTTAAAATGAAACTTGATTAATGAAAAATAAGCAATACAAAGTATTTAATCTTGAAAGATTAAAAGAAAAAGATGAAATTTAGTGAGAGAAAGTTAAGACTTTCTCTCTCTAAAACTAGAGAAAAATGAAAAAGTGAAAACTAGCTAAAACTATCTAACCACCCTCCTAATGACTATTAGGAGGGTATTTATAGGGAAGGTGGAAGGAGTGCATGTGTTGCATCTTCTTTCTTGCTTTCTTCACGTTTTCTCGACTCGACTTTAATTCTTTGTCTTTGTTGTCTCGGGATTTGAACTTGTCTTTTCTTCTTCTATTAGACTTAAGTTCTTTGGCTTCTTTAAACTTCCACCTTTAGACTTTTTCTTCGATAAATCTTCAGAATAGGCCTTGGACTTCCGTTCTTTTTGCACTCTTGATCTTTTGACTTCGTCTTTTCCCGTTTTCTTCGATAAAAGCTCGTGAAAACCCATGTTTTCTTCCTTTTTCATATTTTGGTCCTAAAACACAATAAAAACCCAAACCACGCATAATTCCGACTTTTACGATATAAATCACACGTTTTGGTCTTGTTATTATTGGAAATAAGTGGTAAAAGGATAAGTGTTTTCACACTTATTATTAACATCTTGACCCTCCAACTTGACTGGCGCGGATACCTGCTCTGGCCAATCCCAGTTCACAGCTATCATTCCTGGTAACCCATTTACTGTTTTTTTCTCTGTTGTTTTGTTTTGTTCTTCCCTGCAATCTTTATTATTTCTTGCTTGTAATCTTTTGATTCTTGATTTGTTGCAATGCTGTTTATTGTTTCTTTGCTATGTTTTTGTGTTTCTTTCTTATGTTTATCTTGTTTGTGAATTACGAGTGGTATATCTCCCCCACCTTCACATTCTGATGGTGGTGGAGGAAATGATAGTGGTAGAGGTGATCCTCTACCTAACACTAATCTTGTTGCTCTTATTAGCAACTTGGATGCTGGTAATCTGCTTCATATTTACAATAGTGATAATAGTAGCTCTGTCTTGGTACTTTTTAAACTTCTTGGTATGGAAATTATAGAATGTGAAACAATGCTATGAAACTTAATTTACAAGCTAAAAAAAGTTCGGTTTTGTTGATGGTTCTTGTTTAAGAGTGTCTTATTCTGATGATATTTTGTGTGCTCAATGGGATAGATGAAATACTATGGTGCTTACTTGGATTATGAATGTTGTTTCTAGTGATGTTTGTATGGGTCTTGTGTACTCTGAAAATGTTGCTTCTGTGTGGATAAAAATGAATGAAACTTATGATAAAGTTGATGGTTATGTTGTTTATAACCTGCTTTAAAAAATTGCTTTTGTTAAACAAGGGGTAGTACTTTAGCTGACTATTATCAAAGGTTGAACTCCCTTTGGAGAGAATTTGATGATGTTACTAAACTTCCTAAATGTGTTTGTGCTATTAAATGATCCTGTACTGCAAGCATTGAGTTGGCTCTGCATTAGCAAATCATGAGGTTGATGTAGTTTCTAATAGGTCTTAATGACTACTATCAACCTGTTAGAACTGTTATCCTCACAAAGGATCCTCTCCCTGATGTGGAGGATGCTTATGCTACTGTGTCTAGAGGGGAATCCAATAGGGAAATTCTCGAGACCTCTGACCACATTGATGTAAAAATGAATGCCACCTCCTTTTGCTGGTAGGACTTTTAATCAAAACAAAATGGGTAACACCAACACCTCAAATAGACCTATTTCCAAAGCCAATGGTACAAGGAATTACAAGGGTCCCAACTCTAACCTTCTGTATACTCATTTCAGTCAGACTGGCCACACTATTGATAGATGTTTTGAATTAATTAGGTATCCCGTTGGTTATAAAAGAGGGGTTAATGCTCTAAAACAAAATGATTTTAAAACAAACTTTAATGTCAAATGTGATATGAAAAATGGGGATAAACGGACTTCTGTCTACAACTCCCCAAACTCTTTTACACCGGAACAAATGCATAACCATCTAAATATGATCAATGATACTTCTAGCACCACTCAGTCTAATATGCTAGGTAGAATCTCTTTCTTTAATGGAAATGCTTGGTTTAATGTTAGTTTCTCTAAATGTTTTTGTGGTAACTCAATTTTTTGTCAAAACCAATGTTTTAAAAATCGGATTGACCCGACCGGTTAAACCGGTTGAACCGTGAACCGGCTCGAAGACCGGGCCGGTGAACCGCTGGTTTTTCGTTGACCCGGATTGACTCGGTTTGATAAACCCGGCCGAGTCACGAATTTTTATAAAAACAATATTTCAAAAACTTTTTTTCATAAATATGTTTAAGTTTTAATGATAAATTAAAGTGATAGTAATTAATATTAGTTAAAATAAAGTCAATTAGCTTAAAACATTAATTAATATTGTTTATTATGATATATTACAAACTGTAACAATAAATTAACTATCTTTATATACTTGTACTATAATGTCATAAATATAAAAATAAAAAACCATGGGTAAAGAATACATATTTTTATCTGTTTAGTTGAACGGAAGATAAGTTATAAGACAATTCAATATTACATATTAAATATAAAAAATATACATATATATAGAACCGGGTTGACCCGACGGTTCAACCGGTTGACCCGTAAATCGATCACTAGACTGAGTCAACTAAAAAGCTGGGTTTTGAAACATTGGTCAAAACCATTACCTTGGGTTTGATTATTTACTCTAAGGCTAACTGATACCTTACCATCTCCACTATTGGTATGGTCAATGTTGTGGATATATCTAACCTCAACATTTTTGTTCGTCACCCAAATGGCACAGTTGCCACTATCAATCATATAGGGGGCTTACGACTTTCTAATAATGTTGTCCTTCATGATGTTCTTATTGTTCCTGGTTACTATGTTAGTTTATTATCTGTGAATAAACTTATTAAAGACAATAAATTTTTTGTGGGATTTGATGACAATAAGTGTTATATTCAAGACATCGACAAGGGGATAACTTTGGGGACTGGTAGTGAATCTTGGGGGCTTTATCTTTTTGATGATCTTAAGAGTAAAATCTTAGGTAATGTCAACTCTGCTATGACCTTTAATGCCTCCAAAGACCTCTGGCATTGTAGACTTCATCACCCTACTGACCAAGTTCTCAATGCTATCAAAAGTGACATTTGCCTCCCAAGAAATACTAGTATTTCTGTTTGTGAAACTTGTCATAGGGCCAAATAAACAAGGAATCCTTCCCTTTGAGTGATCATAAATCTAACAAGATTGGTGATCTTGCTTACCTTGATTTGTGGGGTCCTTATAAGGTTCAAAGCAAGAAAGGGTACAAATACTTCCTTACCATTATGGATGACTACTCAAGAGCTGTCTGGACTTATATTTTAAAAACCAAAGATGAAGTTTTTGAATGTTTGGTGAAATTTCATAAATCTTATTCATAATCATTTTAACTCAAAAATCAAAGTTTTTAGATTTGACAATGGAACTGAGTTTGTAAAAAAAAACATGTTTTCTCTTTGTTCTTTGATATGGGTGTCATACATCAAACCTCTTGCCCTCACACTCCTCAGTAAAACAACATTGCTAAAAAAAACATAGAAACCTGCTCAATGTGGGTAGGAGTCTTATGTTACAGGGAGGGATTCCCATTAATTTCTAGTCTAAGTGTATCCTAACTACTGTTTACTTGATCAACAAGCTCCCTTCTTCTGTCTTAAAAGGTAGGCCCCTATAAAATGCTCTACAATAAAAAACCAAATCTCTCTCATTTAAAGTATTTTGGGTGTCTTTGTTTTTCAACATGTCTTAACAATAGTGATAAGTTCACATCTAGGTCAAAAAAATGTGTGTTGATTGGTTACTCCTCTATTAAAAAGGCTTACAAACTTTTCAGTCTTGATAATAGAAGGGTGTTGTTTTCTAGAGATGTGAGGTTCAATGAAACTGTTTTTCCTTTCAAAATAAAAAATTTTGGTAGATGTAGTTGCTACAAATGATGATGAGCTTCTAACCTTTTTTTATAACAAAAATCTTTTAAGTCCCAATGACGGTGATAGAGCTACACCTTGTGCGGAAGGTAGAGTTCACTCTACTAATGGGGCTGCTCCTTTGCATCCTTATGAGGAAGACTCTACAACCAGGGTCGTCTCGTGGATTTGAGAGACCCTGTGCCGTATTATATATTAGGCCTTTGAATACTGTATACCATAGTAATAACTTATTTTCCTTAATGTGATTATGTGTTAGGTTCTATAACTAAGTTAATAGTAATTTGTGTAATAGTTTTCTTTTCAAACTTCGATATACCTTATGTTGTTTTTATATACAAATCACTGAAAAAAAACATGTGAAATATATATAACAAGTCTCAACGATTGATATAGCTTCAAAATAGTTTTAACAACATCAAATAACAACAATCCATTTAAAACTATTTGTCAAGTTACAAATTACAATTTTGTAGATATTTGCGTTGTTTTTGTTTTTAGTAAAGTAATTATAGTATTGTACATGTTACTATAAACTTTCTGGTAAACTATATATAGTTTGAGGGTTAAAGGTGAAATTTATAAAAAAACATAAGAAATTGAGTTTTGGGTCATCATCTTCCCCTGTGGAACTTGGAAGAGCCCGTCTGTATTTACTTCCTTAAAAAATTGTGTCCTAGTTTTACAACAGTTACTCAAGTATTTCTAACATTTTAAACGTATTTCTTCATAAGACCATCAATTACTTGAATCAAAACATCCAAAAGGTGAGTTTGTACTAACATTAAGATCTATATAATGGAGGCTCTAAGGAAATGAGGGCCATGTGCCGTTGCACAGCTTGCACTTGTCTAGAGCCGGCCCACCCTGCAACCCATATAGGTGATAACATCCAGTCTGAGGGCAATGTCACAAATACTCCCTTTGAAAATGAGATTGTGTCTAATGGGGATAACCTTGAGGAAGGGCAACCTAGTGTTAGGAAATCAACCAGACCCTCTAAGTTGCTTGCCAAGTTGATTGACTTTATGATGGATAGTAAGCTTAAGTATGGAATTAGGAAACATGTTAATTATTCTAAGCTTGATACCATTAACTTTTGTTTTGCCACTAGTCTTAACCAATCTGTTGAGCCTGTCACCTACTATGAAGCCATTAAGATAGTAGACGGGTTGAGGCCATGAATAAGGAAATTGAAGCTATTTTAAGAAACAATACTTGGACTCTTTGTGATCTACCTTTGTGTAGGAAATCCATTAATAACAAATGGGTCTTTAAGATCAAAAATAAATTCTCTGGTCAACTTGATAAGTTTAAGGCTAGAGTGGTTGCTAAAGGCTATAGTCAAAACGAAGGAATTTATTTTGAAGAAACCTTTAGTCCTGTTGTTAAAATGGTCACTGTTAGATGTCTTATTAGTATTGTTGTCTCTAATGACTGACCTTTGTTTCAACTTAATATGAACAATGCCTTCCTTTATGGTGACTTAGATGAGGACATTTATATGACTTTGCCTCTTGGCTTAAACTGTCATGACAAAAACAAGGTTTATAAGCTAAATAAATCCTTTTATGGACTTAAGCAATCCCCAAGACAATGGAATGCCAAATTAACCACTGTCTTGGTTGAGCATGGCTTTGTCTAAAAAAAATTTGACTACTCCCTCTGCATCAAACATACAGACAACATTGTTGTTGCTCTTCTTGTTTATGTTAATGATTTAATTATAACTAGTAACTTCCTTGAGGAAATTGAAAGGTTTAAGAGCTTTCTTAAAACCAAATTAATGATCAAGGA
The DNA here is from genome assembly GCA_025667525.1 of Glebionis coronaria. Lineage (NCBI taxonomy): Eukaryota > Viridiplantae > Streptophyta > Magnoliopsida > Asterales > Asteraceae > Glebionis > Glebionis coronaria. The sequence goes on from CM046880.1 coordinate 478,712,817, forward strand.
TCTTAGGGTGATGAAATTCTTTCTTGGTATTGAAATTCTTGATAATGCCAATGATATTTGCATGACTCTAAGAAAATATTGCCTTGAGCTTATTCATGAGCTTGGGTTACTTACTACTAAACCTACTGCCACACCTTTACTTGAAAATTGTGTCCTTGCTGTTGATGAGAGTGAGAATAGTAAGTATCATAACAATATCTTTGAATATCAAAAACTTATAAGTAAACTTATCTATCTTACTCACACCAGACCTGAGATCTCTTATGCTATCCAATGTCTTAGTCAACACATGCATGAACCTCTTCAGTCTCACTTAAATGTACAAAGATAATTCTTTGAAATTATGTTGTTTCACTAATGCTGACTGGGCTAATTTCTCAAGGACTAGAAAATCTGTTTTTGGTTACTGTGTTTTTCTTGGAAGGTCTCTTGTCTCTTGGAAGAGCAAGAAGCAACGCATAGTATCCAGATCCTCTACTGAGGTTGAATATAGATGCATGGCTAGTGCCACTTGTGAGGTGATGTGAATCACCAATGTGCTAAGTTAACTTAGAGTAAAAAATTTGTTTTCTGTGAATATCTATAGTGATAGCAGTTCTATTATCCAAATAGCTGCCAATCTTGTGTTTCATGAGAGAACCAAACACTTTGAAGTTGATGTTTATTTGATTAGAGAAAAGGATCAAGATGGTGTTATAAACACCATTAAAGTTGCTTCTGCTCATCAAACTGCTGATTTATTTACTAAGGCTCATGGGATTTCTCAACACTTGGAACTATGCAATCAGTTGAGCCTTGTGAACATGTTTGAAAATTAATTTCTTGCTCTCCTTGCTTAGTTTGAGGAAGGGTGTTAAATTATCAAACTAACCAAGTATATGTGTAGTTTGTTTCTTTGTGTGTCTTGTTTGTATGCATGTATATTGTTGAGGGACCATTCTTGTCATTATTGTTTTCTCTCAAGGTTGGGCACTAGCTAGACTTATTCTGATGGGCTTTTCTATATGGGCTTTTATGCCCGTTGGAGACTTAGAGATATAATACGATAGAGTTAGGTCATCACTCTATCATTTACACATACAACCGTTAGGTTGAGCTCTCTCTTCTTTCTTCATGATCTATTGATACAGGAGATAATATTTCATCTTGTATTTGTGTGACCGAGTGATCTATTGTTGTGAGGTGATAAGATCAACCTAGTTGGATTATCATTCTTTCTTATGTATGTTTGATTAGCGCTCGTTTGTGGAATAATCTTTATTTTGTAATCTGTACTTTGAATTTTTTTAATAAATATCACTAAAATGAGATTGGTTGAGTGATTAAATATGATATCTATGCTATTTGTTTATACTTTTAACAACTATCTAATTTATTTAAAATATAACCACTAAAGTTTTATTTATGATTTTCTCCTTTTAAAGGTTTTTTTCACAAATTTAACACTTATAATTTTATATCTTTTTTTTCTCTATCAAACTTTCCATCAAAAAATTTATAAACTTTTACTAAATAAAGGAATTTCTATTTTTTCTTTAAACATCATAAAAAACAAACTGAATAAATTAAGAAAATATTTTTTATTAAGGGAACATTTTTTTGAAAAAGTTTTTATTTTGAGTTTTGATTTATAAAGAAAAAGATTATAGATGCCTTAAGTATGTGTGTATTGAAACTGAAAATAGTCAGATATATTGAATACAACGAAAAGAGTTTATTTAGATGGATAAAGAGAGAGCCCCCGATGTACAAGCAAATTCTCCAAGCGTGGCCTATGCGCTTAAATGAGAAAAGGGAAAGTGGTCCAACACTCCAACTTGCTTTGATCCTACTTAAATTATATCTAAACATATCTTTTAATCTTAATATTAAATGGACTAAAGGTAACCCTATAGAATTACCCCAAAAGCTCCCATACACATGGTTTACCTAGGTCAAAGCAAATCAAGATGGGCCACCTTTGACAATTGGTACAAAAGTCAAAAGAAAGAAGCACACAACTTGTGTTTCCTATATAACCATATATTCACCTTTTACTTTGAGTATATCAATTCCACAATCTAAAAGTCAAGGCACCCTTTAACCACAAGCTCTCTCACAAGTCAACCCTTTGTGGCTGTTCTCTCTCTACCACCACCAGTTGACTCTACACAAAGGCCACTTTCTTGCACGAAAAAATGGATGATGAATGGGATTTGCATGCTGTGGTTAGGAGTTGCAACACCATCTCTAATGATGCTAACGCCACATCCGGTACAAACACAACGACCAACGTCGAAGAATTCGACGATGGTTTTGACAACATGGAAGGTTTAGCATTCGAAAATGATATGAACCTGTTTTCTTACTCGAATTCTAGTGAGAACCCTTTAGAGGGATTAGAGGAAGTGTACAAAGAAGGGTGTTCTCAGCCGCTAATCACCAACAACCCGGTTGTATTGTTTGATGATGAACAACAACTAGTGCTGGATGGTTCTAGTTCTTTTACCATTGAAACTCCAACTAGAAAAAGGTAATCACAAATACTTGTACACAGATGTCCACATATTAGTTTTATTCCATTAGACTAGATTTTAAGTAGTAAAGTGCTTGAATATGTAGGAAAAACCAGCAGAAGAAGGTGGTAGTAGAATTGACACAAGAGGAATTAAGCAATGATACATGGGCATGGAGAAAATATGGTCAAAAACCTATCAAAGGCTCTCCTTATCCAAGGTTCCTTTTAATTTCAGTCATGTTAAATTTTGCTGTTTGTAATTTTGTGTGACATTCATACTTCAAACCTATACTAATCTCGCAAAAGCGACCATGATTTCAATCGAAAATAACGATATAGATTAAGACATCCGACACCAAAAGATGATATGACCAGCTAGGCATGCTTGTTATAAACGGTTCATAGGATATGCTCGAATTATATTGGTAATGATAGTAAATCTCGAACTTAAAAAGTTCGTGGATTTATTACTAACATCAGGATCTTTGCTTAATATATATTGCTCCCAATGTTGTTAAAGTTTACACCACTACACTTTTGAGATATAAAAGAACATTTTTATATCTAGCTTCAAGTTATTGGCTACATATTTTTGTGCATGATTCACTACTGGTTATAATTGGTAGATGGTCTGTATTTGTGTGATCAGAAATTACTACAAGTGTAGCACAACAAAAGCTTGCTGTGCAAGGAAACAAGTGGAGCAAAGCCATACGGACTCAACCATCTTCATTGTTTCGTATTCAGGAGAACACATACACCCTCGACCCACCCACCGCAGTCCTCTCGCTGGAAGCACACGAAGCAACAAATTCGCTACTGCTAATGTAGCACACATCTCGGACGACACCACCCATTCCTAACACCACGTACACTCTTCTCTTCTGATTTCCACAATCTATGCTTTAATATGGAATGAAGAATAGAGAATAGATGTGACAAAAGGAATGTTGATCAACGGTTGTATTCTTGGCACGTTTCATGTTATAATCTTAGTTAATTATTTGATAGAATAATGAATCATATGGCAGAAAGAATGTCACCAAACTGGATGTACCCATGAATTTGGACCTAGTTAATTGATAGTGTCTTGTCAAAAAAACAGCATCTAATAATTAGTTTCTGGACGTACATAAGAAGTTACTAGATAAACATCAATACTTGGAAAATTCTACATCAAAGAATGGCTACTAGAATAAACTTGGATCATAAGAGAATCGATCGACTTAAATTTGATGAGATGCTCAATTTGTGATGAAGATGTTGAAGCCGCAGAACACATCTTCATTCATTGTAATCTTGCTAGGAAGATATAAAAAGATGTCTTGCTTTGGTGGAAATTTGACAACGCAAACGTCTGGAGCCTTCTTGAAGCAATCAACCTTGTGGACAAAGTTAGCCTCCGTCCTCCCCTTTCTACCATCTTTGATGCGGTGGTCCAAACAACGCTATGGTTCAGTTGGCGATATAGAAATGAGTTCGCTTTTGCTCCTAAAATGCTGAAAGTAGATATCTTCCTCATGACAGTGAGCTTTTTTCTTTTAATTGGATTGCTCATAGGCACAAGGAACTGAAATGAGTGGTTTGATAATTCTTGTAACACTTCCCGTCTTTCTTTCTGTAACTGAATTTATTTGCTTCGAGCCCCTTGCTAAGATGTTAATTTTAATTTGCCGTTCAAAATTTTCTTTGGAGTTCTTAAAGTTGATTCATCATGCTGATTAATGTAAAATTTATCCAACTATGTAATCCAAGTAATATATTTGATCATCATTTTTTAATAAAACCATGCCATTTAGAAAACAGTTCAGTGCACCGATTACTTTCTAAAACCATGCCATTTTAATAAAATCACGTGATTACGTTCTAAAATGATTCAATTCAGAGACGATTACATATTATTATTATATGAGTATCAGATCACACGGTGTTACAAAGTGTAAAAATGATATCAAAATCAACCAGATCAATAGTAAATCACACAATCAACCATCTCTTTGTGATTATCTTTTATTATAACAATATACATGCTTATCAAACGAATACAATCAGAAATCAAGATAATCCTCACCAGGTGGATTCTATCAAACTATACAATCACTCACTTACAAACCCTAATAACAAAAGAAGCAAGATCAAGATGATCTAAACTGAAAACAAATGAAACCGAGATGAAACCCTAATCGAGAGAGAGAGAGATTGCAATATGTGTGTGTGAAACTGATTGTTATGAATGAGCCAGTTGACTAAGACTCCAGCTTTTATACCCAGTATTTCCACTTTAGTCCCTGCACAATTCAAAACAAACAAACGAAGCACAACACAAAATATATGCAACAATATTTACCAATAAGCCCTTCAACTTACAAGCTTGTGTCACAAAGTTATATATATAACTTTTAACACCCTCCCTCAAGCTTGTAAACCAAATAGGTTTATCATACCAAGTTTTTAACCAACAGAGCATGTTGAAAGGAACCTAAGGCTTCAGTCAGAACATGCAATTTGATTTTTAGAATCAACCTTCACAGTTCTTATAAGCCTAGATGTAACTTTCTCTCTAACAAGATGTACATCAATATCAATGTGTTTAGTCTTCTCATGCATTACTGGATTTGCAGCAATTTGCATAGCAGACTTATTATCACAACACAAAGTAATAGGAAGCAACTGAGTTATACCAAACTCACTCAAAAGCTTAACAACCCACCTAATCTCACAAGTAGCAGCTGCCATTGCCTTATATTCAGCCTCTGCTGAAGATTTGGACAAGGTACCTTGCTTCTTGCTTTTCCAGATTATCAAATTCCCATTAACATATACACAATAACCAGAAACAGATCTCCTGATTACAGGATACTTAGCCCAATCAGAATCTGAATAAGCTACAACTTTATAGGTTTCAGAACTCTTGCCAAAACTAATACCACTTCCAGGTGCAAGTTTCAAATACTTAAGCACTCTCAAACCCAAATCAAGGTGTGACTATAAAGGAGCATGCATGTGTTCGCTCAAACAATGCACAACATAAGATATATCAGGTCTAGTCAAAGTTAAGTAGATTAATTTACCAACTAAATTTTGATAGTTAGTAACATTAACCAGATAACTATCACCACGGGTTCTTGATGAGCTAACAAAATATTTTCAGGCAAAGGTGTAACAACAGGTCTACAAGCCAACAAGCCATACTCATTTAATAGTTCTAAACAATACTTTCTTTGACTAAGGCACAATTCTTTTTCAGTTTTAAGGACTCCAATTCCCAAATAACACTTAAGTTCTCTAAGATCTTTGATCTTAAACATGTTATTCAAAAACTTTTTAAATTTCTCAATTTCAACTTCAGAGTTACCAGATAACACAAGATCATCAACATAGACAAGTAAAAATAACTTAACTTTGCCATTAATTTTGATATATAAAGAATGATCATTTTTAGATTGAACAAAACCAACATCAAGCAAAGTTTCAAAAAGTTTATTGTTTCATTGTCTAGGTACTTGTTTAAGACCATACAAAGACTTTTTATTCTACAAACTCTATTATCCTCAGGTTTAGAATATCCTGGAGGAGGAATCATATAGACTTCCCCACTCAAATCACAATACAAAAAAGCATTATTAACATCCATCTAATATAAGTTCCAGTCATTTTGCACAGATAAGTCAATCAGACACCTAACATTGCTCATTTTAACTCCAGGACTGAATGTTTCCTCATAATCAATACCCTCCCTTTGGTTACAACCTTTAGCAACAAGTCTGACCTTATATATTTTAATCTCACCAGTTGAAAGATACTTAATCCTATAAACCCATTTAGACCTAATAGGTTTTCTACACAAGAAGGTCAACTAAATCCCAAGTACCATTTTCATACAAAGCTTGCATTTCAAGATTCATAGCACTAATCCAGTATTGATCATTACAATCATCCTCATAACAAGTGGGTTCATAATTCTTATTCAGACTAGAGGGAAAACATAAATTCTTCAAATCAAGCATAGAATGGTTACAATACTTATAGAAACCATATCTTAAAGAAGTATTCAACACATAATCATTCAATTTAGCAGGAAATTTAACAATTCTATTAGACTTCCTCTGGCCAATTTCCTCTGTCTGAGTATTAAAAATATTTTCAAGAACCTAGTTATTTAAATCAAAATTGTCCTCAGAAATATTTCAATCTCCTATGGGAGTTGTAGTCATTTGGCCACTACTAGGTAAACTACTAACTAAGTCATATCCAGCTTGCTGTGAAGACTGATAAATATCTGGTTGACTATTATGGTCAGTAGTCACATCCTTAGTGTAGTGATGACTACATTCTCTACGCAAAGGAGTCCCACATTCCTCATCATCATTGGGACTTGAAGAATTGGCTGTGTTTAAAGACTCAATGCAATAAAAAAAATTAAAGTAGAAACCTTATTATCAGATCAAGAACAAAAAAATCATTGTTCATTTTATAAGGAAAATTTTTTCATAAAACTTTACATCTCTAGAGTAAATAACACATCTGTTTTCAAGACCAAACAATTTATAAGCTTTTTTCCACTGGCATACCCAATTAAAACACATTTTTCAGACTTACTAGAAAACATTCCCGTTAAAACAGTAGCATAACACAAACATCCAAAACTCCTTAAGTGAAAAAGTTTAGGTTCGATGCCATAAACAAGACAGAAAGGAGATTTGCCATTTAACACGTGTAAGTTTATGGACTTATATTTAATAGTCGTGTGATAGGATCGAACTCGAGATTACGAGATTGCACATAATACGTAAAGAGTTAATATAATTAATTAATATATTTATTGTATTTGTTAATTTATTTAATAAATATATTTATGTATTTATTAATTTAACCGAGCAAGTAACTATATAACTATAACGATCGTTAAATAATTAATAGTTAAGTTATAACGAATGTTAAATAAATATATAGTATACATAAACAAAAGGAAAGAAGTTTGGAAGTTACCGGAACACCCCTAAGGGGTGTTAGTCGGTCGATTATAGGGCTCCAGGGGGGGGGGGGGCATTTGTTGCCTTTTATTTATCTTGTTCTACAAGGGTTGAGGCCTATAAATACACCTCCTAATCCCCTCATAATCATACAACATAAATCTTTTCCCTTCTCTTCTCCTTTGGGTCGATCACAACACCAACACCACGTAAGGGTTCGGTTGGTTTTTCTTGGTTGATCGATTGTATACTTAATCTAGTCCTAGCCCCTCTCTAGGGTTGTTGGGTAGATTAATTACAAGCGTTGTAGCTCCGTTTTCACGTGCTAGAATCATGGTTAGCTCGTTTTATTACGTGTGTACAAGAACGTAATATAGTCTTACTTTAGACTATATCTTGGTATATATGGTTTAAACCTGAATCGGTGATTTGTTCTTTGTCTTATGGAATTGCTTTAGCGTAAAGGTATGTAACCCTAATTCGATTAATTATAATTGTGTTATTAATTATGATCTTGTTAAATCGCTTCCGCTATATGTGCTTTGATCTCGTTTAGGGTTTTATATAATTGTTATGATACTAATAAACCTTCAACACAGAGGAAGGAAGCATGTTAATCGAATAAACAGCAGTTAAAACACACTCAGACTAAAACATAAAAGGAATCCCCCCCTTGAAACATAAGATTCCTTGCTATATTAAGCAAGCGTCTATGTTTCCTCTCGGCAATACTATTCTGTTGTGGAGTATATGCACAAGTGGTTTGATGAACAATTCCTATTGAATAAAAAAAATCACCCATATTTTATTAACAAACTCAGTACGATTATCAGATCTAACAACTTTAACCTTTTTAATAAATTGAGTTAAAACCAGGTTATAAAAACTGACAAACATTTGAAAAACTTCATATGTAGTCTTAAGCATATACACCCACACAGATCTACTGAAATCATCAACCATAGTCAAAAAATACCTAAAACCATCACTGCTAACCACTTTGTAAGGACCCCAAACATCAAGATGAATGAGTTCACCAAAACACAAAGACTTATGATAACTTAACGGAAAAGACTCTCTTATTTGCTTTGTCTTATGACAAACATCACAATGTGAATCACTATTAATATGTTATAAATCCAAAGAACCTTTTAAAAGGTTTAAAACATGGTTAGCAGGATGACCCAACCTATTATGCCAAACATCTTTAGAAACATAACAAGTAAAAAACTCACAATTGCTAACAGCAGAAGTACTATCAGCCTTATCAAACAGATACAAACCAGCAAATTCACTACCAGTCCCTAGGACTATTCCCATTTTAAAATCCTGAATATAACATTTAGTTTCATCAAAACTAACTCTCAACTTACTATCTTTAATTAGCTTATTAATAGACAACAAACTAACATAATATTCAGGCACAACCAATACATCAAACAAGACAAACAACATTATTAAGTTTCAAATTCCCAACATGAGTAATTTTAGACAATGTGCCATTAGGATGACCAACAATACGTTTTAAATCAGAAACATCAACCAAATCAAACATATTATCAGTCTTATTAGTCATGTGTTGGTTGGCACCAGAATCAACAATCTAACTAAAATGATAACTAACCCCATCAACTTTAACAGTAGCACAATAAAACTTGTAAAAGTGTTGATTAAAGAACATATTATAGTTGAAAAATGAACAGTTTCTAATACCTGCCATATTGGCTTAAGCATGTGAAGAAGAAGCATTATCATTCAGCAGATTCATTAATTTGAGCATCTACTCATTATTTAAGGACAAATTGTTAGAACCAGTATCACTACTACCACTCCCTTGACCCCCTCTTTTAAACTCAAGATTATTACTTTTAGTATTATTAAACACACCAGCAGGTTTCAAGTTAGGATTAATTTTAAACCTTAGAGGGTAGCCAATGATCTCAAAACACCTTTCAATAGTATGACCTTTTAAACCACAGTGTTTGCAAAGCAAAGAATCATAGTTTCCCTTACTAGTACTGTTATTACCATTAGACCAATTACCAGTCACCCATAATTTCTTTCTATTATCAACAGAATTAGACACAAAAGCAGAAACTTGAGGTTATCAATTTTAACAGAACTAGAAGGAATACCCTTATGAGACTCTTCTCTAGAAATAATGACAAAAGCATCTTTGACTTCAAGAAGGATTTCCCTGGTCAATATGCTACTTCTTATAGGCTGATATCAAGCCCCATAAGAAACTACATCAATTTTAACAATTTACCATGATCAACTAATGCATTTCTAGCATCACAAACACAATAAGACAATTTAGTCAAAATATAAAACTCTCTCCAATAAGAATTCAATTATGATAATACTCAGAAACAAGCAAACTACCTTGCTTACAAGAGTTAATTCTTTGAAGCAAGTTAAAAACAATAGACCCATCAATTCTATCATAAGTATCGTTAAGTTCAGCCCACACAATAGCAGCATTATCAGAGAAAACATGTCCAAGATACACATCTTGAGTTAAAGAAGCAAGAATCCAGTTAAGCAAAATAGCATTTCACTTATCCTATTGAGCAAGAAACAAAGGACTAGCATCATAAGTCTCTCTAGTACAACTACCATCAACAATACTCTATTTACCCTTAATTCGCAAAACAAGTTTCATAGCACAGGCTCAAACTCTATAGTTTTCCACAATAGATAATTTAACAAACACAATAGAAGTGCAATTAGAATAATTAGGATGCAAATGAAGAGGATTACTCTGATATAAAGCATTAATAAGAATAGCCATGATAAAACAACTATAAACAACCAAACTAAGAAAGCAAGAACAATGAAAGAACCACAAAACAAACAGAAAAACAAACAATCAGGAAACAAGAAATAACCACCTAACAAACAAACAAATCAAAAACCTAACAGATAATGCAAAAAACCAGAAACCTAAAAAAAATAACAAGCAGATAGAAACAAGAATTAACCACCTACACAAACAATAAAGAAAAACCAAACAAACAATACAAAACAAGAAACCAAATATCTGACTCACACCCAAGCTCCTCAAAACTTGCCAACGAGATGGAACTGACCAGAGTAGGTATCTAAACCACTCAAATGGTGGCAGGTCAAGATGTTAATTAGCCTGTTTGCTCCCCGTTGACCAAGAATGATTCACTTTAGGGAAAGAGAAGACTTACAGAGCAATACCAGCAGTGGAATATATCAAGATCAACAATGAATGATCCAAATTAACCACATATCAACCAGATCAAGAAACCTTAAAATTAAAAATTAGGGTTTCTTCAAATTGACCCCTAGAAACGGTTAATAACCCCGTTAATTGATGATTAACGAACCAAGAATCCCCAAGAACCTCCAATTAGCCAAAACTCCCAAAAATTATGGTTTCAAGATAAAAACCCTAATAATGAAGATCATCACCAATCGAGCTCCAAGAATCAACATAGGGCTCTAATACCATTTAAAAATAATAACAAAACCAACCAAATCAATAGTAAATCACACAACTAACCACCCTTTTGTGATTATTTTTTATTATAATAATATTCACAAGTAGATGAGTCCCTAACACAGGTGCTCACCAAACGAATATCAAAAATCAAGATAGTCCACATCTGGTAGATTATATCATACTATACAATCACTCACACTTACAAACCCTAATATCACGAACACTTATTTGGGATAAGACCAAATACAGTTAGTGATTTAGGCACAAATCTCTAACCCTTTCGTTGTTATGTGTTTATGTATTATGTATCCTCTCATGTAGCTGTGATCACCATTATATAAGTGGAGTAATCAACATGCGGTCAATGGTATTAAGTGGATTTAACGGTCCATTAACTCCTCTTAATATGCTCCATAATATCAGGACCTAGTGGTTATAAGACCACTTAAACGTGGTCTTTAAAGCACTTGAATTGGTCAAAGACCGTTACAAGTATTATTCAGTTTTAGTATTAGTCTATCCTTCAGTCCCACTGAAGCATCAGCTAACCCCTGAAGGGTGTTCCTGTTGAAGCCTTTAGTACTGAAGAAGACTATTGAGTACCTTTAGTCTAGAGTTACTCTCTAAAGAGATAACTCACTGAAGATCATCAACAATCTTGAACAACATATTAACCACTAAAAGGTCAGGGTGTTTAGTGACTTATGGGTGTACACTCCGTACCTACTGACCCATTGACTGGTATGAACTGAACCCACAACTGAACTATATTTCCATCAATCCTCCCCACTATAGTACAATTCCTTTTGAATGAAAATTAACATTAACAAAACCCATGCATAAATGAAAATATCCTAAGGATTGAATTTACATCTTAGTATAATACTTAAAATATTTGAGAATAAGGGTGTTACAAGAATTTAACCCTTCAACTACTTTGAATACCTAAAAATAAAATACACACAAGTTTTCAAATACATAACAACTCCTGACACTACTAGCCGTGTGTCTATATCCAAATTCGTAAATGTTGTAAGAGCCAAGTCCATGCTCCTAGACGGAGAAATCTCAACATTTACATAGGTGGTTCCCCTTTAGTTCATGCTCCTGCTCAAGCACTTTTCAAAGACATTAACCATTGAGAAGTTTATAACTTCATCATCCTTTCAGTAGGTAAAGCACATCCGTGGGATGATATGAACATGTGCTTCAGTCCCCTAAATGCTCAGCTTTCCACATTAAACTTAACACCCAAGTTTCCTTAAGAGGGAGTTAGGTGTCCTAGCATTCAGTGACTAGAGTAGACTTTAAACCCATCCCTTTAGCACACTTTAAAACCAAGTCTCTAGCCAATCCCTTCGTCAAGTGATCAGCTAAATTTTGTTCAAACCTCACAAACTCTATAGAAATCATCCTATTCGTGATTAGCTCACGAATCATGCTATGTCTAACACCTAAGTGTCTAGACTTACCATTGTACATCTGACTATATGCTTTAGCCAATGTAGCTGCACTATCACAACGGATAGAAATGGATGCCATAGGTTTGACCCACAATGGTATCTCAGGAAGCAAGTTTCTCAACCATTCAGCTTATTTACCAGCAGCTGGTAGAGCCACAAACTCATATTTCATTGTAGAACCAGTAATGCAAGTTTGCTTCTTGGATGCCCAAGAAATTGCACCACCACCAAGTAGGAATACCCATCCACTTATGGATGAATTTTCCTCAGTATTGCTGATCCAACTTGCATCAGTGTAACCTTCTAACCAATGTTTTAAAACCCGGTTTTTTAATTGACCCGATTTAGCCATCAGTTCATTGGGTCACCGGTACAACCGTCGGGTCAAACCGGTTCGATATATAGTGCGGAATGATCTCGTGCCTTATTCAACTCCGCTCTTACAGCCGTGAACATAAGATTATGCTCATGTTTTGTATTTAGGTTACATACCTACAATAGTTATAAAATGAAATATCTATCAAATTATAATTTTTAACAAGCTAATGTTTTCTTTTTTAACCAAATTTTAAGTAACAAACTTGATCATTTCCACGTTACAATTGAACTTAAAATTATGTTTTACATAGCAAACTAGTCCAACATAAACTGTTACTATATTAATCAACATTTAATGTAACAAAATTAATGCAAAGGGAATATAAAAAAAATTAATGACTTGCTTACCTCATATGGATTAGTCTATTGATGGAAGGAAAAATTGATGACAAAATTAATGCACAACGTATATAGAAAAATTGATGACATTAATTATTGGTAAAACAAAATTGAATTTATTATTAGTTATTGGTAAAATAAAATGAATTTATTACAGTATTGTTCATTGGTAAGACAAAAATCAGTATTATCCTTTGAAGCGGTCGGATTTTAAAAACCGGTTCGAACCGGGTCATAGAAAACTGGCCGGTTTAATCCGGTTCCAAAACTATCAAAAAACCGTTTACATCCGGAACGGTACTCCAACCAGTTTCCGGTTTAACCGGCCGGTTTAAACCGGTTTTAAAACATTTCTTCCAACATTGAAGGATATCCAGTATATGAAAAACAATAATCCATTGTTCCTTTCAAATACTTCAGTACCCTCTGACTTGCTTTCCAATGCTGAGTACTAGGATTACTAGTGTACCTACTCGGTTTACCCACAGCAAATGCAACGTCAGGCCTAGTACTAGTCATGGCATACATCAAGCAACCAACCACCCTAGAATACTCAAACTAGGAGACAACCTAACGATTGTTAGGCATCAGTTTCTCACTTATATCCATTGGTGTACTCACTAGAGTACAATCGAAGTGATTGAATTTCTTCAATACCTTATTAATATAATGAGACTGAGAAATTACAATACCATCACTTTCATGTTTAATGCTTATGCCAAGGATAACATCAGCTTCCTCCATGTCTTTCATGGAGAACTTAGATGACAAAAAATCTTTTGTCAAGTCAACCTGAACTTGATCAGTACCAAAGATTAGCATGTCATCGACATATAGGCAAATGATGACTCCCTTACCAGATTCATCAAATTTGCTATATACACATTTGTTAGCTTGGTTAAGTGAATAACCATTTGACAAAATCACTTCATCAAACTTTTGGTGCTATTGTTTAGGTGCATGCTTCAGTCCATATAAAGACTTAATCAGTTTACACATCTTTGCTTCATGTCCAGGTATGATGAAACCTTGAGGTTGGTTCGTATAAACCTCCTCATCCAAATCACCATTCAAGAATGTTGTATTCACATCCATCTGATGAATAATCAGGTTGTGAATACTTGCTAAAAGAATCAACATTCTTATGGTACTTATGCGTGCTACAGGAGCATAAATATCAAAGTAGTCTATCCCTGACTTTTTCCTAAAGCCTTGAATGACTAACCTTGCCTTGAACTTTTCAATAGTTCCATCTACCTTCATCTTTCTTTTGAAAATCCATTTGCACCCAAGTGGATTGAAACCTGGAGGTAGATCAACCAACACCCAAGTGTTGTTGCCCATGATGGAGTCCATCTCATCATTGATTGCTTCTTTCTAGAAAGCAACATCTTGGGACTTCATTGCTTCATCAAATGTTTTGGGATCATCATCAACATTAAAGCAGTAGTAGTATTGGTCAAATACCTCATCCCTTGTACCTTCAACTAAGTATAGTTGAAACTCAGGCCTAAAGTTCCTTGGAGTCATATGCCTTATGCTTCTTCTAATCTCAGGCTCAGGTTGCTGAATCACAACCTCCTCAGTGACCCTTTCAGGTTCCACTAAAGCATCAATTTCCTCAGCTCCAGTAGGATTCCTAAGGCTTGGTCTAGAGACTAATGAGAGCCTAGTATCATCAAAGTTAGCATCTCTTGATTCAATGAGTGAGTATTGAAATTGAATCATTAGGTTCAATAACATAGAACCTATATGCCTTGGAATGCTCAGCACATCCAACAAAGATGAATTTAATGCCTCTTTCACCCAAGGTCTTCACCATTGGATCAAGAAGTCTTACAACAGCCCTACAACCCCAAACTTTGAGGTAGTTTAAGTTTGGTTTCTTTTATTCCAGAGTTCATAGGGGTAATCTTGTTCCTTTTATTGTGAACCCTATTTAATAAATAGCAAGCTGTTAACATAACTTCACCCCAAAACCCTTGACTCAGTCCTAAATAGGACAACATGGAATTAACCATCTCTTTTAGTACCCTATTTTTCCTTTAAAATATACCATTTTGTTGTGCGTTATAGGGGCGGTCGTTTCATGGATTATTCCAACAGACTAAAAGAACAAAGTATCCATGTACTCACCTCCCCTATCAGTCCTAAATCTTTTGATTTGGACTTGATAACGCCTCATTTATACATGTTTGTAATGATGCATTTGTCATTGTTTGCTATGTAAATAAATAAGTTATGTGTTGAATTGTTGCTAATAATGAATATTGTTTTGATTGTAGTGAAGGAATAAACATATGAAGCAAAGATGTGAAGAAATAAGAAGAAAAGGACTACAAAATAAATTGTGCTGAAAAAGAGCCAAAGTGCGGCGCACATCTGAAAAGTGCGGCGCACATTCAATGAACTACGATTTTGGAGAACTATCCAAAGTGCGGCGCACATTTACAAAACGGAAGTGTGGCGCACACTTGACAAAGTACGGCGCACATTTTACTACAGTTACATGTATTTAGTGCCATTATGCATGGCAATAATTGGAGAACTCTTGGGTTGCTCCAGGACTTTCTAGTTACAATTTTTGGGTTATATATTGAACCCTAGGGCAGGCTAAAACACATAATTCTATACTCCATTGTCATTGTTATTAGGTTTTGATATAAATCAAGGATTATTTCAATCCTTGATCATTGTTATTAGAACAAAGGTGAACCTTACTTGGTTCATACCATTGTTGTTGTATCAAGGGACTAAGAACTTGTTTTTGATTGTAATAATTTGGAATAAGGCTTATAAACACTTTGGAGCAAGTATTGATTTGATACCTTTGTTGGTATAATTCTCATTTCCATTATGTTATTCATTTCTTTTGATTTCCATATTGTTGAAATGATTATTTTTACTGTTATTATGGAGTAGTGTGTTGTGCAAATGGTTAAGGATTAACATCTTTATGATTAGATAGATTTATTTTCTTTGCGAGGGCAAAGTGCGGCGCACAATTAGTTTTGTGCGACACACTTTTCTTCCTTGGTTCGTGAGTATGAGTATGATTTAGATGCTTTTGTTATATGTTGGATTTGTTCATGACCATGACTAGTACTCATGTGAATGGATGAATTTCATGTCATCTAGTAAATTAATCTTGTTATTCACTTTTGTCGCGATTAGTGGAATAAAACATATAACAACTCTTGCCTAATCTCATCAACTACTTTAGTTATCAAAATCAAGCATAAACCATTCTTAATGCTTTTGATATGACATGATCTTTAGTCGGATTTTTGTTATGTTAATTAGATGTTGCGTGTACGACTAGTAATCAGCATGTTGTCTTACATTGTTTATGCGTTCATATTCATCATTGCTATCTATCTTTCATATGTTTGTGACCTTAACCAAACGCACCTTTAAAACCATTTGATAAGTATATCTTTAGAACTTTTGACACTCTAGAGGTAATTGTTTTATATTCTATAGCATCAATCTCGTGGAACGAACTGGACTTACCTTAACACTATGCTATACATGATATGGTATACTTGCCCGTGTTTGTGTTTCTAGTCATTTGTGTGTGGTAATATCTTGTAATGAATTTAAGACTTGTGAAACGAACATCAAGACTCCTTGTTGTAATTCAACTTCAGTTTTAAATACTTTTAATTTATCTAATGCTTAATTCTTAGTATGTAACAAATAAACATAGCAAAATATTGAAGCATCATCAATAAATGTTACCAAGTATTTATTATTCCCTAATGGGGGAGTAAAATGCAAATTCTAGATCACTATGGATTAACTCCAAAACTTTAGTTTCACGTTTTACATCCTGAAATGACTTCTTAGTAATTTTGTTTAGCATGCAAGTTTGACACTTTCCAGTGTCCATGTCAAATCCTAGGATTAACACATCCTTAGACATATCTTACATCCTCTTAATATGGACATGGCCCAGCCTAGCATGCCATAGTGAAGAATCCTTCAGTTTACTGGTAGACACAAAGACTGAACAAATATTTGCACTGCCAGCACTAACTGAGTTAATAATGGCGGTTGTTTCATAATAAGAATATTAAGCCTGAACATTTGATTGCTCAAATAACCAAAACCAATAAACACACCATGTTTGGATAAAACAAATTTATTAGATTCAGTCACTTGTTTATAACCACTATTATTCAAAACGCTACTAGAAACCAAATTCTTTCTAATATTAGGAACATGCAAAACATTAAATAAGGAAATAATCTTTCTAGAACTAAACTTAAGATCTACACAACCATGTCCATGCACTAGGGCTGTTGACTCATTTCCCATGTGAAGAACAGATCTACCATTCAGTGACTCATAAGTCTTGAACCAGCATCTATCTTTACATACATGTACTGTTGCTCTAGAGTCAACCCACCATGCCACATCATCATCCTACAGAAAATAAGTTTCAGATACATATGTAACATAATAAATCTGGAGAGATTCATTAAACATATTTTGACCTTTCAGTGTGTTGCTAGAACCAATCACTGAACCATTTGTGCCTGATCTACTAGCTTTGATGCTAGTACCAACACCTTTGCAATCCCTTTTCAAATGTTCAGGTTTCTCGCACTTCTAACAAGTCACTGGTGACTTTTTGTTAGGATTTTCTTTAGTGTTATCCTGATGCTTACGTTTTCCTTTATTGTCATTGTACCTAGAGGAGTTTTATGCTCTATCATATTGACAATTGATGAACCAACAACATTGTTGCTCTTTGGCTTGTCACTATCATGAACCCTAAGGGATTCTTCAATACGCAAATGACTGCCCAACTCAACAAGAGTTAACTCCTCCTTATTATGTTTCAAGGTGTGCTTGAAATCTTTCCAAGAAGGAGGTAGTTTGTCAATGACACAAGAGACTTGAATGGTCTCATCCATGTTCATTTTATATTGTGTAAATCTACCAAGTATTCCAAGAAGTTAATTGTATTGTTCCATGACTGGTCTTGAATTAATCATTTTGTAATTTGTAAAATCACTTACAAGGAACTTCTTACTTGATGGATCCTGAACCATATATTTGGCTTCCAAGGAATCGCATAGTTCTTTACCAGATTCAACACTATGGTAAACATCAAATAAGGAATCACACATACCATTGAGAATTATGTTGCGACACACATAGTCATCATTCTCCCATTTGCTTCTTTTTCTCATGTCCTCCAAGGTAGCATCATCACCACCATCAGGAATATGAGTTGTCAGCACGTACACCACGCTCATGGTTGAAAAAAGAAAGTGCATCTTCTTTTTCCAGCTCCTAAAATCCACCCCTTCAAACTTATCCAGTTTGGAGAAGTTAGCCACCATATGCTTCATTGCAGCCGCCATTGATTACCACAAAATAGTTTACTTTAATTGTTGGGGTTTATTCGTCCCAACCTGGGTAAGATAATCAATCCTATCTACGTACCAAAACAATGGTTACCGGATATCACTTGGAATCGTGTGATCACTTTCCAAAGTAAACTATTCGACCCTAATGCATGGGTATCACGAACACTTACTTGGGATAAAACCAAATGCAGTTAGTGATTTAGGCACAAATCTCTAACCATTTCGTTGTTATGTGCTTATGTATTATGTATCCTCGCATGCACGTATGATCACCATTATATAGGTGGAGTACTCAACATCTAGTCAATAGTATTAAGAGGATTTAACGGCCCATTAACTCCTCTTAATATGCTCCATAATACCAGGACCTAGTGGTTACAAGAACAATTAAACGTGGTCTTTAAAGCACTTGATGTGGTCAAATACCGTTACAAGTATTCATGTTCAATTCCAGCATCAATATATCCTTCAGTCCCACTGAAGAATCAGCTAACCCCTGAAGGGTGTTCCTGCTGAAGCCTTTAGTACTGAAGAAGACTATTGAGTACCTTCAGTCCAGAGTTACTCTCTGAAGAGTTAACTCACTGAAGATCATCAGCAATGCTTAACAACATATTAACCACTAAAAGAGTCAGGGTGTTCAGTGACTTATGGGTGTACACTCCGTACCTAAGACTCATTCACTAGTATGAACTGAACCCACAATTGAGCTATATTTCCAACAGTATCCTCCTAGCTAGACCAAGTTCCTTCATATCAAACTCTTTTCGCAACACTCCGTTGGTACATTTGATCTCAAACTTGCTTCTACAAGCAATTAACATATCATTTACATACAACAATAGATATATGTACATATTTGGTGCAAACTCCTTAAAGTAAACACAGTTATCATAGCTACCACAACTAAACCCATTGTTTTCCATATACACATCAAATCGTTTGTACCACTGCCTTAGAGACTGCTTAAGACCATAAATAGATTTCTTCAACACACATACCTTGTTGCCCGTTCCTTCTGCAAAACCAAGAGGCTGCCTTATGTAAATGGCTTCTTCAGTATTACCATGAAAATGCATCTTTTTCACATTAAGTTGTTCTAACTTGTCATCTTCACAAGGAGTTAATGAGGGAATCACCCTAATAGATGTATGTTAAAGCACAGGTGATCTAAGACATAATAAATAATCCCTTCTTATTGTTTAAACCCCTGAGCAGCCAACTTTGCTTTGTACCTTGGTTTCTAAACACCTTCAATCCTTTATTTAATTTTATAAAACCATTTGTAGCTTACCAACTTCTTATCAGGTGGATGATCAACCAACTCCCACGTATGATTCTTCTTCAAAGAACTCATCTCTTCCCCCGTAATACGAACCCACTCATCCTTTTAAGATGAATTAATTGTCTCCTAGAATGAGATTGGTTCATGTGTATCTTCTTCCTCATAAATAGAAAACGCATAAGTTTCCATATCATTTTCTTCCCCAAACTCTGACGGCCTAGACAATGATACATTACCTTCATCCCTATAACTTGCAGGCATAGTAGTTGTTCTCTTAGCTCTATCACGTACCAGAACATAGATGTATAGATTCTGTTGATGAGGCTTTTCATCTTCATCTTGTCCCTCATATTCATTCCCTAGGTTTATCCCAATATGAGGTCTGCAGTTGATTCGACATGACTGCCTTGATGTTCCACCTTAAACTCGACTTCCTTCCCAAAATCTGCAACACCAGCACCCTTAAGAGGATCATTTATACATGAGGCTCTTCTTAAGCACCACATACCTGCTTATGATTATCTTCAATTTAACATTATCCAACCTCTATAATATGTATCCCTTCACATCATCAGGATACCACAAGAATATGCATTTTATAGCTCTGGGATTGAGCTCCAGCTAATTCACATGTGAATAAACACAACCAAATATCCTTAACATCTCGTAATTTTCCAGATAGCCTGACTATAAATCCATATGTGTCATTTTCTCCAATGCTGTAGATGGGGACCTATAGATCAGATATGTTGCCTTCATCGTTGCTTCAGCCTATAATAAATCTAGCATGTGTATCTTCTTCCTCATAAATAGAAAATGCATAAGTTTCTATATCGTTTTCTTCCCCAAACTCTGACGACCTAGACAATGATACATTACCTTCATCCCTATAACTTGCAGGTATAGTAGTTGTTCTCTTAGCTCTATCACGCACCAGAACATAGATGTACAGATACTATTGATGAGGCTTTGCATCTTCATCTTGTCCCTCATATTCATTCCCTAAGTTTATCTCAATATAAGGTCTGCAGTTGATTCGACCTGACTGCCTTGATGTTCCACCTCAAACTCGACTTCCTTCCCAAAATATGCAATACTAGCACCCTTAAGAGGATCATTTATACATGAGGCTCTTCTTAAGCACGACATACCAGCTTATGATTATCTTCAATTTAACATCATCCAACCTCTATAATATGTATCCCGTCACATCATTAGGATACCACAAGAATATGCATTTTATAGCTCTAAGATTGAGATCCCGCTAATTCACGTATGAATAAACGCAACCAAATATCCTTAACATCTCGTAATTTTCCAGATAGCCTGACTATAAATCCATAGGTGTAACTTTCTCTAATGCTGTAGATGGGGACCTATAGATCATATATGTTGCCTTTATTGTTGCTTCAGCCTATAATAAATGTAGCATGTGTATCTTCTTCCTCATAAATGGAAAACGCATAAGTTTCCATATCGTTTTCTTCCCCAAACTCTGACGGCCTAGACAATGATACATTACCTTCATCCCTATAACTTGCAGGCATAGTAGTTGTTCTCTTAGCTCTATCATGCACCAGAACATAGATGTACAGATTCTGTTGATGAGGCTTTACATCTTCATCTTGTCCCTCATATTCATTCCCTATGTTTATGTTGGTCCCTTGTAATTAGTGTTATACTTAAGAATACTAAGTATAGTCCTAACCCATGGTTAAGTAATGCAATAACTTAATGCAAGTAAAGTAAATAACACAAATGTTTTTCAACGTTTAACTCTTAGCTTTATTAAAGAATTATACCCTATTGTATACGAAGCTACAATAGAGATTGAATAGAGAATGTGCGGTTTTGTGATCTCCTCTCTAACAAGCTAGTCCAATCCTAACGATTGCTAAGCTTGACAATTCTATTAACAAGAGTTTAGAACTCAAGTGTTTGATCGTATTTGGAGGAGAGAAAACTTTGTTTGTGAATGTCTAAAGCATTAAGTGCACAAACTTATTTTCTCTCCTTTTACAAGCATCCTATTTATAGAAGGAAAGTTGGGTAGAAGACAATAATTGCCCATGTGCAATTCTTGTCTTATTGGTACAGTGTAGTATCTTGTCTTACCCTATTCTAAGTAGTAAGACGTAAGTCCTTTACACTTGTCAGTACCCTATCTATCCCAAAAGGGTAAGTCACGCTAATTGTGTGATGTTCTCCATCTTGTCACAATTCAACTTATCCCGCCTTTACTTCAGTCTTGGAGAATGCTTGTTTTCTTCAGGGAGATCGTATGGGGTTCAGTGAGTCTATTGCCACAACTCACTGAACCCATCACCTTCTTCTTCGTCATAGAAGTCATTCATTAAGCTTCGCCTCTCTGAATGCTCGAGTCTTTCTTTTAGACTCAGTCTAGGAACTCGAAGGCAACTCACTGAGTGACTGTTCACTCAGTGACTTTGTTATGTTCAAGGTTAATACTTCACTTAGGCTGATTGTTATTCAAATCCACCAGTAAGGTCATTAGGTACTGAATTGATCTAACAATCTCCCCCTATTTGGATATAAATTTTGCCTAAGTGAAATTGTTATAACTGAGCAAAGAGGCTTCTTCTTATTACAAACTATTCTACTGATGAAAAGACTTGATATAACAAAGTACTTCATTTTTATTCATCATTACATAAGACTGAATAGTCTGATACAAGAAACATAAATAAAACAAAAGATTATAATTATTCAGGAATCCATTGCTTCCCTCTTCACCCTTGATGACTTTAACACCGTTTCTTTATCAGGCCTCCTAGCAATTATCTCCCTGAGCTTCTCAGCAAATCTTTTATTCTCATTAGTCTGAACTTGTCCAGCCATCACTAGAAAGATGAGAACACTCTCAGTGGTGCATTTCTCTATGTCACTCATTCTTTGAAAAGCTTGGTCCCCGAATACATCAATGAAGAAGATACCCCACTCAGGTTCTTCTATGACCATGTTGTTCACAAAGGGGACATTTTAAAGGAGGGTACGATTGCAGTCTAACCCAAGGATCTTAGTCTCAGCCTCAAGCTTGACTCTTTTCCTCTTTCTTCCCTGAGTTTTGGTAGGATCCTGCTCAGTTAAAGGAAGATCTTTAGTGATTCCTAATTGTTCCTTGATCTGATTCAACCTCTCATATCTCTTAGTGAGAGAGTTGAGTATTCTAGGGACACATTTGTTCGTTTTGGTCCTGAAGATCCTTCCCATTTCGTCCCACTTACTGAGGCCGAAATCATCAAATGAAAGTTTCTTCATAACTTCAAAATTCCTTTCATCACTGTTCCTGTAGACAGATACTGAGACAGGTGTGGTATGAGGAATGATTTGAAGGTTAGTGATTGGTTTAGGCTTTCTTCTTTCAGTGATGACTTTGGTGTACTGGTCATATAGTTTCTTCAGTTGGGTGGTTCTTTATTGTTGCTTCAAGACCATTTCATCCTGAATGGCCATGAGTTCTTCCTCCTACTTTTGGATGCACTCCTCTCCCCCTTTCTTACTCAACAAGGCCTCAGGGTCACCACCCACTTCTTTCACAAATTCAGTGGATACCCTCAAAATCTCAGCCCTTGTTGCTTCACTAGCCTTAGCCGACTCCATTCTATCTAAGTACTCTTGGATTTGTTCAGGAGTCATCTTGTACATCTTTCCATTAATCTCATATGGTACCAAGACAATGGCATCAAGATCAGGCCTTCTATCTCTTGACGCTTTTACAAGCTTCTTTGGTGGAGGTGTTAGGGTTTCATCAGCAATGCCTTTGCCCCTATCTAAATTAGATACAAAGGGCTCAGGGTTGGGAGGAATTGAGTTTAAGTGTTGGGGTGGTGCTAGTTCTCCCTGCTCCCCCTTAGTGTGAGAAGGAGGTTCAGTCCAAGTTAGCATCATTGGTGGCACATTCTCCCCCTCAAAAGTTAAAGGATCAGCCTGACTAATCCCAGCTTTTGCCCTTTGTGATGGTCCTGATGTGGTGGAGGATCCCTTGAAAGCCTGAAACATCTCAGTCACCATCTCCTTCATGGACTGAGTGTCAGCTTTGATGGTTTTAACATCCAACTGAATTAGGGATTGAGCGTTTTCTATGGTGGTGATCCTTGTCCTAAGTCTAGGAATATCAGCCTCTTTAAGGGACTTGGAGATGTCAGAGAGATTGAAGGCATTAGCCATGTAACCTTGTGCAGCCCTTGACAATCTAAACTCTGCCTTAGCATACATGTGTACATCCTCATAGATGGTATCACATTTTCACTTCACCATATCCAAGTCAGACCTGAGAGAGTCCAACCTGGTGAAAACCTTAGTGAGTCTGTCCTTCTTCAAGAATTCAAGTAATTGACTAACTCTAGAAGTGGACTCAGTAGTGCTAGTGATCAGTCCATCCATAGTTGTCTTCAAGGACACATTCGCTTCAACAGTAGGAAGGGCATGGTTGAAGAAGTTGATGAGCTTCTTCTCCTGATTTTCATGACTAATGTTAACAGAACTGATGAATTCTATTTGGTTGTCCACCTGAATTCTCATCTTCTCCTCAGCCAGGTCAAATCTATCACCATATGTTCTGAACTCATCAAGGAGTTCATCAGTCTTTGAAGCCAAGTCTTCATGGACCTGAGTTACCTCAGCTTTCAAGGTGATGGAAGCATGAGTTAAGACATCCTTGAGGGTTGCATTCAAAACCTTCTCAGTGACAGGCTTGATGTCATCAAAAGTGATATCCAGAACCATAGTCTGAGTCCCCAACGAAGAGGTGTCAAGTTTTTCCTCTTGGGAGGGCTTTTTCGGTACCTCAAGAGAGGGCTCTTTTTGTTCGGATGACTCAGGGGAGGGCTTTTGTTGAGCCTCAGGGGAGGGCTGTAGGTCCGCGAACAATGGTGGAGACTGTGGCTTGTGGTCTGATTGAGGAGGGGCCTGAGTTTCAGGTTCATCCCCAGCCTCAATCATATCATCGTCGTCACTGAAACCTTGGAGTAACTCGTCAGGCTCCTCGAGTAGATCTATAAAATCTTCAAAGTTTAGTAAACCCCTTGGTTTGTCCAGCTCCCCTTCAAAAGAAGGTTTGCCTTGGTTATCGTCACTCCCTGCCCTAAATCCTAAGGCTTGGGTTTTAGCCAACTAATACTTAGGGGCAGTTTGCGATTAATCAGTTGTAGAGGTGAGATCCCTATCAGTGGGGTGTTTTACCCGTGGGCATCCCTCTGAGTCTTTGGGATCAATAGTGGTTCCCTCAGGTAAAGACTTTTGTTTTAGTGTGCGTTCATCAGGAGTTGTGGAAATGAGATTCCTATCAGCGGGGTGTTTTACCCGTGGACGTCCCTCTGAGTCTAAGGAGTCGAGTTTTGGGTCCTCAGGCAATGACTTTTGAGCTAGTGTGCCTTCATTGGACTTGGTGGAAGTGATAGGCCTATCAGCGAGGTGTGTTACACGTAGGCGTCTCTCTGAGTCTCTGGCCTTAGTTTTGACCTCAGGCAAAGGTTGTGATTTACGAATGCCCTCATCGGTCTGAGTGGAAGGCAGTCCCGTAGGAGAAGGTTGTATTTTTCCTTCTCCATCAAGAGGACCAGTAGTTTGGCCCGTCGACCCTGACTGTGATGTATCAGGGCCTCCCGAAAGCTATTTCCCTTGGGGTAGATGAATCTTGGTCTGAACAAGGGTGGTCTTTTTAGCCTTGGCCTTTTTGGGTCGTGCCTCGGAAGCCACAGGGCCCTGTGCCTTTGTTGGTTTGGTCTTAGGCACAGTCTGAGTCTTCTTGTTCCCCTTCTTTGGTAAGAAGGGAATGGGAGACACGGATGATTCACGACTGATCACCTCAGTCATGTGAGCCGTCAATGCAATGGGGTTGACTTCAGATGGGTTCTTTGAAAAAATTATGGAACTCAGGATGGGAGTAGAAAAAACATTGAATTTTTCCTTAGTGTAAAGGGAAGCCAGTAACCGTTCTAAGGCGCATGATATGAATCTTGGGTAATGTTGGAAATACGTTTTTACGTATTTAGAAAGGATCGGTCACTCCAACGATATTGGGCTCGTGATCCAATATAGTCCATATAGCCCACATGTAGGGTGGGCTATATAAACCCCCTCCTAGCATGTTAGGAGGGGTTGGTCATTCTCACTTTCACACATTCAATCTAATATTTCATTTTCTCTCCAACCTCTCTCTAGTTTCTCTCTCTAGTTCTTCATCTATCTATCTATTTCTTTAAATCCTTTCCAACACAAGGATAATCCAAGATTACGAGGACCCACAGGTAAGAAACATACTTTTGCCTAGACTCCTTCAAGAGCCTGGTTACGAGATCATTATAAACGATCTCTCCTATGTCAATCTTTAGTCCATTAATAAGACTGTAGATGAGCATCTGCTGAGTAGAATTAACTTGCTCAGTAGATGAATAGTTCCCACCGATCACCTGAATCACAAAAGTGACCAGGATTCTCCAAGCCATAGGGAAAGCAGTTTTGATCAATGGGGTTTTAGTCACAAGTAACTCAGGGACCCCGATTTCTTTTTTTCCTTTTTTAACTGACTCCATATCAGGGTGTGCAACATACTTTCCATTGTTATAATCAAGTCCACTGGTTTGACAAAATGTTTTAAAGTCTAAAACTAATGGTGTGTTCTCATTGTTTACAGTGAACATGATGACACAGTTCTTATGTGACTTGATCTCAGACCCTTGAGATCCTTCAGGCCCTTGGGTAGTGGGGGTTAAAACCATAGCCGTATACCATAACTCCCTGAGATATTCATGGTAGAAAACTGAGGGGGTTTTAGTAAACGCATAAGCCCAATCACAGTTTTTTAAGAATTTGCAAATTTGTTTGTAGGCTGATACACTACTAGGGTAATTGAAATTTCCCTCATAGTTGTTTCCTACAAAATGGACACCCTCATTGGTGAGATGCTCAGTCTGAGGGGCATATTTGATAGCTTTGGACATTTCCATTAAAGTTAATTTTTGAAGATTTGAAGAAAGGACAATGGCAATTTGTGGAAATCAAATCAAGACTTGTTTCTTGTTATAATACAACAAGGTTCACCAAGTGACCTAATGCAAACTTTTGCCTTATAAAAAGGATCAAGAGTTATAAACAATAAGTAACTTTGATTGTTTGTGCTATATAACAATAAAACAAGTGATCAATGTGATTGCCTTTTTTTCAAGAAACTTTTTCTGGAAACAACATTTGAACACACACAATTTTTCTTTGAGAGAAAATTTTGGCATAGTAAGATTGCAAGTTCTTTGTGTGTGTTTGTTTTGATTGAGGGGTATTTATAGGCTCGGATGTGAAATAGAATTTTATTTGTTATAATTTCTTTTCACATCCGCATTGAATGAAAGTGTACAAGTGGTCCCCCTATTTTCTTGGCAACTGTTCCATTACTACAAAGATAACGCTTTTTGCAAAGATGACGTGGGGTCACGTGCATTTGAAAAGACGTTTTTACAAAGGATTTTGCTAGAAAAAGGGTAAGCATTTAATGCTTAGTGGGATACTTGGCATTGGGTGACCCCTTGACTGGTTTATGACAATTTATTGAAGAAATATATGTTCCTTATTTAATATTGTGACTCACCAACCTAGGACATTAAGTAACTAAATCCTTAGAGCATATAGTTACATCATTTAATGTACCAGTGTAATGGGGGTAACAATAAGAGATATTTACTCACAGAGAGGATCAAGAATAAACATTATACTGAATCCGTTGTTATTAGGGAGCCTGATTAATCAATATTCAGCATACCAAGTTCAGCTTTCAGTCTAGTGAACGTTGGCTCATCCAAAGGTTTGGTAAATATATCAGCTAGCTGATTTTCAGTGGGGATGAAATGTAATTCAATATCTCCTTTTAAGATGTGGTCCCTGAGGAAATGATATCTTATGTCTATGTGTTTAGTCCTTGAGTGTAGGACTGGATTATTTGAAATGGCAATTGCATTGGTGTTGTCACAAAAGATAGGAACTACTTTGTATTCCACATTATAGTCACTGAGTTGACTTTTCATCCGAAGGATGTTTGCACAACAACCAGCAGCTGCCACGTACTCAGCCTCAACAGAGGATATTGCGCCTGACTGCTGTTTCTTTGCACTCCAACATACTAGCTTACCACCTAGGAATTGACATGCACCTGAGGTACTTTTTCTATCCATATTGCAGCCAGCATAGTCTGAGTATCCTTTACGATCGAAGCCTGGGCAACGAGGATACCATAGACCTAGTGAAGGAGTACCCTTCAGGTACCTGAAGATTCGTTAAACAGCAGTAAGATGTGATTCTTTAGGATCATCTTGATATCTTGCACATAGGATTGTTGAGAACTGAATATCAGGCCTGGTTGCAGTTAGGTGCATTAGTGATCCAATCATTCCCCTGAATAAGGTTTGATTGACTAATTTACCAGTGAGATCAGGACCTAAGTTGTTGGTGTTGATCCCAAACTTAGATCGATTAAGCTTTGTGTATACGAGATTAGATCAAGTACTACACGTAGAGAAACCTTTGCTTATGAATAAAGTAACAAAGTGTTATGCGGAATTAACACTTGATCTAAAACACAATGATGTTAAACAAACTTTCAGTTGTATTAGAATAATCGTACTTGGTTACAATGAAAGAGTTTAACTTGCGAATACTTATGAAAACTGATATATGACTTTAACCTAAAAGACCTTCTTTTATAGAACAAGATGTCTTGTACAATAAGCTACGAATCAACTATTCTAGGTAAAGATAATAATAGAAAATACAATGTTGTGCTTATCTTTACCATACATAAATAAAGAAACAAATAAACAAAAGATATGTATGAAGATATTCCATCAGTGTCAATCTTCAAGGCTGTCAGCGTTGACTTCTTCAATGTCAACGCTTGGCTGTCAGCGTCCAATGTCTTCTTATCAGCGTTGACATTCTTCTTATCAGCGTCTAGTGATCTGACCCATATTTTATTCCCAACAATCCTCCCCTAAACTTGATATCCATTCCAATGATCAAGTTTCTGAATAAAAACTTAAGACTTAGGAGGAATCTTGCAAAAACTTCTTATGTTGGTGATAAACATATCTGATCAAGTCCTTGGCCACGTCACTAGTATAATCAATCTCCAAGGGTGTCTCTAACATCTTCTCCAACACTTCTTTGGACAAGAAATAGTTAGCATCCACAAGTAAATACTCTGAAAACTTTGTAGAGCTCATATGAAATACACCACAAGTAGAATATAGCCTCCAATGAAGATTACTGAGATCATCTTCAAGATCCTTCCAAATGGCAGGATCTGCTTCTTTTGGACCACACAAATTCATAAATGTGTTCCAAAGTCTTATTCCATTTGCTGAAGTAGGTGCTTCAGCTGTGTACTTGGCCTCTATTAATCTCCATAGATGCACCAAGTCTTCCCTGTCTATGCTTGCAAAAATAGAAATAACTGAAGTGAAAGTATGTACCTCCTTTCCAAATCTGCCAATCTTCCAAAATCCACACTCATCTTCATCAAAACTGATGATTGGATTTCTGTCATCTAGAGGTACTACATTTACCAAATCTGAAGCTTCCAATGGAGAAAGCTTGAGATGCTTCCTTATAACACCTTCAGTTGGAAAATACACATCCATGTCTTTAGGAAATTGGAAAGGATCTCCTTTCTTTACTGGTCTTTGAGCAATCCTCATTTCCTTTTGAATCTGCATTTCCTCAGCAAGCTCTTGTTTCCTTTCTTCTGAAAGAAACTTGTAGACATTCTGTTCTTGCACCTTCCTCCAAATAGGATGTGCCCTATACTCTAGCTCCTCAAAAGACAAGGCCAACAACTTCTTTGATGTCCAATTAGGCTGATGACATCTAAGCAACTTATAGTACAACTGCCTTCTATCTCTTTTGAGCCAGGTCTTGACCTCTTGTGCATTAAACCTCATAATCACCTTTATGTCTTCTTGTACCCTAAGAAGAACTTCCAACCCCCAAATTTGATCTGATAAACTCATACCTGGGTTGTCCATGACCTTGTCTTCCCAAGCATGGTACATTCTGGTGATTTCTGGTAGGTCCCAATCAATCTGATTCTTCAACTCACTCAACCTTTCCTTTGCAAGCTCATCCCCATATTCAAGCCTTTCTGGATCCTCAATAATTTGAATACTTGAATCTGAGCTATCACCTTCTTTATCATCACCACTTTCTTCCTCACTCTCAGAAACAACAAATGGTGATCTTCTACTCCTCTTCAAATCTCTTTCCACAAGTTGTGCAGCCAACTGTTCATCAAAAGCTATTTGTGTTGCATCTTTCTTTGGAACATCTTCTTCAACCAATTTGCCTTTACCTTTGTCTTTTGGATCAATAATTGGTAAAGTGAAAGAAGAAACCTGTGTGGACACATCTTTGATGATTGTTGATGGCTGGAATACATCAACACCACCTGCAACTTTATCAGCGTTCAAGTTACTCCTATCAGCGCCACGATTACCTTTGTCAGCGCTGGATGTGTCAGCGTTCAAACCATTATCAGCGCCCAATGTTTCTTTGAAAGTTCCTTCCAAGTTTAATGGTGTCACCTTGGATGTATCAATAACTGGGTGTTTCTTCAATTTGGTGAGAGCTTCAGCAACCTGTAAAGACTCACTAAATTGTGAACTCTTCTCTGAACTCTTCTCACTAGCTGTATGAATCAGCTCATCCTCCTCATCCTCTTCATCCTCCCCTTTGGAAGATTCCTCCATTAGACTCCTGCTACTTGGATTCTCCAAAACAGTCACACGCTCCCTCAAAACTTGGAGTTCATGTCCCTGTTTGTTGACAATTTGTACAAGGCTGACATTTTGCTTTTGCAAGCTAATGACAGCAGCCGTCAATTCAATTATTGTCATAGGTTCCAATCTACCCTCAGCTAGAATGGGGATTTGACCTCCCAAAATAGAATCATAGGGCATGGATGAGGTCTTAATGATGTTAGGACTGTCTTGACCAGCTTCTAAGCCTGTGTCAATAGCCCCAGCCTCACCCATATCACCAGCCACACTTGTGGAGGTGGTTCTCTCTGCTACAAGGCTAGGATCACTAGAGGAGAACACTCCAGTAACCCTTTGGCGTTTAGTCAACCTAGATTGTAATGGGGTGGAAGATGAAGTAGATTGTGTGGGTGTGGGTTGGTTAAGGGGTGTTTGGGATTGTTCAGGGATTGTATCAGTGTTGGGATTGGCTGTGTCAGCGCCCACATTGTGAGTGTCAGCGCTGGGTTGGTCAATGTCCATGTTTTCAGGTGAAGGTAATGGTTCATCAAGTTGGGGTTCAGGTTCTGGTTGTGGTTGTGGTTGTGGTTGTGGTTGTGCAGCCTGAATTACTTCAAGCATGGGTTGGGTAAGAGGTATGGGGTCGTTTGTGGAGCTCATTTTAGCAAAAATGGTTTTCTGTTGTTTAGGGACCTCATAAAAAGTGTCATGATCCCTAGAACAATATTCTTGTAAATCAAAGACCATTTGCAAAAATCTAGGGTAAGCCAAAGTCATTTTACTTCCCTTGTTTTTACACATCCCTTCAAAAATCATTTTTGAAAAATTATACTTAAGCCCACGTGTTATACAAACCAAAGCACTTGCAATTGACCTGTTTATTTCATTAAAAGAAGTACATTTTGGACTTAAGCATTGTAAAAGGACATGTATCAAATATTTCCAGTCAGAGGGAAATTCCTGCTTATGATATTTATTTAAAGTGACATCAGCAGGAATAGGATAACCCAATTCCCTAAGACCGTGTTCTATTGTTGCAATGGCAAGGGTAGTCATACCATCAGCGTCATCAAGACGCAAAGCTTGGCGAACCAAAGCTTCAGTGACCACCCATGTTCTTCCATGAACAGTAGATGTTAATGTGGTCACTCCATTAGTTGTTGTGGAACTAACATTGTTCCAAAACTGTCTAATGTGTGCGACAGGGACTAATGGTGTATGAGAAAGTGCATACCTCAATGAAGATGCATTTAAAAATGCCACCATCTGTGAATACTGAGGAAACAAATCATCATCAGCAGTCAAGTAAGCTATCATATTGTGTTGGCTCTTGAACTCCAATGTTAAATTCTTTGAGTTGAATTTGGGTGCCATGTTTGAAAGCTGTTTAGGTTATGTGAGATGGGAAAAATCTAGGAGAAAAATGTTAGACAAGAAAATATAAATACCCAGAATAAAAAGATTAGCCAAATTTATAGGAGAGATGCATGATTTTGATTGGTAAAAAATGAGGCAGTTATATTCAAAGAATAATGATGAAAATATTGAATCAAATATAACTTATCTCATGCATTAATTAAAAGTAACTTCTCCCCAAAATTACGGCCAAAGATTAGTCAAAAATAACAACTGGGTAGGGCCCACTAGGTGTCAACGGTCAAAAATAGCCCATCAGCGCCCAACGGCTATATTTTCTTGTCAGCGTTTGCCTAAAGCCTTGTCAGCGTCACGATTGGACGTAACAGCGTTTGGAGAAAAACTTGTCAGCGTCTAAAAATAAAAATACTTAAAAAGAAAAAGACCTTAACAAAGTAATTTATCCTAAGGGAAATATCTTACAAGTTGATAATAATTACTGGGCGGCAAGCACTGTCCATTTATGCACACTTGCATAAGCAAGATAGACACAAATGTCCTCTAGAGTCCCTTGCTAACCAAAATACTTACCAACAAAGGTATTTCACAAAATTCTTTGTAACTCCCAGGTAAACCCATAACCAAAGTATTCCCAAGTCTCCCATCAGACCACAACCAATTCTAGGCCAAAAATGTCTTGGCAGCATGCATAGTTTATCAACTTTGCATGCTACAGTGCCTCATGGTTTAGTAAAACTAACCCATACTCACCTGTGGACACAATCTAGAATTGTGATGAGAGTATTGTAAGAATACCCAAGAGTCCTAAAGGTTCCTTAAACCTCCCCTTAAACTATGATACATGAGTTCTCAAAATATAAATGAACATTAAAAATTTATGTCAAGATAGGAATATAAATATTCCAACCATCATCCATAAACAAAACATGTCCAAATAGCTCTTCAAAGATCCATAATCAACTCTGTATCCAATGGTATAAAGCTACCATCACCTGCACATTTAGATGAAAACCACAAAACTAACATTTGTTGCTGACAGCGTCCCAACAACACCTATCAGCGTTGAAGAAACTCTTGTCAGCGTTAGACAATAATATCTCTAACAACGGCAAAATAACACTTGACAGCGTTACATTTACCTTTGTCAGTGTTAGAAAAGTAAAGTGGAAAACTCTAAATCATCACAAAGACCAATAACAATGCATTATCCTGTACATACTTTTACAAAAAGGTTCCAAAACACATATTAAGTGAGATTAACCATTCCAATATTTGTTACCAAATATTGAAATCTTCCAGCATCAAAAAGTTTAGTTAATAAATCAGCCACATTATCTTCTGTATCTACCCTATCTGGTTGTATTAAACCTTTCTCAAAGCAATCTCTTATAAAATGATGTCTAATTTCTATGTGTTTGGTTTTAGAATGATGTACAGGATTTTTAATAATGCATAAAGTACTGTTATTGTCTACAAAAATCTTGGTATGCATAAAATTATACCCATAATCCAACAGCTGGTTCTGAATCCATAAGACTTGTCCACAACAAGCAGCTGCTGCAACATATTCTGCTTCAGTTGTAGAGTTTGCCACCACTGTTTGTTTCTTGCATTGCCAAGATATTAATCTGCTCCCAAGAAATTGGCATCCACCAGTTGTGGATTTCCTATCAAACTTGTCACCACCATAGTCACTGTCTGAATAAGCAATAAGGTCCAAGGGAGAATCTTTTGGGTACCACAATCCAAGATCTGGGTAACATCTTAGGTGCCTAAAAATTCTCTTCACAGCAAAAAGGTGACATTCTTTGGGAGTCACTTGATGACGTGCACATGCACACACAGCAAACATGATGTCAGGTCTTGAGGCTGTAAGATACATCAATGATCCAATCATTGATCTATAGTGCCTAACATCCACATCCTTTCCAGCTCCAATTTTTCCCCAAGGGTGTTGCCTATCCATAGGAGTGGAAGCCTCCTTCTCATGTGGAGAAAAACCATATTTCTTCAAGATTTCAGCTACATACTTGTCTTGGGAGATGAAGATACCATCTTCTTTCTGCTGAACTTGTAACCCTAGAAAGAAGTTCATCTCACCCATTGCACTCATCTTGAATTTATCTGTCATGAGCTTGGAAAAATCCTCACTCATTTTTGGATCAGTAGACCCAAAAATGATATCATCAACATAGACCTGCACAAGCAACACATGTTTTCCTTTCTTCTTTGTAAACAATGTCTGATCTATGGTGCCCCTTTTGAAACCATTTTCCACCAAGTAGGTGGACAATGTACCATACCATGCTCTTGGGGCTTGATGAATTCCATACATAGCTTTCTTCACTCTATAGACCTTGTCTGGATTTTCAGGATCTTCAAAACCAGGAGGTCGCATAACGTATACTTCCTCAACAATTGTCCCATAGAGGAAAGCACTCTTCACATCCATTTGGTAAACAGTAAAATTCATACAAGAGGCATAAGCTAGAAAAATTCTTATAGCTTCAATTCTTGCAACTGGTGCAAAAACTTCTTCATAATCAATTCCTTCCTCTTGTGTATATCCCTGAGCTACCAAACGTGCCTTGTTTCTGACCACAATACCTCTTTCATCTTTCTTGTTCCTTAGAACCCATCTTGTCCCAATTGGTCTCACATATCTAGGACAGTCAACCAGCTCCCAAACATCCTGTATAGCAAATTGGTGAAGCTCATCCTGCATTGCTTCCACCCAACTTGGTTCCTTGAGAGCATCAAAAATTTTCTTGGGTTCTTCCTGTGACAGAAAACAGGCAAACAAACATGCTTGTACAAGAGGGGTATCAACCTTCTTGTGTATATTGGCAATAAATCCACCAAGACCTTGATGGGATCTTCTTGTCTGAACTGGAGCCATAATATCACCAATGATTTGAGATGTGGGGTGATCCTTAGCTGTGGAAGTGAGAACTCCTCCTTCAAAAAGTCTGGTGTCCTCAACTTCACGCTCTTTGTTGCCAATATCTTCTTCCTCAGATTCTTCTGGATCAACAGAAATCCCTTCATGGACATTGGAAGGTCCACCTTGTTCAAAATGGGAAGAGAAAAGCTGTGTAAAGGTGTCTCCAAAGTCTGATCCTTGTTTGTCAGCATTTGGGCTAACAACGCTTGAACTGTTGTTGTCAGCGTTGGAGCCATCAGCGTCTGAATTGGTCGTGTCAGCGCTTGATTTCCCTTTGTCAGCGCCTGAAGAATCATGCATGTTTGTATTTGGTGGTATTTGAATACCACCATTATCTTTCCTAGCAGCAGTAGCAGCAGCATAATACTCATCTGTCCATATAGGAAGTGTAACAAATTCTTGTGTGGGAGATGATTGAACTGCTGGTGGTCCATCCTCCTTAGCAACCTGTATACCTGAAACATTACCAATTCTCTTTTCCAAAACACTTGAAGTTACCTTCACAATGTCTGGATCAGTAACAGGCATATAATTTAAAGCTCTAGATAAAGGTTCTAAGTCAAACAACCAATTTGGACCACTCTCAGGATCACTAGGTTTACTCTCTAAAAACCTAACATGTACTTTTTCAAGTATACGTTTTTCCTTTTTAATGTAAACCCTATATCCTTTACTCTGCACTGAATATCCCATGAAGTAGCCTTCATCACCTTTTGAATCAAATTTACCTAGGGCCTCACTAGTTTCTAGAACAACTACATGACAACCAAAAGGCTTGAGAAAGCCAATATTGGGCTTCCTTCCCCAAAGTAATTCATAAGGTGTCTTATTATGTATCTTGTTGACCAATGCCCTATTTTGAACATAACAAGCTGTGTTAACAGCTTCAGCCCAAAAGGCTATAGGAAAGTGGGCATCAGCCAACATGGTTCTGGCTGCTTCAATAAGGGTCCTATTCTTCCTTTCAGCAACCCCATTTTGCTGTGGGGTTCTAGCTATGCTAAACTGCCTAGTAATCCCTTTCTTGGCACAAAAATCATCTAACAACTGATTTCTAAACTCACCCCCATTGTCACTTCTAATAATTTTGACCTCATTACCATTCTTCTTTTCAATTTGGGTAATGAAATTAATCAGACTTTGGGCAGTTTCACTTTTCTTGGCTAAAAAGAAAGTCCATGTAAACCTGGAATAATCATCAGTGATAACAAAACAATATGATTTACCCTTCAGACTTTCTATATTAGTTGGACCAAAGAGGTCCATATGCAATAAGTGAAGTGGTTTAGAACTAGAGTGCACCTGTTTAGACCTAAATGAGACCTTGTGCTGCTTGCCCTTAAGACATGCAACACAAGAGTGGTCATTGTGGAAAGCCTTTTCAGGCAAACCATCAACTAAACCAAGCCTCACAAGTCTATTGATATTCTTAAAGTTTATGTGCCCTAATCTCCTGTGCCAAAGATTACTTTCATCTACTGAGGCTTTAGCATACAGACATGACATTTTATTATTTATCTTAATTCCATTAAGATTCACATTATATATGTCTTTATGCCTTGGTGTTCTAAAATCTATGTACTTCTCCTCAGGGAGCTTATAATCTTTGCTTAACACCAAGCACTCAGTATCTGTGAAAAGAACCTTATTTTTGTTATCACACACTTGTGATACACTAAACAAATTATAATCCAGTTCTTTTACCAGGAAGACATTCTCAAATCTTAGATTGTTGGTGACAAGGGTTCCTTTTCCTGTGATTGTTCCATAGCCCCCTCCAAAGTATACCTTATCACCATCTTGAATAGGAGAGAAATTGGTCAGATAGTCTTCCTTTCCTGTCATGTGCCTTGAGCATCCACTATCCCAGTATCCATAATCATTGATCTTCTTCTGAATGCCCTGCACATAAAGAAAACACATTAGTTTTCTTTGGGAACCCAAGCCTTGGAAGACTTGGATTCATTTGGTTGTTCAACAAGAACAGACTTGGTTCTCATAACAACCCTATTTTCATCCCTGTTTGAATGAAATTCCCAGTTAACCCCAATTGGTGTTGACAATGCCTTTGAAATATAATGAAACCTGTTGCATGTCATAGAAATACCAGTAGAATTAGGGTTTTGGTCTTGTTTTGGTCTCCATGTTAAGCTAGTAGAAGCTTTAGACCTATTTCCCTGTGGTTGCAAATACCTAGGTTTAGCAGTGTGTCTGTCAGCGCTGAAATTTCTCTTGTCAGCGCCCCGATTGCTCTTATCAGCGTTGAACCTAGGGTTTGCTACAGGAACCCATTGCCTATTTGACCAAGTGTTTGACTTTTGAAAAGGTCTTAGGCCTTGTGTGTTAGACCCTCTAGAAAAGAATGGGGCTGGTCTAACAACTTGTGAACTTTTGTTCACAAAGGTATTGGGTCTGACAGTGTTTGACCTATGTTGACTTTTGTCAGCGCTGAAATGGTTCCTATCAGCGTTGACATTGGAAGCGTTGACACATTTTTAGGCCAAATGTGAGAAGCTACCACATGTGTAACAAGCTTTTCTAGACATAGTCTTAGGTCTAGAAGCAAAGAAGCCTGTTCCATGGTTACTAACTTGGCTTTTTGGTGACCTAGTATTCCTATACATCTCTGCATACTTAACACTAGGTTTTCTAACAGTTTGTGGGCCAAGGTCAACAGCTTTGCCAGTGGTAGGGTGTGTGATCTTAATAGGTTTAGGATCATAGGACTCCACAATTGGTATCATGTTTGGTGTGGGCTCATTTGGACTTTCACATAATAACCCTCCCTTAACAAACAAGGTGTGGTTAGCTTTCTTCCACTCATCTAGGTCAGTCAGCTTTTGCTTGTATTCCTCAACTGGGGAAGTCACTCTAGGTGGAGGAATGAATTCCTCCTCTTGGCATTCTGGCAAGCCAGTCCAACATAAGTCCTTTGATTGGACACCATAGAAATCCCCAGCTGGTGGTGGAACACCAGTATAATTATTCATCCCAATCCCACTCATATCCTTAGAGTCTCTTTGTTTACTAACACACTCTCCTAGGGATTGTGTGGCCTTATCAAATCTCTGGATTTTAAGACTCACATTATCTTTATTTTTGTTAGCCTCCTCTAACTGAGCTATCAAATCAAGATTAACCCTATTTACTATATCTTGAACATCTTTACTCTGATGTAACTCATGTTTTAAGATATTTATTTGATCCTTTAAATCAAACTCCATTTTCTTATACTCAGCTACTGTCTTTTCTGTTTGGGTAAGAGCAATTTGATAATTTGATACTTTGCATCTTTCAGTACTTGCCTCATCTAATAATTTAACTATCTCTTGTTTTAATTTTTCA
Organism: Glebionis coronaria; assembly: GCA_025667525.1. Classification (NCBI taxonomy): domain Eukaryota; kingdom Viridiplantae; phylum Streptophyta; class Magnoliopsida; order Asterales; family Asteraceae; genus Glebionis; species Glebionis coronaria. Next base: position 478,751,034 of record CM046880.1, read on the forward strand.
GTATTTAAACGACAACCCTTAGAACAGAAAGCATCATCATATACCTCATTATCTGATGAAGAGGAGGAGTGTGCCATGAGAGCATATTCAGCATGCTCTTCTTTAACTTCAGCAACCAAAGCTCTGTCCTCTTCCTCATTCTTAGCCATCCAGCTCCAATCCCATTCTCCAACACCATCAATTTGTTGAACAGCAACCATGGCCTTGGGATCTGGGCTCTTAATCATTTGGCTTGAAGGCTTCCCAGCATCAGATCTTCTTGGAGATCTACATTCCCTCATAAAGTGCCCCATCCTATGACAGTTGTAGCACTCAACTTTGGACTTGTCAAACCCAGCAACATCCTTAGCATTAAAGGTCATCTTCTTCTTGAACCTTTTATTGAACCTGTTTGCTCTTAAACTTACAAGAGCCATAGTCCACTTGATGTCCATCTCTTCCAATTGTTCATCACTTATCTGCTCAAGATCTTCATATGTAATCCTGGAATCACTGGGCAAAGAAGCAATGAATGCACACACAGTATCTAGATCAAAACCAGCAGGTTTAATTCTATCAGCGCCATGATTATGTGTGTCAGCGCTTGAGTACAAAGCGTTGACAGGGTATGATCCAGCGCTGACAGACTGAGATCCAGAGTTGACACATTGAGATCCAGGGGCTGAATGTCCATAGAAGTTCATGGAATCAAATTGGCCTTCACTTTGTGAGAAGAAGGCCATGTTGCTGCTGGAAGATTTATTATCACTATCCACCTGCCATTCATTCTCCAACAGTCTTAGTTTGTTGAAGATGTCATCAAACCTTGAGGTCTTGTGGGTATTATTGACAAGAATGGATCTTGTCTCAATCTTCCATACATCTCCAAGGCTTTTGAGAAAAGTAGCATTCAATTCAGGATCATCAATCTGTTTTCCCATGAAGGAAAGTTGACTTGTGATGTCAAGAAGTCTACTTCTCACACTGCTGAGATTCTCATTAGGATGAGCTTTAAAGACAGCATACTCATGCAAGAGTTGCTTCTTCTTTTCTTCTTTTGTGTCAGCATTGCCACCATGTGCTACTTCAAGAGCTTCCCAAAGCTCTTTTGCAGACTCAAAGCGTTTGTACTTGTGCTGATTCTCATGACCTAGGGCATGTTTCAAGATGTTCAAGATTTTCATGTCCACCCTCTTCTTGGCTATATCTTCAACAGCTACAGCTCTCCCATCTCCAGGCTTTTCCACCTTATCAGCTTCTGGACAATTAGGAACAGCTGTCCTTGTGGCAATTGCAGCAGTAATCTTTGCTGCTTTGTCGAATGTGTTCCCATATTCGATAATCTCCCAAAGAGTGTAGTCATGAATAGCTATGTATTGCTCAAAATTGGACTTCCAAAGCTCAAAGTTCCTGGCATCAAACATGGGAATTTTGATACTAGGGTTTGAGAAGTTGTTTTGTAGCAAAGAAGCAGGTTGATCTGTGCCAGACATGATGTTTTTAGGGTTTTTTTTAGGGTTTTTGGTGTTTTAGGGTTCTTGCGTTACTTAAAGATCAAAAGTTTCTCAACAAGCTCTGATACCACTTGTTGATCCCAAACTTAGATCGATTAAGCTTTGTGTATACGAGATTAGATCAAGTACTACACGTAGAGAAACCTTTGCTTATGAATAAAGTAACAAAGTGTTATGCGGAATTAACACTTGATCTAAAACACAATGATGTTAAACAAACTTTCAGTTGTATTAGAATAATCGTACTTGGTTACAATGAAAGAGTTTAACTTGCGAATACTTATGAAAACTGATATATGACTTTAACCTAAAAGACCTTCTTTTATAGAACAAGAAGTCTTGTACAATAAGCTACGAATCAACTATTCTAGGTAAATATAATAATAGAAAATACAATGTTGTGCTTATCTTTACCATACATAAATAAAGAAACAAATAAACAAAAGATATGTATGAAGATATTCCATCAGTGTCAATCTTCAAGGCTGTCAGCGTTGACTTCTTCAATGTCAACGCTTGGCTGTCAGCGTCCAATGTCTTCTTATCAGCGTTGACATTCTTCTTATCAGCGTCTAGTGATCTGACCCATATTTTATTCCCAACAGTTGGGGGGAACCATGGGAGTCTTTACTGAAGCACACTCAGAGATATCATATTTCTTAAGAATTTCTCTGGTGTATTTTTCTTGACAGATTAAAATCCGTTTGTCCCCTTGTTTGATTTGTAGTCCAAGTAAATATGTTAATTCACCCATCATACTCATTTCAAATTTCTTTGTCATAAGTTTTTCAAACTTTATACAAAGGTTATAGTTAGTAGATCCGAATATGATGTCATCAACATATATTTGAACTAGTATAGCATCCTCCTTGGTTCTGAAGATAAAAAAGGTGTTGTATATCTTCCCCCTGACAAATTTGTTCATTATCAGGAAGGTAGAGAGAGTTTCATACCATGCCCTTGGTGTTTTTTTAGTCCATAAAGGGCTTTGTCAAGTTTACAAACATTGTTTGGGAACTCAGAACTCTCAAAACTAGGAGGCTGAGCAACATAAACTTCTTCAGTGATCTTTCCATTCAGGAAGGCACTTTTTACTTCCATTTGGAAAACTTTGAAATTCATGTAAGTAGCATAGGCGAGGAAGATCCTGATGGCTTCCATTCTTGCTACAGGTTCGAAGGTTTTTTCGTAGTCGATCCCTTCAAGTTGACCACACCCCTGAACAACAAGCATAGCTTTGTTTTTAATGACATTTCCATCTTCACCAGTCTTGTTTTTAAATACCCATTTTGTACCAAGAGCTGATTTCCCTTCAGGGAGAAGAACAAATTTTCACACTTTGTTCCTGAGGAATTGATTGATCTCTTCTTGCATGGCCTCAAACCATCTTGGATGTGTCAGGGCCACTGAAACCTTTTTGGGTTCAATTTTAGAGAGAAAGTCTGCAAACAGACATTCATGGGCTGAGGCAGCAGAGAGTTTAGCAGCTTGACTGCGTGTGAGCATCCCCTCAGATACATCACCAATTATATTTACAAGCTCTATATGTTGTTGTCTTGACCATCTCTCCTGAGGACTTGGATTAGAGCTTGTTGATAGTTGATGATTATCAGGGACTAGAGATTCAGTACATGGTACTGGGACATCACCTCCTTCTGAAGGATTTTTAGTAGTAGGAGGATCAATATTTTCATCACTTGTCCCTTCAGTGTTCCCATAGAGGAGTGAATCATTTGATTCTTCAGCTTGAGAAGTGATAACTTCAGGGACATGTTGAGGTGTGATTAAATTATCAATTGACCTATTATGAGGTGATATATGAAAGGATATATCAGCATCAGTTTGATACTGCTTTGAGGGATAATGTTCATAGGAAGATATCTTGATGAGTCATTGATCCCAATCTCTTCCATTGATTGATTTGTGAAGTTAATGGCATCCATACTTTCATCAAAGGTGACATGTAATGACTCCTCAACTTGTTGTCTCCTTGTATTAAATACCCTGAAGGCTTTGGAGACAAAAGAGTATCCAAGAAAGTATCCATCATCAGCTTTGGCATCAAATTTACCAAGATGGTCCTTTTGATTGTGAATGAACACAGGACATCCAAACACATGAAAGTAGCTGATATCTGGAATCCTTTCCCTGAATATTTCATAAGGAGTCTTATCATGTCTTTTGACAATAATACATCTGTTCTAAGTATAGCAAGCTATTTTTACAGCCTCAGTCCAGAAGTATTTTGAAAGATTTGATCCATTGAGCATGGTTCGAGCAGCTTCAATAAGAGTTCTATTCTTCCTTTCAGCCATACCATTTTGTTCAGGTGTGTAGGGAGAAGAGAGGTTCTGAGAAATTCCTTTCTCATCACAAAAACTCTCAAGCTCATGGTTCCTGAATTTTGTTCCATTATCAGTTCGTATTTGTTTAACTTTAGTATCATTTTGATTTTCTACTTGCCTGATAAAAGACATTATGAATTCAGGAGCTTGACTCTTCTTTTTCAGGAAGTATACCCAAGTGTATCTAGAGTATTCATCAACAATCACAAGGGTATATTTCTCATGATTTATAGACATTGGACTGACAGGCCCAAATAAGTCCATATGAAGAAGATGAAGACACTTCCTGATAGAAAAGTTTTGTTTTGGCTTGAAAGAAGCTCTCTTGTGTTTACCTTTTTTATAGGCTGAACAAGGTTTGTCTTTTGAATACACAAGAGATGGTAAGCAAAGAACTTTGTTTTGTTTTGCAAGTTTATTCATGCCTTTGAAATTGAGATGTGACAGTCTCTTATGCCAAAGCCAATTGACAGAATCTACGGCTTTAGCAAAGAAACATGCTCCTGAATGCGTTACAGATGACATGTCTAGGACATATACATCATTTATTCTTGGAGAAGTCAACACAATTTCTTTGTTAGCATTGAAGATTGTTCGTTGCATATCATCAAACTGAACGATGTACTTAGCATCACACAGTTGGCTGATACTGATGGGATTGTACTTTAGAACATTTACAAATGCTACTTTTGAGAAAACTATTCCACCACATTTAATTAAACCATATCCCTCAGTAATACAAGATGAGTTATCACCGAATACTACCTTAGGACCTGGTTGCTCCACGTATTTGTGCAGATAACTTTTGACCCCTGTCATACTTCTTGAACACCCACTGTCTAAGTACCAGACAGGCTCCTTGAAGTGTTTCTGCATAAATAACGAGGTGGATTAGTTTCTCTTGTGAGCCCACTTTTTAGTAGGCTCTTTGGCTCGAAAAGCCTGACGTCTTTCACCTCGTTTGAAGTACGCAAACTCAGCATGATCTGAGGTAGAATGAACATTGCTTCCACATGTTTTGCAGCTTAGTCCGACTAAGGATTCAGTACTTTGAGATGACTCAGCTAGCATCCCCCTTCTGACAATGATTATCCTATTGTGTCCTGAGGTAGTGTGATCATTGTTTTCACAAATCTTACACTCAGGGTAGTATACACAATCATCAGGTCTATGATCAGGAATGCCACAATGTGTACATGGTGGGTAAGGCTTAGCCTTGGATTTTCTGATTTGTTGTGAGGTGGGCCCATAGTTGTAAGGCTGAGCATTGTACCTTTTAGCATTTCTAATAGAAGCCATGTGCATCTCATGATCTGCTGTCTTGTGATCTTAACTTTTACATTTCATGCAATAGAGAACTCTAAAGTAGTTGTCAGTGGTGTGATTTGTATAGTGACATAGCTCACAGGAGGGTTTCTTTGTTTTAACTTTCTTAGAAGACTCAGGTTCAGTTTTGTTACTTGTTGATGATTCAGGCTGTGAGGACACAGATGTTTCACCCTGAGTTTTAGAGGCTGAGTTCAGCTTCTCTTCCATGAAAAGTTGGAACAATCTACTTAACTCCTCTTGATTTACACTAGGAGTAGAGTTGACTGAGTGTGCAGGAGTCCCTAAGAGAGATGTAGGTTTGGTTGTTTTTTCAGTGACAGTTCCTAACTTAGTGTGATTTGGTATCACTTTTTAGTCAGGCTTTGTTTGTTCAGTATAACCCAACCCAGCTCTTCCTCTAGGTGAGTGTTCTTGATAAGACAATGGAATTAGTTCAGAATATGGACTTGCCCCTTGAAGATTTTTCAAAGGAGGTAGAGGAGTCTGAATGTCTTCAGTAACACTAGATGTTTTAGTGTTCCTGAATTTATCAGTCTCTTCAGTAAGACCAAGTTTTTCATTAATAGCCTGAGATTCAGGAATTAATATATTTCTAGTATCAAAGTTAGGCAAAACACTCTCAGGATTTGATCTCTCAACCCAGTCTTTCGACTTAGGAATCATTTCATGATCAAACCCAACTGAGGCAGGAAGAAATGCTTTTTCACTCATTTCCTTAGTAGGTGCTTTTTCAGTGAGTTGGCGTGCCCCAAGAATTTTCTTCTTTTGGGCAGTAATTTGACTGTTTATACACTGATAAACTAAGGTAGATCTATTTGTCCATTTCTCATTTATGCGTTTTTCTTCCTTAAGTTGTTCTTGAAGAGCATGATTGATTTTAGTAAGTTGTTAGAAATACGTTTTTACGTATTTAGGAAGATTCGGTCACTCCGACAATATATTAAGTAGTAGCTCGTAGTCTAGATATCTTTATTAAACAAACAAGGCCAAGCCTAGCCTACAACATGTGTAGGACGGCCCAATATTGTAAGCCCAAGCCCATCAAAAGGCTTGGGTATATAAACCCTCTCCTTTGATGGAGAGGGTGGTGATTTCATTTTAATTTACACATAGTTCTAAAACTTTCTCTCTCTAGAAGTGTGAAATCGTCTATCTTTCTCTCTCTAAAACATAAGCAAGATTTACATATCCTACAAATGGTATCAAGAGCCATGGGATGATTGTATTGTTTATGTGTTTGTGTTCTTGATTCATACGCCTATTTTGATCCATTTTACACGAACCAATTTTTTTTGTGTTTTTTATGGTTTTTTCTTGATACAAATCTTCTACATAGTTGTGGTAGAGATTTGGTATAGTTACTTTGGCTAAAAACACAAAAATTTTGGGTGTTTTGATCATTTTTTGGCTTAAAATCTCGAATTGCTTGAGTTTTGTCCGAGAAAAGTGGGATATATTCTGATCAGGGTCATCGGAAAAGGGTTTAAAGGATTCAAAAAGTTATTCCGATCAGTGTAATCGGAAAAGGGTGTAAGGATTCCGATCACATTCCGACGAAGGGATTCCGATTGCATTCCGATTCGATTATTCCGATTTGAGTATTCCGATTTGGGTATTCCGATTTGGGACATTCCGATAACGGACATTTCGATTTGGTACATTCCGATTTGGTACATTCCGATTAGGGACATTCTGACAAGGGTATTCCGATTAGGGACATTCCGATCAAGGGTATTTTGATTAGGGACATTCCGATCAAGGGTATTCCGATTAGGGACATTCCGATCAAGGGTATTCCGATAGGGTTTATTCCGACAGCTTTCCGACTGATATTCCGACAGCTTTCCGATCCTTTATTCCGATCAACATTCCGACAATCCAAAAATTATTCCTTAAAAAAATTTCTCGACTTCAACTCACATTGTTTTTCGAGAACATATTTTAGGGGATTTTAACATTGTTCTCGACTTCAACTCACAACAACAAACACATTTACTTTCTCTCATTGTTCGATCAGTATTTGTAAATCTTAACTTATCGAAATGGAGTACACATCTCTTACGGACAAGTCCATCCTCTCGGGTACGGATAATCGTCCACCAATGTTGGAAAAATATATGTACGAGGATTGGACTTCCCGAATGGAACTTTACATGTTGAACAAAGAGAATGGACATCTCATTTGGGCATCGGTGCTCAATGGACCATTAGATTATGGTACAGTGACGGAAGGTACAACTACTCGTCCTCGCACAACGGATGAATTGACTAGAGATATGAAGATTCAAGACAAATGTGATAAGTATGCTACAAACATCATTCTCCAAGCCCTTCTTCCAGATGTCTACAAACTCGTCAGCAAACATAAAGTTGCCAAAGAGTTATGGGATAGAATTCGTGTTCTAATGCAAGGCACCTCGTTAACAAAACAAGAACGAGAGTGTAAGCTTTATGATACTTTTGATAAGTTTGCCTATGTGCCAGGGGAGACTCTCAATGACTACTATATGAGATTTACCCTATTGTTGAATGAGCTCAATATCTATGGCATGGCAATTCCTACGTTTTAATTGAACACCAAGTATTTGAACACTCTTCCTTCAGAATGGAAAAAGTACGTGACGGATGTTAAATTCGCTAAGGACTTGCATAACACCAATGTGGATCAACTTCAAGCTTTTCTTCAACAACAAGAATGCCATGTGATCGAGGCTCGGTTGTCTAAACCTCAAGTTCATGATCCACTTGCCATGTCTTCTTCTCAACAAAACATGGCTTATACTTATCAACAGCCATCATACTTGCAGCAACCACCACCACCACACACCTATCAGCAACCACATCAACCATCTTATCAACCACCAATGATGCCACAGCAAGCATTTCAACAAAGTGTTCATCAACAATCTTTTCCACAGCAACCACCATATCAGACATCACCATCACAAGCCAACACTTCTCCAATGGGCTATACTCCTCACCAAGGATATTTTCTAATAGAAGCACAACCAGCACAAGCTTTCTACTCTAATGAACTTCCACCAATCCAAGCACCGGTCTTTACTCCAAATGATACGCCAGCTGATGTTCTAAACCATCTCACTGCCTACTTGCCAAAACTTGTTGCAACTAGAGGATTTCCACCAACAAACAATCAGCTCCACACCTCTTCAAATCCTCAACAACAAGCTATTGTTCAAGATGGTCAAGTAACAGTGCAACCTATTCAGGGAAGGCAAAATTCCTATGGACCTCCTATAAGGACTGTGAGTGCTCAAGCTGTGAACTCTCAAGCTAATGGAAATGGAAGCCCCATTGGTCCTCAAAAGGTTATGACTTGCTACAATTACCGAGGACAAGTTCATATGGATAGGCAATGCACTCAGCCAAAAAGGAGAAGAGATGAAGCGTGGTTTCGTGAGAAAATGTATTTGGTTGATGCTCAGTCTAAGGGAAAGATTTTGGATTCAGAGGAGTTAGCATTTCTTGCAGACCCAGGGGCAGCAGATACTGAAGGCATTGCAGTCGTTTCCACTTCTAATGCAGCTTATCAAGCAGATGATCTTGACGCATATGATTCGGATTGTGATGACATTCTCTCTGCCCAAGCTGCTCTCGTTGCTAATCTCTTTCACTACGGTTCTGATGTCATCAGTGAGGTACCCACCACAACCAATCTTGGTAATAATGATAACCCACATCAAGTTGGGCATGAAAATGACAACCTCGAACAGCATTCGGGAACTAGTAACTCAAATGATGTGGTACCCAATCCTACACATTTGAGTGAACCTCAACCAAATGCTACGACGGGTATGAAATCTTATGCTCAACATGATTTGGTCATGGTGCCTAAACATATTATTGATCAAATGCATATGGCCCTCAGACAATCCATAGATACGAATTCCACCCTAACTGCTGAGCTTGCGTTGCATAAAGAAAAGGTCAAAACTTTTGAAATGGTCCCTAAAGGAGAGACAATAACATGTTCTGAATTTGACCAATTTCGTTTTGAAAAGATTGAACACTTGAAAGAAATAGAATCATTAAAAGCTAATCTTTCCAATGAATTAAAGCAAAAGAGTCGGTTGTCAATGATTTTCAGAAACTTAAAATGGATTTCGAAACTCTCGAGTCTAAAAAGGTTGAATCAGAAACTAATGCTACCAAACTTCTTAAATTCAAGGAACAACAGCTTTTAAAACAATACGCTTCCACAGAAAAGGTTCATCTTTTAACCAAATCATTTAAAGAACTCGAACTTAAGCGTCTTCAAAATTTACCACCTAATCCCGGTTATGCAAAACAAGCTCAGGAATATATTCCCGGTCTTTATGATATGACCATAATTGGCAAATTGAAAGAAGCACCTTATGTTCGTAGTTTTGAGGAGACATAGTCACTTACGGAAGAAACTCATTCTAAAATGTTTTCTAAATTCCATATGATTGATTATGATAAGAATAATAAAGATCAACTTTCTAAAAAGACACGTATTCGCTTACAAAAGGAATTAGCTGAACTAACAGTTCTTGTGCTCCCAAGTTTGTCAAATGAAAACCCTCCTAGTACGTCTCCTACACTTGTCAAAACGGATTTAACGAAGTTAATTCCACCGGTAAGTAAGGTGTCTGTTAACTTAAAAGCGGTACACCAACAGTTAGCCGATTTTGATAAGGTCATTTTGGAACGTACGACGGCCACGGCCATAACGGAATGTGAATGGAACTTTGAGCACACTAGAGCTGCGTTCCGAGACGAAATTGTTCCTTTTGTAAAGAATGTTAAAGCTTGTCTTAGTAATCTTGATCAAGATTTGCATTCGGAAATAGAAGAAGTTAAACGTGTTTTCAATGAAATGGATGATGCTTATGAAAACAGTTTACTTGAAATAGAACGGGTTTCTCGCCAAAATGATCAGCTTCTGAAGCAAGTGATGTCTCATGATATAGTTTCCGTCTGTGTGAATAAAAGTGTTGATAATGATTCTATTGTACATAATATTGAATCTGTGGATAATGTAGTAGATAGTACTTGTCACGAATCTGACGCTGAATTTTTAAAGCTTCAAGATTCATATTCTTCGCTTTCAAAACGTTTTGATGAGATTCTAACACATTGTATTTCGCTTGAATGCAAGCAAAAATTTATTCAAGAAATCTTTGAAACCTCATTTGAAGGTGTTAATATCGATGATGCAAACTTTGAAAAGAATTTTCGATTGAATTTACAATCAAAACAGCGTCAGCCAAGTGACAAAGTTGCTAAATCTTTGCCGATAGACATAGAGAAATCTAAGGAGCTTAACCGTGTGAACGTACTTGAGGCCGCTGAGAATTTTAAACTTGATCTAGATAATCGAGTTTCCAAGATTTTGTCCAAAGATGATAACTTAAAACAGAAAGATACACGACTCTTCGATTCAGTAAAGCCCGCATGTGTTAATACCACTGCACAGAATCACTCATTGATTGAACAATTGAATCGGAAGTCGGTGGAAATATCTGACTTGAGGGAACAAATTTGTGATAAGAATCTGGCATTGGCTGAGTTAAAGGAAACACTTCGTACTCTAAAAGGTAAGAATGTTGTGGATAACGCAGCCACTATCTCAGCATCGTCCTCTAGTGTAATCAAAAGGAACCTTATAGCCGTCACACCATTTAATAAGGGCCCTAGGACTAAACCATCTCAAACTTTGGTCACTAAAGATAAGGCGGAATCAAAACCAGCTTCTAATATTCCCGTGTTGCCTTCTACAGGAGTAAGAACCACTACTAAGGCTCAAAGATCTAAGCTTAAAAGAAACAAGAAGAATGATAGGATCTTGCCCCCATCTAGTAGTCAAGTGAAGAAGAAAGTAGAAGCCCATCCTAGGAATGTTATTTCTGTTTTGAATAAAAAGAATCATGTAGCTAAACCTAAAGGCTCTGCGGTTGTGCAGCGTTCTAAGCCTACTGTGAATCTAATTTGAAATGTTGGAATTGCAATGAATGTATGTTTTCTAGTCGTCATGATTCTTGCCTTATTGACCATGTGAATGAGATGAATGCCCGGAAAAATGGATTAGAATGGAAACCGACTAGGAAAGTGTTAACCCAAGTTGGTTGGTTGTGGCGCCCCACTGGTAGAACTTTCACTATAGTAGGAAATGCGTGCCCTTTAACTAGGAATACCAAGGCTACCAAAACACAATCGTGTCCTTTAACTAGGAACACCGACACTACTGTAGGAACCAAGTGCCCTTTAAATAGATCTACTCCCACTGTAGTGCCTGCGAATAATCCAAAACCTAAGAAAGTTGGAATAGTAAAACCTGTTAGTGCTAAAACTCACATTAGAAAACGCAGGAAATCTAAGGGTCTCACAAATGTTAGCAATTCTGATAATCTTACATCTGTATCTGCTAACACTCCGGAACCAATAGTTTCCAATGCATTGTCTACTGTTGTTATTGAAAACAGGTGGTCCAAATTGTTCTCTGGTATTTGGACTCTGGTTGCTCCAAGCATATGACCGGAGATCGCTCTCAGCTCAGAAATTTCGTCAGCAAGTTTCTTGGTACGGTTCGATTTGGGAATGATCATATTGCAAAGATAATGGGTTACGGTGAATATCATATTGGGAGTGTTATAATTTCAAGAGTTTATTATGTGGAAGGTCTCGGTCATAAATTATTTTCTGTGGGACAATTTTGTGATGCAAACCTAGAAGTTGCTTTTCGAGAGCATACATGCTTCATACGTAATTTGGAAGGGTTTGATTTATTGAAAGGTACTCGAGGGAATAATTTGTATACTTTGTCTCTACAAGACATGATGGCCGCTTCTCCCATATGTCTTCTCTCCAAAGCATCGAAGACTAAGTCATGGTTATTGCATCGACGATTATCTCATCTTAACTTTGACGCTATTAATCATTTGGAGAAAAATGAACTTGTTCGTGGTCTTCCTAAACTTTCATTTCACAAGGATCATTTGTGTTCCGCGTGTACAATGGGGAAAGCACTAAGAAATCATACAAACCCAAGACTGAAGACACCAACCAATAGAAACTTTATTTGTTGCATATGGATCTTTGTGGGCCAATGCGTGTTGAAAGTCTTAGTGGCAAAAAGTACATCCTCGTAATTGTCGATGATTACTCTCGGTTTACATGGGTGAAATTTCTTACAACAAAAAATGAGGCACCTAAATTCATCATCGGATTTCTCAAGATGATTCAAGTGCGTCTCAACACTACTGTCCGACGCATTCGGATAATGGAACCGAATTTGTGAATCAAATCTTGCGTGATTATTATGAAGAAGTTGGCATATCTCATGAAACATCCGTTGCACGCACTCCACAACAAAACGGTGTCGTTGAAAGGCGAAATCGCACACTTATGGAAGTTGCTCGAACGATGTTAATTTACGCAAAGGCTCCATTGTTTTTATGGGCAGAAGTAGTATCTACAACAGTGTACACCCAAAACCGGTCACTAATTCGTAAACGCCATGGTAAAACACCTTATGAGCTTCTCCATGGAAAAGTACCAGATTTATCATATCTTCATGTATTTGGTTCTCTTTGCTATCCAAATAATGATGGTGACAATTTGGGAAAACTTCAACCAAAGGCTGATATTGGTATTTTCATTGGTTACGCACCCGCAAAGAAGGCATACCGAATCTACAACCGTAAGTCTCGTAAGATCCTCAAAACTATGAATGTTGATTTTGATGAGCTGACAGCAATGGCTTCTGAGCAAAGAAGCTCTGAACCTGCACTTCATGAAATGGGACCCAGTAACATTAGTTATGGTCTTGTCCCAAACAACCTTACTTCATCATCATTTACAACACCTTCTAGGAACTGAATGGGATACGTTGTTTCAACCGTTCTTTGATGAATTCTTTACTCCTCCAAGTAATGTTGCTCCAGAACCTAAGGTAATAGCTCCGGTAACCGAAGTTGTCGCTCTAGCAACCGAAGCGCAATGAGATACGTCTGCACCTACAATTGGTCAAGATATACCCTCAACAAGTAATTCTCAACCAACACATGTTTCAACTACCCATGTCATGCCTATTGATGATGAAGAGGATGATGATGATCACGATTTGGAATTCGCTCAAATGCGTGAACTTCCATTCTTTGGTGTACCAATTCCTGACCCTAATCAAGCCGGGTCGTCCACCTCAGAGGAAGCTCCTACTACGGTTTACTCCAATCCACGGATTCGTGAACATGACAGCAAGTGGACAAAGGATCATCCTATAGATTCTATCATTGGTGACCCTAATCGTCCGGTATCCACACGAAGTCAGTTACAAGAAAATGCAATGTTTTGTCATTTTGATGTTTTTCTCACTGAAGTTGAACCTAAGACATGGCAAGAAGCTTTTACTCAATCCTGTTGGATAGAAGCTATGCAAGAAGAACTTAATGAATTTATACGTCTTGAAGTATGGGAACTTGTCCCATGCCCGGATCAAGTGCAATTACTCACTTTGAAATGGGTTTACAGGGTCAAACTCGATGAGAGGCGGAATATTGAAGAACAAAGCTCGACTAGTAGCTCGTGGATACAAGCAATTATTGGGCATCGACTTTATGGAATCCTTTGCACCTGTTGCCCGTTTGGAAGCTATTAGACTATTCCTCGCTTATGCAGCCCACATGAATATGATCGTCTATCAGATGGATGTGAAGACGGCAATTCTGAATGGTGAAATCAAGGAAAAGGTCTATGTTCAACAGCCGGATGGTTTTGTGAATCCTAAATATCCTAATCATGTGTACAAGCTTAAGAAGGCTCTCTATGGGTTGAAACAAGCTCCACGCGCATGGTATGATCTACTATCACAATTCCTCATTACGCAAGGCTTCGCTAAAGGCAAGGTGGATCCCACGTTGTTCATTCAGAAATGAGGTAAAGATATGATTTTGGTACAAATATATGTTGATGATATTATATTTTCAGCCTCGACCCAAACCTTATCCGACGAATTTGGGACACTCATGTCTTCCAAGTTTAAGATGTCAATGATGGGCAAGGTATCATTCTTCTTAGGTCTTCAGATATCTCAGAGTCCCAGAGGTATCTTTATCAATCAATCCAAGAATGCCCTTGAATCGCTTGAGAAATATAAGATGGAATCTTGCGACCCCGTGGATACTCCAATGGTGGAACGAACTAAGCTTGATGCAGATCCACATGGAGTTTCCGTTGATCCGACACTTTACCGTGGAATGATCGGTACTCTTCTGTATATCACAGCTAGTCGACCTGATCTTCAGTTTGCTATATGTATGTGTGCTCGGTATCAAACTCGACCTACTGAGTTACACTTGGCCACTGTGAAACGGATCTTTAGATATCTTAAAGGAACCATTAATCGGGGACTTTGGAATTCGAAGGACTCTTCGATTGCACTTATGGCATATGCAGATGCGGATCACGCGGGTTGTCAAGATACAAGGCGTAGCACGAGTGGAACTTTGCAACTACTAGGAGATCGACTAATCAGTTGGGCATCGAAAAGGCAGAAAAGCGCTGCAATTTCAAGTACGGAAGCAAAATACATAGCTATGTCCGGTTGCTGTGCTCAAATTCTTTGGATGAGATCGCAATTAACCGACTATGGTCTAGGTTTCAACAAAATTCCGATTTACTGCGACAACAAATGTGCAATTGCCTTATGCTGCAACAATGTTCAATTCTCCCGGTCGAAGCATATTGACATTCGCTACCACTTCATCAAGGAGCAAGTGGAAAATGGAGTGATCGAGCTTTACGTTGTCCGATCTGAGTATCAATTGGCGGATATTTTCACGAAGGCTTTAGATCGCGCTCGAATGGAATTTTTGGCCGACAAGCTAGGAATGAGAACTTTCTCGCCCGAGACTCTAAAGGAACTAGCAGATGAAGCGAAAGAATAGTGGTGGTAAACTATTCTCCGTATCCTTGGTGATCATCTGTATATATTGTTTATATTTTTTTATCCTCAAAATCAAAATAGAAAAATATAAAACCATATAAAAACCATAAAAATTGAAAATTCAAAAAAATCCAAAAATATTTTTACTTTATTTTTCAAAGGCATGTCTTTTGGTACGATAATATTTACGGCCTTAGAAATGTCGATTAATATTGACACGGCGCCATAAATAGAGTTCGTACAAAAGTTGTAAATATTTCAAAAAACATGCCTAAATGGCTTGTAGTTATTTCTGATTGCAACCCGGTTTTCACATTTAAGTCAAGTATTTCTTATGAAAGCTTTGGCTCAACAACCGGAATTAATTTTCTCGGGCAAGGTTTTCTTTAAAACCTTGTAAGGGATCAAGTTTACTTTATAACTTGGTCTAACACAAATCTATGTACATTTCAGTGCATTTATTTGTTAAAACAAGAGAAGTCTTGTTTTTATGAAGCTATCATCTCTACAACCATAGCAATCTACAATTGGTATCTACATACTCGACGATGCGACTACTCAAACGACGACTACAGCTCTTTCAATAGAACACGGGTCAACAATTGAGGGGGAGCAATTGTCAAGCATTCAGAATCTTCGATGCCGAACGTGCCAAGTTCACAAATTGGTGTCAAGACAACAATACCAATCGTACACGTGGTGTTAAGAGATGACTTTAGACGTGACGAGGCGACCAACATATGCTGCCAAGAACCATTTGATCTTATCATATGATGTTCTCATCTATCAGGTCCAGCCTTGTCAATTCTTTTCTAATATGGTGAATATGTGATCATGTTACAAATCGGTATCATATCTCATACATTTGATATCATGAAGATTAAAACGGACTTGCATTTTTCTTCCCAAAACCTTTGTTAAAACTTCATTAAATCAATTGATATTAAAAATATCGATTGGGTTAATATTTTTAATATGGGGGAGAAAATGTGATTTAATATGGGAAATTATCACAAATGGTTTGACTTAATGTGCTGGCTCATCCCGACATATGCGAAATGTTTTCGAATATCGTGGCATATGTTAAGGGGGAGCAAAACAGATTTGCATATCAAAATGGATTTCATGGTGATTTATACTTACCCACAACCCATTTATTTCACGACGATGAAGATTATGGTGACATAAGGATGGTAGGATAGTTTAAGTCCTATGATTCTTACAGAACTGGAGGAATCTTCCCAAGGACATTACATAGCTAGAAATAGTAGTCCTTAGGAAAGATGGAGAAAGATTGTGAACGTAGCTGAATGCCGACCAAGTACTTAAGTTAGCATTGGAACAATCACAACAAGGTGCTAGTTATGACGTATTGGTAAGCATTGAAGGGGTTGAAGAATGAAAAAGAATTGTAAAGATAAAGGGTGTAAAGAAAGAAGCCCTCCTTACAACTTTAGGCAGAAATCGGGTCAATACATATACTATTGAGATCATTTTTAATGATTCTTGATATTGAAGATAGACATCATGGACCCAATGATGCAATGCACAACCCATCCCAGCTAACTCAGATATCTCTTAAAAGATATTTGTTTTAATCACACGGAGACAACACGTTATCTATCGACTTATTCACTCCAAATAAATTGGTATTGAAATGGTGGCACTCCTCTCCAGCCTCCAATCACTAAAATCCAAAATGCACGATCGAGTCTAGAGCCATTTGAGATCATCAAATATCTCATTAGGACACACTTTCATAATTCCTTGCTTCTTCACACACTGTGAAAAGTAAGAAAGATATTAAGAGTCCTATGCAAAATCTTCATGATCTTGCCTGAACATCCGAGTAATACGAAAGTATTTATAATGAAGATGGAAATCCTTCTTGGGCGAATATCAAAAAGCTCATGGTAGGTGACTTATGTGATTCTTTATGAATCAAACTTGTGATAACTGGAAAGCAACAGTGGTTTAATTCTTAGCTGAACTTAAACACGTTCCAAGCCTCTACTTAATATCTAAGCGATCTTGCCAGAACACTCAGAGTGATACCTTAGTGTTCACAGTGATGAGTGGAAATCCCTCTAGTGTTAACCTCAAACAGCACTTGGTAGGTAACTTGCAAGATTCAATATGAATCAAGCTCGTGACAACTAGAAAGCAACGATGGTGCAATTCTTTAATGAATCAAACTTGTTCCAGGAATCAGAATTGACGGCTTCAATCATGCTGATAATTTTATCCAAATGATTCACTCTTTACTTTCGTAGTCAGCTTTGGACGGTCGAGTAAAGAGAACGGATTTACCCGCGAAATCTTGTCAAGGATATTTTTAATTAAATCTACGTGCCACAAGTACGATATTTTATATCGTCCAACGGTCTTCACCGACCGAAGGTAAAATGCTACCGAATTAGAATGAAATGTTCAAAGCCATTTCGTTCGTGTCTACTTATGTTGCGGCATTTGAAGACGGTGGCGTTGTGGAATCCAAGAAGAAGTCGTCCCCGCAAGCTTATACTTTTCGCACTTAATACTTCAACAAATTCAAGAAAGCCTAAAAGTTAAGTCTTCCGCTGTATCAAACTCTGAAGCTTTCAAGAATTACAAAGGTATAAGTATGTGGGACATGATGTCACGAGGAGGCGAAGATCATAAGTGATGGATGCACAAGATCAAGGCAAGAGATTAATGCTAAAGATTGATATCAAAGATCACATCAGCATGTTCACCAGAAAAGAAAAAGAAAAAAAGACCAAGACTACGAGCTCAAGACAAGCATAGTATGCTAGGTTTTGTTTTATTATTGTAACTAGGGTAACACCCTTGTTTGGAGTGACCTCCCTTAGGGGGGGATTATTGGAAATACGTTTTTACGTATTTAGGAAGATTCGGTCACTCCGACAATATATTAAGTAGTAGCTCGTAGTCTAGATATCTTTATTAAACAAACAAGGCCAAGCCTAGCCTACAACATGTGTAGGCCGTCCCAATATTGTAAGCCCAAGCCCATCACAAGGCTTGGGTATATAAACCCTCTCCTTTGATGGGGAGGGTGGTGATTTCATTTTAATTTACACATAGTTCTAAAACTTTCTCTCTCTAGAAGTATGAAATCATCTATCTTTCTCTCTCTAAAACATAAGCAAGATTTACATATCCTACATAAGTTTAGTGTTCTGAAGTTGACATGTCACTGCTTCCAGTTTGGCTTGTTTTAAAATTAATAAGTCTTCTCTACATTTGTTTAATTCAAAAACAAGTTTATTATATTTTGAAAGAAGATTTAATCTCTGCTCTTCAACGAACGATAGGTCAATGTTTATATACTTAAGGAATTTCTGCCAATCAGATTCTTCATCCATAGAGAGAAGCATGTTTACCTTTCTCATAGTGATGTCAACCCATTCTCCATTTCGAGCATGATTCTTTCCAACTGATAGTTCATCATCAGCTAGAGCCATTAACACTTGATATCTGACTTCCTCCTCTTCTGAGGACAAGTGTTCATCATCCCAATCAAAAATTTCAGCTACTAGCCCTTTGGCTTTGTTCTGAGCAGGCTTTTGAGTCTGAGCAATTGTAGGTTCAGCTTCCAAGAGTGCAAGTTTTGCTTTAACCTTTTTATACTCAGACCTATAGTCTTTCTCAATTTTCTTATTATTTTGAAAACTCTGGTTAATTGGAGAAGCCTGAATTAGTTTTGGTGTAAACTTGGGTTGAAAATTGTCATTGCCTGATGAATAATTTTGATTTTTGTAAGAGGCCAATAGAGTTTTTGAAAGACAATATTTTGCAAAATGCCCAGTTTTACCACATCGATTGCAATCCACTCCCTCAGTAGATTGGTTACCAGCAAATCTAGTTCTTTTGATATAGCGTTTGGTATTTGCCAACATGGCCCTTTCATGATATTCCCTGTTTAGATCCCTTATGTATTCAACACTAGATCTTTCATCCACCTCATCATCTGAGGTTTCCTGAAAATCTTGAACAATTGCATTGAGTAAAAAGCAGTTGTAATTGGGCCATGATCAATTTGGGTAGGTTTGGCTGAGGTGTCAATTATTAAGGCTTTCTTGGACTCAGGATATCTTCTATTTATTATATTATCTTCATAGATAAATCTCCCATAAATGTCTACAAGATCTCGAGTCTGTATGTGATTAGCATTTCTCAATCCTTGAGAAAAAACAAGCCATTTTTCAGGGAGACTGTTAACAAAACCAACATTGATTTCATGCTTAGACAGTTTCACCCCGTCATTCTTTAGCTCATTGAGCAAGGTCTTATACCTGGTGTAAGTCTGAGGAAGTGTTTCAGATGGTATGGCCCTGAAAGTGTTATATTCTAACTTCAGGTCCATGATCCTATTTTCCTTAGTGTCGGATGGTCCTTCGAAACTATGAACAAGATCTGTCCAAGTCTCTTTGGCCGTCTCACACTCGATGACAACCTCCATAATATCGTCAGGAAGACAAGATATTATGATGCTTTTGAGACGTTGGTCTTGATTGTACACTCTCCTCTCATCGTCAGGCCATTGGTTTTCAAGTTTGTCATCACCAGTTGCTGTTTTTGGTTTGAATGGACCATTTTTAATACAAGTGATGTAATAAGGTTCCATTCCCATCAAATAACATAGCATTCTTTTCTACCATTTGTTAAATCTTTCAACTTCTAACTTAGGAGCGTTAATAGAGTAACTCGCTCCCTTTTTGTTAACAAGTTGGGGTACATTACTTTCAGCCATAATGGATCAAGGTTTTAAAAACTTTGAGACGGTGGTTAAAAAGTTTTATAATCCTACCGCTCTGATACCACTTGTTGGTCCCTTGTAATTAGTGTTATACTTAAGAATACTAAGTATAGTCCTAACCCATGGTTAAGTAATGCAATAAACTTAATGCAAGTAAAGTAAATAACACAAAGGTTTTTCAACGTTTAACTCTTAGCTTTATTAAAGAATTATACCCTATTGTATACGAAGCTACAATAGGGATTGAATAGACAATGTGTGGTTTTATGATCTCCTCTTTAACAAGCTAGTCTAATCCAAACGATTGCTAAGCTTGACGATTCTATCAACAAGAGTTTAGAACTCAAGTGTTTGATCGTATTTGAAGGAGAGAAAACTTTGTTTGTGAATGTCTAAAGCATTAAGTGCACAAACTTATTTTCTCTCCTTTTACAAGCATCCTATTTATAGAAGGAAAGTTGGGTAGAAGACAATAATTGCCCATGTGCAATTCTTGTCTTATTGGTACAGTGTAGTATCTTGTCTTATCCTATTCTAAGTAGTAAGACATAAGTCCTTTACACGTGTCAGTACCCTATCTATCCCAAAAGGGTAAGTCACGCTAATTGTGTGATGTTCTCCATCTTGTCACAATTCAACTTATCCCGCTATTACTTCAGTCTTGGAGAATGCTTGTTTTCTTCAGGGAGATCGTGTGGGGTTCAGTGAGTCTATTGCCACAACTCACTGAACCCATCACCTTCTTCGTCATAGAAGTCATTCATTAAGCTTCGCCTCTCTGAATGCTCGAGTCTTTCTTTTAGACTCAGTCTAGGAACTCGAAGGCAACTCACTGAGTGACTGTTCACTCAGTGACTTTGTTATGTTCAAGGTTAATACTTCACTTAGGCTGATTGTTATTCAAATCCATCAGTAAGGTCATTAGGTACTGAATTGACCTAACAGTTTATCCCAATATGAGGTCTGCAGTTGATTCGACCTAACTGGCTTGATGTTTCACCTTAAACACGACTTCCTTCCCAAAATCTGCAACACCAGCACCCTTAAGAGGATCATTTATACATGGGGCTCTTCTTAAGCACCACATACATGCTTATAATTATCTTCAATTTAACATCATCCAACCTCTATAATCTGTATCCCTTCACATCATCAGGATACCACAAGAATATGCATTTTATAGCTCTGGGATTGAGCTCCCGCTAATTCATATGTTAATAGACGCAACCAAATATCCTTAACAGCTCGTAATTTTCCAGATAGCCTGACTATAAATCCTGTAAAACCCGCATGCTTTTACCATGAACAGTACACTTATGATCGTACGTACAAGATCAAAACTTTCCTATTATAACATGAAAACGTATCACGAGTATTAATTACAAGAATTACGTACGTGTTATTACACGATAAGTATTAAATACGTGTTAGTACACGATAATTATTAATAATAATTATTATAATCACGAACATGAAAAAAGGAACGTAAGAATCACGAACATATAAACGAACATCTAACATGATTATCACGTATATTAAATAGACATGACGGGTAATTACGTATATTAATTACATACGGTAAGTAATTACGTACGTTAGGATGATTATTAATATACGACATAAATTTACGTATAATAAATAGAGTCGCAAGATAATAAATCATGTCATTTAAATCATGCGTCACGAATATTTAAAACGAATATTATTACGTATATAATATTTACGTTTTACACGTATAAGAGTAATTTACGACTTTTACGACACGAATACGTAGGGTTTACGTTAACACGCGAAACGATAACGAAAACGGAAACTATTGTGTATTGTAATGGGCTTGTCGGCATAAAAGAAAAACAAGGAAGACAAGAATGGGCCGTGGCCCAATAAGCAGCCCAGGCCGGCTAAATAATAAAACACGGAAGAATATGGTTTTATTTTAGAAACAATAACATACATAAACCCTAAAACAAAGTAAAACTGCCGTCACTTTTCTTCTTCCTTGGGGATCTTCCTGTCGTGGGTTTTCAGCACCAAGAGCAAGATCAAACGCGACTTTTGAATGCAAAGATCATGGTAGGTTTTGTTTTAATTTATCTAAACCCTAACACGTAAACAAGATTTTCTTGATTTCGTTTTGTCTTTTCATGGTTAATTAATCAAGGACAGAGTAAAACAGATGTTAAGATGTCATAAAACGTGGGGTTTAACCAAGGGTGTGGGGGTGACGACGGTTACAGCCGGATTGCACACTAACCGAGAGTCCTAGACTCTCGGTGGGCTTTCTGCTCCTTCAGCTGCAACCCCTGCAGTCAGCAGGGGTGCGTTTGGCTTAACAGTGGGATTGGCAGTCAAGCAGGGGGAAACCACTGGCTGCGGCCAGTTGTGAGTTTGTACTGGCAGTGGGGACCGAGAGCTTTTAGTCGAACAAGGGAAACGAACCACTGCCAGTGGCAGTAACATAACTGCCAGGGGTAACTGGCAGTGAAGGGGGTGTTTGGGGTTTTGTTTTAAGAACAGTAAGGGGCTGTTTGGCAATGGGTTTAATAAACGGTTAGAGAGGCTGTTTGTTTCGGCTTATATATAAACACGACACGGGTTACACGGATTTTCACGGGTTTGGTTACGACACGTTTTAATAAAATAATACATGGGTTCGGGTTATTATTTTTACAAGTTTAATTAGCTTTACATGTTTATTAATTTACAAGGTAATTAAATTAGAAAAGCGTGACTTATAATTACAAGATTAATTAAATTAATTTACCATGGCTATTAATTAATTAATTTTCATGACTTAGGTTATTATTATTTAGACAAGAATACATGTTTTTAACCTAAGTATGTAATTATTTATTTTATACTATAGTAATTAATTAATTATTAAAACATGACATATAATTAATTAATTTTCATGACTTAGGTTATATTAATATTATTATTAATACATGTTTTAACCTAAGTATTGTACACACTTAATTTAATTAAATCATGTTATATTTAATTAAAACCTATAGTTTATTTAATTTACGTGTATTAATAAATAAACTATACTATTAATCACATGACTTAGTATATTTAATCAGTAAAACTTAAGCTTATCCTTTTTAGCTTATAAATCCAGCTTATTTCTAAATATAAAAACTTCCTATTTCAGGAAACTTACTAATTTTGGAAACTTTCTATTTTATAAAACCTACTATTTTTAGAAAGTTACTTATTATTACACTACAAGGATAATAATACACTGATATCAGTTAATACTTGATCAGGATACTTAAAACACATGATAGATACAATATAACGTTAAAATCAGTAAAACAAGACATGAACATATGAAACAGGCTAAAACATGATCTTAAACCAGTTACGTACTCATTAATCAGAATACTTATACACGTATATTGTTATGTAGCAGTAGTGAGATCGAAGTAGGACTCTCTTCCGTTCGTCTTCTTCGTTCACTGGACACAAGGTACGAATTCTCCGTCCTTTCAGTATGGACATTCTTCCTTATTAGGATTTCCCCGTATGCAGCCAACTGTTTTCCCCAGTATATGTTTTATATGTTTTTGAATTGCTTATGTTTAATTATAATACCTAAAGCCATATACATGCATGACCAGTTTCACCTAGTTATGGAGGTATCATAACCATAACACTGGAGGCACCAGTGTTATGACTTCACCACGACAGAGTGATAGCTCGTGGCGTCCCTTTCAGCTTTTGTCCATATTATTATTATTATCAGGTGGGGCGTATGGGTGCATCCTAGTTTACATTTTTTCAGCAGATTATTAGTGTGAATGTGGTGTGTGCCTTGCATCCTTCACAAGGAGCTGATCCCTCCTACCCAAAAACCAATATATTAAATTAGAGGGAGCCCCTCTAATTTGCATGACGAGGTCACCCCTCCAAGTATTCATGCACGTTGATATTTCATGACCTATATTGGCTTAACGGTTAACATGTTAAACAGTTTTATAAGATAAGCATAAGGCTTTTCAAACTATAAAACTAGTTTTATTAGGTTATACCAGGTTTTCCAGGACATATACATTTCCGCTGCTATATGTTTTACATGCTTATATTATTCATTCCATGCTTGTATATCCGTGCACTGAGCGTTATGCTCAGCCGTTACTTTCCTTTCCATGTCCCAAAACGGCAGGTACCCAAGGACTGACTCGAGCATTTGGAGGACGTGCATAGGATGGAAGCTTCTATAGAATTCTTTTCCTTTTGCCTTCATATATTTATGCTTGTGTAGTCTTTGTTCATTCATTTACTTTATTTATGTTTTGGGCTTATGTTTGGGAACTGATGTTTAATTCCGGTTTTCCATATGGTCATGTATGTTTTACTACATATTACATTGCATGCTTTGATGAGACGCCATAATTACGCGTAACGGTCCACTTATCAAAGTGGGGTGTTACAATTATGGTATCAGAGATGTTGGGAATAAAATGTAGCCAATACACTTGGACGCTGACAAGAGCAATCTGGACGTTGTTAAGAAGAAATCAAGCGTTGACAGGACAAGCGTTGACAGGAAGAAGATAAGCGTTGATAAGAAGAAGTCAAGCACTGATAGAAGACTTAGTCTACACGTATTATGTTTCTAGTATGTTTCTAGTAAAGATATGTTCGACAATGTATTTCTTATGTTTATCTTTACCAAGAATAGCTGATACGTAGACTCTTGTACAAGGTTCCTTAATCTATAAAAGGAGGCCTTTAGGTTTTGTTAAATATAAGTTTTTCATACGTTTCACACTTTCATTGTACGCAAGTTTGATTTATCAATCAAAGTGAAAGTTTGGTTTATCTTGTTTGTGTGTTCTTGTTTGAGTATTAATTCCGCATAATACTTGAATTGTTTCATATACAACAAAGTTTCTCTACGTGTTTAACTTGATTTAATCTCGTTTACACAAGATAAATCGATCTAAGTTTGGGATCAACAAGTGGTATCAGAGCTTGTTGAGAAACTTTGATCTAAAACACGAAAACCCTAATTTTTAAGAAACCCTAAAACTAAAACTCCATGTCTACTCCAGAGTTAACTTCCTCTCCTCAACCCCTAACATCAAGATTCCCATGCTAGACCCAGACGGTTTTGAGCTATGGAAGTTTAACTTTGAGCAGTATCTTCAAATCCATGACCACACCCTATGGGAAATTATTGAATATGGAAACACATTCAATAAGGCTGCCAAGATTGATGTTGCTATCTTGGTAAGATCAACTCCAGGTTCTTCAGAGGAGGATCGAAAAGAAAAACCTAAAGATGGAAGAGCTGTCTTAACTGAGGACGTTGGGAAGAGAAGGAAAGACATGAAAACCCTAAGCATCCTCAAACTCTCTTTGGGTCAAGCCAATCAGCACAAATATAGAGGCTATGAGTCTGCAAAAGATCTTTGGGCAGCCCTTGAAGTTGCTTATGGTGGTAATGTTGATATTGTACAAGAGAAAAAGAAGCAACTCTTGCATGAGTATGCTGTGTTCAAAGCTCAACCCAATGAAAAGCTAAGTGGAGTGAGAAGCAGACTTCTTGACATTACAAGCAAGTTTTCCTTTATGGGAACAGTGCTTGGTGATGTTGATATCATCACCACTTTTCTTAAAAGTCTTGTTGATGCATGGAAGATTGAAGCAAGGTCTATGATTGCTAATAATACTCACAAAAGTTCTACTTTTGATGATGTTTACAATAAACTGAGGCTTGTAGAGAATGAAATTCTTTTGGATCAAGGAAGCAAGTCTACCAATGGAAATATGGCCTTCTTCTCACACAGTGAAGGTCAATTTGATCAAAGGGAGTCATACATGCACCCTGTTACTGGATCGCCTTGTGTCAACGCTGGATCAAGCTTTGTCAACGCCTCACATTTAGACGCTGACACATACAATATTGACTCAACAAGAGTTAAGCCTACTGGTATTGATCTAGATATCGTGTGTGCATACATTGCTTCATTACCGAATGGTTCAGTGATTACATATGAGGACCTTGAGCAAATTAGTGATGAGCATTTAGAGGAGATGGACATAAAGTGGAATATGGCTCTTGCAAGCATAAGGGAAAATAGATGGAATCGAAGATTTAAGAAGAAGATGACTTTTAATGCTAAGGACATTGCTGGATTTGATAAATCCAAGGTTGAGTGTTATAATTGTCATCGAATGGGACACTTTATGAGAGAATGCAGATCTCCAAGAAGATCTGATGCTGGAAAACCCTCAAGCCAAATCATCAAGGCTCAGGATTCCAAAGCTATGGTTGCTATGCAAGACATTGATGGTGTTGGCTGGGATTGGAGCTATCTGGCCAAGGATAAGGAAGAGAACAAAGCTTTGGTTGCAGAAAAGGAAGAAGAGGAGCATGTTCACTATGCTCTCATGGCACACTCTTCATCTTCATCAGACAATGAGGTATATGATGATGCATTTTTTAGTAAGTTTTGTCGTCTAAATACTGAAAAGCTTAACAAAGAAGTCTTAAAATTAACCACAGATGTCGTTAATGAAAGATGCAAGTTATCTAATTATCAACTTGCTCTTACTCAAACTGAAAAGACTGTGTCTGAATATAAGAAAATGAAGTTTGACCTAAAAGATCAAATCAACATTTTAACTCATGACTTAAATGCTAGTGTTGTGGTTAGAAACATTTTGGAGAGAGCCAATGGTGCTTTATAGGCTAAGTTAGATGAGGCTATCAAAAACAAAGATAATGTAGATATTAAAATCTAGAGATTTGATAAAGCTTCACAAACCCTAGAAAAATGTGTTAGTGAACAAAGAGATTCTAGGGATATGATTGGGATTGGGATGAAAGAGTATGTTGGTGTTCCACCACCTGCTGGGAACTTCTATGGTGTCCTTAGAAAGGATTTTTCTTGGACTGGTATACCAGAACTCCAAGAAGAGGAATTTATTCCTCCACCAAGAGTTCTTACCCTAGTAGAGAAATACAAGCAGAAGTTGACTGATTTGGACAAATGGAAGAAAGCCAACCCTACTCTGTTTGTCAAGGGTGGCATGCTTAGTGACAACCCAAATGAGTCTACACCCATAAAAGTGACCAATCCTACTACTGGCAAGAATGTTGACCTTGGCTTAAACGTTGATAGAAAACCTAGTATTAAATATGTAGAAATGTATAGAAAACTTAGGTCACCAAAAAGCCAAATTAGTGATAATAGGACAGGTTTCTTTTCTTCTAGACCTAGAGATATGTCTAGAAAATCCTGTTATACTTGTGGAAGTTTTTCACATTTAGCTTATAAGTGTGTCAATGCTTGAAAGGTCAACGCTGATAGAAAGTCAAACACTGTCAAACCCAAACCTTTTGTCCAACAAATTCCACAAGTTGTTAGACCAGCTCCATTCTTTACTAAAGGGTCTAATACTTATGGACAAAGACCTTTTCAAAAGACCAATACGTGGTCTAACAGACAATGGGTTCCTGTAGCAAACCCTAGATTCAACGCTGGTAAGGGTAATTTCAACGTTGACAAGAACAAATTAAACGCTGACAGGAACGTTGCCAGACCAAGTAATGGAAAATATTTGCAACCAAAGGGACAGGGGTCTAAAGCTTCTTCTAGCTTGACATGGAGACCTAAACAAGACCAAAACCCTAATTCAGATGGGATTTCTATGACCTTTAACAGATTTCATTATATTTCAAAGGTCATAACAAAACCAATTGGGGTTAACTGGGTATTTAATCCAAAAATGGATGAATAAGGGGTTGTCATAAGGACTAAGTCTGTTCTTGTTAAACAACCAAATAAATCCAAGTCTGGTCAGGCTTGGGTTCCCAAAGAAAATAATTTGTTTTCTTTATGCACAGGGCATTCAAAAGCAGGTTAATGATTATGGCTATTGGGATAGTGGATGCTCTAGGCACATGATGGGGAAGGAAGATTATCTGACAAATTTTATCCCCATTAAATATGGTGACAAAGTGTACTTTGGAGGAGGATATGGGACTATCACTGGAAAAGGCACTCTTCTCACCAACAATTTGCGTTTTGAAAACATGTTTCTGGTAAAACAACTTGACTATAATCTGTTTAGTGTATCACAGGTGTGTGATAACAAAAATAAGGTTCTTTTCACTGATACTGAATGCTTGGTGTTGAGCAAAGATTTTAAAATACCAGATGAGAAATTCATTGATTATAGAACACCTAGGCATAAGGACATTTATAATGTGAATATTAATGGAATTAGGATGAATAATAATTTGTCATGTCTATATGCTAAGGCTTCAGTTGATGAGAGTAATCTTTGGCACAGAAGATTAGGTCACATTAATTTTAAAAATATAAATAGACTTATGAGACATGGTTTAGTTGATGTTTTGCCTGAAAAAGCTTTCCACAATGACCATTCTTGTGTTGCATGCCTTAAAGGCAAACAACACAAGGTCTCATTTAAGTCTAAACTAGTGCACTCTAGTTCTAAACCTCTTCACTTGCTGCATATGGACTTGTTTGGTCTAACTAATATAGAAAGCTTAAATGGTAAATCCTACTGTTTTGTCATCACTGATGATTTTTCTATATTTACTTGGACTTTCTTTTTAGCTTTGAAAAGTGACACTGCTGATACTTTGATTAACTTTATTACCCAAATTGAAAAGAAGTATGGTAATGAGGTTAAGATGCTTAGAAGTGACAATGGTGGTGAGTTTAGAAATAAGTTATTAGATGACTTTTGTGCCAAGAAAGGGATTACTAGACAGTTTAGTATAGCTAGAACCCCACAACAAAATGGGGTAGCTGAGAGAAAGAATAGAACACTCATAGAAGCAGCTAGGACTATGTTGGATGATGCTCACTTTCCCATAGCTTTTTGGGCTGAGGCTGTGAATACAGCTTGTTATGTTCAGAATAGGGCATTAATCAACAAGATCCATAACAAAACACCTTATGAGCTATTTGGGGGAAGGAAACCCAATATTGGTTTTCTTAAACCTTTTGGATGTCATGTTGTTGTTCTGGACACTAGTGATGCCTTAGGTAAGTTTAGTGCTAAAGGTGATGAAGGCTACTTTATAGGTTATTCTGTGTAGAGTAGAGGATATAGGGTTTACATTAAGAAAGAAAAACGTATACCTGAAAAAGTACATGTTAGGTTTTTAGAGAGTAAACCTAGTGATCCTGAAAGTGGTCTAAATTGGTTATTTGACTTGGAACCTCTATCTAGGACATTAAATTATATGCATGTTACTAATCCAAACATTGTGAAGGTGACTTCAAATGTTGTGGAAGAACCAGTTGTTGATATTTCAGGTAAACAGGTTGATGAAGAGGTTGGATCACAAGCAGACAAATCAGCACCCATACTTGAGTATGTTACCATTCCCATATGGACAGATGCATTTGCTGCTGCTGGAAAGGAAAAAGGTGGTCCACAAGTATCACCAGTTGAAAACATGCATGAGTCTTCAAACGCTGACAGAGGAAAATCGGGCGCTGACAAGACAAATTCAGGCATTGATGGCTCAAACATTGACAACTCTAACTCAGGCGTTGACAACACTTTTGACCATTTATTCTCTTCCAATAGTTTTGAGCAAGGGTACCTTCAAACAGAAATGGAGAGGTTCATTCTGATGATGATGGAAGAGCATTTGAAGAAGATATTGGCAATATGGATAGTGAAATTAATGATAACACAATCATTGAAGGAGGTGTACTTACATCTACCATGAAGAATCATCCTTCCTCTTTAAACATAGGTGATGTGATGACACCTGTGCAAACTAGAAGGTCTCATCAGAATCATGGAGGATTTATTGCCAATATTCACAAGAAGGTTGATACCCCTCTTGTTCAAGCATGTTTGTTTGCCTGTTTTCTGTCACAACAGGAACCCAAGAATATTTTTGATGCTCTCAAATAACCAAGTTAGGTGGAAGCAATGCAAGATGAGCTTCATCAATTTGCTATTCAGGATGTTTGGGAGTTAGTTGATTGTCCCAGACATGTCAGACCTATTGGGACAAGATGGGTTCTTAGGAACAAAAAGGATGAGAGAGGCATTGTGGTCAGAAACAAGGCACGTTTAGTGGCACAAGGATATACACAAGAGGAAGGGATAGACTATGAGGAGGTCTTTGCACCTGTTGCGAGGATTGAGGCTATAAGGATTTTTCTAGCCTATGCTTCTTGCATGGGATTTACAGTCTATCAAATGGATGTGAAGAGCGCTTTTCTTTATGGCACAATTGTAGAGGAGGTTTATGTAATGCAGCCTCCTGGTTTTGAAGATTCAGAACATCCAGACAAGGTGTATAGAGTGAAGAAACCTATGTATGGACTTCATCAAGCCCCAAGAGCATGGTATGGCACATTGTCCACCTATCTGGTGGAAAATGGATTCAAAAGGCACCATAGACCAGACCTTGTTTACAAAGAAGACTGGTAAGGATTTCTTACTTGTACAAGTCTATGTGGATGATATCATCTTTGGTTCTTCTAGTACAAAGATGAGTGAAGACTTTTCCAAACTCATGACAGACAAGTTCAAGATTAGTGCAATGGAGGAGATGAACTTCTTTCTAGGGTTACAAGTAAAGCAGAAAGAAGATGGTATCTTCATCTCTCAAGACAAATATGTGGCAGAAATCTTGAAGAGGTTTGACTTTTCTCCACATGAGAAACGGGCTAGCACATCCATGGATAGGGAACACCCTTGGGGAAAAGTTGGAGATGGAAAAGAGGTGGATGTCAGGCATTATAGGTCAATGATTGGTTCATTGATGTATGTCACAGCTTCAAGACCTGACATTATGTTTGCTGTGTGTGCATGTGCACGCCATCAAGTGACTCCCAAAGAGTGTCATCTTCATGCTGTCAAGAGAATTTTTAGGTATCTTAGGTGTTATCCAGACTTGGGATTATGGTATCCAAAAGATTCTCCATTAGAGCTTATTGCATATTCAAACAGTGATTATGGTGGTGACAAATTTGATAGAAAATCCACAACTGGTGGATGCCAATTTCTTGGGAGTAGGTTGATATCTTGGCAATGGAAGAAACAAACAGTGGTGGCCAATTCTACAACTAAAGCAGAGTATGTTGCTGCAGCTGCTTGTTGTGGACAAGTCTTATGGATTCAAAACCAGCTGTTGGATTATGGGTATAATTTCATGCATACCAAGATTTTTGTAGACAATAACAGTACTTTATGCATTATTAAAAATCCTGTACATCACTCTAAAACAAAACACATAGAAATTAGACATCATTTTATAAGAGATTGTTTTGAAAAAGGTTTAATACAACCAGATAGGGTTGACACAGAGGAAAATGTGGCTGATTTATTAACTAAACCTTTTGATACTGGAAGATTTCAATACTTGGTAACAAGTATTGGAATGATCAATCTTACTTAATATGTGTTTTGGGAACTTATTGTAAAAGTATGTACAGGATATGCATTTGTTATTGCTCTTTATACAAAATTAGATTTTGCACTTTATTTCTCTAACGCTGACAAAGGTTATTTTAATGCTGACAAGTGTTAAATTGATGTTGTCAGCAACATGTTAGTTTTGTGGTTTTTGATCTAATTATGTAGGCGTTGTTAGCATTGTACATTTGGATACAGAGTTGCGTATGGATTCTTGGAGCATTATTGGAGCATGTTTTAGTTTATGGATGATGGTTGGAATATTTATATTCCTATCTTGACATAAATTTTTATTACATGCATATTATTTGGCAACTTATGTATCATAGTTTAAGGGGAGGGTTAGGAACCTTTTAGGACTTTTTTTGGGTATTCTTATAATACTCTTATCATAATTCTAGATTGTGTCCACTGGTGAGTATGAATTAGTTTACTAACTCATGAGGCACTGTAGCATGCAAAGTTGATATACTATGCACGCTGCCAAGACTTTTTGGCCTAAAATTGGATGTGGTCTGTTGGGAGACTTGGGTATGATTTTTATTAGGCTTACCTGGGAAGTTACAAAGGATTTTATGAGATAACTTTACTGTTATGAACTTTGGTTAGCAAGGGACACTAGAGGACTGTTATGTCTATCTTGCTTAAGCAAGTGTGCATGATTGGACAGTGCTTGCCACCCTATAGTAATTTTCAGTTTATAGGTTATCTTCACTGGGATAAATCACTTTGTTAAAGTCCTTTTTCATTTTTATTATTTTTATTTTTGGACGTTGACAGATTTATTTCCAAACGTTGTTAGGACCAATTTAGACGTTGACATGGCTTTTTCCAACGTTGACAAGAATATAGCCGTTGAGCGTTGATGGGTTATTTTTTTACCGTTGACACTCATTGGGTCCTACCCAGTTGTTATTTTTGACGAAAATTGGGGCCGTAATTTAGGGAGTTGGTAACTTTTTATTAATGCACAATATAAGTTATTTTCTTTTCAAGATTTTCATCATTATATTTTGAAAGTAACTGCCTAATTTTTGACCAATCACATGTGCCTACCTCTCCTATATATTTGGCTCCTTATTTTGTAAAAGGGTGCCTGCTTATTCTTGTCTAACAAATTTTTCTCCTATATTCATCTTTGATAACGTTTCACACAGCTTTCTACATCAATGGCGCCTAAGTTTAAACCGAGTGACTTGGTATTGGGATTCAGAAGTCAGCATAACATGGTTGCCTATTTGGAGGCTGATGATGCTCTGTTTCCTCAATATACTCAGATGGTGGCATATTTGAATGCATCTCCACTATGGTATGCACTTTCTCATGCTCCTCTTATCCCTGTCACTCATATTAAACAGTTTGGAACACTGGTAGTTCCTCAACGCTTAATAATGTGACTACATTAACTACTATTATCCATGGGCGTCCATGGGTGGTTACTGAAGCCTTGGTTCGCCAGGCTTTGAATCTTAATGATGCAGATGGTATAACCACTCTACCCATTGGTGAGATAGAACAGGGACTTCAAGCTTTGGGTTATCCTTTCCCTAAAGAGGGTACTTTAAACAAATATAATAAACAAGAATTTCCCCCAACTTGGAAGTACTTAATACATGTCATCCTTCAATGTTTAAGTCCCAAATGTACTGCACATAATGAAATTAATAGATCTATTGGTAGTGCCATTGTGTGTATTGCTAATGGGCAAAAATAATTTTTCTAAACTGATTTTTCATGGCATGTGTAAAAACAAGGGTTGCAAGATGACTCTGGCTTACCCAAGATTTTTACAAATGATTTTTGATGAACAAAGGCATTGCACCAGGGATCATGATGATTTTTATGTGATCCCTGTGCAAAAGAAATCTATTTTTAGTAAGATGAATTCACCCCCTCACAGAGACTTACCCCTTACCCAAGCCATGCTTGCTGTTATTGCAGCAGCACAACCTCAACCTGACCCACAACCACATCTTGACCCATTACCTGAACCATCACCTTCACCTCAACATATGGAACTTGACCAAGATCCCTTCGACGCTGACACATTAAATGTTGGTGTTGATATGCCTAATCCAAATGTTGACACCTTTCTACAACAGACCCAAACACCCCTTAACCTTCAAACTACAACCCAATCCACATCATCTTCTTCACCCCCATACTTTAGGATGGAAAAACGCCAAAGGACCATTGGAGTGTTCTCCTCTGGTGGTCCTAGCCATGTTGTAGAGAGAAACACCACCACAAGTGTGGTTGGTGATATGGGTGAGGCTAGGACTATTGGTACTCGCTTAGATGCAGGCCAAGCCAGTCCTAACATCATTAAGACCTCATCCATGCCCCATGACTCTATTTTGGGAGGTCAAATCCCCAATCTAGAGGAGGGCAGATTGGAACCATATACAATGTTGGAATTGACGGTTGTCTGCATTAGCTTGCAAAAGCAAAATGCAGACCTGGTACATACTGTCTCTACAAAAGGGCTTGAACTCAAGAAATTGAGGGAGAGGATTGTTCTTTTGGAGGGTGCTAACAATAGGCGTGGTATGGAGGATTCTTCCAAAGAGGATGATGAGCAGATACATGTGAGTGACACAGGCTCACATGATGGAGAATCTTTGGGTGTGGCTGAGGCTCTAACAGATTTGAAGAGGCAACCAGGTTTTGATGTTTCATTGGTTAACCCTACAAATTTGAATTTATCTTTTACTGAGATGATGGAGCAGTTCACAAGAAGCGCTGACAAGAGTAAGGTGAGCGTTGACAAGCAGATTTTTCCAAGCACTGATAAGAGTAAGTTGGGCGTTGATACGCAGGTTTTGGACGTTGATAGACCTACAGATATGGTTGATGTATTCCATTCGTCAACTATCATCAAGGAAGTGTCTTCACAGGTACCATCATCATCTTTACCCATCATTGATACATTAGATAGGGGTAAAGGAATTATGGTAGAAACAGAGGTTCCCAAGGATGCAGCCCAAGTAAAATTTGATTCAATGTTGGCTGCACAACTTATGGAACAAGAAAAGAAGAAGGTTGTTGAGTCACCATTTGTGGTTACTTCTGAGGAACAAGAAAGAAGTAATGATGAGAGCACAGATTCAAGTGTTATGATTATTGAAAAACCAGAAATACTTGAATATGGTGATGTGTTGGCAAGGGAGAAACTTGCAGAATTAAAGATGAAGGTGGATTATGATATGCCAGAAGTTGCCCAGATGTACTTTGCTTGGGAGAATAAGATCCTGGAGAATCCAGATATGTCTTTATCAGATCAGATTTGGGATTGGAGATTCTACTTAGGATTCAAAGATATTGTCAGGTAATCCTAAAGTATAAAGCCAGAAAATTTTTCTCATAATCTAAGAGGGATAGAAGGGAGCTTTATTATATGTTGCTTAGATGTCATCAAGGGGGTTGGACTTTTTAGAAGTTGCAGGGATTATCCTTTGATGAATTGGAGTATAAAGCTTATCCTATTTGGGCAAGAGTGCAAGAGATGAACACTATCAGACTTCTTTCAGATGAAAGAAAGGAAGAGCTTGCAGAAGAGATGCAGATTCAACAGGCTTTAATTACACCAAGACCTAAGAAGAAGGGAGTTCCACTTGAGTTCCCAGAAAATATGGATAGATTGAATCCTAGTGAAGCTATTATTAGAAGAAGCATTAAGCTATCATTCTTGGAAGTTTCACATATGGTGGAAGTATTACCTCATGATTCCATAAACCCTATAGTTAGATATTAAGAAGATGCAAGTGGGTTCTGGATGATTGGCAGATATGGGAAAGAGGTACATACTTTAACTACTCTTATGTCTTTGTTTGCAAGCTTTGATAGGGAAGACTTGGCAGACCTTTGGAGGTTACTGTAGGCCAAGTATGAGACTAAAGCACCTACTTCAGTCAATGGAATAAAGATTTGGTCAACATTCAGAAGGATGTGTGCACCAAATGAAGAAGATCCTGTTTGGAAGGATCTTGATGAGGATATCAGTGGACTTCAATGGCGTCTATATTCAGCAGCTGGTGTGTATCATTTGAGTTCTACAAAGTTTTCTGAGTATCTTCTTGTGGATGTTGAGTATCCTATGTCCAAAAAAGTTTTGGATAAAATGATGACAACACAGCTGGAAATTGACTACTCAAGTGACGTGGCCAAAGATTTAATTAGATATATTTATTTCCAATATAATTCAATTTGTAAGAATCCTCCTAGTTCTTAGTTTTTATTCAGAAACTTGATTACTAGAGTAGATGTCAAGTTTAGGGGAGGATTGTTGGGAATAAAATGTAGCCAATGCACTTGGACGCTGACAAGAGCAATCTGGACGTTGTTAAGAAGAAATCAAGCGTTGAAAGGACAAGCGTTGACAGGAAGTTGATAAGAAGAAGTCAAGCACTGATAGAAGACTTAGTCTACACGTATTATGTTTCTAGTATGTTTCTAGTAAAGATATGTTCGACAATGTATTTCTTATGTTTATCTTACCAAGAATAGCTGATACGTAGACTCTTGTACAAGGTTCCTTAATCTATAAAAGGAGGCCTTTAGGTTTTGTTCAATATAAGTTTTTCATACGTTTCACACTTTCATTGTACGCAAGTTTGATTTATCAATCAAAGTGAAAGTTTGGTTTATCTTGTTTGTGTGTTCTAGTTTGAGTATTAATTTCGCAAAATACTTGAATTGTTTCATATACAACAAAGTTTCTCTACGTGTTTAACTTGATTTAATCTCGTTTACACAAGCTAAATCGATCTAAGTTTGGGATCAACAAGAGCCAAGGCTTCGACCTGTAGGCTCTAAAACTTGACCTGTGACTAGTGGGTAGTCACCAGGAGCTTCGTAGGACAACGCTTGTTATTCCACGTATTGATGTTTTCAGCACATTGTTGTTCTAACCATGATGTTTTCAGCACCTTGATGTTTTCATCGATATTGTTTCACTAATATGGATGGACGACCGTCATTCATATTTAGTTATGTGTCATTATTTCATGCATGATTGTTAAGCACATAATTATTCATGCATTTAGTGAGAATTTCCCTTCATTTTTCGTATAATAAATAGCAAAAATGTATTTTTTATGCATATATCGTTTATATTTGCTATTTATTATTGTAGGTACGAATAATAAAGAAAAAGAGCAAAAACAAAGAAAAAGAGCTAAGACGAGTACGTGAAATGAAGAGAGCACGGAAAAACGAGTTTGACGGTGCATTCATGTTTTATTGGGCCGACCCGACATAATTTAAATGTGTCGGACCGACCCATTAATATTACATATACACTGCTGGCCCAAAAAGCCACTCCTGGCCCAACACAGCAACAAAGTCCATCAGGCCCATGAAATAAAAAAATAAGGACGAAGGCCCAATATGGAAAGAATAACAAGATCAGATATTAGTGGCTTAAAAAACAAGCAGACATGATAGTTTTTTAACTTTGGAATGTTGCGTACAAAAGAAGGCAGCCAACAAAAGAAAAAAGGAGGGTACCCCATTTTTTTGTTTTATAAACGCAGCTTTGCTGCTTTCATTTATTTTTTTGTTGGTAGCGTAGGATTATATTTAAAATATCGCATCTTCAGTGAAAACAAATCTTTTTCCTGTCTTATATATTATTCGTAGGTAAGGATCCAGGTATTAATTTTAAACACAACTTTCATTATATATATTTCATTTTCGTGTCTTTCTTTCTCTCGTTTTTATTTATATATTATTTTCGTAGATTATTGTTGACGAAAGTGGGATTTTGATATCTAGATTAGATTTGGTTTCAAGCTATTTTATTTTTGTATCGAAGGTTGTTGATTAGGTTATCAATTTGATGACGGGATTTAAATTTTTGATGTTGGTTTGTTGAATCAGTAGTGGCTAATTCCCATGGTTTAAAAGTCAACATAGATTGTTTTCTAGTAGTAGCAGTTTTCTTTTATATCAACAGTGGGCGTGTTTTGGCTTCAAAGCAAAGTAAAAAGAAGTAAAAATTAGTATAAAAAGTTCTCTAAATGATTCAAACCTACGACCTTCATTTGGAATGTGATATGTCATAACCATTGTTCTAAGTCCCATTTAATGTTAATGTTCCTTTTGTTATATTAAAATAGATTTATTTCAAGATTAGATATTATGGTTTTCAAAAAGTTTATTTAAAAGCATTAATTAGTTTCTTAGTATACGTAGTTATAATATTGATTACAAATAGATTTGAAATAACTAAAATTATTTTATTAATAAATATTTAAGTAATAACTCTTTTTTTTATTAAATGTCGTTTATCTTAATTGTCGTTAACGTTTTATGTTTTATGTTAGCTTGGTGTATCCGGTTCGTCATACGGGTTCGTTTCTTTTATCTTAGTTTCATTAGCTTAAGTATGATTCATATCGTTGCTTTGTTATTGTTTATCTTTAATGTCGGGAATAGAGTAGTTTTGATTGTGTTGTTTACTTTATCATCTTTATTGTTACTAGTATTAGTTTAGATATCATTAGCGTAATATTCATAGTATAATTGTCGCTTTTATATCGTTTTATATTTTTAGTCTTTTCAAATTAGGAGTGTTAAATATTATAATCAAGACCTTTTTATTCAAGCATCAAACTTGAGACATAAACGCGGATTTCCATTCACACTTCGCCAGGAACTACGATAACCTTCGGGTTTATACTCAAATTCATACAACCAAATGGCACCGCTGCCGGCTCTGTGTGTAGCGATATTGGCGTTGTGTTTTTAGTTGGTGACTTGAAGATCCTTTCGTTTTGAAAGTTTATTTTCGTATTTGTATATATATATAATAAAAAAATTTAAAAATCCAAAAAATATATAAAATTTATAAAAACCAAAAATATTTTCTTATTTTATTTTATTTTCTTTATTACTATATATATCATAAAAAAATAAAAAAAAGTTTTAAAAATTCTTCTTCTTTATCCTCTATTGTGTTTAATTCTTTTTCTCAACCCCTCTTATTTTTAATTCTTCATGGATTCATATTGTATAAGGTGTGGGTCGTCTGATAGTCAATCATGTTATTGGTGTTCATGCGAGCGGTGCGGTATGGCTATCCCTAATCACGAGTTTGGACATTGTTCAATTTGCAATTCGACCAATTCATACTTCACCTCTAATGACACTATCTCACCCTCTTCCATATATGCCGGTCGTATCCACAACATGCACCGGGTTTTTCTCAATACCCGTGCTGCAATCATTGTGGGGGCCCTCACGATACTTCTTATTGTCAGCCGATGAATTATTATGCGCCAAATCCGTGTTCTAATTCTTTTCAACCGATGAATTATTATGAACCAAATCCGTGCTATAATTCCGGTTTTCAAAATTTTGAACCCCCACAATACTCCGTCGTTCATCAACCTTCTTTTGAGGAACAAATCACTATTTTGGATGGAATTCTAGAAAGCTTAAAACAACTTAAAGTTAGTTCACATGACGAAAGCCGACAAGAGCAAGTATCTAATCTTAGTGCTTTTACCTCTACGCCTCGTGTGATTCCTTATTTTTATGATGATGACGAGGATAATATTTACTATCTCAATCCATCATGTGAGACTACCACTCCTATTCTTGATTCTTCCACTACGGAGACCGATACCTCTCTCATCATGGGGGATGAGAGTCTTATCACTATTCCTTGTGACGAGACTCTTATTCCAATCCAAAGTGAGCCTACGGTTGCTTCCGATAGTGACAATGAGTGTGAATCTCTTTCTAGTGATGATTCATTACCTCACCGACATCTTGGTAGATGATTCTTTGGCTTTTTCTAATCCTCTTTTTGATCTCGATGATGATTTTACTTCTAGTGATGACGAGTCACTATTCGATGAAGACGTTCAGAAGGAAACTTTCAAGATTTATTCGAACCCTTTATTTGATTTTGATGACGCCTACATCTCTAGTGAGGTGAATCCTCTCTTCGAAGAGGGGATTGAGGACATTGATAGCCCCGACTCTGTTTCTATTGATGAGCATTCTTTGTTAGCCATGACACCTCCCATCGTAGAAGAGGTGGAGAGATTTGACCCTACCTTCCGTTTGATTCGGTTTAGAGAGGTGACGCGGGTGGTCGATGTTTCTTCTGATATTTCTCATATTATGTTGCCACCCCGTCCTGCTGCGTGCACACCTAAGCGGGTGATGTATCGCTTTTACTCTCCTCATTTCATACCGGGGAATGAGGATAAGTGCTTTGACCCGGGAGGTGACATTGACCATTCTATGATTGATACGTTTACGGCTTTGCTGAATTGTGACCATCCATTATCTTTGGGGGATGACAATTTGTATCCTTTACCCACCACACCGCCCGTGGATCAAGACTTCACTTACTTTACTTATGTTGAGAGGACTTTTCTACCCTTCAAGACTTATCCTCCCGCCTCTCATTTATTATGTTCCTCCGGGACCGAGGATAAGATTTTTGATCCCGGTATTACATTAGAGGTTTCCCCATGGACCATTTAATTCGGGGTCGAGTCAGGCTCGTGACTCGGTTAACTAAAACAAGCGCTTCTCGGGAGGCAACCCGATGATCTATCCTTTTTATCTTTTTCTAACATAAGTGTAGGGGCGTGCTTCTCTCCATGTGTGCTTTTTGGTTTTTGTTTTTGTGTGCAGGGTTCCCTTGGATCGAGAAGACTTTCAGAGGGTTGATGTTGTTGTTCTCCATCATCTTCTTCATTCAGTCTCTGATCGATCTTCATGTCTATATCAGGGGAGTACTCAGTTCTCATCTTTACCCATGCATATCTGATTGTGTTCTCCTTCTTACACTTGGAATTCTAGCATTAGGCTTTTGTTTTCTTAAGTGTAGGGGTAGCACCTTATCACTTTTGAACATTGAGGCCAATGTTCGGTTCTAAGTGTAAGGGGGTTTATATCATATTGATCATATTCATGCCTACTTGTTTGCCCTTTTGCATCCTATTTTGATCAAATGTCTGTTTGTTTTTATTTTATTTTACTAAAAATAATAAAACATTTTTGACCGTGCGTGATTGACTTATCCCGTAGGCTAGAACAAAGGGGATCCTGACTCTGCCTGAGTGTTGATCTGGCTGCTCCCTTAACTTTTAGACTAAACTTTTAGGAATTGTGCAAATAAAAATGCTAAACATGGAGTAGTTGGTTCTCTTTAGAGCTTATATGAGTAACCTGTGGCTTTTCCTCCTAGACTATAACTAGACTAAATAAGTGTGTGTTTTTTCAAGCCTTTGAACGTTAAAAGTTGTGTTGTTATGCAAAAATAAATTCTTATGCGATTTTGATATAGAGTCCTAGTTCAACTTTTTATTTAAATTTGAGTGAAAGCATACTTTCTTAAATTTGAAATAATGTTGCGTGAATAAATATGTTGAAAAAAAAGAGTGTTCAATAGCGTTAGTAGAGTCGAGTGAATGAATAAGTGTTTTTGTTGCTTTAATTATAATTGTGAGAAA
The DNA here is from genome assembly GCA_025667525.1 of Glebionis coronaria. Lineage (NCBI taxonomy): Eukaryota > Viridiplantae > Streptophyta > Magnoliopsida > Asterales > Asteraceae > Glebionis > Glebionis coronaria. The sequence continues at coordinate 478,791,800 of CM046880.1, forward strand.
CTTGCTTTTTCTTAAATTTAAATCCGAAGTTGAACTAGAATTCGTCAGTTTTTTATAAGAGTTTAGACGGTAATTGAAAAAGTAGAAGTCAAAGGTCCCGTGAGCTCTGATACTATTCTCGAGGGTGTAAAAACCTAGCCTCCTAAGCTTTGCTAAAGGACAAGCTGAGAAGAAAGTCGCTACATGGAGTGATCTCTCCTTTGAATCTTCATTCTCTAATTACCATCGTTGTTTTTCATCTAAGTGTCTTTTATTAGCTTAGCGGTGATTTCAAGATCTTTGATTTCAAAATCCTGCCGATCCCGGTACTATTCTCCGTGGGGTGTCAAAAGCCCGGGCACTTAACCGATGAGGTTGGAACGTCCCGAGAAGAAAGCCGCTACATGGGAAAGGCCATTTTTGAATCTTAAATCTCGTCATTTTCGGTGAGTCTAATACCCCACTTAGATGATTAGCAACCATAACAAATGTCGATTTGAACGATCAAAACTTTGAAAATGAACACTCTTGCCTAGTCTTTTATAATTGTGGGAGTGAAAAGTTATATTTACACGGGTTACTAGTATAAGTAGTGTTAGCATTTTGCCAAAACGTTTGTACAAGGAATTTTAGCTTAGTTGGGAGTAATAAAAAGAGGATGACGATATTTATTCCCTGGAGACACCCAGTTTGCGTGTTTCCCGTTCTATGATCCTTATACCTTGAATAAAAAGTCGAGCATGGCGGGTCACTATGTATTTTTATTTTTAAAGCTATTTCGAATAAAGTAGTTTTTAATTGTTTTTAAACTTAACGTTTGTGATAATAGTTGCTTGGGGGCAAGCAACGTGTTTAAGTGTAGGGGTGTGTTAAACACATAATTATTCATGCATTTAGTGAGAATTTCCCTTCATTTTTCGTATAATAAATAGCAAAAATGTATTTTTTATGCATATATCGTTTATATTTGCTATTTATTATTGTAGGTACGAATAATAAAGAAAAAGAGCAAAAACGAAGAAAAAGAGCTAAGACGAGCACGGGAAATGAAGAGAGCACGGAAAATCGAGTTTGACGGTGCATTCATGTTTTATTGGGCCGGCCCGACGTAATTTAAATGGGTCGGACTGACCCATTAATATTACATATAAAATGCTGGCCCAAAAAGCCACTCCTGGCCCAACACAGCAACAAAGTCCATCAGGCCCATGAAATAAAAAAAATAAGGACGAAGGCCCAATATGGAAAGAATAACAAGATCAGATATTAGTGGCTTAAAAAAACAAGCAGACATGACAGTTTTTTAACTTTGGTATGTTGCGTACAAAAGAAGGCAGCCAACAAAAGAAAAAAGGAGGGTACCCCATTTTTTTTGTTTTATAAACGCAGCTTTGCTGCTTTCCTTTATTTTTTTGTTGGTAGCGTAGGATTAGATTTAAATTATCGTTTTTATATATTTCATTTTCCTGTCTTTCTTTCTCTCGTTTTTATTTATTTATTATTTTCGTAGATTATTGTTGACGAAAGTGGGAGTTTGATATCTAGATTAGATTTGGTTCCAAGCAATTTTATTTTTGTATCGAAGGTTGTTGATTAGGTTATCAATTTGATGACGGGATTTAAATTTTTGATGTTGGTTTGTTTAATCAGTAGTGGCTAATTCCCATGGCTTAAAAGTCAACATAGATTGTCATCTAGTAGTAGCAGTTTTCTTTTATAGCAACAGTGGGCGTATTTTGGCTTCAAAGCAAAGTAGAAAGAAGTAGTAATTAGTATAAAAAGTTCTCTAAACGATTCAAACCTACGACCTTCATTTGGAATGTAATATGTCATAACCATTGTTCTAAGTCCCATTTAATGTTAATGTTCCTTTTGTTATATTAAAATAGATTTATTTCAAGATTAGATATTATGGTTTTCAAAAAGTTTATTTAAAATCATTAATTAGTTTCTTAGTATACGTAGTTATAATACTGATTACAAATAGATTTGAAATAACTAAAATTATTTTATTAATTTAGATTTAAGTAATAACTCTTTTTTTATTAAATGTCGTTTATCTTAATTTTCGTTAACGTTTTATGTTTTATGTTTTATGTTAGCTCGGCGTATCCGGTTCATCATACGGGTTCATTTCTTTTATCTTAGTTTCATTAGCTTAAGTATGATTCATATCGTTGCTTTGTTATTGTTTATCTTTAATGTCGGGAATAGAGTAGTTTTGATTGTGTTGTTTACTTTATCATCTTTATTATTACTAGTATTAATTTAGATATCATTAGCGTAATATTCGTAGTATAATTTTCGCTTTTATATCGTTTTATATTTTTAGTCTTTTCAAATTAGTAGTGTTAAATATTATAATCAATACCTTTTTATTCAAGCATCAAACTTGAGACATAAACGCGGATTTCCATTCACACTTCGCCAGGAACTACGATAACCTTCGGGTTTATACTCAAATTCATACAATCAATGATGTTCCTCGTGAACTGTGATTAATGTGAACTAAACCCCAGTAGTTCATAATTGGTCACATACAATTTTTCTGTTAAGTTTTGACAGCTGAGTTCCAGTTATTGTTGAAGGAATTTTGACTAAGTAATGGTTGGTACAGGACTGGCCCTATTTAGTCGCATGTGCTTTTATCGAAACTTTTAACTTTGGGACCGACCCATAGGCGTCCCCTCGCCATGTATTTTGTTTTGGGACCGACCCATAGGCGTCCCCTCGCACATATAAAAGTTTTTATAAACTGCATCATGCATTCATGCACCGTTTTTCGTGCATAAAATTTTTCTCATGATTTATTGGCATAAAAGTTTTTTCATGTCCCCTCATAAGTTACAATGTTTTTAGGTTAAGTATGTTTTCATACTGTCATGGGTAACTTTAGTTTCATGTTGATTATGTACACTCCTTCATGATAGATTGTTTCATGTTTCTTCATGATGACTTCGTCTTTAAGTGATTATGTCTTACGTCGATTTTGTTGTTATGCTTTCATACAAGACACTGTTGGAATTCATGTAAATTCCGTTTTCATGATAGTCATGGTTGGTTTTCATTAATCATGCTTTCAGAAAAATCATCGTTGAAATTCGTTTAACTACACGTTAGCGTTTCTCTATGCAACCAGAATGAGGTATATACTGGCATTGCCAGGTTATCATGATGGTCTTTCTAACCGTTTAACCAGTTATTTTCCTTTAAATCATGTCAGATGATCGACCCATACCGATCATTTTATGTACATTCCATGTGTACTCCATGTACCGTATCCCATGTGCATATTCCACTTGCTGATATTCTACAAGATTGCTGATGCCGCTTATGACTTGGAGACGTTACTAAAGGTTGATGCTGCTGATATTGGAGACGCTATGAGATGATGATGATGTTCATAACCTGGAGATCTTACAAGACGAAGACAAAGGCGTTAGATCAAAGCGATCGGACGAGAAGTTGCTTCACCACCAGACGATTTCCATCAATCATTGTCCCGAATTCTTAGTTACATGTCACACGTCACTCAGTTGTCGTTTCAGTCATATGAGTGAAGACCGGTACCAGCCGGCCAATCAGCTGAATAGTTACATGAATCAGAGTCATGAGAATGACCGTCATGGAACTGACAGACAAGACGTTAGTAACCACTACTATGACATAAACTATACTAGCAATCGCAATCGAAGCTCCGGCCACGGACGTGATCAGAGATACAAAGGATTAGTAGTCCAACCGATTCGCCAATTCTGGCATAATAACCTAATATTTGTAGTTCTATTCGTTTCACATCTCGAGACACATGTCAAGACATCAGTCAAGATACATGTCTCACGTATACTCTGTGGAAACCTTGGTTTCCGGCTCTTTGAAGCTACTAGGAATGATCATTGTTCATATGATTAAACAATCAAAGCGGAATTAGAACAACAATCATTAACAAGGTGTTTAGGCACGAATAACATGAATTAAAACAAAAGGGATGTTCATTATATTAATAACAAACATCCACTAGACGTGTATACATTGAATCCCACGTCTAGTGCACACACACGTTTAGGTTTACATTGTGATTGAAAGTATGAAAAACCTAATAACCCTTGGTTCCTTTTATAGTGTAAGGATTAGGGTTTTACAAGAGATAAGGATAAATAAACATGTGAATCTTCTATTTAAATAACTATATACAGAATATCTCCTGCATATATATCCAAATAGAATCTTCTAAAAGCTTTTTGTCTACAATTCTATCAACTCTTGAATTGCATGTGACAATGCTTAGATTGTACACGACAACTCTTGAGCCAACAATGCTGGATTTGTTCTTGTCAACGCCTAAATTGCTCTTGACAACGCTTGGACAATAACTTCATGTTTTCTTTGTTTTTGAGTTTCTGCCACATCAACTTTTTGACCCAACAATCTTCCCCTAGTTGATAGTGGCAAAACTCTATATGTATCTCTTGTAAGTTGTACATGATCTTCAAGTTGCTTCCCCTCAAGTGTAGCACGTATTTTCTTCCCCTTTTTGTCACATCAACAAGGAAGTAAACAATGTATGCAATCTTTGAAGATTCTCCAAATGTAGCTCTATGTAATGATCTTGAAGAACAATTAATATAATATTTTTGATGTAGAAGTAGAATAACCCAACCTTGTGTTCCATGTCTTGTACTATCCATGTGACTAAGAACTTATACTCATGGTACTAAGTATAAGTAGACCTCGATCCCTTGTCAATATTCTCATCCTTTGTGAGACACTGAGCACAATAATGTAACTCCTTCAAGTGTTATGACAAGTCTTCATCACCAACCATGTAAAGCACGAACAAGTTATCTTCAAACTTGCTTTGACATTTGAAGATATAATAGAACACAAACTCGCGAAAATCTTCTTCAATCATCAAACTTACCATAAGAATTCTTCCCCTTAAGTCAACACCTTTTCATGACGATTTTAATGGAATCACATCTTCATACCATATGTAAAAGTACTTGGATGGATAACTCTTTCACAAGGCTATCCCGATTACATAGTTTAAAATATCCATCAAATTCCCATAAGAAGTTGCTAACTCGCTTTAAGATCATTAATCCCTTTCAAAAATATCCGAGCCATAAATATCAACATGATATTCTATATTAAAACGGAGATTCCATGTACCTTCGTGTGTAAATACCACCTTTTTGTGTGCTCAAAACGTATCAATTTTCTCAAACAGCAGCCTTCCTTCTGTTGTCCAATATCCTCTTCTGTCCAATATCTCTATCAGTTGTATTGTCCGATATCGGACAATACTTATCAGCGCTTGAAATACCATATATCGGACAACACTGTCAACCTGTCAGCATTGACTTATTCTGTCAGCGTCAAAATTAAGCCTGTCAGCGCCTAAATAACAAACGTCAGCGTCAACTTTAAACCTTGTCAGCGTCTTGTCCCAAACGTTGACGTCATCAGCGTCTCATCCATGCCTTGTCAGCGTCACACCAACATCTATCAGCGTCACACCAACATCTATCAGCGTCTAAATAACTCCCATCAGCGGCTAATTGATCTAGGGTTTTATAAACCCTAAATCATTATTTCATGTGAAAATCCATAAACTGCAGTGAACTTCGACAGCGAATAAATTCTTCATAAATGCTCAGATCGAAGATCCCTTCGGTGAGATCCTAGACATAAGTGTCAAAAACCTACAGATCAAATTTCACACCGATCCAACGGTTAACGAAGGAGAAATCGCGTTTTTGCTATTACTGTTCACAGAAAACAGCATATGACCCCTGCTAACTTTGACGCTTAATAACTTTTTCTTGGGGATAGATCTCGACAATCCCTCCGGTGTATATCAAGATATATGTGTGTAGAACACACACAAAAAATTTCGTGGTGATCCAACGGTTCAATAAAAAGTTATGCCCTTCTGAATGCTGCTGCGCACACAAAAACGTCTAGAAAAACCCTAGACGGATTTTTCTTCTTTTCACCATACACGAACACCTTGTTGGTCCTAGCATCACGAGCCACGAGGCTCTGATACCAATTATGGAAACCTTGGTTTCCGGATCTTTGAAGCTACTAGGAATGATCATTGTTCATATGATTAAACAATCAAAGCGGGGTTATAACAACAATCATTAACAAGGTGTTTAGGCACGAATAACATGAATTAAAACAAAAGGGATGTTCATTATATTAATAACAAACATCCACTAGACGTGTATACATTGAATCCCACGTCTAGTGCACACACACGTTTAGGTTTACATTGTGATTGAAAGTATGAAAAACCTAATAACCCTTGGTTCCTTTTATAGTGTAAGGATTAGGGTTTTACAAGAGATAAGGATAAATAAACATGTGAATCTTCTATTTAAATAACTATATACAGAATATCTCCTGCATATATATCCAAATAGAATCTTCTAAAAGCTTCTTGTCTACAATTCTATCAACTCTTTAATTGCATGTGACAATGCTTAGATTTTACACGACAACTCTTGAGCCGACAATGCTGGATTTGTTCTTGTCAACGCCTAAATTGCTCTTGACAACGCTTGGACAATAACTTCATGTTTTCTTCGTTTTTGAGTTTCTGCCACATCAACTTTTTGACCCAACATACTCTCTAAAGACTCATGTTAAGACACCAGTCAAGATACATGTCACGCTTAATTTCCCAAGACACAAGTCAAGACACATGACTCACGTCCAATTCTGGAACATCACTAAGAATTTCAGGGTACCCTCCAAAGGGTATATCCATTTTGTTGTGCCATGTATTAATCAGGCCACAAGAAATTCAGTACCATCACCGGTGTATCTATGAGATCTGTCACGTTTGCTCGTTGACACATTCATCTCTTGCACCCATATTTTATATATTCATGACCATAAAGGATGCCATTCGTATTCCCCATGTTCCTTCAGCCTAAGGATGAGATCCAAGCTGCTAACACATTACCTCGGACAGATGCGAGTTGAATTTAATCCTAATCATGGATTACAAGCAGCACACCCTGCTATGATTCATGATTTTGTACAGTAATATTCAGGCTCCTGAATACACTCAGCATGGTTTTCCATCAGGAAAATCTGTACAAATTATCTATGATTTCCAAGCACGTGCTTTGTTAGCCATGACTGTTAAATTTTTTTTAGCTGTCAGTTACAACACGACTACGGAAGTTCCTTTTTTGCATAACCAGCTGATTATTCCATAATCATACATTTCAGAAGAACCTACAAGGAGAAGGACGATACCATGAGATTATGTGTCGACTACCGTCGATTTAAAAAAATCACCGTCCACAACCGTTATTCTCCTCCACGTATTGAAAACATGTCCAAGCGACTTTAGTGTGTTAACCACTTTTCCAAGATCGGACTCATAATCATGCTGCCAATAGTGACGAGTGAAAGAGCAGGACATGTCCATGACTGCTATTCGTACACGACTCAGTCATGTTAGATTCATAATTTTGTTTCAGTCTCATAAATGCTCCAGCAGCATTATGGACTTAATAAATCGAGTTTCCATGAACTCATAAACAAATTCATCAGTGTTTTTCTTCAAGGACAACCTGATTTTCTCTAAGTCTAGAAAAGAGCAGGGAGACCATATTTTCACTATGTTGCAAATTTTACGACAGGAGAAATTTCACCTTGAAATTTTCCAATATAAATTCTAGTTGATTACAGTGACACGCTGAATAACATTAATTCTCAAGGATTAATCTTACCATGACTCAGCTTATGCATAAAGGTGAGAACCCTACACTACGTTAGGTGTTCCAAGAAAATCCTACGCTAAGAAAAGTCTAATTTCAGAGACTCGGAGTTTCGCAAACTTCTATGTATCAAGTTTCTACGAAGCAAGATACAGTTACGCTCATATCTAGGTACCTGATATACCAACAGGTTAAGATAGAACACCGACAGACTAGGATGTTTTCCATCAGCAGAAATTGTGAACAGAAAGGGGACAAGATCTCCATGGATTTTGGTTACCAGATTAACGCAAACTCAGAAGAAGCATGATGCTATCTGGGTTATAGTCAATGGTTTGATCAAGTCTACAGAATCCTTACATCTGCAAGGATTTCAAAACCAACAGATTGATCGGACATGTTCCAGCCAAGGCTCATCCGAGCACTTGGCAATCCCTCAGCTATCGGGTCAGATAAAGGTTCGCATTTGTGCTCCTTATGTACGTTCACGTTCTTGTTCTAGTTTTACGACTTGCTTCACACTCACGTTCATGACACTAGTCACGTTCATGATCGTATATTGGCTTACGATTTTACGTCCATTTTCGTTCAGGGAAGTTTTACAAGAAATTGAGAGACCAGACTCAAGTTTAGTATAACTCTCTATCCTTAGATAGACGTTTCACGTCATATTCTACGTCTCACCTTGTAGCGTTTGGCGTTACCGCAGTTGTATTCCATGTTCACGATATGTTTCACATGTCATGTTCATTTCACGTTCCTCATATCACGATCACGATATGTTACACGTATCATGGATCACGATATGTTTGCTCATATTACCCTCACCATATCTCCACGTATCAAGTTCAAAATTTTTCACGTATCACGTTCAAAAAATTTCACGTACTACGTTTCTGTATGTCTCGCGCATCGTTGCTAATTATCAGTTAACTTAGATTGTTTTGCATCGTAATGTTTCAGTTACCCTTGCACGTAAATTTTTATTTACTCAATTGAATATAGGGGATCTATCGTACGTTGATAAACATGAACTCTTCGTGTTTTCAAGTCAAGGTCAGGAGGACCAAGATTTATCATTTGTGTCAAGATCTTATGGAGGAACCGTTCCGAGAGGGAAGCCACTTGGAAACGGACAAGTTCATCCAGACTTCTTATCCGTTTTTCTCTTGTCGATCAGATATGTCCTTTTAGTCACGTCACATTCCATGTCCTTTTAAGCTAGGTCACGTTTCACGCCACCTTCATTTCCTTTGATCTTGCATACCCTTCCAGTTTGAGTCGGGTATGTTACGCTTCCAGTTACGATACCTATAATTCGGGGACGAATTATTCTTTTAGGGGGGAAGAGTTGTAAAACCCGCATGCTTTTACCATGAACAGTACACTTATGATCGTACGTACAAGATTAAAACTTTCCTATTATAACATGAGAACGTATCACGAGTATTAATTACAAGAATTACGTACGTGTTATTACACGATAAGTATTAAATACGTGTTAGTACACGATAACTATTAATAATAATAATTATAATCACGAACATAAAATCAGGAACGTAAGAATCACGAACATATAAACGAACATCTAACATGATTATCACGTATATTAAATATACGTGACGAGTAATTACGTACATTAATTACATACGGTAAGTAATTATGTACGTTAGAATGATTATTAATATACGACATAAATATACGTATAATAAATAGAGTCGCAAGATAATAAATCACGTCATTTAAATCATGCGTCACGAATATTTAAACGAATATTATTAGGTATATAATATTTACGTTTTACACGTATAAGAGTAATACACGACTTTTACGACACGAATACGTACGGTTTACGTTAACACGCGAAATGATAACGAAAACGGAAACTATTGTGTATTGTAATGGGCTTGTCGGCATAAAAGAAAAACAAGGAAGACAAGAATTGGCCGTGGCCCAATAAGCAGCCCAGGCCGGCTAAATAATAAAACACGAAAGAATATGTTTTTATTTTAGAGACAATAACATACAGAAACCCTAAAACAAAGTAAAACTGCCGTCACTTTTCTTCTTCCTTAGGGATCTTCCTGCCGTGGGTTTTCAGCACCAAGAGCAAGATCAAACGCGACTTTTGAATGCAAAGATCAAGGTAGGTTTCGTTTTAATTTATCTAAACCCGAACACGCAAACAAGATTTTCTTGATTTCGTTTTGTCTTTTCATGGGTAATTAATCAAGGATCGAGTAAAACAGATGTTAAGATGTCATAAAACGTGGGGCTTAACCAAGGGTGTGGGGGTGACGACGGTTACAGCCGGATTGCACACTAACTGAGAGTCCTAGACTCTCGGTGGGCTTTCTGCTCCTTCAGTCGCAACCCCTACAGTCAGCAGGGGTGCGTTTGGCTTAACAGTGGGATTGGCAGTCAAGCAGGGCGAAACCACTGGCTGCGGCCAGTGGTGAGTTTGTACTAGCAGTGGGAACCGAGAGCTTATGCTCTCGGTCAGAGTTTTAGTCGAACAAGGGAAACGAACCACTGCCAGTGGCAGTAACATAACTGCCAGGGGTAACTGGCAATGAAGGGGGTGTTTGGGGTTTTGTTTTAAGAACAGTAAGGGGTTGTTTGGCAATGGGTTTAAGAAACGGTTAAGGAGGCTGTTTGTTTCTGCTTATATATAAACACGACACGGGTTTCACGGGTTTGGTTACGACACGTTTTAATAAAATAATACATGGGTTCGGGTTATTATTTTTACAAGTTTAATTAGCTTTACATGTTTATTAATTTACAAGGTAATTAAATTAATAAAGCGTGACTTATAATTACAAGATTAATTAAATTAATTTACCATGGCTATTAATTAATTAATTTTCATGACTTAGGTTATTATTATTTAGACAAGAATACATGTTTTTAACCTAAGTATGTAATTATTTATTTTATACTATAGTAATTAATTAACTATTAAAACATGACATATAATTAATTAATTTTCATGACTTAGGTTATATTAATATTATTATTAATACATGTTTTAACCTAAGTATTATACACACTTAATTTAATTAAATCATGTTATATTTAATTAAAACCTATAGTTTATTTAATTTACGTGTATTAATAAATAAACTATACTATTAATCACATGACTTAGTATATTTAATCAGTAAAACTTAAGCTTATCCTTTTTAGCTTATAAATCCAGCTTATTTCTAAATATGGAAACTTCCTATAACAGAAAACTTACTAGTTTTGGAAACTTTCTATTTTTAGAAACTTATCTCTTTTAAGAAGTTAATCTATTTTTGGAAACTTTCTATTTTTGGAAACTTTCTATTTTAGGAAACCTGCTATTTTTAGAAAGTTACTTATTATTACACTACAAGTATAATAATACAATGATATCAGTTAATACTTGATCAGGATACTTAAAACACATGATAGGTACAATATAACGTTAAAATCAGTAAAACAAGACATGAACATATGAAACAGGCTAAAACATGATCTTAAACCAGTTGCGTACTCAGTAATCAGAATACTTATACACGTATATTGTTATGTAGCAGTAGTGAGATCGAAGTAGGACTCTCTTCCGTTCGTCTTCTTCGTTCACTGGACACAAGGTACGAATTCTCCGTCCTTTCAGTATGGACATTCTTCCTTATTAGGATTTCCCCGTATGCAGCCAACTGTTTTCCCCAGTATATGTTTTATATGTTTTTGAATTGCTTATGTTTAATTAGAATACCTAAAGCCATATACATGCATGACCAGTTTCACCTAGTTATGGAGGTACCATAACCATAACACTGGAGGCACTAGTGTTATGACTTCACCACGGCAGAGTGATAGCTCGTGGCGTCCCTTTCAGCTTTTGTCCATATTATTATTATCAGGTGGGGCGTATGGGTGCATCCTAGTTTACATTTTTTCAGCAGATTATTCAGTGTGAATGTGGTGTGTGCCTTGCATCCTTCACAAGGAGCTGATCCCTCCTACCCAAAAACCAATATATTAAATTAGAGGCAGCCCCTCTAATTTGCATGACGAGGTCACCCCTCCAAGTATTCATGCACGTTGATATTTCATTACCTATATTGGCTTAACGGTTAACATGTTTAACAATTTTATAAGATAAACATAAGGCTTTTCAAACTATAAAACCAGTTTTATTAGGTTATACTAGGTTTCCAGGACATATACATTTCCGCTGCTACATGTTTTACATGCTTATATTATTCATTCCATGCTTGTATATCCGTGCACTGAGCGTTATGCTCAGCTGTTACTTTCCTTTCCATGTCCCAAAACGACAGGTACCCAAGAACTGACTCGAGCATTTGGAGGACGTGCATAGGATGGAAGCTGCCATAGACTTCTTTTCCTTTTGCCTTCATATATTTATGCTTGTGTAGTCTTTGTTCATTTCATTTACTTTATTTATGTTTTGGGCTTATGTTTGGGAACCGATGTTTGATTCTGGTTTTCCCTATGGTCATGTATGTTTTACTACATATTACCTTGCATGCTTTGATGACACGCCATAATTACGCGTAACGGTCCACTTATCAAAGTGGAGTGTTACAAATCCATTGGTGTCATTTCTCCAATGCTGTAGATGGGGACCTATAGATCAGATATGTTGCCTTCATCGTTGCTTCAGCCTATAATAAATCTAGCAAACCAGACAAAATTAGTAAACACCTAACCTTGTTCAAAAGTTTCATGTTCATATGTTCAACTAGACCATTTAGTTGCGGAGTTCCTACAACCGTCAAATGTCTTGCTCTCCCGCTCTTTTTTCACAAGTTATTAAATTCTTGATTACAAAACTCTATCCATTATTTGTTCGTAGTTTATTGAGTTTTCTTCCTATCTTTTTTTTCCTCCAACTCCTTCCACTCCTCGAACTTGTTGAACGCCACATTATTGTGTCTAAGAAAATGAAACCAACCCCTATTTGAATAATCATCAACAATCGATAAGAAGTACCGACAACCACTCATCAATTCCATTAAGAAGGACCCTAGAGATCCGCATGGACATAGTTTAAATCCCCCTATATTGTGTGATGACCTCGACCAAAACTTACCCTGGTCGATATTCCAAGAACACATTTTTCATATAATTCGAGCTTACCTATACCTTTATTTCCCAGTACCTCTCTTCTTTCAAGTTAATGCAAACCTGCTTCACTAATGTGACCCATGCGTTTATGTCACACACATGCAATACTTTCCTTTCTCTTGTATACCAACACTAGCTTCACCTGATTCAGCTTAGCCATCCAAGGAGTACAAAAATTTCCTTCATAGTTTATGACAAAACCATCAAAGGACCCTTGATCACCTTTACTATTCTATTAGCACTAAATGTGAGCGCCATTTACGAATTTATAATAGATTACTAAATCCGAACACACATGGACTAGACGTGTCAAATGTAGTAAGTTAGAAAGTATCTTAGCTATAAATACCCCCTCCACACTTTCATGGAGGGGTGAGGATTCATTTTTTAAGTGTGTGTTTCTTAATTTTTCTCTCAAGAACACGCATATTCCTTTCTCTTTATCTCTCAAATAAAATGGAAAATTCTCACTTTTATCCTCCCCGACCTTCGGTTCGACCCCATGTTAGTGAATCTTCTATGTTAACATCTTTCATTATGCAACTTCACGGTATAACCCTCTCGATCTAGAGTGACCAAATATATCAAAATTTATTTTCATCTTGGGAATGTAACACACATTCTCAAGCATAAAACTTGAACCATCTTTCATTTTTACTCTCACCTTCCAAGTACCCCTGATGGCACATGCTATATTTTAACCGAGCAAAACCGTACCGTCATCAAGCTCCTTAAAATCAGACAAGAAGTCCTTCCTATTGAAAGTCCCTAATCCTAGCGTGAAATGATAAACTAAGACAATCAACACACGTAATTACTTTTCAAACGTAATACTTATTATTGTATAATAAAGAATTACAAGTGTTATGGATAACACCGTTTGATGACAATGTGTTGTGCAAACTTTGGACAAACAAAACCTAACTTATGAACACAGTCACAACTGTTTGGTTCAATAAGTTATAAAGAGTTAATGTGTGTAATGTGGCAAAGTGAACAACATTAACTCTAGGCTATATATCCTATTTATAGTGGTACGAGGTTGACTCCAAGTACTGGTTGATGGTGACTACACTAAACGGACACTTGTCAGACATCTGTCACAAGATGCTCTTATATTCTTGGTAGTCTGCCACAACGCTTTAGGAAAACAGAGCTGACACAGTTTCCCTTTTCTTCATAGTCTCGTACACACTAAGGTATGTCCAAAGTGTACTGAGCGTTAACAGGATATTGCCACCCTTTGTTAACCCTCAACCCCTCAGAGTCCCTGATACATCTGGCTGTTATCCATCACAGCCAATGAGTATGTCTTCAAGTAATCTTCGACTTCCTTGACAATGTCTCTGACATGGACGCCTCTGAGGTTGCTCACAGAGACTTAGATCTCTGTGAGTCTTTAGATACTTGCCTGCGTCCTAGGCACATGCAAGTTAATATCAAACAGCTTGATTTACGTTTAAATCTATGATACAGGGAATCTAATAAACTTAGATTCCCAACAATCTCCCCTTATTTAAACATAAATACAACTAGATCTAAATAAGTTACAGTAAGTGAGATGATAGCTTCTTCTTACTCATAACAGATCTTAACAAACATACTTCATGATTTTATTATGATTTAAAGAAATTACAAGTACAAAACATAAGTGTAACAAAATATGAAAGTAAAGTTCAGCTGTGAAGGACTTCAATAATCATCATTCTTGATTTTCTCTTCAGCTTCAACTATGACTAGCTATGTCTGTCCTGGCATCTAATTCAGCCTGCAAAGCTTGTGCCAATACCTTGGAATACTCTGTGTTGGTTTTAAGTGCATTTTTAAAACAAAGTAGCTGAATAGTTGATGCTAGTCCCAACTCATCTTCCCTTTGGAACAAATATTGACATCTCATGTTCATGCAGGCCATACCTTTCTCAGGCTCAGTATATGTCTGACCATCAATAGGGCCAACAATCCCATTTGGTAAAACCAAATTTCTGTGCATTCCATCCACTTGAACATCATCAGTTACAAAGGTTTCCTTAATAAATTGAGTCATCCTTCTTCTTTTTCTTTCAGACTTTGGAAGATCTTGTTCAAATAGCTGTGGTGGGGGATCAACCTTGAGCTTGGCTGCAGTTTCCTTAACCTAATTAAACTTAGCTTTAAGAGTCTTAAGAAGTGTAAAATTTGCCTGTGCAGTCTTTTTTCGCACCTAATCCCTTAAGTTCAAACCATTCAGACAGACCAAGTTTCTTTATCTTAAAGTCTTCAAAGAGATCCATGTTGGCCTGTTGATTATCTCTTTACAAAACCATTTGTGGTGTATGAGTAGACTTCTGAATAGTATACTTAAACTTGGTGATTTTTCCAGGCGCATACTTGTTATTAACGCAGGCATCATAGTCAGCTTTTACCTTTTTCAGTGCCTCTGTGTGTTTAACTTCCATTTCCTTTAACCTTTGTCTTTGCTCTTCCCTTTGTTGAGGAGTCATTTTTCTCATAGTTGCCTCATTAAGCTCATTGGCTTTCTTGATTTCATTTAACCTCTTTAATTCAATAGCCTATTTCTCAATTTCTTCAGCTGTTAGAGGGTTCTCATTTGCTGCTTTAAAGGTTGTGAATTGGGATAGTTCAGTGGTTGATCCTCCTGTCTCTAGCATCGCAACTATTTTCTTTAGCTTGGCGTCTGAGTCTACCACAGCTATTTCCTTTCCTTTCTTCGAGATAGAGGATAACACACTTGTGTTCTTCAGCTCTTCAGCTTGTTTGATGAATGCCATCTGAGCTTAGGTTTGTACAGCTTTTGGTTGGGAGCTAACAGTGAACTTGAGTTTCTTGGCAGCTGGTTCACCATCATCCACAGCCTCATTGGTGTTAACCAGAGTCAGAGACTTTGATGAATCAACTACATCCTTTGTCTGTTGCTCCCCCTTAAGTTCATCATCATCATCAGGTACAGTTATTGGAGTGATGACTTGGAGAGGGATGGGTGAAGGGATAGTGTTGTCAGCTGATCATGAGATTTGCTTGGCAGATTCAAGGTTAAGTGCATTTTCCTTATCCCCCTCACGTTCAGCCTGTATTTTCAGACGTTTGGATGAACGTGCCTAAATGTATGCAACAATCTGCTCAACAGAGGCAGCCATTTTTCTTTGCCTGGTTCTTGAAGATCTGGCAATTTTCAACAGTTGGTTGCAATTTCCATTGGTGTTGCGATGAACACGGTCAACTATGAAGTTGGTGTGGCGAACTTGCCTGGATCGTACAGCCTCAAATTCTTTATGCATAGTCAACTCATGAGCAGAGAATAGGTCAGGGACCTCTGTGGCGATGGCATATTTGATACGAGTGGATAGATGGCTAAGTCCTTGGGATACTCCTTTTCGTATGCCATCCAAAATGGGTTCAGTGACAGCATCCTTAACTGCCTGTGTGATAATCTTTTGAAAGTTGACAATGAAGGAGTGCATATTAGAGCCAATGCGATCCAACTTTCGTGACAGGCGTTCAATGTCTAAGGCATGATGTTCAGGCTTTAAACCATGAATGTTCAAACTTTGTTGTGCGAAATCATCCTCTCTTGGCAAGATGTCAAAGTTGGTCTGTTGAGGATGATCAAACAACAAAAATTTGGTTGTCAGATAATAAGCAGGTCTTTGGAACACTGTGGTGACAGAGGTAGTAGAAGTAGGAGTCACTACAGCTTCATTGGGAGGAGGAGTGGTTTCAATAGCTGGTGTGGACACATCGATATCCTTGGGAGGAGACAGAGACTACTGATCATCATCCTCATCATCATCCTCCTCCTCAATCATCCCATCAGGGAGAATCTCATCATCTAGCATTGATTCAGGTTCAGAGAAGCTTTCAATTAAGGCAAGCACATCCTCTTCAACATCAGGCATGGGCTCATCCTCATTTGGCTGATCCTGAGTCATGTTATCAGCTCCTTCGTTTGGCTGAGCCAGAGAGTCTTCATTTGGCTGTACAACATAAGCCTGCAATTTGTTTAAGTTAGTAACAGTGAAATAGATAAGGGAATGGTCTCCTAGTTCGCTGTCCCAGAGAGGCTGAGGATGATTATTCAGCCACTCCAAATGATAAATCCTTGGGAATCTTTTAAGAGTGAAAGTAATGAGGTTAATGGTCGCCATTCGCTGCCCCTAGGAAAGTTGAGTGTGATTATTCAGCCCCCCCCCCCAAAAGGTTGAAACCTTTGGGACTCTTTTATTTGTGAAACATATGTTGTTAAGAATCGCCATTCGTTGCCCCTATGAAGGCTGGGTGTGATTTTTCAGCCCCCCCAAAGGTTAAGAAACCTTTGGGACTCTTTATGTGAAACATATGTGGGTTAGGATCACCTGTTACGCTGCCCCTAGGAAAGCTGGGGGTGATGATTCAGCTCCCCCTGAAAGGATAAATCCTTGGGGATTCTTTTAATTGTGAAAAAGATGTAAGATAAGGTCGT
This sequence comes from Glebionis coronaria, assembly GCA_025667525.1. Lineage (NCBI taxonomy): Eukaryota > Viridiplantae > Streptophyta > Magnoliopsida > Asterales > Asteraceae > Glebionis > Glebionis coronaria. The sequence goes on from CM046880.1 coordinate 478,809,104, forward strand.
CATATATTGCTGTCCCTAGGAAAGCTGAGGATGATTATTCAGCTCCCCCTAAAAGTAAAACTTTTAGGATTCTTTTTCTGAAGGAACCAAGAGGCTGTGTGAGGTACAACTACTCTAGGTTGAGATATATATGTATACAGGTTGTTATTTGCCTGTATACTGTCTAGAGGGTGCAAGGTCATCGGGGTGCTTTATAAACACAAATGAATCACTCCCTGGTGCAAGGACAGAGTGTACAGAAGTCTTATAAGAATTCTAAGTGCATACACAGACTCCTATGGGTCGAGGATAACCCTAACTTCACCACTCTCACCTACATACATTTGAGAGTGGCTGCTTGTGGACCTCTAAAAATGATAAGACTGATTACCTGTGCGATATCAGCGGAATTGGGCCGGTTTCCTGTTGTCTCTGCTGAGATCGAGATGCTAGACTCCTGTTGTTTATCAGCTGAGGTCTCTGTGTCTACAGAAGTCTCTGGATTAGAGGAGGTGGAGAGGTTCACAATCTTCTTAACCCCTGGCCTTTAGAACAGTATGGGTTTTGGAAGAAGTGGTGTTTTGCTTCTTCTTAGACTGTTGGCCAGTTGTTACCTTGGACGACGTGGTGTGTTGCCCAGAGGTAGAGGACGCTGACTTGCCAGACACACCAGCTGTATTCACCTTCTCAGAGGAAGGGAGCAAGGACTTCACAACAGATGGTTGTTTGTTAGCGATGTTCAACATGTGAGCATTAGCTGGCACATCCTCAGGTCCAATCCCTTTGTAAATAGTTCTGGTTATGTGATACGGCTTTAAAGTTGTGAGTTCAAAGTTGTGGTAGTTGTCACCCAACAGGCTTTCAAAGAGAAGAGAAAGAAAGCGGACATAACAAATGTTTTTCTCCCTGACTTGATTGGTTCCCTTAAGTTTTTCGACAAGGTTAGAGAAAAGAATGCTTCCAACATCTACGTCTGTGCCCCATATCAGCCCACAAGCAATGGTTTGATGATTAAACGCCATTTGGTCTTGAGATCCCTGCATACCACCCAGGGATTTGACTATGTGTGTGAAGAGGACACGCCACATAGGGGAGAAATATCTGATCTTCAGAGGAGACTTGGCAACGACTTCAGCAGGGGAAGAGGCTGGGTTAACATCAGAAACATGTTTAAGTGTGGCAAGGGCATCCTTTACAACCTTTTTGTCAACAGCTTTCATGCATTCATCGCCATGTCTTAGCCTAACCATAGTGGAAAAGTCTTTGAGAGAGAAGGCAAAGGGGTGTTCATTGCAAGAAAAATTAAAAGTGATGGTGTCATCAATGACTTCTACAGAATACCAGAATTCCCTAAGGTATGCCTGGTAGAAAACGGATGGGGATTTTTTGAATGCTTCACTAACATCACAATTCTTCATGAAGTTAACCAGATCTGTGTAATTGGAGCCTTGAGCCATCCAATCGAGTTGTTAGAAGCAAGGATGCTCTCATTCAGTTCAAAGTTAACGTTAGAAGCCTTTGGTACTGGGAACGCCATGGATTCGAGGTTGAAGAAGATGAAGATGGTAAGAGGGTTTAGAGAGAGATTTTATAGAGAGAGACGAATTTATGAGAATTGAGAAAAGTGTTAGGTTGAAAGTCCCTAATCCTAGCGTGAAACGATAAACTAAGACAATCAACACACGTAATTACTTTTCAAACGTAATACTTATTATTGTATAATAAAGAATTACAAGTGTTATGGATAACACCGTTTGATGACAATGTGTTGTGCACACTTTGCACAAACAAAACCTAACTTATGAACACAGTCACAGCTGTTTGGTTCAATAAGTTCTAAAGAGTTAATGTGTGTAATGTGGCAAAGTGAACAACATTAACTCTAGGCTACATATCCTATTTATAGTGGTACGAGGTTGACTCCAAGTACTGGTTAATGGTGACTACACTAAACAGACACTTGTCAGACATCTGTCACAAGATGCTCTTCTATTCTTGGTAGTCTGCCACAGCGCTTTAGGAAAACAGAGCTGAAACAATTTCCCTTTTCTTCATAGTCTCGTACACACTAAGGTATGTCCAAAGTGTAGTGAGTGTTAACAGGATATTGCCACCCCTGTTAACCCTCAACCCCTCAGAGTCCCTGATACATCTTGGCTGTTATCCATCACAGCCAATGAGTATGTCTTCAAGTAATCTTCGACTTCCTTGACAATGTCTCTGACATGGACTCCTCTGAGGTTGCTCATAGAGACTTAGATCTCTGTGAGTCTTTCGATACTTGCCTGCCTCCTAGGCACAGGCAAGTTAATATCAAACAGCTTGATTAACGTTTAAATCTATGATACAGGGAATCTAATAAACTTAGATTCCCAACATATGTGTTATGTGATAGGAACACCATACTCCATGATCCACTACCTTTCCTCACTCACCGCCATCAAGAAATCACCACTGTCATAACCCTCATAATGCGCACCAAATCCAGGTTTCACATTCTTCTAGACAAAGCTAATTGATTTCTTCTTGTTTCATTTTGGACACTCTTTGTTAAGGTAATCCTCATAATATCAAACGTAACACATAAGTTTATAAGTTCATTTACCTTTTTACTTTGACCGCGAACTACCACGTCCTTGATAACCCTGATGATCTGATTCCCCCCTTACAAATAACCCATCAGTATCATCATTTGCATCTGTCTTTTTCTTTAACTCCATGAATTGAGGGTAGACAAGACATCTTTTAAAATGAGTGACTCTATTCCATAAAGCAACGTCTCCTTAAAGTTATCATATGAGTATGGTAATGATGAAAGAAGTAACATGAGTGCTTGATCTTCGTTATCAATATCAACGTCTATGTTCGCCAAATCACTGATCAACTTATTAAACTCATCTATATGCTCAAATAATTTTTAATTGAATGCATATAGAAAGTGAACAGCTTCTTATTAAACTAAAATTTATTGGCCAAAGACTTTGTCATATACAAAGTTTTCAACTTTGCCAAATCCTCGCAACAACATTTTCTTTGTTGACTTTCCTTAACGCATTGTTATCCAATCCCAAAAGTAAGGCAATGTGTGCTTTATTATAGACATCTATCTTCAACGATACATCCTTTTGAGTGTTGGTCATGGTTTCTTAGAATGGATCTAACACATCCTCACATCTATGTTGAATTAATAGACACTACATCTTTACACACCACAATTCGAAGTCATTAGACATGTCAAATTTTTAGATGTCAAACTCCGCTATCGACGACATGTTCTTTAACCCTTGTTGCTACCTTCTTGAAAATTGATTTAATTAAAAATCCTAAACCTCGATTACAGCCAAGTAAACCCGATCATAAAATTGAAAACCAAGCAAACCCGATCAATACTTGAACCAAAAGAAACCCTTTTAAGTTATGTCGAGAAATCAACAAACTCTCGCACTTAAAACTAAACAAAAACACAGAACTTAAAATTCGCTTAGATATTAAATAAAACACTTAAACAATTCCCGCTACCTTCTAGTTAATACATATCACGTGCAAACAGAAAATAGCCAATGATTAGTCACCTTTATGTATTATATCCTTGCTTAGTAAGACTAAAATTAGACTCACCGCAAGTTTTAGTGACATGGGATAACCAAGACGTTCCATATTCTCTATGTCGCCCTTCATCTATAAGACGTGGGAGCTCACAGATTGTTCATTTTCATGTTTACAAGAGTGAAAAGCTCATGCAACATCCGAAAGTTCATGATCTGCTTGTTGGCAGAACATAGTCTTTGCTTCATGTTGGATAACATTAGCGCTACAGCCTTCCAGATTTCTGTACAGTTTTGGGGGGAATGGTCATAATCATTAGTCCACCAATTTCCTTTGACCGTTTGACCCAAGTTTTGTGTTTTTCTTGGTCGACAACAAGAACTTGTTGGCCTGTATGAGCAACAGAGAGCTCATGAATAGGCTGCTCAAGGTAAGGCAACAAATCATCGGTCTCTTGCACGATCCGAAGAGCGCGGTACCAATCAACGAAGTTACCTTTAGTCAATTTTATATTCTCAAGGAAGGACTTAGTAACCGAATTGTTTAAGCAAGATGTAGTAATCATCTGCAAAATAAAAGTTTAAATGATTAGTATTTTCGATAATTATATTCTCAAAGAATTAACTACCTAATTAATTAATGATCATAATAAGATCCTACTTGTCCTGCCACTCATTATTAGGAGGTCTGACCAGCTAATAACAAGTGGACAAGAGGTAAGCATCGAGCGTTAATGGTATTACAAGTGCAACTCTTTGTATTATGAGACGATTCATGAAACTATTGTTTTAGAATATTTGAATGGGACGTCTTCGCAACTTTTATGAGTACCAATGTACATCTCAAACAAACTTGTTCTACAACTAATAAATCATGAGCATGTTTCTTCTCATCTTATGTCTCGGGTTCAAGTTTGAACAGGAACTCGATTTAAGACGTACCAATGCAAAGCATGCATAAATTGACATAGATCTTACCTATGGCAAAATTTGTCTTGGGTTGAAATTCACCCTAGGTCTGACCAGATGATAAAAACCAACTGCAAGTGCTCTTAGATCGGATGGCATAGATTTAAAATTCAAAAAAAGGTATCACATAAGTTTGAAAAAGAAATGTCAAATGTGTGTAAAAAGATGCATACATTCATCTTGTAGCACAAGTTAAGAAAATCTTTTTGTTAACTTTAGCTTAGGTGTATTTTTACCGTGGGAAAATATTAAAGAATGATCAAATCCTATATCCCACTCTCCATGTACCCGAAGGTAAAAGTGATTGGGATAATTACCACATACATGCCAAAACATGTATGTGACATGGGAGAAGATTATAGATCACTCAAACCCTAGATGGAACAACCAAGTACACGAGTATAGTAGCAAGATCCATCATTAGTAAAACAAAAAAACTATTGTTTTTATGTATTACAAGATAATTAAATTTACAAATCACGTCTTGAGATGATGGTTTATAAGCCATCATTACGGTATGTAAGCCCAACTCAAGTGATTATATGATTTCACAAAACAATTAGCCTATAATAAAACCAAGTTTCATAATTCGATATCTATATTAATTTTTGTTCCAAAAATATTTTTTTAAGAAATTACACATTGTCGATTCACAAGGAGAAATTAACGTAGTTAATGAGACATATTAGAGCTAGGTTAGATATAAGTATAGATCAATTTTAATGATTACTAGAATGTGGCATAATTATATTTTGCAAGTCATAATAAAAAATATATAAGCACATAAAAAAGAAAGAAATATAGTAGATGTGAAGACAAACTCTATATGAAAGCAATAAATCATATAAGATCTGAAGTCTCAAATGAGTCTTCCCTAATTAGAGAACCAAAAGACTCTCTTAATAACCAAGAGCTGCCACATGCATCAAAGAACTTGACCGGATAAAAGCAATAAAATTTGTTTATTAACCAATTTAATAAACCTACTCAATTTTGTTAGATCTAAATCAAGATTAATAACTTTATGGCAAGAATGCATGTTATTTCGATGATAGTTAAATTAAAACAAAACGAATATTTAAGTGAATCAAGCGTGTTTATCTACATGTAACCCATAAACACCAAACAAACCTGTCTTTGATACCACTGTTGGGACTTAGAACTAGTTAAATCATGTTAACTAAGAGTACACATCAGAATGGATCTAGTTTAGCATTTAGAGTTAACACATAATAAACACAATAAATACTAACCTATTAGTTTAAATAGAAAAAATCAATTAAACGAGTCTTGACCTTTTATCTTGAAACTTAACGGTTAAATTACTGTCTTTATAGGTTGCTCACACACACGTTAAAAGAACACGTTACGATGCTAGTGATTGCTTCACGGTTACTAACAACAAATGTTTTTTTATCTTACTTCAAACATATCCGAATACCGAAGTGGTGTGACGTTCGAGTCATTGAATAAGAGAAAGCAAAAATAAAACCAAAGCAATTAGTATCTATTTAGTTTCTTGTATTATACAAACATCGTACTTATTAAAATGTGCCAACTTTAAACACTTACTAATAATCGTGGGATTTTACCATTGTACTTTCAAATTTGTTCCGACTATACCAATGTAAGTCTGAAATGACTATATTACCCTTAGAAATGACTAATATACCCTTTGAAAAATACGATTCTTCAAAGGTTATATTAGTAATTTTTAACGGTAATATAGTTATTTCAGGCTTATATTGATATAGCCAGAACAAATTTGAAAGTACAATGATAAAGTCCCGAGATTAATTAGTAAGTGTTTAAAGTCGGCACATTTTAATAAGTACGATGATATTTTATAACTATTACCTAACAGTTATATTTATTTGTGTTAGTGCCAATGAGTGCACCAAACCGATATAATACTTGGATATTTTTTCTCTCAATTCGCGAATAAGTGGAAATTATATCATATATATATACTAGTTTTTGTGTCTTTGGTTTAAAAATACGTGTATCATTCTACGAATTGCATGCATCATAGCATTGCATTTAAAATTTTGCATCATGGTGCCTAATACAAGTCCATCCCATATTGCGTTCGCATTATACAGTAATTTACCGTATTTGTGTAATTCTAGCAACGTTCGCAATTGTCACGGTCTAGAATTTAGGCCATTCTAGTCAAAATTAAATTGCATAAAAGATACCTATATATTTTAATAGATGTTTAAAGATACAACTTGTTAAAAGTTGTAAAAAACAAACACAATTACGAAGATATAGTAACTTGTGTTTTGCTAAGTGTTTTATGTCAAGCTTTAATTTTGATTTATTATTATAAAGTTGGGTTATTTGCCTAAATTCAATAGGCTAGCAACTTATTATGTGAATTTATTACATTTACTTGGTACTGGGTAGAATATACTATGTATAAATACTCTTTATACTTTTATTAGTACTAAACTCATCGTGTATAAATTACGCTCACGTTCGCATCACGCATCACGTAATAGCTTTTGAAACTTTTAGCATAATGGATTGTAAAACGCATTTTTAAACTAAATTTGTGTCTTGTGGCAAAAGGAAGGAACAAAACAATAGAAATATTATGTTGTCTTTTATATCTTCAACTCCATTAGCACATCTTGCCAACATGAAATGACAAAATATATGTATTATGTATTCGTATAGATTTTGAGACCAACCGAACATATGTATAGATATATTTAAACTTATCCACTAATTTTATTTAACGCTTATTAATTAGTTTACAGCGTCCAATGATAACCCTAAAAATCGCTAAATATATATCTTTCATGAAATATATCGTATATTTAATAAAATATAAACGATTTACATATATTAAATATAGTAGCATCGTACCTACGTAATGTAACGTCGGGTACTCGATGACTATTTTTTTTCAAACAAATATTATTTTACTCATCATTTGTATTCAAATTAAAGTTAAAGTTATAAAAAAGTTAAATCAAAATATAATAAATTTATTAAAAATGAAAAAACAAAAAATTAATAAAACATATATCAAAATAGATGCCGAATTAAAAAGCGTGAAATTTTGAAAAAAGTGGTGAAATTAGATTATAGAAAATAAATAGATAAACAATATTTCAATTAAATAATTTTTTTGAATAATTTGTTATAAAAGTTGTTAGAAAAGTTTATTAAAAAAATGGACGGATAAGATCAAATTAACAAAATATAATCTAATCACTTAAATTTTTTTTAGGGCTAGGTTTTTAATTTTAGGTTTGGTATTAAAATCGAACTTAAAATTAGAGATAGCCTTTTATCTTATCTAACTATCTTGTTATATTTTATCTTATTATATTGTAAAACACTTGATACATTTGTATTTTTAGAAAGTTTAAAAATTAAAACATTTTAAGTTGACTTTTATAGAAACATTCATTTTGTAATTAACCACTATATCTTTTTATAACAATTTTTTTAACATAACTCTTATCTTTAAAATTGAAATATTTCTAGTTCTAATTATTTTTTTATAATCTAATTTCACTATATTTTTTAAAATTTTATCATCTTTGATTCAATATTATTTTAATATATTTTAATTAATTTTTAGTTTTTCTTATTTTTTTAATGCTTATTTTATTTCAATTCAATTTCTTTTATAATTGAAAGTCCCTAATCAATGCAAGAAACCCTAATCTTAACTTAATCAACACAAGGTATTACTTTTCAAACGTAATCTTATTATTGTATAATAAAGAATTACATGTGTTATGGATAACACAGTTTGATGACAATGTGTTGTGCACACTTTGAACAACAATAAACCCTAACTTATGAATACAGTCGTAGCGGTCTGATTCACTAAGTTATATGCACTAATGTTCTTAATATCTCAAAGTGTTGAGCATTAATGCATGGATACACATCCTATTTATAGTGTTACGAGTTTGACTTAAACAGTACTTGATGTCGACTACACAAGCTTTTACAAGTTCCCACATCAGTCACATGATGTCCTTCTATTCTTGATAGTCTTCCATTATGCTTTAAGGAACAGTTGTCAAAAACAGTTTCCTTATTCTTCATAGTCTCGAACACACAAATGGCATGTCCAAAGTGTGCTGAGAGTTATCAGGGTATTGCCACCCCTGTTAACTCTCAACCCCTCAGAGTCCCTGATACATCTTGGCTGTTATCCATCACAGCCAATGAGTATGTCTTCAGGTAATCTTCGACTTCCCTGACAATGTCTCTGACATGGACTCCTCTGAGGTTGCTCACAGAGACTTGGATCTCTGTGAGTCTTGCGAAACTTGCCTGCCTCCTAGGCACAGGCAAGGGACTATCTAACAGCCTAATTATGTTTAAATTAATGATCAGGGAATCTAACAAGTTTAGATTCCCAACAATCTCCCCCTATTTAAACATAAATAATGCTAGATCTAACTAAGTTAAGGTAAGTGAGTTTAACAGCTTCTTCTTACACATAATAGATCTAAACAAACATACCTCATGATTTTATTAAGACTTAAAGAAAATTACAAGTGCATTACATAAGTAAAATAAAAGATGAAGGTAAAAGGGCTGTGAACATCTTCAATAGTCATCATTTTTTATTCTTTCTTCAGCTTCAGCCAAGTCTAATCTGTTATCAATTTCATCCTGCAAAGTCTTTGCAAACTTCTTGGAATACTCTGTGTTGATCTTGAGACACTTCTTGTGACAGAGTAGCTGAATAGTTGAAGCCAAGCACAACTCATCTTCCCTCTGAAAAGCATACTGGCAAGCCTTGTTCATGAATGTCATTCCTCTTTCAGGCTCTGTGTATGTCTGACCATCAACAGGGCCAACAATACCATTTGGGAGGATCAAATCCCTGTACATACCATCCACATGAACATATTCAGTAACAAAAGTTTCATCAACAATTTGTGAAATTCTTCTCCTTTTGTTGCCTGTCTTTCGGGGTTCTTGTTCAAAAAGCTGTGGTGGGGGATCAATCTTGAGTTTGGCTGCTGTTTCCTTGATCCAGTTAAACTTGGCCTTAAGAGTTTTAAGCAGAAGGAAATTTGCCTGTCCAGACTTTTTGGCAGCTAAGGCTTCGAGTTCGAACCATTCTGATAACCCAAGTGTCTTTAACCTGAATTTGTCAAACACATCCATATTTCTCTGTTGATTTGCCCTCCATAAGATCATCTGTGGGGTGTTTGTGGATTTATGAATGGTGTATTTGAACTTGGTTATCTTGCCAGCAGCATATCTGTTGTTCACGCAGGCATCATAGTCAGCTTTGACTTTCCTTAAAGCCTCAGCGCGTTTTGTTTCCATTTCCCTCAACCTTTGTTTTTGTTTTTCCCTTTCAGGTGGTGTCATCTTCCTCAGAGTAGCTTCATTTAATTCTTTGGCTGTCTTGAGCTCATTTAGTCTTTTGAATTCTTCAGCCTGTTGCTCTATTTCTTCAGGGGTCAAAGGAATCTCATCGGAAGGTGTAAAGGTTGAGAATTGGGAAAGGTCTGTGGTGGATCCTCCTGTCTCTAGCATCGCAGCTATCTTCTTAAGTTTGGTGTCAGTATCAACCAACACTATCTCCTTTCCTTTCTTCGAGACAGAGGAGTCCACACTTATGTTTTTCAAAACATCAGCTCTTTTGATAAACGCTGTCTGAGCCTGAGTTTGAATAGCTTTGGGGAGAGAGCTAACAGTGAATTTTAATTTCTTGGCCGCTGGCTCATCATCATCCTCAGGCTTGCTGATGTTAACCAAGATCAGAGACTTTGATGAGTCAGCTCCATCTTGAGTTTGTTGCTCCCCTTGAGTATCATCCTCATCATCAAGTATTATAACAGGTGTGATGACTTTGGAGAGGAACATGTGTAGTTGAGGGATTAGCTGATGATGAGCCTTGTTCAGCAGATGCAAGGCTGAGTGTAGTATTCTTCTCCCCCTCACGTTTATCCTTACTTCGCAGATGCTTGGATGAACGTGCCTGAAAACGTCTTGCAATCTGCTCCACAGAGGCAGCCATGGCATGTTGTCTTTTTCTTGAAGCCCTGGCAATCTTTAGCAAGAGGTTGGCATTTGCATTAGTATTTGCCTGAACACGCCTGACAATAAAGTTAGCATGGTTGTATTGCCTGGTGCGAACAGCATTAAAGTGCATGTGCATGGTGTGTTCATGTTCATGGAACATGGCAGGGACGGCTGAGTCAATAGCATCCTTTATTCTTGTTGAAAGATGACCGAGTCCCTGGGCCACACCTTTTCTTGCACCATCCTGAATTGGCTCAGTGACAGCCTCAGTCACAGCCTTTTTGATGATGCCTGGAAATGTCACAGTAAAGTTGTGCATCTCAGACTTGATCACATCCAGCTTCCTTGATAAGCGCTCAATATCAGATTGATGATGGACTGGCTGAAGATTCTTGATATTGAGGCTTTGCTGAGCATAGTCATCCCCCCTTGGTATTAAGTCAAAGTTGGTCTGGGCAGGATGATCAAACATGAGAAATTCTGCTGTTGGATCATAAGTTGGTCTTTGGAAGACTGTTGTTGCTGAGGTAGCAGAGTTTGGAGTATCAACAGCTTCCTTGAGAGGAGAAGTCTTGTCACCAGCTGGTGTAGACACAGCTATTTCTTTAGGAGGAGAGACAGACAGCTGGTCTTCCTCATCTTCTTCATCCTCTTCATCGAACATTCCCTCAGGGAATTCATCTTCAGGCATTTGCTCAATATCAGAGACATAATCCTCTAATGAGAGCATTTCTTCATCAGCATTTATCACAGGCTCTTCATCATTTGGTTTGTCCTGAGTTATTGTATCAGCCTCCTTTTCTTGTTGTACCTGAGATTCGATGACTGGCTGTATAATTTCAGCCTGCAAATTTGTTGTAATTAGTAACAGGGAAAAATATAAGGGGAATGGTCGCCATTTCGTTGTCCCAGAGAGGTTGAGGGTGATTACTCAGCCACTCCAAAGGATAAATCCTTGGGATTCTTTTAAGTGTGAATAAAGTGTGGTTAATGATCTCCATTCGCTGCCCCTAGGAAAGCTGAGTGTGATTATTCAGCCCCCCCAAAAGGTAAAAACCTTTGGGACTCTTTTGATTGTGAAACATATGTTGTTTATGGATCGCCAGTCGCTGCCCCTAGGAAAGCTGAGTGTGATTATTCAGCCCCCTCAAAAGGTTAAAACCTTTGGGACTCTTTTAAGAGTGAAACATATGTTGTTGTAGGTCGCCTGTTACGTTGCCCCTAGGAAAGCTGAGGGTGATGATTCAGCTCCTCCTGAAAGGATAAATCCTTTGGGACTCTTTTAAGGAGGGAACCAAGAGGCTGTGTGAAGTACAGCTGATCAAGGTTGAGACATTAGTGTATTCAGGTTGTTGTTAGCCTGAATACTGTCTAGAGGGTGCAGGGTCATCGGGGTGCTTTATAAACACAAATGAATCATTCCCTGGTGCAAAGACAGGGTGTACAGAAGTCTTAAAGTATTCTAAGTGTATTGACAGACTTCTATGGGTCGAGGATTACCCTAACTTCACCACTCTCTCCTACAGACAAACGAGAGTGGCTGCTTGTGAACCTCTAAAAAAGTACACTGATTACCTGTGAGATATCAGCTTGATCAGGCTGGTTTCCTGTTGTCTCAGCTGACTTAGAGACACTAGACGCCTGTTGTTTGTCAGCCAAAGAATCCGAATCCACAAGAGTATATGGACCAGAGGAGGTGTCAGTCTTCTTTTCCTTGGCCTTAGTAACAGCTTTGAAGTGGGAAGAAGAGGGGATTTTCTTCTTCTTAGGCTGTTGGCCAGATGAAGCCTTGGACTTAGTAGTGTGTTGCCCAGAGGTCAAAGACATAGACTTGCCAGCAACACTAGAAGTATTCACCTTCTCAGAGGAAGGGAGCAAAGGCTTCTCAGCGTTTGGTACTTGGTTGGCCACGTTCAGCATATGAGCGGTGACAGGGATATCGTCAGCTCCTATTTCCTTGTAGATGGCGCCTGTGATGCGATAGGGCTTAAGAGCAGTCAAGGCCTTGTTGTGGTAGTTATCTCCCAGCAGACTTTCAAAGATCAGGGACAGGAAGCGCACATAATAGATATTCTTTTCCCTGACCTGATTCCTTCCCTTCAGCTGTTCTACCAAGTTTGAGAATAGAATGCTTCCAACGTCAACATCAGCTCCCCAGATTAATCCATAAGCAATAGCCTGATGATTGAACGACATCTGATCCTGTGATCCCTGCATTCCTCCCAGGGACTTCACAATGTGGGTGAAGAGGACACGCCACATAGGAGTGAAATACTTAATCTTCAGAGGGGATTTGGCGAGGACCTCAGCTGGTGTAAGGGCAGGGTTAACGTCATGGCAAGGGTTGAGTGTGGCCAGGGCTTCCTTGACAGCCTTTTTGTCAACTACCTTCAGGCATTCATCTCCATGCTTTAATCCGGCCACACTTGAAAAGTCTTTAAGGGAGAAGGCAAAAGGGTGTTCATTGCAAGAAAGGCTAAAGGTTATGGTGTCTTCTACCACTTCAGCAGAATACCAGAATTCCCTAAGGTATTCTTGGTAAAAGGTGGATGGTGTTTTGGTGAAGGCTTCATTTAGGTCACAATTCTGCATGAAATTTACCAGATCTGAGTAGGTGTTGTTTGGTGCCTTAATCCATCCAATGGCGTTGTTGGATGCGAGGATGCTCTCGTTGATCTCGAAGTTAACATTTGAGGCTTTGGGAACTAAAAACGCCATGGATTTGAGGTTGAAGGTGAGCGAAAATGGCGGATGGTTAAGAGAGATAAGAACTTAGAGAGAAGTAGATTTTAGAATGGTGGTGAGTGAGAAGAGAAAGGAGACAATATATATTCAAACTTAAGTGAACAGTTATTCAACCGTATTAAATGCAAGGTGCGAAAATGACTGCTCAAGTGGGTCCCCTTGACCTTTCAAAAAGTTTGTCTCCTCGCTATCCGAAAAATAAATGATTAAATATTTGAGAATGTTTTTTGCATTTACTTGGAAAGTAACTACCTAGTTTCATGTGAAAAACATTTAATATAGAATCAATCATTTAATGAACACATTTAATATCAAGCCACATGCTTTGAGATATTGAGCATCCCTAGCTCAGCAACTAGTCTGTTGAACGAAGGTTCAGCGAAAGGCTTTGTAAAGATATCAGCTAGTTGCAGCTCTGTGGGAACAAAATGCAGCTCAATATCTCCCTTCATTATATGATCCCTGATAAAATGATACCTGATATCAATGTGTTTGGTACGAGAGTGAAGAACAGGGTTGTTGGATATGGCAATGGCGCTGGTGTTGTCACAAAAGATTGGCACTTTGTCATACAAGATTTCATAGTCAGCCAATTGACTTTTCATCCAGAGCACCTGAGCACAACAACTGGTTGCAGCGACATATTCTGCTTCAGCTGAAGACATAGCCACAGAGTGTTGCTTCTTAGCACTCCATCCAACCAATTTTCCTCCTAGGATTTGAAGCTGCCTGAAGTGCTTTTCCTGTCAATACAGCATCCAGCATAGTCTGAATCTGAATAGGCCTTGAGATCAAAGCCTGATTCCTTTGGATACCATAGACCTAGGGAAGGTGTTCCTTTGAGATACCTGAAAATTCTCTTAACAGCCACTAGATGGGATTCTTTTGGGTTAGCTTGGTACCTTGCACAGAGACATGTGGAGAATTGGATATCTGGACGACTAGTTGTTAGATACATCAGTGACCCAATCATGCCTCTATATAAAGTCTCATTGACAGAGACCCCTGACTCATCAGGGCCCAAGTTGTTGGGTGGAAGCATGGGACATTTCACTGATGCACAATCAGCTAAGTCATATTTTTTAAGTAAATCCTTAACATACTTTTCTTGACAAATTGAAATTCCCTTAGGACATTGTTTAATTTGAAAACCCAAAAAGTAAGTTAATTCACCCATCATACTCATCTCATATTTCTTGGTCATTAATTTAGCAAAACGTTTACTAAGATTGACATTTGTTGACCCAAAGATGATATCATCCACATAAATTTGCACAATGATGAAATCACTCTTGTCCTTGAAGGTAAAGAGTGTTTTATCAATAGAACCCCTGATAAATTTATTTTCAGTTAAGAAATTTGAAAGAGTTTCATACCATGCTCTTGGAGCCTGTTTCAGACCATACATTGCCTTGTGAAGTCTGTACACATGGTTGGGAAACTCGCTGTTCTCAAATCCTTCAGGTTGAGCAACATACACTTCCTCAGCCAAATCACCATTAAGGAAGGCACTCTTAACGTCCATCTGATACACAGTGATGTTCATATAGGCAGCATAAGCAAGAAAGATTCTGATGGCCTCAAGTCTAGCAACAGGTGCAAATGTTTCATCATAATCAATTCCTTCAGTCTGAGAGAACCCCTGAGCTACCAGTCTGGCCTTGTTCATGATGATGTTCCCAATTTCATCCATCTTATTTCTATAGATCCATCTAGTGCCTGTGATATTCTTTCCAGGTGGAGCTGGCACTAGTGTCCATACTTTGTTCCTTTTGAACTGATTGATTTCTTCTTGCATAGCAGCTACCCATCCTTCTTCTACCAGAGCCTCAGCTACTCTTTTAGGTTCAATTTGTGAAAGAAATTCAGCAAATAGACATTCATTGGCTGAGGCTGACTCTGAGTCTTGGATTCTCTATCTGGTTGTGACCCCTGCATTTGGTTCCCCAATAATATTGACAAGAAGTATGTGTTGATCTCTTGACCACTTATTTTGAGGAGCTGGGGATTCAAGGACAGGGGTACTTGAGGGCACAGCTGATGCAAGTTGAGTCTCATCCTGCTGACTAGGAGGGCTTTCTTCAAAGACTACTTCAGTGTCAGAGTCTTCTTCAGCCATTTCAAGGGAAGCTATTTCATTATCAGCAGGAGAATCTTCAGGGATTTGAAGAATTGGTGAGTCATCAATATCATGAGAAGGACCATCAGAGATTTGAGGTTCTTCTTCATCAAGTTCCTGAGAGGTAGGAACTTCTATGTTGTGAGTAGACAGAGGGTCAAAAGCAGGGACATAAGGAGTGAGAGTGTTGGAGTGATGATGACTGGTAGGTCTGGGTTCTGTGAACTCATCACTTGGGAAAGAAATATTTTCATTAAAATCTATTTCATCACCCTCTGTTCCTGTTCTCTGTATGACTTCATCATCTTCATTGAATCTGACATGGAATGTTTCTTCTACTTCTTGTCTTCTGATGTTGAATACTCTGAAGGCTTTGGTTGTTGGAGAGTATCCCAAAAAGAAACCATCATCAGCTTTTTCATCAAACTTTCCAAGTTTATCCTTGTAGTTATAAATAAACACAGGGCATCCAAACACATGAAAATAGCTGACGTCTGGAGATCTTTTTTTGAAAACTTCATAGGAGGTTTTACCATGTCTTTTGACAATGATTGATCTGTTTTGAGTGTAGCAGGCAGTGTGAACAGCTTCTCCCCAAAATTGCTTTGGTAAGGCTGCACCATTTAACATAGTTCTTGCTGCTTCAATCAAAGTCATGTTTCTTCTTTCAGCCACACCATTTTGTTCAGGAGTGCCAGCTGAAGAGAAGTTCTGAGAAATCCCTTTTTCATCACAAAATGATTCAAGTTGATGATTCTTGAATTCTGTACCATTATCACTTCTTAGAGCTTTGACTCTAACATCATTCATATTTTCAACCTGTCTGATGAAGGACATGATGGTTTCAGCTGCATCACTTTTCCTTCTGAGGAAGAACACCCATGTATATCTTGAAAATTCATCAACTATGACCAAGGTGTATTTGTTGTGATTAATGGTTTGAGGTTTGACAGGCCCAAACAAATCCATGTGAAGGAGATGTAAGCACTTGTCAATAGAGAATGATTGCCTAGTCTTGAATGAAGACCTGTGATGTTTTCCTTTGACACAGGCAGAACAAGTTTTGTCTTTGGAAAACATTACTGAAGGTAGACCAGCAACCAAGTTTTGAGTGGCTATCTTATTGATGTTCTTGAAGTTGAGATGAGACAGTCTTTTGTGCCACAGCCAGTTGACACTTTCAGAGGCTTTGGCAAGAAAACAATTTGAGCTGTCTTCAGAGCACACAGCCATGTTGATGACATAAACATCTCTCCTTCTAGGTGCAATCAGCACAACATCATTGTTTTTGTTGAATATGGTTCCCTGAGTCTTAGTAAACAAAACCTTATAGTCAGCATCACACAATTGGCTGATGCTAATGAGATTGTGTTTAAGACCATTCACATATGCAACCCTGGTAAATGTAATCCCATTGCAGTTCACTGAGCCATATCCTTCTGTGTCACCTGAAGAGTTATATCCAAACACCACTTTAGGACCTGGCTCCTTTGAGTATCTGTGCAGGTATTGTTGAATCCCTGTCATGTGTCTAGAACAGCCACTATCTAGATACCATACCGATTCCTTGAGATATTTCTACACAGATACATAGAAACAGATTAGTTCCTATGGTGAACCCACTTTCCAGTGGGTTCCCTGAATTGCTTATTAGCAACTCTTGTGTTCCTGAAAAACTTTTGGCGTTGGGATGGACAGTTCATTGTTTCATGGTTATAACTCCCACAGATATCACACCCAGGGAAGTCACCACACTCGTCTGAGTGATGGTCTGTGAACCCACATAATTTACAGGGAGGATAAGGTTTGTAATTTCCCTGTGGCCTTTTGGAACTCTGTGGTCTGTCCCTAGAGGGTGTCTGAGCTCTTTTAGCTGCCATGTGTCTGTCATGATCTAAGGTCGAATGGTGAGAATTTTTACATACATTGCAATAAGGTTTGATTAACCTTTCCCCTTTGGGTTCACCTAGGACTGACTTAGGTTCATGAGAAGTAGAGCATTCAGCGGAAGGCTTAATGTGTTGTTTCAAGAGTTCTACTTCTTTCATAATAGACAACAGCCGATCTTCAGTGGTAGGTTCAACCTTATTCACAGCTTTAGTAGTAACAGGCTTAAAAGCTACTTGTTTACCAGTTTGTTTAGCAGGCACATGAAAAACTTTAGCTGGAGGATTCTTAATATCTGTCCTAAGTTCATCCTTAGCAGATCTAGAAGAACTGCTAGGTTCAACTCCAGAGAGTTTGGGCAAAGGTGGTAGCTCAACCACATCTTCAGAGACAGGGTCATTTGTCAAAGAGGTATCTGACATATGAATAGTCTCTGTAGATTTAAAGACAATGTCTGTGGGTTTGGTGAGAATCCTCAGCTTATTTTTCTTAGCAGATATATCCCTTTTTAAGTCAGCAGGCACTTCATCCTTAAGCAATTCATCAATAGTAAACCTAGCACACAGGCATTTTTCAATAATCTTGTTCAATTCAGAGACTTGATCATTTAAAGCTATGTTTTTCAAGGTTAATCTAGCTACTTCATTTTGCAGGGATATTTTCTCTAAATTAACCCGCCTGAGAGTTTCACATTCAGCCTTAGCATTTATCATTTCAGATTTAACAGAGTGAAACTTATCAAGTAGGTTCTTTCTTTGTTCCTCAACAAAGTGTAAATCAACAATGGTGTAATCAAGGACATGCTTACGTTCATCACTATCAGACATAGATAAGAGCCTGTGTACCTTTTTCATTGTGATGTCAACCCATTGTCCTGATCTAGCATCACCTTTTCCAACAGCTGGTTCATCCTCATCTATCGCCATAAAAGCCCTGACTCTTGTGGTGTCTTCTTCATCTGAAGTCAGTGGTTCATCATTCCAATCATAAGTTTCAGCAACCAACCCTTTCTCTGTCTTTTTCTCACCGCCTTTCTTTTTGGACAGAGCTTCAATCTTCAAATTCATTTGTTCTAACTCAGCTTTAAGTGCCTTGTACTTATTTTTGTAATCTTTCTTCTCAGTGTCTGAAGAATTTGATTGAGATGAGTTGTTATGTTGTTTGAACTTGTAGGGTTTGGATGAAGATGATGGATAAGAGGGTGAGGATGTCTTGGTAGAAGGACAATCTTTTTGATAATGTCCAAGCTTTCCACAGGCAAAACATGTTTCTTTTGACCTGTCAGTTGGTTTACTAGCTGATCCTACTCTTCCAGATCTTTTGTAGTATCTTCTTTGGTTGGCTAGCAACGCTCTTTCATGGAACTCTGCATTGAGGTCTGACAAGAACTCTTGGCTGCTACGGGTATCTTCTTCAATATCAGAATCGCTGTCATGAGGATGTGTTGCAGAGATCAAAGCTTTGGAAGATGCTCCTTGGACTACAAATCTTTCAGTCTCTGATTTGTAGATAGTATCGATCAGCCCTTCTTCATAATTGTACTTACCATAGAGCTGAGCAAGGGTATCATTTTTGATTGAGTTGTTAGCTCTCTGAGTCTGATTCATGCTCAGCCACTTTCTTGGAAGGCTGTTGACAAAAGTAGCATTGATCTCAGCTTGACCAATAGTGACATCATTCATAGCCAGGTCATTTAGAAGAATCTTCAGCCTAGTATAGGTTTGCTGAACCTTTTCACCTTCAAGTGACTTAAAGGCATTAAACTGAAGTCTGAGTGCCTGAATCTTTGTCTCTCTTGTTTCAGAGGGTCCTTCATGGCCAAGAATGAGGTCTGTCCACATTTGTTTAGCTGTGGGACACTGAATGACAGACTTCATGATATGCTTGGGAAGACAGGAAATTATGATGCTTTTGAGACGTTTATCTTGGTTTGCTAATTTCCTATCAGCTGGAGTCCATTGTTTGAGAGGTTTGGGAAGAGGGTTTTCTTCAGTGGATGTAAGCACCATGGGAATATATGGACCATTTTCTAAAATTTCTAAGAGAAAAGGTTCAAGCCCATCAAGGTATACAAGAAATTGACTCTTCCAACTGGCAAAGTCTTCTTCATCAAAGACTGGTACACTGGTTACGTGTGATCCACCTCTTGAGTCAAGAAGTTGGGGTAGATCATCGTCATTGGCTGGAGGGTTAAGTCTTGGTGAAGATGGGTTTGTGGAAGGTGATTGTGAGTTAGAAGTTTCCGGCATGGTGGATCTTGATTATAAAACTGAGAACGATGTTTCTTGAAGGTTTTAAAATCAAACACCGCTCTAATACCAATTGAAAGTCCCTAATCAATGCAAGAAACCCTAATCTTAACTTAATCAACACAAGGTATTACTTTTCAAACGTAATCTTATTATTGTATAATAAAGAATTACATGTGTTATGGATAACACAGTTTGATGACAATGTGTTGTGCACACTTTGAACAACAATAAACCCTAACTTATGAATACAGTCGTAGCTGTTTGATTCACTAAGTTATATGCACTAATGTTCTTAATATCTCAAAGTGTTGAGCATTAATGCATGGATACACATCCTATTTATAGTGTTACGAGTTTGACTTAAACAGTACTTGATGTCGACTACACAAGCTTTTATAAGTTCCCACATCAGTCACATGATGTCCTTCTATTCTTGATAGTCTTCCATTATGCTTTAAGGAACAGTTGTCAAAAACAGTTTCCTTATTCTTCATAGTCTCGAACACACAAATGGCATGTCCAAAGTGTGCTGAGAGTTATCAGGGTATTGCCACCCCTGTTAACTCTCAACCCCTCAGAGTCCCTGATACATCTTGGTTGTTATCCATCACAACCAATGAGTATGTCTTCAGGTAATCTTCGACTTCCCTGACAATGTCTCTGACATGGACTCCTCTGAGGTTGCTCACAGAAACTTGGATCTCTGTGAGTCTTGCGAAACTTGCCTGCCTCCTAGGCACAGGCAAGGGACTATCTAACAGCCTAATTATGTTTAAATCAATAATCAGGGAATCTAACAAGTTTAGATTCCCAACAATAATATTAATATTTAAATACAAATTTAACGAGAAGAGTGTACAAATCATCATCGCCACTAAATAAATACATGCGCATTACACGAGTACAAAATAACATAAAATAAAAATTTGTAGAAACGAAAATATCTAAATCTTGATATTATGTTACATTGAAATTATGTTTTGTTTAAGAAAAAACATGGTCCCAAAATACGATACTACCCGTTAATAGGGTTATAAACGAGTCGAGCTTTTAACGAGCTACTCGAGCTCGAGCTCGTTTAACTCGAGTTCGAACTTAATACTCTCGAGCTCGAGTCAATCTCGAACAAATATTTGTGTTCGTTTAATTTGGCGAGCCGAGCTTTGAAAAATAATATTAAGTTCGGCTCGTTCGAAAACTCGTTTAATTGTCTCGAGCCGAGCGAGCTTAACGAGCCGAACAAGCTATTCGAGCTTAACGAGCCGAACGAGCTATTCGAGCTTAATGATAAATCTATAAATATATATGTTATATACACCTTAGCTTACTCATTAAGTATTAATATCATTTTAATAATCATAAACGAGCTTTCGAGCTCGAGCTTGAGTTAATAAACGAGTCTATCCAACTATATTTATAATAGAAGTTAGTCTAAACAAAAGTTAAAAATCGTAAACGAGCTTCGAGCTCGAGCTCGAACAACAAAAAAATATTCGAGTTCGAGCTCGAGCCAAATTATAAAGTTTTATTCGAGCTCGAACCGAGCTCGAGCCAGGCAGTTAATAAACAAGCCTAAACAAGCCTGGCTCGTTTAGGCCAAAACTCGACTCTGCTCGAATCGTTTACACCCCTACCCGTTAACCAGATAACCTTTGCTTGAAAACAAAAGCCACACTCACCGTCTTCAACAACCGGAAATGCTACTAACTTCACCACCACTAACCGCCGTCAGTATCACCGGCACTCAGTTAACCCGTCACCCAAACACCTTTTTCTTCAATCCATGGTAACTTTTTTTTTTAGTTTTTAGTAATACTTCAGCTACTAGTCGTTAGTTAGTACAATACTACATTTTGTATAGTCATTTCTTTTTTAAGTTTAGGGGGGTGTTTGTTTAAGCTTATATGTGGGCTTTTCAGCTTTTTTCATCTCGGCTTATATATCATAAGCCTCCCATTTTCCGGACTATTTTGAGACTTGTGGATTATATAAAGTTTGTTATATTTGTCTCAAAATAAGCCGGAAAACTGGGGCTCGTGAAAACTTACCGAACACCCCATTAGTTTGTAGCTAGTAAACAACCTTGACTTTGCTCGGTTTGAGTCCGTGTGGGGTGAGTTTAACCCCGTGGATTTGTCGGCAAAAAGTCCAGAGACCGTGGTTATTAAAAAAAAAAACATTGAAGATAAACATAATTTGATTTGTGAGAATCTTGACAATAGAAGTTGAAGTTGTCAAATTTAAGTTATTTGTTGTGTACTATAAACTATTGAAATTGTCTTGTTTAGAAATTACATTTTACATAGTAATGTTGATACGCGGTTGATTTAGATAGATATGTAAGTTGTTTGCTTTGCCTATCATTTCCGGACATTATAAATGTGTCATTAAATTTCTTTATGATTATTTGTCCTTGGGGCGAACCACTACCAAAGTGACCTAGTGGTTAGGCTCCTGATCTCCCCACGAGAGGTCCCGGGTTCAAACCTCACTAGGTAGACATTTGGGGGTGGGATACCCCAGTGGCCACGTATATCTGAGTCAAAAAGACTCGTCCTCCCCGGGTTGAACCTCATGCATTTACCCATATATTGTCATTGGGGCGGGCATGTGGACCAGCACTGCCAGATGCTGATTATCAATGTTTTGCAAATTGTTTATGAGAATTACATATAGGATGATGCTAATTGGGACAGTTAGTTTTGTAAATGACTACCTTTTGTATGTACGCTTGAATCCACAAAGTTAAGTTACACAGTGTTGGTAACTACTGTGATTGTTTTCGTAAAACAACTATTTGGAAATGTTCTGGAATTGATGTGCATGTATATGATTACACTAACTCATTATGACATTGGCAATTTGATAGTAAATTCATAGAAACTATGGAACACAGCATTTACGTGATTGACTTATATTTAGGAAGATTATGAACTAGTCGAGAAAATGATTGATAACAAACTTAATAAAAAATGATTCGTCACATTATTTTTGGAAAACTCTAGTTAATACTTAGCTGATAAGTGGTGCTAAGCCGGAATTTTGGACTCATAAATTAGTTTTAGAGAGGAAAAAAGTTCAGGCTTTTGGAGATGTTTCCTGAAAATTTCTTCTATACTGGTTCAATTGTAGGAACACTATTACAAGAAAGAATAGGTTGACGAAGAACAGGATTAGAGCTTCTGCAGGGGAGTTATCAGGTCCTGTGCTACAGCCAAAGCCTCGCCCTCAGCTATATCATCCGTCTGAAGACATTTCGGATTGTGAAGAATCTGACGAGAATGGGGACGCGATACTTAGACCTGCTGAAACTAGCAGGACTATAATTGAGGTAATTATCAAACATTTAGAAAAAAAAAATTGTTTAATGCTGGTCATAAGTAAAGCCGTCTACTTTGACATTGTTATATGTGCTGTGTAATATATTTAAGTTAAAGATAGACAGAAACTTTTATTTGATGTGGTGTGTGCACTTAAACTGATATGCAACACGTTTCATGTCACTATCAATATTCAATACCATATAAACCTTTGATCAATATGTAATGGGCAGGGGCGGACTTACCTTATGGGTTTGAGGTGGCGGCGCCCCCATGGCTATACAAAAATGATGAGATTACAGTGTAATTTTTTTCGATTTTGAGCGTTTTTTAAATGCCTCCACTCACACATTGAAGTCCAACAATTAACACTCTAAAACTTAAAAGTCCTCCATTTATAAGTTACAATACTCGATTTTCTAATTTCTATTCATATTTGTTCATTTTGCTAAAGTTTAAATCTGTTTGTGATTTCAGGAATTTTTTAGTTGACATGAGGAAAAAAAGGAAAAGAATTTGCGTATCAAATATCTTGAAAAGCATCTAATAATAAGCATCTTACTTGCAATTATTTTTAATTTCCCTAAATAATAAGCATTGAATAGTATACGTTTCCCTGAACAATATCTTCTCATGTTCGTTAGTGATTGCTAGTGTTTCAAGCTGCTATCTTCCTGTATTATCATTTTCCAATGTTTTTGATGAAGCGAATAGTAGAATATGGAGAACATTCTTTTCGTTATTTGATACTATTATTGCTTTGTTTGTTTGTATATTTTAATTAGATTTCAAACAGAGTAGTTTCTAGTATATCGTTAAATATATACAATTGTAATTTCTTAAAGTTCTTAACTGAAAACGGACCGTGTGTATTGATCATAAGATGATATATTCAGGCGAACAGCAAAGGATTGCTCATGTTCTCAGGTCTAGTGAGTGATGGAGTCTATGAGAATATTTTCTTGCCTGATTTACCTTATGTCAAGGGTGAAAATGGAGGTCAGTTTTCGTCTTTTCGAGTTGAATTTCCTACCGTCATATGTTAGCCTTTCAGTACAAGTTCATTAGTTGTCTCAGTTATGTTCTGGTTTACATTTTCAGATATATATTTCCAAGTGAAAAATGATGAAGATGTTCTAGAAACTCTTGCTTCTGGGGATAACCTTGTGGTAAGGATTAATGGATTATGGTTTCTGGCTTATCATCTTACTGTCGTCATAATTTGTACCCTTTTGCTGGAAAACATCTATGCGGTGTTTGGATGTGCGTTTACAAAACGATTGTCTGATATTGAGTGGAAATAAGACAATCGGTATATGGGATGTCTTAGAAAGTGGTGGAGGTGTTTCTAGTGTCTAAGGTTATAGTTGAACAATAAGATGCTTGACTTTATAGGAAATTACGATTATTTTTAGGAACTGATAGATGATTGTCAGATTGTGTGTATTCTCAGTGTTTACCATTTACTTGGCAGACATGAAGAATCTTCTCATGTATCTCGTTGTTGTCTAAGCGAACTCTATTAATTGTAATTTAGACTAAATTTTAATGATACTGGTCCTTTAATTCATTTAAGTGTATTAACCGATCAACTCACTGCAGCAAGTCATAATAGGCTTAGATACATCAGAAATGGTCAGCGAGATGGAGTCATTGGCTCATTTAGACGATGATTCTGGTTTTGAAGACGAAGATAGTGATATTGACGATGATGATGATGACGAAGATGAGGATGATGATGAGAATGGAAACTATGTAAAGGTAATAGCTTCGTTGCTTTGGTTTATCTTCTCTCCGTTAAACAATTTCTAGATCTACATTTTTCTTCATAATGCTTAGATATTGTAGGATTGGGTTTCCGTTTTAGAAGATGATGAAGATCCTGATGGATCAGTTGGTGACTGGGCAAAGTTGGAGACCATGCGTTCCACCCATCCGATTGATTTTGCTAATCAATTGGCAGATGTAAGCATTTTTTTTCGGGGGTATTATGTACTATTACTTGCTTAGTCTATATGAAGCTACCGATGAATTTACTGTTGCTAGCTTTTGGGCTGCTCTCAGTTTGTATCAGATGTTCCTATAGATTACATGGACCGGCCTCCTTCTGGTCTTGCTATTGACGGCCTCTTGAGACCTGCTTTTGTTGATGAACATGCTGTCATTAATGGTGATGAAGTAAATCAGATTGCCGAAGGTAAAGAAGGTGTCGGGTTGTCGCGTGATGTTCACAAATTAGAAGACGAATTGCAGAAGGATCAGACCTCTGGAAATGGGTATACATACTATAAGCTAGAGATGATCAAGATGCAATTGATTTCGGCACATGGAAATCAGGTATATGATATATTAACTGGTGATTTAGTATAAGACGTTAAGGCTCACCGCTCACGGTTCATCTTAGTTGCTTTGCAGCATATCTATTCTGTCTAGGGTCTATTTAGCATAGAACATGATGGTTGGCTTGGCTAACATGTCCAAATAGGTTCACATTGTCTTTGACCCGGTGGGATGTTTTTTTTTATCCATGTTTATTATCATTACAAGCCAATATTGTTACCATGATAATGAGATAATCTAAACCGTTGAATTGAAATATTTAGGAGGTTATATGCATTGAAAATTGACTTTAGACAACATTCAACCCATTTGACCTGTTGCACTATAAGCAAAGTTCTTGGATTTGGCCCATTTAAGTTAAGGAAAATCCAAATTTACCCATTCATATGTAAATGGGTTGAAATTGCCACCTCTAGTTTGCAGCATATCCCTTCTATCTAGGATGATAGTTTTAGGTGTTGTAGTTCGTGAGATCATGACTTTCCTCGTATTTGTTCTTGCTAAAAACTTTGTATTGTCTGGTTAATATTTTACAGGTTTCGGTTGAAGTGGAAGATTTTAGCAGATCTCAACCAGATGCTATCGCACACTCAGCTGCCAACATCATATCGCGGGTAAAATCTGGTGGAGATACAACTACACAAGCTCTTAAATCGTTATGTTGGAGATATAAGGGTATACAAGTCGAGGTAATGCTTTGCTCATTCTCTTTTATGTATTCTTCGTACATTATACAAATCCTTGATGCTTTCGGTTATAACCATACTTTATACGTTTTTTTACAAGACGAATATTAATAAATCCTGTTGTAAAAATGGGTAATGTAATAACATGTGTTTCAACTAATCACAGGAGGTGGCTCTTATTGGCGTAGACAGCCTTGGATTTGATTTGAGAGCTTGTTCTGGTAGACAAGTTGAAACATTGCGGTTTCCATTTAAAAATCGGGTAATTTCTATGTTCTCCGGAACACAAGTTATTTCAGAAGTTATTTCATACTAAATGGCCAGATGGATTAAAGCGATTATAAGATCACAAATGAAGAACAAAAAGAGTCTTGTAGGGATAGGATTGTGACCCGCTTAATTATGAACGTGTCCGTTAGGGTTAAGCTGATCCTCTAACGGATAAATGAGTAAAATAATAAATCATTGCCAATAAGAAAACAAGTCAAATGGGCTGAATGAGTCGAAAGTCACCCAAACCAACAAGTACCAAAATGTTCCCATTTTGACCTGAAGTAGTATTGACCCGTTATACGACCTGCCCATCTGCAACGTAATTGTGCACAAATATATAGATGATTAGATGCTAACACTTCTGTGGGCTTGCAGGCTTCCTCAGAATTTGGTGTGGAGAGCCAGTTAAATTGCTTACTCTTCCCTATAGGCCTGGGGCAGCAGCAGAAGAAAGATGCAGTTCACCAATCAGAACTCTTGTAAGTTGTAACATTGTGAAATTAACCATACTCACCTGTCGCCTTTGTGTATGTTCAACCGTAGTTGGCGTACATGTGGGGATAAGCATGTAGCAAAGAGAAGTGTACAAAACCAATTCTCAAAGGAAAAATCCCCGACGAAAACTAATCAAATTTCTTGAGGAGTTTCTCGGGACATGCTGGTTATCTCATGTGTCATGTCTAATTAGTTTTCAAAAAGCTTGTTGTATGATTGATCATGTTGTCTAAGCACTTGATATTCCATGAAATGCACAGATAATTTACTATTTGTAGATCTGTAGTATCCACTTGTATCAAGTATCATATTGTTACTTGAGACCATGTAAATGGTCTGTGTGGAACTTAGGAATCATGATATGTACGTGTACCTTTTTTTTTTTAACGGCGGCTATATTGAAAAACTAGCAAGGACTAAGAAAGAGATTACAAAGGCTTTAAAAATCGAGAGTTTCAAAAATTAACATTAGGCCCTCTATTTTTTAATTAAAAAAAAGAAAATATACAAAGAAATTATCACTTTTCCTCAATGAGTGGGAGGAATAAGTAACACTGTTGCGATAACGCGACGGAACCAGGAAAGTGAGTAGTGGGTTGGGAGGCAAAAAATTTTCTTTTGACAATAACAAAAAAATTATGAAAAAAAAACTATTATTGAAATTATAAATCGAGTATTTTTACTTGAAAAAAAGGGTTTATAAGGTGTTAGAACGTTGAATATTGAGATTTAGTATATCACTGTATATGGGTGAGGGGCAATTTGAGTTTTTGATGGGGGTATTTTCGAAAAAAACTTAAAAGCGAAAAAAAACTACACTAAAATATATCATTTTGTCGGACTAACCATGGGGGCAACTGCCCCCATATTCTTGCATAGATCCGTCCCTGATGTACGGGATCTCGATGGAATTTTGTCGCACATTCCGCGAATAGGGAAAGTGCCAAAGCCTTGGTAACAAAAGACCAGTGTATTTAAACATTTCAATAATTCAATTTGTTCTTACTAGGGCCAAATAAGTGGCCGAATACATTTCAATAATTCAATTGGTTCTTACTAGGGCCAAATAAGTGGCCAACTCAAACTGGCTGATATTTACATCTACCAGGCCCTAAAAGTTGTTACTTTAACCTAATAGTCCAATGCAGGCCCAGTCAAGTAGCGTGCTATCATCAATATTGATTCTGCATTCTACTTCACTCATGCACCAAATTGAGAGAGACTTGATTTGTTCAATCATTGAAATGACAAAACAACAAGGTGGGAAGCATTTGCTATTGAAGAGCTAATTCATGTAAAAGAAAAAAACAACCATAAAAAAGGTGCAACAGCTACAACAACCAAATACAAAGGCCAACTGTACAACGAATTAATGTAAGTATGGCCACTAATAAAAGGATACATCATTTTTAGCTGGACCAGAAGATAATGTTATCAAAGGTGCAACAAGCATGGCCACAACTCATCATTTGTGAATTCGTATAATATCTTTTTATAGTTAGTTTTGTTTTTGTTTTTGATTGGATTTTCCAAGGTCTTTCAGTTATTATGGCCATTCTATTAGGTCTATATGCTTTACTTTATGCGTGCAGTAGCGAGGGTATGCTCATTCCACCAAAAGATATATCTGTATCGGCTGTTTTTGCATTTGGAGACTCCTACGTTGATCAAGGAAATAATAACTATATCGCAACTTTGGGCAAGAGTAACTTTCCTCCTTACGGGAAGGACTTTGTTGGTGGAAAACCTACCGGCCGGTTCAGCAATGGGAAAACACTAGCTGACATTCTTGGTACCTTTTTTTTTCTAAGTCACAATTTGAATACAGTAACATTTGGCATGAGTTGTAACCCATAACATTCGTCATAAGGTATATGCCGAATGTTATGGGTATTAAACATTTAAACTGATCAGTCCTTTAATTAAACTGACGTTGTTGTTCCTTTTTTAGTGATTGCAGCCTCAGATAATTCTGACATAATCTGTTATGTTTGTTTTAAGTTTTAACAGTTTTTTAAAAAATACACTTAAAGCGGTTTAAACAAGAAATACACAACAACGTTTTCAACGTTTAAATTTAGACATGAAGAGAGATAGATTATTTACTGGCTTATGTACGCCTATGGCGTGAGATCAAGATAATAAACATGATTTAGATAAACTAATTAATTTATTTGATTTCAAATTCTAAGCCAAGGCATTGGGTGTGAAGGATTATCTTCCAGCATATCTAGACCCTTCAATACAAGACAAAGATATTCTAACGGGTGTCAGTTTTGCTTCGGGTGGCTCCGGGTATGATCCACTGACACCCTCTATAGCGGTATGCATGGATATTTTACATTTGAATTAACTTTTACCTCCAATGTTATATGGTGTTCTTTTGTCTCACTTTTGTGTATGCAATATCATATCTAGTCTGCTATACCTTTATCAGTTCAAATAGACAAGTTCAAACTGTATACCGAGAAGCTGAAGATGAACATTGGGGAAGAAGCCGCTAAGAATATTATCAAGAACAGCGTTTTCTTAGTAGTAGCAAGCACCAACGATCTTTTATATTCTCTTCCTGCCCGAAGATTAGAATATGATGCCATCTCTTATGATAACATGTTGGTAAAGTTAGCCTTGAACTTTGTACAGGTACTGACCGATTCTGCTTTGAGAAAGGATTCCAGAAAACAACTTTTAGGAAAATGAACCTAAAATAGCTATATATATATATTCTAACTGTGATTTCTTACGCTCGTTTTGAAAATCATTGAAGGAAATACACAAACTCGGAGCAAGAAGGATAGCAGTCTTTAGTGCGCCACCAGTAGGTTGTCTTCCCGTACTGAGAACGTTAGCTGGAGGTCCACTAAGGAAGTGCGTAGACAAGGAAAATAAGGCAGCTCAGTTGTTTAACAACATGCTAAAAGAACGGCTCCAGTCTCTTGAAAGTGGTTTTGCTCCGTCCAGAGTTGCTTTTATTGATTTCTACAATCCACTGATAAGTATCATTGAAAATCCTAATCAATATGGTACAAACAAGAAAATTGATTTCAATCTGTCTATATAAGCTTTCCTAGATATTGCATCTATACAAATTTTAATAGGCTTACGTACCATGTTATTTTTTACCAGGACTGGAAGTTACAAATAAAGGTTGTTGTGGAACCGGAAAGATAGAGGTTGTTTTTCTATGTAACAAATTCAGCCCGACGTGCAACAACGACTCTAAATATTTGTTTTGGGATAGTATCCATCTATCAGAGAAAGGATGTGGCATTTTTGTAGATCAAATTATACCAAATTTGATGAAAAGTTTGTTCTAAGATATTGGTTATCAAGTGTGTATGAAAGTGCATGAAAAATGTAAAGAAAGAGTAAAGTGACGCTTGATTTGCATTACAATGATTCATACCTAAAGAGATGTTACTACTCAAACATGAAACTTGCAGAGCTTAAAACCATAAAGACTAACGAAAGTACACTTTGAAAACATAAGAAACAGTAGATAAATGCCCTTTATTCTTGTCTTCAATCTCATTGAAAGACTCCATTGAACCAGGTTGACCCGCCTTGAGACCAGTTTACATATCATAATTCCCCCCTTAAATTGGACGAGGCTCGGTTTGAATCACACCAAGTACATTACGCATTTCAGTGAACCTTACTTGCGTGAAGGCTTTGGTAAAAGTATAAGCTCGTTGATCCTTGGATTGACATATTCAACGATGATTTTCGCGTGTCCAACACACTCTCGCATGAAATGAAGACGGATGTTAATATGCTTACTTCGACAATGAAACACCTAATTCCTCGTTAACAAACAAAGTGATAGGTGTAACATCATGTCCTGTTAGTTCCCTACTAGATTTGTAAGCCATATGGCTTGGTAGTGTTGTTGGTGCAATAAACTTAGGGGTAAAAGCCATAAATACATCACGTACTATCCGAATGTGTCCATTATACACACTAGAGTTTTTTATGTACAAAAATCACAGTGAAACCTGTTATAGTGGGTTGCTCGATGATGTGGCAAACTCGAACCGGTTTAGTTTGAAATTTTGCTGACTATGCCACGTCACATGGGTTAATCTTACCCAATCTATATCCAAGTTCCTTTTCCTTTTCCTTCGATCTGTTCACTCATTTTACAAACACAAACATGAACCCTAAATCCAAATACCTCACATATACCAATCCGATCAAAAACCTAAATCCTAATTGAAATAAACCAATCCATCCATATACCTCACATATACCAATCTGTTCACAACCAGAAACCTATGTCTAGTTCGTCTTCTTCATTTTTTAGGCGATACGACAAGAATCAAGACGTTAGAAACAAAACTCATTGTGATTGTGACCCCCACACTCAATCCCTGTCCAAACTTCTTGGACATTAGAAAATTCAGAAAGAAGGTTTAAGTCATGCCCAATTAGAGATAAAACCTAAAAATACGGTGTTTATGGTTTTCTAGACCTTGAATTACCGTCTGAATACTACAAAGACTTGTTGTATGGATTGAATGAGGAGAATAAATGTTTGAAACGGATGCGCAATTCGGCTGGGTCTAGCAAAGGATCAGGGAGATTGTTACCCCATGACACAAACAAAGAACTGTTGAATGGCATCAAGGAGGACTTGAAGATCGTGAAGGCCAAATTTGAAGTTTATGATAGGCTATTGTTCCTGATTTTTGTTTGTGTTTTATTTTTAACCCTTGTTACATTTCTTGACTTGATAATGTAATCTTAGTTTTTTCAATGAATCAGTATAATTATCAAGTTTTTTTGTTTCTAGATTTTGTAATACCATGTCTCATCCCTTGTTTATATAATTCCCAATCCTTATGTCAGATCAATATGACCCCTCCTTATAGTGGTCCATATTTGTTTCTTCATGTGTTATTGTACAAATGTTTGATTCTAAACCATTATATGTTCCCTGTTTATTTCCCCATAGCTGACCTAAGTTATTATTTGTGACTGATATTGTTACTCGTATTTATGGCATACTCCCACCCACTTAAAAATGATATAAATGAGACTTACCCATCCCCTGTGGGTCATTCAAGAGTGTGGCGCCGCCTCATTTCTCCGCTTCCCTATAGGTCTTTCAAGAGTGATAGTGGTGAGTGGTGTGCCACCCAATTAGTATTTACATATATTATTTTTCTTGTCGATATTACTTATTGCACCTCGAGAGAGATAATCTCTTCTCTCTCAAAAGTCGACCGAGAGCTCATCTCTCACTCCTCGAGTTTATTTACAAGTGTACTCGCACGCGTGTAACCATACCACCTTTGGTGTATTACTTCCTTCCCCCGAGGAAACTTTAAACGTCATTCACTTGTATATACATTCGACCACCTTGCTAAACATGGATACTCGTTCCATGTTGGAGATTTTGCAACAACGATCCGCCAACGCTAATTATTCGCCTTGTTCAAATT
The DNA here is from genome assembly GCA_025667525.1 of Glebionis coronaria. Classification (NCBI taxonomy): domain Eukaryota; kingdom Viridiplantae; phylum Streptophyta; class Magnoliopsida; order Asterales; family Asteraceae; genus Glebionis; species Glebionis coronaria. The sequence goes on from CM046880.1 coordinate 478,841,176, forward strand.
GTGGTGGTCCACACGATACTTATTTATGTGATCAAAACAATGGTTATTATGGGGAGGGATATGCTTATACTGGAACCGAGAACCCTAATTTTCGACCAAACATTCAAATGGACTACACTTGTAATAACTATATGGGATATTCTGGTTTTTCATCACAAAATCCACCATCATTTCATGATCAACCCTTTGATGAGCCATACCAAAACCAAGGATTTTCAAACAATGGAGGTTTTCAAAATAATGATAATTTTCAAGGCTATAATTAAGAAACCTTTCATAATCAAGAATTTTCCAATTATGGAGGCTTTCAAAATGATGAAAATTTTCCATGCTATAATCAAGATACTTTTCAAAATCAAGGATTTTCACATTATGAGGATTTTCAAAATAAAGGAAATTTTCAAGGTTACAATCATGAGAACTTTCATAATCATGACTCTTTTCAAAACTATAATCCACCTAATTATGGAAATCCACCTTCACCCAATTCTTTGACTTATTCATGTGAGTTTTATGGAAACGTACCCCATTATGGTTATGATTGTCGACCGAGGGATCCGCCTTCTTATGCCCCTAATATTTGCAATGAGATACATTCTTTACTTGAGAAAATAAACGAGTCGATCGATGACATTTCTAAGGCGATTGATAGTAAGAAAGACATAAGCCTTGAGGAAATGAAAGAAACGTGCATGTGGTTAGAGAAACAAATTAAGTTTTATAAGGAAGTGGAAATTAAGACTTGGCAAATTCATGACAAGGAGATCGGTGATATGTTTCGTGAAACGTTGAACAAATTTTCTTGTCACCTCAGGAAATATTTGAATGATTTACTCTTTATGATTACTACAATCGAGGAAGAAGAACAATATTTTGCTATTCGTGCCCGTATGCTTTATCAATGCTTATATGGCGATGATGAGGGACCTCTGATTTGCATGACACTTAATGATGACACACCTTCATCACCTTTACCTCACATGGAACCCAACAACTCTTTAACCATGGGGGACGAGCCTCTTAGCACTAATACAAACACCGATTTAGATGAATTAACCGCTTCTAGTGTTGAGAACCTTATCCCAATCCAAAGAGAGATTGAGAGTGTTTCCAATGAACCATGTGACGAGCTTTGTATTAATACCTCTTCTAATCATGATCACATTGAGATTTCATCACACGTTGACCTTCATGCTACTACTAGTGATTTTGGTTACTTTGATCTTGGTGAATTGTTCAAAGAGAGGGAAAATGAGATTGAGGAAGAGTTTATGCAAGACTTGCCACAAATTGAGGATGATGATTGTGATTCTAGTGAGGCGTCTTATGATATATCATCCGATGATTTTTCATGTCAAGATGACATTCCTAATTTAGATGAAGATGTTGCTCTTATAGAAGAAGTGGAAGATGTTCATATTCGTGAGGTTTTATCAAACGTTTATAATCTTATCTCCTCGATTGAAGCATTAAACACACATCATAATGATGATTCCATAGAAGAAGAACCTGTCATTGATATTTCTTCACCAGTTTTTGAGGTTGCACCTATTGATTTTTATGATCATATCATCCCTTTGAGTGATTCTCTCATTAATACACCTTCTTTTGAGCCTTTTATTCCCACCCTCCCACCCTTGAAGTTGGTTATTGATGAAGATCCTATACTCTTAGAGATTGATCCTTTTTCACCTAAGGCACCTTTAGAACCCAAAACCTTTTATATGGATTCTCATATGGGTATTGATGCCACCATAGAGGCTTATCTTGCTAATATTGATATTGAGGTTGATGATAGTGATTCTAATTGGGAAGAGGAGATTCGTCTTAGTGAGAACTTGCTTTTTGGGACCCTAGAGATTACACCTCCTCCACAAGACACTATTAATCTTGATCCTCCATTTTCTATGCCTTCTATGGAAGATTCCCCACTTTTTGATGATGATGAGGAGCACCACATGGATATACTTGTTATGAATGTTTTGATACCGACACATTCATTGTCTCATGATGCTTTGCTATCTAAGGGGAATCTTATATGGTTGATACAAGCTCATTTTCTTATTTTCCCATGAAGGGAAAGGTTTTTTATCCTGGGATACGTATGTTTGGGAAATATTGGTTTTCATCTACTCCACTTAAGAGTGTGACTTCGATTGATATGCGCTTCTTGTATGAGCTTACTTTGGTGATGCTACCTACTTTGGAGTTGTTCACATGTAGAGATGGAAACTATGTATTTGATCCTGGGGTACTTCCTATTTAAGAGATTTCGTATGTTGGACAAACTTGAGACACGTTGGACCGTTCCATTTATCGAGGCGGATATTGTAAATCTTATAGTAAATGGCAACGTGCTAAGTTTGAGTGTATCATGTGAGATGTGATTCAAAGTGGATATCCTTTATTATCCATGATGGTTTCCCCAAGTACAACCTAATTCGGGGCCGAGTCGAGCTAGAGACTCAGGGTTAAAAAAACTCAAGCATTGAATAACTAGGTTAGAAAACGTAGAGTAGATCTAAATAGGTTAGGTTTAACAAGAGGATGTTATAGTAGAGTTAAAGTGGAGGGGTGCCTTTCTTCGTCTTTTGGTGTTTGTTTTTAGGGTTGCTCTCTCTCATTTCATGCTTGGAGCTTATGGAGGAGGCCCGTGTATCTGGTTCACTTTGATTAGTTTTTGCTATTGTGATATTCAACACTTGTGCTTAAAATGGATACCCTTTAGTAATCTCTTCCTTAACTTGGGTTAAGCAGAGTAATCAATATCATAAGTGTAGGGGAGTTTACTCCAATACTCTTAAACATTAAGGACAATGTTTATCTTAAGTGTAGGGGAGACTTCTATCGAAGTGACCTTACCTAGACCATTGCCATTGATTTCATGATAGATTGGAAATTAATTTTTCAAACATTTTTCAAATTTTTGATCTACTTTGGCCACCAAAAATATACATTCATAATTTTTGCATCAATCATTTTTTTGCATATCACATTTGCATTGTATATATTTCTTCTTTTATTTTTCATCAAAAATATATAAAAAGGAAAAAAAATATAATAAAGGATATGGTTTAACAAATTTAGACTTCTTTGACATATTAGGCCCGCCATGGATACTTTGACACAACCCGAGTTTGCTTATCTAAGCATTCTCTAGCTAGTATCCTTAACCATGTAGACCTTTATTGGTTTATTAGGCTAAGCATCCACTAGTCTCATTATTTGAGATTTTAAACTGTGGAGAACAAGAGATGATAGAGTTTGAAGTAAGTGTTAAGGGCTAGATAAACCTCATATTCATTAATTGTGGCTTTTATATCCCCTTTTGTAACCTTTACTTTCTTGTCAACGCATGTATATATGTTAATAAATAATCAAGAACGGTTTTAATTGGTTTGTAGTCTCTTATGCATTTTTGACTAATTATTCGTGGTTGGTATAAGTACGTCTTAAGATTCTAAGTTAGAACGTTTTATGTGTACTAGACTTATGTCATGCTTAATACTTAACGGGTGTTTTTTCCTTTTATTCTTTTCAAATTTCTTTGTGAGGAATAAAGAAAAATAAGAGCGGCTTATGAAAAAAAATGAGTGGCTAGAAAAAAAAAGAGAAAAAGAAAAAAATAATAATTATACAAGACTCCCAAGAGGGGCAGTGAAGTGTTAATTATAGTAGCTATTGAATTCCAATATTACTCTCACAAGGGTTGTGGGGATTTAATAGTTGCTCCAATCCAATATTACCTTGACGGGTTGCCAGATTGAAGATATAAGGTCTCAAAAAGGCGGCGGATATAAATTATTGCGTGAGTTTTATTTTTATTTCTCTAGCGAGTGTGTAGCTACTTATTAATGCATGACATAATGATCTTACACATAAGGCGAATGACTTATTACTCTTGAGTCGGACTTATATTAATTGTGGGCGGTTTTTCGAGCAATGGATATGACGATTACTTAGGATTAAAACCGTGCTTCCTTATTTTCAGATTTTACATTTCTTATATTTCACGCTTTAAATAATGACAAATTTGCTTTCAAGCAATTTGCTCAAATAATAACCGGTCTTAGAGGCAAAATAAGTGGGGGTATAAGAGTAACACAATTAATCTTTATGAATAAGTCGATGCACTTTCACTTATGGATAACAATGATCTTGTTTTTAAGCTTGGTATGGGAAAAGTGAAACTTGAGGATGATAAGTGTTCATGGTACCAAAGCCCTAATTAAAGTCTTTGATTTCTTCATGAGTTATTTCCATCAAAACCATTTCAAGAAAATCCAAAAATATATAAATAATATTGTTTTCTTCGCATTGCATTATAAATATTCAAAATCATTCATCATGTAGTATAGTTTAGTTTATTAAATCATAAAATAGCCAAGGTGGATTAATTATGAGAAAAGTGCACTATAGAGCTTTGAAATACTGTATTGCATGAGGCCATGGCAATGGTCAAGTGGAGAGGATTTGATAAGTGTGAAAACACTCATCAATAATGACCCAAAAACCACTCAAAACACAGTCAAATACATTATATTTAACTGAAAAATATCAGAATTACGTGGTTATTTGTGTTTTTGTGTTTTCAGGTAAACAAAAAACATTTTGGAGCAAACACGCTTTTTCAAGGATTTATTTGACAAAAGACGAAAGAAGCTTTCAAGGACCTTACTTGCCATTATTTACCAAGATCGAGGGCTTAAGTTGAAATTTCTATCAAGACAAAGGATGAAAAAGAAAATTGTTTAAAAACCTTAACTCTTTTATCACATTTGATAAAAGATAAAAATTAAAGGAACAAACGGGAAAGTTTATAAAAGTTTACTTAAATATTGGTCAAAGTCAGACCTGGTCATACCAAACTCACACACGCGTCTCATCTTCTTCTCAAACGAGAAGAGAGAGAAGGGGAAAGGTTTATCACTCGCTTATAACTCTTCTCCACCACAAAACTTCAAGTCCCATTCAAGAACAATACACAAGGATTCAACCGAAGATCAAAACTAGAAAAATGATCCTCTTGTCCTCCTCTACATAATGGTGCGATTTAATTAGATCAAGAGTGAAAGATGAGGAAACGCCCAAATCAAGTGGAGCAATGAAGAACATATTAATCCTTGTATTTACACGTGGAAGAAGACTACTGGATGGAACACGTCACACCACCACCACTCGACGCCTATAAATAACGAGAGAAGACCTCATTTGGAGACGGTTAGCTTAGGAGTAGTTTACACATAGTTGTTGGGAATAAATTAAGGCCAGATCACTTGAGCGCTGACAAGAACAAAACAAGCGTTGACAGGAACAAAGCAAGCGCTGACAGCTCAAGCGTTGACAAGTTAAAGTCAAGCGTTGACAGATTGAAGACAAGCACTGATGGAAGATATAAGCTACACGTTTATTATATTCTAGAATACTTCTAGTAAGGATAGAAACGACAATGTATTTTCTATGTTTATCTTTACCTAGAATAGTTGGTACATAGCTTATTGTACAAGGCTTCTTAGTCTATAAAAGAAGGCCTTTAGGTTAATGTTCAATATCAAGTTTTCATAAGTTTTCATTCGTAAACATCTTTCATTGTAAGCAAGTTCAACATTCATAATCAAAGTGAAAGTTTTGTTTACATCTTGTGTTCTTGTTTAAGTGTTAAATTCCGCATAACACTTAGATTCACAAAGGATATAACAAAGGTTTCTCTACGTGTTATACTTGATCTAATCTCGTATACACAAAGCTAATCGATCTAAGTTTGGGATCAACAAGTGGTATCAGAGCTTGTTGAGGAACTTTTGATCTTTGAAGAACATCAGAAACCCTAAAAACACCAAAACCCTAACAACATCATGTCTGAAGCAATAACCACCTCCAATTCACCCTTACCAAACATCAGGATTCCCATGCTTGATGCAACCAACTTTGACTTATGGAAGTTCAACTTTGAACAATATCTGGGGATCTATGACTATACACTCTAGGAGATTATTGAATATGGAAACTCATTCAATAAGGCTCAAAAGATTCTTGATGCCATTACTCAAAGATCAGCTGTTGAAGGATGCCCTGATGAAGATAAGAAAGAAAAACCTGGAGATGGTAGAGCTGTAGGTGCTGAAGATATTGCAAAGAAAAGGGTTGACATGAAAGCCCTAAATATTCTAAAAGTCTCTTTGGGACAAGAAAACCAGCACAAGTATAGAGGCTATAAATCTGCTAAAGATCTTTGGGAAGCACTTGAAGTTGCATATGGTGGCAATGCAGACACTAAGGAAGAAAAGAAAAAGCAACTTCTGCATGATTATGCTGTCTTTAAAGCTCAACCCAATGAGAAACTGAGTAGTGTGAGAAGCAGATTGCTTGACATCACAAGCAAGTTGTCCTTCATGGGGACACAAGTTGGTGATGTTGACACCAATGCTACTTTTCTAAAAAGTCTTGGTGAGGCATGGAAGATTGAGGCAAGATCTATTCTTGCCAATAATACTTACAAGAGCTCCTCGTTTGATGACATCTACAACAAACTAATTGGAGGATGAAACTCTTTCAGCACATGGAAGCAAACCTAGCACCAGCAACATGGCCTTCTTCTCTCATAGTGAAGGTCAATTCAATCAGAAGGACTCTTTTATGCATCCAGTTACTGGATCATCTTTTGTCAGCGCTGGAACAAGTCCTGTCAACGTCTCCTTTTCAGACGCTGACACATTCATGAATGACTCCCCAAGAGTTAAACCTGCTGGTTTGGATTTGGATACTGTGTGTGCTTACATTGCTTCTTTGCCCAATGGTTCAGTGATTACATATGAGGACCTTGAGCAGATAAGTGATGAGCACTTGGAAGAGATGGACATCAAGTGGAACATGGCTCTTGCTAGTATAAGAGCAAATAGGTGGAATAGAAGGTTCAAGAAGAAGATGACCTTCAATGCTAAAGACACTGCTGGATTTGATAAATCCAAAGTTGAATGCTACAACTGTCATCGTATGGGGCACTTCATGAGGGAATGCAGATCTCCTAGAAGATCTGATGCTGGTAAACCCTCAAGTCAGGTTGTTAAAGCTCAAGATTCCAAAGCCATGGTTGCAGTTCAAGGAATTGATGGTACTGGATGGGATTGGAGCTATCTGGCTAAAAATGCTGAAGAGGACAAAGCTTTGGTTGTTGATATTGAAGAAGAAGAGCATGTTGAATACGCTCTCATGGCACACTCCTCCTCTTCATCTGATAATGAGGTATATGATGATGCTTTTTGTAGCAAATGTTGTAGGTTAAACACTGATAGACTTAACAAAGAGGTGTTAAAACTAAAAGATGATATGAGCACTGAAAGGTGTAAATTGTCCAATTACCAACTAGCTCTTACTGAAACTGAGAAAACCGTTTCTGAATACAAGAAAATGGAATTTGATTTAAAAGATAAGATAAATATCTTAAAACATGAGCTAGAGGGTAGTATGGATATTAGAAATATCATGACAAAGGTCAATAGAGACCTACAGGCTAAGTTAGATGAGGCCATTAAGAATAAAGATAATGTTGACCTCAAGATTCAAAGATTTGATAGAGCCACCCAAACCCTAGGAGACTGTGTAGCTAAACAAAGGGATCCTAAGGACATGACTGGGATTAGGATGAATGATTACTCTCTGGTTCCACCACCAGCTGGTGACTTCTATGGTGTCCTTAGAAAGGATTTATCTTGGACTGGTATACCAGAATGCCAAGAAGAGGAATTCACTCCTACACCAAGAGTTGTCACTCCAGTGGAAGAGTATCAACAAAAACTGACTGACCTAAATGAGTGGTTGAAAGCTAACCCTACTTTATTTGTTAAGGGAGGTTTGCTATGTGAAAGTCCCAATGAATCACCACCCATTAAGGTTACTCATCCAATCTCTGGTAAAACTGTTGACCTAGGCTCCAACACTGTTAGAAGACCTACCATTAAATATGCAGAGATGTATAGAAATAATAGGTCATCCAAGAGCCAAGTTAGCAATCATGGAACAGGTTTCTTTTCTACTAGACCTAAGGTTGTGTCTAAGAACGCCTGTTATACTTGTGGTAGCTTTTCACATTTGGCATACAAGTGTGTCAATGCTTCCAAAGCCAGCGCTGATAGGAACAAGTTCATCGCTGATAGGAAGAAAGTCAACGTTGTTAGGAAGTCAAACGTTGTCAGACCCAAACCTTGTGTGCAGCAAAGTCCACAAGTGATTAGACCTGCCCCATTCTTCTCTAGAAGGTCTAACACTCATGGACAAAGACCTTTTCAAAAGACAAACACCTGGTCAAATAGGCAATGGGTTCCTGTAGCAAACCCTAGGTTCAACGCTGACAAGGGTAATTTCAGCGTTGACAGGACAAAATCCAACGCTGACAGAAACGTGACCAGACCTAAATATTTGCAGCCACAAGGTAAGGGGTCTAAAGCTTCTTCAAGCTTAACATGGAGACCCAAGAAAGATCAAAACCCTAATAATAATGGAATTTCAATGACTTGCAATAGATTTAATTACATTTCAAAGGTCATTACAAAACCTATTGGGGTTAACTGGGTTTTTCATCCTAAAAAGGATGAGAATGGGGTTGTTGTGAGAACTAAGTCTGTTCTTATTGAACAACCAGATGAATCCAAGTCTTCTGAGACTTGGGTTCCCAAAGAAAACTAATTTGTTTTCTTTATGTGCAGGGCATTCAAAAGCAGATCAATGATTATGGATATTGGGATAGTGGATGCTCAAGGCACATGACAGGAAAGGAAGACTATCTGACGAACTTCACTCCTATTAAAGATGGTGATAAGGTATACTTTGGAGGTGGCTACGGCACCATTACAGGCAAAGGAACCCTTCTCACCAATAATCTACGTTTTGAGAACGTCTTCCTGGTAAAAGAACTTGATTATAATCTGTTTAGTGTATCACAAGTTTGTGATAACAAAAATAAGGTTCTTTTCACTGATACTGAGTGTTTGGTGTTAAGCAAGGATTTTAAGATCCCTGATGAGAAGTATATTGAGTATAGAACACCTAGGCATAAGGACATATATAATGTGAATTTACATGGGATTAAAGTGAATACAAATATGTCTTGTTTTTATGTTAAGGCCTCAGTAGATGAAAGTAATTTGTGGCACAGGAGACTAGGGCACATAAATTTTAAAAATATAAATAGACTTGTGAGGCTTGGTTTAGTTGATGGTTTGCCTGAGAAGGCCTTCCACAATGACCACTCTTGTGTTGCATGTCTTAAAGGCAAGCAGCACAAGGTCTCATTCAAGTCCAAGCAGGTGCATACTAGTTCCAGACCTCTTCATATGCTTCACATGGACCTCTTTGGTCCAACAAATATAGAGAGTTTGAATGGCAAGTCATATTGTTTTGTTGTAACTAATGACTTTTCTAGGTTTACTTGGACATTCTTTCTAGCTATGAAGAGTGACACAGCTGATGTTCTTATTGACTTTATCACTCAAATTGAGAAAAGGTCTGGCAATGAGGTTAAGATGCTTAGGAGTGATAATGGTGGAGAATTTAGGAACAAGAAGCTAGATGATTTTTGTGCCAGGAAGGGAATTACTAGGCAATTCAGTATTGCTAGAACCCCACAACAAAATGGGGTTGCTGAAAGGAAAAATAGAACCCTAATTGAAGCAGCCAGAACAATGTTGGCTGATGCTCACTTTCCTATAGCCTTTTGGGCTGAGGCTGTTAATACAGCATGCTATGTGCAGAATAGAGCATTGGTTAACAAAATTCAGAACAAAACACCTTATGAGTTACTTTGGGGAAGAAAACCTAATATTGGTTTTCTTAGACCTTTTGGATGTCATGTAGTAGTCTTAGATACTAGTGATGCCTTAGGTAAATTTAGTGCAAAAGGTGATGAAGGTTACTTCATGGGGTATTCAGTGCAGAGCAAGGGTTATAGGGTTTATCTTAAGGAGGACAAACGTATAGTTGAGAGAGTACATGTTAGGTTCTTAGAGAATAAACCTAGTGATCCTGAGAGTGGTCCAAATTGGTTGTTTGATTTGGAACCCTTATCTAGAACTTTAAATTATATGCCTGTCACTAATCCAGACATTGTGAAGGTAACTTCAAATGTTGTGGAGGAACAAGTTGTTGATGTTTCAGGTACACAGGTTAATGAGAGGGTTGGATCACAAGCAGAAAAGGCATCTCCTACATTTGAATATGTCACAATTCCCATTTGGACATATGCGTTTGCTGCTGCTGCTGCTGCTGGACAAGGTAATGGTGGTCTCCAAATACCACCAGATACAAACATGCATGGTTCTTCAGGCACTGACAAAGGCAAATCTAGCGTTGACAAGACCAATTCAGACGTTGACAACAACATTTCAAGCGCTGTTAGCCCCGACGCTGACAACCAAGATTCAAACGTTGACAACACTTATGGGCATCTTTTCTCTTCCAGTTTTGAACAAGGTGGACCTTCCAATGTTCATGAAGAGATTCCTGTTGCTCAAAGAGAGTCTGATGAAGAAGATATTGGCAACATGGAGCATGAGGTTGAGGACACCAGACTTTTTGAAGGAGGGGTTCTCACCTCCACAATGAAGAATCGCCCCACATCTCAGATCATTGGTGATATTATGACTCCAGTTCAGACCAGAAGATCTCACCAAGGTCTTGGTGGGTTTATTGCCAATATACACAAGAAGGTTGATACCCCTCTTGTGCAAGCATGTTTGTTTGCATGTTTTCTGTCACAAGAAGAACCCAAGAAGATATTTGATGCTCTCAAAGAACCAAGTTGGGTGGAAGCAATGCAGGATGAGCTTCACCAATTTGCAATTCAGGATGTTTGGGAGCTGGTTGATTGTCCTAGATATGTCAGACCTATAGGGACAAGATGGGTTCTCAGGAACAAAAGAGATGAAAGAGGTATTGTGGTCAGAAACAAGGCAAGGTTAGTGGCTCAAGGTTATACACAAGAGGAGGGGATAGACTATGAGGAGGTCTTTGCACCAGTTGCAAGGATTGAAGCTATTAGAATTTTTCTAGCCTATGCTTCATGCATGGGCTTCACAGTCTACCAAATGGATGTCAAAAGTGCATTCTTGTATGGCACTATTGTTGAGGAAGTTTATGTCATGCAACCTCCTGGTTTTGAGGATCCAGAGCATCCAGATAGTGTATAGAGTCAAAAAGGCTATGTATGGCCTTCATCAAGCCCCTAGAGCATGGTATGGTACTCTGTCTACCTATTTGGTGGACAATGGATTCAAGAGGGGCACCATAGATCAGACACTATTTACAAAGAAGAAAGGCAAAGATGTGTTGCTTGTGCAGGTCTATGTTGATGATATCATTTTTGGGTCTACTGATCCAAAGATGAGTGAGGATTTCTCCAAGCTTATGACAGACAAATTCAAGATGAGTGCTATGGGGGAGATGAACTTCTTTCTTGGTTTACAAGTTCAGCAGAAAGAGGATGGTATCTTCATCTCCCAGGAAAAATATGTTGCTGAGATCTTGAAGAAGTTTGGCTTTTATCCACAAGAAAAGAGGGCTACTACTCCTATGGATAGAGAACACCCTTGGGGAAAGATTGGAGATAGGAAAGATGTTGATGTCAGGCATTATAGATCCATGATTGGATCCTTGATGTATCTTACTGCTTCCAGACCTGATATCATGTTTGCTGTGTGTGCTTGTGCACGCCATCAAGTGACTCCCAAAGAATGTCACCTTTATGCTGTGAAGAGGATCTTTAGGTACCTAAGATGTTTTCCTAGTCTTGGTTTGTGGTACCCAAAGGATTCACCATTAGAGCTGATTGCATATTCAGATAGTGATTATGGAGGTGATAAGTTTGATAGGAAATCCACAACTGGTGGATGTCAGTTTCTTGGGAGCAGGTTAATATCTTGGCAATGCAAGAAACAAACAGTAGTGGCTAACTCTACAACTGAAGCAGAGTATGTGGCTGCAGCAGCATGTTGTGGTCAAGTGTTGTGGATTCAGAACCAGCTGTTGTACTATGGGTATAATTTCATGCATACTAAGATATTTGTTGACAATAATAGTACATTATGCATCATTAAGAATCCTGTACATCATTCTAAAACTAAACACATAGAAATTAGACACCATTTTATAAGGGATTGCTTTGAGAAAGGTTTAATACAACCAGATAGGGTTGACACTGAGGAAAATGTGTCTTATTTATTAACTAAACCTTTTGATACTGGAAGATTTCAATACTTGGTAACAAGTATTGGAATGGTTAATCTCTCTTAATATGTGTTTTGGATTCTTTTTGTAAAAGTATGTACAGGATGATGCATTATTATTATTGGTCTTATTAATGATTTAGATTTTCCACTATATTTTTCTAACACTGACAAAGGTTGTTTGAACACTGATATGTGTTTTTGCAACGTTGTCAGCAATATATTTGTCTAACGCTGACAAAGCTTCCTTCAATGCTGTTGTGTGTTATCGGGGCGTTGTCAGCAACAATGTTAGTTTTGTGGTTTTCAATCTAAATGTGCAGATGGTGTTAGCAGTATACCATTGGATACAGAGTTGCTTATGGATCAATGGAGAAGCATTTGGACACGTTTTTATTTATGGATGATGGTTGGAATGTTTCATTCCTATCTTGACATAAAAAATTTTATGTTCATGCATGATTTTAGCAAACTTTTTGTATCATAGTTTAAGGGGAGGTTTTAGGAACCTTTAGGATGTTTGGGTATCCATATGATACTCTTATCACAATTCTAGATTGTGTCCACAGGTGAGTATGGGTTAGTTTTACTAAACCATGAGGCACTGTAGCATGCATAGTATATCAACTTTGCATGCTGCCAAGACATTTTTGGCCTAGAATTGGTTGTGGTCTGTTGAGAGACTTGGGAATGATTTTGATATGGGATTTACCTGGGAGTAACAAGGATTTTATAAGGTAACTTTGTTGTTAAGAGTTTTGGTTAGCAAGGGACACTAGAGGACTGTTATGTCTATCTTGCTTATGCAAGTGTGCATAACTGGACAGTGCTTGCCGCCCTATAATAATTATCAGCTTTTGGTTATCTTCTCTAGGATAAATTACTTGTTAAGGTCATTTTTCAATTTTTAAAACAATTTTATTTTTGGACGCTGACAATATTTTTCCAAGCGTTGTTGAGACCAAATTGGACGCTGACATGGCTTTAGGCGAACGTTGACAAGATTATAGCCGTTGGGCGTTGATAGGTTATTTTTGACCGTTGACACTCAATGGGACCTACCCAGTTGTTACTTTTTGACATATTTTCAAGCCGTAATTTTAGGAGTTGTTACTTTCATTAAATGCATGAAATAACTTATAACTTTTTCAATATTTTCATGATTAGTTTTTGAAAATCTTTGCCTATTTTTGGGCCAATCACATGCATTCTTTATCTCCTATAAATTTGGCTCCTATTTTTAAACAGGGTATCTATAATTCTTGTCTAACACTTTTCTCTTATCAACTTCATCTTCTACACTTCATATTAACAGCTTTCATCAATGGCACCAAAGTTTAACTCAGCAGAATTGGATTTGGGGTTCAAGTCTCAACACAACATGATTGCTTATCTTGTTGCTAATAATGATTTGTTTCCTCAATACACACAAATGGTGGCGTATTTGAACGCATCCCCCTTAAGGTATGCTCTTTCTCATGCACCACTCATTCCAGTCACACACATTAAGCAGTTTTGGAACACTGTTAGTTCCTCAGCAGTTAATGGAGTGACCACATTAACTTCTATTGTTCATGGGAGGTCTTGGGTGGTTACTGAGGCCTTGGTACGCCAGGCCTTGCATCTTGATGATGCTGATGGTGTAGCCATCCTTCCCATAAATGAAATAGAACAAGGGCTTAGGGCTTTGGGATATCCTTTTCCTGATGAAGGTACTCTTAATAAGTATCATAAGCAGGAATTTCCCCCAGCCTGGAAGTACCTCATTCACATCCTCCTTCAATGTTTGAGTCCCAAATGTACTGCACACAATGAGATCAATAGATCCATTGCCAGTGCTATTGTGTGCATTGCAACAGGGCAAAATATAACTATTCTAAAATGATTTTTGAAGGGATGTGTAAAAACAAGGGGACAAAAATGACTTTAGCTTATCCCCGTTTTCTGCAAATGATTTTTGATGATCAAAGTTATTGTTCAAGGGATCACAATGATTTTTATAAGATCCCTAAACAAAAGAAAGCTATTTTTACAAAGATGAATTCACCACCTCATAGAGACTTACCTTTAACCCCAGCCATGCTTGCTGTTCTTGCAGCAGCACAACCCCAACCAGATCCCAACCTCAAATTGACCCTCAACCACAACTTGAACCCATTCCTGAACCTTTACCCTCACCTGATCAAATGCAAATTGACCAAGAACCCTTTGACGCTGACACATAAAATGTTGGCGTTGATGTGCCTATTTCCAACGCTGACACCCAACCTTCACAATCCCAAACACCCCTTAACCAACCCACATCTACCCATTCTTCCACACCATCTTCCACACCACCTGAATATAGGTTGATAAAACGCCAAAGGACTGCTGGAGTGTTCTCCTCTGGTGGTCCTAGCCATGAAGCAGAGAGAACCACCACCACTAGTGTGGCTGGTGACCTGGATGAGGCTGGGACTATTGGTTCTGGCTTAGATGCTGGCCAAGGCAGTCCCACCATTATTAAGTCCTCATCCTTGCCCAATGAACCTGACTTGGGAGGTCAAATCCCCATTTCAGGAGAGGACAGTCTGGAACTAATGACTCTTTTGGAATTGACGGCAGTCTGCATTAGCTTGCAAAAGCAAAATGCAGACTTAGTACAAATTGTCAGCTCTCAAGGCCTTGAACTCAAGCAATTGAGGGAGAGGATTGTTGTTTTGGAAAGTGATCATGCTAGGAGGGGTATGGAGGAGTCTTCCAAAGGGGAGGAAGATCAAAGAAATCTGAGTGATAAGGGCAGCCAAGATGGTCAATCAATGGATGTTGCTGAAGCCCTTACAACTTTGAAGGAACAAACAGGTTTTGATACGCCCTTAATCTCTCCAACCAATCTAAATTTATCATTTACAGCTATGTTGAGAGAGGTTACACAAGGCGCTGAGGGAAAATATTTGAGCGTTGACAAGACAAATTTGGACGCTGATAGAAGTATTTTGGGCGCTGATAGAGGAAATTTGGGCGTTGACAGACCTGCACATGAAGGTGATGTATTCCAGTCATCATTTATCATCAAGGAAGTTTCCACTCAGGTATTACCATCTACCTTACCAACCATTGCACCATCAAATAAGGGTAAGGGTAAATTGGTAGAAGAAATTGTTCCAAAGAATGCAGCCTAAGTTGAATTTGATAGAAGATTGGCTGAACAAATGATGGAACAAGGTGAAAAGGAAAAGTCACCATTTGTTGTGACTTCTGAAGAAGAAAGTGATGGAGATAGCTCAGACTCAAGTGTAATGATTATAGAACCAGAAAGGCTTGAGTATGGTGATGAGCTTGCTAGGGAAAAGTTGAGAGATTTAAAGTTGCAGGTTGACTTTGACATGCCAGAGGTGGTTCAGATGTACAATTCTTGGGAAGAAAGCTGCATGGATAATCCAGACTTGACCATTTCAGACCAAATATGGGGTTTGGAGCTTCTTCTTAGAGTTCAGAAGGATTGTAAGGTGATTTTGAAGCACAAGGCAAGCAATATTCTCTTAGAATTGAAAAGGGATAGAAGAGAGCTCTACTTTATGTTGCTCAGATGTCATGGAGTTGGATGGACACATCAGAAGTTAAAGGCTTTGACATTTGATGAGTTGGAACATAGGGCTTATCCTATTTGGGTGAAAGTGCAGGAAGAAAACACTTTCAGACTTCTTTCAGATGAAAGAAAGGAGCAACTTGCAGAAGAGATGGAAATCAAGAAAGCTATGATAGTTCCCAGGCCAGTGAAGAAGGGATTTAAACTTGAGTTTCCAAAAGATATGAATCCACTATATCCAAGTGAAGCAGTTATTAGAAAGAGTCTCAAGCTCTCCCCATTAGAAGCTTCAGATATGGTGCAGGTGTTACCATTAGATTCCAGGAATCCAATTGTGAGTTATAATGAGGATGAATGTGGATTCTGGAAGATTGGCAGATTTGGAAAGGAGGTACACACTTTTACCACTCTCATATCTTTATTTGCAAGTTGTGATAGAGAAGACTTGGTGGACCTTTGGAGGTTACTAGAGACCAAGTATGAGGCTGAAGCACCAACTTCAGCTAATGGAATAAAACTTTGGACCACATTTAAAAGAATGTGTGGGACAAATGAGGAAGATCCTGAAATATGGAAGGATCTTGAAGATGACCTCAGTGGTCTTCAATGGAGGTTATATTCAGCTGCTGGTGTATATCATTTGAGTTCTACAAAGTTTGCTGAGTATCTACTTGTGGATGCTCAATATTTCATATCCAAGGCTGTTTTGGAAAAGATGAAGGACACTCAGCTGGAGATAGATTATTCAAGTGACGTGGCAAAGAATTTGATCAGATTTATTCATTACCAGTATGACAAGGTTTGTCAGACTCCTCCAAGTTCTTAATGCTTATTTAGAAACTTGATCATAAGAGTGGATATCAAGTTTAGGGGAGGATTGTTGGGAATAAATTAAGGCCAGATCACTTGAGCGCTGACAAGAACAAAACAAGCGTTGACAGGAACAAAGCAAGCGCTGACAGCTCAAGCGTTGACAAGTTAAAGTCAAGCGTTGACAGATTGAAGACAAGCACTAATGGAAGATATAAGCTACACGTTTATTATATTCTAGAATACTTCTAGTAAGGATAGAAACGACAATGTATTTTCTATGTTTATCTTTACCTAGAATAGTTGATACATAGCTTATTGTACAAGGCTTCTTAGTCTATAAAAGAAGGCCTTTAGGTTAATGTTCAATATCAAGTTTTCATAAGTTTTCATTCGTAAACATCTTTCATTGTAAGCAAGTTCAACATTCATAATCAAAGTGAAAGTTTTGTTTACATCTTGTGTTCTTGTTTAAGTGTTAAATTCCGCATAACACTTAGATTCACAAAGCATATAACAAAGGTTTCTCTACGTGTTATACTTGATCTAATCTCGTATACACAAAGCTAATCGATCTAAGTTTGGGATCAACAATAGTTAGGTTAGAGTTAGTTAGATAGTTCAATTTTCTTTCACTTTTCTTGTTAAAATCTGTAACTGAATTAGTTAGAATTTGTAACCGATAACTGTTTTCACCATTAATGGAATTCGTAGTTTTTCAATAACTTACTTTCCATTTCATCCTACTCCTTTAAATTCGAGCTTATTGATTCTTCTTTATCTCTTATTAGTTTAATCTTAGTTAGCAAATGTCATTAATAGAGTTTTAAGTCTTCTCTTATTCAGTTCTTGTTATCTTTTGTCACAAACTTTCCAATAACCAAAGTTTTTCAAGTTTCAGTATTTGATATTAACTGATTGAGTTTAGTGTATCGAGTTACTGTTCACGCAGATTTGATAGTTTTCAGTTAATGAGTTGATATTGTTATCTTGAGTTCAAGATAAGGTTAGAGTTAGCTTTAAGAAATCGTTTTCTTTTTAAATCCAGTTGAATTCAGATTTGATAAGAATTAGTTTGTAGAACTGTTAAGCTCATAAGCTCACAAAAGCTTATGAGAGGATTTTAACTAGATTTGCAAGGTATTAGTGATTTGTTAAATCAGTATGCAGGTTCAAGTGATTCAGATAACTGTTTTCGTTCATTAGTTAGTTTTGCAAAAGGATACATATTTGTTCAAGTGTATGCAGGTTTCAGAATCGAAAAGTCCAGTTTTGTTTTTTCTCTGCTCGTTTTAGTTTGATTTTGTAGGAGCACTCATAGTTTATGCAGGTTTCGAATTCACAAAGTTTCTGTTTAGTTTTGCTGATAAATTTCACAGGTGTTTGGATTCGCCAGAGAATAGATAACAGATCATCAGTAAAGTTCAAAACTTGTGTTTGATTTTTGAAGGCGTTGTTTGTTTAAAGCGAGCTCAGCGCTCCGCTTCGCCCACAACGGTGGCCTTTGAATTCTTGGTTAAGCTTTGTTTTATTTTCTACATCTTTTTGATAGAACTTTTATAGCTAATGGTAGCGTAACTTTGTTTGCAATCTGTTCATAGTCTCTTGGATTCTTGCTTGTTGTTTCATAGTTTTAGCATATCGAATTTCTGCATTATGTGAGTATCTAGTGTTTCGCATTAGTATTTTCTTTGCTGATATTGATATTAGATGCTAGATGTTGATGAGTATTTGGTTTGTTTTGCTTGACAAGATTCTGTGATGATCACTAGTAGGTTATGGTATTGAGATCATTTGTAGAATATAAGAGTAGTTATAGAATTCTCAAGGGTAGTACTTAATGGACAGTGGTAATTCGTTTATGTAATTCAGTAAGTCAAAAAGGTAAAAAAAGTGTTACTTAAAGTTCAGTTAAAAAAAAGATAGTACGTAAGTTTCAATTCTATAAGTCTAGTCACGTTTTTCTTTCTGATTGGGCTTTTATTCATTTTGAGCCAGTTCCTTTAAGAATCAGTTAAAAGTTGATAGTTGATTTGGGTTTATTAAATTTGTAGATGTCATAGTACTTGTTTTAGTCCTTTATAAGATTTAAATACAAATTTAGATTTTACAATTTTAGAATTTTATAAAATTGAATTTTGTATTTTTCATTTTGCATTTGTAGTATAAAAATTTAATTGTCATTTTTTTGGTATTTTGTGCATTTAAATTTGGTATTTGCTAAATGTTTTAGATTAATACGTATATGTAGTAACAGTATAATATTTTACATTTTTTACATGCTTTATGCCAAGTAGCTTAGATTCCAAACAAGATTTTATAACAAAAAACAATTAAGTCAAGCTTAAAATTGTTATATCAATTCGACTAGATACCGAGACAAAACGATACTATAAAAACGAGAATTGTTAAATGCCTATGTCATCCTTCTAATTAACCAAATGCCTATGTCATCCTTTGTATCTAATGATTTTTTTTTGTAGGAATCATTGAAATTAGTAGTGACACTAACTCTAAAGATGTTATGACTGATGGATCTTCTTCACCGAGTATTGATTCATGTAAAAGATCCTTTCAATCTAAAAAATCATATGCTGGTGGATCAAAAAAAGCCAGGGATCTACAAAATCATATGTTGATGAAATCCCAGAAGCTCTTCTAAAATGGTATGGCTATTCTACACAGGAATCCTTTGAAAATAAAGATTTCACTGTCTATAGGGACAATGCTTTGCACAACTACATTCAAAAGACAAAATAGTTATTTCCACCCAAACCTCATGATGTTATCATAGGTAAATACATACATGTGAATGCAGCTTCAAAACACATTAGTAAAAGTCCTGTTACACCCACTGGCTGTGTGATTGGTATTTCTAATCAAATGACTTGGTTGAAAATATGTGGCCATATGAAAGGTGGTCAGAATGCAGTG
This sequence comes from Glebionis coronaria, assembly GCA_025667525.1. Classification (NCBI taxonomy): domain Eukaryota; kingdom Viridiplantae; phylum Streptophyta; class Magnoliopsida; order Asterales; family Asteraceae; genus Glebionis; species Glebionis coronaria. The sequence goes on from CM046880.1 coordinate 478,860,703, forward strand.
AAAGGAAAGGGCAAATCCGAGGTTTGATATCTCCTATTATGCACTTATCTAGCTGATTACTATCTAGGATGGTTTGTATATGTATTAAGTTGACCTTTAGGTTTATCTATAAGACTTGGTATGCTTGTATGTAATGGTTTCTGTAAGAACAAGTTATGTGTTATAACTAGGTTGTGTAATGCTAGTCTGTTCCATAAAGGAATGGAAATTTTTTGTGGCAAACTTAATGAAAACATGTGGACATCCACAACAGGTTTGTTTATGTTGATAGTTGTACATAGTATTTCCCAACTGGGAGACAAAATGGTCCAGTTTTTGTTACAAGATAGAATACAAAAATCATAAAAAAACAAAAGTTGTTACTTTTTATAATAGATTCCCAAGTCAAATACATGTGCCTGAGACCAGAAAATTTGTGGATCCATTACTATGAATCACACATACAACACATCATCTTAGTTTATCCTTTACAAAAGATTGGTTTAAGTGTTTAGGTCATTAGACCAATACCATCATAGAATACCTACATATTAATCATCCAGTTTACAACAACAAATTACAACAACTTCATAACTTCAATCACTTAGATGAACAGCCTTGTTTGGAGTAGATCCATTTCCATCTTCATCAGATTTAAATTTCTTTAACTTCATCTTAGCTATCCTTTCAGATCTGCATATGTTCTTGTGTAAAACCCTAAGTGGAACTGCTTCCTCTGACTGTGATGTTTTTTTAGTCTTTGGCCTCCCTCTTTTTTGGGTAGAGGAGCTCTGGAACCACCAACAGTTTTACCTTTATCTCTTAGTATGAAGTTGCTTTATTGAGAAGGGATTTCTTGAGTTGTTACCTCAAATTCAGAATCATCACCATGTAGCCTGTGTTGAGTATCAAAGTATTCTACTGCATCTTGAGGGTTAGACATAAAAATTTCATCCATTGGTTCTTGATTGTACTTTCTCATGTGAGCTATTAATCTTGTAATTGGAGTTCTATGGATTGTCTGCTTAACTGAAGCCCATATACTTCCCAAGATTTGAACTCACTATAGTATTCTTTCCAAGCTTCTTCATCCTCTATTTTCTGTCTCTCCTCGGCATCTCACTTAGCTTTTTGTTTAGCCTCAGATCTTAAGAGCTCCTCCAATGCCTCTCTATCCATTTACTCAGCATGCTCCTGTACATAGGTTAATATTTTAATATATAACTTCCTTTAGCCTTCCCAAAATTTAAATAGTAAGTTGGTCTAATTTTTACCTCTAGAGTTAACTTTGTTCCTGAATCAGATGTTGGTTTTTTTCCTTTGTCTTTCTTGGCATGAAGAGGCTTATTGGGTGCAGTTCGAGGCCTATTAAAACCTGATGGAGTACTCCTAGATGAAGAAGTTGGTATATTAGAAACAAGAGTTGTCTCATTGGTTTCTAAAGCAGGCATAACAGGGTCATCCATATGTACTAGCTCCACTTGTGTTGACTGGTTACCAATTACATCCCCTTCATCTGTTGTTTGAGTTTGTTGTTCATAAGGCACATCATAGAAGTTTGCTCTTTTAGGTCTTGGTGCATTCTTACAATTCCTTTGTTGTGCCCAGACTCACAACATCTATGACATTGCATCACTCTACCCATCCTACTAATTTCATGGTCATTCTTTGATGGATGCCTTATCCTTTATTTCCTTGGTCTGCCTGGCATTTTCTTTTCTTGATATGGTAATGCTTTTTCAAGGTTAGTTTTCTTTCATAACCTACTACTAGGAACTGGTCTAATATAGTGCTTATAATAGTCGATCCATTTATTTTTTGAATACCACTCACTCACACCTGTTTCTGGCTTAAGACCTAAGTGAGAATAAGCAGCCACTACATGAACACATGGAATACCTGTAAGCTCCCATATCTTACAACCACACAGTTTTTTCTCAACATTTACATCATACCTATGGTCATCTCTTTTGACCTCAACTTCTTGGTAACCACTTGCATACACCACCTAGTTCCTGTTATAGTTAAAGAATTCATAATTATATAAGGATTACAAAACATTATAAACAAATATTAGTTAAAGTTTATGTTTCTGTACCTAAGTTTAACTATATGAAAGGCTATCATCTTCTTAGCAAATGGTGTAATTACATCTGTATGCTCTACAGCTTTCTTGTTAAGGATCTAAATTATTTGCATAATGTATATCCTAATGTTTTCTAACATTGTAATAATTGGTTTTCCCCTTGCCAATAGTATTCTATAGTTAAAACTCTTAGACATACCATTTTCAAAAGCTGCACAACATCTATCCATTTCAAAGTAAGCACGACACCAAGTATTTGGGTTCCTGTCAACTAACCATGTGTAAGCATTATCATCTAGCTGCTTGATTGCATCTATACCCTGGTGAAAGTGTTCTGGTATTGTGTGTAGAAAGCAGCCCACCAAAACAATCTCTTATATTGTAAGCCACTCCATTTCTTTTTGAAATTTGCATAAATGTGCCTTGCACATTGCTTGTGCTCTGAATAACCCAACCATATATTTTACTGCTTCAATTAAACCCTATAGTCATGGTATGTAGACAGTGTTAGCATAATATAAATGAAATGTTTGGTTAAGTGTGAATACTTTTAGGGACAAGTGATATTTTACATACCTTATGTCCATCTGATATGACTGTAAGGCCAACACCATTGTTCAGTTGTAGGTCATGGTGTAACAAAGCCAAGAACCACATGCAATTATGTTTCTTTTCCACTCATACTACAACCCAAGCTATAGGAAACATTTGGTTGTTAGCATCCCTCCCCATGGCAGTAAGTAACTGGCCTTTGCAAGTGTGTGTAAAAAATTACCCATCCAAACCAATGACTTTCCTACAACTAGTTTTCCATCCTGCCTTTAGTCCAACAAAACACACATAAAATCTCTTGAAATAAGTCATCCTATCATCTTTTTCTTCTAAATCAATGTGACATGTTGAACCAGGATTAAAGTCCAACACTGCTTGCCTATAGTCCCATATCTTACTATAATAGTTAACTAAGCCACCCTCATGATCAAACAATGCAAGCTATTTTTGCCCTTCTACATTGACCCAAACTGACACTTATCAGGAATTTTTCTTTGATAGAACTCTACATATACTTGTGACTATTATTAGGGTTATCAATGATTTCCCTAGCATAATGCTCAACTATCCATTTATATGTAACCAATGCACCTAAGTTGTAATTTCTGCAACACTTGTGAGCAGGGTAAAGGCTTTTGATTTGAAAGGACCTTTCCGTGCTCATCCAGCTAGCCAATAGCCTAAATGGGAAGTCCATTCCAAGCATCATATATTCTTTTTCCTTTTCCTTTTATTCAACTCATTTAGTAGGATCACGTTCATTTTCTCCTAATGTGCCTTTACCTTTATCAATGTTTAAGGTAGTTTCCTCACTATCATCTGTCTCAATTTGATGGCTTTCATCTAAAACCACATGTTTTTTACCTCTTTTGCCAACACACTTACCAGTAGTAACATTCGTACCACACTTAATAGTAATCTATGACAATCATTTTGTAAATACCGCAAATGGTAACCATTTTTAACTCCATAGTTAGCTAGGCAGTTTTTTTAGTTGTAATGGACTCTCAAACTTCATACCTAATACTGGTTCACATTGATCCCATGGTGTATCAGATCAAAAGTAGGGTACTGAAAGTCCTTCCTAAATCCTAACTTTGTATTTAGGTTCTACAAAAGTCTCATCGGGATCATTATATTATAACATTAACTGACCAACTTCTCCTGTTTGAGGATTCTCATTGTCACCCACAAACCTACCCTTACCAACTAGCTTATTCAACCAAGAGTAAATGGTAGTCAACCTAGGAATGACTACATTTTCCTTGCTCTCATTTTGGAAGTCAATGTGTTCAAGAAAATCATCCAAGTTCTCATCCTTACTAACATCATCAAAGTCACTATCACTAGAATATGATGTTCCTATCCTCATTAACCAACTTAAAAACATCATACCCATGATGTTCAATATACATAGACAAACGACTATCATTCTCAAATAGGCATTTTACAATTTGTTCTAACTGGGCATCATTAGTGATAGGTCACAAACCCATATACATTGGAACACCGGGTACAATATAGAATATCCCTAACGGTACATCTAGGACTAACCTACGAATAATAGTGAAGAAATCATCATACTTCATACCTTCGAAGTCTATATCATCTACTCCACGAACTTCTCCATTGGAATAGGACACTGCATTTCCAATAAATATACCATCATGGTGCAAATCCACCATGAACTTCACCATTGGTATTCAAGTAAGCTGCCAAAACAGAAAAAATAATTAGGGCAAATGCATGAATCATCTCAATTATGTATAAGTATCATTCAAGTGTTGCTTGAATTGTGAAAAATACTTTACTTACCAATTTTATTTTAGCTAAGCACAATCAGACCAATTATTGGAAAATTTTAGGGTTCATGAAAAATTGTGCTAAAAGATGTGGTTTATATAGGGGATTAATTATGGAAAGAGTAAATATAAATGAGGTGGACAAAAAAATGACGTGGATATACTAAAAACTAGTCCCCGGTAAAAAAAATCAACGGTCAAGTCAAAAATTTTGGTCAAAGTATGACGTGGCAAATGTGATTTTTGTACATTCCAATATGTATAATGGACACATTCGAATAGTACGTGATGTGTTTATAAACTCAGGGGTAAAAGACACTAATACCATATGTACTCTTCCTAATACTTCATTATGCTCATACAGTTAAAAATTGATTCATTATTATGCATAAACCTACTATAACACGTAGCCAGGTATTATCCGCGTGGGACTTCTTATAGTTAAAAAAATTGATTTTAATAAAATATATATTTTCAAAGGTAAAAAAATAAAATTTTAATTAAAAAAACAATTTCAGAAAAAATAAAAAACATTTTGAAAGTTAAAAAAAAACATGATTAAAATAATTTTAAAAACGTAAATTTTTAACAAACATTAAGTAGTTAACAAAATTAAAGATTTTAAATAAATGTATTTTAAAAAAAATAAAAACATTTTAAAAGTTAAAAATAAAAGAAAAACCATTTTTTAAAGAATTTTTTTTGTTATTTCCAACTTTTTATGAAAAATTCAAGGAAAGCATAATCTCAACAGTCGACTCATACATGTTATAATAGGTTGCAAATAAGTTCATTTAAAAATATAACGTCACATGAATAAAATTATAGAGTAAATACACTAGAATGAATCAAAACTATGCATAATAAATTATTATGAATAGTGCATAGAACATTAGTGTCTTTTACCCTAATCTCAGCTTTACACGAGGATAATGAAACAATTTGTTGCTTTTGAGATTGACATGTAATCGCATTCCTACCAAGATAGAAAACCATACTGCTTGTACTTCTAGCACCAACAACATCACCAGCATGATCACTATCCAAAAATCCGATCAAATGATCAACTTCTTGACTTTTCACATAACTCTGCCCGTAGTTAACAGTACCTTTGACAGTTTGACATACCTCAGAATTTGTTTTACAACTTTAGAGTGAAAAATTGTTGGGTTTTCCATAAACGACTAGCAATTCCAATAACCAATGACAGGTCGGGACGCGTGTGAGTCAAGTATCTCAAATACCCGACCACTCGCCTATATTCGGTATGATCAACTTCTACAAATCCTTCATCTTTCCCGGCCTTAAATTTCGGTTTCATGGACATTTACTTGGTTGCAATCTTGCATTCCGAACTGCTCTAAAATCTTCTTCGCATAACCTGTTTGTTGTAAGGTTATTCCTCATTTAGACTAAGAAACTTCGATTCCAAGATAATAAGCTAGCAGTCCACGTCACTCTTTTCGAATTCGTTCTTCATTTGCTCCTTGAATTTGATAATGTCTTGTATGTTCGACCCGGTAATAATTAAATCATCAACATAAACAACAACAATAAGAATTTTACCTTCTGAATTTCTTCTGTAAACAACCGGGTCTTGAGAAGTTTTTGAAAAATGAATCCCTTTAATTTTTTTTATCTAAATGAACATTCCAAGATCGAGGTGATTGTCTAAGACCATAAAGAGCTTTGGAAAGTTAAAAACACCTTTTGAATTTCTTTTTTGTTGACGTACCCTTTAGGTTAAGTGACATAAACCTCCTCCACAAGATATCCATTGAGGAAGGCCAACTTGACATCGAGATGGTGAACAACCCACCCATTTTGGGCTGTTAAGGCGAGAATGAGCCTTACGGTGTTGAGTTTAGCTACTAATGTGAAAACCTCATCAAAATCAACCTTTTTCTTTTGTACGGAACCTTTTGCAACGAGTCGTTCTTTGTACTTCACTATATTTCCCATGTTGTCTCTTTTCACTTTATAAACCCATTTCAAACCAATTGCTCTATGACTTGGTGGCAATTCAGTGATCTTCCATCTCTTGTTCTTTTAAATTGACTCTAACTCCGCTTGTATAGCCTCACGTCACTCCTTGATACTTACCGCCTCTTTAAAGTTTGTAGGCTGGTTCATTTCCATCAACATTAGTTCTTCAGGTTCAAGTAACACAATTTGAGTATCGTCATAGGTATCGTCTAAAGGAAGAAAGCCCCTAGGCCCGAACTTAAATGAGGGGTCTCATGTGTAGAGGATGATGAAAAAAATGGGTAAAGGTGTGTATTAGTGAGAGTTGAATCAGACATCACATCTTCCAAAGTTGGTTGTCTAGAATTGACACGTACAGTTGAAGGCTTACGGGTTCATTGGGTTCACTTTCGGGGTTGTTTTGTGGATTTGTGGTGGTATTTGGGGATGTCGTTTGATTATAGTAAAGATGTTGGGTACTGGTCTTTCCTCTTCTATGTATGTAATCCGATTCCAACCTTCTTGTTCATCAGACATAACATCACGACTAACTCGCAATTCATGTCTCATGGATCATACAAACGGTTGCCTTTCTTTCCATCTTAACTCTAAAGTACACCATTTTTTTTCCTCGATCATCAAGCTTTCTACGGAGAACACCTATAGTTTTTGCAAAGATAACACAACCAAAACCTTTAAATATTCAAGGCTCGGATTCTGACTAGACCAAGCTTCATATGGGGTTATGTCTAGAAGCGACTTTGATGGCAAACGATTTAGTATATAAACGACATGTCTAACTGATTCACACCAAAACTCTCCTAGTACACTTCTTCCTTTGAGCAAGCTCCTTGCCACATCCATTATAGTTTTATTATGTCATTCTACAACTCTATTTTGTTGCGGTGAATAAGGTGTTGTCATATGCCTTTATATACAACTTTCTTCATAAAAACTTGCAAAGTCTTTCGATGTGAACTCTCCCCCACGATCTGTACGAAGAGTTTTTATTTTATGCCCTGAACTTTTTCAACCATCTTCTTGTACCGCTTGAATGCATCAAAGGCTTCGTACTTTCTTGATAACACATAAACCTATGACCACCTACTATAATCATCAACTATAAGAAAAAATTTAATTACTTCCTCGAATAGTAGTAGGTGTAATCGGACCACACAGATCAGCATGTACAAGTTCCGAAAGTTTTTGAGCTCGAAAAAACGACTTCATCGTGGGAAATGAGTAAGAATTTGTTCAGCCAGGACACGCCCTTCAAACACCTGATTTGGGTGAGTACTCATTGGACAACTGATTCTATCTTCTTTTCAACCAATATCCTTAATTAGCGAGTAAAAGTTCACGTGTCCGAGTCTAGAATGTCATAACCAAGGAGGTTCTTCTTGTTTCGTAAGTAGTCACGTTGGGCGACCCGTCTTTAATAGAGTTTTATAGAGACGGTTCGAAGATCTTTTTACCTTGATTAGAAGGTTGTAACTTCTATAAAAAAACCTTTAATAAATATCTGACCATTTTAATCCGACTCCCATGTTCTGTCATTTTCCCCACTTATAATGTTGCTTTTTAAACTTGGAATGAAATACACCCCATTAAGGAGTTTTTGGTCATTGTTTTGATCCTTCCCCATAATTTCTATGGTAGATCCATCTCCAAACTTTACTCGGCCAATAACCCAATCGTCTAGCTCGTGAAACTTTAAACGATCTCCGGTCATGTGATTACTAGCACCATTATTGTAAAACCCGCATACTTTTACCATGAATAGTACCCTTAAGATCGTACGTATATGATTAGAACTTTCCTTTTATAGCATGTTTACGTTCACGTATAAGAATATTAAGTATTACGTACGTGTTAGAACACGATAAGTATTTATTACGTATGAACACACGATAATTATTCCAACAATAATTACAATCACGAACATACGAACATAAAATCATGAACATAAATTAATCACGAGCTTAATGCTACGTACATATATATATTTATTACGAATACGAATAAATATAATAAGACACGAACGATAATTATTTAAATCACATAAAATACGAACATGAGAACACACTATATTTTTAGACACGGAAATTGTTCGGGTTACCCCATGTGGGCCCCATACCACACGGCTAGAACAAAGAAGAAAAGGGCCAAGCCCATTATTTTATTTAACAAGGAGAAAAGGGAAAAACATTTATTTTATTTCTAAACCTAAAAAAAGTAAAAACCCTAGCCTCCTTTTCTCTCCCCTTTTCTCTTTGGCCGCCGGTTTGGATCATCACCACAAGGGTGATTGGGTTGATTTTGGTATTGATTATTTACAAAGAGCATTAGTGTGTTCATCCTCCTTGATTCACGCATTCGGTAAACCTTAAAACCCTTTTCTTTTAATCTTTTATTTTATTTTTACACATGAACTTATAAGGGGTTTGTTTTAATATGATTATCATGTTAATTAAATCAAGGGGTAAATGTTTTGATGTTTTAGGGTTGTGTATTTGTGGCCGACGCAAGAACCGAGCCCCATAGGGGTCTCGGCTTGATTTAATCCACACCACCGAGACCACAAGGTCTCGGTATGGTGATGGTGGTCCCACGGCAGCAGCCAAAACAAGGGAACCCCGACTTGGTTCGGGGTATGGTGTTGATTACGGGTCCGGTTCATGGTTTCTAGTCACGATCCGGTTCATTGATTATGTTAAGGTCTATGATTTTAATAGTTATATGTTAAAAATTAAATTAATAAAACATGACATAATTAATTTAATTAACATGACTTAGGTTATAAATTTAATTATTAGATCATGAATTTTAACCTAAGTATTTATTTTTAATTAGACTTTATAATTAATTAATTATTAAAAACCATGACTATAAATAATTAATCAACATGACTTAGGTTATATTATTAGTAATTAATAATACATGTTTTAACCTAAGTATTTTAACTTTATTTAATTAAAAACATGATATATTTAATTAAATACTTTTAACCTATAGTTTATTTAAATTACATGTAATAATTAATAAACTATACTTTATAACAACATGACTTAGAATAATAATCAGAAAACACTTAAGCTTATATAATTAGCTTATTTAACCAGCCTATATCTAATTATGGAAACTTTCTATTTTTAGAAACTTATTTAATTAAGGCAGCTAATCTATTTATGGTAACTTTCTATTTTTAGAAACTTATTTAATTAAGGCAACTAATCTATTTATGGAAACTTTCTATTTTTAAAAACTAATCTATTTTAAGCAGTAATTCTATTTTTGGAAACTTTCTATTTTTGGAAACTTTCTATTTTTGGAAACTTTCTATTTTTGGAAACTTTCTATTTTTGGTAACTTTCTATTTTTGGAAACTTTCTATTTTAGGAAACCTGCTATTTTTTTAGAAAGTTACTTATTATTACACAACAAGTATAATAATACATGAAATACAAGTAATACTTAATCAAAATAGACATAATGTAAGATAAATACAGCATAAAGCTTCAAACAGTAAAACATGACATGAACATATAAAATAAGCTAAGACATGACATAAAACCAGTTACGCATATAGTAAGCACATACTTATACACGTATGTATTTATGTAGCATTAGTGATACCGAAGTAGGACTCTCTTCCGTTCGTCTTCTTCGTTCACTGGACATAAGGTACAGATTCCCGTCCTTTCAGTATGGACATTCTTTCCTTATTAGGATTCCCCGTATGCAACCAACTGTTTTCCCATAGTATAAGTTTATATGTTTGATTTGCTTATGTTTAATTTAGAATACCTATAGCCATATACATGCATGACCAGTTTCACCTAGTTATGGAGGTACCATAACCATAACACTAGAGGCACTGGTGTTATGACTTCCCCACGGCGGAGTGATTGCTCGTGGCGTCCCTTTGGCTTTTGGCCATATTATTATATTTATCATGTGGGGCGTATGGGTGTATCCTAGTTACATGTTTTCAGCAGATTACTTAGTATGAATGTGGTGTGTGCCTTGCATCCTTCACAAGGAGCTGATCCCTCCTACCCAAAACCAGTATATTAAATTAGAGGCAGCCCCTCTAATTTGCATGATGAGGTCACCCCACCAAGTATTCATGCACGGTAGATTTTCATGACCTATATTGGCTAATGGTAAAATATGTTAAACAGTTTTCATAAGATAAACATAAGGCTTTTCAAATTATAAAACCAGTTTTATGAACATGTTCCAGGTTTTCCAGGACTTATACATTTCCGTTGCTATTAAGTCTTTATTATGTTTTAATCATTTATACTATGTCTATATCCGTGCACTGAGCGTTTTGCTCAGCCGTTACTTTCCTTTCCATGTCCCAAAACGGCAAGTACCCTAGGACGGACTCGAGCATTTTGGAGGACATGCATAGGATGGAAGCTGCCATAGACTTCTTCTCCTTTTGCCTTCATATATTTGTACTTGTTTAAGTCTTCCATTATTTCATTTACTTTATTATGTTTTGAGCTTATGTTGGGGACCGATGTTTGATTCCGGTTTACCCTGTGGTCATGTAATGTTTTAGACATTTATCCTTGTATGCTTTGATGACATGCCATAATTACGCGTAACGGTCCACTTATCAAAGTGGGGTGTTACAATTATGGTATCAGAGACAAGGCTTTGACCTGTAGGCTCTAAAACTCGACCTGTGACTAGTGGGTAGTCACCAGGAGCTTCCTAAGCCAACGTTTGTTATTCTACGTATTGATGTTTTTAGCGCATTGTTGCTTTAACCATGATGTTTTCAGCACCTTGAGGTTTTAACCTTGATGTTTTCATCGATATTGTTTACTAATATGGATGGACAACCGTCATTCATATTTAGTTATGTGTCATTGTTTCATGCATAATGTTCCTCGTGAATTGTTGCTATGTGGACTGAACCTTAGTAGTTCATAATTAGTCACATAAATTTTTTTTCTGATAAGTTTTGGACAGATGAGTTTCGTTTATTCATGTTTCATGCATCATTGTTGCAGGGATTATGACTAAGTAATGGTTGGTATAGGACTGGCCCTATTTAGTCGCATGTGCTTTTATCGAAACTTTTAACTTTGGGACCGACCCATAGGCGTCCACTCGCCATGTCTTTTGTTTTGGGACCGACCCATATGCGTCCCCTCGCACATATAAAGGTTTTTATAAACTACATTACGCATTCATGCATAAAATTTTTCTCATGATTTATTGGCATAAATTTTTTATGTCCCCTCATAAGTTACTATGTTTTTATGTCAAGTAAGTTTTCATACTGTCATGGTTAAACTCAGTTTCATGTTGATTATGTTATACACTCCTTCATGTTAAATCGTTTCATGTTTCTTCATGATAATTCCGTCTTCATGTGGATTACGTCTTACGCCTCTTTTGTTATTATGCCTTCATGCAAGACATAGTTGGATTTCATTAAATTCTGCTTCATGATAGTCATGGTTGGTCTTCATTGATCATGTTGTCAGGCAAATCATCGTTGAAGTTTGTGTAACCACACTTTAACGTTTCTCGATATAACCAAAATGATGTCTATGCTAATACTGCCAGGTTATCATGATGGTTTTCCTAACCGTTTAACCGATATACTTTCCTTAAATCATGATAAATGATCGACCCCATACCGATCATTTCATGTGCATTCCACGTGTACTCCACATACCATATTTCATGTGTATTACACGTACCTTAATCCATGTGTATTCCACTTGCAATACTTCACGAGTATTCGCTAGTCGATTCTAAATCATCTCAGGCGTATGTTCACTTGCTGATATTCTACAAGATTGCCGATGCCGCTCATAACTTGGAAAGGTTACTAAAGGTTGATGTTGCTGATGTGTGGAGACGCTACGAGATGCGGATGATGTTCACAACTTAGAGATCCTACAAGACGAAGACAAAGGCGTCAGAGTAAAGCAATTGGACGAGAAGATGCTTCACCATCAGACGATTTCCATCAATCATTGTCCCTAATTCTTAGTTACATGTCACACGTCATTCGGCTGTCATTTCAGCCATATGAGTGCAAACCGGTACCAGCCGGCCACTCAGCTGAATTGTTACATGAATCACGGTCATGAGAATGACCGTCATAGAACTGACAGACAGGACGATAGTAACCACTACTATGATAGAAACTATCCTAGAAATCGCAACCGAGGCTCCGGCCGCGGACGTGATCAGACATACAAAGGATCAGTAGTCCAACCGATCCGCCAAGTCTGGCATAATAACCTAATATTTTAGTTCTATTGTTTTACATCTCGAGAAACATGTCAAGACATCAGTCAGGACACATGTCTCACGTATACTTTCTGAAGACACATGTCAAGACACCAGTCAAGACATATGTCATGCCTATAGTTCCAAGACACGAGTCAAGACACATGACTCACGTCCAACTATGGAACATTTCTAAGAAATTCAGGGTACCCTCCAAGGGTATATCCATTTTGTTGTGCCATGTATTATTCAGGCCACAAGAATTTCAATACCATTACCGGCGCATCAGTGAGAACTGTCACGTTGCCGATGTCACTTTCATTTCTTTCACCATATTTCATTTATTCATGACCATGAAGGACGCCTTTCGTATTCCCACGTATACGAAGGTTTTTCCTTCAGCTTAATGATGAGATCCAAGCTGCTAACATATTTCCTTGGACAGACACGAGTTGAATTTTATCCTAATTATGGACTATGAACAGCACACCATGCTACGATTCATAATTATGTACAATAATGTTCAGGCTCCTGAATACATTCAGCTTGATTTTCCATCGGGAGAATCTGTACAAATTATCTACGCTTACAAGCATGTGCGTTGTTACCCATGGTCGCTAAAATTTTCTAACTGTTAGTAAGACACGACCACTTAAGTCTTTTACGCATAGCCAGTTGATTATTCCAAAATCTTCCTATACATTCCAGAAGAACCTACAAGGAGAAGGATGGTACCATGAGATTATGTGTCAAATACCATTGATTTAAACAAATCACCATTCATGACCGTAAGGTTATTCCTCATTTAGACTAAGAAACTTCGATTCCAAGATAATAAGCTAGCAGTCCACGTCACTCATTTTGAATTCGTTCTTCATTTGCTCCTTGAATTTGATAATGACTTGTATGTTCGACCCGGTAATAATTAAATCATCAACATAAACATCAACAATAAGAATTTTACCTTCTGAATTTCTTCTGTAAACAACCGGGTCTTGAGAAGTTTTTGAAAAATGAAGCCCTTTAATTTTTTTTATCTAAATGAGCATTCCAAGATCGAGGTGATTGTCTAAGACCATAAAGAGCTTTGGAAAGTTAAAAACACCTTTTGAATTTCTTTTTTGTTGACGTACCCTTTAGGTTAAGTGACATAAACCTCCTCCACAAGATATCCATTGAGGAAGGCCAACTTGACATCGAGATGGTGAACAACCCACCCATTTTGGGCTGTTAAGGCAAGAATGAGCCTTACGGTGTTGAGTTTAGCTACTAATGTGAAAACCTCATCAAAATCAACCTTTTTCTTTTGTACGGAACCTTTTGCAACGAGTCGTTCTTTGTACTTCACTATATTTCCCATGTTGTCTCTTTTCACTTTATAAACCCATTTCAAACCAATTGCTCTATGACCTGGTGGCAATTCAGTGATTTTCCATCTCTTGTTCTTTTAAATTGACTCTAACTCTGCTTGTATAGCCTCACGTCACTCCTTGATACTTACCGCCTCTTTAAAGTTTGTAGGCTGGTTCATTTCCATCAACATTAGTTATTTAGGTTCAAGTAACACAATTTGAGTATCATCATAGGTATCGTCTAAAGGAAGAAAGCCCCTAGGCCCGAACTTAAATGAGGGGTCTCATGTGTAGAGGATGATGAAAAAAACGGGTAAAGGTGTGTATTAGTGAGAGTTGAATCAGACATCACAGCTTCCAAAGTTGGTTGTCTAGAATTGACACGTACAGTTGAGGGCTTACGGGTTCATTGGGTTCACTTTCAGGGGTTGTTTTGTGGAGTTGTGGTGGTATTTGGGGATGTCGTTTGATTATAGTAAAGATGTTGGGTACTAGTCTTTCCTCTTCTATGTCTGTAATCCGATTCCAACCTTCTTGTTCATCAGACATAACATCACGACTAACTCGCAATTCATGTCTCATGGATCATACAAACGGTTGCCTTTCTTTCCATCTTAACTCTAAAGTACACCATTTTTTTTCCTCGATCATCAAGCTTTCTACGATGAACACCTATAGTTTTTGCAAAGATAACACAACCAAAACCTTTAAATATTCAAGGCTCGGATTCTGACCGGACCAAGCTTCATATGGGGTTATGTCTAGAAGCGACTTTGATGGCAAACGATTTAGTAGATAAACGACATGTCTAACTGATTCACACTAAAACTCTCCTAGTACACTTCTTCCTTTGAGCAAGCTCCTTGCCACATCCATTATAGTTCTATTATGTCATTCTACAACTATATTTTGTTGCGGTGAATAAGGTGTTGTCATATGCCTTTATATACCACTTTCTTCATAAAAACTTGCAAAGTCTTTCGATGTGAACTCTCCCCCACGATCTGTACGAAGAGTTTTTATTTTATGCCCTGAACTTTTTCAACCATCTTCTTGTACCACTTGAATGCATCAAAGGCTTCGTACTTTCTTGATAACACATAAACCTATGACCACCTACTATAATCATCAACTATAAGAAAAAATTTAATTACTTCCTCGAATAGTAGTAGGTGTAATCGGACCACACAGATCAGCATGTACAAGTTCCAAAATTTTTTGAGCTCGAAAAAACGACTTCATCGTGGGAAATGAGTAAGAAGTTGTTCAGCCAGGACACGCCCTTCAAACACCTGATTTGGGTGAGTACTCATTGGACAACTGATTTTATCTTCTTTTCAACCAATATCCTTAATTAGCGAGTAAAAGTTCACGTGTTCGAGTCTAGAATGTCATAACCAAGGAGGTTCTTCTTGTTTCGTAAGTAGTCACGTTGGGCAACCCGTCTTTAATAGAGTTTTATAGAGACGGTTCGAAGATCTTTTTACCTTGATTAGAAGGTGGTTACTTCTATAAAAAAAACCTTTAATAAATATCCGACCATTTTAATCCGACTCCCATGTTCTGTCATTTTCCCCACTTATAATGTTGCTTTTTAAACTTGGAATGAAATACACCCCATTAAGGAGTTGTTGGTCATTGTTTTGATCCTTCCCCATAATTTCTATGGTAGATCCATCTCCAAACTTTACTCGGCCAATAACCCAATCGTCTAGCTCGTGAAACTTTAAACGATCTCCGGTCATGTGATTACTAGCACCATTATTGTAAAACCCGCATACTTTTACCATGAATAGTACCCTTAAGATCGTACGTATATGATTAGAACTTTCCTTTTATAGCATGTTTACGTTCACGTATAAGAATATTAAGTATTACGTACGTGTTAGAACACGATAAGTATTTATTACGTATGAACACACGATAATTATTCCAATAATAATTACAATCACGAACATAAAATCATGAACGTAAATTAATCACGAGCTTAATGCTACGTACATATATATATTTATTACGAATACGAATAAATATAATAAGACACGAACGATAATTATTTAAATCACATAAAATACGAACACGAGAACACACTATATTTTTAGACACGGAAATTGTTCGGGTTACCCCATGTGGGCCCCATACCACACGGCTAGAACAAAGAAGAAAAGGGCCAAGCCCATTATTTTATTTAACAAGGAGAAAAGGGAAAAACATTCATTTTATTTCTAAACCTAAAAAAAGTAAAAACCCTAGCCTCCTTTTCTCTCCCCTTTTCTCTTTGGTCGCCGGTTTGGATCATCACCATAAGGGTGATTGGGTTGATTTTGGTGTTGATTATTTACAAAGAGCATTAGTGTGTTCATCCTCCTTGATTCACGCATTCGGTAAACCTTAAAACCCTTTTCTTTTAATCTTTTATTTTATTTTTACACATGAACTTATAAGTGTTTTGTCTTAATATGATTATCATGTTAATTAAATCAAGGGGGTAAATGTTTTGATGTTTTATGGTTGTGTGTTTGTAGCCGACGCAAGAACCGAGCCCCATAGGGGTCTCGGCTTGATTTAATCCACACCACCGAGACCACAAGGTCTCGGTATGGTGATGGTGGTCCCACGGCAGCAGCCAAAACAAGGGAACCCCGACTTGGTTCGGGGTATGGTGTTGATTACGGGTCCGGTTCATGGTTTCTAGTCACGATCCGGTTCATTGATTATGTTAAGGTCTATGATTTTAATAGTTATATGTTAAAAATTAAATTAATAAAACATGACATAATTAATTTAATTAACATGACTTAGGTTATAAATTTAATTATTAGATCACGAATTTTAACCTAAGTATTTATTTTTAATTAGACTTTATAATTAATTAATTATTAAAAACCATGACTATAAATAATTAATCAACATGACTTAGGTTATATTATCAGTAATTAATAATACATGTTTTAACCTAAGTATTTTAACTTTATTTAATTAAAAACATGATATATTTAATTAAATACTTTTAACCTATAGTTTATTTAAATTACATGTAATAAATAATAAACTATACTTTATAACAACATGACTTAGAATAATAATCAGAAAACACTTAAGCTTATATAATTAGCTTATTTAACCAGCTTATATCTAATTATGGAAACTTTCTATTTTTAGAAACTTATTTAATTAAGGCAGCTAATCTATTTATGGTAACTTTCTATTTTTAGAAACTTATTTAATTAAGGCAGCTAATCTATTTATGGAAACTTTCTATTTTTTAAAACTTATCTATTTTAAGCAGTAATTCTATTTTTGGAAACTTTCTATTTTTGGAAACTTTCTATTTTTTGGAAACTTTCTACTTTTGGAAACTTTCTATTTTTGGAAACTTTCTATTTTTGGTAACTTTCTATTTTTGGAAACTTTCTATTTTAGAAAACCTGCTATTTTTTAGAAAGTTACTTATTATTACACAACAAGTATAATAATACATGAAATACAAGTAATACTTAATCAGAATAGACAGAATGTAAGATAAATACAGTATAAAGCTTCAAACAGTAAAATATGACATGAACGTATAAAATAAGCTAAGACATGACATAAAACCAGTTACGCATGTAGTAAGCAGATACTTATACACGTATGTATTTATGTAGCATTAGTGATACCGAAGTAGGACTCTCGTCCGTTCGTCTTCTTCGTTCACTGGACATAAGGTACAGATTCCCGTCCTTTTAGTATGGACATTCTTTCCTTATTAGGATTCTCCGTATCCAGCCAACTGTTTTCCCGTAGTATAAGTTTATATGTTTGATTTGCTTATGTTTAATTTAGAATACCTATAGCTATATACATGCATGACCAGTTTCACCTAGTTATGGAGGTACCATAACCATAACACTATAGGCACTGGTGTTATGACTTCCCCACGGCGGAGTGATTGCTCGTGGCGTCCCTTCAGCTTTTGGCCATATTATTATATTTATCATGTGGGGCGTATGGGTGTATCCTAGTTACATGTTTTCAGCAGATTACTTAGTATGAATGTGGTGTGTGCCTTGCATCCTTCACAAGGAGCTGATCCCTCCTACCCAGAACCAGTATATTAAATTAGAGGCAGCCCCTCTAATTTGCATGATGAGGTCACCCCTCCAAGTATTCATGCATGATGGATTTTCATGACCTATATTGGCTAATGGTAAAATATGTTAAACAGTTTTCATAAGATAAACATAAGGCTTTTGAAACTATAAAACCAGTTTTATGAACATGTTCCAGGTTTTCCAGGACTTATACATTTCCGTTGCTATTAAGTCTTTATTATGTTTTAATCATTTATACTATGTCTATATCCGTGCACTGAGCGTTTTGCTCAGCCGTTACTTTCCTTTCCATGTCCCAAAACGGCAAGTACCCTAGGACGGACTCGAGCATTTTGGAAGACATGCATAGGATGGAAGCTGCCATAGACTTCTTCTCCTTTTGCCTTCATATATTTGTACTTGTTTAAGTCTTCTATTATTTCATTTACTTTATTATGTTTTGAGCTTATGTTGGGGACCGATGTTTGATTTCGGTTTACCCTGTGGTCATGTAATGTTTTATACATTTATCCTTGTATGCTTTGATGACACGCCATAATTACGTGTAACGGTCCACTTATCAAAGTGGGGTGTTACAATTATGGTATCAGGGACAAGGCTTCGACCTGTAGGCTCTAAAACTCGACCTGTGACTAGTGGGTAGTCACCAGGAGCTTCCTAAGCCAACGTTTGTTATTCTACGTATTGATGTTTGCAGCGCATTGTTGCTTTAACCATGATGTTTTCAGCACCTTGAGGTTTTAACCTTGATGTTTTCATCGATATTGTTTACTAATATGGATGGACAACCGTCATTCATATTTAGTTATGTGTCATTGTTTCATGCATAATGTTCCTCGTGAATTGTTGCTATGTGGACTGAACCTCAGTAGATCATAATTAGTCACATAAGTTTTTTTCTGATAAGTTTTTGACAGATGAGTTTCGTTTATTCATGTTTCATGCATCATTGTTGCAGGGATTATGACTAAGTAATGGTTGGTACAGGACTGGCCCTATTTAGTCGCATGTGCTTTTATCGAAACTTTTAACTTTGGGACCGACCCATAGGCGTCCCCTCCATGTATTTTGTTTTGGGACCGACCCATATGCGTCCCCTCGCACATATAAAGGTTTTTATAAACTACATTACGCATTCATGCATAAAATTTTTCTCATGATTTATTGGCATAATTTTTTTTTATGTCCCCTCATAAGTTACTATGTTTTTATGTCAAGTAAGTTTTCATACTGTCATGGTTAAACTCAGTTTCATGTTGAATGTTATACACTCCTTCATGTTAAATCGTTTCATGTTTCTTCATGATAATTCCGTCTTCATGTGGATTACGTCTTACGCCTCTTTTGTTATTATGCCTTCATGCAAGACATAGTTGGATTTCATTAAATTCTGCTTCATGATAGTCATGGTTGGTCTTCATTGATCATGTTGTCAGGCAAATCATCGTTGAAGTTTGTGCAACCACACTTTAACGTTTCTCGATATAACCAAAATGATGTCTATTCTAATACTTCCAGGTTATCATGATGGTTTTCCTAACCGTTTAACCGATATACTTTCCTTAAATCATGATAAATGATCGACCCCATATCGATCATTTCATGTGCATTCCACGTGTACTCCACATATCGTATTTCATGTGTATTACACGCACCTTAATCCATGTGTATTCCACTTACAATACTTCACGAGTATTCGCTAGTCGATTCTAAATCATCTCAGGTGTATGTTCACTTGCTGATATTCTACAAGATTACCGATGTCGCTCATAACTTGGAAAGGTTACTAAAGGTTGATGTTGCTGATGTGTGGAGACGCTACGAGATGCGGATGCTGTTCACAACTTAGAGATACTACAAGACGAAGACAAAGGCGTCAGAGTAAAGCAATTGGACGAGAAGATGCTTCACCATCAGACGATTTCCATCAATCATTGTCCCTAATTCTTAGTTACATGTCACACGTCATTTGGCTGTCATTTCAGCCATATGAGTGCAAACCGGTACCAGTCGGCCACTCAGCTGAATAGTTACATGAATCACGGTCATGAGAATGACCGTCATGGAACTGACAGACAGGACGATAGTAACCACTACTATGACAGAAACTATCCTAGACGTCGTAACCGAGGCTCCGGCCGCGGACGTGATCAGACATACAAAGGATCAGTAGTCCAACCGATCCGCCAAGTTTGGCATAATAACCTAATATTTTAGTTCTATTGTTTTACATCTCGAGACACATGTCAAGACATCAGTCAGGACACATGTCTCACGTATACTTTCTGAAGACACATGTCAAGACACCAGTCAAGACATATGTCATGCCTATAGTTCCAAGACACGAGTCAAGACACATGACTCACGTCCAACTATGGAACATTTCTAAGAAATTTAGGGTACCCTCCAAGGGTATATCCATTTTGTTGTGCCATATATTATTCAGGCCACAAGAATTTCAATACCATTACCGACGCATCAGTGAGAACTGTCACGTTGCCGATGTCACTTTCATTTCTTTCACCATATTTCATATATTCATGACCATGAAGGACGCCTTTCATATTCCCACGTATATGAAGGTTTTTCCTTCAGCTTAATGATGAGATCCAAGCTGCTAACATATTTCCTCGGAGAGACACGAGTTGAATTTTATCCAAATTATGGACTATGAACAACACACCATGCTACGATTCATAATTATGTACAATAATGTTCAGGCTCCTGAATACATTCAGCTTGATTTTCCATCGGGAGAATTTGTACAAATTATCTACGCTTACAAGCATGTGCGTTGTTAGCCATGGTCGCTAAAATTTTCTAGCTGTCAGTAAGACACGACCACTTAAGTCTTTTACGCATAGCCAGTTGATTATTCCAAAATCTTCCTATACATTCCAGAAGAACCTACAAGGAGAAGGATGGTACCATGAGATTATGTGTCGAATACCATCGATTTAAACAAATCACCTTTCATGACCGTTATTCTCCTTCACGCATTGACAACATGTCCAATCGACCTTATAGTGTTAATCACTTTTTCCAAGATCGAACTCATGATCATGCTGCAAACAGTGACGAGGGAAAGAGCAAGACATGTCCATGACTGCTATTCGTACACGACTCGGTCATGCTAGATTTATGATTTTGAGTTGGTCCCTTCAATGCTCCAGCAGTATTATAAGAATGAGTTCCCATGAACTCATAACCAAATTCATCAGTGTTTTCATTGAGGATAACCTGATTTCCCTCTAAGCCTAGAGAAGAACAGGAAGACCATATTTGTACCATGTTACAAATTCTATGACAGGAGAAATTCCACCCTGGAAATTTCCAATATCAATTCTGGTTGATTACAGTGACACGCTGGATCACATGGATTTGCATGGTTAATCTTACCATGACTCAGCTTATGCGTAAAGGAGAGAACCCTACATTACATTAAGTGTTCTAGAAAATCCTACGCTAAGAGAAGTTTGGATTCATAGACTCAGAGTTTCGCAAACTCCTATGTATCAAGTTCGATGAAGCAAGATACAGTTACGTTCATATCTTCATACCTGTCATACAAACAGGCTAAGATAGGACACCAACAGACTGGTATGTTTTCATCATCTGAAATTGTAAATTGAAATGGGACAAGATCTCCACGAATTTTGGTTACCAGTTTAACGCAAAGTCAGAAGAAGCATGATGCTATCTGGTTTATTGCAAACAGTTTGATCAAGTCTGCAGAATCCTTACATCCGTAAGGATTTCAGAACCAACAGATTGATCGGACATGTTCCAGCCAAGGCTCATCCGATCACTTGGCAATCCCTCAGTTATCGGGTCAGACAAATATTCATAATTGTGCTCCTTATTTACTTCACGTCTTCATTCTAATTCCACGACTTGTTTTCGCGCTCGCGTTCATGACACTATTAACGTTCATGATGGCATCTCGGCGTACGATTTTATGTTCATTTTTTTTCTCATTCTGGGAAGTTTTGCAAGAACTTGAGAGACCAGACCCAAGTTTAGTAAAACTCCCTATCCTCAGATATACGTTTCTCGGCATATTCTATGTCTCACCTTGTA
This sequence comes from Glebionis coronaria, assembly GCA_025667525.1. Taxonomy (NCBI): domain Eukaryota; kingdom Viridiplantae; phylum Streptophyta; class Magnoliopsida; order Asterales; family Asteraceae; genus Glebionis; species Glebionis coronaria. Next base: position 478,882,880 of record CM046880.1, read on the forward strand.
GCGTTTGGCGTTACCACCATTATATTCTATGTTCACGATATGTTTCACATGTCATGTTCATTCCACGTTCCTCATATCATGATCAAGATATGTTACACGTATCATGGTCACGATATGTTACTCATACTACACTCATCATATCTCAACGTATCATGTTCAAAAATGTTCACGTGTCACGTTCAAAAATTTTCACGTACTACGTTTCTTTGTGTCTCGCACATCGTTGCTAACAGGGGCGGAGCCAATGGGGTGGCTAGCGGGTGCTCGGCCACCCCCAACTTACCCAACTACTCCAGCTTGTCCCTTGATTTCCTGCCAATGTTTTGTGATCTGTTTGATTAAGCCCCTGCCAATAATCTACACGCTATATGAAAATGGTTATTTTCGTGGAAAAAGGATAAGAAAAGGCCAGGTAAAGAAAGAACTTGGTAGTGATGAAGAAGAAGATACATGTTTGACTATTCATATTTCTTTTTCGTTCCCAGTTTCATAGTACAATTTTTTGGGAAATGTTTTAATTATTTGTAACATATAACCTTTGTGTTTCTCATAATGAACATAATAACCCCTTTTACTCTAAAAGGTAAATATGAATTCTTCATTGCACATGAGATCATTTGTCTATTTTAATATACATCAATCGGTTATAAGGTTTGTATAGGACTTTTCGTGTATGTAGAGTACACTGGTACTAGTACTTTTATAACTTTCTGTCACCTTGCATCAAAAAGGAGAAAACACGTTATTTTTTATTTTATTGCTCATTTTTTGAACAATTGTTGCTTATATTTGTTGAGGTAATGTTATTAAAAATAGTAAAACTGAAACCTATTTGATTTATAGAGTTTATGTAAACTTTGTTAATTTGACAATATGCTAGTTATTCATTTCGTTTAATTTATTATCTATCAATAAACACAAATATTAACAAAATTGCATTTGTTAATGCTTTTTTTTTCTTTTTGACAAAAATGACAATTATACTTTTACGTAGTATGTAAATTCCTTTTTAAATTATGTAATATTAATTTCAAACAAATGTAATATAGTAAATTTGATCAAACTTTCGTATTTATTTTTAATAGCAGATAAAAAGAAAATTGAGATATAGATGAGACAAAGGAAATAGTGTTTTCTAAATGGTTTAGAGCCCTGGGAGTGGTGGCGCCGTGGGGTGCCAAACCCACGGCGCGAGAGCCGTGAAGACTCCCACCCCAGGCAAAACTCGCGGCGTGAGACCCCGGCGCGGGTATACTCACGTCGCGTGAGTGATTTTTTTTTTAAAAAAATTTCATTTTACCCCCTAAAACGGTTTAATTTTTAAAAAAATTTCATTTAACCCCCCCCAAACGGCTAGTATTTGAAAAAATTTCATTTCACCCCCCCAACGGCTAGTTTTTTTAAATTCGAATTATAACGGCTATATTTTTCGATCCGTCTATAAATATACCTCAAAATCAACCATTTCTTACACACCAAAACATAAACACTCTCTACAAACAAATATGAATCCCAATCACGTTCCGTCAGTTTTTGAAATCGATGAGGAATTCGATGATTACTTCTTGCCAATAGCACACAATCATTATCAACGGTTGCTTGAAGAAGAGAATCGTCCAAGACTAACTCGGATCCCAGTCAACCGTGACCGAGAAGGTGCTGAGGAACGGCTCATGAACGATTATTTCGTTGAGAATTGCAGGTATCCTTTGGTTAAGTTTCGTGAAAGATTTCGAATGAGCCGAAGACTATTTTTAAAAATAGTTAACGGCATAAAAAATTATCAGGCCGATCCTCTTCCTGAGCATTTTAATTATTTTACTTCTCGACCCGATGCTATGGGTCGAATGAGTATTAGTGCTATTATGAAGTGCACAATGGCTATACGTCAATTGGCATACGGCAACACGCCGGATGCATTTGATGAATATTTACAAATTGCTAATCGAACCGGACGTGAGTGTCTAATGTATTTTAATATGTGTGTTATTGACTTGTATATGGCCAAGTATTTAAGAAAACCAACTCCGGCCGATGTTGATCAAATATATGATCTACATCTTACGAAACATGGTTTTCCGGGGATGCTTGGCAGCATTGATTGTATGCACTGGGAATGGAAAAATTGTCCAGTTGCGTGGCATGGGCAATACGCTGGTGGTTATAAAAGATACCCTACTTTGATGCTTGAAGCTGTTGCTTCGCAAGATCTGTGGATTTGGCATGCGTTTTTTGGGATGGAAGGTGCGAATAACGATATTAATGTTTTAGATAATTCTCCGTTATATGATGACCTTCTGAATGACGAAGCACCGGTAAAACCGTATACGGTTAACGGAGTTGAGTATCAAAATGGGTATTACTTAGCGGATGGTATTTACCCACAATGGGCGAGTTTCGTGAAGTCTTTCACGGTTGCAACTGACGCCAAACATGCTCACTTCAAAAGGCGTCAAGAAGGTGCACGGAAAGATGTTGAACGTGCATTTGGTGTTCTCCAAGGACGTTGGGGAATACTACGTCAACCAGCACGCGCGTATGAGTAAACACCTTACGGCGACTCATGTATACGTGCATCATACTTCATAACATGATTTTGAAAGATCAAGGTATGCAGGCGTTAGATTGGAACCAAAATTACGTTAACCCGTCAAGAAATATGCAACGAACATGGCTTGAGCGGTGTGAAGTTTACCGCCGAAAAAACAAAGAACTACATGACCGACAAACCCATCAAAGTCTTCAACAAAACCTTATGGATCATATCTGGAATCAAATTGACCACGGAGATGAAGATGCATATGAAGATGAAGAAAACTAAACGGCGGGTCGTATGATTTTTAATTTTCGTATGTTTTTTTTATTTTCGTATGTTTTTTTAATTTTCGTATGTCTTTTTTATTATGTTCGTTTTATTTTAAAAGTATTGTAATGTTGCTTATGTTTAATGAAATATTTAAGTTTGTTTAGGGGGTGTTTTGTAAAATTCTGAAAAACTGGATTTCACTTGGAGTGATCACTCCCCTGTTTTTTCTGAGTGAGTGAGTGAGTGAGTTTCGCTGATGTGGCACCCAAAAACACACTCACTCGGAGTGATGACTCCCAGCGCTCTTAGAGTCAATTTTAGTGAACCCTTAGATATATGTCAAAATTTTGCTTTTAATTTTTTATAAGATACATCTATTAGACGTTATTGTTATAGCTAAAAATATTCGGGCCCCCGTTAACTTAGAATCCTGGCTCCGCCCCTGGTTGCTAATTATCAGTTAAGTTAGAGTGTTTTGCACGATAACGTTTTAGTTGCCCTTATGTAACACCCCCAAATTTATACAATTCAATACAACGGAAGACTCGTTGGTGTTACGGGATAGCACATTACTCACATCATAGACAACGCTTAAAAATTGCGTCGTTTAATAATAAAGCATTTCCATTCATAAATATCAAGTTTACATAGGTCCCAAGTCATTGTATTTCATACAGGTTTTACAAAGCATTTGAATGGAAATTATTATTTAAGTGCGGGCCATGAATTCTTGTTGTCTTCCCGAGAATTACCTTCAAGCACCTGAGATAAAACATGTTAAAAGAAGAGGTCAGCGAAAACGCCGAGTGAATTCATAGAGTTTAATTAAATCCATCAATATAACATCGGTATAAAATTATTACCGAAAATCATTTTGTACAAATCTTTGTAATAGGCCATGAAATAGCCAAAGTCATTTTATACAAATCCTTATCAAAAATCATGATATAGGCTGTTGCCTTCAAAACCATAATACGAACCAATGTCATAAAAACATCATACAATACGTTTTATAACGTTGTATAAAGTTAAATAAAAACCGTTATATGAATATGGTTATGAAAAACCAAAACACGAACATAATATCAATAGTAAGACCTCGTATTTCTAGTCAGACAATTCATTGTAATTCGGTGCGTATAGCAGTATTTCGTTAATTGGATTATTATAAGCCGCATGACATTGTTACCTTACTACAACAAACAACGGGTAGCTAACCCGACAATCATTTGCCCATCTAAAACAGCGCGTCGTCACAATAATCATGCTTATAGAAATCTTCTCATACATAAATTCGCTTACCAATCAATGTGGCACGACGGGGATCAACCGTCAAGTCGCGAACTGGGGTGATCGTCCCCAAATAGTACTATTATATGCATAAGCGTCTACCAAATCCCGGTAGTTCACAATTCATGCTAATGGGACTTTTAGTGACATAACCTAACTTTAATAATCCATTTCATTTATATTCATTCATCGGGTCATACAATCATTCGGGTCCAACTCAATAAACAAACAATCGGGACAACTAGTGTCCTATTTTATAAAAACTAACATGTTATCTCCCTCGCGGGTTTATAAAACATTTCATAAAAACATTTAAAAGATTGCGAGGCTATGAACTCACGTTGATGTGGGAAAGCGGGTTATCGGCAATTCGGATGTACGGTACGTGCTTCAATCACAGAAACCTAAACAAATAATAATCGGTCTTAGACTTTTGTCCAATGACTTTATCAAAATAACAATTATGTATACATATGATGATTTTGTACATATGATGATGATCAATTGGGTTTATACATTCTCATTTACTCATTTTAGTGTTATGTGTTGGTAACTTTTATACTAGTTTACTAGTTTTACCTATTTACATGTTTTAGGTCCAATAAGCCTATTTTAAGTCCATTAACTTGTACTAATCCATTTTATACTTTTATTATCAGTATTATACTTTACATGTTGGGCCCAAGTGGGTTAAGCCCAATAAGTAAATTTATAAGTATTTAGTCCATTTAGTTGGATTATTAGTCCAATAATGCTAACTTAGCCCGTTAATGTCCGTATGTTATATAGTTCGGGTTTTATCGGTTTTTACTTGTATTAAGTACTTATATATCAGTATATGACTTTTAAAAAGTTTACATTAGACGGGTCCGACCGTCTAAGTTTTAATTGACGAAAAACGTTAATTTTACGGTATTAGCCGAAAAGACGTAAAAATCATGTTTATAGTTTTTATAACTTATAAAACTTACCAAACTACCATTTTTATAAATTTCCATTTATTTATCTTTATACATATTTATATAAATGAAATATATAAGTTAGTGGGTTTTAATTCACATTTTATACTATATTTATTTGAGTGCTTATATAATAATATTAAACTTTAATTTCACAAAATAAGTCCTAAATTTTAAGTTCACTAAAATGTCCATATCTAGAGTTCTATAATGAGATAGGACCTCAAATTTTTATCACAGAAACTACATGATATGTGCTTCATTTTATTCATATATAGCTAATGATGAATCAACTTCTAAATATTTTAATAAATTCGTCCAAAACAGTGTAGGCAGATTTGCACTCTAAACTTGTTTTGATCATATCTCACTCATTTTTATGATTCCATTGTATGGTCAACTCTCACACGTGTATAACACCTAATACTTACTGTAAATTGATTCCAATATGCCATTTTATCAGTTTATCATTTGGTTACTTACTGTTTTTATACAGCCATTATATTTAGCAAGATTTTAACCATTTTACATGTGGTTTTTCATCTTTTTACCCATGTTTATCAAATCTATCAACACCAAATCCCCACATAATATTTTTAATCATCATTCATCATCATATACATATACATAAATAAAGGAAATACAAGATTACATAATCAAAATAACAAAAGGATAGGAAGAACAATCTCTATACCACCAAAGTGATGAAATGATGAGTTTTTGGATGAACAAGACTTGGTTATTGTTATCAAATCTTTAACTTGGCAAATGAACTCCTTGAGATCTTCATGTGCATGATTATCTTCTTGAAAATCAGCCCCTAAGATCCATGGAAACTCCTTTTTAGTTGTTAAGATCACCTCCAATCTTCATGTCTTCAATAGATTATCATTATATGTAACTTATACATAAGATTTGTGGTTAAATTTTTGGTGTATGATGATGATTGTGGTGGTGGTAGACGTTCATAGAGAGAGAGGAAGAGAGAAAATGGAGTTTTGCATGTATGTGAAATGGTTTTATGGTTTAGCTAGTTTTGTGTAGCTAGTGGTTTGGAAAGAAACAAGGACAAGTGTCCTTGTTTACTTAAGTAAACTTGACACATCAAGGGTGTGTTGTGTACTCTTGGATGCCACTTGTATAGGGGTGGGAAAGTGTAAACTTGTCCCATCCCTATTAATTTACGGGTACTCCTCGATTCTAGTTTCCTTGATTTGCGTGCCCTCGGGTCGTTTTACGAAAAACGTTTTTATAAATTATGAATCAACGGCACAAAACGAATCTAATAAAAGTTGTCTCATCAAAAACGGAGTTCGAAAACGTAAATACGTAATCCTAAGGTTTCCGGTTTAGTCGTAAAGGACGTTAAATTATAATCGTAAGTCCTAATCTCTTCTCGTAAATTTGTGAGTTTATGAACCAACACAAATTTAAAATCTCAAAATAATGTTCACGGATAAATTTATTTTCTGAAATGTCGGACTGTCACCAAAACGGTGTATGTAAACGTAAGCATGTAACGTAGAATCCTCCGGTTTAGACGTAGTCGATGCTACTTCAACACGTAAATCCAAATTTCTTCCCATAAATAAGTGAGTTCATAATATAACATTAAAATAATGTTTTTAAATAATTCTTGAGAATAAAATATCAACCATAAATTGACGGATTGTCACAGCATTTACCCCTAAACAGGATCTTTGTCCTCAAAGATCATCTTATCTTACTACTCGCTTCTTATAGAGTTAAAGCCATGTGGGTATTTCCTCCACATTCGGTCTTTTCTCACAAGTGTAATTTATTACAATACGCGAGTTCCATCAAAAATAACTACAGGAATAAGATCAGGCTTAATGTTGACTTACTTTCTCTATCCATGATGTTCACGGGTTTTTGATGAATGCAACTTTTCGCCGATCTAAGCTTCATTAAGGAATAGTCAGATTTTCACTTGATAAACATTTCATCAAGTTAGATATATGAAACATAATTCACGCAGCCCTTGAAGTCCCAGGGTAGATCCAGCTTATATGCCTTTCAAACCAACTTTTACATTATCTCAATGGTCCCATACAACAGGGACTTATATCCCATGATCTTCCAGATCATTAATTCATTTTTCCATGGTTAAAATTTTTGGCATAACTTCGCTACCCATCTGGCACTTCAAGATCAACATTTCATATTCACATAACCTCCTGCCCACTACCGGCAGTCAATAATCAGATCCTAATTTCAATAATCAATTCAGGTTTCGCAGGTCGGGTATTTTGTAAGGTTAGGTTTGTCATCATAGGCAACCTTAAACCTAAAAGACATGTCCAACTCACAATGGGTGTATGTCGGGGGTCTTCATCCCAACTCTTGCTTACAGATGCTCTAATATATATCCTCACAAGATTCGATCTTGATCCTAATACGATAATTATCAATGATAATCTCTCCAAATGAAAACTATTTTACAGTTTATTACCAAAGGTCAATCATTCAAACATAAAACAACACTTATAGTGTTTTATATCATTACTATACCTCGTCCCTTCGATTGGGGTGGTAAGCAGTACTCTCATCAAGATTCGTTCTCAATGATTTCTGAGCAAATCTCAAGAAATTCGATGCGAAGCGAGGATCTTGTTAGAGATGATTGATACAAGCACACCATGTTTACACAACTCATTTAAATACAAAAGAGTCAATTTCTTCATCAAGAATCTATCATTAACAGGAATGATATTAGCAGATTTGGTCAGTCTGTCGACGATGACCCAAATCGAATCAAATTCAGATGATGACCTTTGCAATAGCTAGACGTTTACTAGTGTATGAGGCAATGTCTGCCTTCATAATTTACCATTAGTACAACTTCTTCAGATAAAGATACATTAAATCAGAAATGACAGAAATAGAATACTTATACTTACGAGATTCCAACATGACTAAATCTCGAAATCCTCCATATTTAGGCAACCACAAGTGGCCTTTTATACATTTAACGCCATCGGCTCCTCAATTCTAATGGTTCATGTTAGCCGCGAACCCCTTTTTATTATCTATTTTATCCTTCTTACAAACATTGTTTATTTTTATATTGTTCGGCAATTTATTTTTGCACATTCATTATTAAGGAACACATCCTAATTGATTCTTTATCATTTCTATATAATGTGTCAGTATTTACATTCATCTGTCCTGATGAAATAATTATCATGTCTACAATTTACTCAGACATTCTTTCTTCATATTTTTTAAGTTTTAGTTTCGTCTCAACTATCATTTTTATTAGTTTTGCTCAATCCGACGTTTAAAGCGTCGATAAATATCACAAGTAATTAAATAATAAATATTAAATTTTATGAAACGTAACCGTAAAAATTTTAAATTTTCTCAGTTTGTCTAATTATAGAAAATGTTCAAAATAAATTTGAATTTAATTAATACGATTTTTGTTGATTTATCGAAAATAATTAATAAGATTCGTAAATGTTCGAAAAATCTTTGGTTATACTTTGGTCAAAATTTTCTTAGTTAAAAAGCAAAAATTATCGTTTCAAATTTCAAGTTATCGTTTAAATGTTTTCCTCAATTCCGCTTAGGTTGTCTTGAGGTATGCACAAACATTTACCCCTAAACAGGAGTTTAGTTAAATGATTTGGGCATAAGGAGATAATCCCTTAAAAATTTCTTTGATAAATTATTTGTCACAACATATTTCCACTTTCTTTTTGGTAAAACCCAAAGCCTTAATGGCTCTAATTTTCGAAGAGTCAATATATTTCATTATCTTATTAATCACACAGTAAAATAATGTAAAGGATTTAGTCTTTAATCACATGTTAATTATTTAAGGTACAAGTTTTTATTGTTTGGTCAATTCAGGGCAATCTATAAATAATTACTAACTCCTTTTTATACTTATAAACAAACAAATGGTCCTTAATGATCACAAGCATGAAGTTATCAAATTACAGCCTACACATGTGATTCACCAAATTTATGGATGCTACATATGCATTAGTCAATCCAAACGACATAACATGAAACTCATAATATTCATTACAAGTTCTGGATGTAGTGATTGGAATAGATAATCTTTTTCGCGGACGCGAAATTGATGATAACCATGCCATGGATCAAATTTCTGAATATACGCTAGAACCTTGTAAATGATCGAACAATCTATCATCTTGGGTAGTGGATATAGATTTTAATCCTTAATTTACTTAGTTCACGGTAATTAATAAATATAAGGAATGATAATACCATAGCTCTTCATAATGGCGAGCTTGGTAGAATAAAATCTTTCTCCGACAACTCTCTCAGTTGTACGGTAATTCCCTTAATTCAGATGGTGCTGACGTACATTGCACACGCCACAGGTGCAACACCGAAAATATAATCAATACCAAATTCAACTCTTCAGTTTTATTGCCGTCGATAAGATGTGATCTTCTCAAAAGAGTAATAATAACTCATGATTCTTCACAAATTCAAGGATATCCGGAGACATAATAACCTTAAAAGAGTAAGGTCAACGCATAATCTACGCGAGAGAATTTCAGATCAGATACAGACGAAAACATTTACGAATATGAATATATCCCATGTTTTCATGAATTGAGTACGCATTCGAAAGATCCTCGGATCGTTACCCAGGTCATTCAAATGAAATCTTAATCAAAAGAAATGATAGGAACGTCGATACATCCAGTCGGGTATCAACATTCGGTAATCAGATACTTTTCCAACGAATCTCACCACGGGAGAATTGGACAAAGAGGGAATATCAATTGTCAAATAAGACAAATTCCACAGATGAGTAAATTCGACTCAGAAGAATAAATAGTACGGGCACATATGTAGGTGTCCCTATCAATATGTCACTATTTTTCACTTCTTGCAGATCTCATAAAAATTAATCTTTCACAATCTTCAAAGAAAATTTAGTGTTTATTAATAATTTCATGGTGACTACTAATCAGCCTTGCATGGTCACTTCCAAATTGTATGTAGGCGCGCAACTATATACAATTTCAATATTAACGATGCAATACTCAGTTCGTCAAAATTTTATCATCATGTTTATAATAAAAACATTTTCATGCTTAATTCTTAAATAAGAATCAAAAATAAATTTACAAAGATTTTCTTTGTTATGAAAACAATTAAGTTTTCCAAGGTGTTTTATAAAAAACTTCATTTTGATAACGATTATTTATAAGTCTCACTTTAAATAATCCATGTGGTGATGAAAACCCAATTTTTCTCAAGGAATACTGTTTTATCTTATAAAAACAATGAGTGATCTGCAAAAGAGTGATGAAAAGTTGTTCACCAAGAACTAACTACAATATAATAGGAGATGAGCTTAGCCAAATAATCATGAGGTTCATGACCTCGATGGCGCTCAAAAAGAATAATTCACAACCTAACTCAGTTCGAGATGAGTACTTGTTCAATGGTTGCATCACTAATGCGAGCATTAGAAAGAAGCAATAAAAGATAGATAACATCGATACATGTAGGATTTAGCAATCAATGGTAGTCTTTTCATTAATCACAAACAAGTCAAAATTATACCGTAACACATTACGTGTCACTATGTCATACAATTCCAAGAACTCATCCTACCAACTGATATCTCAGTTAAGTTAGGGATTTTTAAAAGATACCACAATGAATACTAATCTACAAGAGTCATGGGGGTTCCACCTGTCCCGGAAGATCCATCGGTCACTATTCAGAAGAAGATTTCTTCAATTTATTTCCTGGACACTGGGTATCCTCGTCAGTGGACAATGGCCTAGGAACAACCCTTAACACAAACTAACGATCATTTAAAACCTTATAATTCAATCACAGGACTTAACGACTTCCTCTTAACAATCTCATATTCCATACAAGTTAAGTTTTATTTTATTCAAGTTTCAACCAACTTATACTCAATGCGACATCCTACCTCAATCTCCAATACTTTCAACCTTATTCTTAAAACTTGAAAGGACAATAAAAGCTCGATATGAACAACACTTAATTTCCAATCCTATAACTCTTACAACAATAGTTATCAAATGAGTCACTAGTATTAAATGACTCACACATTCAATTAGACTTCTCGGAAAGGTACTAGTGGCATGAGGCTTTTGGGTAATGGTTCCAATGACAGCCTCAAGTGCAACTTTCACCTCTTCGATTTCAAATTTAAGAATTGGGTGACATCGAATCAGATGACACCTTTTCTAGGTGGTAAGGTTTTGTCAAACTCTACTCTATAAGGAAAGATCGTCATGTCATCGATATCAGATTTAATCTCGCCAATTATTCTTCAATATCACAATCAACTGATATCTACATTTCTACGAATATCAACCATTTTGTTGGGATCATAAATATCCACAACTCGGTTTAGATCTAGAATAGCTAAGATTCCTACGGAAATAGCTTCGATTAATTTACTAGGGGAGTTAGGGTTTCTTGTGACAATCTACGTCGTATAATACCTCGTATAAACATTAAAATAATCATCAAACAATCATGTAATCAAATTAAATCATATATATATAATCCAAGTTATATATATATATATTAAAATAACACTTCTCAGTCTGGCCTTGTCGGTAACTCGGGAATTCTTCGGCACCGTTATAGTCAAAAGAATTTTAGACATTTTTAGAAAAATGTTTATAGTTAAAAGATTTTGAAATGTTTTATTCAAAACCTTGGTTTTAAAAATCTTTCGTTCTCTATAACGAGAGCTCTGGTACCAAACTGTAACACCCCCAAATTAATACAATTCAATACAGCGGAAGACTCGTTGGTGTTACGGGATAGCACATTACTCACATCATAGACAACGCTTAAAAATCGCGTCGTTTAATAATAAAGCATTTCATTCATAAATATCAAGTTTACATAGGTCCCAAGTCATTGTATTTCATACAGGTTTTACAAAGCATTTGAATGGAAATTATTATTTAAGTGCGGGCCATAAATTCTTGTTGTCTTCCCGAGAATTACCTTCAAGCACCTGAGATAAAACATGTTAAAAGAAGAGGTCAGCGAAAACGCCGAGTGAATTCATAGAGTTTAATTATATCCATCAATATAACATCGGTATAAAATTATTACCGAAAATCATTTTGTACAAATCTTTGTAATAGGCCATGAAATAGCCAAAGTCATTTTATACAAATCCTTATCAAAAATCATGATATAGGTTGTTGCCTTCAAAACCATAATACGAACCAATGTCATAAAAACATCGTACAATACGTTTTATAACGTTGTATAAAGTTAAATAAAAACCGTTATATGAATATGGTTATGAAAAAACAAAACACGAACATAATATCAATAGTAAGACCCCGTATTGCTAGTCAGGCAATTCATTGTAATTCGGTGCGTATAGCAGTATTTCGTTAATTGGATTATTATAAGTCGCATGACATTGTTACCTTACTACAACAAACAACGGGTAGCTAACCCGACAATAATTTTCCCATTTAAAACAGCGTGTCGTCATAATAATCACGCTTATCGAAATCTTCTCATACATAAATTCGCTTACCAATCAATGTGGCACGACGGAGATCAACCGTCAAGTCGCGAACTGGGGTGATCGTCCCCAAATAGTACTATTACATGCATAAGCATCTACCAAATCCCGGTAGTTCACAATTCATGCTAATGGGACTTTTAATGACATAACCTAACTTTAATAATCCATTTCATTTATATTCATTCATCGGGTCATACAATCATTCGGGTCCAACTCAATAAACAAACAATCGGGACAACTAGTGTCCTATTTTATAAAAACTAACATGTTATCTCCCTCGCGGGTTTATAAAACATTTCATAAAAACATTTAAAAGATTGCGAGGCTATGAACTCACGTTGATGTGGGAAAGCGGGTTATCGGCAATTCGGATGTACGGTACGTGCTTCAATCACAGAAACCTAGACAAATAATAATCGGTCTTAGACTTTTGTCCAATGACTTTATCAAAATAACAATTATTCATACATATGATGATTTTGTACATATGATGATGATCAATTGGGTTTATACATTCTCATTTACTCATTTTAGTGTTATGTGTTGGTAACTTTTATACTAGTTTACTAGTTTTACCTATTTACATGTTTTAGGTCCAATAAGCCTATTTTAAGTCCATTAACTTGTACTAATCCATTTTATACTTTTATTATCAGTATTATACTTTACATGTTGGTCCCAAGTGGGTTAAGCCCAATAAGTAAATTTATAAGTATTTAGTCCATTTATTTGGATTATTAGTCCAATAATGCTAACTTAGCTCGTTAATGTCCGTATGTTATATAGTTCGGGTTTTATCGGTTTTTACTTGTAACAAGTACTTATATATCAATATATGACTTTTAAAAAGTTTACATTAGACGGGTCCGACCGTCTAAGTTTTAATTGACGAAAAACGTTAATTTTACGGTATTAGCCGAAAAGACGTAAAAATCATGTTTATAGTTTTTATAACTTATAAAACTTACCAAACTATCATTTTTATATAATGTCCATTTATTTATCCTTATACATATTTATATAAATGAAATATATAAGTTAGTGGGTTTTAATTCACATTTTATACTATATTTATTTGAGTGCTTATATAATAATATTAAACTTTAATTTCACAAAATCAGTCCTAAATTTTAAGTTCACTAAAATGTCCATATCTAGAGTTATATAATGAGATAGGACCTCAAATTTTTATCACAGAAACTACATGATATGTGCTTCATTTTATTCATGTACAGCTACTGATGAATCAACTTCTAAATATTTTAATAAATTCGTCCATAACAGTGTAGGCAGATTTGCACTCTAAACTTGTTTTGATCATATCTCACTTATTTTTATGATTCCATTGTATGGCCAACTCTCACATGTGTATAACACCTAATACTTATTGTAAATTGATTCCAATATGCCATTTTATCAATTTATTATTTGGTTACTTACTGTTTTTATACAGCCATCATATTTAGCAAGATTTTAACCATTTTACATGTGGTTTTCCATCTTTTTACCCATGTTTATCAAATTTATCAACACCAAATCCCCACATAATATTTTTAATCATCATTCATCATCATATACATATACATAAATAAAGGAAATACAAGATTACATAATCAAAATAACAAAAGGATAGGAAGAACAATCTTTATACCACCAAAGTGATGAAATGATGAGTTTTTGGATGAACAAGACTTGGTTCTTGTTATCACATCTTTAACTTGGCAAATGAACTCCTTGAGATCTTCATGTGCATGATTATCTTCTTGAAAATCAGCCCCTAAGATCCATGGAAACTCCTTTTTAGTTGTTAAGATCACCTCCAATCTTCATGTCTTGAATAGGTTATCATCATATGTAACTTATACATAAGATTTGTGGTTAAATTTTTGGTGTATGATGATGATTGTGGTGGTGGTAGACGTTCATAGAGAGAGAGGAAGAGAGAAAATGGAGTTTTTGCATGTATGTGAAATGGTTTTATGGTTTAGCTAGTTTTGTGTAGCTAGTGGTTTGGAAAGAAACAAGGACAAGTGTCCTTGTTTACTTAAGTAAACTTGACACATCAAGAGTGTGTTGTATACTCTTGGATGCCACTTGTATAGGGGTGGAAAAGTGTAAACTTGTCCCATCCCTATTAATTTACGGGTACTCCTCGATTCTAGTTTCCTCGATTTGCGTGCCCTCGGGTCGTTTTACGAAAAACGTTTTTATAAATTATGAATCAATGACACAAAACGAATCTAATAAAAATTGTCTCATCAAAAACGGAGTTCGAAAATGTAAATACGTAATCCTAAGGTTTCCGGTTTAGTCGTAAAGGACGTTAAATTATAATCGTAAGTCCTAATCTCTTCTCGTAAATTTATGAGTTTATGAACTAACACAAATTTAAAATCTCAAAATAATGTTCACGGATAAATTTATTTTCTGAAATGTCGGACTGTCACCAAAACGGTGTATGTAAACGTAAGCACGTAACGTAGAATCCTCCGGTTTAGACGTAGTCGATGCTACTTCAAGACGTAAATCCAAATTTCTTCTCATAAATAAGTGAGTTCATAATATAACATTAAAATAATGTTTTTAAATAATACTTGAGAATAAAATATCAACCATAAATTGACGGATTGTCACACGTTACACGTTAAATCTTATTCCCTCGATCAAATTTAGGGGATCTACCTTAAGTTGATAACCAAGAACTTCTTAGTATTCCAAGTCAAGGTCAGGAGGACCAAGATTTATCATTCGTGTTAATATCTTGTGAAGGAACCGTTCCAAGAGGGAGGCCACTTGGAAACGGACAAGTTCATCCGGACTTCTTATCCGTTTTTCTCTCATCAATTAGATATGTCCTTTCAGTCACGTCACATTCCATGTCCTTTCAAGACATGTCACGTTCCACATTCCTTCTACCATGTCACATGCACGTTCATTTATCTTACATACCCTCTCAAGTTTGATTCGGGTATGTTTCTCTTTCAGGTTACGTTATCTATAATTCGGGGACGAATTATTCTTTTTAGGGGGGAAGAGTTGTAAAACCCGTATACTTTTACCATGAATAGTACCCTTAAGATCGTACATATATGATTAGAACTTTCCTTTTATAGCATGTTTACGTTCACGTATAAGAATATTAAGTATTACGTACGTGTTAGAACACGATAAGTATTTATTACGTATGAACACACGATAATTATTCCAATAATAATTACAACCACGAACATACGAACATAAAATCATGAACGTAAATTAATCACGAGCTTAATGTTACGTACATATATATATTTATTACGAATACGAATAAATATAATAAGACACATACGATAATTATTTAAATCACATAAAATACGAACACGAGAACACACTATATTTTTAGACACGAAAATTGTTCGGGTTACCCCATGTGGGCCCCATACCACACGGCTAGAACAAAGAAGAAAAGGGCCAAGCCCATTATTTTATTTAACAAGGAGAAAAGGGAAAAACATTCATTTTATTTCTAAACCTAAAAAAAGTAAAAACCCTAGCCTCTTTTTCTCTCCCCTTCTCTCTTTGGCCGCCGGTTTGGATCATCACCACAAGGGTGATTGGGTTGATTTTGGTGTTGATTATTTACAAAGAGCATTAGTGTGTTCATCCTCCTTGATTCACGCATTCGGTAAACCTTAAAACCCTTTTCTTTTAATCTTTTATTTTATTTTTACACATGAACTTATAAGGGTTTTGTTTTAATATGATTATCATGTTAATTAAATCAAGGGGGTAAATGTTTTGATGTTTTAGGGTTGTGTGTTTGTGGCCGACGCAAGAACCGAGCCCCATAGGGGTCTCGGCTTGATTTAATCCACACCACCGAGACCAAAAGGTCTCGGTATGGTGATGGTGGTCCCACGGCAGCAGCCAAAACAAGGGAACCCCGACTTGGTTCGGGGTATAGTGTTGATTACGGGTCCGGTTCATGGTTTATAGTCACGATCCGGTTCATTGATTATGTTAAGGTTTATGATTTTAATAGTTATATGTTAAAAATTAAATTAATAAAACATGACATAATTAATTTAACTAACATGACTTAGGTTATAAATTTAATTATTAGATCATGAATTTTAACGTAAGTATTTATTTTTAATTAGACTTTATAATTAATTAATTATTAAAAACCCTGACTATAATTAATTTAATCAACATGACTTAGGTTATATTATTAATAATTAATAATACATGTTTTAACCTAAGTATTTTAACTTTATTTAATTAAAAACATGATATATTTAATTAAATACTTTTAACCTATAGTTTATTTAAATTACATGTAATAATTAATAAACTATACTTTATAACAAAATGACTTAGAATAATAATCAGAAAACACTTAAGCTTATATAATTAGCTTATTTAACCAGCTTATATCTAATTATGGAAACTTTCTATTTTTAGGAACTTATTTAATTAAGGCAACTAATCTATTTATGGTAACTTTCTATTTTTAGAAACTTATTTAATTAAGGCATCTAATCTATTTATGGAAACTTTCTATTTTTAGAAACTTATAAATTTTAAGCAGTAAGTCTAATTTTGGAAACTTTCTATTTTGGGAACTTTCTATTTTTAGAAACTTTCTATTTTTGGAAACTTTCTATTTTGGAAACTTTCTATTTTTGGTAACTTTCTATTTTTGGAAACTTTCTATTTTAGGAAACCTGCTATTTATTTAGAAAGTTACTTATTATTACACAACAAGTATAATAATACATGAAATACAAGTAATACTTAATCAGAATAGACAGAATGTAAGATAAATACATTATAAAGCTTCAAACTGTAAAACATGACATGAACGTATAAAATAAGCTAAGACATGACATAAAACCAGTTACACATGTAGTAAGCAGATACTTATACACGTATGTATTTATGTAGCATTAGTGATACCGAAGTAGGACTCTCTTTCGTTCTTCTTCTTCGTTCACTGGACATAAGGTACGGATTCCCGTCCTTTCAGTATGGACATTCTTTCCTTATTAGGATTCCGCGTATGCAACCAACTGTTTTCCTGTAGTATAAGTTTATATGTTTGATTTGCTTATGTTTATGTTTAGAATACCTATAGCCATATACATGCATGACCAGTTTCACCTAGTTATGGATGTACCATAACCATAACACTAGAGGCACTGGTGTTATGACTTCCCAACGGCGGAGTGATTGCTCGTGGCGTCCCTTCAACTTTTGGCCATATTATTATATTTATCATGTGGGGCGTATGGGTGCATCCTAGTTACATGTTTTCAGCAGATTACTCAGTGTGAATGTGGTGTGTGCCTTGCATCCTTCACAAGGAGCTGATCCCTCCTACCCAAAACCAGTATATTAAATTAGAGACAACCCCTCTAATTTGCATGATGAGGTCATCCCTCCAAGTATTCATGCACGGTGGATTTTCATGACATATATTGGCTAATGGTAAAATATGTTAAATAGTTTTTATAAGATAAACATAAGGCTTTCAAACTATAAAACCAGTTTTATGAACATGTTCCAGGTTTTCCAGGACTTATACATTTCCGCTGCTATTAAGTCTTTATTATGTTTTAATCATTTATACTATGTCTATATCCGTGCACTGAGCGTTTTGCTCCAGCCGTTACTTTCCTTTCCATGTCTCAAAACGGCAAGTACCCTAGGACGGACTCGAGCATTTTAGAGGACATGCATATGATGGAAGCTGCCATAGACTTCTTCTCCTTTTGCCTTCATATATTTGTACTTGTTTAAGTCTTCGATTATTTCATTTACTTTATTATGTTTTGAGCTTATGGTGGGGACCGATGTTTCATTCTGGTTTACCCTGTGGTCATGTAATGTTTTAGACATTTATCCTTGTATGCTTTGATGACACGCCATAATTACGCGTAACGGTCTACTTATCAAAGTGGGGTGTTACAATTATCAAGATATCATACTCCAGACTCCACTCGATATTTACCCGTTTGAAGAAGATTGACAATACATTTCTCCTTATTCAAAAATACTTCTCAAGAAGCATTCTCTTCTAAAATTGCCATGAGAAAACTAGGTTCTTCATCAATGGTTTGGGTGAGGTTTGCCTCATCACCTTGCTTCTTATCTGGACATTCTGATGTGTAATGACCGAACTTGTCATAAGTAAAATATTTGACCTTACTTTTATCTCTTTGGCCATATTTTTGCTCATTCTTATTTGTATAAGAATCACGACAACCACATTGACCATACCCACGACCTCACCCCCGACCCGGACCCGGACCCTGACCACTAGTTCCTACTCATCCCTTCGAGGAACACAACGAGTCTTTTCGTCAGTTCGCTTGGATCGTGACGACCATTCGACATCCGTGAGTATTAGTGATGGTTCTCCCTAATCTCCATAGCACATGAGTCTTTCTTCATGGGTCTTGAGGTGACCCACAACTCCTTCCATGGTCATAGTCTTAAAGTCTCCAAATTGTTCGATCGAGGTCATTATTTACATAAAGTGAATCCGAACAGCTCGGAGAAACATTTTCACCATTATAATCTCCCCGATTATTTCACCAAGTGAGCGAATACTAGTTGCAATTGTATTCAATCTCATGGCAAAATCATCAACTAATTCATCGTTCTTCATCCGAATAACCTCGAAATCACTTCTAAAGGTTTATACTTTGGTTTCCTTTACACGATCATCTCCCATGTGCATTGTACAAAGCGTATCCCACACTGCCTTAGCCGCGTCTTTCTCAACCAACATCATTAACACATCTTCTGGAACCGCCTTGTAAATGGCCGCGAGTGTCATCCGATCTTGTTGCTCCTCTACATCAACTTGTTGAGTTGCATCCCACACTCCTTTTGCTTGCGAATTCACCCGCAATTTCAATGACCACACTGAATAGTTAGTGTTTGTGAGCATTGGATATTGGATATTGGATAGTAATACTACCACCATTCTAAATGTTTTCATCATTAACTGAAGATGACGATGAAGTTGCCATGGTTATTTTTATCATACACTTGATTATACATTAACTTAATACTATCTGATACCAATACCAACAACTATAAAAAAGACAACTTTTTTTATTGGGTAAAAACTTTAAAATACCCACGTACTTTATGTTTTGTCCACGATTAACCTACATACTCCAATAAATACGAGATTACCCCTTGAAACCTGTTAAGTTGTTCCATATTACCCTTATTACCGGTTCTATGCCACCTAGCCGCCACGTTGGATCCACGTTGGACAAAATGTACACATCGACACTGCCATGTCAGCTATGTTTGTGTTTTGTCCAATGTTACCCTTCTTCCATCTCTTGAATGAGTTTCATAAACACACAGTTTATCCCTAAAAATTTTATAAACCCTAACCCTAATCAAAAACACCAAATTAATTGCTACTCGTGTGATGACAAAAATCTTGCTGAGTATATAATTGATCTTTTTTGCTTGTGTGAACTCACTGAGTATATAATCAGCATAGAAACCTTCACTTGAACCGTTACTGCTCGTGTGTTGGATTTGTTTGTTGGATTTGTGTTTTAAGCAAAAAAAAACCAAAAACCAGCAAAAAAAGAAACCAAATTAATTGCTGCTCGTGTGTTGGATTTGTGTTTTAATGTTGAGTATATGATTATTGTGTGAAGACGATATACTAAAACAAACCAAAAACAAATCATTGATAAACAAAACCCAAAAAGGATTTTGAATGATTTGCAAAACTGATATATGAATTTCGATTGGTTTTTTGGTTTGGTGTCAAGTTTGACTAAAAAAGTCAAAGAATGTGGTGATAAAAGAGATGAAATGGATAGATTTACCTGTTAAACAAGTAACTGGTAGCCAAAAGGGTGATTTTGACACAAAAATTGTAAGTACAAAGGGTAATCTGGTATTTAACGGAGTACGTAGGTTAATAATGGACAAAACGTAAAATTCTTGGGTATTTTAAAACTTTTACCCTTTTTTATTTCATTTAGGTTCAAACTTTACGACAATCACTTGCACTTGCTAGTAAAATATAATAATTAAATTCAGATCCGAAACATCTTAAACTACAGTGTGTCAAAATACTCGGCCCCGCAACTTCTATAAACCCGGTAGTACCACCATTTTTGCATTTTCACTCAACTTGGGTCACGGATTAGCCCAAAACACAAGTATAGTCATAAAAGCCCATTAACTATAATAGACACAATCCATCTTATATATTTTCGCAATACTAGGGTTTGTTGTATTGCTGCGCAGATTCTCAAACATCATCTCATCTCTTCCGCCGTCACACACTTCCAACCATGGTAACCTTAAACATCATTTCAAATAATATGTTTCATAGTTTTATTGTTTGTAGCTCAACATTAAATCTATTTTTCAGATCATCCCCGACAAGAATCGCAAGGCCATCTCAAAATACCTTTTCCAAGGTGATATCTCTGAATAGCATCAATTATAAAAACATTATTTACATGTAATATCTTATATATTAAATAATTGATGTTGTTTTGTGATTTCAATAGAGGGAGTATGCTATGCAAAGAAGGACTTCAACTTGGCAAAACATCCAGAAATTGATGTACCAAATCTGCAAGTGATTAAGCTTATGCAAAGCTTTAAGTCAAAGGAGTATGTTAAGGAGACATTTGCATGGATGCATTATTATTGGTTTTTGACTAATGATGGTATTGAGTTTTTGAGGACTTACTTGAATCTTCCTTCTGATATTGTTCCTGCTACTTTGAAGAAATCTGCTAAGCCTTTGGGTAGGCCCATGGGTGCTGGTCCTCGGTATATCTTTTTTCGCTTGATTATTGTTATTTTGATTTATTAGTTTTATTAATTTATAGTTTTTGAAGTTTGAAATGATGAAATATGTGCTTATTTGGGATTGCTTATGCAGTAGATTTAGGGGCTTTTGTTTAAGCTTGTTAAACATAAGCTGAAATGGGCTTATGCTTCGTAAGCCTCAATTTTGTGGCTTATTTTTGAGACTTATGGTTTATATAAGTTCATTATGATATGGTAAACGTATATAAGCTCATAAGTCCTACAATAAGCCTCAAAACTATGACTTACGAAATATAAGTCGTAAATAAGCCAAATGTCGGTGTAGATTTTACTCAATTTTTGGCTTATTTTGAGACTTATTGGCTTATGTAAGTTTAGCCACAAATTGGGGCTTATGAAACACCTATTTCTGCTTATGGGTCATAAACTTAAAACAAACATCCAATTAGAATTGGATAGTGTTTTGTTAGAAATGGTATAGTAATCAAGTTTGACTGCGTGCTTAGTTAATACAAGTGCGTTAAAGTTACTACAGTTTCATATTAATTGCTCGGCTACTTTACGTTCATATTTAATAAGCACTTCGAAATAAGCAGCTTTAATCTACTTACAGAAAATTTAGTATTTTATTACCACTATTACGCAGAAGTTGTTTATTTTATTAAAACCCTCTGAAATAAGCAGCTTTAATCTACTTACAGAAAACTTAGTATTTTATTACCCTCTGAAATTTTAATAGATAAACAATCTTGTACACCATTTATGCCAAATTGTGTTTTTTTACTAATTTGAACTGCTTGTGCTGAATTATTCTTTCTGTGTTTGTGTTTTTAGTGGTCCACCAAGAGAAGGAGGAGACAGGCCAAGGTTTGGTGGGGATAGGGATGGATACCGTGGTGGACCAAGAGGACCACCAGGTGAATTTGGAGGAGAAAAGGGCGGCGCTCCAGCTGATTACCAGCCTGCATTTAACAGGGTAATGTTTCTTTTCCTAAACGATGCAATTAGTTTTTGAGCACTGCATGATGAATGTTAGTCACACCTCTGTTATATCTGTAAGCATGGCTGCACTTTTGAAGTTAATGCTAGTTGTAGGTTTGCGGCTGTGGATTAGGAAAATATGTGGAATGTAGAGTTATGCTTGTAGTGGACAGTTTTGCGATTGTATAGATATATGAACATGGTCTCTTTTAACCGTGTTCATAAGAATTTGTTAGTTTATATCATCATGTTTGCACTGTTCATTGTTTTTTGCTATTTACTGCATTGTAGTTATTGTGGTAAAGGTTTTAACTTTTAAAAGCAATTGTTTTTTAATTAGTATGAAATTTGGATGATAATTGTTGTGCTTGCATATAACAGCAGCATGTAGAATTGGGTGTAATGGATGTTTTTTGGTATAGGATATTTGATGAGTTATAGGTGGTGTATGGCATGTCTTTGAAATGTCCTTTCATTGTTTGGATCTCTTGCCGCCAAAGCCAGTTCTTAACTCTATTAACCTATAAACTTTGTTTACACAATGTTAAATTTACGTGCAAGTCACTTGTTTTCTTCCACACGATAATCCTTTTTATACTCATAGATTAATATCTCTAAACAAGGATCACTCAAATGGTCAGTTTTGTGTTACTTAATATATATATTTTTTTAATTGTGATGATCCTTCTTTCTAGATTGTTATAATATTTTCAAAACAGAACTGATGTATGCTGTAAAACCCTTTCTTTGAGCCGTTGCTATTGCATTATGTTGTCGGCGATGATTTTTTTTACTAATTGTATGCGTTACTTGTCTTCATGATCTGATGATTTGTGTGGCTTAAACTTTAGTTATAAGTTTCAAATCATGTGGTTCTTGCACTGTCTTTTAACTTATGCTCTACTGATGTTTGCAGGGTGCTGGTGGTAGACCTAGTTTTGGGCGTGGAGGAGGTGGCTTCGGAGGCAGTGCTCCACCTAGCTGAAGCTTCTCAGAATCGGTTCTATTTCCTTCAAGTGTTTGCAGACTCTAGTTTAATTTCGAGCATTATTTCAGTTTGCTGTATGCTCTGATTCGTTTCAAATGTTATAGCACCTGAGTAATATAATTCTACAGTTTTGTTAAATTATGAATTCTATTTCTATCTTGTCTTTAACAAGTTTTAATGCTTGAATGCCCCACAAGTTTGGTAGATGATTTTTATTTCCTTAAATCATTTTTTACTTACCGAGTAACTTGTTAGTTGTCTGGCGTTATCTGTAGGTAATATGCTCAATTTATGAAATAGTGGTTCTTGTCACTTATCTGAAGTTAATATGTTCTTAATGCTCATAGTTTGCGTCTATCCCGTCTCTAGTAAGTAAGTGTGTATAACCAGCTAACAAACTGCAGAAACACAACTGTACCAAATGTTGGAAAAACCATTTTGTTTTCTTCATGGGTCCAGTTATAGGATAAAAAATGTTTTTTAGATTGAATGGGGCTTTTGGGGTTCTGTTTGTGCTCTCTGGCTCATTAGCTTGAGTGGAGCTGAACGACCTGCTAACGACCAGTAAAACCGAACCACCACTAATGATCTGAATGTCTTTTCTTGCTGTGCTGTTTCATGGATTGTAACTAGGGATTTGATAAATGTAGTTTTGCTTCTTGTAGGAGCTTCATCCTAAAATATTTCAATACTTCGACTGTTTGCTGAGTATGTTTCGAATCTCTTCAACTGTTTGCTGTGCGACTTGAATTTGTTGGGTCTTTGTGGCACAATGACTTGGATTTATTCCCCTTGTTTTTATGCCCTCTTTACTTATCTCTTTTGTTTGTCGTTCTGTCTGGTAAATATGCAACAGGTTCTTGACTCCCTGCTTGTATGAAAATTAGATACTTATTGTTATACAATTTGACGGTTACTTAAGAGTTAGGACAAGAGTGCTAGTATGTTGTCTTTTCTCTCTCGAGGACTAATTGAGCAAAAGTTGTTACCGGTATTTGGCTTTGACATTCCAATGGGTGGGTTCGGCTCTTATAACCTTAATATGCCTTGATAGACTCTGTCATAGGAACTTAGACCACCTACGCGCTGGTGAAAACCGCCTAGAAGGAATTCACACGCGGCCACGATTACACATTTTAACATTCCACTCAAGGTGGAGCACATATGTTTGTATCAATTATGCCCAACTTGTTATAAACAGAATTAGTACGATTTGTGGTAATGGCTTAGTAAGTGTTGGTGGACTTTTAGGTTCTAACATAGGGTGTTGTGATTGTTCCATTTTCAGTTCTGAGTTCTGACTTCTCGCGAGTTGTTAAGTTGCAATCAACATTTATATATGTTGCGACAGGATGTATGCAACTATATCATTATCGGTATCAAATAAAACATATGTAGTAATACAACATTGATTTTCCGAAATAATCCATTATCTGAAGCTAGCTAAAATTTGTGTCGGTAGAAAAATGTATAACTGTTTAATAAATAGGTCTTTAAATTATATTAACTTACACACATTTTTTTTGTATTTTTCTACAAATTGAGTACAGTACATTACAGGATCATAAATCCAGATTAATACGGTAAACTTCAAGCAACAAGTTAATTATTAGATGTCTAACAAATCACTTCTACATCTTTTTCAAGCAATCAACTCATCTTCTGTGCAATCCCTTAACTTTATCTTAGCAACCTCCATTCCGTCAGTCGTAACCACATCGCAACATTCTGTTTTACCAGTCTATAACAAAGAATACAGAAGAAACTACAGTAATTAGAAACGAGATTGCATAAGATTGTAAAAACACCAACCCCATACATATTTAATGTTTGTAATGAGCTCATAAGCTGGTAGATGGTTAGTTCCAACGCTATATATTTATCTTCATAAAAGTTGAATGCGAAAGTTAAACTCACCTGGTTAAGTTTTGTCACAGGTGACAGAACCTCAATTCTTGATACCATATCTGCAGAATGGTTACCAGCTAATCCACAACTCGGCAACCCACGTGGAGCCATGCGAACATAATTAGTTAGAACTTCATGGTCATTCATCTTCTTTATCGAGTCAAATGAAAACACATGAGGAGTTGCACATGGATCATTTGTGAGCGGTCTAGTGTTAAACATATAAAAAGGTGGCTTAAAACGCCATGACCATGGCTTGAATGTCTCAAGTGGGATCTTTAAGATGCTACGCGGAATGATTTTCTCGTAAATTTGAACTGAGAAGCCCCAAGAGAGTGAAAAAGACCAACTTAGATTTCTGTTGTAACATATAGTTTGCTGTAGTAAACGCGATTGGTCAACGTTTGCAGCTTTCATTAGATGTTTTGCAGATTCAGAACGATCCATGGTGCGGAAAAATGGATCTATGTGGTCAATGTGATGAAGGGAAAGCAATGGTGCCTTTGGGTGAGAAGATAATAACCCTGATATATCTCCGCGTAGATCAATCTGTAAATTAAAAATCGATTAGATCATATGTTGATTACCTGATGAAGACCTTGATGAGCAGTCATTGAAACTCCAAAATCATTGACACAAGTCATTAAAATTAGATCAGCACTATTCAAATATGGATACCTTCTAAAACAATCTTCTATATTTTTCTGCACCATTTTCGCCAATGGGTAACTCATTATTAGTCCTGCACCACCAAACCCCATGTCATGTGAATAGATTTGGTTAGACATATAAAACTCCGAATGACCACCTAAATATATGTACTTAGTATGATCATATGTCGACAAAACATCCACCAAATTGTCAACAAAAAACATCGAGTCGTCGTCTCCCATGATATACCACCTCACCCCTTGGTTCTCTTCTCCAAAAACCTCTATAACCCCATGCACCATTCGTGCCATGATTGGTGCAACATGTTTTATTTCATTTAGTAGCTTTGAAATATTATCAGAGACACGAAAAGGGGGAGATGCAGGCGACCATGGTAGAAGATCGCTGCTGGGGTTTGTGTCAAGGTAGAGGAACCCACGGGTAACATTTGGGCGCCACCATGACTCAATGTACGGTTTTCGGTAATGCCATGCCTTTGTAGACCCAAGAAGCCCGAAAACAAGGTGGGAGATATTGGTGGTGCTTTCAGGAGGTAGTGAGGACAACGTGCGTGTTGCGACTTGAAACATGTCAGTTTGGAAGTAATTTGGTTTGTTTGCGAACAAAAGAACAAGGAAGACGAGAAGGATTGGTGCCGACACTGCAAGTGTTCTGCAGCTTATGATTGGTGTTGCTGCTTTCGTATTAGGAGCAGTCATTGCTAAAGGTAAAATGGAAATGGTGCTAAGATAGATGAGTGAACTTGCGCTACTTATACTATGCAAATTAACGTTTTATGATTGATGCTACAACAATAACTTGTGATCGTCAATAATCACTTTTAACTTAAGATATGCTGCATACCGGTTCGATCATGTTATACATGCATATGCATGTATGTAGCTCATAAAAGAACTGAGTTGGCTCACGTTTTCATTAACAATAAGGCCGGAAAGGTCCATGAATTTAAGATATTTCGGTTACAATTAAGAAAAGTTCCATGAATTTTGTTGTTGGAAATATAGTTCAATTGTCGGTTTAGTTCATACTGATGAATTAGTAAGGAGGTACGGAGTGTACACCCATAAGTCCCTAAACACCCAGACTCTTATAGTGGATTACATGTTGTTCAACATTGCTGATTATCTTCATTGAGTTAACTCTTCAGTGAGTTGAACTCTGGACTGAAAGTATTCATCAGGGAATAACACCACTAAACATGTCTTCAGTGTTTACACTTTAGCAAGTCTTATTCAGTAATGAAGGCTTCAGCGGAAACACTCTTCAGTGTTTGCTGATGCTTAAATGGGACTGAAGAATAGACAAATGCTGGAGCTGAACATGGGTGCTTGTAACGGTCTTTGACCAATTCAAGTGTTTTAAAGACCACATTTAATTGGTCTTGTAACTACTATGACCTGGTATTATAGAGCATATTAAGAGGAGTTAATGGGCCGTTAAATCCTCTTAATACCATTGACTATGGTTTGAGTAATACACCTATAAATAGGTGATCATAACTTGCATGAAGGAGATACAGAAACAAGAAACACATAAAAACAAAAGGGTTAGAGATTTGTGCCTAAATCACTAACTGCATTTGGTCTTATCCTAAGTAGGTATTCGTGATACCCAGGCATTAGGGTCGAATAATTTACTTTGGAAAGTGATTACACGATTCCAAGTGATATCCGATAACACTACAACAATTTTGGGGTTTAGGGTCGAAATTTTCGACCCTAAATACAAAGGGATTTCGACCCTAATATTTAGGGTCGAAATATTCGACCCTAAGTGGTCGACCCTAACTTTTTGACCCTAAAAAACTAGGGTCGAAATACCCTTTGTAATTTAGGGTCGAAAAAAAGGGGCCCACCACTTTTCAAAAAACATTTTGACCAAAATTTAGGGTCGAAACTCTTTGTAATTTAGGGTCGAAATTTTCGACCCTAAATAATATCCACGTGTATTTTATATATCATTGTGAAATTTTTTTTTTTTTATTTAATATCCACGTGTATATTTTAAAAAGATTGTGAAAACGTTTTTTTTTAATTTAATAATTTAGGGTCGAAAATGTCTTTAAAGTTTAGGGTCGAAAATTTCGACCCTAAACATTTTATATTATTTTTTGTCCAGAAATAATTCGTGCAGGATTGGTTTAGGGTCGAAATTTAGGGTCGAAATTTTCGACCCTAAAACTTAGGGTCGAAAATTTCGACCCTAAATATAATTTAGGGTCGAAATTTCGACCCTACCTATATGGTTAGGGTCGAAATTTCGACCCTAAATGGTTTCTGGGCAAAAAAAAAAACTGCATTTTGCAGGTTTTTTCCAGATTTTTTTCCGGCATTTTTTCCGGAAAAAAATCTATATTTCAACAAATCCACAATATTACAAATCACTAAACAGTACAATACTAATAATTTACAATACGTTAAATAGCCAAAACGTTAGAATACATTTCACCAAATCCTTATTTCACAAATGTAACAAGTCTAAAATTATTACACATCACAATAAATCCATGTTTCACAATTTAACAAGTCTTAAGTTATTACACAAAATAAAAAGTCTAAAACCAACAACTCCTAATCTGAATAGTCCCCGCTGGCCTGATCATTATCACCCGAATCATCCCCCTCATCAGCATCCGAGTTAATTAGCTCATTATCGGACATGTTGTTGGCATTCTCAAGATCTCGAGCCAACTCGTCGACGGTCCGGGTATCATTTTGATGAGGATTTAGGCTGACGGTATAGTTGGGACTTTCCCGAGAGTTAGAACTCGAGGGGCCAGTGGTGTTGACAAAGGGTCGATTACAGTTGTTGAAACTGTTATTTTGGGTAATTAGAGGTTGGAGTGGGTTGAGTGGAGCATTATATGGAAATCCGGGAGGGGGAGGAATACCACGGAACTGGGGCATAACAGGGACCTGAGACATACCAGGGAACTGAGGCATACCAGGGATCTGAGACATGCCAGGCATAGAAGCGAATTGGGGTGGCGGTATAAAAGGGTTAGGAGGTCCGGTATACCCTCGACCCACATGTGAAGTATAATGAGAAATCAAATGACTTAGGCGGGCGTTGTTTACCTCAGCATTTTGTTGCGCCATACTAGCATACATATGGGCCAAATTAGCCCGTTGCTGCGCCTCCTCGGTTTGCTTCCTCAGCAGCTCTTTTTCTTGCTCATGAATCCTAAGTACCTCCGAGAGTTGTTCTCGAGTCACTCCCTCACTATAAGAACTACTCCCGCATCCATATGAGGTACCACCACCCGGCAACTTCCTGCCCCTGCCGACGATATTTTGAGTGTTGCGGCTCGGATTTACTAGATCAATTATTTCTTGATCACTTTTGTACTGCTCAGCACCGCAAGAAATCGCTTCTTTTATGGCCATCATTCTCGACTGTGAAAAAGAAAGAGAAAAAAAGAAGTTAAAAACAAATAAAAATATGTTATTAAAGCATGTATAAATTAAATTACTTACATATCTGTCTGCATTTTCCTCGGACATAGTGCCATTCTTGTTTGTGCGTGCCCTCTTCTAAGTTTGTATAAGGTCCTCGTCGGACCCATGCTTGACTTTCTGTACAATATCAAATAAATTAATAACAAGATCTTTACCAAAAAAAATTAATAACAAAATATAAATAAACAATATAAAACTTTTAAATGATCACAAAAACTATAACGATTCTTACATATTCGTTCCTTCCTTGAGCGAATGATTTTTTCCCTTGATGTGTAGAAACTTTGTTTTACGAGCGGTTAACTGCATTAATTTCACTTCTCCTCACCTGTTTCGGGTCGGACCAATACCGGCACAAATCACGCCACTCCCTTGCTGATCTGTTGGCCCATGTAGAACTCGATGGGGGCGGTACAAGCGCCGCTTCCTCGGCCGAATCATGGATAGAATAATAGTCATGCTTTAACAAGTTCCTATTTTTGCGCCAAAGTAGCCTCAACTTACAGTTAATTCCTGTTTTTATCCTTTCTCCCACCACATATGTTACCCCGCCATAAGTCACAGTATCACGACTATCCAACCAACCCGTCAGGTTGAAATAGGTCTACATGTAAACATATGCATTTAAATAAACAAACAATTTTCAACCAAAACAGTTAATAAGACTAGATGTAACGCAAACAATTAATACCTCAAGTGTAGGAAAGATATGGGCTTTGAGGTGCAATGGTATCTGTTCCCACTCGCAAGTAAGTGGAAGTGGTCGGACTGTTTCCCCCATCAGAGAGCTCAACATCGCAGCATTATTGCCTAACGGATGGAAGCTATTAAGATCATAAACATCAAATGTAACTGGCAAAGGTCCTCCATGCGCCCTATGCTTCCTCCTTAGGCTCGTATTAACCGTAACCATATGTGGTATCGGTTCACCTGCAAAGATTAGTTATTGAAGTTATTGATTCGTGAAAATTCAAACACACTTAATTAACAATAAGAGTTGACATAAAATAAAAATAAATCACAATTTCTTACTTTCGCAATTGCCAGGTACGGACTTTGTAGGTCGTCTAGGTGGAGTACCATCACCATCCCCACCGTGTGATCTACCACCTACACACGCCATCTGTAATATAACAAGTACATGAACACACAATTTCGTGGACCGGTTAATGCTAATACACAAATTCATAAAAATTTACACATTTAAACTTATAAGAACAATTTCATTAAAAAAAATTACACATCTAAAGATTAAATCATTGTTTCATTCAAATTACAACTTAAGATCAATTATCACAATCTGAATCATCGCTAGATAAAACTTCTTCAACAACATTATTAGGGTTCACTTCATCATCATCAGACATTTGAACATCATCATCATCAAGGGCATGTGCAACGTCATCATCTTCATTATTGATTAGATCATCATCGTCTTCATTAACCTGTGTGGCGGACACTTCTGCCGATTCGTCATTCAAACTCAAATTTGTATCCTCCAAACAAGTCAAACCAACATTCAGCGTAAAATTTGATGAACTGCTACCATGTATAACATCTTGATCGGACTCTTCAACATCGCCATGATAAACATGTTCGACCACCTTCCAACCCTTTGGTTTTCTAGCAAGGTCTTCAAGGTAAAATACTTGTGATACTTGTGTCGCAAGAATGTATTGGTTATTTTTGTGAAATACGTTTTAAAATAGTAAATTTCGAAAGTCGAATAATTTTAATCTTAAAATATTTAAAAAAAAATAATAAATAGAGTTTATAAATTACTAAATTATTTATATAAAATATTAACAAACTATTTTATTTATATAAAATAATAGTAAGTGTCACTAATATATTTTATTTATGTAAATTTATTTTATAAATTACAATAAATACGTTTTAAAATAGTAAATTTCGAAAGTCGAATAATTTTAATCTTAAAATATTTAAAAAAATAATAAATAGAGTTTGTAAATTACTAAATTATTTATATAAAATATTAACAAACTATTTTATTTATATAAAATAATAGTAAGTGTGACTAATATATTTTATTTATGTAAATTTATTTTATAAATACAATAAATACGTTTTAAAATAGTAAATTTCGAAAGTCGAATAATTTTAAAATATTAACAAATTATTTATATAAATACAGTTTTAAATTACTAAATTATTTATATAAAATATTAACAAACTATTTTATTTAGGGGTTTCCTGGAATAAGTTTGATATGCCATGGTGTTTTCACCTCTTGCATCCACGTTAACTAAGTATGGATACATAGAGATGACCCACTAAAGGGTATCGTATTGCATGATATGAGCCAATACGGTATCGTATTCCATGATATGAGGCAATAGGGTATCGTATTGCATGATATGAGCCAATAGGGTATCGTATTGCATGATATGAGCCAATAGGGTATCGTATTGCATGATATGAGGCAATAGGGTATCGTATTGCATGATATGAGGCAATAGGGTATCGTATTGCATGATATGAGCCAATATGGTATCATATTGCATGATATGAGGCAATACGGTATCGTATTCCATGATATGAGTCAATATGGTATCGTATTGCATGATATGAGCCAATACGGTATCGTATTCCATGATATGAGGCAATACGGTATCGTATTGCATGATATGAGCCAATAGGGTATCGTATTGCATGATATGAGGCAATAGGGTATCGTATTACATGATATGAGCCAATAGGGTATCGTATTACATGATATGAGCCAATAGGGTATCGTATTGCATGATATGAGCCAATAGGGTATCGTATTGCATGATATGAGCCAATAGGGTATCGTATTACATGATATGAGCCAATAGGGTATCGTATTGCATGATATGAGTCAATATGGTATCGTATTGCATGATATGACTCAATATGGTATCGTATTGCATGATATGAGCCAATACGGTATCATATTGCATGATATGAGGCAATAGGGTATCGTATTACATGATATGAGCCAATAGGGTAGCGTATTACATGATATGAGCCAATAGGGTATCGTATTGCATGATAGGAGCCAATAGGGTATCGTATTACATGATATGAGCCAATAGGGTAGCGTATTACATGATATGAGTCAATAGGGTATCGTATTGCATGATATGAGTCAATATGGTATCGTATTGCATGATATGAGCCAATAGGGTATCGTATTGCATGATATGAGTCAATATGGTATCGTATTGCATGATATGAGCCAATAGGGTATCGTATTGCATGATATGAGCCAATAGGGTATCGTATTACATGATATGAGTCAATAGGGTATCGTATTGCATGATATGAGTCAATATGGTATCGTATTGCATGATATGAGCCAATAGGGTATCGTATTGCATGATATGAGTCAATATGGTATCGTATTGCATGATATGAGCCAATAGGGTATCGTATTACATGATATGAGCCAATAGGGTATCGTATTACATGATATGAGCCAATATGGTATCGTATTGCATGATATGAGCCAATATGGTATCGTATTACATGATATGAGTCAATAGGGGATCGTATTACATGATATGAGCCAATAGGGTATCGTATTACATGATATGAGTCAATAGGGTATCGTATTACATGATATGAGTCAATAGGGTATCGTATTGCATGATATGAGCCAATAGGGTATCGTATTGCATGATATGAGCCAATAGGGTATCGTATTACATGATATGAGTCAATAGGGTATCGTATTGCATGATATGAGTCAATATGGTATCGTATTGCATGATATGAGCCAATAGGGTATCGTATTGCATGATATGAGTCAATATGGTATCGTATTGCATGATATGAGCCAATAGGGTATCGTATTGCATGATATGAGCCAATAGGGTATCGTATTACATGATATGAGCCAATATGGTATCGTATTGCATGATATGAGCCAATATGGTATCGTATTACATGATATGAGTCAATAGGGGATCGTATTACATGATATGAGCCAATAGGGTATCGTATTACATGATATGAGTCAATAGGGTATCGTATTACATGATATGAGTCAATAGGGTATCGTATTGCATGATATAAGTCCTTATCATCACAACCACCAGCATTAGAGGGAAAACATTGGAGGGAAAACATTGGAGGGAAAACATTGGAGGGAAAACATTGGAGGGAAAACATTGGAGGGAAAATGTTAACAATTTCCCTCACTTTTTTAGCATAAAAAGAGAACCACACACACTCCTTATCATCACAACCACCAGCAGATCACACACACTTATCATCATAAACAAATTGTTATTATGTACATGTTGAAGCATGAAGATTTTCCGTGCAGGTGTGGACATGGAGATGTAGTTCTTCGAGAATCGTGGACAACTGAAAACTTTGGTAGACTGTACTATGCTTGTCCACGTTCACGGGTTCAACCTCCAGTTTCATATGGATGCAAATTTTTTTTGTGGAAAGACGAACGCGTCCAACTACTAATCAATTCTCTTGGAGGTTCAATGAGCTTTTCTCCTCCAAGCTCTTCTTCAAGACCTTCAACGAGCTTTTCGACTCCAAGCTCTTCTCCCAGACCTTCAACGATTCCAGTTTCTTCTCCAAGCTCTTCAGCGTGTGCAAACTGTGTGCGCTTGAATGGAATGATAATGGTACTTGAGCGTATGATAGAGTTGTACCGCAACTCCGATAGGCACACATTGGATTCAGCTGCACTACTTCACGACCTTTACGATGACATGGGGAACCTTAGTTTGAACTAGTTTGTGATGTGTTTTTTTCCGTGTTTACGAGTCTAATATCGTTGTAATATCAATGTTTAATTAAGCGCGTGTTTAAGTGTCCGTGACGAATAAAATTATGTTTAGGAGTGTTTGGTTCTGTGATTAATTAGTATTCTAGCTTGAATCATTGTGAGAATTTAGTTTGTTTGAGTCACAAAATTTAGTTTAAGTCTGTTGTGTTAGGTTTTGCAGTCAAAAGTTCAGTCAAAAGCATTTTACTTCAATCAAATTTTGCTCAAACTCATAAATAAAGGAGCCTTTTTTATTCATACAAACATACAAGTACATTTCAAACACAAAAACCATAAAAGATGCAGAAGCATCATTATACACAACAACATGTGTTAGTATGGTTCTTATTCTATATGAACAACAATTATTAATTAGATTAAAAGAGACACAGTCTTAACGAATTCCTTCATCAAACTTTGCTCAAACTCATAAATAAAGGCTCCTTCTAAGCATTTACGAATGCTTATTTATTGATCCTTCATTTTCTTAACGAATTCCTCCTTCTCAGTCATTCTTGCTGCTGTATCTTTAATTAAACCTTCCAACCGACTTGAGGTTTTCTTATCCTTCTTTTGAGTATCTTTCAATACTTTAGCGCATTTCTTTAAGATATATATATCTCCAGCACGTTCTAATTCCTGGATAAACTGTTGTCTTTCTTCAACAGCTTCATCTAAAACCTCATGTAAACGTTCAAGTTTCAGACCAAAACGTTTGTCCGCTTCGGCAGATTGTTCAAAATATGCTACCATTCGATCAGTCCAATTATCTGAACCAGCAACTTCTTTTAATTCTTCTAACCTTCCTAACCAGGCCATTATTGTTGTTTTTTTTAGTATTGGAAAACTGAGGTGAGTGATAATTGGAGGCAAACTACAAACCATTAAATAGCAAAACAACTACCCAAAATGGATGGCACACATACATCTATTATCATCTTCCTGTTCACAATGGGTACATAATGAAAGCACTAAAACTAGTACCATCAATAGTGGGACTAATGAAAGCACTAAAACAATGGGTACAGTCATTTGTAGTCTAGTTGGTTTTTCATAGTGGTAACCAGCTTGATCTTTCTGGATTTGTGCTGTAATTGATGAACTTGTTATGTTCTTGTAGTTGCTAAGTTATTTGCACAGCTTTAGTTCTGCTTAGACTTAATTATTTTTAGCTATTACTGCATTATCTAAATATATACATATATTAATATTTTAAAAGCTTTAACACTTAAATTTTTTTTTTAAAATATATTTAATAATTTAGGGTCGAAATTTCGACCCTAAATATAAACCGCGAATTTTTTAAATTTTTCGTGAAAAATTTTCGTGTGAAATTTTAAATTTTTCGTGAAAATTTTTTAAAATTTTAAATTTAGGGTCGAAAATTCGACCCTAAAGTTTTAAATATTAAAAATAATTTTTTTTAAAATTATTTTTAGTTATTACAAATATAATACATAAATTAAAATTATTTTAAATTTTATATTTAGGGTCGAAATTTCGACCCTAAATTATTAAATTTAAAATTTAATTCTTTTAAAATTGTTTTTAATTATTAAAAATAAATTATATAACAAATAAATTAAAATTATTTAAAACTTTTAATTTAGGGTCGAAATTTCGACCCTAAATTTTTTGGGTCCCACCTGCTTTTTGACCAGCCTTTTTGGGCTCTTTTGGGTTGAAAATGTGTGGGCCCCCACCTTAATTTAGGGTCGAAAATTTCGACCCTAAATTTCGTCCGACCCTAAACATTGATTTTGTTGTAGTGTAACCATTGTTTTGGTACGTAGCTAGGATTGATTATCTATACCCTGGTTGGGACGAAGTAAACACCAACAATCAAAGTAAATTATTTTGTGATAATCAATGGCGCCTGCTATGAAGCATATGGTGGCTAACTTCTCCAAGCTGGATAAGTTTGAAGGGGTGGATTTCAGAAGATGGCAAAAGAAGATGCACTTTCTTCTTTCTACCATGAGCGTGGTGTATGTGCTGACTACTCCCATTCCTGATGGTGGTGATGATGCTACTTTGGAGGAACTGAGGAAAAGGAGCAAATGGGAGAATGATAACTATGTGTGTCGTAGTATTATTCTCAATGGTATTTCTGATTCTTATTTGATATTTACCAAAATTCTGAATCTGGTAAAGAACTATGGGATTCCTTGAAAGCCAAATATATGGCTGAGGATGCATCAAGTAAGAAGTTCCTTGTGAGTGATTTCACAAATTACAATATGACTGATTCAAGACCAGTCATGGAACAATACAATGAACTTCTTGGAATACTTGATAGATTTACAAAACATAAAATGAACATAGATGAGACCATTCAGGTCTCTTATGTCATTGCCAAATTACCTCCTTCTTGGAAAGATTTCAAGCATACCTTGAAACATAAGAAGGAGGAATTAACTCTTGTTGAGTTGGGCAGGCATTTTCGCATTAAGGAATCCCTCAGGGTGCATGAAAGTGATAAGCCAAAGAGCAACAATATTGTTGGTTCATCAGTTGTGAATATGGTGGAGCATAATACATTGACAACAAGGGCAAACGTAAGCATCAGGATAACACCAAATCAAATCCTAACAAGAAGTCATCAGTGGCTTGTTGGAAGTGTGGGAAACCTGGACACTTTAAAAGGGATTGCAAATGTGTTGGTACTGGCAGCAAAGCTAGTGGATCAGGCACAAATGGTTCAGTGATTGGTTCTAACAACACAACACTAAAAGGTCAGAATATGTATAATGAATCTCTCCAGATTTATTATGCTACAAATGTATCTGAAGCTTGTTTTGTGCAGGATGATGATGTCGCGTGGTGGGTTGATTTTGGAGCAACTGTTCATGTGTGTAAAGATAGATGCTGGTTCAAGACTTATGAGTCACTGAATGATGGATCTATTCTTCACATGGGAAATGAGTCAACAGCCCTAGTGCATGGATGTGGTTATGTAGATCTTAAGTTTAGTTCTGGAAATATTGTTAGTTTGTTTAATGTTTTGCATGTTCCTGATATTAGGTAGAATTTGGTTTCTAGTAGTGTTTTGAATAATTGTGGTTATAAACAAGTGATTGAATCTAATAAATTTGTTTTATCAAAACATGGTGTGTTTATTGGTTTTGGTTATTTGAGCAATCAAATGTTCAGGCTTAATATTGAAACAACCACCAGCATTAACTTAGTTAGTGTTGGTAGTGCAAATATTTATTCAGCCTCAGTGTCCACCAGTAAATGAAGGATTCTTCACTATGGCATGCTAGACTGGGCCATGTCCACTTAAGAGGATGCAAAATATGTCTAAGGATGGGTTAATCCCATTATTTGACATGGACACTGAAAAGTGTCAAACTTGCATGCTGAACAAAATAACTAAGAAACCATTTCAAGATGTAAAACGTGAAACTAAAGTTTTGGAACTAATCCATAGTGATCTATGTGATTTGAATTCTACTCCCTCATTAGGGAATAAGAAATACTTGGTAACATTTATTGATGATGCTTCAAGGTTTTGTTATGCTTATTTATTACAGACCAAGGATGAAGCATTAGATAAATTTAAAGTATTTAAAACTAAAGTTGAATTACAACAAGGAGCCCAAATCAAAAGATTTAGGTCTGATACGGGAGGTGAGTACATGGATGCTTGGTATTTTCAGTCTGTTGGTATTATCCATGAAACGACTGCTTCCTATACCTCTCAGCAAAATGGTATATCTGAAAGGAAAAATAGAGTACTGAAAGAAATGGTTAACTCCATGTTATCCTATTTAGGATTGAGTCAAGGGTTTTGAGGTGAAGCTATGTTAACAACTTGCTATTTACTAAATAGGGTTCCCAACAAAAGGAACATAATTACCCCTTATGAACTCTGGACTAAAAGGAAACCAAACTTGAACTACCTCAAAGTTTGCGGTTGTAGGGCAGTTGTAAGACTCTCTGATCCAAAGGTGAAAACCTTGGGTGAAAGAGGCATTGAATGCATCTTTGTTGGATATGTTGAGCATTCCAAGGCTTATAGGTTCTATGTTATTGAACCTAATGATTCAGTTTTTATAAACTCAATCATTGAATCAAGGGATGCTAACTTTGATGAGACTAGGTTCTCATCAGTCCCTAAACCAAGCCTTAGGACTCCTGTTGGAGCTGAGGACATTGGTGCTTCAGTGGAACCTGAAAGGGTCATTGATGAGGTTGTGGTTCAGCAACCTGAGTCTGAGCATAGAAGAAGCACAAGGCATAGGACTCCAAGGAGTTTTGGGCCTGAGTTTCAACTATACTTGGTTGAAGGAACAAGGGATGAGGTCTCTGATCAATACTCCTATTGCTTTAATGTTGAGGATGATCCCGAAACATTTGATGAAGCAATGAAGTCCCAAGATGTTGCTTTCTGGAAAGAAGCAATAAATGATGAGATGGATTCCATCATGGGCAACAACACTTAGGTGTTGGTTGATCTACCTCCAGGTTGTAATCCACTTGGTAACAAATGGATCTTCAAAAGGAAAATGAAGGTAGATGGAACTGTTGGAAAGTTCAAGGCAAGGCTAGTCATTCAAGGCTTTAAGCAAAAGTCAGGGATAGACTATTTTGATACCTATGCTCCAGTAGCACGTATCAGTACCATCAGAATGCTGATTGCTCTAGCAAGTATTCACAATCTGATTATTCATCAGATGGATGTGAAGACAACATTCTTGAATGGTGATTTGGATGAGGAGGTTTATATGAACCAACCTCAAGGTTTCATCATGCCTGGTCATGAAGGCAAAGTGTGTAAACTAATTAAGTCCTTATATGGACTGAAGTAGGCACCTAAGCAATGGCACCAGAAACTTGATGAAGTGATTTTGTCTAATGGTTATTCACTCAACCAAGCTGAAAAATGTGTATATAGCCAATTTGATGAATTTGGTAAAGGAGTCATCATTTGCCTATATGTTGATGACATGTTAATCTTTGTTACTGACCAAGCTAAGGTTGAGCAGACAAAG
This sequence comes from Glebionis coronaria, assembly GCA_025667525.1. NCBI lineage: Eukaryota > Viridiplantae > Streptophyta > Magnoliopsida > Asterales > Asteraceae > Glebionis > Glebionis coronaria. The sequence continues at coordinate 478,922,082 of CM046880.1, forward strand.
GAATTTTTGTCATCAAAGTTCTCCATGAAAGACATGGGGGAGGCTGATGTTATCCTTGGCATAAGGATTAAACATGAAAGTGATGGTATTGTGATTTCTCAGTCTCATTACATTGAAAAGGTGCTGAAGAAATTCAATCACTTTGATTGTACTCTAGTGAGTAAACCAATGGATACAAGTGAGAAACTGATGCCTAACAATGGTCAGGCTGTCTCCCAGCTTGAGTATTCAAGGGTTATTGGTTGCTTGATGTATGCTATGACTTGTATTAGGCCTGACATTGCATTTGCTGTGGGTAAACTGAGTAGGTACACTAGTAATCCTAGTACTCAGCATTGGTAAGCAATTCAGAGGGTACTGAAGTATTTGAAAGGAACAATGGATTATTGTTTGTCATATACTGGATATCCTTCAGTGTTGGAAGGTTACACTGATGCAAGTTAGATCAGCAATACTGAGGATAATTCATCCACTCACCAGTGGATGGGTATTCCTACTTGGTGGTGGTGCAATTTCTTGGGCATCCAAGAAACAAACTTGCATTACTAGTTCTACTATGGAATATGAGTTTGTGGCTCTAGCAGCTGCTGGTAAAGAAACTGAATGGTTGAGAAACTTGCTTCTTGATATTCTATTGTGGGTCAAACCTATTGCACCCATATCTATCCATTTTGATAGTGCAGCTATATTGGCTAAGGCATATAGCTAGATGTACAATGGTAAGTCTAGACACTTAGGTGTTAGACATAGCATGATTCGTGAGCTAATCATGAATGAGGTGATTTCAATAGAGTTTGTGAGGTCTCAACAAAATTTAGCTGATCACTTGACGAAGGGATTAGCTAGAGACTTTGTTATAAAGTCTGCTGAAGGGATGGGTTTAAAAGTTCACTCTAGCCACTGAATGCTAGGAACTCAACTCCCTCCTAAGGAAACTTGGGAGTTGAGTTCAATGTGGAAAGCTGAACATTAAGGGGACTGAAGCACATGTATATCATCCCAAGGATGTGCTTGTACTTGCTGAAGGAGGATGAAGTTATAAACTTCTCAATGGTTAATGTCTTTGAAAAAGTGCTGAAGCAAGAGCATGAACTAAAGAGGAACCACCTATGTAAATGTTGAGGTTTCGCCGTCTTAGGGAGCATCGACTTGGCTCTTACAACATTTATGAATTTGGATATGGATACATGGCTAGCAGTGTCAAGAGTTGTTATGTATTTGAAAACTTGTGTGTATTTTATCTTCAGGTATTCAAAGTAGTTGAAGGGTTCAATTCTTAGAACACCCTGATTCTCGAATGTTTGAAGTGATGTACTAAGATGGAAATTCAATCCTTAATATATTTTCATTTATGCACTGGTTTTGTTAATGTTAATTTTCATGCAAAAGGAATTGTACTATATTGGGGAGGATTGTTGGAAATATAGTTCAATTATGGGTTCAGTTCATACTGGTGAATGGGTAAGGAGGTACGGAGTGTACACCCAGAAGTCTCTGAACACCCAGACTCTTATAGTGGGTTACATGTTGTTCAACATTGCTGATGATCTTCAGTGAGTTAACTCTTCAGTGAGTTGAACTCTGTACTGAAAGTATTCATCAGGAAATAACACCACTAAAGACATGTCTTCAGTGTTTACACTTTAGCAAGTCTTATTCAGTAATGAAGGCTTCAGCGGAAACACTCTTCAGTGTTTGCTGATGCTTCAGTGGGACTGAAGAATAGACAAATGCTGGAGCTGAACATGGGTGCTTGTAACGGTCTTTGACCAATTCAAGTGCTTTAAAGACCACATTTAATTGGTATTGTAACCACTATGACCTGGTATTATGGAGCATATTAAGAGGAGTTAATGGCCGTTAAATCCTCTTAATACCATTGACTAGGGTTTGAGTACTGCACCTATAAATAGGTGATCATAACTTGCATGAAGGAGATACAGAAACAAGAAACACATAACAACAAAAGGGTTAGGGATTTGTGCCTAAATCACTAACTACATTTGGTCTTATCCCAAGTAGGTATTCGTGATACCCATGCATTAGGGTCGAATAATTTACTTTGGAAAGTGATTACACGATTCCAAGGGATATCCGATAACCATTGTTTTGGTACGTAGCTAGGATTGATTATCTATACCATGGATGGGACGAAGTAAACACCAACATTTGTATTGTCTCCCATGTATTGTTTCCATTTTACCTTAAGCACCATTTCCATTTTAAATATTTGAAACAGTAATAGTTTTTCCCCTATTTTATTTGGAACCCTAAGTGAGAATTCAGTCACTACTAGGGTATGTCTTGCTGCGCAGATTATCAAACATGATGTGGAATTATCGCGTTAACACCCTACAGACTAGATAAATAGTGGGAAAAGTTCAATATTATAAGCTTACCCCAAACTAGCTTGTTGAAAACTAAATACTCAAAAAATGAACAATGATGTAACACCAACGATTTATATATTTTTCAAAGTAGAAATACACAACTATAAAAGAAAGAAAAGAACTACACTACAAAATATTGCTTGTGTATGTTTTTGGTGTGAAAAACAAAATGGAAGTATGGATTTTTTGGATTCTAACTCCACCTTCTCCTAGTATCTCTCGTATAATATGATAACGAACATAAATGTGCTTCGTCCTTGCATGACAAACTTGATTCTTCGCTAAATAGATTGCACTCTGACTGTCAGAATGCATCGTGACAAATTAATGTTTGATTCTAACTTCACCAAGCAAAACTTGAAGCCAAATTCTTTCCTTTACAACCTCTGTCATCGCCATATACTGTGTTTATGTAGTTGACAAAGCAATAGTTAACTGTAAGGTAGACTTCCAACTAACTGGAGCTTTTTCCAGAGTGAATACATAGCATGTAGTATACCTTAGCTTATCTTAATCTCCGAATAATCTAAACCATAATATCCTTCTACCCACTAATTATTAGACATAGTTAGTATAGGCCCATTCATATTTGCTTATTATGTGTTCTCGGGCTTAGCCCATGTTAGTTAGATTATGTTTCGAGCATGTACGCTATTTATTGGGACCTAATGATATCGAATGTTGATTGGGAACTACCAATCTAACATGGTAATCAGAGCCTTCCATCACATAATAACGTAACCCTAAAACTGCCGATTTTTTACAGCCGTAACTTTATACCCTTCGCAACAACCATCACTAGATCCTTTTCACGATCTTTTCATCACCATCACAGTACCAAACCAAAGCCATATGATACAGAAATCCCTAAACAAGAAATAGACAAAGCATATTCCATAGCTAGCATCAAGGTATGTATCCCCACTCCTCTTGATCTAGACAAACTCAATTACAACTCTTGGAGTGATTTGTTTAAGCGTTTTTTCACAACCTACAATGTCGAGAAGCACCTCACCACCACTACCTCAATCTCCAATGATGCTGATTTCACTGCCAACAATTCTCTAGTTGTTATATGGCTTATGCCACCATATCTTCTAAACTTGTTGACATGTTGATCAACCCTATTGAAACCGCGAAGGACATATGGGATCATATTAAAGCGATCTTCCATGTCAATAAAAATGCCCGTTCCATTCAACTAGACAATGAAATCCATAATATAAAGATTGGCAGCAGCTCCGTTATTGACTATTTTCAGGAAATCAAGAGTAAAGCGGATTGTCTAGCGAACCTTGGATCCAAAGTAAGCGATGTGAGTCTTGTAAGTTATGCTATTAATGGTCTTGGTTCAAAGTATTCTCACATTGCTCGTATTATTCGACATCATGAACCCTTTGCTGAGTTTGATAACGTACGGTCTATGGTTCTCTTAGAAGAAAGTATGGTCAACAATCTTGATGATACTCATTTTTCTTTGCATGAAACTTCTTCCTCTCCCACGATTCTAGTTGAAACCTTCACCAATAACAATGGATCGAATACTATGCGAAGTTTGGGTATTGTTCAATTTCGATACTTTCATCGAGGATCATGCACTTACGATGACTGGTGTAAGTTCATGCATGGAATACATGATCATAAACCACGTCCTATATCCAGTAACTATGTAAACAAAGGGAATGGGGGTTCTACATCTTCACGTGGACCACAAAGTTATTCTAAGTCCTCGTCCAATTATACATAAGCTTCTAGTCATGGCACTAAGAATTCTCTTTCACATGTACAAAGTCAGGTTCGCTATGTTTATGTACAACCAGGCCCAAGCCCAATCGCAAACCCAACCTATTTTTATCCTCAACCGGCCCAGCCACAGTAGGCCCACATCTCATACTCAGCCCATTCAACATGCCCAATATGTTCAGCCGGCCCAACAGTTTATCCAGCCAACCCACTATGTCCAACAGGCCCAACCTTTTATCCAACAAGTTCCGCAAGGCTCTATGTCATATCCGTATGGTTGTTCGTCTCAAGAAACTATGATACCACATGCATATCAAACTATGACTCTTCTGGATCCAAATTGGCACATGGACACGGGTGCTTCTTCACATTTAGCCGACTCCACAGGTACACTTACTACCATTTGTAATAAAAGCGTTTATTCTTCTATAACTGTTGGTAATGGTCAACAAATACCTGTTACTCATACCAGACATTGACATAGCCTTTTATTTACACCTCAAAAACACTTCACCTTCATAATATACTTATTACACCTAACATCATTACCATTTTAGTTTATGTTCGTAAATTTACAAGAGATAATAAGGTATCTGTTGAACTTGACGAATTTGGGTTTTTTGTGAAGGATTACCACACCCACAAGATCCTTCTACGTTGTGACTACACCAGAGATCTTTATCTTGTTCGTCATCAACCTTCACGATATACCCCTTAGCTTTGCTTACTTTCAGTCATTCTACGTGGCATAGGTGCCTCGGGCATCCCAGAGACGATGTGTTACGGAAGTTAGAGTCTCGTCATTTGATTTATAGTCATGGATCTAAGTTTTCTACTTTATGTCATGCGTGTCAAGTAGGTACACATATAAACCTTCCATTTTTTAGTTCTGACTCTATTGTTGAGTCTGTCTTTGATATTATCCACTTGGATGTGTGGACTTCGCCCATTCCGAGTGTTAGTGGAATAAAGTACTATGCTATTTTCTTAGATCATTTTTCACATTTTGTTTGGGTATTTCCTTTACGCCATAAATCTGACTTGTATGCTAAATTTGTTCAGTTTCGGGCATATGTCAATAAACAATTTAATGCCGATATTAAAGCTTTGCAATGTGACCACGGTGGTGAATTCAACAATAACTAATTTCACACCCTTTTTCGCCAACATGGTATTGATTCCCGATTTTCTTGTCCAAAGACATCCCAACAAAATGGGAAGTCGGAACGCATGCTTCACACTATTAATAACTTCATCCGCACCTTACTTTTCAAGCTCACATTCTCCCAATATATTGGGTGGAAGCTTTACACATGGCCGCTTATCTATTAAACATATTACCATCCACCGCCATTGAAAATGAAATCCATTTTGTTAAGCTTTATAATGAGCAACCCGCTTATCACCACTTTCGTATTTTTGGGTGTCTTTGCTACCCAAGTGTACATGTTGAGCAAAAAGTTCAACCACGGTCCACCCCTTGTGTTTTTCTTGGATACCTATCTAATCATCGTGGGTATCGGTGTCTTGATCTTTCTACTAATAAGATTATTATTTCCCGTCATGTTAATTTTAATGAGGATGTTTTTCCATTTGGATCTATGACGTCATTTGAACCACCCTCATATGATTTCTTGATCACCAATTTGTTGCGAAGTCCTACTAGTGTTTCTCATAATATACATCCTACTAGCACTAATTCACAAACGCATCACCCTACCCTATGTGACACAACACCTCACGTTGCACCAATTAACTCCACATCTCATTCTCATTCTTTTAACCCATCACCACTAGCGCAATCGCACCCATCACCTACTGTCCAACATCTGGCCCAAAAAAAAGTCCATCAAACACTCCTTTCCCAACCCACTCCATCACAACTCAATATCACGCCTTCAGATACTGCACCAAACCATAACACTTCATCACAATCAGTTACTATGCAACCAACTACCATGCCCCCACCTAATCAACCAACTCAAACTACATCGACTCATCCCATGGCCACACGTGCAAAAGCTAGTATCACAAAAACTCTTGAGCGTATGTCTCTTCACACCACCACCATGTCTCCTATTCCTCGGTCTCATGTTCATGCGAGTCGTGATCCAAATTGGCAAACGGCTATGTTATAAGAATTGAATGCTTTAAATACTAATGGTACATGGGTTCTCGTTTCCCATCCCCCTAATGCGAATGTTGTGCGTTCAATGTGTCTTTTCAGGCATAAGTTTAATGCAGATGGCTCGCTTAGCAAGTATAAATCTCGTTTAGTTTCCAATGGTCGTAGTCAACAGAAGGGCATTGGTTGTAATGAGATATTTAGTCCTGTTTACAAACCGGCTACCATACATACTGTTTTGAGCCTTGTAGTGTCACGCAACTAGCCCATTCATTAGCTAGATGTGAAGAATGCATTTCTTCATGGACATTTATCAGAGACTATTTACATGCATCAGCCTCCCAAGTTTATTGATCCTTATCATCTGGATTATGCATGTCATTTGCAGTGTTCTTTATATGGGCTTAAACAAGCACCACATGCTTGGTTTCAGCGGTTTGCTACCTATGCTATACGGATTGGTTTTCAGCACAACAAAATTGATTCATCGCTTTTTATTTTTCATCGTAGGATATGTGGATGATATTATTCTGACTGCATCTTCTACAACATTTTACAGTGTATTATTCCGTCTTTACACAGGGAATTTTCTATGTCAGATTTTGGTTCTCTCAATTATATTCTCGGTATTTGTGTTCAGCGGACTTCTACAAGCATGTTTTTATCACAATCCAAGTATGCCGAGGAACTTCTTGTGAGAGCTCATATGCAACATTGCAAACCTTGTAGGACTCCTGTTGACACCGAGTCCAAACTAGGTTTTGATGGTGATCCGGTTTTAGACCCTAAATTGTATCACAGTTTAGCTGGTGGCTTAGAGTATCTCAGATTTACGCGCCCTGACATATCATATGCTGTACAACAAGTTTGTCTATATATGCATGATCCACGTAAACCTCATCATAATTCTTTAAAGTGCATTCTTCGTTATATTCGCGGTACTATACATCATGGCCTCCAGTTGCATGTTTCTTCCACGACTCATCTTACTGCTTACACTGATGCTAACTGGGCAGGGTGTTCGATGACTCGTCGCTCTACATCTGGTTATTGTGTTTTTCTTAGGGATAATTTATTGTCTTGGTCTGCTAAGCGACAACCCACTTTGTCTCGCTCTAGTACTAAGGCAGAATATTGTGGGGTTGCTAATGTGGTGGCAGAAACGGCTTGTATACGAAACCTTTTGTGTGAGTTACATGCACCCTTGTTTACTGTGACAACATCGGTGCGGTTTATTTGTCTACTAATCTGGTCTAACATACAAAACATATTGAGATTGATATTCACTTTGTACGTGACTATGTGGCCCGGGACATGTTCGTGTTTTGCATGTCCCGTCGCGTTTTCATTATGCAGATATTTTCACCAAAGGGCTTCCAAGTGCATTATTTCTCGAGTTTCGAGACAGTCTGAATGTTTGAAGGCCTCCCATTTCAACAACAGGGGGAGTATTAGACGTAGTTAGTATAGGCCCATTCGTATTTGCTTATTATGTGTTCTCGGACTTATCCCATGTGTAACTTATGTTTCAAGCCATGTACACTATTTATTGAAACCTAATGATATCGAATGTTGATGGGGAATTACCAAATCTAACACTAATTACGTCCATGTTCGAATACTAACTTAAGATTGACTATATTATGAATATAACGTAATATCTATTTCATAGCTTGCTAATGACCTTATCCAGGGTTTGATGGAATTTAACAACCATAGTATATCTAATATACATGCATCATGAATAAAAGCAGTTGATATGATCAATTAACTATGCACATAATTTAATTAACATAAAGATAAAGAAAGCATACCTTAAGTCCAAGAACGGATGATCAAGTAACCAATAATCAACCAACCAAACCCTAACTTTCAAAACACCAAAACCGATCACAAATAAACCCAAAGATCAAGATAGATCTTCTCCAAGATAGCCAACACAACACCTCAATCTATCACCTTTGATTGCTAGATCTTGATTAAGCAAATAATTAATAAAAATCAAAACCCGAAACCCTTGTGGTTTCTCTTTGGCCATCGAACCAAGAAGTAGAGGGGAGAAAACTTTTGGTTTAATTCTATTGAAAAATGAATCTTATTCATGTGTTATAGTTGAGCCTTAGGTTTATTTATAGTAATGATTACAAGTTAACATCCAAGTAATAAACCTTCTAGAGCCCAAAAATTTTCTTCCCTTTTCTTTGTTACTGTAGGTGGCCGAACACCCCGATGGGTGTCTTAGTTTGACTTTTTGACTTTCTATAAACTTAGTTATATAATATAATTACCTTAAAGTTTAAAGCCTTATTAATTAATCTTTGTTAAACCTTTTAACTTATCAATTAATTACCGTTCAATATTAACTTTTATTAAATTATATATACACAATAAATATAGCCATATTTATTATATACTTCAATAACAGATGATCTCGATTTCTAAGTGTGTGGCACCTTAGGCCCATGTACTCTTGGTCGTATCAAATACTGACTATGACTTAAGCACACCCCAACAGGGTTATGCATATACCTGCTCACCATCCTAACAACATGACTAGTATCTAGTTAAGTACATATCATAACATACTCTAAGATACCAACAACATTTTCAAAAGGCACTTCTTCCATGTAAGCCCTCTATGCATCATCTTTAGGTAACATAACAACACTAATCTTAAATTAAGAAGCAAGTGGAGTACTAACACGTTGTTGTTTGATTTTTGAAGCTTTCTCATATACTGTTTCTTAGTTAAACAAAGCTTCCTCAATTTATTGTCTTGAATGATCTTCATGTCTAGAATCATTTTTACTTCACCGAGATCCTTCATCTCAAATTTTCTTTTCAGTTGATCTTTAACTTTTCCATCTTGTAAAAACTTTAAGAAGCTATCAACATATCATATATATATAGAAGAGGATATACGAAAGAACCATCTTGTAGATCTTTCAAATAGACAAAATGGTCATATTTGCTTCTTGTGCACTTCGATCCATCATAAATTTATCAAGTTGTTTTGTACCACTACATTGGGGATTACTTCAACCTATACAACTGTTTATGTAGCTTACATACCTTATGATAATTTCCATTAACTTTGAATCCTTTTGACCGAACCGTATAGATGTCATCTCCCAACACCATGTAGAAATGCAGTCTTCACATCCATTTGAACTAGTTCTAAATTCAACCATGCTACAAAAGCCAACAAAATTCTAGTAGAGGATATTTTACCACTAGAGAAAAAACTTCATTATAATCGATTCTCGCTACCAATCTTGCTTTGTAGCGAACATCATCCTAGCTAGGAAATCTTTCTTTCTTTGCATACACCATTTGCATCCAATTGCCTTATTCCCTTCCGGGAGGTTGGAAAACTCCCAAGTGTGATTATTCTAAAGATATTGAACTTTATTCGCTCATGGCAATCTTCCACTTCTCGTTCTCTAAGTCTCGAACCGCTTGTGAGTAAGTAGTAGGAACATCTTCAGCTACAACTAAAGATACACAAGCCACCATATCATCAAGGAGAGCATGCATTTTTTTGTTTCTTTTGGATTGATGGTAGAAATTGATTCATGTTGTTAGTCTCGATGTTCTTTGTAAAACCCGCATGCTTTTACCATGAACAGTGCCCTTAAGATCGTACGTTCTAGATTAAAACTTACCTCATGTAGTATTGATCACATTCATGTGCTAATAATCAAGCAAGTGCATACGTGTATGTCATGACAAGTATCGATTACGTACGACCCCATGATAAACAGTTAATAATATATCACGTGAACATAATTAAATCATGAGCACCATTTAAAATATTAATTATAATAATTACGTAAATACTCAGAATATATTCACGAGCGTGGAGTTTACGATAAACGACACGTTAAAAGAAACAGAAACACGTTAAACACGAGCACGTTTAACCACGAACGAACACGAAACATCGGGACACGAGAAAGGTACGGGTACCCCATGTGGGGCCCCCATACCCACGGCACACATGCATGAAATGGGCTTAGCCCATGGACTTTTCAAGTTAAGGGGGGTAAAGTGTTAAACATGTTTTCATTTTCATTTTACAAGAAATAAACTAAAAACCCTAAAAAGAGTTTTCTCCTCTCCTTTTTGCCTCCTTTGTGCCGCCACCTATACACCATCATAAGGGGGTGTTTGATTGATTTTGATCTTAAAAACAAGTGTTAGAATACGTGTTTGTTCATCCTTTTTCCAAGCTACATAGTGGTATACCTTTCTAACCCTTCTTTTTAATTCTTTTTAATTCTTTTGATCTTTGATTATTTTCATGAACATGTTATTATTTTTCTTATGAAAACAAGATAATTAATCATTGATCTAACATGTTTTGATATTAAATAAAATCAAGGAATGATTTAAAGGGGTGTTTGTTTCTAGCCGCCTAGCAAAACAAACCCGGGGGGGGGTTTGGTTTGCTATTGCCGCCACCACCAAGACCACAATTGGTCTTGGTTGGCTCATGTGGGACCCACGGCAGCAAGGGGACACGTGTGCCCCGGGTTTGGCCCGGGGTACGGTGTCGAATTCATACCCGATTCATGGTTCGTTGGTTAAAATCATGATCTATGTTACATGTAATTTTTATGAATCATGAACTTAGGATATAATTAATTAATAACATGAAATATTAATTAAATCATGACTTAGGTTATTTTAATTATTAGTTTATCATGACATTAAATTAACCTAAGTATTCTTATGTTATAAGTTATAATTAATTAATTATTAAAACATGCCTATAATTAATTAATTTAGACATGACTTAGGTTATATTATTATTAATAATAATACACATTTTAACCTAAGTACTTTCACTTCATTTTAATTATACATGTTATACTTTAATTAAAATGCTTAACCTATAGTTTAATTAAAATACATGAAATAATAATTAAACTATACACTATATCGTATGACTTAAGAATAAGCTTATAACACTTAGACTTATATGTTAGCTTATGAAATCAGCTTAATTCTAATTATGGAAACTTCTATTTATAGAAACTTAATTAAATAAGGCAACTAATCTAATTATGGAAACCTTCTATATATGGAAATCAATCTATTTCAGGCAGCTAATCTAATTATGGAAACCTTCTGTATATGGAAACTTATTTAATTAAGGCAGCTGATCTATTTTTGGAAACTTTCTATTTTTAGAAACTAATCTATTTTAAGCAGTAAATTCTATTTTTGGAAACTTTCTATTTTTGGAAACTTTCTATTTTTGGAAACTTTCTATTTTTGGAAACTTTCTATTTTTGGAAACTTTCTATTTTTGGAAACTTTCTATTTTTGGAAACTTTCTATTTTGGAAACTTTCTATTTTTGGAAACCTGCTATTTTTGGAAAGTTACTTATTATTACACAGTAAGTATAATAATACATGAAACACCAGTAATACTTAATCAGATTAATCAGAATACAAGATAAACACAGTTTAAGGCTTTAGACAGTGAACCATGACCTAAAACATACCAAATCAGCTATAATGAGACACAGAACCCAGTACGTAATCAGTGAATCGATACTTATACACGTGTGTATTCATGTAGCGTTAGTGATCCAGAAGTAGGAGTCTTTCTTCCGTTCATTCACTGGACTTGAGGTACGGATTCCCGTCCTTTCAGTATGGACATTCCTTCCTTATTAGGATTTCCCCGTATGCAGCCAACTGTTTTCCCCAGCATTTGTTTTATTGTTTTGAACTGCTTATGTTAATTTTAGCATAAACTATAGCCATATACAAGCATGACCAGCTTCACCTAGTTATGGAGGTACCATAACCATAGCATTGGAGGCACCGATGTTATGACTTCCCTACGGCGGAGTGATTGCTCGTGGCGTCCCTTTTCAGTTTGGCCATATTATTATATCAGTCGGGGCGTATGGGTGCATCCTAGTTACATGTTTTATTCAGTTTATCATGGTGAATGTGGTGTGTGCCTTGCACCCTTCACAAGGAGCTGATCCCTCCTACCCAAATCAGTATATTGATTAGAGGCATCCCCTCTAATCAGCATGATGAGGTCACCCCTCCAAGTATTCATGCACGTGACCTTTTCATGACCTATATGGGCTATGGTATATATATGTTAAAACAGTTTTCACAGGTTAAACATAAGGCTTTTCAAACTATAAAACCAGTTTTCATGATACTTAACCAGTTTACTCAGCACTTAGTCTTCCGCTGTTATATGTTACATGTCTATCCTATATCATGCCTTATTGTACATCCGTGCACTGAGCGTCTTGCTCAGCCGTTACTTTCCTTTCCATGTCCCAAAACGGCAGGTACCCAAGACTCGAGCATTTGGAGGACGCACATAGGATGGAAGCTGCCAGAGACTTCTTTTCCTTTTTGCCTTCATATAGTTATGCTTGTTTAGTCTTTATTCAGTTCATTTCCTTTATTTATGTTTTGGGCTTATGTTTGGGAACCGATGTTTGATTCCGGTTTTCCCTATGGTCATGTATGTTTTACTACATATCACCTTGCATGCTTTGATGACACGCCATAATCACGCGTGACATTCCATTTATCAAAATGGGGTGTTACAATTATGGTATCAGAGACAAGGCTTCGACCTGTAGGCTCTAAAACTCGACCTGTGACTAGTGGGTAGTCACCAGGAGCTTCCTAAGCCAACGTTTGTTATTCCACGTATTGATATTTCAGCGCGTTGTTGTTTCAACCATTACGTTTTCAGCACCTTTTTGTTTTAGCCATGACGTTTTCAGCACCTTGTTGTTTTCACCATGATGTTTTCACCAGTATCGTCTTACTAATATGGAATGAACAACCGTCATCCATACTTAGTTATGTGTCAGTGTCTATGCATGATGTTCCTAGTGAACTGTGATTATGTGAACTGAACCCCAGTAGTTCATAATTTTCACATAAAATTTTTTCTGTTAAGTTTTGACAATGACTTTTAATTATTATGTTTCATGCATTCATGCATTTATATCATATGTCATCTGTTACAGGAATTTTGACTAAGTAATGGTTGGTACAGGACTGGCCCTATTTAGTCGCATGTGCTTTTATCGAAACTTTTAACTTTGGGACCGACCCATAGGCGTCCCCTCGCCATGTCTTTTGTTTTGGAACCGACCCATAGGCGTTCCCTCGCACATATAAAGGTTTTATAAACTACATTACGCATCCATGCACTGTTTTCTTGCATAAAATTTTTTCTCATGATTTAAATTGGCATAAATTTTTTTTCATGTCCCCTCATAAGTTATTATGTTTTTATGTCAAGTATGCCTTCATACTGTCATGGTTAACTTCAGTTTCATGCTGATTATGTTATACACTTCTTCGTAATAGATGGTTTCATGTTTCCTCATGATAATTCCGTCTTCATGTTGATTATGTTTCACGCCTCTTTTGTTATTTACGTTGTCCTGCAAGACATTGTTAGATTTCTTGAATCATGCTTTCATGATAGTCATGGTTAGTTTCCATTGATCATGCTGTCAGGCAAATCATCGTTGAATTTTGTGTAACCACACTTTAGCGTTTCTCTATGCAACCAGAATGATGTCTATGCTAATACTGCCAGGTTATCATGATGGTTTTTCTAACTGTTCAACCGTTATACTTCCCTTAAATCATGATAAATGACCGACCCCATACCGATCACTTCATGTGTATTCCATGTGTACTCCACGTACCGTATTTCATGTGTATTACATGTACCTTAATCCATGTGTATTCCACTTGCAATACTTCACGAGTATTCGCTAGCCGATTCTAAATCATCTCAGGCGTATGTTCACTTGTTGATATTCTACAAGATTGTCGATGCCGCTCATAGCTTGGAGATGTTACTGAAGGTTGATGCTGCTGATGTTGGGAGACGCTATGAGATGCTGATGCTGATGCTGTTCACAACCTGGAGATCCTAAAAGACGAAGACAAAGGCGTCGGAGCAAAGCAATTGGAAGAGAAGATGCTTCACCATCAGACAATTCCCATCAATCATTGTCCTAAATTCATAGTTACATGTCACACGTCGTTCGGCTGTCATTTCAGCCATATGAGTGCAAACCAGTACCAGCCAGCCACTCAGCTAAATAGTTACATGAGTCACGGTCATGAGAATGACCGTCATGGAACCTACAGACAAGACGATAGTAACCACTACCATGACAGAAAATATCCTAGAAATCGCAACCGAGGCTCTGGCCGCGGACGTGATCAGACATACAAATGATCAGTAGTCCAACCGATCCGCCAATTCTGGCATATTAACCTAATATTTGTAGTTCTAATTGTTTCACATCTCGAGACACATGTCAAGACATCAGTCAAGACACATGTCTCACGTATACTTTCTGAGGACACATGTCAAGATACCAGTCAAGGCATATGTCACGCTCACATTTCTCAAGACACGAGTCAAGACACATGACTCACGTCTAATTATGGAACATTTCTAAGAAATTCAGGGTACCCTCCAAGGGTATATCTATGTTGTTGTGCCATGTATTAATCAGGCCACAAGAATTTCAATACAGTTATCGGCGCATCAGTGAGAACTGTCACGTTGCCGACGTCACTTTCATTTCTTTCACCATAGTTCATATATTCATGACCATGAAGGACGCCTTTCGTATTCCCACGTATACGACGGTTTTCCTTCAGCTTAATGATGAGATCCAACTGCTAACGCATTTTCCTCGGACAGACACGAGATAAATTTTATCCTAATTATGTACTATGAACACCACACCATGTTATGATTCATAATTACGTACAGTAATGTTCAGGCTCCTGAATACTTTCAGCTTGATTTTCCATCAGGAAAAATCTGTACAAGTTATCTATGCTTTTCAAGCACGTGCTTTGTTAGCCATATCGCTAAAATTTTCTAGCTGTTAGTAACACACGACTACTAAGGTCCTTTTACGCATAACCAACGGATTATTCCAAAATTGTTCCTTACACTCTAGAAGAACCTTCAAGGAGAAGGATGGTACCATGAGATTATGTGTCGACTACGGTCGACTTAAACAAATCACCATTCATGACCATTATTCTCCTCCACATATTGACAACATGTCCAATCAACCGTATGGTGTTAATCACTTTTCCAAGATCGAACTCACGATCATGCTGCCAACAGTGACGAGTGAAAAAGCAGGACATGTCCATGACTGCTATTCGTGCACGACTCGGTCATGCCAGATTTATGATTTTGAATTAGTCTCATCAATGCTCCAACCGCATTATGGACTTAATAAATTTAGTTTCCATGAACTCCTAAACAAATTCATCAGCGTTTTCTTTGAGGAGAACCTGATTTCCTCTAAGCCTAGAGAAGAACAGGAAGACCATATCTGCACTATGTTGCAAATTCTATGACAAGAGAAATTTTACCCTGGAAATTCTTTCCGATATCAATTCTGTTTGATTTCAGTGACACGCTGAATCACATGGCATTCTACGGTTAATCTTACCATGACTCAGCTTATGCGTAAAGGAGAGAACCCTACACTGCATTAGGTGTTCTAGAAAATCCTACGCTGGGAGAAGTCTGATTCAAAGACTCAGAGTTTCGCAACCTTCTATGTATCAAGTTTCTACGAAGCAAGATACAGTTACGTTCATATCTAGGTACCTGTTATACCAACAGGTTAAGATAGGACACCAACAAACTGGGATGTTTTCATCATATGAAATTGTGAATCGAAAAGGGACAAGATCTCCATGGATTTTAGTTACAGATTTCAGCAAACTCAGAAGAAGCATGATGCTATCTGGGTTATTGTCAACAGTTTGATCAAGTCTGCAGAATCCTTACATCCGTACGGATTCCAGAACCAACAGATTGAACGAACATGTTCCAGCCAAGGCTCATCCGATCACTTGGCAATTCCTCAGCTATCGGGTCAGACAAAGATTCGTAATTGTACTCCTAACTTACTTCATGTCTTCATTCTATTCCACGACTTGCTTTCGCGCTCACGTTCATGACACTATTCACGTTCATGATCGTATTTTGGCTTACGATTTTACGTTCATTTCTTTTCTCATTCTGGGAAGTTTGCAAGAACTTGTGAGACCAGACCCAAGTTTAGTATAACTCTCCATCATCAGATAGACGTTTCACGTCATATTCCACGTCTCACCTTGTAGCGTTTGGCGTTACCGCCATTATATTCTATGATCACGATATGTCTCACATGTCATGTTCATTCCATGTTTCTCATATCATGATCAAAATAGGTTACACGTATCAGGGATCACGATATGTTTACTTATACTACACTCGCCATATCTCCACATAGCACGTTCAAAATTTTTCACGTATCACGTTCAAAATTTTTCACGTACTACGTTTCTTTATGTCTCGCTCATCGTTTCTAATTATCAGTTAAGTCAGATGGTCTTGCATCGTAACGTTTCAGTACCCTTGCACGTTAACTCTTATTTCCTCGATCGAATTTAGGGGATCTACCTTCCGTTGATAACCAAGAATTTCTTCGTCTTCCAAGTCAAGGTCACGAGGACCAAGATTTATCATTAGTGTCAGGATCTTCTGAAGGAACCGTTCCAAGAGGGAGGCCACTTGGAAACGGACAAGTTCATCCGGACTTTTATCCGTTGTTCTCATCAATTAGATATGTCCTTTCAGTCACGTCACGTTCCATGTCTTTTCAAGACATGTCACGTTCCACGTTCCCTTCTACCATGTCAACTTCATTTTCGTTACCTTGCATACCTTTCCAGTTTGATTCGGGTATGTTTCGCTTCCAGTTACCTTATCTATAATTCGGGGACGAATTATTCTTTTTAGGGGGGAAGAATTGTAAAACCCGCATGCTTTTACCATGAACAGTGCCCTTAAGATCGTACGTTCTAGATTAAAACTTACCTCATGTAGTATTGATCACATTCATGTGCTAATAATCAAGCAAGTGCATACGTGTATGTCATGACAAGTATCGATTACGTACGACCCCATGATAAACAGTTAATAATATATCACGTGAACATAATTAAATCATGAACACCATTTAAAATATTAATTATAATAATTACGTAAATACTCAGAATATATTCACGAGCGTGGAGTTTACGATAAACGACACGTTAAAAGAAACAGAAACACGTTAAACACGAGCACGTTTAACCACGAACGAACACGAAACATCGGGACACGAGAAAGGTACGGGTACCCCATGTGGGGCCCCCATACCCACGGCACACATGCATGAAATGGGCTTAGCCCATGGACTTTTCAAGTTAAGGGGGGTAAAGTGTTAAACATGTTTTCATTTTCATTTTACAAGAAATAAACTAAAAACCCTAAAAAGAGTTTTCTCCTCTCCTTTTTGCCTCCTTTGTGCCGCCACCTATACACCATCATAAGGGGGTGTTTGATTGATTTTGATCTTAAAAACAAGTGTTAGAATACGTGTTTGTTCATCCTTTTTCCAAGCTACATAGTGGTATACCTTTCTAACCCTTCTTTTTAATTCTTTTTAATTCTTTTGATCTTTGATTATTTTCATGAACATGTTATTATTTTTCTTATGAAAACAAGATAATTAATCATTGATCTAACATGTTTTGATATTAAATAAAATCAAGGAATGATTTAAAGGGGTGTTTGTTTCTAGCCGCCTAGCAAAACAAACCCGGGGGGGGGTTTGGTTTGCTATTGCCGCCACCACCAAGACCACAATTGGTCTTGGTTGGCTCATGTGGGACCCACGGCAGCAAGGGGACACGTGTGCCCCGGGTTTGGCCCGGGGTACGGTGTCGAATTCATACCCGATTCATGGTTCGTTGGTTAAAATCATGATCTATGTTACATGTAATTTTTATGAATCATGAACTTAGGATATAATTAATTAATAACATGAAATATTAATTAAATCATGACTTAGGTTATTTTAATTATTAGTTTATCATGACATTAAATTAACCTAAGTATTCTTATGTTATAAGTTATAATTAATTAATTATTAAAACATGCCTATAATTAATTAATTTAGACATGACTTAGGTTATATTATTATTAATAATAATACACATTTTAACCTAAGTACTTTCACTTCATTTTAATTATACATGTTATACTTTAATTAAAATGCTTAACCTATAGTTTAATTAAAATACATGAAATAATAATTAAACTATACACTATATCGTATGACTTAAGAATAAGCTTATAACACTTAGACTTATATGTTAGCTTATGAAATCAGCTTAATTCTAATTATGGAAACTTCTATTTATAGAAACTTAATTAAATAAGGCAACTAATCTAATTATGGAAACCTTCTATATATGGAAATCAATCTATTTCAGGCAGCTAATCTAATTATGGAAACCTTCTGTATATGGAAACTTATTTAATTAAGGCAGCTGATCTATTTTTGGAAACTTTCTATTTTTAGAAACTAATCTATTTTAAGCAGTAAATTCTATTTTTGGAAACTTTCTATTTTTGGAAACTTTCTATTTTTGGAAACTTTCTATTTTTGGAAACTTTCTATTTTTGGAAACTTTCTATTTTTGGTAACTTTCTATTTTTGGAAACTTTCTATTTTTGGAAACTTTCTATTTTGGAAACTTTCTATTTTTGGAAACCTGCTATTTTTGGAAAGTTACTTATTATTACACAGTAAGTATAATAATACATGAAACACCAGTAATACTTAATCAGATTAATCAGAATACAAGATAAACACAGTTTAAGGCTTTAGACAGTGAACCATGACCTAAAACATACCAAATCAGCTATAATGAGACACAGAACCCAGTACGTAATCAGTGAATCGATACTTATACACGTGTGTATTCATGTAGCGTTAGTGATCCAGAAGTAGGAGTCTTTCTTCCGTTCATTCACTGGACTTGAGGTACGGATTCCCGTCCTTTCAGTATGGACATTCCTTCCTTATTAGGATTTCCCCGTATGCAGCCAACTGTTTTCCCCAGCATTTGTTTTATTGTTTTGAACTGCTTATGTTAATTTTAGCATAAACTATAGCCATATACAAGCATGACCAGTTTCACCTAGTTATGGAGGTACCATAACCATAGCATTGGAGGCACCGATGTTATGACTTCCCCACGGCGGAGTGATTGCTCGTGGCGTCCCTTTTCAGTTTGGCCATATTATTATATCAGTCGGGGCGTATGGGTGCATCCTAGTTACATGTTTTATTCAGTTTATCATGGTGAATGTGGTGTGTGCCTTGCACCCTTCACAAGGAGCTGATCCCTCCTACCCAAATCAGTATATTGATTAGAGGCATCCCCTCTAATCAGCATGATGAGGTCACCCCTCCAAGTATTCATGCACGTGACCTTTTCATGACCTATATGGGCTATGGTATATATATGTTAAAACAGTTTTCACAGGTTAAACATAAGGCTTTTCAAACTATAAAACCAGTTTTCATGATACTTAACCAGTTTACTCAGCACTTAGTCTTCCGCTGTTATATGTTACATGTCTATCCTATATCATGCTTTATTGTACATCCGTGCACTGAGCGTCTTGCTCAGCCGTTACTTTCCTTTCCATGTCCCAAAACGGCAGGTACCCAAGACTCGAGCATTTGGAGGACGCACATAGGATGGAAGCTGCCAGAGACTTCTTTTCCTTTTTGCCTTCATATAGTTATGCTTGTTTAGTCTTTATTCAGTTCATTTCCTTTATTTATGTTTTGGGCTTATGTTTGGGAACCGATGTTTGATTCCGGTTTTCCCTATGGTCATGTATGTTTTACTACATATCACCTTGCATGCTTTGATGACACGCCATAATCACGCGTGACATTCCATTTATCAAAATGGGGTGTTACATTCTTAGGCTTGATTCTTCTTTTCTTAATAATCTTCTTTACTATAGGAAACCCGTCATAAGTTTCTCTATAAGTTGGTACAATTACTCTTTCAAACTCCACCTTTTTGGAAGTTCTATATTACTAATAATCATTTAGCTTATTCAACATAGCAAGTTTATTAAAGGTGTCATCCGTGCTAAAGATCCTCTTCTTTGTATTTTATGGGTATAATGACCTTGACACCAAAAAAGTTAAGTACAAATGAATGTGGCTGAAGCACCAAAATCGTTTAAATGTATTTTACAAGCTAATTGACTAATAGTTAACTACTTCCTCTACTTTACTTTCTTTAACGATAGTTTCTAGACCTTGCTGGAAAAGAACGTCTAGAACCCCACTTTGCCACATACCAAAAGGGCCCGTGCCATCGAATACCTCCATCACAAATCTTGCATTTTTCAAGACCGGTCTATCCCAACTTGAAGATGTTGGATCACCCAATGTGTATGTGGAAGGTACTTTATCAACTTTGACGTCCACCATATTGAGTACAAATTAATTTTCAACAACTTCTAACCAAAAGACCAACGTAATTATTTTCTGATGTGGAAGATCAAATTAATTTGAAACCATAAGGCATGTTAAGAATAACCTTGGCTCTTGATACTACTTGTTGTGTAATAATTTCGATAATATCGCACTGACGAGGTAGATAGTGTGAATAATTCAACGGACAAATAGCACAAAAAGGTATTCAACTTAAAGGCCATTTCCAATCAAGGTATCGAACTTATTTTTTTTGTATAAAAAGGCACTCAACTTATTTTTTTGCCAATTTAAATATTTTCGTTAAATATTCAACTATCACCCGTTAAGTATTTTACATTTTAAGTCCACCATCGATCACCCTCTCTACCACCAGGCCTTTCCACCATTGTCACTACCAACCACCACCGAATTATATATCATCAAAGTACAAAACACTGTTAGTATATAAGATCACTTCTTTTTGCATCTTCAACCTCCACGCATGAGCTACTTGGAACCAATATCCAACCTTCAAGCGGCTACCTAGTAGCCAACCTTCTTTTTTTCTTTCTTTACTTTTACCCATTTCACCCTTTTTTTACATGATTGCTTTTCTATCCGACTTTGTTAAAATAAAACTTGCTATCAAGGCATCAACATACACATACCCTACTAGTTATCCGTATTGAGAGTGCGAAAATGGTGGCAGAACCGGTGGCTTTTCTCGGTGTTTGACACCACAACTAAAGTGCGTCCTTTACCGAAACAGAAAATCAAAAACCTTCAAAATCCGGTGATGAAAAGCTAGGAGTGTTGGGTGGTCGTTGGCGCTGAATGCGCGCATCACGAAATGGCGACGGTCGCCGGATATTCTGATAATTCAAGCATGCCAACTTAACCAATAAAAAACAATATTTCACTTGGACGATTCAGATGATAGCAACTGTTTGAAGATATGAACCAAATAATGATGAAATTGACTATAAAAAAAGAATAAAATTTGATTAGAGAATAAAGTTATTGGTTATCTTAGCCCGTTCATTTTCAATGTGGCATTTGTCTTAATAAAAAAAATGGTGGTGTTGAATTAGGAAAATGTGTGTGTTTATGGATAGCAAAGAGAAGTGATAAGAAGAACCAACTTGGAAGTAGGAAGTATATACACGTGTTTAAGACTTTAAGTGATGATCACTTGGGACATGTACGATGTCGGTGCTTGTTCTCTGACAAAGAGTGTTACTAGCTAGTTGATTTGTTACAAAAAGTTTATATTATTTTGCATTATGAGAAAGTATGAAACCAAGATTTATATAATAGTTAACACACTTTAATCAATAGGTAACACTATGGGTGGGCTGATTCACAGCTTGATGTACCTACTGGTATGGTAGTGTGATTTGTGTAGTAATGGATTACGAGTGGTGGTTGGTGTGGATGGTGGTGGTGGTAGAGCTGGTGGTAGAAGCAATGTTCGGTAGTAATGATAGTGGGAAGTCTTGGTGGTGAGGAAGATGATTGATGGTAGTGTTAGCAGTGGTGCTTAAAATGTAAAATGTTTAACAGAAACTCGTTAAACATGTAATTAAAATACCTAAATAGGCAAAAAACTAAGTTGAGTAACTTTTTATGCCAGAAAAAGTGTGATACCTTAATTAAGAATAACCCTTAAGTTGGATGCCTTCTCGTGCCATTTGTCCTAATTCAACACTATAAGCTTACCCCAACGACTTTTTAAAAACTAGATACTAGGAAAATGAACAAGGGGTGTAACGTTAACGATTCCTGTATTTCTGAAAGCAGAAATACACAACTATGAAAGTAAGAAGAGAACTACACCACACGATATTGATTTTGTATATTTTTTGTAGTGAAAAACTAAATGGAAGAGCCTTCTATTTATATCGTGCAATATTGCTATCAAGTTGCTACAAAGGATTCTTCCAAGTTGCTAGACTAGTTGCATTTTACCACATGTTATCAACTTTCTTGTGATACATTGAACGTAAACTTATTCTTAATGACATAAACTAGTAAATCATCATCTCAGCTCTCAAAACGAAGCGAAACATGCTTCTATTGAAGGAGTCTTCGATCACTAATCAATATGGTACATCTACTACATTTGAAGCAGTTATTCGTCCCCAACTATTCTCATGGAAAAAAAATCACTGGACAACAAAACTAACTCCAACACAAACTCCACTAAATCTTAAAACCTTCGAAAATTTTGTACGTAATCACTTTAACAAAGGCACATGTAAATGTAGGGACAATTTCAAGTTTATTTATGATCACCGTAATAGGAATGGATTGACTCTAAACCAAACTTTGACAGACACAATGTTAACTATGGATCAACATGCTCTTATCAGCCTCTTGATATACAACAAACAACCAACACCCCTCGCTTAGCCATCACAAGCCCACCCTAACAACTTTTGTCATTCCCATTCACTATTCTGGTCCAAGCATCTAGGCTACCCATGTACTCGACCCAACCTGTATACTTGGCCCAACCCATGTACTCGGCCCAACCCGTGTACTCGACCCAACAAACCGTGTACCTGACCTAACAACCCATGTATTCGGCCCAACACACTTCACAAAATACCGACCAAGATTTACTCGGACATGCTCCCACTCTCTACACGTCTCAGCCTACTTCATTGGCTAGTACATTTAGCAATATGACCTTACAAGATCTAACTCGGAACATGGATACAGGTGCCTCCTCTCATTTAATATCGAATGCACGTAATTTAAGTACTTTTTTTAATAAACGTTTATTCCTATCTATCTATACATCTTGGTAATAGTAATTCTATTCTTGTTACCAACACCGTTCGTTCTCTTCATCGCCCTTTAAATCTTTATAATGTTCTTGTCACAACCTACATCATTAAAACCTCATTTATGTTTGTTAATTTACTATGGATGATAATTGTAATTTTGACGCGTTCGAGTGAAAGATTTCTTGACTTGCCATATCGGGCGATCTCTATCTAGTTATCAAGCCCCTAACTATCCATATTAATTTTGTTTCCACTAGTTCCTCTATGTGGCATCAACGTCCAGGTCATCCCGCTGATGAGGTGCTACGATCTCTTGCTTCGCGCTATTTCATTTCATGTAAAAAAGAAAAGTCTACGCGTGTTTGACATGCCTGCCAACTTGGTAAACATAGGAAGTCTAACACCCCTATTTTTGACATATACAAACGGAAGATAATTCGAGGTATTACTTCATGGAAACATAGTCACAATAATAGAAATTAAATTAAAAGACTTTTTTATGAATTTTCCTTATCAATCAATAAAATTTCAGAGTTTTACAAGAAGGAGATGTCCCAAAAATCTATATGATTACAGTTTAAATGATAATGATCTTCAAGTACGTGTCATTCCATTCCATTCCATGCCAATTTCCAAAGTTAACTTAGCCCTAAGTTAACCAAGTCAAGGGGCTATTTTTGCCAATTATTTAAAGCTAATATATGACTTGGTAGTTTCATATCACCAAACGAGTACACACCTCCCATCTTGATCCATCACCAAAGTTTTATTAACCAACGTTTATTTTCATTTAAAAATGGAGGGAAACACAATTTTATTAATCCACTTGAATTAAACCCCAATGTTGTACCTTGTTCATAACCCACTCTTACCCAGAACCTTAATTACCATATCAAAGGGTTCTCTCAAATTAACTTAGGATAAACGTAATTAAACCTAAGCCGCACCCACCTATTGTCATGGGTATGAACAATGGTACAAGTGCTTTGACTATTTGAACGATCAAGATGTATCGCCTTGGTCTTCAAGCTCATTCACCAGCTCACAAAGCACATGTCAACATCCTGCCAGCCAAGATTTGAATTTGAGAAGCTTCATGAAGAATTCAAGGGCACATTGGGAAATTGTTTGAAGATTATGTCGATATTAGCTCATTAGGGTTTTTCTAGCGTTTCCTCATTGTATTCTCTATATATATATATAACATACTAGTAGCAGACATCTTGTTCCAAATTCTCATCTTTGTAAACTTTAATACGAATTTGAAATTAATTGAGTTCCATTTATATTTCATTTCAATTTAAATTTCCAGAACCTTTAATATTTGTTCATTTAATTTCATTTCAAGAATTTTATTTCGAAGTCTTATTTTTCACAAAAACAAAGTCTTGTTTTTGAAGTTACTTTAGATTAAGCTTTTAAGCTTGCTTATTAACAACAAGTAGTTTAAATAGCTTATTAGGTGGTACTTTATTCTGGTTTTAAGGTTTAAAATGAGTTGGGTCCTTTGTTTCAAGTTATTCAAGTTTGGTTAAGGGTTTGAAAGTTTCTGAGGTTATAAGGTATAAGCTAAGGGGATAAGCTAAAGGGTTGGGTGTTGAGGAAGTGTAAAAAAGGGTTAAGTCAGCCTATGATAAGCTTGGTTAGAGCTCAAACTGCTTAGACCCATTTTGAGCTACCATTTCTCCTTTTTTCTACTTATATTATATCTAAACTGCTTATTCACTATTTGGTTTATATGCTTGGTTTCTTATTGTTCTTTGCTTGTTTTCTTGTTTGTTATTGCTTAAATTTATTATTTGTTCATTTTATCTTATCTGCTTGTCCTTATATTGCTTTTCTTAGTTCAAAATTTTAGTTCATGCTTATAAAGGGGTGTTTGGCATAAGCTTGTAAACATCCTTAAACCTAGGGTTAGGGTATAAGCTTTGTATAGCATCTTTTTGAGGATATCCTTAGTTGTTTTCGGCTTTGGTTTCATCTAAAACCATAAAAGATAAAAAAAGTTATTATTCTTTGTTTTCTACCTAAACAATCAGTAGGATTCTTAGCCTAGGTATGTTCTTATGTGTTTTTATGGTTGTCTTTTTGATAGTTTTTAACCGGATTATAAGTTACTTGATGCTCTTAGATACTTGCACTTAGTTACAAACATTTAGGATTCAAACTTGTCACACCATCGCCCATTTTTGGTCATATTATGGTCTAAAACACCAAGTATGGTCATATCTTTAATTGGAAGAATAAAAAGATAGGCTTTGGATTTTACATAATATATGTGATAATCTACATCCGTTTTAGGCTGCTCTTACTTTTCAGCTTATCTTGGTTGCTTAACTTTAAGCTAATTTTTTCCTATAAACACTTATGTAGATTGCTACTGCTCACTTTTACACTTGTTAATTTTTATTGTTTGCTACCTAATAATTGATTCATGCGTGTTATGTGTGATTTTTTGTGTTTTATATTCATTGTTCCACCCTAATAAGTCAATGCTTATTGGGGCTTAATCCAAAAAATAAAAAAAATTAAATATCAAAAAGTGTAAGGCTAGGACTCGAACCCACGTGTCACACCCCGCATAAGCGGAAACACGAGGTGTAACTTTATGGGCATCATAACAACAAAATGTCTTAATAGACAATAACTAAAATGCAAACAAAATGTCATGAGAATACCTCAAACAAACCAATAGGCGTCTTACATTGAAATGAGAATCCCACATCAATATGAAGACATAAATCCAAACAACTCACACAAGTTCAAAATGCAAAAATAAAACTTAAACATAGCACGCCTCCTAGAGTCTCTATAGCCATTTCTATTCTAATACACACACTTTTGCTCACCTGAAACTGATTCTAATGTCAACATAAAGTTAGTGAGAATTACACGTTTTAAGACATAAATCAACAAATCATTTTTAAGCTATGAAAAATCTGACAAAGTTTATGGCATTAACACATTGTATACAAACATATGCAAACCAATCATTTCCACCCTCACGTTCCAATCATGGGATATCACACATTACATCCAAGGATGACCCAAGGTCTCGTTATGGGCTTTTATCAATCTACATCAAAAGTGCCGTTATAGATGCCCGCAACGTCTCGTTATGGGATCTCACTAGTCACACATCACCATATCACATATAGTTCACATAGTCATGTAAAATGACAACTAAAACACATATACTCATGTAAAATGACAAACTCACGCTCGAATTCATACATATCCTAAACAAGTTGTTACCAAAAGGACGTAAAATTTTTAGTTTATTAACATTTTTGCTCTCAAAACCCAAACCCTAAATTTGAATTTAAAATCCCACTTTTGACCATGAATCATGTAAATTCATAGAAAGTGTCTTCCTGACCTCCAATTAACTTGAAATCAACGCTATTTGAAAGCTAACTCTCTGAGCTTGAATTTGTAAAAAAAATCGTCTTCTATGACCAAGTTATTACCCCTACAAGTCGACCCAAATTTCTGTCCCGATTCCACTGACAAATTAAACCAAAATTAAACCCTAATAACATCATTAAACCCCATTATGACTTCATTAATTACATATTATAAACCCTAATATAATTTATCTCCGAAAAATTACAAACGCTAATCCATCATAAGAATTAATTACAAAATTAAAGGATTAGGTTAATTAAAATCATTAATTAAACAATGGTAATCAATGGAAGGAATTTTTTTTAAGAAACCCTAATTCCAACATTGATGTATTTTGACACAAAGGAGCTAAGGGGAAGAAAATATAATCTTTTGGATAATGTTATGATTTTGTATATTCTCTAAGGCCTTCGAATCTAAATACAAGTCTAAATGGGCTTGTTTTTGGGCTTTTTAAGTTTTCCCTTTTTTCATCTCCTTTATTCAGCCAAACCCAAGCCAAAAACCCTATGATCTGATTTTTTATTTTCTTATTGTTTAATCATTATTAAAACTAAATATTACCTTCGGGTTACTTCCGGGCCAAAACCCGAAAGCCTTATGCTAATTCTTCGACTTTTTACGAACTAACTTTCATTTCTAAACGTTTCTATCTGATTTCATTCCATCAAATTTCATTTACAACATGTACCATGATTTACAAATCATGTACTTCATTTCATTCATTCTCATTCACAACTTCACATATAAAAACACATAAAACACATTGTTCACACAATCTAACACGTAAATAGCGTTCAACGGGTGACAACTAACTCGTCAAAACCATGGTTGTCACACCACGCCTCCACACTCACACACAAAATCACTACCGTCCTGCCCATGGGTCTTTTTAATAAGACCTTGGGGTTGTTTTATTTATATACGTTTTCCTTTCCTTATTTTTATATAAGTTGTGTAAACAACTTATTTTACTTTTCTGCTTATTTAGAACGGGCACAAACATTTGTTTGTGTTCCAGACTCATTCTTTTTGCACTTTTTAATAGTCCTACAAGTTTATACGTTTTGGTTAACTTTTTACCAGAAAGCGTTTTGTTTCAATTTTTAATTTTTGCTTATTTGACTATATCAGCTTATTGGGTTTTCTTTGTTCTTGAGTATTTTCTATCTTATTTTTTAGCTTTATGTCGAATTTGAGCTCAAGTGGTTGTGGACATCCATTTCCCGACTATTTTGTCTCATTGTAAGACGCACTATTTCTTATTTTGTGCTTTTCATGTTAGCTTATATGGTTTTTACCAACTGTTTTTAAGTCATTTTAATAGCTATGGGTTGATTTTAGGGAAAAAAAATTGGAAACTGTTTATTAAGTTTAAAAAGTGATTTTGGGACTATAGGTTGTGTGATAAGCCCGTTAAATAGCTTATTGAGCTTATAAGGACAATAAGGTAGCTTTTGGCCTTTTTAGAGCTTATAGAAGCCGTTTCACCAAATATTTGTAGCTTTAAAGTTGTTCAAAACTAAATTTTTGGTTAAGTAGCACTTTTATATTTTTAGTTTTCACATTTTTTCTTAATGGGCTCGAAAGCCCATTAAGCTTTTGGCCACTTTTTTACAATTGGGCTTTTTGATCTCTTGGACTTGCAAATTTGGTTTTTCTTTTCATTTTTGACTTACTTAAGTTATTTTAGACTTAATTTGAATTTTTTTTCTTATTATATATTATTTTCCTTAGTTTGCGTGATTCACGTAAATCGTGTCTTTTTTCTTCTTAGTAGTATAGAAACATCATATTCATTAATCCTCTATCTTACTTCTAATCACTAATCCAAATCTATGTTCTAATTGACCATCAACTCCTCAACCTACAACGAACTCGTGGTTTTAATCTGTAACACCCCACTTGGATAAGTGGTTCGTTACGTATATTTATGGCGTGTCATCAAAGCATAAGGTAAATGTCCTAAAACATTAACTGACCATAAAGGAATTACCAGAATCAAACATCGGTAATCGTAACATAAACTCAAAACAGGAAAAGTAAAATACTGAAGGAAAAAACTAAACAATGTCCAAATAAACAGAAAATGTAAGAAGTGGATAAAGTAAGAAGTCTGGATAGCTTCCATCCAAATGCACATGCTCTCAGAATCCTAAGGGAGCGTCCTGGTGTACCTGCCGTTAGAACATGAAAGGAACTACGGCTGAGCATAACGCTCAGTAAACGGATATACAACATGATAAGAATTACTTAAATGAAGCAGATGATAAAATACTGAAGCTGTAAGACTTATAAGTAAAGTTGCAACGAAAATCTATGTATAATCTGTAAAGTCTGATTTATAAATAATAAAGTTGAACTGTTATCTGTTAAATCTAAAAAAACATGCATTTACTGTATTTTAATTGCCAAGAGCATATATAGGTCAGGTGTTGTAACAACTGTTGCATGAATAACTGGAGGGGTGTCCTCGTCATGCTGTAGAGGGGTAACCTCTAAATAATGTGCTGGGTGGAGGGATCAGCTCCAATGTGAAGGATGTAGAGCACACACCACATTCACCTGATAATTATAAACTGATAAGCCTAGGATGCATCTATACGCCCCACTAATAATATTGATAAAATGGCCAAGCTGAGCTGAATGGGACGCTGCAGGATATCACTCTCCTACAGGTGAGTCATGACACCGGTGCCTCAAGTGTCATGGTTACGGTACCTCCGTAACTAGTACAACTAACTGGTCATGCTTATATATATGGCTCAGGGAATATCTTAGTTATTAAAATAATTTCTGATAATTTGTAACATGTACTGGGGAAAACATTTGGCTGCAGACGGGAAATCCTAATCATGCATAGAAAGAAAGTCCTTATTGAAAGAACAAAAAATCTGTACCTCTTGTCCAGTAACTAACTGAAGAAAACTGAACGGACCCTATTTGGACTTCACAGAAACTACAAGAATAATAGGCGCGAATAAATTAACTAATATTTATTTAATTTTACTGATCTTAACTGTTTCTCGATTTATTTATTTTATTCTTGAAATACTATATGTATATAAACTGATAAATCTGAGCCTTCTAATATTTATTTTTAACGCATTTTCGTTCTACTGTTAATTACGGTTCAAAACGTATTCTGACGTTATACTAATTCTGTATTTGGTAACCTGTTAAAAATAGAAAGTTTCATAAATTAGAAAGTTTCCCAAATAAGTAAAATCATTTAATAATATTATATCCTTTTTAATTTTATAAAACTAATTTAATATAAATAACTTAATTTACTACACAAATCATTTAAAACATTTATTTATAAAAGTGAACTAAATAAGGTATAATTAAGTCTTCGTTTTTCCTTTTAATTATAGTCCCGAGCCTACCGAGATACCCACTCTCGGTCGCACTAAAACAAACAATTACTATTAAATTCTGCCTTTTAGAATCTGCGACAGAAAATTCTGTCACTAAAAGCTGTGACTAAAACTGCCCAATCCGACATGACAAACTACGACAGAAAATTCTGTCGCTAAGTTGTCGCAAATTTCCAGGCTTAAATTTTTAATTTATGTTTATGAAAATACCCACTGCTCCTTATATTTTTCCCACTGTTTCTGTTGGTTTCCACTGCTTAACACAGCCAAACACCCCTTAACAAATTTTAACCCCCGATGGGGTTTGTTTGGCTATGATGGCTGAACATAGCCCATGCCGCCCCTGTGTGGGTTACGGCTGGGCAGAGAAAAGGGTACCACCGAGACCTCTTTGTCTCGGTTTCATTCAACCAAAACAAACCGACCCCCAAACTAATATGAACACACCCCGTTTGGGGCTGTGGACAATCGCCCGACCACAAAAGAATACCACCGAGACTTATGTCTCAGCTGGGCACTAACCACACCGATTTCGATCCCTTTAATTTATTTCGCTTTCTCCCTTGGTTATGTAATTAAAGTCGGTTAAAAATAAAAGTGTAGGATTGAAAGATTTGCCGTAGTGAGATTGTTATTGAAGGATGAATACGTTCAAATCAAAGAAGAAATCAACCCGAATCTCCCTTGTTTTCTTGTTTAACCCGGCGGCCACACAAACAATATCAAACCCTAGAATTCTTTTTTTTCTGCGTCTAATTAACACCAAAGGGGTATGCCTCGTTTTTCCTTTCTACACTACTAGGCCGGGCCTAGAGCCCATTAACCTTTTTTTTGTCTTAAAAATCCGGCCCCCTAGCCTTATATAGTTTTCATATTTTTTTTTAAAAGTCTTATTCGCGTATACTTGTATTTACTTTCCACGTGTTTTATTTTTCTGAAGCGCCACTAACCTTTTTGTGTAATAATACATTCGTAATATTTATTTTCCTGAATAATTATATAAGCTTATAATAAAATAACACTGCGTATTTAATATTTTAATTTTTAAATACGGGTTTTACAATTCTTCCCCTCTAAAAAAAATAATTTGTCCCCGAATTAAGGATACGATTATGCTGCTGTTTTACAATCCTCCCTCTCTAAAAAGAAAATTCATCCTCGAATTAAAGGTAATTTAAGCTAATGAAGTTATAAAAGCTGGAAAGGACACATAGGCTGAATGAATATGAAAGATGAAAGGACGTATAATCTGAAAGAAAATTCGTCCTCGAGGTAAGACATAATGCTGCTGAAAGAATAAAGCATGACCTGACTGAAGAGATCGTGGAACATAACATGTCTGAAAGAACTTAATTAATTTTTTGAAGGAAAAGGATGTGAGGTCCGGATGGACTCCTCCGTTCCGAGTGGCTTCCCGCTCGAAACGACTTCTTCAAGGTTTAAATACAATGAAAATCTTAGTCCTAATGACTCTGTCCTGGCGATGTTGATTAGTTTCTGGGTCCATACTTAAGATGGATTTTCTGAATCTGATAGGACGAATAAGCTATAGCATGTAGTATAAATGAAACGGTACGTACAATTATCCTGAAAAGGTAACAATTATATCTCTGAGCAAGCTGCTGAAACATATAGGGACGAACTACGTGAACAATTTTGAACGTGCTACGTGAGCAATTGTGAACGTGGTTCACGATCATCTGATGAACGCTGGGCATGGAATATGTCGTGAACGTGATCTGTGGATCATACTGTGAACGTGATACTAGACATATCATGAACGTATGCTGACTGAGGAAGGAATGCTGACGATACGGCCGGAGACTGAAACGTCTGCCTGAGTATGAAAAACTGTGCTAAACTTGAGTATGATTTCTTAAGCTTTCTATAACCGTATTCGGTAATCTGTGAAACATGTATTGCAGAATAGAACACGAAGTTGAACGTGAACAATATTATGAACGCAAAGTGAACTTAAATCACGAGATAGCATAAAACATGAACTGAAACAGCATCATACTGCGACTGAGACGTAAGCGTGGAAATGAAAATAAACATGAACGTAAAGTGGACGTAAACATACACGTGATAGTGAACATGAATTATGTCTTAGATGGTCGATGGAATGCCTTGAAATCGTACGATTTACTGTTGAATTTTCTACAGGTCCGCTACTGCGTAATCCTTCCGGATGAAAGAAAACGCGTAGGTTGATTACATGATCGACAATGACTTAGATAGTATTATACTTTTTCTGAGTCTGTGGTAAACTGATAACAATCTCCATGGAGTCTTGTCTCCTTTCGGTCCAGAATTTCTACTGGTAGTAAAAACTCGATAGCATGACGGCGTTCTATCTTAAACCTGCTGGAATGGCAGGCATTAGATATGAACATAGCTGCCTCAACGTGTTATATCGTTTCTATCAAAATCTTGCCTGGAATTTTGATACATTCTGGTGAAACCTGAGTGAATACTCACGGAAAGGTATGAGTTCTGGTAACTAGACCTTTACTAGCGTAGGGTCTTGTGGAATACATAATTAGGTTCCCTTCTTTATTCGTAGCTTAGTCATGGAAGGCTGATCGTGAAGACTGTTAGGGATTTCTGCGTTAGTAGTTTTCCCTGAGTTCTAGAAATTTTGTATGTTTGTCACCGACGTAGGTCTTGACCATTTGGTGATGGCCTTCACCTTCGCAGGATTGTCTGAAATTTTTCCTGCTGAAATAGGGTGGCTCAGAAATGCCACCTTGTTCATCTGGAACTCACATCTAGAAAGCTGCTTATACAATTTTCTCCTATTGGAGAATCTGCATGGCCGTGAGAAGATAATTCTCGTGTTCTTCTTTCGGATTTAGTAGATCAGAATTTGATCAATAAATATACTGGCAAATTTTGTTTGAGAATTCATGGGAAAAATTTTATTCATAAATTTCATAATATAGCAGGAGCATTAGGGAGCTCAGGAGTATGAATCAAAATTTTGAGAGACTATAGTATGTGCAACAGCAGTCTGGAGAACATCATGTTCTTCCTCTCGCCTCTATTGGTAGTATGATCGGGAATTTTTCTGGAAAAATGTTCAAGGCATCGTAGCAGGTCAGATAAACCTTCTATACGTGGAATGAATATTAATTAATAATGGTGATCTAGTAAATTTTCCGGCGGTCGATACATGATCTCATGTTACTGGCCTTCTTCTTGATGGACAGAAAACGGTGCACCTTCTGGTGATATGTTAGGGCGATTAAGCCTCGTTCCGGTAACTCTGGCAGCTAATGCTGCAACTCTTTTAATTTAGCCGAAGCCCTACGATAAAGAGTTCTGAAAATAGGTTATGTTCTTGAGACAAGGTCTATGTTAAACCCTATCTCTTGGTTAGGAAGGAATTTATGAAAACCTTCTGGAATGGCCTTTGGAAATTTTTGAATAATCTGTTGATCATGAATTTAAAGGGTATCAGCAGTGAATTTATAACTGGTAGCTAAAACTCTTCATAGCTATGGACTGAGAAGTCACACGCTTATAAAGCAGAATAATTTGTACTGATTTTTCTGGCAAAATATAATGAATATATTCGGGATTTAGTAAGACGGATCTCGTCATTAACTGAAAGGAAAACCTTAACAATTATGGGTGATATTGTGGAGTCTTTTCTGGCTGGGAGGTAGGTAATACCTGATTTAAGATAAACCTGACATATAAATACATGAAGTAAATGCGACAAATTTCATTTAATGGGTTCGTTTGTAACCTCACAGGATGCACATTGCGTGTCTATCCTGAATAATACTTCAGTGGTGGTAACTGAATTGTGATGGTCTGATTTAGGAGTGGCAAAACAGGACGGGTATACCCCCTTGGAGGGTACCCTGAATCTCCGAGAGCCTGGTTTAGAAAACATATGGGGTTATGAGTTCTGACTCATACTTTGCGAAGATATTCGTATGACGTGTACCATGACTGGTGTCCTAACATGTGTCTTCTGAATAATACCCGAGACCTGTGTCTTGACTGTTGTCTAGACATGTATTTTAATGTGTGAATCTGAACAAGGCTGAACATTTTGGTAACTGCTAAGATTGGCGGACCGGTTAGACTGCTGACCTCTGCATTTCTGGTCACGTCTGTTCCGGAGTTCTGATGGCTACTGACTGATTAAGATAAGCACGGTGTTTGTCATTACCGCCTTGTCTGTTAGTTTCCTGACAGTCATTATCATGACCGTGATTCATGTAACTATTTTTGCTGAGTGGTCGGCTGGGTACCAGTCCCCACTCTTCTGACTAAAAATAGCTGTGTGAAGTGTGACATCTAACTGAGGAAGTAAAAGCATGGAATGGAATGGTAGCGTCTGATGATTGACAATATAGTCTTGTTAGGAATTTAAAATTTATACTTTCGTCCTTACTCTGAAGAGTCTTCATAATATAAACTGCATCATCATCTTGTGGAATCTCCAAAGTATCAGCAGCATCAGCATTCGTGAGGTCTCTAAAGTGTTAGCAACATTAGTATCTGGTAGAATCTTCAACTCGCGAGCATCATCAGCATCTGGTAGTATATCAACAAGTGGAGATGCCTGAGGTGATTAAGGATCGATTAACGGTACAAATGGAGTAAGGTACATGGAGTACACCTAAAATACTGTACATGAAGTATAACTGAGACACTGTACGTGAAGTACATATGGAATACTGTACTTGGCACTTGATGAAAATTTTATGGGATGATCGATACTAGTGTCACTTGTCTGACATGATTAAAGAAATAATTTTATTTAAATGGTAACAAACTGAATTGAAATGAGTAATATGATAGGCTGACAATTTCTGCGTAGACTTAATGCTGGCCGTATAGAGAGCTCGAAAAGTATGGTTTAATTGAAGTTCCAACAACGGTCAGTATGAAACATGATTAATGAAGGCCAAACATGATTTATCATGAAAACATGATTTTTTTACTGAAATCCTGTTTGTGTGTTAGTCATGAAGACATTATCATTCTGCTGAACATAAAACCCTCGTAAGGAGACATGAAACTGAAACAACGTGGAAGCGACATCAACTTGAGATTGTGCGAAATGGATTGTTATAAAGACTATTAGGGTATGATCAACTGAGGTTTAACATCAACTGATGTGGATGGCTATGGTTCAATCCACATAATTCAAGGAACAAAACATGTGACTAAGTATGGGCGATTCTGGTTCGATTCATACTTGTCAAAATTTTCTGAGAACTGTCATGTATAGGAATTTATAATCTGGGACAAAATATGGTTGGCTGTAGTCCAATCCATTCTTGTCAAAGTTTATGAAATGTCCTGATATGACAAAAGTGAACAACTGTGGATCGGTTCACAAAACATCATTCGAATGAATATTATGAAAATTTGACCTGAAAAATGGTGAACGTTTTTAGTTGGTTCACCTAGTAATATTTGACTAAAAAAACATGAATCTGACATTAGTAAAGGTAAACGCATATGGGTCGGTTTACCAATAGAAATTCTGAACTGGTAAGGGTGAACGCCTATGCGTCGGTTCACCAAAACAAAATTCGAATGAAAAGCACATGCGACTAAATATGGCCAGTCCTGTACCAAGATTTTACTTAGTCAAAACTTTAAGAAAAACTGACTGAATAATCCATGAGAAACATGAAAGATAACAACGCCAAAATCTGGGAAGTTCCTGGTGAATACCCACTAGTCATAGGTCAAGTTTTAGAGCCTACAGGTCGAACCTATAGCTCTGATACCATAATTGTAACACCCCACTTGGATAAGTGGACCGATACGTGTATTTATGGCGTGTCATCAAAGCATAAGGTAAATGTCCTAAAACATTAATTGACCATAAAGTAATTACCGGAATCAAACATCGGTAATCCAAACATAAGCTCAAAACAGAAAAAGTAAAATACTGAAGGAAAGGACTAAACAATGTCCAAATAAGCGGAAAATGTAAGAACTGCATAAAGTAAGAAGTCTGGATAGCTTCTATCCAAATGCACATGCTCTCAGAATCCTAAGAGCGTCCTGGTGTACCTGCCGTAAGAACATGAAAGGAACTACGACTGAGCATAACGCTCAGTGAACGGATATAAAGCATGATAAGAATTACTGAAATGAAGCAGATGATAAAATACTGAAGCTGTAAGACTGATAAGTAAAGTTGCAACAGAAATATGTGTATAATCTGTAAAGTCTGATTTATAAATAATAAAGCTGAACTGTTATCTGTTAAATCTGAAAAAACATTCATTTACTGTATTTTAAATGCCAAGA
This sequence comes from Glebionis coronaria, assembly GCA_025667525.1. Lineage (NCBI taxonomy): Eukaryota > Viridiplantae > Streptophyta > Magnoliopsida > Asterales > Asteraceae > Glebionis > Glebionis coronaria. Next base: position 478,958,593 of record CM046880.1, read on the forward strand.
GCTTATATAGGTCAGGTGCTGTAACAACTGTTGCATGAATAACTGGAGGGGTGTCCTCGTCATGCTATAGAGGGGTGACCTCTAAATAATGTGTTGGGTGGAGGGATCAACTCTAATGTGAAGGATGTAGAGCACACATCACATTCACCTGATAACTGTAAACTGATAAGCCTAAGATGCATCCATACGCCCACTAATAATACTGATAAAATGGCCAAGTTGAGCTGAATGGGACGCTACAGGATATCACTCTCCTACAGGTGAGTCATGACACCGGTGCCTCAAGTGTCATGGTTACGGTACCTCCGTAACTAATACAACTAACTGGTCATGCTTGTATATAAGGCTCAGGCAATATCTTAGTTATTAAAATAAATTCTAATAATTTATAACATGTACTAGGGAAAACATTTGGCTGCAGACGGGAAATCCTAATCATGCACAAAAAGGAAGTCCTTACTGAAAGAACGGAAAATCTGTACCTCTTGTCCAGTAACTGACTGAAGAATACTGAACGGACCCTACTTGGACTTCACGGAAACTAAAAGAATAATGGGCGCGAATAAATTAACTGATATTTATTTAATTTTACTGATCTTAACTGTTTCTCGCTTTATTTATTTTATTCTTAAAATACTGTATATATATAAACTGATAAATCTGAGCCTTCTAATATTTCTTTTTAACGCATTTTCGTTCTACTGTTAATTACGATACAAAACGTATTCTGACGTTATACTAATTCTGTATTTGGTAACCTGTTAAAAGTAGAAAGTTTCCTAAATTAGAAAGTTTCCCAAATAAGTAAAATCATTTAATAATATTATACCATTGTTAATTTTATAAAACTAATTTAATATAAATAACTTAATTTACTACATAAATAATTTAAAACATTTATTTATAAAAGTGAACTAAATAAGGTATAATTAAGTCGTCGTTTTTCCTTTTAATTATAGTCCCGAGCCTACCGAGATACCCACTCTCGGTCGCACTAAAACAAACAATTACTATTAAATTCTGCCTATTAGAATCTGCGACAAAAAATTCTGTCACTAAAAGCTGTGACTAAAACTGCCCAAATATGACATGACAAACTGCAACAGAATCTGTCGCTAAGCTGTCGCAAATTTCTAGGCTTAACTTATTAATTTCTGTTTAAGAAAATACCCACTGCTCCTTATATTTTTCCCACTGTTTCTGTTGGTTTCCACTGCTCAACACAACCAAACACCCCTTAATAAGTTTTAACCCCCGATGGGGTTTGTTTGGTTGCGATGGCTGAACACAACCCATGCCGCCCCTGTGTGGGTCATGGCTAGGCAGAGAAAAGGGTACCACCGAGACCTCTTGGTCCCGGTTTCATTCAACCAAAACAAACCGACCCCCAAACTAATATGAACACACCCCGTTTAGGGCTGTGGACTCTCGGCCGGCCACAAAAGAATACCACCGAGACTTATGTCTCGGCTGGGCACTAACCACACCGATTCCGATCCCTTTATTTTATTTCGCTTTCTCCCTTGGTTACGTAATTAAAATCGGTTACAAATAAAAGTGTCGGATTGAAATATTTACCGTAGTGAGATTGTTATAGAAGGATGAATACGTTCAAATCAAAGAAGAAATCAACCCGAATCTCCCTTGTTTTCTTGTTTAACCCGACGGCCACACAAACAATATCAAACCCTAGACTTTTTTTTCTGCGTCTGATTAACACCAAAGAGGGATGCCCCGTTTTTCCTTTCTACACTACTAGGCCGGGCCTAGAGCCCATTTACCTTTTTTTGTCTTAAAAATCCGCCCCCTAGCCTTATATAGTTTTCATATATTTTTCTAAAAGTCTTATTCGCGTATACTTGTATTTACTTTCCGCGTGTTTTATTTTTCTGAAGCGCCACTAACCTTTCTGTGTAATAATACATTCGTAATATTTATTTTCTCGAATAATTATATAAGCTTATAATAAATCAAAACTGCGTATTTAATATTTTAATTTTTAAATACGAGTTTTACATAATCGATTTTACGTCTTTTACGTAATTTCAATTTATATCCTACTAAAACTACTACATCAGTCACCATCGATGAAAACAAATTCCCATATTGATCCATGTCCTCCTCCCCCACAAAACAACAGATTTTCCTTTGTATGCACGATCGGCATGAGCCACATTTTGTAACTCTCAAGCGGATCTTGCGCTACGTCCAGGGAACGTGTGATTTTGGTCTACGCTCCGCTACTTCTTCTCTGGTTGGTTATGATGATGCTGATTGGGCAGGTTATGTCTACTTCGGGTTATTGTGTATTTTTGGGTGATAACTTATTATCTTCCCCTAAACGTCATCACACTCTCTCTTGCTCTAGTATCAAAGCCGGATACAAGGGTGTTGCTAAAGTTGTGTCGAGACTGCATAGATTCGTAATTTGCTTCGAGAGTCACTTTCTTCTCTATCGAATGCTACCCTTGTCTAATGTAATAACACTAGTCCGATCTATTTTTGCGCCAACCACGTTCAACATCAACAGATGAAACATATTTAAATCGATAGTGATTTCGTCTGTGATATGGTTACCATTGGTCAGGTTAGAGTTCAACATGTACCCTCTCTCCATCAATATACAAATATTTTCATCAATGGATTGCCCTCGAACTTGTTTGAAGACTATCGATCTAGTTTGAGCGTCAGACCTCTTATTGCTCAAACTACAGGGGCGTAATAGTTGATATATATGTATTAATTATTAGTTATTAACTTGTATTAGGCCTATCTGTATGTTTGTAGGCCTAGTCCTCATGTTAGTTCTAGAATCCTCCATGTATCTTGATATATACAGTTGTATCTGATGAATGAAATCAAGCAAATCAATTGGCCTTTCAATAAGTGGAAGTGTTTTGGTTAGTAAGTCCAATAGTAAAATGACTCACAAAGTTTTAAAAGTAGTACAATGATTTAGGTGAATTATGATGATGAATTGGAAGAATAAAATAAACACATGTAAATATTTTAAGTTGAATTTTTTTACCTTGTACCACATTTGTTTAAATTTTTTTTACCACTAAGTGACCTAATGAAAAGATACTTGGATTCCTCACAATAGGTAAATAATTTATACATTGCTAGATTTGTATATATTGGAATGGCCTGAAAAGATTCGAAAGATGTTCCCGAATTAACCTAATGAGGACACATATATCAAAGTAAAAAAAGTTCGCCTTCTCATATAACCAGAGCATAAAAAACCTAATCCGTTTACCGTAAACACTTAAAAAAAGAATATTTGATAGTAAAAACATATATGTTATATTCGTAAGATATGTTTAAAAAGTCGTGCTATTTAGACCCAAAACACATGCCTAAATACATGCTTAATACATAAATCTTTTGTATAATGGTATTATATATTTGCTCTCTTCAACTTCTCACCAATCATTTTTTCAAATCAATCAATAATATGATTAGATACATAAGTAGACATGATTACTAGACACAACAATTATTTTTCATGTTTTATACTCTAGTAGGTTACCCACAGGCTGCAGCTGCGGGTACACCGTAATTAAAGTTCAGGTGCAAAAAAATAAAAAAGAATAACTAATTATCCGAAAAAACAAAAAGAAAATGATCCGAGTCTGGATTGATTCACCGGTTTCCCACGATTCTGTTCTCTCTGTTTTGTTTTCGAACGATTTTTATTGGCTAGTAGAACCAGTGGTGACTCCGATTCTCAGATGAATCCGTTGGTCCGGTCCAAAACCATTTGACCCATAAACTTGACATATAAATATGTATAATAACATACATATTTTATTTTTAAGTGTTTTAAAAATACCATTAATTAGTGTATTTAATTAGTTTGTTCTCGTACCATATAATTTATCACGTGCATTGCTTAGTTTTAAAATTTAAGACATTTAGTGGATGAAAAGTTTGCAACATAAGCTTTATATATTGTATTGATTGTAATTAAGTTTTGTAAATTTAAGCATTGTACTGTAAGTTTTAGAAATTGTATTACTAAAAATTTAAAATTTAAGACATTTAGTGGATAAAAGGTTTTCAACATAAGCTTTATAATTATATTGATTAAAATAAAGTTTTGTACTCTAAATTTTAGAAATTATATTAATAAAAATTAAATGAGGAGATATATTAATCTCTACTATTATATAAAACAGTTATGACATCTCTAAATGAAAAGAATTGAAATACAACCATTTTTAACTTGCTTATTATATAAGGAATTGGCTTGCGTTGATATAAAATAAAAATATACATATTAATGTCTTTACATATTAATGTCTTTTATTGTATAAACTTATTATAAGATGTTACAATTGATTATATTAAATGAGTCGTTTCAAATATTAAAAGGTCATTATAAGTTTATACTCGTAACAACCTATTTAATAAAAATTTCGTAACAACTGATTTAATATAAATCTTATTACAACCCTTTAGCAACATCTATCCGTTACCATATAAGAGCCAAAATCTTTTTATTACTGAAAATAATTTGTTCACCACAAATAATAATTATCGAGTATCTGTCGCATTGCGCATGTATTTAGCTAGTCTCTTTGATATGTGTAGTATAAATTAGACATGTTTTTAAACATGTGTCTTAATTCTAAGTAACACTAGTTACATTTTCACGTTTAATAGCTAAAAACATGTAATTAGAATGAGATATATTTGGTTAGCTGGAGCTTTTAAATTCAAGCATTGCTTTGTAATTTATCTATACTCCCTTATTATCAATAGAAATGAAAATCAACTTACAACATTAGATGCATAATGTACAACTAGGTGAAAACAAACAGAAATCAATTAAAACATAAAAACATAATTTATTACTTATATTACTAATTATACATAATACTATATGAAAATAAAAGAGCAAATAGCATAAAAAAGGTACTCATCTTAAGTCAAAACTCAATTAAAGGTACTCAGCTTTTTTTTTTCTCAATTTAAAGTATCAATCTTTTTTCTTGTTGCAATGTTAGACAATAAAAAATTTAAAGGTCATATATTAACGATTGTTTACTTTATTATTGTATCGTTAGTCCTTTACATTAATGACACTTTATAATAAACTCAAAATTCATTTTTTTATAGTTTTAGACTGTTTTTCACCATTTTCGTCTTATTTTTGCCGTTTTTGTTTGTTTTTAATCGTTTTGGTCCATTTATACAACATTCGTCGTTGTTTTACTGTATTCAACCGTTTCGTCCATTTTTTATACGTTTTCGAGCCCTTCTGACCATTTGTGTCCATTTTACGGCTTTTAACTATTTTCGTCTGTTTTTCCGTTTCGGCTTCTTTTTTACCATTTCTAAACGTTTTTATTATGTTTGTTTACTTTTTTTCGTCCATAAAATAAATAGGCGATACCGACAAGAAACGGGCGAAAACTGTAAAAAAGGTCGAAAACGATATCAAACACATTAAAGAAGGTCGAAAACGGTAAAACCGAGAAAGCAACAAAAAACAGACTAAAACGATTAAAAACCGAATGAAAACGATAAAGATCAAACGAAAAAGATAGAAAACGGTCTAAAACTGTAAAAAAACGAATTTTGAGGTTATTATAAATTGTCGTTAATATAAAGGACTAACAATGCAATAATAAAGTAAACGGTCGTTAATATATAACCTTTAAATTTGTTATTGTCCCAACATTGCAACAAGAAAAAAGATCGGTACCTTAAATTGAGAAAAAAAGTAGAGTAACTTTAATTAAATTTTGACATAAGATAAGTACATTTTTATGCTATTTACCCAAAATAAAAATAATTAATACTAATTAATAATAATTAATACACCCTATTAATTAAAAGTACAATCATATATTCATATTATACAACAATTAAAAACATATATTTACAGTCTCATACATATGTTGTCTATCTGAAATGATGGTGTATACAATTTTAAAAATCGAACCGGACCAGCAGGTTCAACTGGTAACCCGAGTCACAACCGGTTCGACTTGCCAATAAAAGTCGTTATAAGACGAGCCAGAGAGGACTCTTTAAAACCGAAAAAACAACTTCATTACATTAATTTGTACTACTTTTTTGAACGTCACATAAATATGTACTATTTATAAAAGAGATTGCACACTCTCTAAAAAAAACTTTAAGTAGTACAACTTTACAAACTTTTGGTACAAACCTGTACAACACAAAAGCGTTATAAATTTATTTATGTAATAATTAGTGAGAAGTTTACATTAAATGACAAAATGAATGCAAATTACTATGCAACATATACAAATGATTATTGCTATTACGAATAATAATTTTTACATGCGATTATTTAAATTGTTACTAATTTAAGCTTAATATCAAATAGGTGTATTTTGAACTATTCAATTTTTTTTAATAAATTTGCATATTTGAAAATATATATTGTCTATTTATGTATTCTTGTATAAATTTAGTGAAATACAAATCAGTTTGCTACTTAATTTGACTAATTCGTACATAATAAAATAGAAATATTTTTAAGAGTAATACAATTTATGAGAACGTGTAAACATTTAAACTACAAAGATTTTCAATACTTGAACATTATATAATATTTTGACGAATGTTACACATATTAACAATTACCTTTCATCATCCATCATCACAATTCCGTAATATTATTTTTATATGAAATGATTTATTAGTGCTTAAAGTTATTCCAACCTAAAACTATATCATTATTTGTAAAGTTATTATTAAAAAAGTATGTATAATAATAAAATATTGCGCTTACAAAATTTTAATTTCAGAGTACCCGCAACCGCAACGCGCGGATACCCAGTTAGTATTATATTATAAAGTATTTAAAATAATTTTATATTCACAATGTTTAAAATTTAAATTTCTTTTTATAAAAAGCTTAATTTTGATCATCATCTTTTTTGTTCAACTTATTAAAAAAGCAGCTTTATCCTTAAACTATAATATTTATTTATTTATTAATTTATACTAGTTTTTAAAATTTTTTACTATTTATTCATCATCCATTATAATATTTTTTTTTATCAATTTTTAGTTTTTGTCATTTTTAGTATTTTATTTTATTTTGATTTATTGTTTTAAAACTTTAACTTTAATTTAAATACAAACTTGATTGATAAAAGCGTAATATTTATTCGTTTAAAAAACGTCATCAATTATTCGTTCGTCGCTGCATTAAGTTATACTGGTTTACAAAAAGTAGAAAACATTTAAGCATTTAAAGAATTTCTAAAATGGGAAATTTGAAAAATATAAAACGGGCGCCCCAATAGTTTAGTTACACACACCAAACTCGTGCTACTGAAAACCAGCCACCACCCTTCAGAATTCAGATCATCATCCTCTCGTAATTCACGATTGCATGTCATGGAGCCATCGCCATATTTTCTTCGAAAACCCGTTATGATCATTGCATTTGTAGTCTTAGCAATGATGATGCCTCAGACTTCGTTTGGTGATGATGCTGATCGAGTTTACTCGATACAAGTTGTTAATGAATTCCCTCATGATCCTTCTGCTTTCACTCAGGTGCTTTTTTTTATTAAGTTTAATTTTGACAAGAAATGTTTTAAGACTAGTTTAATTTTTTGGTTTTTATATTGCATGGTTGTAAAAGACGAGCAGTCGACTACCGTGTAGCTTGTAATCGGCCTAGGCAAAGTGTAAACCGTAGATTAATCAGATTAGAATTTTTATATTTTCATCTCAAAAGGGTTTTACTAACCGAATGCTCACTCGGCAGAGGTTATTAGGTAATAAATGAACACAAAATTTGCAAATCAACACTAAAATGCATTAAATACACATTAGTTTTAGTAAAAATAATATTTATATATAGTAATTTATGAGTTTCTTTAATGTGTATTTAATGTATTTTAATATTAATTTAAAAAGTTTATGTTCATTTATTGTCGATTAATCTCTATCCAATGTGCATTGGTTACCAAAACCCAACAACAACCTCCTCGGTCCCTTCTAAGGTCCGTCCCTGCCCTGGATCATACCACAATAAAAACATGTTTAGAAATATTTAACACAACTGTTCAACCAAGTTTTGGCCAAATTATCCGAGTTAACCCCTAGTTTTGACTAAGTTTCAACCGAGCTTAATTGAGTTTTGTCCTTTAAGTGACTAATCTGTCATTGACCTTGTAGCGAGTAACTGCCGATTTCTCGGCCTTGTAACCGGTGTTTGACAATTTATTGTCATACATTGGACATCTAATAATCGTTATTGGTTACCAAAGGCCTATTGGCCTGGCGGTATGTGAGCGCCCCAACAACCGAGTTCAAGTCCTCTTGAAGAAATGTGAGATAGATGGTGCAAGTTGTAAGAATTTGCCGTTCAAAAAAGAAAAAAAAACAGTCGTTTTATGTGTGAAAAAGTAGTGGATACCATACCTTAAGCAAATTTGGTATTTAATGTCTCATTTCTTGGCAATCTTCCTTAATTTGAACTTTAAGAAGCCTTTTACATAAAAGGTTCGGTATGTTGCAGGGGCTTTTATATGAAGGGAACAACACTCTATTCGAGTCAACTGGACTTAATGGACATGTAAAGTATTCCTTCCTTTACAGTCTTGTATCATAATATGATTTACAGATGTTTAGTTCTCATATCTTGTGTTTTAACGTTATTTGGTGTTAGTTTTGTTTATTGACTGAACATTTTTTTCTACAGTCATCGGTTCGGAAAGTGAATCTTCAGACTGCAAAGGTACATGCTTATTATTTTCTTATTATCAGCATTTCACAATCAATTACTAGTACTTTTTAAGTATCTATGTACTCTTTGAGCTCTTTAACATGGTATATCGATAATTGTAATCAAAGTGAACATACTATGTTTTAAACTAGGCTTTTATATCTGCTTATTTGTGTGATAAAGGCTAAAAAAAATTAAAAAAAAGGTTGATTTTTTTTAGAAAATAAAATAAAATCTGCTGGTATGTCATTCAAATCTTGATGTTGGTACTGTTTTCTTTCTTACAGATAGAAGCCCTGCATAAAATGGATGATTCTGAATTTGGGGAGGGTTTGACTCTTTTGGGTGACAGGTCAGTTTAAAACTTCTTGTTTTGCAGTTTGAATATGCTAACCTGTTTTAGCGAGTCCGATTACAGTTTGAGTTCCATCGAGGCTTTGAACATATAATAAATGTTGATAGTGTGTCCTGTAAGCTCCTTCTGATTATCACTGGGCACTTTCATTAGCTATAAGCCATCAATCATCTAGTAAAAACTTGATGTATAGTTTAAGCTTGTAGTATCTGCCTATTCAGTGATTATCAAACATGCTTCGACGCACATCTATATTCACTGACACGTGCTTGATAGACATTTTGTGTTGCTAATGCAGAATGATATCTATTTCTGTAGGTTGTATCAACTAACTTGGCAGCAGAAAACAGGTTTCATGTATGACAAACATAATTTAAGCAAGGCAAGTATTGAAATTATTGAACCATTTGTATTTCATTTGATGATATCTTTATAAGTGCTTTTGTTTCAGTACTAAAGTATATATCTTATCAAATGCTGCAGTTTGAAACATTTACACATCATATGCACGATGGCTGGGGATTTGCAACTGATGGAAAAGTATTGTTTGGAAGTGATGGATCCTCATCCCTTTATCAAATTGACCCTCAAACGATGAAAGGTTCAAATCATTAATTTGCTATTCTAATAGCAGTTTTTTAAACTCTGTCTGTTGTTTGGTTATAGACTTATAGTAATGAATTGTGTATTGCGGTTCTGTTGTGTTATGTAGTTATAGCAGAGAAAGTTATCAGATATAAAGATCATGAAGTACATAATCTCAATGAATTAGAGTACATAAACAATGAAGTTTGGGCAAACATATGGATGGTATGTTTCTCTGCACCAAAACTTGTTTAGTTGAGTTTGTTCTGATGTTTTATTGTCTGAATCTTACCCAATGTCTATTATGTGTATTTTGAACAAGTAATTATAAAGTGATTTGTACATAACCAAAATCGACTTGCACACGATAAGAGAAGATGAAAAAAGTGAGTGTGTTATTATTAACATCAAAATACTTGTTGGAAATAAGAAAACTTATTCATGATCTCTATAAAAACAAGATCGTTCATGATCTCTATAAAAAAAACTTATTCATCTTTTAACAGAGAATAAACCTACAGAACAAAAAAGCAAGCTCACGCAACAGTAACAAGTTTCTTATTTACCTAAAAAATTTCTAAGTACAATTTATTATGATGGGTTAACATTTTCATTTTCTGGGTCCCATGTAAATGGAATTAACACAACTAAGTACATGATGATTTCACCTAATTTTTGGTTTAGCTTAATTTTATGTTTATTCGTGTTTAGCTACATTAAGTACAACTTGGCATCCTTAATTACATTTTAAGTTCAAACATTCTTACTTCACAGAGTGACTGCATAGTCAGAATCTCACCAATAGATGGAAATGTGACGGGATGGATTCTCCTCCCTGAATTACGGTAATGCTCTCGATGGTTTATCTCCCAGTTGTGCCTTTAGTGTTTCTTTTTCAGTTTAGCTAACCATATCTTTTACATGTATTCTCATTTTTTAGAAAAGGACTGATAGACGCTGGCTACAAGGTAAGTATATGTTCGTGAACTAGTTTTTATTTTATTTTTTCTAGAGGTGGCATTTTTTTAACCCATTTACTTACCAATTGATCTTTTCGGATTATGAGCCAATCTTATATCTCTGACGGGTAAAACGGGTTAGATAAAAATAGCTAAAAGTTGAACAATTGGGTCGACCTCATCTGACATGACATACACACAGTAGCTATTTATCATTAAGAAATGTCTGTTGAAGTAATTTAACTTTTGTAATCCTATGTCACACATACAGTAGCTATCTATAAAAAAATTACAAGTTCCAATTGCTGAACAAAGAGTGCTTCCCATCAACCCAACCCGACCTCATCTTCTTGACCCGTTACTCTATCTACTGTTTTACATCACTTTAGAAGATTTTATTAGCTAGACTTTATGTTTCATTTTTACTCATTAAATGTATCATGTTGTAGATTGATGTCTTGAATGGAATAGCATGGGATGCTGACAACAAAAGAATATTTGGTTAGTTTTTCATTTCACATGTGCGTTGAGCTGTAAATCTGCACAATATGTGTATGCATAGCCTCATGGTCCTTTTGATACAAATTAAAAGGAGCAGGAGGCCAGGAGTAGTCCTCCAAAGTAGTTTTAAGGGTTTTTTGGATGTGGATAGAGGTAAATGAGGTCATGCGGGTTTGGTAACATGTTAATATAGGCTCGTGTATACATTTTGGTACGGGTCAGAATAGGCCAGGCCAGGAACGGTCGACTCAAAACTAGGATTTTGACCGAAGGGTGGAATAATTTTTATTAAACTTCAGTTTATTATATTTATTGAGTTTGTCAAATACGAAAAGGTAGATCATGTAATCGCGACTATATGGGGCTCTTAAAAATCATTTTTTTTACAAGATTTTCACTTCAACAAGATAATTTTACACTTGCTCAAAAATCAATATTTTTGATGTCAACTTCTTTGTTTTATTATTTCCGATCTATATAGCCAGAATTGTAACTAGAAACAGCTTGCTATACACTACAAAGCTGAGTAGCAAATATTTGTTTTGCAGCAAAACCAAAATACCGATACCAGTATAGAAGTGATTAACTATATAAACATTTGTTATATGCTTTACTCAACTGTATTTATTACTATATCTGTATTCTACGAATACTTTGATGCCAGGTTTGTATAAATGTATATAATTTTCTATATGAAATCACTTCTGATAAAGGTGTTATATGTATTTATATCAGCTACTTTGCAAATTTACTTTTTTCTGCAGTGACTGGGAAACTATGGCCGAAGCTCTACGAGATAAAGCTGCATCCACAAAGGAAACCTTTGCGGTCTTCTATTGTAAATAGTTGCTTGACCAGTCCTGCTGTATTGCTAAGTCGTGAATTGAAGTCATTAAAAACGCTACATGTCAAGAAGATCTCTGTATCACATGGGGTTACTTCAAGACTTCAAGTTAATAACAAATAAAAGTATATCTATATTCCAAAAGGTGCAGATGAACATTATCTTTAGTTTTCCTCTCAAGGTCTTGCAGAAGAATTTAAAGATAACTAATATAAGCCCAATTTCAACTTAAAATAATATACACCTTCTTTAATTTCATTACTGTCATTAGTCAAGTATTTACACCATAGATACATCACTATGACGATCTTATATGCGGAATATAGTTTAATTCGTACGAGTCAAGTGAAATTACACATAAAACGAGGCAGTTTAGTAGACTTGTTATAACACATTTGGACAACAGTTGACTCACAGGTTACTCCTAACTAGCAATTTAGTTTACTGTCTTGGTTTAAACGTCGCCGCAGACGTTGTTCACATACGTCCTTGAATTCCAGTTATTAGTCGGAAGACTCAGAACCCCTTGCAATTCCAGTTGATTATTTGGAATCGCAGTTGGTGTTAATCCAAGATTGAAAGTGAGATACTGACATGGTCTAAAGTAAGTGACAATTGTTTTAGGCAAACTTGATGGTTAGAGTATAAAATGTCCATCATTAAAACGTGGGACCGTGGGAGGCTAGTTCTCAGTTCTCAGTTCTCACCAATGCAGTTTTAGACAGCCTTCCGACATATTATATGTCTGTACTCTTAGCCCCAAAATGCGTCATTAAGCAACTGAAATAATGTAGAATGGATTTTCTTTCGGGTTGAAGCTGCAATAGAAGAAAAATATCTCTTATAGCTTGGTGGAAGGTGTGTAGGCCAAAGCAAGAATGTGGTCTAGGTTTAGGGTGTTTGGTCTGGATAGAGATGAACAAATGACAGGTTAAGTGGCTTGAGTTACATGCAGATACGGGTTTGGGTGAAAATGTGATACGAACCGGATCGATAGAAGTGATAAAAGGATAGATAGATTATATTAATGGGATAACCTGACCCCCGATGGCTTATATTAATGAGATAAACCGACTCCCCAATTAACTAAGAAACTAATACACCGTAATAAACATAATTCATATTTCTCTGCCTCTCATATTACAGCCCTGTCCTCTATATATACTCTATAGTTAACTTATTCATTAAGACAATAATAGAAAAGGTAAGTAAATAAACTAATTATTTAACTAATATTAATAATAATCTGCCAGATTGTATCAATACTCTGCCCCGCAAAAACACCTTGTCCTCAGGGTGTTGGTATCTTGCCTGATGTGATTCCAGGATCCCAAGTTCTTCGTTTTATCCCCTTTGTACTCTTCAAGAGAAAGCAGGAGGCTTGGTATATGTTTTTGAGCTTTCTTGTGCAGACTCGTAATTCTTTATGTGAATCTGACCTTTCAAATCCAGTGCCAAGTGAGGTACCTAGCTTTGTAGGTTTTCTGGTTTGGACATGTGTCACCACAAACTTATTCCAAAACAACCTTGCCTTCACCTTCCTGTTAGGACTCTGCTGATTTATTTGGACCCCCACTGAATGGACTTTTCCTTCATGCTCAATCTCTTCTTTTAATGCATTTATTCTTCCTTGAAATTTCTTAAACCTTGACGCGCCTGTGTCAAAGATTCCTTCATTTGTGTTAAAGAATCCATCATTTGAGAATGGTGCAACGAGAGTGTGGATTGTAACCGTTCCACCATCTCTGTGATCTGATTCCATTGATTCCATTCTTCACGCCTCTGATTCCATTGATGCCATTCTTCACGCCTTTGATTCCATTGATGCCATTCTTGACACCTCTGGTTCCATTGATGCCATTCTTGACACCTCTGGTTCCATCGATGCCATTCTTGACACCTTTGATCCCATTCTTGCCACCTATGTGCTTCCATTATTTTTTTCTGATGAACAGTAGCTCCGGCAATGAATAGTGTTTTCTGGTGGTGAATAGTGATTCGGATGAATAGTGTTTTGATGAACAGTTTTTTTTTTTTTTTTTTTTTTGAAACTCTAGAATCGAAACAGCTCTGATACCAATTGATACGAACCGGATCGATAGAAGTGATAAAAGGATAGATAGATTATATTAATGGGATAACCTGACCCCCGATGGCTTATATTAATGAGATAAACCGACTCCCCAATTAACTAAGAAACTAATACACCGTAATAAACATAATTCATATTTCTCTGCCTCTCATATTACAGCCCTGTCCTCTATATATACTCTATAGTTAACTTATTCATTAAGACAATAATATAAAAGGTAAATAAATAAACTAATTATTTAACTAATATTAATAATAATCTGTCAGATTGTATCAAAATGGTTAATTTTTTGTGCACGTTAAACACACAGTTCGGGTAAGCTTTCAAACACCTGTCCAACTCTCATTACACCAAGGCAATACCCACAAATATTACAGTATGGCAAAATGTTCAGACTTCGGACTGTAACTGCTTGACATTTTTTTCTGCTGCAAATATTTTGATGACAAATACATAGTTTTTATTTGGCAATATTTTTTAGATGACATCTAAATCAACTACAGTACTTCGTATTACAAGCACCGCCTTTCTAAAAAAATCGTATGAAGAGTTGAAAAGCATCCCTAAAACTATTTGCATGCAGCTGGGTCATCTAGAACCACACTTTAGATCAAGATATTGCATCACGTCTTCGGGTATAGACTACTATCACCCGCGATCATGTAACTGCATGCTGATGTTTGATACGGTAGACGGCACTTCATAGAAATATTCATCAGATAGCAAATGTTTGATCACCGAATATGAAGTTCCAAAGATCAAACACCTAGCCATTATTATAACTTTTACTAAAACTTAGGATCCAATCTGTTAAGTTTGATTTTGTTTTACAGTCCAACTAATCTAGAAATGAGACCAAATCTCTAAGATAATTCAGAAACTCATTAATATAGTTTTTCGAACTCAGAACTTGTTAACCACTAGAACAAAATGCATGATGTAAGACAAAAAGTTACAAGAATTGTTTTTTAGTAGTAAAAGAACAAGTCTGCAGTTGAATTGTATCAATCGGGATCGGATCCTTAGGAGACTCGCAACTTATCACCCCTTCATCGACTAAACCATAACACGTCTTTGGTGTCACGTTATGCGAGAGGCCGGATATATTAGTACAATTCCATTGCAATTCTTTCGGCTTATCACTCAACCCAATAGTGATATTTGTAAGACAAAATCCTTTGAACCAATCGCCATCAATCCCAGCCATATTCCCCGCCATTGTAACATTTTGAGCCACTACATTTCTGTAATTGATGTTGTCAACCTTCGGGAGTGCTTTCGGGTCCCAACCTTGGTCTGGGTGTTGCCCGTATGACCCTGTGGTCCAAAAAACATATTTCATTGTTTGCAGGTTCATTCCGTCTACGAATATGTCTGTAACATACCCTCCCCTTCCTGGTGCCGTTTTAATTCTGATGGCGGATTGAGTGTTGATAGCTGTGAGATCTTCAGCTCTAATATTTTTTATGCCACCCGACATTTCACTTCCGAGTGCAATCATTGCACTATCCGGGGAAATACAAGTTACTCTCCTTATGATCATTTCTTCTGATGGCATCCCATAACTTATCCCGTATTGATCCCATCCACTTTTTACTGCTACACAATCGTCTCCAGATACGATGAAGACATCTTGGATTCTTACATTTTTGCAAGAATCTGCAAAAACAATATTCAGATTTCGTTATATGGATTATTAACAACTGAATATTTATAGAACGTCTGATTAGTTTATAGAAATGTAAACCTGGATTGATTCCATCTGTATTAGGAGAATCAACGGGTGCAGTGATGGTTAGATCTTGGATGATCATATCACTGCAAAGACATACAAAGTTTCATTAGATATTATTTAAACGATCTTAATCAATAGTACGCCTCTCGACTAATGGACCAACCTGCTATAAACTGGATGGATAAACCATGAAGGCGAGTTGATCAAAGTGAGATTTGATATTTGGATTTGCGCTGAGTTCATTAGCTCGATCAAGTAGGGTCTCGTGTAAGCTAATTTCCCTTGGTGAAACTTATCCCACCATGACGAACCTTGGCCGTCAATGGTGCCATTATCACCTTAAGAAAAAAGTGTTTATGTGAATTCTATTTCTACAGCCAATCTTACAATTTACACGATACAAAACTTGTGATGGAAATTATACCTGTAATAACAACATCAGCAAGGACTGATCCACCTATTAGACTACTGTACCGTCCTCCCGGTCCATCTCTCCCTTGACCATATGAAGGCAATGGTTCTATGAGCGGATACTCGGCCTCATCCTGCTCACAAAAAAGATAATAAAATTATTTCTGATTATTTTTTATAGCTTTATGAAAAGATATAAGAAATTTTATTGGTGAAAAAAGCTTTTCGATAAGAAACTTTTATCTAGCAAACCATATATCAAGTTCATGTGTACGTATCGTACCTGAGAGGCAAGAATAACAGCACCATACTGGATGAACAACGTAAAATAACTAGTGAGGTTAAAGCTACCAGTGAGCCATCTCCCTGGGGGTACAATAAGTTGCGCTCCGCCATCTTCTGCAACCAGACTGAGATTCATAACTGCTGCTTGGAAAGCAGCCGTGTTTGATGTTTTTCCATCACCTATACCACCAAAATCTGTCAAAAACGCGGTGTGTTTTCTGCAGCGGATTGCAGTGTAGCTTACATCAGATCCTCCCTCCAACAGATGCCTTCGGCTTTCAACGACGGAAAAGCAGCTTATTAATCCAAGCAACAACAAACTAGCAACCAAATTCTGCAAATAAAAATTCAAACTTTCAGTATAAGTATATGCTACTAAAACTGAATGAAAAAAACCCTAAAAAGGTACTAATGTAGATACATACAGTAAAAGTTTTGGATGGTTGATAGAAAGCCATTTTTGGATTATGATGATGAAACATGGCTACAGGCATGAGATTTATAGTCAAAGGTTATACATGAAGGATTAATGGTAATTAATACAGTATAAAAAAACAGTTTGAGATTTTGGTAATATATTAGTATAAAAAATTGCTTTAGGAAAGCAAATCAAATTATTAGTTATAGTGAATGACATTATTTCATTCAATTAAGGCTTGGTCAATAAAATGCTAACTTATAGTCATTGTGATTTTTTTTATATATAAATTATAACGAAAAATCATACTTTGGTTCGTGGTAGAACGGGTGAAATCAAGGCCGGTCTGAGGATGCCGGATGTCTTGGGTGAAATATGCCCCATTATATATAGCAAGGCCCGAATTTAGTTTTCCTAGTTACGTTCTAATCGATTAAGGTGGTGTTTGTTTCATTAAGATGTTTTGCGTCTCTCTGACTACCACCTCTTACTAGTAAGAGGCGGTAATAATGTCTGAATCTGAATGAAATAATGTTGTTTGTTTTTTTACAATTGTCTGAATAACTTTAATTGTCTATTTTATAATTATTTGTTGACAAACACACAGTTTTGATTCACAACTGCAAAAAACGTGTTACACTTGTTATTTTAATTACTCGATTTCACAAAAACTAGCTCGATTTTTAATCCAACGAACCCAAAATATTTAGCTCGACATACCATCTACGGATCAAATTATATTACCAAAATTTTTATAATAATTATAGCTCACAATAACACACAAATTTGCCTACCACATTCACTTGTTTGGGTTGTATTTTCTATTAGCCCAATCACCTAGTAAAAATTTAATTTAAAGACTTGGCCCAATAGTATATACACATCCACTACACTAACCATTACACTTTAATCCCATTTTCAACCCTAATGGTAATATCACAGCCACCACTACAACTCACGTACCAAATCTTCTTTCTTTTGTCCTTCTTTTCTTTGCTAGTTTAAACTTTAAAATAAATTACAAATCCAATCTAGTGTCCATTCAAAATCCACGAGAGTGTTTTTTGGTTTTTTTGAATCATAGAGAACAACACATGGGTTCACTTTCAGGTAACAAACACGAATTGGGTTTTCATTTTGGCTGTAATTCGAGCCCAGGTATGATGGCTGTGAAGATGAAAGGTGTGGTAAAATGGTTGTTAAGAGCCAGTCAGATGCGATTTCCACGTCTGACGCAGTCAGAGGGTTTGCCTATGCCCGCCTCTGACTCATAAAAGAAAAACAAACAGCCTCTTTGTCTGACATCGTCTGACTGGTAAGACGTCAGAGGCAGTCAGAGGTTTTTTCAGAAAAACAAACACAGCCTAAGTATTCTTGAATGACTATCTTAAGAAATAATGTTTCGTGATTAACATCATTTTCATATACAGCAGTAGGCTGAGCAAAATCAACCGAAAATCAAACTGATCCACTACAACAATCCAACCCTTCCCTATCGGGGTTTTCCCCAGCGACAGCGTGTCGCTGGGAAAACCCCACTAAACGACAAAACGAGTACGACGTGTCAAACTTGCTTGTAGAAATTTTGACCAATTAATAAAGAAAAGTTTCCCCAACGACATGTCGTTGGGGAAACGTTGACTGATATTTGACCAAACACTTTCACAAAAATGTAAGCGGGAGATTATCCCGCCAAGTTTTCCCCATCGACATGTCGCTGAGGAAACTATTTCCCACGGACTAATCCGAGTGATTAGTGTTAATGAATTGTTTATTTATGGCACAAAGTTTCCCCAGCGACATGTCACTGGGGATACTTTCAGGATTCCCTCCAAATGCTTTTCATTAACGCGCCTATTTAACAAAACGGCAAACAAAAAGTTTCGCTGGGGATACGTGCAATGTTTAATATTCTATATGTTTGAACCTCTATATGTAATGTATATTTAAATTTTAATATATATAAAATATATATAAAAAAATATAGTTCTTAAAATTTAAAATACAATATGTCTTTTTATGATAAAAAAAGTGAGACAAATGGTTAAATTTTCCCGCCAATGTTTTCCCGCTAATGTTTTCCCGTCAATGTTTTCCCGCCGACATTTTGCCCGCCAAAAGTTAACATTCACTGATAATTATTAACATTCATTGTTAATATTAATTAAAAATTGTTAACATTCATTGAGGCTTACAAACAGACACGCCTAAACCTAGCTTTATTCTACATGGACACTTAAACACGCGCTTAATTAAACATGGATATTAAACCGATAATAGACTCATAAACACGAAAACAGATATATCATAAACTAGTTCAAACGAATGTTACCCATGTCATCGTAAAGGTCGTGAAGTAGTGTAGCTGAATCCATTGTGTGCCTATCGCAATTTTTGTACAACTCTACTGTACTCTCAAGTACCTTTATCATTCCATTCAAGCGCACACAGTTTGCACACGTTGAAGAGCTTGGAGAAGAAATTGGAATCGTTGAAGGTCTGGGAGAAGAGCTTGGAGGAGAAAAGCTCGTTGAAGGTCTCGAAGAAGAGCTTGGAGGAGAAAAGCTCATTGAACCTCCAAGAGAGTTGATTAGTAGTTGGACGCGTTCGTCTTTCCATAAAAAAAGTTTGCATCCATATGAAACTGGAGGTTGAACCAGTGAATGTGGACAAGCATAGTACAGTCTACCAAAGGATTCAGTTTGCCACGATTCTCGAAGAACTACATCTCCATGTCCACACTTGCACGGAAAAGCTTCATGCTTCAAAATCTTCATAATAACAATGTGTTTGTGATAATAAGTGTGTGTGTGTGTGTGTGTGTGTGATGGTGGTTGTTATGATAAGGAGTGTGTGTGGTTTTCCTTTTATGGTAAAAAAAGTGAGGGAAATGGTTAACATTTTCCCGCCAGTGTTTTCCCTCCAATATTTTCCCGGCAATAATGTTGAACCCTATCAAATACGGTGAACCTCTAATGTTGAACCCTATATAATACATTGAACCTATAATGTTGAACCCTATCTAATACATTGAACCTCTAATGTTGAACCATATCTAATACATTGAACCTCTAATGTTGAAACCTATCTAATACATTGAACCTCTAACGTTGAACCCTATCTAATACATTGAACCTATACTGTTGAAACCTATCTAATAAATTGAACCTATAATGTTGAACCCTATCTAATACATTAAACCTCTAATGTTGCACCCTATCTAATACATTGAACCTCTAATGTTGAAACCTATCTAATACATTGAACCTATAATGTTGAACCCTATCTAATACATCGAACCATTAATATTGAAACCTATCTAATACATTGAACCTCTAATGTTGAACCCTATCTAATACATTGAACATATAATGTTGAACCATATCTAATACATTGAACCTCTAATGTTGAACCCTATCTAATACGTTGAACCTCTAATGTTGAAACCTATCTAATACATTGAACCTCTAATGTTGAAACCTATCTAATACATTGAACCTCTATTGTTAAAACCTATCTAATACATTGAACCTCTAATGTTGAACCCTATCTAATACATTGAACCTCTAATGTTGAACCCTATCTAATACATTGAACCTATAATGTTAAACCCTATCTAATACATTGAACCTCTAATGTTGAACCCTATCTAATACATTGAACCTCTAATGTTGAAACCTATCTAATACATTGAACCTCTAATGTGAACCCTATCTAATACATTGAACCTCTAATGTTGAACCCTATCTAATACATTCAACCTCTAATGTTGAAACTTATCTAATACGTTGAACCTCTAATGTTGAACCCTATCTAATACATTGAACCTCTAATGTTGAAACCTATCTAATACATTGAACCTCTAATGTTGAAACCTATCTAATACATTGAACCTCTAATGTTGAACCCTATCTAATACATTGAACCTCTAATGTTGAACCCTATCTAATACATTGAACCTATAATGTTAAACCCTATCTAATACATTGAACCTCTAATGTTGAACTCTATCTAATACATTGAACCTCTAATGTTGAAACCTATCTAATACATTGAACCTCTAATGTTGAACCCTATCTAATACATTGAACCTCTAATGTTGAACCCTATCTAATACATTGAACCTCTAATGTTGAAACCTATCTAATACATTGAACCTCTAATGTTGAACCCTATCTAATACATTGAACCTCTAATGTTGAACCCTATCTAATACATTGAACCTATAATGTTAAACCCTATCTAATACATTGAACCTCTAATGTTGAACCTTATCTAATACATTGAACCTCTAATGTTGAAACCTATCTAATACATTGAACCTCTAATGTTGAACCCTATCTAATACATTGAACCTCTAATGTTGAAACCTATCTAATACATTGAACCTCTAATGTTGAACCCTATCAAATACGTTGAACCTCTAATGTTGAAACCTATCTAATACATTGAACCTATAATTTTGAACCCTATCTAATACATTGAACCTCTAATGTTGAACCCTATCTAATACATTGAACCTTTAATGTTGAACCCTATCTAATACATTGAACCTCTAATGTTGAACCCTATCTAATACATTGAACCTCTAATGTTGAAACCTATCTAATACGTTGAACCTCTAATGTTGAACCCTATCTAATACATTGAACCTATAATGTTGAACACTATCTAATACATTGAAACTCTAATGTTGAACCCTATCTAATATATTGAACCTATATTGTTGAACCCTATCTAATACATTGAACCTCTAATGTTGAACCCTATCTAATACATTGAACCTCTAATGCTGAAACCTATCTAATACATTGAACCTCTAATGTTGAACCCTATCTAATACATTGAACCTCTAATGTTCAATCCTATCTAATACTTTGAACCTTTAATGTTGAAACCTATCTAATACATTGAACCTCTAATGTTGAACCCTATCAAATACGTTGAACCTCTAATGTTGAAACCTATCTAATACATTGAACCTCTAATGTTGAACCCTATCTAAAACGTTGAACCTCTAATGTTGAACTCTATCTAATACATTGAACCTATAATGTTGAACCCTATCTAATACATTAAACCTCTAATGTTGAACCCTATCTAATACATTGAACCTCTAATGTTGAACCCTATCTAATACATTGAACCTCTAATGTTGTACCCTATCTAATACATTAAACCTCTAATGTTGAGCCCTATCTAATACATTGAACCTCTAATGTTGAAACCTATCTAATACATTGAACCTCTAATGTTGAACCCTATCTAATACATTGAACCTAGAATGTTGAACCCTATCTAATACATTAAACCTATAATGTTGAACCTTATCTAATACATTGAACCTCTAATGTTGAAACCTATCTAATACATTGAACCTCTAATGTTGAACCCTATCTAATACATTGAACCTCTAATGTTGAAACCTATCAAATACATTGAACCTCTAATGTTGAACCCTATCTAATACATTGAACCTCTAATGTTGAAACCTATCTAGTACATTGAACCTCTAATGTTGAACCCTATCAAATACGTTGAACCTCTAATGTTGAATCCTATCTAATACATTGAACCTCTAATGTTGAACCCTATCTAATACATTGTGTCACACCCCACCATGGCGGAATATGGGACGCGACGTATAGATATCATCACAACAATATCGTGTCTATAGAGTTAACTAAATGAAATAGAAATGTCATAAAAAAAGTGACACATTGTCATGACAATATCTCAAACAATGCAGGCGTCTAGGTAAGTAGGTAACAGGCCTACCTCTTACCAAAGACATACAAATAAACAAAAATTGAACATATAGGTGTCTAAAATGTACCACTTATTCAAACATTATATAAATACTAAGAGGAAAGGGATTCCTCCTAATGCAATCCTAGCAGCCTCTATACTCTAGCCACTTCTAACATCATCTTGCACAACTACCTCACCTGAAAATGACACTAAAATCTGTCAACACAAAGTTGGTGAGAACATAGGTTTAAGTTATCAAAATATCTTAAGAAACCTTGTCAACCGCTGTAAATAAGTCGAAGAGAACAAGTTAAAGCAATGAACCATAATGTGATAATCATGTTACATACAACTACAATCAAAGCACAATTATAACAATCAAGAACACATAATAAGAACAATGCACCCCACTATTAACAATCAAGAAGTATCCCGTCACACACACAAGAACACACCAAACTATCCGGATCTTTGCCACACCACATGTGGAAGATGAACTATATCCCCGTCGAGATATCTTGCCTCCGAAGAGACGATGCACAAGTACTCAAGACGGATCGTGCCCCACGAACCAAGAACTCAGAACCAAGAACTCAGGACGGATCGTGCCTCACGCTCCACACACATCACAACTGGTCCCATAGACGCCCATACATCTATGTACGAAAGCCAATCACAAACCAAACAAGATTCATATAAAAGCACATATGAGAACACATATCAAAGCACATATGAGAACACATCAGCACGTATGTCACACGATAACACATCTATGTCCAAACATTTATAAAAATATAGTACCAAAAGATTTTAAGAACACCACAAGTGTCATCTCCATCCCATACTAGAAAAACCTTTAAAAACTTAGTAAAAATGGGACTATGAACTCACCTGAATGCTTCTTCACAAGTCCTCGCGCTAGCAACAAGCTAACAAACCAAAAACACGCAATCAATACATGAACCAATCACTAAGATGGCTCATCAACTTATGATGGACATCTAGCCTATTCCCATATAAATACCTCATTGATAAGCTCTAGTCACCCCATTACCCTTCCCTAACAAGTCCTTAACTTGGTTAAGTTTAATAACCATCACGTTCATATTTTACACAAAACAGTCCTAATTTTAGGTCTCAAAACTTTAAGTCAAACGTCCATTTAAACATACTCATGGTTTCTGTAAAAAAAATATTCATACCCTTACATATGTTGGCTAACACCTCCCACTTGCCCTAACCTTAAAGCTACTGTTAAGGCCTCGATATATATATATATATATACTTTTGTCATTCCAGATTTCCTGATTTTAAACATACTAAAAGTTTGTTACAATTAAGGGGTCTTACCCTAAACCACAACCTTAGCCCAAGTTCAGATACTTAATACAATATATAAACCATCTCTCATGTTCGTGAGAAGATCCCGATGAAACCCTAAGTACCCCAAACAATCCAAAACTTAAAAAGAAAACAGGCTGACTTCAAAACTGTTTTGACCTCCGACTGTTGTAACCTGTTTTTGACCCACTTCCCTACCTCCAATTTAGTTCTCGTTTCTTGCATTGGAAAGCCACTTCAATTAACTTTTCAGGGATAATTGGATCGCATCTTGAATGTTCCTAGAACTCCCGATATGATCAAAACAATTGACTCAAAATTCTGCCCAGTTTTTAAAAACGGGTTTAATCAAATCAACCTCATTAATTAACCCTAATCCCTCTAATTACAAGCCCTAATTTATGTAATCATTATAACCCCATTAATATAACATTAATTTACTGTTTTTAAATTAACCCTAACCTAAATCCATCATAAGATGATCAATTAAACATAAAAACAATTTAATTAAAAAGGTTTAAGAAGGTTTTTACCTTTAATTCAATGGAAGATGAAAAACTATGAAAACCCCTAAAAAAAATCTTCTAGCTGTCGCCTATGAAGTTCCAGGAGAGAAAATATGGTTTTTGATTTATTAGAAAACCTTATATAGTGTGTTCACAAATCCTAGTCCAAGTAGAAGCCCACTTTCCATTTTTCCCCCTTCCTTTTCTTTTGATTCGTCCAAACCGACCCATATGCCCCTAATTTCGTTTTTTTTATTTTATTATTAATATATGTATTAATAACATTACCTAATTTTCCTTAATTTATTTCATCTCCTAAAGCCCCCAAAACCTCAAAACCGTAAAACTAGTCAGTTTTTACGTGTTTTACCGTAAAAGACGTAAAATATACACTTTTATAAAAAAATTCAAATTTTGAAATAAACTTTATAACTAAGTCCTAAATGACTTAAAACCATCCCGAAAAATATCCATATGACTAATTACCTCATCCGAGACCTCTAAATGCTAAACCGTAAATCGTAAAAAAATTACTATTACTATAATACTTATACGTATACGTAAACACCAAAATATCACCATTTTCATTTCATAGTCACCACTTGTGAGCTCATGAACATGAAATAATCGTTTCTCGATTTACTTATGAGTACTTCTATACTCATAAACGATAACCACACCCACCTCAATCACACAAAATAAACATGTAATCACACAATCAAGTAAGCACACATAAAATAACCTAAAAGTAAGACCAAGTGACAAATCCAAAACCTAGGGTTGTCACATCACTCCCTCCTAATAGAAATCTCGTCCCGATATTTACTCCCAAACTCAAACTTATTCTCTGCAACCAAACGAGGATACATATCCCTGATAAAACCTTACGTTCAAACGTGAACCCAGTTTAAACTAAAATAATTTCAACCAACAACACATGAGCCTTAACCGTCTGCGAGGAAACTTATTAAAACCATAAATTTATGTAACCAACCTAACTAAATCTCGCAACTCATCAAACAAGAACTGTCTTGAAATCAAGTTAGGAGCCATTACATAACTCGACGAGTTTAAAACTGTCACCCCGATTTCGGTCTTACTCATAAATACCATAAATCAAAACTCATCAAGATATAACCATGTGCTTTAAGGTCTAAATAAATCTCAAATTCTATCCCAACTCATCTCTATGTTAACCCTCCAAGTGTTCATTACCCCAAAATACCTAAAACACAAGTTTAAACCATGTTGTCCGAAAATTAACCTTGAACTCGACACTTTACCCTCATTTTATCGACTACCAACAACTATTTTTATTTTACTATTTGCAAGTTTTATTTTTTTACCATGTAAGACTCAAAACGAAAGATATCGTTATTCCAAAAAGAAATCTCCACCATCTCAATAGCCTCTACACCAAAAATACCGTACAAACAAACACGTGAAATGAGGACTCGATAAATGCGCTACTACAGAAGTTGAACATCCCAAAGAGAAAAGAACTAACAAACCATCCTAAGAATACAACCGATAAGTAGAAGGGAATTATTCATAGGCATATGCATACGTACACTCAAATTCATCCAGCATATACTATAAACAAGCATGTATTAACCCTCTTTCATGCAACCATATTTAGGAATCCATTGATGTCTTGGTACTTGTATAACTATGTTGGCCACCATACTTATACATGTCCCCTTTAACCAATGCACTCCCTCCTATGATGACACTTATAAGAATTAATACTACACATAACACATCGGTCTACCAACTCAAATAAGCACATAGATCCTACAACTCATATAAGCACATAAGCACAACACAAAATAAGGTCCAAAATCCATGTATTAAAATAACGTAGCCAATGCATGAAACATATAAACTCGTAATCCAACTGAACCACCGTAGACAAAATTTAAAATGTATAAAGAACATGAAAACGTAATTAAAGGAAATCCAAACATGAGTAGCGTATACGACTATAGTTCAACCCGCACAATTCAAAACTCGAAAAGAAAATAACATGTAGCTAAGTATGAACTTACTATGGTTCAATTCATACTAGTCAAAACATCGCAATAAATAACATCCAAACACATCAATTAATATAAAATGCACACATACTCCTATGACGCCTATATGCAGGGACCCTTAAGCTATAGACTAGGCTACGCGACTAGGCAACCTAATTCTCTATAACCATTGGCTCTGATACCATTCTGTCACACCCCACCATGGAGGAATATGGGGCGTGACGTATGGATATCATCACAACAATAGCGTGTCTATAGAGTTAACTAAATGAAATAGAAATGTCATAAAAAAAGTGACACAATGTCATGACAATATCTCAAACAATGCAGGCGTCTAGGTAAGTAGGTAACAGGCCTACCTCTTACCAAAGACATGCAAATAAACAAAAATCGAACATATAGGTGTCTAAAATGTACCACTTATTCAAACATTAAATAAATACTAAGAGGAAAGGGATTCCTCCTAATGCAATCCTAGCAGCCTCTATACTCTAGCCACTTCTAACATCATCTTGCACAACTACCTCACCTGAAAATGACAATCTATCAACACAAAGTTGGTGAGAACATAGGTTTAAGTTATCAAAATATCTTAAGAAACCTTGTCAACCGCTGTAAATAAGTTGAAGAGAACAAGTTAAAGCAATGGACCATAATGTGATAATCATGTTACATACAACTACAATCAAAGCACAATTATAACAATCAAGAACACACAATAAGAACAATGCACCCCACTATTAACAATCAAGAAGTATCCCGTTACACACACAAGAACACACCACACTATCCGGATCTTTCCCACACCACCTGTGGAAGATGAACTATATCCCCGTCGAGATATCTTGCCTTCGAAGAGACGATACACGAGTACTCAGGACGAATCATGCCCCACGAACCAAGAACTCAGAACCAAGAACTCAGGACGGATCGTGCCCCACGCTCTACACACATCACAACTGGTCCCATAGACGCCCATACATCTATGTACCAAAGCCAATCACAACCCAAACAAGATTCACATAAAAGCACATATGAGAACACATATCAAAGCACATATGAGAACACATCAGCACGCATGTCACACGATAACACATCTATGTCCAAACATTTATTAAAATATAGTACCAAAAGATTTTAAGAACACCACAAGTGTCATCTCCGTACCATACTAGAAAAACCTTTAAAAACTTAGTAAAAATGGGACTATGAACTCACCTGAATGCTTCTTCACAAGTCCTCACACTAGCAACAAGCTAACAAACAAAAAATACGCAATCAATACATGAACCAATCACTAAGATGGCTCATCAACCTATGATGGACATCTAGCCTATTCCCATATAAATACCTCATTGATAAGCTCTAGTCACCCCACTACCCTTCCCTAACAAGTCCTTAACTTGGTTAAGTTTAATAACCATCACGTTCATATTTTACACAAAACAATCCCAATTTTAGGTCTCAAAACTTTAAGTCAAACGTCCATTTAAACATACCCATGGTTTCTGTAAAAGGAATATTCATACCCTTACATATGTTGGCTAACACCTCCCACTTGCCCTAACCTTAAATCTACTGTTAAGGCCCCGATATATATATATATATATATATATATATATATATATATACTTTTTTCATTCCAGATTTCCTGATTTTAAACATACTAAAAGTTTGTTACAATTAAGGGGTCTTACCCTAAACCATCATAAGATGATCAATTAAACATAAAAACAATTTAATTAAAAAGGTTTAAGAAGGTTTTTACCTTTAATTCAATGGAAGATGAAAAACTATGAAAACCCCTAAAAAAACTCTTCTAGCCGTCGCCTATGAAGTTCCAGGAGAGAAAATATGGTTTTTGATTTATTAGAAAACCTTATATAGTGTGTTCACAAATCCTAGTCCAAGTAGAAGCCCACTTTCCATTTTTCCCCTTCCTTTTCTTTTGATTCGTCCAAACCGACCCATATGCCCCTAATTTCGTTTTTTTATGTTTTATTATTAATATATGTATTAATAACATTACCTTAATTTTCATTAATTTATTTCAGCTCCTAAAGCCTCCAAAACCTCAAAACCGTTAAACTAGTCAGTTTTTACGCGTTTTACTTTAAAAGACGTAAAATATACACTTTTATAAAAAATCTCAAATTTTGAAATAAACTTTATAACTAAGTCCTAAATGACTTAAAACCATCCCGAAAAATATCCATATGACTAATTACCTCATCCGAGACCTCTAAATGCTAAATCGTAGATCGTAAAAAAAATACTATTACTATAATACTTATACGTATACGTAAACACCAAAATATCACCATTTTCATTTCATAGTCACCACTTGTGAGCTCATGAACATGAAATAACCGTTCCTCGATTTACTTATGAGTACTTCTATACTCATAAACGATAACCACACCCACCTCAATCACAAAAAATAAACATGTAATCACACAATCAAGTAAGCACACATAAAATAACCTAAAAGTAAGACCAAGTGACAAATCCAAAACCTAGGGTTGTCACACATTGAACCTCTAATGTTGAAACTTATCTAATACGTTGAACCTCTAATGTTGAACCCTATCTAATACATTGAACCTCTAATGTTGAAACCTATCTAATACATTGAACCTCTAATGTTGAAACCTATCTAATACATTGAACCTCTAATGTTGAACCCTATCTAATACATTGAACCTCTAATGTTGAACCTATCTAATACATTGAACCTCTAATGTTGAACCTATCTAAAACTAAAATATACAATTATATAAAATTATTATTATTAATCATTTAAAAGTAAATTACATAAATGGTATATAAAAAACATACAATTATATAAAATTTATTATTATTAATTATCTGAAAGTAAAATATACAATTATATAAAAATAAAATATAAAACTATATAAAACTTATTATTATTAATAATTTAAAACTAAATTACATAAATGTTATATAAAAATTTATACAATTATATAAAACTTATTATTATTAATTATCTAAAAGTAAAATATACAACTATATAAAACGTATTATTACTAATCATTTAAAACTAAATTACATAAATATCATATATAAAAATATACAATTATATAAAACTTATTATTTTTAATTATATAAAACTAAAATATACAATTATATAAAATTATTATTATTAATCATTTAAAAGTAAATAACATAAATGGTTAAAAAAAAGTTTCCCCAGCGACATGTCGCTGGGGTAAATTTTTTTTATTAATTTCAGAAATCCGTCCAAAATTTTTCATTAACGCGTTTCTTTCACAAAACGACAAAGTCCATGTTTCCCCAGCGACATGTCGCTGGGGAAAATTTCGTCAAAAATAAGGAAAGATTCCCTAACGACATGTCGCTGGGGAAAATTTTGACCATTTCTTATCCTCAAATGATTACAGAAACTTCACTTATCTCTTTTTCTCTTCTCTCAAACAAACGCTGCGTACAACATCACCACCAATCATCACCACCATTCACACCACCAATCATCGCCACCATTAATCACCACTACCACCGTCATCTCCAGCCATCCCCACCACATAACCCACCACGAATCATCACCACCATTCATCACCACCAATCATCACCACCATTCATACCACCACCAGAATGTCTTCACCACCACCACCGTCATCTCCAGCCATCCCCACCACATAGCCCACCACGAATCACCACCAACATCGCCGCCAACACACCACCACCGAACGTCATCACCACCACGACCACATCACCCTCTTTTCTCTATAATTGATAATTCTATAAACAAGTTTGTGGTGGTGGATTTACTTTATCTGTTAATTAAAGGTATATTTTTCTTAATTGAGTTATTTATAATAATTAAAATTCGTTTTTATATAATTAAAATTAATTTTTATTTAATTTCAGCGGGGTAGGCAGCGTAGGTAGCAGTAGGTAGCGGTAGGCAGCGTAGGTAGCGGTAGGCGGCAGTAGGCAGCGGTAGGCAGCGTAGGTAGCGGTAGGCGGCGGCAGGCAGTGGTAGGCAACTGTAGCAGCGGGAAGGTATAATTTATATAAATAAATTCATTTGGTTTCCCCAGCGACATGTCGTTGGGGATTTAAAAATGTTATTTTCTTGTGTTAAATTTAAATCCAAACACTCCTTATATATGATGCCTAACCGAAGAGAACACTTTATTTTGATATAAGCTATTTTCCAACAGCTTATTCGTATAAGCTTATCAGAACAGCTTTTTTCTGATAAGCTTATCAGAATAAGCTGTTTTCAAACAGCTTATTCTGATAAGCTTATCCGAATAAACTGTTTTCAAACAGCTTATCCTGATAAGCTTATCAGGATAAACTGTTTGAAACAGCTTATTACGATAAGCTTATCGGAATAAGCTGTTTGAAAACAGCTTATCCTGACAAGCTTATCAGGATAAGCTGTTTTCAAACAACTTATTCTGATAAGCTTATTCGAATAAACTGTTTTCAAACAACTTATTCTGATAAGCTTATAAGGATAAACTATATTCAAACAGCTTATCCTAATAAGCTTAGTGGAATAAGTTGTTTGAAAATAGCTTATTCTGATAAGCTTATCAGGATAAGCTGTTTTCAAACAGCTTATCCTGATCAGCTTATCCGAATAAACTGTTTTCAAACAACTTATCCTGATAAGCTTATCAGGATAAGCTGTTTGAATACAGTTTATCCCGATAAGCTTATCGGAATAAGCTGTTTGAAAACAGCTTATCCAACTGTTTTCAAACAGCTTATCCTGATATGCTTATCAGGATAAGCTGTTTGAAAACAACTTATCCTGATAAGCTTATCAGAATAATAAGCTGTTTGATATAAATGTTTTATTGAATTAAACCATAGGAATGTTTTAGGATTTTAGCGATTAATTTCAGAAAATTCCCATCTGAAATTGATCAACCTATAGAAAACCCGTCCAAAGTTAATTTAATAGGAATTAACTTCGGAAAGTCCCCTGTTTGGGACTGCTTTTTGATTGTTTTGTCTCATTTAGGATATGAATGCGTATAACTGGTTTACTATTTGAGATGATTTCGACAGTGTTTCTCCTTTACTCCTACGAATATGTCTTTAAACACATATTTGGGGAGTTGAGGGGAAATGCTGCCGAAATTTTCTCAAATAGTAAATCGGTTATACGCATTCATATATGACACGAAGCATCAAAGAGTGGGTTAAGATTGCCTTCCATAGTTGCACTAGGTGAACAAAACATCTAGGATTGCTTTCCATAATTGCCTTCCATGTAATAATAACTAAATATACGGATAAAACGCAGTTATGGTATTCGCTGATAAGAGTTGGATAAAAAAACCGATTGTTTACAAAGAATTTAATGACGGTCTCACAAAGTTCGTCAATCATTACCGGCCGTTGGTGAATTCTGCGGGGAAAATTAGATGTCCATGCAAAAAATGTCGAAATGTATTATGGAAACCCATCGAATGGATTGGAGATGAAATTGCTATAAACGGGTGGGACCTACTTTATACCACATGGGTCAAACACGGTGAACCGGCTCCACGTACGCCAGTGATAGATAGCCTAAGAGAACCTATGATGAGTGACATGACAGGGTTACTCGATGATTTTAGCTATATTCCTTCGAATGAACCAACACAAGGAGATAATATTGGTGAGACTAGTAACCAACCGACTCAACCGACACAAGCCACTCGTACCGAGTTTGAAGAGTTGTATGCAAGTGCCAACGAGGCGCTGTATGATGGTTGTGAACATGTGTCTCGACTAGACTTTATGGCAAAATTTACCTATTTTAAGGCTAAAGGTAAAATGCCAGATTCTTTATTCAATGAAATATTAGAGTTTCTCCGATATGCATTACCCGATAGTAAAGGATTCAAGTTCCCACCGAACTACTATGAAATAAAGAAGACATTTAAAACGACCGGGTTAGGGTACGAGTCGATACATGCTTGTGAACACGACTGCTGCTTGTTTTGGGAGGATAATAAAAATCTGCAATTCTGTCCGGTGTGTAATACGAGTAGATGGAAAGACACTAACACATCGGGGAAGAAAGTTCCTAGGAAGGTGTTGCGTTACTTTTCGATCATTCCTAGACTACAACGTTTGTACAAGTCTAGACACACTACAAAATACATGACTTGGCATGCTACTGGAAAGTGTGTGAAGCCTGGTAAGATACACCCGGTTGATGGCGCGGCTTGGAAGAAGTTTGACTTGAAGTATCCAGAGTTTGAAGCAGAACCAAGAAATGTTCGACTAGGGTTGTGTGCTGATGGTTTTAATCCGTTCGGCAACCTTAGTCAGACCTACAGCATGTGTCCGGTGATATTGACAACATACAATCTGCCTCCTTGGTTATCTATGAAAGAAAGTAACTTTATGCTGACGTTGTTAATTCCTGGCCCTAAATCCCCGGGCAAGGACATTGATATTTACTTGCAGCCTTTGATTAAAGACCTGAAGACTTTATGGCACAAGAACGGTGTTGATACTACAGACATTATTTCACAAAAGCAGTTCAAAATGAGAGCGATGCTTTTATGGACCATAAATGATTTTCCTGCTCGAAGTAGTTTGTCTGGGTGGAGTGGGAAAGGTTACTATGCATGCCCTACATGTAACCTAGAAACTCCATCTATTCCTGTCACAAGCAAAATAGCTTATGTTGGCCATATAATATGGTTAAAGAAGCCCCATAAATGGAGGAGTTCACGTGCTGACTTCAATGGCCAACCAGAACAGAAAGATCGACCTAAAGATTATAACCGGCCGGATGTAATCAAGGCGCAACATGCTAGATTGCTAAGGTGTAAGCCGGGTAAACATCCGAAACATGGGGGTGTGAAGATTTCCCGCAGTGTTATAGTCGAGCTAACTGGACTAAACGGTCTATTTTTTACGAGCTTGAGTATTGGCCTTTTATTTCACTAAGACACAATTTAGACATCATGCATATCGAAAAAAATGTGTTGGAGGCCATCTTGAACATTTTGTTAATGAATGACAAAAGTAAAGACACCGCAAAGGCAAGACAAGACTTGAAAAATATGGGCATTCGAAGACCTTTGTGGCTAACCGTAAACAACAAGGGGAAGACTGTGAAGCCCCAGGCTGCGTATTCTTTAACAGCAGAGAACCGAAAAAAGTTTTGTCAGTACATCAAAAGTGTTAAACTACTAGATGGGTTCGGATCATGCTTCAAGCACAAAGTGGCCGATAATGATACAAATATAACAGGCCTGAAGTCTCATGACTGTCATATAATGATGTAACGTTTGCTTCCTTACGGACTTCAAAATTACTTGCCCGAACATATTGCAAAACCAATAATCAATCTATGTTCCTTGTTTAAGCAACTCTGCTCTACAACTTTGATGGAGGAGGACATGTTGAAAGCTTTGGTCAAGGTGGTTGAAATTCTATGCGAGCTTGAGCGCATATATCCTCCTGCTTTCTTTGACATTATGATTCACTTGCCCATCCATTTAGCTCTATAGGCTCTTGAAGGCGGGCCTATTCAACCCCGGTGGATGTATCCATTTGAAAGATTCATAAAGAAGCTAAAAGGTTATGTAAGAAATAAAGCTAAGCCGGAAGGT
Organism: Glebionis coronaria; assembly: GCA_025667525.1. Taxonomy (NCBI): domain Eukaryota; kingdom Viridiplantae; phylum Streptophyta; class Magnoliopsida; order Asterales; family Asteraceae; genus Glebionis; species Glebionis coronaria. The sequence continues at coordinate 478,992,753 of CM046880.1, forward strand.
TCGATCGCGGAGGGTTATGTTGCAGAAGAAGCATTGACTATAAGTTCTTAATATTTTTGGGGTGTTACCACGAAATTTAATCGTCCCGATCGTAATGTGGACCCCCCCTCCCTCAATGTGTAAGTTTCAGGTGTTCCGATCGGCATGCAAGCCGATTGGTTTACTGTCCTTTCCTCATTTTCCTACCTGTAACAACTCGAATTTTCGCGTCTTATATATTGTATTCAAGACGTGCTTGTAATGTTAAGACACATTATCGGTATGTGCCGACTACGAATGCACGAAGGGTTGTTAAAACATACGTGTTCATTTGTGTGTTTCCATAACATTGTTGTTAGCGTGTCGATGCTTTTGTTTTGCGACATTGAGTCCTATGAAATAATTAGTAGTGTTTAGAACCTAGATATACTATACAAAGTTTCATCATGGGCTGAAATACCCATCAATCACCTATTGGGCCGAATGCTGGCAGGGTGGGAACAAGTACATACAAACTGAATATAAAGATTGACTTAATAAAATTGTATTTAGAAAATTCTGCTTATTTCAAACATGGTCAAATATAGTCAAACACAAAAGTCTGGAAAGTATAATAAAATCCTCCACTCACCATAAACAGACAACACACATGCCGAGTTTGCTATATCTGGGTATATCACAAGTTTGCAAAATCGGATTAGGGTTAACCTTAGACTCAAAATACAGGATATATACTATAACCCTCTTCCTTTACAGTCACAACACAAACACAAACCACCAAAAAATTGGGTTACAAGATTTAAAGTCCAACAATTAAGCTACAGAAATTCCGGGTAGAAATATAGGAGCAATTGATAGAAGTCTTAATCAATCAAGCCGACCCTCACTCTTCGTCTGAAAAACCTCAGCCGAATACCCTCAAATCTGTGAGTCTTTTATCCACTTTATTTTGTTGGCATCCATATAGTTGTGCTAATCTATATTAGACCACCTGCGAAACAAACAAACCTAATTAGTCTTTTAAAAATCATGTGTAAACAATAAAGAGGCTAGCAAATTGGATTTAGACCATGACCAACACCCCTCATTTGACCGAGACCCTGTTTACCCTAGAAAACAGTCAAAACATAAAGATAAAACCAAACCATTTCATAAAAATACTAATCAGCCATAATTAGACTCGCCGGTATAAAAACCCCAATTCGTATAAACCCTAGATTTTCGTAAATCACATTTATTATGAAATTAAGTCGATTTAATGTTCAAAAACACAAATTAAGTATGTAAAAACTCTCGAATTGAAAACCCCAATTTTATACAAACCCTAAATTCTTATAAACTAATTTATTCAGTAATTAATATTGATAGAAGCATGAGGATACTAATTAATTTGAGTAGAACACGAGATTAAGAAAACCCCAAATTAAACGAAACCCTAATTTTGATTTATTTAAATTCGAGTTAGATCCATGTAATTAAAGCGTATATAAGATGATTTAAACAAAGAGATTTGTTATAGATGAAAGATTTATCCAGAAAAGCTCGAAACCTATTTGTGAAAAACGAAATATAAGATTTATACTTATCTTTTTGATTTATCATCACCAAAACGCCATAGAATCATCATGGGATCAAATAGATTTGGATGGAATACAAAACCCAGAAACACTTAAGCCCCAAACAAACCAAGAACATCACCTTTAGATGTTATTAGATCATATATATTCGAATCAAACATGAGATATGAATGGATTGATGATTTGATTTAAAGAAAAAAACTAAGATTTGTTTTTATCAGAGAGAGAAGAGAGATGAAACGGTGGGAGTAATAATTTGTGTTGTGTGTGTGTTGTGACGTGGTGAGTGAACAGACACAAGATAAAAACCAAATAACAAACGTGTCCCCCACTTTTCTTTCTTTCTTAGTTTGTATCGCCCAAAGTTGGGCTGGGCTGAATCATGGGCTGGACATAACAAATTCCATGGGCCAAAGACTTATTATAAATCTTGGGTTTGGGCCACAAGCCCATTTTGATGGACTGGTTTTATTAATTGGGCCGCGTAGGCTTTTACTTGGGCTGTGGAAGCCCAATGACAAATGTAACAATACTTTTATAAATGTAGAACCCATTAATAATACGTGTTCCTTTTCGAGTCACTTTTAATAAAAACGTAACGACGCATACCTTTAGGACTTCATGCATATTCTATTAACATAATATAGTCATAACGTAGTGTTTATATTTAAATTAGGTCGTGGATAACGTAGTCGTGTTCTCGAGCTCTCTTGCATTTCATCCATTTGCTTAACTAACGAGGTGAGTTTATAGCCCCACTTTTACTTGTTTTATCACTTTGGGGTGAGAACATTGCTTGTTTTAAACGGATGAACATAAGTGCCTAAAACTCATACATGCCTACATGATGTCAAGTAGCGATACCCCTAGATGCTTTAGCCCACTATCATGAACCGTTAATTACTTTGTGTAAGCGCGAATATTATGGATAGATCTATTGGGATTGGCCTCCCTATCTATTGTTGGTTGTGTGACCAAATTAGATACAAATACATTTGAGGTTGTTACGAATACTTTGGGGTATTATTTGCTTGGGCACACTCTTATATAAACTGGTTGGTACGGTTAACGCTTCGGTGTCATGAGCTTAGACGTAGGATATCATGAACGTATGCTATTTGATAATAATCTTGTATTTGTTATAAGATTATTTGCCGCTTGTCTAACTAAAATCTTATGGTTCATCACACTCCTTCTACTTAAACCTATAAACTCACCGACCTTTGTGTTGACGTTTTAGCAATGTTTTTCTCAGGTGTCAAGGCGGAGGAGTGACGTGGTTGTGCTATGGAGATTAATAAAAATTATCATGATTTAACTTTGAGACTTGCTTTGGATGTATGATATTTGGAAACTCAAATTATGTTATCATAAGTTGTAAAATAATTTTCCTTGGGACCAATTCTATTTTTATGCCTTATGAATGAAAAATGACTTTTCTTAGTTATTCTTGTATCTATGTCTCTTGGTTTTCATGATAGTCACATCCTCGTGTAATTGTACACGTGGGCCAAATTGAGGGTGTGACAGATTGGTATCAGAGCCATGGTTATAGAGAATAATGAAGAGATTTTGCTAGGTTCAATTGTTGTTTCTCGGTATCTTAACGAATTGATTTCCGGTTCAAAATGCGACTCAGTTGTTTCTGGTGAAAAAGAATATTTTTGGTTGTTTTTAAATAAAATGTGCAAAACAATTAAAGTAAATGACTTTAAAGTAAATCTAAATCTAATTTAAAGTAAATGGTGCAAGTATTTAAAATCGTGACTAAAATTAAAGGGCAATAAATGTAAATAACGCAAACTTAAAACTAACTAAGGCAAACTTAAAATGCAACTAAACTTGAAACTTAAACTAAGGCAAGGCTAAAATAAATCTAAGGCAAATAAGCTTAAAGTGCGACTAATTAAAAAGGTGGGAAAAATAAAGCTCGAAATTAAAAAGCAGAAAATTAAAAAAACTAAAATTAAAGAAACTGAAATTACCTATCCGGAATAAATACCCTTATTCGGAATAAATGGCTTACTCGGAATATGTCACCTATCCGGAATAATCCTCTCTATTCGGAATGTTTGGCCTATCCGGAATGTTGTTGTTGATCCGGAATAAGTCTTGATTCGGAATAATATTCCGAATGAAAAACCTTACTCGGAATATGTCACTTATTCCGAATAGAAGTTCTTTATTCGGAATGTTCTGCCTACTCGGAATAATCTGCCTATCCGGAATAATTCCCTTATCCGGAATATTGGATATTCCGGATAAACCACCTTTGCTAAAAACCTTGATCCGGAATGATAGAAGATTCCGAATAGAGTACTTTTATCTGGAATAATTAATTATTCCGGATGGACGACTTTGATGCGGAATACTTTCTTCACAATCCTTCACTCGGAATGTTGCTGGGCTTGTGTTTCCTGGGAAAGATCAGAAACAGAAAACAAACACCCCGAAGAACAGGGAACAAAATATTCACACGAATCTAATCAAACTTAAGCAAAATCAACCACAATATTAAATCAAACTAATCAATAAACAACTATTAATCATAAACAATCAATCCAAAATAATCAAACTAACAAAACTAATCAAGATAATCAAAACCCACTTTGATCAAAATAAGAACATGAACATGAACAATAAACATAAAGATTAAAGAAAGGTAGAATGAGATCAAACAATAAAGATAAAGATTAACAAGAATTAAAAAGAAAACTTACTTGAAATTAAATGGTAATTAAGGTGCAAGACAAGTATTTAAATTTGACAAGTAAATAAATGACAAGGTAATTAAAAGTGGAAGAACTAATTGTCACTATTAGCCAACAAAAACGAAAAGATTAATCCTAATGACTATATATAGGGGAGGATTAAGGAATGCTTAGGAAGCTTCCTCCCCTCCTTCATTTCTTCTTAATTGCATGATTAAGTCCCTCAAGCCTTTAATCTTCATTTAATTGCACCATTAGTCCTTAAGCCTTTAAATCTTCTTTAATCTTGGACTTTAATGACTTTTGACTCGGGATTTCTTTGAACTCGTCTTTTAATTCTTCAATAAAATAGACTTGAGTTCTTCGGATTTAAGTAAACTTTTGTCTTTCGACTTTTTTTCTTTGATAAATCTTCAGAATTGGTCTTGGACTTCCGTTCTTTTTGCACTCTTGACTTCTCGACTTCATCTTTCATCTTTTTCTTCAATAAAAGCCCGTGAATGTCGTGTTTTCTCCACTTTTCACAATTTCGTCCTAAATCACAACAAAAACACAAACCACACATAATTCCGACATAAAAGACATAAAATACACGTTTTGGCTCGGTTATTATTGTAATTAAGTGGTAAAAAGGATGGGTGTTTACACACCTATCAGAGAACTAGGTTACTTTTATAAAAATCATTTTTACAAAGGTTTTGGTCAAAAATGAAATCTTGGAAAAATAGTAATACTAGACTATAACTACCTCCATATCCATAGACCACATCATTTCGCGCCTTCGACAAGTAAGTTGTAACTTTAAGTCGTATCATTTCATTGCTCTTAGTACTCTATTAAGTAAATTGCTAAAAGTATCGAGTAACGTAATTTGTGACTATATGCTAAATGGTTTGTGCCATGCTACATGAATACAAAATCGATGTTTATTTTGACACTACGTGAAACTCTATGCTAAGTGGTTTGTGCCATGCTATATGAATACAAAATCGATGTTTATTTCGACACTACGTGAGACTCTATGCTAAATGGTTTGTGCCATGCTATACGAATGGAAAATCGAATTTTTATTTCAACATTTCTTGAAACTCTATGCTAAATGGTTTGTGCCATGATATACGAACGCAAAGCTTAATCTTATTTCGACACTACTAGAAACTCTATGCTAAATGGTTTGTACCATGTTACGTGAATTCAAAATTGATGCGATTATACTTCTTGAAAACCCTACGTTAAATGGTTTGTGCCATGCTATGCGAATACAATATTGATCTTGTATCAACATGTCTTAAAATTTTTTGTGCTAAATGGTGTGTGCCATGACAAACTAAAACTTCAACATATTGCAAAATTGATTTATTCTTACACATGCCTTTCTAGATTTGGCAGTGACATGTCTATCTCGTCCGAAGATTCGTTGTACTACTTGAGCTCATCTACGGATGGAGCACGACGCGAGTCCATTACTAGTGGTGCTTCGCCACTATCATCTACTCGAGGAGAGCCAAGTGCTCATGCATCTAACTTATTGCATGTACAAAAACTTACACAATTAAGATGTTTAAATATTGTTGAGATTTATGATCTAAACATTCTTGAGAGACAAATGTTGTCTACTCTTAAACTTGTTTTGCAGGTATAAACTTTGTTTGTTTCTTTTGGAACTAGATGTGCCTAGATGTGATTCTCAGAGGACTTAATTCAGAATTATTAAAACCTTTATATACCCAAGTTAATGTTTAAAGCTCTCTCTCTCTCTCTCTCTCTCTCTCTCTCTCTCATACACACACACACACACAAAATGATTATATACTCTTTTTTTGTAAATCCTAGTATATGGTGATTTAGATCATCTAGATCTTTGTTGTAATTTGGCTATTGTAATAGAACTATTATCATATTGGATAATTGATTCGCACCTGAATAACAGTGGTAGATTTAGTGTTTGATTGAGATTAGTTGATTGTATTATGGGTTCTATTGATCTTGGTTTGAAAATCAAGATGTTGTATTTATTTTTATAAAATATTTATATGGTATCAAAGCATGGATTCATCACCTTGTTATCTTTATTCTTTTAAAAGAAATTAAGGTTTTATAAAATTGGGGGATTGTTTTATTCAAACGTTTTTTATCAATTAACATTTTTTAATTGATAAATCTTGTCTCAATTGCCTTGATTTCAAATGATTTTACAAAACCTATAATATTTTCTAAAATTAGGATGTTTGATTCTTGGGTTTTTGATTCTTGTGAAGTTCTATGGTCAACTAATATATGATTAGTTGATTGGGTTGTTGGATCGTTACTTTGGAAGCATTTTTGGTGATTTACCCTAATTGGAGATTAGGGTGTGGTTCTGGGGTCTTGTAACTTTTTGATTAAGTGAATCAAATGGTTGTAAGAGTGTGACTCCGCTACTTATTGCTGATTGAGAGCTATATAATGCCTTTAACTCTTTTTTAATTACTTGTGCTTAAGAGTCCTAGGAACTTTTTTTGGCTTGATTAAGTTATTTTTATGTTTTTATGTGTTAATTTCTTGTTTGTAATCATGTCTGTTCATGGTTATACTCACGGTGATGAGTATGTGGCTGATCCAGTTACTTTGATTAGTATGTTGGATGTTAGTGACCTTTTGTATTTACAACCTAATGGTTGTGCTGCATTAACTGTTGTGTCTGTTAAACTAAAGGGGTATGAGAATTACCAAGTTTGGTCTTGTGATAAGCTTTTAGCCCTTGAGAGAAAAAACAAAACTAGTTTTGTTGATGGTACTTGTAAAAGATATAATAGATATGAGGTTTTAGGAAGACAACAGGACATGATTAATGATGTTGTTTTGATGTGGATTTTAAATTATATAATTTAAGAGTTATTTCTAGGTAAAAAAAATTCAAGAACGGATAAACATGTTTGGGAAATATTAAAGAAACTTATTATAAAGTTGATGTATCTATAACTTTTAATCCGCATTATAAAATTAACTCTCTAGTTCAAAATGGTTCTTTTATTGCCGATTATTATTATAAATAAAATGCTCTATGGGAACAATTTGATGCTCTTGTTTAGTTTCCTAAATGTACTTGTCATGTTGTTGATGAGTTTAAGAAAAATAACTAGTTAATGAAACATATTCAATTTTAATAGGCTTTGTAGGATTGTGAATCTATGCTTATGTTTTTAGAGAGAGAAAGAGATAGAAAGATGGTGGATTTCACACTTCTAGAGAGAGAAAGTTAAGATGAACTATGTGTAAATTATGAAACCACACCCTCTCCATCAAAGGAGAGGGTTTATATACCCAAGCCTTGTAATGGGCTTGGGTTTACAAGTTTGGGCCGGCCTACACAAGTTGTAGGCTAGGCTTGGACTTGTTTGTTAATTAAAGAAAGTTAACTAAACTACGAGCTATTACATGGACTATTGTTGGAGTGACCGATCCTTCTTAATACGTAAAACGTATTTCCAACAATCTCCCCCTAAGGGAGGACACTCCAAACAAGGGCGTTACCCAAGTTACAATAATAAAATAAACCTAGCATACTATGCTTGTCTTGAGCTCGTAGTCTTCGTCTTTCTTTTTCTTTTTCTTTTCTGGTGAACATGCTGATGTGATCTTTGATATCAATCTTTAGCATTAATCTCTTGCCTTGATCTTGTGCATCCATCGCTTGTGATCTTCGCCTCTTCGTGACCTCACGTCCCACATACTTATACCTTTGTAATTTTTGAAAGCTTCAGAGTTCGATACAGCGGAAGACTTTACTTTTAGGCTTTCTTGAATTTGATGAGGTATTAAGTGCATCAAGTATAAGCATGCGGGGACGACTTCTTCTTGGATCCCGCAACGCCACCGTCTTCAAATGCCGCAACATAAGTAGACACGAACGAAATGGCTTTGAACATTTCATTCTAATTCGGTAGCATTTTACCTCCGGTCGATGAAGACCGTTGGACGATATTAGATATCGTACCTGTGACGGATAGTTTCAATTAAGTAACTTCCTGACAGGATTTCGCGGGTAAAGCCGTTCTCTTTATTCGACCGTCCAAAGCTGACTGCGAACATAAAGAGTGAATCATTTGGATAATAATGTCCGCATGATTTGAAGCCGTCAATTCATGTTCCTGGAACAAGTGAAATTCAATTAAGAACCACACCATCGTTGCTTTCCAGTTGTCACGAGCTTGATTCATATAGAATCTTGCAAGTTACCTACCAAGTGCTGTTTGAGGTTAACACTAGAAGGATTTCCACTCATCACTGTGAACACTGAGGTATCACTCTGAGTGTTCTGGCAAGATCACGGAGATATTGCGTAGAGGCCTGGAACGTGTTTAAATTCAGTTAAGAATTAAACAGCTGTTGCTTTCCAGTTATCACAAGTTTGATTCATAAAGAATCGCACAAGTCACCTACCATGAGCTTTTTGATATTCGCTCAAGAAGGATTTCCATCTTCATTGTAAATACTTTCGTATTACTCGGATGTTCAGGCAAGATCATGAAGATTTTGCGTAGGACTCTTAAAATCTTTCTTACTTTTCACAGTGTGTGAAGAAGCAAGGAAATATGAAAGTGTGTCCTAATGAGATATTTGATGATCTCAAATGGCTCTAGACTCGATCGTGCATTTTGGATTTTAGTGATCGGAGGCTGGAGAGGAGTGCCACCTTTTCAATACCAATTTATTCGGAGTGAATAAATCGATAGATAACGTGTTGATCTCCGTGTGATTAAAACAAATACCTTTTGAGAGATATCTGAGTTAGCTGGGATGGGTTGTGCATTGCATCACTGGGTCCATGATGTCTATCTTCAATATCGAGCATCATAAAAATGATCTCAATAGCATATGTATTGACCCGGTTTCTGCCTAAGGTTGTAAGGAGGGCTTCTTTCTTTACACCCTTTATCTTTACAATTCTTTTTCATTCTTCAACCCCTTCAATGCTTACCAATACGTCATAACTAGCACCTTGTTGTGATTGTTCCAGTGCTAACTTAAGTACTTGGTCGGCATTCAGCTACGTTCACAATCTTTCTCCAACTTTCCTAAGGACTACTATTTCTAGCTATGGAATGTCCTTGGGAAGATTCCTTCGGTTCTGGAAGAATCATAGGACTTGACCTATCCTACTCATAGGACTTGACCTATCCTACCATCCTTATGTCACCACAATCTTCATCGTCGTGAAATAAATGGGTTTTGGGTAAGTATATGTCACCATGAAAATCCATTTTGATATGAAAATCCGTTTTGCTCCCCCTTAACATATGCCACGATATTCGAAAACATTTCGCACATGTCGGGATGAGCTAGCACATTAAGTCAAACCATTTGTGATAATATCCCATATTAAATCACATTTTCTCCCCCATATTAAAAATATTAACCCAATCGATGTTTTTAATATCAATTGATTTAATGAAGTTTTAACAAAGGTTTTGGAAAGAAAAATGCAAGTCCGTTTTATCTTCATGATACCAAATGCATGAGATATGATACCGATTTGTAATATGATAACATATTCACCATATTGGAAAAGAAATGACAAGGTTGGACCTGATAGATGAGAACATCATATGATAAGATCAAATGGTTCTTGTCAGCATATGTTGGTCGCCTCGTCACGTCTGAAGTCATCTCTTGACACCACATGTACGATTGGTATTGTTGTCTTGACACCAACTTGTGAACTTGGCACGTTCGGCATCGAAGATTCTGAATGCTTGACAATTGCTCCCCCTCAATTGTTGACCCGTGTTCTATTGAAAGAGCTGTAGTCGTCGGTTGAGTAGTCGCATCGTCGAGTATGTAGATACCAATTATAGATAGCATGGTTGTAGAGATGATAGCTTCATAAAAACAAGACTTCTCTTGTTTTAACAAATAAATGCACTGAGGCGTACATATATTTGTGTTAGACCAAGTTATAAAGTAAACTTGATCCCTTACAAGGTTTTAAAGTAAACCTTGCCCGAGAAAATTAATTCCCGTTGTGAGCCAAAGCTTTCATAAGAAATACTTGACTTTAATATGAAAACCGGGTTGCAGTCTGAAATAACTACAAGCCATTTAGGCATGTTTTATGAAATATTTACAACTTTTGTACGAACTCTATTTATGGCGCCGTGTCAATATTAATCAACATTTCTAAGGCCGTAAATATTATCGTACCAAAAGACATGCCTTTGAAAAATAAAGTAAAAATATTTTTGGATTTTTCTAGATTTTTCAATTTTTATGGTTTTTATATGGTTTTATATTTTTGTATTTTGCTTTTGTGGATAAAAATATAAACAATATATACAAATGATCACCAAGGATACGGAGAATAGTTTTACCACCACTATTCTTTCGCTTCATCTGCCAGTTCCTTTAGAGTCTCAGGCGAGAAAGTTCTCATTCCTAGCTTGTCGGCCAAAAATTCAATTCGAGCGCGATCTAAAGCCTTCGTGAAAATATCCGCCAATTGATACTCAGATCGGACAAAGTAAAGCTCGATCACTCCATTTTCCACTTGCTCCTTGATGAAGTGGTAGCGAATGTCAATATGCTTTGACCGGGAGAATTGAACATTGTTGCAGCATAAGGCAATTGCACTCTTGTTGTCACAGTACATCGGAATTTTGTTGAAACCTAGACCATAGTCGGTTAATTGCGATCTCATCCAAAGAATTTGAGCACAGTAACCGGACATAGCTATGTATTCTGCTTCCGTACTTGAAATTGCAGCGCTTTTCTGCCTTTTCGATGCCTAACTGATTAGTCGATCTCCTAGTAGTTACAAAGTTCCACTCGTGCTACGCCTTGTATCTTGACAACCCGCGTGATCCGCATCTGCCTATGCCATTAGTGCAATAGAAGAGTCCTTCGAATACCAAAGTCCCCGATTAATGGTTCCTTTAAGATATCGAAAGATCCTTTTAACAGTAGCTAAGTGTAACTCAGTGGGCCTAGTTTGATACCTGGCACACATACATATAGCAAACTGAAGATCAGGTCGACTGGCTATGATATACAGAAGAGTACCGATCATTCCACGATAAAGTGTCGGATCAACGGCAACTCCATGAGGATCTGCATCAAGCTTAGTTCGTTCCACCATTGGAGTATCCACGGGGTCGCAAGATTCCATCTTGTATTTCTTAAGCGATTCAAGGGCATACTTGGATTGATTGATAAAGATGCCTCTGGGACTCTGAGATATCTGAAGACCTAAGAAGAATGATACCTTGCCCATCATTGACATCTTAAACTTGGAAGACATAAGTTTCCCAAATTCGTCGGATAAAGTTTGGGTCGAGGCTGCAAATATAATATCATCAACATATATTTGTACCATAATCATATCTTTACCTTGTTTCTGAATGAACAGCGTGGGATCCACCTTGCCTTTAGCGAAGCCTTGCGTGATAAGGAATTGTGACAAAAGATCATACCATGCGCGAGGAGCTTGCTTCAACCCATAGGGATCCTTCTTAAGCTTGTACACATGATTAGGATAATTAGGATTCACAAAACCATCCGGTTGTTGAAAATAGACCTCTTCCTTGAGTTCACCATTAAGAAATGCCGTCTTCACATCCATCTGATAGACGATCATATTCATATGGGCTGCATAAGCGAGAAATAGTCGAATAGCTTCCAAACGGGCAACAGGTGCAAAGGATTCCATAAAGTCGATGCCCAATAATTGCTTGTATCCACGAGCTACTAGTCGAGCTTTGTTCTTCAATATTCCGCCTAACTCATCGAGTTTCACCTTGTAAACCCATTTCAAAGTGAGTAACTGCACTTGATCCGGGCATGGGACGAGTTCCCAAACATCAAGACGTATGAATTCGTTAAGTTCTTCTTGCATAGCTTCTATCCAACATGATTGAGTAAAAGCTTGTTGCCATGTCTTAGGTTCAACTTCAGTGAGAAAAGCATCAAAGTGACAAAACATTGCTCTTTCTTGTAACTGACTTCGTGTAGATACTGGACGATTAGGGTCACCAATAATAGAATCTATAGGATGATCCTTTGTCCACTTGCTGTCATGTTCACGAATCCGTGGATTGGAGTAAACTGTAGAAGGAGCTTCCTCTGAGGTGGACGACCCGGCTTGATTAGGGTCGGGAATAGGTACACCAAAGAATGGAAGTTCACGCATTTGAGCGAATTATAAATCTGATCATCATCATCCTCTTCATCATCAATAGGCATGACGTGGGTAGTTGTTACATGTGTTGGTTGAGAATTACTTGTGGATGGTATATCTTGACCAATTGTAGGTGCAGATGTATCTGATTGTGCTTCGGTTGCTGGAGCGACAACTTCGGTTACCGGAGCTATTACCTCAGGTTCTGGAGCAACTATAGTTGGAGGAGTAAAGAATTCATCAAAGAACGGTTGAAACAACGTATCCCATTCATTCCTAGTAGGTGGTATAAATGATGAAGTAGGGTTGTTTGGGACAAGACCAAAACTAATATTACTGGGTCCCATTTCATGAAGTGCGGGTTCAGAGCTGCTTTGCTCAGAAGCCATTGCTGTCAGCTCAAAAAAATCAACATTCATAGTTTCGAGGACCTTGCGAGAGTTACGGTTGTAGATTCGGTATGCCTTCTTTGCGGGGCGTAACCAATGAAAATACCAATATCAGCCTTTGGTTGAAGTTTTCCCAAATTGTCACCATCATTGTTTGGATAGCAAAGAGAAACAAATACATGAAGATATGATAAATCTGGTACTTTTCCATGGAGAAGCTCATAAGGTGTTTTACCATGGCGTTTACGAATTAGTGACCGGTTTTGGGTGTACACTGCTGTAGATACTGCTTCTGCCCATAAAAACAATGGAGCCTTTGCGTAAATTAACATCGTTCAAGCAGCTTCCATAAGTGTGCGATTTCGCCTTTCAACGACACCGTTTTGTTGTGGAGTGCGTGCAACGGACGTTTCATGAGATATGCCAACTTCTTCATAATAATCACGCAAAATTTGATTCACAAATTCGGTTCCATTATCTGTACGAATGCGTCGGACAGTAGTGTTGAGACGCACTTGAATCATCTTGAGAAATCTGATGATGAATTTAGGTGCCTCATTTTTTGCTTTAAGAAATTTCACCCATGTAAACCGAGAGTAATCATCGACAATGACGAGGATGTACTTTTTGCCACTAAGACTCTCAACACGCATTGGCCCACAAAGATCCATATGCAACAGATAAAGTTTCTCTTGGTTGGTGTCTTCAGTCTTGGGTTTGTAAGACTTCTTAGTGCTTTTCCCCATTGTACACGCGGAACACAAATGATCCTTGTGAAATGATAGTTTAGGAAGACCACGAACAAGTTCGTTTTTCGCCAAGTGATTAATAGCGTCAAAGTTAAGATGAGATAACCGTCGATGCCATAACCATGACTTAGTCTTCGATGCTTTGGAGATAAGACATACGGGAGAAGCGGCCATCATGTCTTGTAGAGACAAAGTATACAAATTATTCCCTCGAGTACCTTTCAATAAATCAACCCCTTCCAAATTACGAATGAAGCAGGTATGCTCTCGAAAAGAAACTTCTAGGTTTGCATCACAAAATTGTCCCACAGAAAATAAGTTGTGACCAAGACCTTCCACGTAATACACTCTTGAAATTATAACATTCCCAATATGATATTCACCATAACCCATTATCTTTGCAATATGATCATTACCAAATCGAACCGTACCAAGAAACTTGCTGATGAAATTTCTGAGCTGAGAGCGATCTCCGGTCATATGCTTGGAGCAACCAGAGTCCAAATAACAGAGAACAATTTGGACCACCTGTTTTCAACAACAACAGTAGACAATGCATTGGAAACTATTGGTTCCGGAGTGTTAGCAGATACAGATATAGAATTATCAGAATTGCTAACATTTTTGAGACCCTTAGATTTCCTGCGTTTTCTAATATGAGTTTTAGCACTAACAGGTTTTACTGTTCCAACTTTCTTAGGTTTTAGATTATTCGCGGGCACTACTGTGGGAGTAGACCTATTTAAAGTGCACTTGGTTCCTACAGTAGTGTCAGTGTTCCTAGTTAAAGGACACGTTTGTGTTTTGGTAGCCTTGGTACTCCTAGTTAAAGGGCACGCATTCTTCACTTCAGTGGGAGTGATCCTAGTCAAAGGGCACATATTTCCTACTATAGTGAAAGTTCTACCAGTGGGGCGCCACATCCAACCAACTTGGGTTAACACTTTCCCAGTCGGTTTCCATTCTAATCCATTTTTCCGGGCATGCATCTCATTCACATGGTCAATAAGGCAAGAATCATGACGACTAGAAAACATACATTCATTGCAATTCCAGCATTTTAAATTAGAATTCACAGTAGGCTTAGAACGCTGCACAACTGCAGAGCCTTTAGGTTTAGCTACATGATTATTTTTATTCAAAACAGAAATAACATTCCTAGGATGGGCTTCTACTTTCTTCTTCACTTGACTACTAGATGGGGGCAAGATCCTATCATTCTTCTTGTTTCGTTTAAGCTTAGATCTTTGAGCCTTAGTAGTGGTGCTTACTCCTGTAGAAGGCAACACGGGAATATTAGAAGCTTGTTTTGATTCCGCCTTATCTTTAGTGACCAAAGTTTGAGATGGTTTAGTCCTAGGGCCCTTGTTAAGTGGTGTGACGGCAATAAGGGTTCTTTTGATTGCACTAGAGGACGATGCTGAGATAGTGGATGCGTTATCCACAACATTCTTACCTTTGAGAGTACGAAGTGTTTCCTTTAACTCAGTCAAGACCAGGTTCTTATCACAAATTTGTTCCCTCAAATCAGATATTTCCACCGACTTTCGATTCAATTGTTCAATCAATGATTGATTCTGTGCAGTGGTATGAGCACATGCTGGCTGTACTGAATCGAAAAGTCGTGTATTTTTCTGTTTTAAGTTATCAACTTTAGACAACATCTTGGAAACTCGATTATCTAGATCAAGTTTAAAATTCTCAGCGGCCTCAAGTACGTTCACACAGTGAAGCTCCTTAGATTTCTCTATGTCTATCGGCAAAGATTTAGCAACCTTGTCACTTGGCTGACGCTGTTTTGATCGTAAATTCAATCGAAAATTCTTTTCAAAGTTTGCATCATCGATATTAACTCCTTCG
Organism: Glebionis coronaria; assembly: GCA_025667525.1. Lineage (NCBI taxonomy): Eukaryota > Viridiplantae > Streptophyta > Magnoliopsida > Asterales > Asteraceae > Glebionis > Glebionis coronaria. The sequence goes on from CM046880.1 coordinate 479,008,170, forward strand.
AATGACGTTTCAAAGATTTCTTGAATAAATTGTTGCTTGCATTCAAGCGAAATACAATGTGTTTGAATCTCATCAAAACGTTTTGAAAGCGATGAATATGAATCTTGAAGCTTTAAAAATTCAGTGCCAGATTCGTGACAAGTACTATCTACCACAGTATCCACAGATTCAACATTATGCACAATAGAATCATTATCAACACTTGTATTCACACAGACAGAAACTATATCATGAGACATCACTTGATTCAGAAGCAGATCATTATGGCGTGAAACCCGTTCTATTTCAAGTAAACTGTTTTCATAAGCATCTTCCATTTCATTGAAAACACGTCTAACTTCTTCTATTTCCAAAAACAAATCTTGATCAATATTACGAAGACAAGCTTTAACATTGTTTACAAACGGAACAATTTCATCTCGAAACGCAGCTCTAGTGTGCTCAAAGTTCCATTCACCTTCCGTTATGGCCGTGGCCGTCGTACGTTCCAAAATGACCTTGTCAAAATCGGCTAAGTGTTGGTGAACCGTATTTAAGTTAACGGACGCCTTACTTACCGGTGGAATTAACTTCGTTAAATCCTTTTTGACGAGTGTAGGAGACGTACTAGGAAGGTTTTCATTTGACAAACTTTAGGGCACAAGAGCTGTTAATTCTGCTAATTCCTTTTGTAAGCGAATGCGTGTTTTTTTCGAAAATTAATCTTTGTTATGTTGATCATAATCAATTGTATGGAATTTTGAAAGCATTTTAGAATGAGTTTCATCCTCAAGTGATTTTGTCTCCTCAGTACTACGAACATAAGGTGCTTCTTTCGATTTGCCAATTATAGTCATATCATAAAGACCGGGAATATATTCCTGAGCTTGTTTTGCATAACCGGGATTAGGTGGTAAATCTTGAAGACGCTTAAGTTCGAATTTTTTAAATGATTTAGTTAAAAGATGAACCTATTCTGTGGAAGCGTATTGTTTTAAAAGCTGTTGTTCTTTGAATTTAAGAAGTTTGGTAGCATTAATTTCCGATTCAACCTTTTTAGATTCGAGAATTTCGAAATCCTTTTTAAGTTTCTGAAAATCATTGATAACCGACTCTTTTTCTTTTAATTCATTGGAAAGATTAGCTTTTAATGATTCTATTTCTTTCAAGTGTTCAATATTTTCAAAACGAAATTGGTCAAATTCAGAACATGTTATGTTGGAAATACGTTTTACGTATTAAGAAGGATCGGTCACTCCAACAATAGTATATGTAATAGCTCGTAGTTTAGTTAACTTAATATTAAACAAACAAGGCCAAGCCAAGCCTACAACATGTGTAGGCCGGCGGCCCAATGCAAGCCCAAGCCCATCATATGGGCTTGGTATATAAACCCTCTCCTTTGATGGAGAGGGTGGTGTGTGGTTTCATTATTTTTCACATAGTAAACATTACTTTCTCTCTCTAGCTTTGTGTGAAATGCACCATCTCTCTATCTCTTTCTCTCTCTAACACATAAGCAAGATTTACAATCCTACAAATGGTATCAAGAGCCATGGGATGATTGTATTGTTCATGTGTTTGTGTTCTTGATTCATACGCCATTTTTGATCCATTTTCACACGTCCAAATTTTTTTTTTGTGTTTTTGATGGTTTTTTCTTGATACAAATCTTCTACATAGTTGTGGTAGGGATTTGGTATAGTTACTTTGGCTAAAAACACAAAATTTTTGGGTATTTTGATCATTTTTTGGCTTAAAATCACGAATTGGTTGAGTTTTGTCCGAGAAAAGTGGGAAATATTCCGATCTGGTCATCGGAAAGGGGTTTATAGTACATTCCGATCAGTGTAATCGGAATAGGGTTTAGGTATTCCGATTGGTATTCAGATTGGGTATATTCCGATTGGTATTCAGAGTGGGTATTCCGATCACGGCATTCCGATTGGTTGGTATTCAGATTGGGTATATTCCGATTGGTATTCAGATTGGGTATTCCGATCACGGCATTCCGATTGGTTGGTATTCAGATTAGGTACATTCCGATTGGTATTCAGATTGGGTATTCCGATCACGCATTCTGATTGGTATTAAGATTAGGTACATTCTGATTGGTATTCAGATTGGGTATTCCGATCACTCATTCCGATTGGTATTCAGATTAGGTACATTCTGATCAAGGTATTCCGATTTGGGAGATTCCGACTGATATTCCGATCAACATTCCGATAACAAAATTATTCCTTAAAAAATTTTGACTTGGAATTTTTGGTTTATTGAGAACATATTTTAGGGGATTTTAACATTGTTTCTCGACTTCAACTCACAACAACAAACACATTTATTTCTTTCATTGATCGATCAAAGTTTGTAAATCTTAACTTATTGAAATGGAGTACACATCTCTTACGGATAAGTCCATCCTCTCGGGTACGGATAATCGTCCACCAATGTTGGTGAAGACTATGTATGAGGAATGGGCTTCCCGAATAGAACTTTATATGTTGAACAAGGAGAATGGACATCTAATTTGGGCATCGGTGCTCAATGGACCATTAGATTATGGTACCGTGACGGAAGGTACGACTACTCGTCCTCGCAAAACGGGTGAGTTGACTGGAGATATGAAGATTCAAGATAAATGTGATAAGTATGCAACAAACATCATTCTCCAAGCCCTTCCTCCAGATGTCTACAAACTCGTCAGCAAACATAAAGTTGCCAAAGAGTTATGGGATATAATTCGGGTTCTCATGCAAGGCACCTCGTTAACTAAACAAGAACGAGAGTGTAAGCTTTATGATACTTTTGATAAGTTTGCCTATGTGCCAGGGGAGACTCTCAATGATTATAATCTGAGATTTACCTTATTGTTGAATGAGCTAAATATCTATGGCATGGCGATTCCTACCTTTCAATTGAACACCAAGTATTTGAACACTCTTCCTCCAGAATGGAAAAAATACGTGACGGATGTTAAATTGGCTAAGGACTTGCATAACACCAATGTGGATCAACTTCAAGCTTTTCTTCAACAACATGAATGCCATGTGATCGAGGCTCGGTTGTCTACACCTCAAGTTCATGATCCACTTGCAATGTATGCTTCTCAACAAAACATGGCTTATACTTATCAACAACCATCATACTTGCAGCAGCCACCACCACACATCTATTAGCAACCATCCTATCAACCACCAATGATGCCACAGCAAGAATATCAACAAAGTGTTCATCAACAATCTTTTCCACAGCAACCACAATATCAGACATCACCATCACAAGCCAACACTTCTCCAATGGGCTATACTCCTCAGCAAGGATATTTTCCAATTGAAGCACAACCAGCACAGGCTTTTTACTCTAATGAACTTCCACCAATCCAAGCACCGATCTTTACTCCAAATGATACGCCAGCTGATGTTCTAAACCATCTCACTGCTTACTTGTCAAAACTTGTTGCTACTAGAGGATTTCCACCAACAAACAATCAGCTCCGCACTTCTTCAAATCCTCGACAACAAGCCACTGTTCAAGATGGTCAAGTGACGGTGCAACCTATTCAGGGAAGGCAAAATTCATATGGACCTCCTACAAGGACTGGGAACAATCAAGCTGTGAATTCTCAAGCTAATGGAAATGGAAGTCCTAGTGGTCCTAAAAAGGTTATGACTTGCTACAATTGCCGAGGACAAGGTCATATGGCTAGGGAATGCACTCAGCCGAAAAGGAGGAGGGATGATGCATGGTTTCGTGAGAAGATGTATTTGGTTGATGCTCAGTCTAAGGGGAAGATCTTGGATTCAGAGGAGTTAGCATTTCTTGCAGACCCAGGGGCAGCAGATACTGAAGGCATTGCAGTCGTTTCTACTTCTAATGCAGCTTATCAAGCAGATGACCTTGACGCATATGATTCTGATTGTGATGACATTCACTCTGCCCAAGCTGCTCTCGTTGCTAATCTCTCTCACTACGGTTCTGATGTCATCAGTGAGGTACCAACCACATCTAATAATATTGATGATAACCAACATCAAGTTGGGCATGAAAATGACAACCTCGAACAACATTCGGGAGTAAGTAATTCAAATGATGTGGTACCCAATCCAACACATTTGAGTGAACCTCAACCAAATGCTACGACGGGTATGGAATCTTATGCTCAACATGATTTGGTCATGGTGCCTAAACATATTATTGATCAAATGCATATGGCCCTCAGACAATCTGTAGATACGAATTCCACCCTAACTGCTGAGCTTGCGTTGCATAAAGAAAAGGTCAAAGCTTTTGAAATGGTCCCTCAAGCAGAGAAAATAACATGTTCTGAATTTGACCAATTTCGTTTTGAAAAGATTGAACACTTGAAAGAAATAGAATCATTAAAAGCTAATCTTTCCAATGAACTAAAAGCAAAAGAGTCGGTTGTCAATGATTTTCAGAAACTTAAAATGGATTTCGAAACTCTCGAGTCTAAAAAGGTTGAATCAGAAATTAATGCTACCAAACTTCTTAAATTCAGGGAACAACAGCTTTTAAAACAATACGCTTCCACAGAAAAGGTTCATCTTTTAACTAAATCATTTCAAGAATTCGAACTTAAGCGTCTTCAAGATTTACCACCTAATCCCGGTTATGCAAAACAAGCTCAGGAATATATTCCCGGTCTTTATGATATGACCATAATTGGCAAATCGAAAGAAGCACCTTTTGTTCGTAGTACTGAGGAGACACAATCACTTGGGGATGAAACTCATTCTAAAATGCTTTCAAAATTCCATACAATTGATTATAATCAACATAACAAAGATCAATTTTCGAAAAAGACACGCATTCGCTTACAAAAGGAATTAGCAGAATTAACAGTTCTTGTGCCCCAAAGTTTGTCAAATGAAAACCTTCCTAGTACGTCTCCTACACTCGTCAAAAAGGATTTAACGAAGTTAATTCCATCGGTAAGTAAGGCGTCCGTTAACTTAAATACGGTTCACCAACACTTAGCTGATTTTGACAAGGTCATTTTGGAACGTACGACGGCCACGGCCATAACGGAAGGTGAATGGAACTTTGAGCACACTAGAGCTGCGTTTCGAGATGAAATTGTTCCGTTTGTAAAGAATGTTAAAGCTTGTCTTCGTAATATTGATCAAGATTTGTTTTTGGAAATAGAAGAAGTTAGACGTGTTTTCAATGAAATGGAAGATGCTTATGAAAACAGTTTACTTGAAATAGAACGGGTTTCACGCCATAATGATCTGCTTCTGAATCAAGTGATGTCTCATGATATAGTTTCTGTCTGTGTGAATACAAGTGTTGATAATGATTCTATTGTGCATAATGTTGAATCTGTGGATAATGTGGTAGATAGTACTTGTCACGAATCTGACGCTGAATTTTTAAAGCTTCAAGATTCATATTCTTCGCTTTCAAAACGTTTTGATGAGATTCAAACACATTGTATTTCGCTTGAATGCAAGCAACAATTTATTCAAGAAATCTTTGAAACGTCATTTGAAGGTGTTAATATCGATGATGCAAACTTTGAAAAGAATTTTCGATTGAATTTACAATCAAAACAGCGTCAGCCAAGTGACAAGGTTGCTAAGTCTTTGCCGATAGCCATAGAGAAATCTAAGGAGAATAACTGTGTGAACGTACTTGAGGCCGCTGAGAATTTTAAACTTGATCTAGATAATCGAGTTTCCAAGATTTTGTCCAAAGTTGATAACTTAAAACAGAAAAATACACGACTCTTCGATTCAGTAAAGCCCGCATGTGTTGATACCACTGCACAGAATCAATCATTGATTGAACAATTGAATCGAAAGTCGGTGGAAATATCTGATTTGAGGGAACAAATTTGTGATAAGAATCTGGTCTTGGCTGAGTTAAAGGAAACACTTCGAACTCTAAAAGGTAAGAATGTTGTGGATAACGCAGCCACTATCTCAGTATCGTCCTCTAGTGCAATCAAAAGGAACCTTATACCCGTCACACCACTTAACAAGGGCCCTAGGACTAAACAATCTCAAACTTTGGTCACTAAAGATAAGGCGGAATCAAAACCAGCTTCTAATATTCCCGTGTTGCCTTCTACAGGAGTAAGCACCACTACTAAGGCTCAAAGATCTAAGCTTAAGAGAAGCAAGAAGAATGATAGGATCTTGCCCCCATCTAGTAGTCAAGTGAAGAAGAAAGTAGAAGCCCATCCAAGGAATGTAATTTCTGTTTTGAATAAAAAGAATCATGTAGCTAAACCTAAAGGCTCTGCGGTTGTGCAGCGTTCTAAGCCTACTGTGAATTCTAATTTGAAATGTTGGAATTGCAATGAATGTATGTTTTCTAGTAGTCATGATTCTTGCCTTATTGACCATGTGAATGAGATGTATGCCCGGAAAAATGGATTAGAATGGAAACCGACTGGGAAAGTGTTAACTCAAGTTGGTTGGATGTGGCGCCCCACTGGTAGAACTTTCACTATAGTAGGAAATACGTGCCCTTTGACTAGGATCACTCCCACTAAAGCGAAGAAAGCGTGCCCTTTAACTAGGAGTACCAAGGCTACCAAAACACAAGCGTGTCCTTTAACTAGGAACACCAACACTACTGTAGGAACAAAGTGCCCTTTAAATAGGTCTACTCCCACTGTAGTGTCCGCTAATACTCCAAAACCTCAGCAAATTGGAACAGTAAAACCTGTAAATGCTAAAACTCACATTAGAAAATGCAGGAAATCTAAGGATAACAAAAATGTTAGCAATTCTGATAATAACATATCTGTATCTGCTAACACTCCGGAACCAATAGTTTCCAATGCATTGTCTACTGTTGTGATTGAAAACAGGTGGTCCAAATTGTTCTCTGGTATTTGGACTCTGGTTGCTCCAAGCATATGACCGGAGATCGCTCTCAGCTCAGAAATTTCGTCAGCAAGTTTCTTGGTACGGTTAGATTTGGAAATGATCATATTGCAAAGATAATGGGTTATGGTGAATATCATATTGGGAATGTTATCATTTCAAGAGTTTATTATGTGGAAGGTCTCGGTCACAACTTATTTTCTGTGGGACAATTTTGTGATGCAAACCTAGAAGTTGCTTTTCGAGAGCATACCTGCTTCATTCGTAATTTGGAAGGGGTTGATTTATTGAAAGGTACTCGAGGGAATAATTTGTATACTTTGTCTCTACAAGACATGATGGCCGCTTCTCCCGTATGTCTTCTCTCCAAAGCATCGAAGACTAAGTCATGGTTATGGCATCGACGGTTATCTCATCTTAACTTTGACGCTATCAATCACTTGGCGAAAAACGAACTTGTTCGTGGTCTTCCTAAACTATCATTTCATAAGGACCATTTGTGTTCCGCATGTACAATGGGGAAAAGCACTAAGAAATGTTACAAACCCAAGACGGAAGACACCAACCAAGAGAAACTTTATCTGTTGCATATGGATCTTTGTGGGCCAATGCGTGTTGAAAGTCTTAGTGGCAAAAAGTACATCCTCGTCATTGTCGATGATTACTCTCGGTTTACATGGGTGAAATTTCTTAAAGCAAAAAATGAGGCACCTAAATTCATCATCGGATTTCTCAAGATGATCCAAGTGCGTCTCAACACTACTGTCCGACGCATTCGTACAGATAATGGAACCGAATTTGTGAATCAAATCTTGCGTGATTATTATGAAGAAGTTGGCATCTCTCATGAAACATCCGTTGCACGCACTCCACAACAAAATGGTGTCGTTGAAAGGCGAAATCGCACACTTATGGAAGCTGCTCGAACGATGTTAATTTACGCAAAGGCTCCATTGTTTTTATGGGCAGAAGCAGTATCTACAGCAGTGTACACCCAAAACCGGTCACTAATTCGTAAACGGCATGGTAAAACACCTTATGAGCTTCTCCATGGAAGAGTACCAGATTTATCATATCTTCATGTATTTGGTTCTCTTTGCTATCCAAATAATGATGGTGAAAATTTGGGAAAACTTCAACCAAAGGCTGATATTGGTATCTTCATTGGTTATGCACCCGCAAAGAAGGCATACCGAATCTACAACCGTAACTCTCACAAAATCCTTGAAACTATGAATGTTGATTTTGATGAGCTGACAGCAATGGCTTCTGAGCAAAGCAGCTCTGAACCCGCACTTCATGAAATGGGACCCAGTAACATTAGTTCTGGTCTTGTCCCAAACAACCCTACTTCATCATCATTTACACCACCTACTAGGAATGAATGGGATACGTTGTTTCAACCGTTCTTTGATGAATTCTTTACTCCTCCAACTATTGTTGCTCCAGAACCTGAGGTAATAGCTCCGGTAACCGAAGTTGTCGCTCCAGCAACCGTTGCACAATCAGACACATCTGCACCTACAATTGGTCAAGATATACCTTCAACGAGTAATTCTCAACCAACACATGTAACAACTACCCACGTCATGCCTATTGATGATGAAGAGGATGATGATGATCACGATTTGGAATTCGCTCAAATGCGTGAACTTCCATTCTTTGGTGTACCTATTCCCGACTCTAATCAAGCCGGGTCGTCCACCTCAGAAGAAGCTCCTAGTACGGTTTACTCCAATCCACGGATTCGTGAACATGACAGCAAGTGGACAAAGGATCATCCTATAGATTCTATTATTGGTAACCCTAATCGTCCGGTATCCACACGAAGTCAGTTACAAGAAAGTGCATTGTTTTGTCACTTTGATGCCTTTCTCACTGAAGTTGAACCTAAGACATGGCAACAAGATTTTACTCAATCATGTTGGATAGAAGCTATGCAAGAAGAACTTAACGAATTCATACGTCTTGATGTTTGGGAACTTGTCCCATGCCCGGATCAAGTGCAGTTACTCACTTTGAAATGGGTTTACAAGGTGAAACTCGATGAGTTAGGCGGAATATTAAAGAACAAAGCTCGACTAGTAGCTCGTAGATACAAGCAATTATTGGGCATCGACTTTATGGAATCCTTTGCACCTGTTGCCCGTTTGGAAGCTATTAGACTATTCCTCGCTTATGCAGCCCATATGAATATGATTGTCTATCAGATGGATGTGAAGACGGCATTTCTTAATGGTGAACTCAAGGAAGAGGTCTATGTTCAACAACCGGATGGTTTTGTGAATCCTAATTATCCTAATCATGTGTACAAGCTTAAGAAGGCTCTCTATGGGTTGAAGCAAGCTCCTCGCGCATGGTACGATCTATTGTCACAATTCCTCATTTCACAAGGCTTCGCAAAAGGCAAGGTGGATCCTACGCTGTTCATTCAGAAACGAGGTAAAGACATGATTATGGTACAAATATATGTTGATGATATTATATTTGTAGCCTCGACCCAAACCTTATCGGATGAGTTTGGGACACTCATGTCTTCCAAGTTTAAGATGTCAATGATGGGCAAGGTATCATTCTTCTTAGGTCTTCAGATATCTCAGAGTCCCAGAGGCATCTTTATCAATCAATCCAATTATGCCCTTGAATCGCTTAAGAAGTATAAGATGGAATCTTGCGACCCCGTGGATACTCCAATGGTGGAACGAACTAAGCTTGATGCAGATCCACATGGAGTTGCCGTTGATCCGACACTTTATCGTGGAATGATCGGTACTCTTCTGTATATCACAGCCAGTCGACCTGATCTTCAGTTTGCTATATGTATGTGTGCCAGGTATCAAACTAGGCCTACTTAGTTACACTTAGCTACTGTTAAAAGGATCTTTCGATATCTTAAAGGAACCATTAATCGGGGACTTTGGTATTCGAAGGACTCTTCTATTGCACTAATGGCATATGCAGATGCGGATCACGCGGGTTGTCAAGATACAAGGCGTAGCACGAGTGGAACTTTGCAACTACTAGGAGATCGACTAATCAGTTGGGCATCGAAAAGGCAGAAAAGCGCTGCAATTTCTAGTACGGAAGCAGAATACATAGCTATGTCCGGTTGCTGTGCTCAAATTCTTTGGATGAGATCGCAATTAACCGACTATGGTCTAGGTTTCAACAAAATTCCGATGTACTGTGACAACAAGAGTGCAATTGCCTTATGCTGCAACAATGTTCAATTCTCCCGGTCGAAGCATATTGACATTCGCTACCATTTCATCAAGGAGCAAGTGGAAAATGGAGTAATCGAGCTTTACTTTGTCCGATCTTAGTATCAATTGGCGGATATTTTCACGAAGGCTTTAGATCGCGCTCGAATTGAATTTTTGGCCGACAAGCTAGGAATGAGAACTTTCTCGCCTGAGACTCTCAAGGAACTAGCAGATGAAGCGAAAGAATAGTGGTGGTAAAACTATTCTCCGTATCCTTGGTGATCATTTGTATATATTGTTTATATTTTTATCCACAAAAGCAAAATACAAAAATATAAAACCATATAAAAACCATAAAAATTGAAAAATCTAGAAAAATCCAAAAATATTTTTTACTTTATTTTTCAAAGGCATGTCTTTTGGTACGATAATATTTACGACCTTAGAAATGTTGATTAATATTGACACGGCGCCATAAATAGAGTTCGTACAAAAGTTGTAAATATTTCATAAAACATGCCTAAATGGCTTGTAGTTATTTCTGACTGCAACCCGGTTTTCACATTAAAGTCAGGTATTTCTTATGAAAGCTTTGGCTAACAACGGGAATTAATTTTCTCGGGCAAGGTTTACTTTAAAACCTTGTAAGGGATCAAGTTTACTTTATAACTTGGTCTAACACAAATCTATGTACGCCTCAGTGCATTTATTTGTTAAAACAAGAGAAGTCTTGTTTTTATGAAGCTATCATCTCTACAACCATAGCAATCTACAATTGGTATCTACATACTCGACGATGCGACTACTCAACCGACGACTACAGCTCTTTCAATAGAACACGGGTCAACAATTGAGGGGGAGCAATTGTCAAGCTTTCCGAATCTTTGATGCCAAACGTGCCTAGTTCACAAGTTGGTGTCAAGACAACAATACCAATCGTACATGTGGTGTCAAGAGATGACTTCAGACGTGACGAGGCGACCAAGACATGCTGCCAAGAACCATTTGATCTTATCATATGATGTTCTCATCAATCAGGTCCAACCTTGTCAATTCTTTTTAATATGGTGAATATGTGATCATGTTACAAATCGGTATCATATCTCATACATTTGATATCATGAAGATAAAATGGACTTGCATTTTTCTTCCCAAAACCTTTGTTAAAACTTCATTAAATCAATTGATATTAAAAACATCGATTGGGTTAATATTTTTAATATGGGGGAGAAAATGTGATTTAATATGGGATATTATCACAAATGGTTTGACTTAACGTGATGGCTCATCCCGACATGTGCGAAATGTTTTCGAATATCGTGGCATATGTTAAGGGGGAGCAAAACGGATTTGCATATCAAAATGGATTTTCATGGTGACATATACTTACCCGAAACCCATTTATTTCACGACGATGAAGATTGTGGTGACATAAGGATGGTAGGATAGGTTAAGTCCTATGATTCTTCCACAACCGGAGGAATCTTCCCAAGGACATTCCATAGCTAGAAATAGTAGTCCTTAGGAAAGTTGGAGAAAGATTGTGAACGTAGCTGAATGCCGACCAAGTACTTAAGTTAGCACTGGAACAATCACAACAAGGTGCTAGTTATGACGTATTGGTAAGCATTGAAGGGGTTGAAGAATGAAAAAGAATTGTAAAGATAAAGGGTGTAAAGAAAGAAGCCCTCCTTACAACTCTAGGCAGAAACCGGGTCAACACATATGCTATTGAGATCATTTTAATGATTCTCGATATTGAAGACAGACATCATGGACCCAGTGATGCAATGCACAACCCATCCCAGCTAACTCAGATATCTCTCAAAAGATATTTGTTTTAATCACACGGAGACAACACATTATCTATTGATTTATTCACTCCGAATAAACTGGTATTGAAAAGGTGGCACTCCTCTCCAGCCTCCGATCACTAAAATCCAAAATGCACGATCGAGTCTAGAGCCATTTGAGATCATCAAATATCTCATTAGGACACACTTTCATATTTCCTTGCTTCTTCACACACTGTGAAAAGTAAGAAAGATTTTAAGAGTCCTACGTAAAATCTTCATGATCTTGCCTGAACATCCGAGTAATACGAAAGTATTTACAATGAAGATGGAAATCCTTCTTGAGCGAATATCAAAAAGCTCATGGTAGGTGACTTGTGCGATTCTTTATGAATCAAACTTGTGATAACTGGAAAGCAACAGCTGTTTAATTCTTAACTGAATTTAAACACGTTCCAGGCCTCTATGCAATATCTTAGTGATCTTGCCAGAACACTCAGAGTGATACCTTAGTGTTCACAGTGATGAGTGGAAATCCTTCTAGTGTTAACCTCAAACAGCACTTGGTAGGTAACTTGCAAGATTCTATACGAATCAAGCTCGTGACAACTGGAAAGCAACGATGGTGCGGTTCTTAATTGAATTTCACTTGTTCCAGGAACATGAATTGACGACTTCAAATCATGCGGATATTATTATCCAAATGATTCACTCTTTACATTCGCAGTCAGCTTTGGACGGTCGAGTAAAGAGAACGGGTTTACCCGCGAAATCCTGTCAGGAAGTTACTTAATTGAAACTATCCGTCACGGGTACGATATCGAATATCGTCCAACGGTCTTCACCGACCGGAGGTAAAATGCTACCGAATTAGAATGAAATGTTCAAAGCCATTTCGTTCGTGTCTACTTATGTTGCGGCATTTGAAGACGGTGGCGTTGCGGGATCCAAATAGAAGTCGTCCCCGCATGCTTATACTTTATGCACTTAATACCTCATCTAATTCAAGAAAGCCTAAAAGTTAAGTCTTCCGCTGTATCGAACTCTGAAGCTTTCAAGAATTACTAAGGCATAAGTATGTGGGACGTGAGGTCACGAAGAGGCGAAGATTACAAGTGAAGGATGCACGAGATCAAGGCAAGAGATTAATGCTCAAGACTGATATCAAAGATCATATCAGCATGTTCACCAGAAAAGAAAAAGAAAAAGAAAGACGAAGACTACGAGCTCAAGACAAGCATAGTATGCTAGGTTTATTTTATTATTGTAACTTGGGTAACGCCCTTGTTTGGAGTGACCTCCCTTAGGGGGAGATTGTTGGAAATACGTTTTACGTATTAAGAAGGATCGGTCACTCCAACAATAGTATATGTAATAGCTCGTAGTTTAGTTAACTTAATATTAAACAAACAAGGCCAAGCCAAGCCTACAACATGTGTAGGCTGGCGGCCCAATGCAAGCCCAAGCCCATCATATGGGCTTGGTATATAAACCCTCTCCTTTGATGGAGAGGGTGGTGTGTGGTTTCATTATTTTTCACATAGTAAACATTACTTTCTCTCTCTAGCTTTGTGTGAAATCCACCATCTCTCTATCTCTTTCTCTCTCTAACACATAAGCAAGATTTACAATCCTACATGTTATTTTCTCTGCTTGAGGGACCATTTCAAAAGCTTTGACCTTTTCTTTATGCAACGCAAGCTCAGCAGTTAGGGTGGAATTGGTATCTACGGATTGTCTGAGGGCCATATGCATTTGATCAATAATATGTTTAGGCACCATTACCAAATCATGTTGAGCATAAGATTCCATACCCGTCGTAGCATTTGGTTGAGGTTCACTCAAATGTGTAGAGTTGGATACCACATCATTTGAGTTACTAGTTCCTGAATGCTGTTCGAGGTTGTCATTTTCATGCCCAACTTGATGTTGGTTATCATCAATATTATTAGATGTGGTTGGTACCTCACTAATGACATCAGAACCTTAGTGAGAGAGATTAGCAACGAGAGCAGCTTGGGCAGAGTGAATGTCATCACAATCCGAATCGTATGCATCAAGATCATCCGCTTGATAAGCTGCATTAGAAGTGGAAACAACTGCAATGCCGTCAGTATCTGCTGCCCCTGGGTCTGCAAGAAATGCTAACTCCTCTGAATCCAAAATCTTCCCCTTAGACTGAGCATCAACCAAATACATCTTCTCACGAAACCATGCATCATCCCTTCTCCTTTTCGGCTGAGTGCATTCCCTAGCCATATGACCTTGTCCTCGGCAATTGTAGCAAGTCACAATAGGACTCCCATTTCCACTAGCTTGATTGTTCCCAGTCCTTGTAGGAGGTCCATATGAATTTTGCCTTCCCTGAATAGGTTGCACCGTCACTTGACCATCTTGAACAGTGGCTTGTTGTCGAGGATTTGATGAGGTGCGGAGCTGATTGTTTGTTGGTGGAAATCCTCTAGTTGCAACAAGTTTTGACAAGTAGGCTGTGAGATGGTTTAGAACATCAGCTGGCGTATCATTTGGAGTAAAGACCGGTGCTTGGATTGGTGGAAGTTCATTAGAGTAGAAAGCTTGTGCTGGTTGTGCTTCTATTGGAAAATATCCTTGCTGAGGAGTATAACCCAATGGAGAAGTGTTGGCTTGTGATGGTGATGTCTGATATTGTGGTTGCTGTGGAAAAGATTGTTGATGAACACTTTGTTGATATTCTTGCTGTGGCATCATTGGTGGTTGATAAGATGGTTGCTGATAGATGTGTGGTGGTGGCTGCTGCAAGTATGATGGTTGTTGATATGTATAAGCCATGTTTTGTTGAGAAGCATACATTGCAAGTGGATCATGAACTTGAGGTGTAGATAACCGAGCCTCGATCACATGGCATTCGTGTTGTTGAAGAAAAGCTTGAAGTTGATCCACATTGGTGTTATGCAAGTCCTTAGCCAATTTAACATCCGTCACGTATTTTTTCCATTCTGGAGGAAGAGTGTTCAAATACTTGGTGTTCAATTGAAAGGTAGGAATTGCCATGCCGTAGATATTAAGCTCATTCAACAATAGGGTAAATCTCAGATAGTAATCATTGAGAGTCTCCCCTGGCACATAGGCAAACTTATCAAAAGTATCATAAAGCTTACACTCTCGTTCTTGTTTAGTTAACGAGGTGCCTTGCATTAGAACCCGAATTCTATCCCATAACTCTTTGGCAACTTTATGTTTGCTGACGAGTTTGTAGACATCTGGAGGAAGGGCTTGGAGAATGATGTTTGTAGCATACTTATCACATTTATCTTGAATCTTCATATCTCCAGTCAACTCACCCGTTGTGCGAGGACGAGTAGTCGTACCTTCCGTCACTGTACCATAATCTAATGGTCCATTGAGCACCGATGCCCAAATTAGATGTCCATTCTCCTTGTTCAACATATAAAGTTCCATTCGGGAAGCCCATTCCTCATACATAGTCTTCACCAACATTGGTGGACGATTATCCGTACCCGAGAGGATGGACTTATCCGTAAGAGATGTGTACTCCATTTCAATAAGTTAAGATTTACAAAGTTGATCGAACAATGAAATAAGGTTAAGTGTTTTTGTGTTGAAGTCGAGAAACAATGTTAAAATCCCTTAAAATACTTTCTCGATAAACCAAAAATTCCAAGACAAAATTACACACGTTCGAAATTTTTTATGGAATAATTTTTGGATTGTCGGAATGTCTAGATCGGAATGCCAGATCGGAATGTCAGATCGGAATGTCCAGATCGCAAAGCAAGGCTGTCGAAATGTTTAGATCGCAAAGACCAGATCGTAATGTAACTTGGTCGGAATGATGGTGGTATCGGAATGCCTAGATCGAAATGCAATGCTGTCGAAATGTTCAGATCGCAAAGCCTGTCGGAATACTCAGATCGCAAAATCTATCGGAATACTCAGATCGCAATGCCTCAAAGTAGCTGACAAAATTCAAGCAGAGTAACGACTTAAAATACTTCCTTATACCCGTCGGAATCCCAGATCGCAAAGTACGATCGGAATGTCCAGATCGGAATAAGTAATAAAACCCACGTATCGTAATGTAGAACCAAAACCCTTTCCGATGGTGATGGTTATTGCGATGGAAGCCCACGTTTCGCTTGTACTTTCCGATGGAGATTCTGCTTAAATTTCGGAATGAAGAACACACGACTTTTTTGCACTTTTGATCCAAGAAAGATGATGTTTTAACGAAAACCAAGATACCAAGAACAGTTTAACACGAATCCCTATGTTACACTACTTTAAACTTCGATCAAAAACCAAAAAAAATTTGAAGATTCGGCTAAAAACAACCCAACACTCTACGAAATGTTTAGAAAACAAAAAGCAACACAAAAACGAACCTATATTTCATCCCAAGCTCTGATACCATTTGTAGGATTGTAAATCTATGCTTATGTTTTTAGAGAGAGAAAGAGATAGAAAGATGGTGGATTTCACACTTCTAGAGAGAGAAAGTTAAGATGAACTATGTGTAAATTATGAAACCACACCCTCTCCATCAAAGGAGAGGGTTTATATACCCAAGCATTGTAATGGGCTTGGGTTTACACGTTTGGGCCGGCCTACACAAGTTGTAGGCTAGGCTTGGACTTGTTTGTTAATTAAAGAAAGTTAACTAAACTACGAGCTATTACATGGACTATCGTTGGAGTAACCGATCCTTCTTAATACGTAAAACGTATTTCCAACAGGCTTGGATGATTTTTATATGCAAATTAGAACTAATATCATCTATAGAGATCAATTACACGATGTTAGAAATGTTTATGTTATCATATCCATCGAGGAATCTCACAAGGTTGTGTCCAGTAATGGTCCCGGTACCTCCTAAAGGTATGACTCTCTAGTCTTTAATTCTAGTGTGAATAAACGCAATGTCCAGAGGTGTCAAGCCTTTGGTAAATTCGCTAGACCTTCTAATGTGACTAGACCTAATAATACTAGAAATAGAAGACCCAATGTGGGTTTAATTTGAGTTGTGAAAATTGTAGATTTAATGGGCATACCGTTGATAGATGTTTCAAACTAGTTGGTTATTCTTCTGATAATAATAATGGCACTGATAATCAGGGTGTTCAAATTTTTAACAAGAGTTTTATAAATAACAACAACTCTAGTAATTCGAGCTCTACTTCAACTTTTTCTAATGATCAAAATTTTAAACTCATAACATTACTTAAAGCAAAAACTGTTGTTCAAATGGAAAACTTGTGAAAAGCAATATGACATGTATAATTTTGAATAAAGGCAATGCTTTTACTAAGAATTTTCATATATTTTTTTGCCCAAACAATCAATTACATTATGCACGTGTTGCAACTGGATTGAATGGTGATTCACGAGCAAATCAACATTTAACATATACTGATACGGACTCGATCAACGTCATTGACATCTCCAAACTTGTTTTTAAAGTCTCACATTCCAATGTGACTGAAGCTTTTATTACCAGGGTTGAAACATGATATTAGACAACGACCAAACACTATATGATATATTGGCTATGCGTGAATATTATGTGAGCTTAATGTATGTTCACAAAGTAGCTAGAGGCAGAAAATTAATTGTTTCTTTTGATGATTATATATGTTACGTTTCACCTTAGATTTGAGGGAAATGAGAGTTTCGAGGATTGGTAATCAGATTGATGGTTTATACTATTTTAATAAAAACACGGTATAAAATTAGAATTCCAAAATTCTACTTGTAATTTGTCTATACAGGTTCGGATTACAGACTTCGTCATCCCTCATATCAAGTATTAAAAGTTACAAAAATGATTTGTCTTTTCATAATAGTAATTTAGATCATGATGAGATTTATCAGAAGGAAAAGCAGACAATAAAACCATTTCCTCTTAGTGAGCACAAGTCTTTTATGCTTACTAAACTGATTTATCTTGAACTTTGAAAGGCCTTACAAGTTTTCAAGTAAGGAAGGGTTTAAGTATTTTTCTTACTATGTGGATGACTATACTAGATCTGTTTAGGTGTATCTGCTAAAAGGAAAATATGAGGTTAGAAGTAATATTACTTAATTTTTTAATAAAAATTAAAGATGTTTAGAAGTGATATTTGTACTGAATTTGTTAGTAACATGTTTAACAAGTTTTGTGTGAATAATGGTATTATTCACAAGACTTCTTGTGAATATATACCACAACAGAATGGTATAGTTGAGAGAAAACATAGACATATGCTTAATGTTGGGTAAGCATTTACTGACCCTGAAACATATCTAAGATTTGAACATATACTCTCCTAAGTATAAAATGTTCAGCAGAAGATTGTTTATGTTGAATCATGTTTGGTGGAAATTATGTTTCGACTGAAGAAATTATAGCTGAATACACCGTTCAGCAATTATTCTTCCAATGACTCTTTGAAGATAACAAGTCTTCACTTCAGCAGATGTGGGAGTTCACAACTGAAGACAAGTCCCGAAGAAAGAGTTCTTGTTGAGTATGGCTTGACAATACCATACTGAATGATGTCAATCTACTCTTATATGCTGAAGATACTTCATTCATCTAGAAGGTTTACAAGACTGGAAAAATATCTACCTTAAGTCATAGTATAAAGCATAGCTCATTAGGGAAACGTCGCTTGTAAAGTCAGATATAAGTATAATATTTTTTTCCTTTTAGTACACATTATATACATTCTAGAAACAGTTCATCCAAAGGAATTTCAACCACACGTTGGATGAACAACAGGTGTCAAATTGTTCCCATTGTAAACCCTAATTGCTCCCTATAAAGAGAGCATGCTTGGGAAGTGAAAACACACGTCTTGTACCGAAAGTTATTGAACACTTTCAAGAACGTCTTCACTCCCAACATCAAACTAAAAGTAGCACTCACTGTTGATCATCGGTTTGGGACTTAAACTCATAACCTTGGTTTGTAGTTTAAATAAGAGGAGATCACCAGCATCTTCATTCAACCACTTTGTTATTCCGCAAGCAAAGTATGTTATAGATTCTTTAATTAAGTTTTAATAAATCTATACATTGAAAAGTTATTATGGTGTCGTTGTTTTTACCTACGATTATCTAATATATATATATATATATATATATATATATATATATATATATATATATATATATATATATATATATATATATATATATATATATATATATATATATATATATATATATATATATATATATATATATATATATATATATATATATATATATATATATATATATATATATATATATATATATATATATATATATATATATATATATATATATATATATATATATATATATATATATATATATATATATATATATATATATATATATATATATATATATATATATATATATATATATATATATATATATATATATATATATATATATATATATATATATATATATATATATATATATATATATATATATATATATATATATATATATATATATATATATATATATATATATATATATATATATATATATATATATATATATATATATATATATATATATATATATATATATATATATATATATATATATATATATATATATATATATATATATATATATATATATATATATATATATATATATATATATATATATATTGGGTAAAAAACTCACTTATTACCATGACGCTTGATTTAACTTATGTTGATAAGTTATATCGGGTTAAAAGGGACCAACAAGTGGTATCAGAGCATCTTGATTTATAAAACCTTACTTGTATATTTTTATAGAAATTGCTCATAAAGATTATTAAAATCAAAATCATTTTTTTATAAAACCTGGTAGTTTGATTTAAAATCAAGATTTTATTAAGGAAGGTTTGTTCGTTCCCATGGTAGGGGACAACATCCAACCTAGAGACTGCTGATGAGAGAAAGGTTGCTAATCTTAATCAGCTACTCAAAAGCCTCATCATGTTTGTGCTTCTTGATGACCAAATGAATTCTATATTGAACTGTTGAGAGCCAAATCTAACTGGGAAGACCTAATACTATATCATGAAGGGCCATCTGATGTAAAAGAAACAAGAATAATGCATTTAAATCTAACTTATAATACCTTTAAACACAAAGAAGGTGAACAGGCACTCAAACTTTCACAAGATATAAGGCTCTGATGAATGAACAAGTAAATGAGGGTGTGAAACTTTATAATCTAGAAATCAATACGATGTTTGTTAATAGCTTGCCTAAGAAATGGCTTAGCTTTTACCAAAGTTTAAGAAATGCCAATCATATTAAATATTGTGAGCTCGCTTCTTTATTTGGTTAATTGAAATATGAAGAAAATATTGTTGATGGGATTTATGAAGGTAGCAAGCGTAAAGCATTAACCATTGTTACACCCTTGTCCACTAATTTATTCTCTAAATCTGTCATTTAGGACTTTCAAGATTGTCTTGATGATGAAGAGGATACAAGAAGCAGCGAAGAATATTTGAAAGACCTCGAAGAGGAATTTTATGAAAAATCTCTTCTAGCAAAGACCAAAAGGTTCTTTAAGAAAGGAGCAAAGTTCTCCAGAAACTCAAAAGCCACAACTAAAACTGTGTGCTTTAAATGCAATAAGTATGGACACTTTTTTAACGATTAAATATCAATCCCTTCATATTCTTCACCTTTCCAAATCAGGCAACTTACCCATCACCTTTCTAGAACAGGTAACTAGCCATTATCCTTTTAATAGAACAAGACTAAACTAAGTCCTTCTAAGGACTTTTAAGCTAAATATAGGGAGATTAAATCCATGCTTGCTCTTTTGAGTAATGAAAGCACTTCCTCTAAGGCTTCCAAGAATAGTAAAAACAATTCTTTAGTTACCGAAGTTTATGAATAGGATGGAGAGTAAGTGTCATATGGTAATGATATGGTGAATTGAAGGTTCTTATGGCTCTTTCTAATGATGAAGATGCCATAAAATCCAATGTGATGGCCAAGGAAAGTGCTCGTAATGGTGAATGGGCCAATATCACAATAACAAAGGTACAAACTCTTCTTTAATTAGAAGAAAAATATGATATTAAATTTTCTTTGGTTACCTTTGTATTGATCTTAACTATGTTGAAGAGCAACAAAATAATCTTCTTGACAAATATAGGAATGTTGTTTTAGATCTAAATGATTGTATAGATAAGTTGATAGAGTTAAAACAAACTAAACTAGATCTACTTACTTTTCATTAATTAAACGCAAAGATTATCAATGAAAATAAAACATATGAGAGTTGAGCTAAAAGAAGCCATTGATATTGCTAACTCATGGCTAAAAAACTCTGATAAAATCAACCAGTGTATAATTGAACACATGCATGCTCAGAAAAGAAAAATACTTGGAGCTGAAGGATCCTCCAGCTCCAAGGTTCATGACTTAGTCTTTATTAGATCCTCAATTTAGAAAGGTAGTAAAATTCCAAATACTAAAAGACCCGTTGACCAAAATCTACCTAATCATAACACAAGCAACATCCTTCTTCCTGAGTTTTAAGCAAATGTTGTTTCTTAAACACTTGTTGAGTCTTTAGTCACTGAAGAGACTCAGGTGAAAATGACGAAGGTTCGACTAAAAGTAGCACACTTCCTCCACTAGAGAAACTTGTTGGAGCCAAACCAACTACTAGACCTAAAACTATAAAGTCTATCACCAATGTAGGGATTTAACCCTTAAACCTAGTTATTAGATACAGAATATCAACAATAGTGAAGCACCATCAATCGACAGAGAATAAACCACACAAGGTAATTATCCCTAACCAATTATCGATTAGTTTATTGAAAGAATGACGTGAATAATCCCTTCCCCCTCACCTCCTTTTATACAAATGAGGGAAAGAACAAGTCAACCCTCACAAGGAATTGGAAGTCGGTTTGTGAAAACATACGGGTTGGGCTTGGACACAAGAAACTCCAACCGACCCATACTTATTTAGCTAATACATAAACTTAAGATCGAGACCCTAGACATATCTGTAAGCTAATATGTAGACTAAACATAACACCTTACACCTTAGGCTTCATATTAGCCTACACCAACACTCAACAACTCCAAGCAGTGTTGTAACTTGAGTCTATGTACCACCTTTGTCAAGGCATCCACAACATTGTGTTTAGTACCAACCTTCAGAACTTCAACCGTCTTTGCTTCTAAGACCACTCTGATAAAGTGATATTGCACATTGATGTGCTTAGTCCTTTCATGAAAAACATGATTTCACGATAAGTGAATCGCGTCCTAATTGTCACAATTAACTGTCGTAGTGTTAGGCTTTATGACCAACTCTTCCAAGAGTCCCCTTAGCCAAATAGCTTCCTTCACAGCCTCCGTTAGGGCCATATAATCCGCCTCTGTAGTTAAAAGAGCCACCACGTATTATAGCGTTGCTTTCCAGCTTACAACACATCCTTGTAATAAAAAGGTGTAACTAGTGAGAGACCTACCTTTATCCAGATCTTTAGCGTATTTTGAATCAACGATACCTGTTGTTGATCCCTTTGATTGGATCTATATTCTGTTAAGAAATAGTATAGTAGTTTGTAATCAAACAAAAACACTTTGAGAACTCTTACTCAAGCTAAATAAGTTATGCGGAATCTAACTTATAAAGCACAGAAGAACAGAATTACGTTTAACTATTCGATTCTCTTATTAATCGACTTGAATGAGGTACATAAATGACATTGTACCTATGTTCATTTTATAGAGTAAAGAACCCTAGAAACCTTAGAATATTCTATAAAGATAACTATATCATAGACGATATATTATCAATATTCTAACTATTTAAGTATATCACATAAGATATACTCTAACTATAACTATGACATATCTTATACAAAGATATATTCGTCCTAATCAATATAACAGTACTTACTTTATAAGTAGCAGCACTTACTATGTATCGCGTTAACACTAACGGTACTTGAAAGATACTAACAGTACTTCAATAACACTAACGGTACTTGACACTTAACAAATAATTCCCAACAATCCTCCCCTAAACAAGAATGATAACTTGTTGTCTTCTTGTTTCTCTTTGTACTAGATGTATTTAGAATGCATGTCTTCAGTCTTTTCTTCATCCTTGGATTGATTTTATGGTAATTTGTATTTGTATCCAACTGAATGTAGCCAAACACTTCAATGTAGATCTTCTTCTGATAAGATAATCTTCAAGCATCATGTACATCATCTTTGTCTTCAACTTATGATCTTCTTGTGTCTTGTAAACATTCAATTTTCTTTGCAACAACAGTCATTGTCTTCTTGAGTGAAATCTATGAACTCTGAATCATGAACTTCAGTCTTGATTTGATAAGACAAAACTTTCTAAGTATCTTTTCTTGAATACTTCTTTGCTTGCAATCTTCATACCTGAAATAAAACCGTTAACAACAAAAACCAATCTGTATTGGCTTCATGATTTTTAGCAAATCACTAGCTATCAACGAATTTGATATATTCTTTACCGGTTAGTCGTACACTCTGGAATAGCCAATAATTTATTCATAAAGAATAAGGTGTACTGATAACCCTACAATTTTTGGTAAATTGTCAACCATCAACGGATTTGATTAAGTATTTACCTAGTACCATTTGTCTAGGACTAGCCAACTATTTGTCTCGAAACAAGGTGAGTCAGAAGCATATAGTTTTTAGCAAACTACCAGGTTTCAACGGATTTGAGAAGTCTTTACCACAAACCGTTTGCTTATGGACTTGCCAGTTCTTATGTGTGTTAGACATGGTGAACTGATGTTAGCCTATGTAGATGATTTGTCTACTCACAAACACCATGAAAACCACAAAAATTTTGAGGATTCGAGCAAGGAAGTGAATAAAATCACACGAACACTATGGAAAAATCAAAACCAATCACGTATCTACCCCATGGCGATTGATACCAATTGTTGTCCCATATATTTAGATGATTAGAGATAGAAAATAGATGAAAAGAGATGGATTCCTAGAGAGAGAAAGTAGTGAGAGAAAGTAGGAGGATTAACTTGTAGAATATTAGATTAAGAGAAAAAAATGAATCACCAACCCTCCTAACATGCTAGGAGGGTAGTATATATAGTCCACCCACATGCGGGCTTCTTTATGGACTATATGGTTTGGGCCGTGCTTTCCTTTTGGGCTTTAGTTACTTATTAATGAACCTTAGCCTAAAGTTAAGCCCGTATAACACGACTAATATACTACCTATTAAAGCGTTCTAAAATACGATACATAATAAACATATGACCGAGCATTCTTGTTTGGAAGGGACCAATCGTGTAAGTACTAATAGTTGCAGGCGCCCGCAATTCACTAACATCCGCATATTGGAGATCTACTAAAAATGTGCCAGACCTGAAGAAAGTGAGAGCTTTCACACTGGGAATCGGATTTCCCTTCGGGAAGACAATACTATGTTGATTCTCCACAGTCCCGTTTTGTGAATCTTGGGCCATACCCTTCCATATCAAGGCGATTGAGAAAGGAAAGCTCTCTTGGACCTGAAATTCTCTAACTTTAAATGTAGGACTAAGAATAAAACGTCTATAATCGCGTGTAATGACGATTTGAATGATTCGACTTTGAATGCTATGAAAGTTAAGTTTGTTTGTGTGAAATGTGGAAAGTGTGCTAATGCTAATCATGCTATGTGTGTTTCGAATAATGCCAAAGGCGTAGAAACTAGAACTAAGAAGCAAACTGTGATGCCTATTAGTGCTAGAAAACCCAAACGCAAAGTGAACCATTCTGGTGTAACCCCCCCCCCCCTACGAAAAGTATTGCATCAGACTCCACCACTAAGAACCCTAGAAGCAGAATTAGGGAATTATATGAATCTGCTAGCAAGTCTTGGAAATGGTGGTTCGCTAATCAATGTCCTCCAGGATATAAATGGATGCCTAAGGTTAGGACATAAAATGTGACACGAGCGTTAGTGTGCCTCTAAGTGATGAAACTAGGGAAACTAATGAATCGGAAATCATAACTAACATGGAATCCAGTTTAGCAAATGCTCCATCGTGTTCTAATTCTTCTGCAGGTGATCGAAATAATTCTCTTCATACTGGACTCCGGATGCACGAAGCACATGACGGGGAATCTCAAGCTTCTAATTAACTTCGTGGAGAAGTTCTTGGGTACGGTCCGATTCGGAAATGATCAATTTGCACCGATCCTAGGATATGGAGACTTGGTTCAGGGGAATATCACTATCAACAGGGTTTACTACGTCGAAGGGCTCAATCACAATCTTTTCTCGGTTGGTCAATTCTGTGATGCGGATTTGGAGGTTGCTTTTAGAAAGAAGACATGTTTTGTTCGTGATTATGATGGGAATAACTTACTTACCGGAACACGGGGTACTGATCTCTACACTATTTCACTACAAGACTCCACATCTTCAACTCCAATCTGTTTCATGGCTAAAGCTTCAACGACTCAAGCTTGGTTATGGCATCAACTTTTATCTCATCTTAACTTTGATACCATCAACTTGCTTTCCAAGAAAGATATTGTGCGAGGCCTTCCTAACTTGAAATTCATCAAAGATCATCTTTGTTCTTCTTGTGAGATTTGTAAAGCTAAACGAAGTAGTTTCAAGACAAAGACTACTCCAAGCTCTAAAGGACGGTAGATCTTCTTCATATAGATTTGTGTGGTCCCATGCGTGTTCAAAGTATCAATGGGAAGAAATACGTTATGGTAATTGTCGATGACTACTCAAGGTACACATGGACTCACTTCTTGAGATCCAAGGATGAAACACCCGATGTTCTCATCAGCTTCCTTAAAGTGATACAACATGGTCTTCAAGCTCAAGTTAAAGTGGTTCGTACCGACAGAGGTACAGAATTTTTGAATTCAAAACTGAGAAATTATTTTGAAGCCGAAGGAATTGAACATGAAACATATATTGCTCGAACACCCGAACAAAACGATGTTGTTGAAAGACGAAACCGTACTTTAGTTGAGGCTGCTCGAACATTATTATCCGCTTCAAAACTTCCACTATATTTTTGGGCCGAAGGCGTGTCAACCGCATGCTACACACAAAACCGCTCCTTAATTATCCCAAGACACGAAAAGACACCATATCACATAATTAATGATCGCAAACCTTCACTCAAACACCTTCATGTTTTTGGATGTACGTGTTACATTATTCGAGATGGTGAAAATCTGGACAAGATGAAAGAGAAAGGTGATGCATGCATTTTAGTGGGATATGCAACTCAGTCTAAGGGATACAGAGTATACAACAAGAGAACAAAATTGATAGTCGAGACTATTCATATCAGATTTGATGAATTACAAGAAATGGCACTTGAACAAAGTAGTTTAAGTCCCGATCCACAACGACAAACGACTTCCGTTCACAACCGCACGGAACTCGGAACTCAAGACCACAGCAATGAACCGTCAAGTTCAAAGCTGGTTCCTGAACATGTTCCTAGAGCAGATATGACAGTGGACACGACACTTGAAGAGTTGGAAATGTTATATGGACCAATGTATGATGAATATTTCACGGGGGAGAAACAAGTTGCATCGAAGTCTTCCGCTGTCACTCATGATACAAATGATGATACTGATCATCATCAACAAAAGGATACAACTTCATCTACTTCAACACGGTTTGTTGCAGATTTACCTCCTCAGAATATCACTTCAACAATCGATCCTACAACATCCACAACTACTGTCATTTCTCCAGAGAACACAAATCAAGCAGACGGTGCATTATCTGACGATGACAATTTTCACAACCCATTCGGTACTCCGGTACACGAAACTGGAGAGTCTTCTACTCGCCATGTTGATTCGTCAAATATGCATACGTTCTATCAACGACATCCTTCTACACATCATTGGACCCGAGATCATCCTTTGGTTCACGTAATTGGAAACCCTTCACAGCCTGTTCGTACAAGACGACAACTAGCAACCGATGACGATGTTTGTATGTTCGCACTCGCCGTGAGTACAGCGGAACAGAAAAACATCAAAGAAGCCATGGCTGATCATGCTTGGATTGAATCGATGACGGATGAACTTCAACAATTTGGAAGACTTAAAGTCTGGGAACTTGTTGACAGACCATATGATGTGACTCCTTTAAATCTTCGTTGGATCTGGAAAAACAAGATGGATGAAGAAAACACGATCATCAAGAACAAAGCTAGGCTAGTGGCTAAGGGGTATGGCCAGAAAGAGGGTATTGATTTCGAGTAATCATTTGCACCAGTAGCTCGAATGGAAGCGGTCAGGATTTTTCTTGCTTATGTTGCACATAAGGGATTCATTGTCTATCAAATGGACGTAAAGACGGCGTTTCTTAACGGTCCTTTGAAGGAAGAAGTCTATGTCACGCAGCCGGAAGGATACGTCAATCCTCATTATCCTGACAAGGTGTATCGTCTCCACAAGGCACTATATGGACTCAAGCAAGCTCCAAGGGCGTGGTACGACGAGCTCTCGAAATTTCTGGTATCCAAAGATTTCTCAAAAAGGTTCCATTGATCTAACTTTGTTCACTTATAAATATGGGGATGAAATTTTGCTTGTGCAAATTTATGTTGATGACATTATTTTCGGGTCTACAAACCTAAAACTTTCAAAATGGTTTGAAAAAGTAATGCACAGCAAATTTGAAATGTCAATGATGGGCGAACTAAAATTCTTTCTAGGAATTCAAGTTCACCAATCCCCAAGTGGTATCTTTATAAACCAAGCTAAGTATTGTCAAGAGATAATCAAAAAGCATGGTATGACCTCATGTGACCCCGTTGGGACACCATTATCAACCACATCCCTAGATGCTGACTTGGAGGGATTACCCATAGATCAAACGAGATATCGTTCCATGATCGGGTCCCTCATGTACTTGACAGCAAGCAGACCAGATACTCATCATGCTACATGCTATTGTGCATGATATCAAGCACGACCCACTGAAAAGCACCTCAAGGAGGTTAAACGGATCTTTCGGTACCTTAAGAATACCATTCACATGGGACTCTGGTATCCGAGGGAAACCGGTTTCTTTCTAACGGCCTATTCAGATTCTGATCATGCAGGGTGTCTTGATACACGTAAAAGTACTTCTGGTGGTGCACAATTTCTAGGACAAGATAAGCTTGTGGGATGGTCTTCCAAGAAGCAGGATTGCACATCACTTTCATCAGCCGAAGCGGAGTATGTGTCTCTATCTGCGTGTTGTGCTCAAGTTCTTTGGATGAGAACACAACTCACGGATTATGGTTTCCACTTTGATAAAGTACCTATGTACTGTGACTCTAAGTCGGCCATAGCCATCTCCTGCAATCCAGTACAGCATTCCCGCACGAAGCACATCGATGTCAGATACCACTTCATAAAGGAACAAGTTGAAAGAGGTATCGTTGAACTATACTTTGTTGGAACGGATTACCAATTAGCCGACTTGTTTACGAAAGCTCTGTCGAAAGATAGGTTTGAGTACCTCGTTAGGCAAATTGGTATGAGATGTTTGACTCCAGCAGACCTGGAGATTCTGGCAAAGGTGCCTGCTTGATTTATCTATCAAACATCAACTTGTAAATATCTTTGAAAAAGCAAAATACAAAAATATAAAACACATAAAAGCAAAACACAAAATTAAAAATCTTTCAAAATCCAAAAATATTCTTCTCGACATTTCTTTCAGTATCGATAATATGGACGTGCCTAGAAATGTCGCTCAATAACGACACGGGTGTGTACATAAAGCTCGAATGAAAGTTGTAAATATTTTTCAAAACATGTCATTTCTTCTTTTAATAAAGGAAATTGTCTATTTTGGACAATATTTCCAAACAACGGGTAGAGCAATCTATCACGGGTTGAGGTTGTCACAAAACATTCAACGTTTTGAGCTCAACACAATGGCTTGTAATCACTTTCAGATTGCAACCCGGAACTATATTCACGGGGGAGTGTATGATTTAGTACCCTTACCCTCAGCAAAAGAAGAGAAATCTTCTTACACTTGAGTGGATTCGTCAAGACATTCAAAGTCTATGAACTCAAGTTTATGCTTTAGAAAAACCTTTCGACAAAAAGAATTGATTTTTCAAAAAGCGTTGAACACAATTTTTTCAAGAATTTTTCAATAATATTCAAAATCTTTCAAAAATTATGTGTTCAACAACTCCCATCCTCAAAAACTGAAATGTGGATCATATCCTCACAATGACAATTCAATTGGATCAATTTTTGAGGGGGAGCATTTTAACTTCATGCAAAAGATTAACACATCTTTCTCCCGGAGATTTCAAGACTATTTTTCAAAATATATTTTAATCAAATTTGGTATCTCTAATATCAAAAAGATTTTATATATTAGAGATAGGGGAGAAAATGTGATTAAAATGTGATCTAATATAAGACTCACGCACTTTAACTCCTACCTACATGTGCGAAACACTTTCGATTATCGATGCACATGTGAAGGGGGAGCATTTCTAAAACGACAAAACTAGCAAGGTGTTAAATGTTTTTCAAACACTTTGTTAGAATTTAAAGTGGTTTTCATGGTTACGATCAAATACCCACAACATCTTTAATTCACGACGTTATTGGTGTCAAAAGGGTGGTTAGGTTTAAGTCCTATGATCCAACCAGAACCGGAGGGATCTTCCCAGGGACAATCCAATAGATTATTAGAAGTCCTTAGGAAAGATGGAGTAGAATGTGAACGTAGCCGAATGCCGACTAAGTACTGATGCTAGCACTGGAACAATCACAACAAGGTGCTAGTAATGATGTCTTGGTAAGCATTGAAGGGGTTGAAGAATGAAAAAGAAATGTAAGGATAAAGGGTGTAAAGAAAGAAGCCCTCCATACAACTTAGGCAGAAACCGGGTCAACTCATCATGAAGACAAACTCATCATGGACCCAGTGATGTGAAGCACAACCCTTTTTCTAGCTACTCAGGCTTCTCTCAAAAGAAGTTTGTTTTATTGTCACGGAGATCAACACGACTTCTATTGACTTTCTCACTCCGAGATAGTTGATATTAAATAGGTGGCATCTGCTCCAGCCTCCGACCACTAAAAGTGCACAAATCGAGTCTAGAGCCAAGAGATCAATCAAATCTCGTTAGGACACACGGATGAAGATCAAGAGAGTCCTACGCTATATCCTTGCGATATTGCTAGAACACTCAGAGTGATACTACTTAGTATTCACAATGATGAGTGGAAATCCTTCTAGTGTTAACATTAAACAGCACTGCGGTAGGTCATGTGTAAGATTCTTTATGAATTGAACACATGTAAAACTGAAAAGCAACGGTGGTTTGATTCTGAATTGATTCAAACTCGTTTCAGGCTTCTACGCAATATCTTTATGGTCTTGCCAGAACATTCAGAGTGATATTTATTAATACTCACAGTGACGAATGGAAATCCTTCTAGCGTCAACATCAAACAGCGCTACGGTAGGTGACTTGTGAGATTCTTATGAATCAAACTTGTGTCAACTGGAAAGCAACAATGGTAAGATTCTTAATGAATCAAACTTGTTCCAGGAATTTGAATTGACGACTTTAATCAAGCGGATATTTATCCAATTGATTCACTCTTTATGTTCGCAGTCTTGCTTTGAGACGGTCGAGTAAAGAGAACGGCTAGTACAGCCGCGAAACCCTGTCAAGGAGATTCTTAATTGAATCTACCTGATCACAGGTACGATATTTAATATCGTATAACGGTCTTCACCGACCGGAGGTAAAACGCTACCGATTTAGGACGAATGTCAAAGCCATTCAGTCTGTGTCTATGTTTTGTCTCGAGAAGGTGGCGTCACGGTGTACACAGCAAAGTCAATGATTCAGAAACCACATACTCATGCCTAAAGACATATTCAACAATTAATAGTGTGAGCATGTGGATGAAGACACAAGATCACAAGATGGAAAAGACAAGTCAAGGATGATTTGAAGATCTAAAGCTTAAAGACAAAGTCGAAAGACAACGACAAAGGCTCAAAGATCACAGCATGAAGGAACAAGGCTACGATTACACGTTCAAGACTCATTTATGGCGAGATTAGTAATCTCTATAAATTTCCTAAATGACCAAGGTTTATGACCTCTCATTGGGGGAGATTGTTAGCCTCAAAATATTGAGCCAAACAAGAATGCTCGGTCATATGTTTATTATGTTTCGTATTTTAGAACGCTGTAATAGGTAGTATATTAGTCGTGTTATACTGGCTTAACTTTAGGCTAAGGTTCATTAATAAGTAACTAAAGCCCAAAATGAAAGCCCGGCCCAAACCATATAGTCCATAAAGAAGCCCGCATGTGGGTGGACTATATATACTACCCTCCTAGCATGTTAGGAGGGTTGGTGATTCATTTTTTTCTCTTAATCTAATATTCTACAAGTTAATCCTCTCTACTTTCTCTCACTACTTTCTCTCTCTAGGAATCCATCTCTTTTCATCTATTTTCTATCTCTAATCATCTAAATATATGGGACAACAACTGAGAACCATTTGTGAAGTGTGACTGAAAGTCAAACACTTAAGGCTCTTTCTCAGCTTCTTCCTTATCTTTCAAATCTTTGATTTGTTGTTTAACCATTCTTATCAACTCCAAAGCATCAACATAATCTTCTATGACTTCCAGTTGCTGTTCCAACATTCTTTCTAACAATCTTCGTCCAAATGGATAACTCTTCTCTTGTAGCATATAGTAAGAAACATCATCTATATCCAAAATATGCAATCCACATGACCTATAATATCTCCAGTAACTAGGAACCTGATTCTCTAATTCCTTCAACATTTCTTGATCACAGTTGTGTGGTTCATACATGAAGAGCAATTCATTATATAATAGTGATACCTCAATTTTACCTACACTGGCTTCTTGAACTAACCTGAAAAGATCCTGAATATCTTGTCTATCAAGAATATGAAGAATATCTTCCAAAAGTCTGAATATTCTTGTTGTGCCATCAGTTCTTTGTATTCCATGAGCTTCCAGTCCTTGATCCATAGAGTATATCCATCTAGCAATAGATGACCTCTTTCCAAAAATCTCTGTATCAATACATTGATCTTCAAATTTTACTATCTTCATGTACTTTTTCAAGCTCTCATCATCATCACTATCTTCTGTTGTTGACTTAGCCTTCTTGGCTTTCTGCTTCCTCTTTGTTGATCTTTTCCTCTTAACACCCTTGGAGGTGCCTTCAAATTCTATTGTCCTTCTTCCAAGTTTGTATATACCGTTTCTTCAGTATGTACTGTTTATCAGTGTATGTACTGCTTGTACATTTTTAGTCTTGTCAACATCTTGAGCTTTATCTCCTTCATTCATTCTTTGAGCAGTCTCTTCCTCTTTTAAACTTACCTTCTCCTTTCTACTTTTCCTTACATATGTGGTCTTGATAGGTGGAGATGTAGTTGTAGGTTTAGCAGTACTTGGCTCAAATCTAGGAGCACTTCCAAATTGCCTTTGTTGTTACAGATGTCTTCTAGCTTTTTCAACTGCTATCCTATCTGCCTCAGATCCAATCTCAACAAAATTCAATTCAACTCTTTTATGTTGTTCATACAAAGTCCTGATTTCTTCAAAGTTCTTCTTGACCAGCTGAGTATGAGTGAAATGCTTAACTTTCTTGAGAAATGTCATCATTTGATTCCTAATCTGCATGGTAGTTGGAGGCTTAATCTTTTCTCTTCTTCTCTTTTCAGCAAAGAATCTTTGTTGCTCCCTTACCAGATCATCAATCAGTTTTGATTTCTCTTCTTCATCATAAGCATCTATCTCTTTAGCTAACAATGAGTCTGCAAGAAGCTCACTTGCATGTAATTCAGCTTGAATCCTATCATACTCTTGTATGTTCCATTCTTGCGGTATTCTCCTAGCTTCTAGCAAATGCTGCTTTGCTTCAAGTTCCTCTTGCAAGTCTTCTTCACGAATTTGAGCTTACATTCTGAGAGCATATTCCTCATCATGTTCTAGTTGATTAAATCTATACATGACTTTGCTGATATCTCCATCTGAATCACTTTCATTTTCAGATTCTGATTGTATTTGCTTCTTCCCCTTATCCTTTGGATTATTCTTAGGTAACTTCTTCTTCAGCTTGGAAGGTATTTCCTCATCACCTTGTTGTTGAATAACTATACCTTTAGTAGGGTGTGAAGCTTGAACTTTCTTACCTTTAGTTTGATCCTTTTTGGCAAGAACTTCTTATTGTGTCTTCTTCTCTACCTCTGCTTGTTTTGCTTTCTCAACTGAATGCTTTTCTCTTAAGTCAAGAAGTATTTGGGATAAAGTCTCATCCTCTCTAAAAGGAGTTTGACTTTCCAGTGAAGGATGATCACCAGCGGTACTTGCAGTCAGCTTAGTTGGCTTAGCAGTACTTAGGTCTTCAACAATGTCAGCAATACTTGCAGTCAGCTTAACTGGCTTAGCAGTACTTGGATCTTCGACAATGTTGACTTCACCAGTGTTAGACACACTTTTTTCTTCAATCACTTGTGTATCTCCAGATACCCTTTCTTCCACTGAAATTATCCTTTCAACTTGCACCTCTTCAGTCTTGTCTGATCTATTACTCACTCTTGATCTTGACAGTACTTGCAAAGACTGTTTCTTGTGAAACCAGATTTGTCTTTGTGGTGGTGGAGTTGAAGATATAGGAAATTGAACATTAATCTCCTCCAGCTTCTCATAGAAAGTACTCCAATTCACTTGAAGTTGTGGTGATTGAGGTTGTGGTGCTGGCTGAGTTACCACCATTTCTTCAATTTGTTGCTCCTCATGAGTAGGCTGTAGTTCTTCCTGTTGAAACTACATGTTTGTAGGTTCATCCACACAAGTCTCTAAACCAGTTCCATCTTCATAATTCCCAATGACATCATCATCCATTTCAAAATTGATGTCATTTCCAGAGACCCATGTTCGATTAACAGAAGAAGGTATTGGTTCTTCATAATTCCTCCCATGTTTGGTTGCATTCAGTTGCCTTTTCTTGTGGTTTCTGAACCTTTGCTTTTTAAGTGCAGCCTTCTGAATAGACCTATTCTACCTCATCCAAGGCGATACTTTATTCCTCAACTTGATTAGGCTGGCTTCTAATTCAACAATTTTCTTGTCTTGAACAAGTTTTTCCTTTTGCAACACTTGTACCTGTTGGGACAAACTAGTACACAAAGTAGTTAAATTTGAAACATCTACAACCTCTGGTGCCTGTGCTGGTGGTGAACCACTAGCAGCAATGGAAGCAACAGGTGTATGGATCATCTCATCAGTATTTGGTTGAACACCAATATTGTGAGAAGAAGATTGAGAATCTTCTGAGGAATGGGAACTCTGGTTAGAAGGAGTTTGCTGAGAAGCACTATCATTGCTAGGTTCCTCACCTTCTTGGTTGGCAGGTTGGGCTAACATATGAGCAAACAATAGTGTAACATTTCCTGTAAAGGCATTGCCTTGTTTGGTCAAGAAAGAGAAAGTTCTCTTTGTGAATGTAGGAACATCCCATGTATTAGTTAACTCTGGTAGGTTAGAGATTTGGTCACTAACTAATGTCTGAATGAATCTAGGATACATTAAAAACTTCTTAGTTCCTTCTAAATTCCTAGTCATGCCTTCAAAAATTAATCTTGAAAAATTAAAAACCCTGTTATTTGCTACACAAATACCAGCTGATGCCAATGCAGCAGGAATTTGATCAAAAGAAGTACTTTTAGAGCTCAAACAGTGAATAATGGCATGAAAAAGCAATTTCCATTGAGTGAAAACAAAGCTTTAAAGAAAGTAAGACTTTCCCTACCACCCTCATAGCCCATGGCTGCAAGGCCATCATGTATCTCTGTATTATTAAGCACACTAAGTCCATTTTCATCATTTAATCTCAAACTAGCTCTTAACAGTACCTCAATTACATATATATTTCTATGATTTACCCTAGCCTTAATGCAAGGTTGATCAAACCGAGTACCTAACACAACAGTGTTCCAAAATTGTTCAACAATAAGAACAGAGACATTGGGACTTACAGTGAGTACGAAACGAACATGACTTCGAGATAAGAATCCAAGAATCTCATGGAATCCAAGAGAGTCATCACTCAGAGCAAGATTCGCAACCAAATTATTCTTAGAGATCACTTGTAAAGCAGCCATTAGTATTTTTGATGAACGAAAAATTAGAGAGAAGGTTATAGAATCAAGAGATAAAAATAAAATATTAGGTGAATCAATTGTGTAATTGGAGTAAGTATTTAAGTAAATAACAAACCCAAGCGCGAAGAAACCGCCAAATTTACAAAAGAAACCCTTAACGGTACAACGGACATGTAGCGGTACATGGAACATACTCGGTACTTGGACTTGTGCTAGCGGTACTTGGATCCATAACGGTACCTCATAATTTTGACCAGTTCATGCATTCCACTATCATAATAACCTCTTTTATCTTATTATATCAACCTGCAATCACATCAAAAACACAAAAACATAGACTATACAATAAAAATTAGCATAAAAATTGTACAGCTGTTACCTCCCCTCAACATATGCAGCAGTCTATTGGTTGAGCATACCAATATGTGTTACCAAGAATTCAAATCTCTTTGCATCAAATGCCTTGGTCAATAAATCAGCTACATTGTTGTCTGTGTGAATCTTCAAGACTTGAATAATCTTCTTGTCATAGGCATCTCTTATCAAGTGATGTCTTATTTCAATATGCTTGGTCTTGAAGTGAAATACTGGATTCTTGACAATGCATATAGTACTTTCATTATCAATGTAAATCTTGGTGTTCATGAATTTGAACCCATAATCCAACAACTGATTTTGAATCCAAAGTACTTGTCCACAGCAATGAGCAGCAGCTACATATTCAGCTTCAATTGTAGAAGTAGCAACAATGGTTTGCTTCTCACACTGCCATGATATGAGTCTTCTGCCTAGGAATTGACAACCTTCTGTTGTGGATTTCCTATCATGATTAGCTCCAACATATCACTATCTGAGTAAGCTTCCAATTCAAAGGTTGAATCTCTAGGATACCATAATCCTAAATCAGGTTGACTTTTAAGATACTTAAAAATCCTTTTCACAACATGTAGATGTGACACCTTTGGATTAACTTGGAACCTTGAACAGGCACACACAACAAACATAATATCTGGCCTTAAAGCAGTAAGATACATCAATGAACCAATCATTGACCTATATAGATGAATATCAACATTTTCACCATGTTCATCTTTTGACAAAGACTTCTTAGCTTCAAAAGGTGTGCTTGTACTCATTGTATCCATATATGAAAATTTCTTCAAGATTTCAACAACATACTTATCTTGGCTGATAAATATTACATCTTTCCTTTGTTTGACTTGTAGTCCCAAAAAGTAAGTAAGTTCTCCCATAGAACTCATCTGAAATCTTCCGTTCATCAAAGCCTCAAAATCTTCAGACCATGATTTCTTGGTAGAACAAAAAATGATGTCATATACATAGACTTGTACTAGAATAATATCCTTAACATTCTTCTTGATGAACAGAGTTTTATCAATGGTCCCGCTCCTATATCCATGCTCTAACAGAAAATTCGATAAAGTTGCATACCAAGTGAAATTGTGTAAATTAAAGTTCGTTTCTCTCGATTCTTAACCAATTGAAAGTCCTAACAAAATCAGGTTTATGATCGTTTTTGGTTGATAGGGTTATTTGGATTTTCTATGTCTATTTAAGCAATCAAGTAAAAATGTGCAAAATATTAACTACGTATCCATAAAACAATTAGCAATTACCAATTTTTATTCAAATAAGGACAAAATAGTAAAACTATGGAATTAATATGCTAAAAATGAAAATGCTTGAAACTATAATGCTTGAAATGTAAAAATCAGAAACTACAAGGACCAATTATGCAAACTTTAACAAACTACTAGCCAAATTGTAACTAATTGTAAAACAACTCACTGAATTTGAAAAGTATTGGAAAGTTAAGGACTATAACCAAGCAAACCCTAAATACATGGAATATTAGCCAACAATTCAAACAGTTCCAAACTTTGAGGACCAAAGTGCAAATAAAAGTGAACTTTTATCAAAAACGGGCTAGTTGGAAGAATAAGCTCGTTTAAGCTCTAGAATTAACCAAATAAGCTCAAACAAGTTTTAAACAACTTAAAATCCAAATTCACTTAGGCTTGTACAAGGAATAAGCTTGAAAAGCAGTAAAACTCAAATAAGCCAATTATGATAAGCCAACAATAAGCTATCTAATAAGCTAGACAAGAACAAGTAGACTTTTAAGCTGAATCTTGTTTATCAGTCCATAGAGAGTCTGGAATTTCTTCTTTTAAGAAAAATGATCCAGTAATGAAGCTGGAAATAGAAAATAAGCTGAAACTAGCTTATTGACCAACTTTGACCAAAATTTTGAAAAAGCTAAAAACCTCAAGATCTACTCAAGAATACTTTCTAAACAAGAATATGAAAGAAAATTGCAAGGTTTATGAAGTGGAATTGCTAGAATGAGAAATTAGTTAGCACTTGGTTACAGAAACTTTCATTTGCTCAGCAGCTTAGGAAAAAGCTTATTTCTTACTTGAATTGTTAAACTGTGTAATTTCCTTATAAGCACTCAATATTCAGATGTTAATTGACAAGTAGGAACTGGTTTTAATCAATTTCATTAAGGATTAAGCAAATGACTAGCAATTGAAATCAACTACTTTTTTATGAACTTGTTAAGCCAAAACTGACCCATACTTTTTCATAACCAATTGCCTGTTTGACTTTCTTTATGACTTTAAAACTACTCAAAACTTGTTTACAATGACTAAATGGATGTAAATGAGCAAAAACTAACCACTTATCAACACTTAACTACAATATGACAGCTAAATCCAAACACTAGTTTACTTATAAGATCAAAACTTTTGTGAAGAGATTATGAGCAATTGGTTGTACTGACTCAAAACTGATATGTAGCCAAACTTGTTAACCAAAATGAAGTACAAATGAGCCAATAATATGCAGTAAAACAGAGTAAGACTTAGAATGCAATAGCAAGCTATAAAACTGATGAAATGAATTCAGAAACTAGAAATAAGCAAGTAAACAAGTATCAAACTAACTAGAAGCTTATCTAATCATCAAAATCAATACAAGAACAAACTAAACATACTTGATCAGATCAGCAAGAAGGATTAAACTAGAATTTAGCATGCATTTTGCTGTTTAGAGGAACCAAAATCAGAAACTAAGAAACCTTTTAGCAAAAGCCTCGTATGATGGAGTAGGTAGGCACTGAGCCTCCTAGATAGTGTTAAACCACCCCCTTAACACTATAAACCAACTAATCAACAGCTACAATCATCATCGTCATCATTTTTGCACAATTCTGCTTCAAAATCAACAAAAACAGCTACTTGGAATATGAACAAGATTGAACAACAACAAGTCTTCAACAAGAGCTTCTTATGATCAATGGTGATCACAAGTAACTCATAACAACACAAGAGTAACAGTTATGCAGGGATTGAATAGTAGATTGAAGGAAAAGGAGGGAAATTTTATTGCTTGAATGAGAAAGTTTGTTACAAATTCTGGTGAGGAGTTAAAACTACTATAACTAACTCAAGAGTTTGTCAGACTCTTGAGGTCGTTACACTAACAAACTACTAGCTAGGATTGAGAGAGAAAAGGTAAAGTGTGTGAAAATTTCACACTTAAGCTACATGTACAAATGAGAGGGCTATTCCCTATTTATAGACAAAAAGTGAGAAGTAGGTGAAGCTGATGACGTGTCCCAACCAATTAATTGCTGCCAAGTGTCCTGGATTTGTCAATTGGAAATAGCCGTTATGAACTTGAAATTGGGCTTTTCTTCTTGGTTGATTTTCAGGGTAATTTAGCACGTGGGTTGAATTCCTTGCTTGAAAATGATCACTTTTCATGTATAAAGTTTTTCCTGAGATGCAGTAGAACTCATATTTATTCCTGGGTTGTGTTGAGGAAGAAGATGACATGTGGAAGATTTGGATTGGGTGAAAGAGGGTCACACGGATTGTTATCCGTTTGTGGATATAAGTATTATGGGTTGGCAAGTTGTGATTGGGTGAAAGTTTAGCTAGTGGGATTTACTGTTGCTTTACGGCGCATTTAATAAGCTGGTGAAGTGGCTTGTTTGCTGGCAATCCGTGACCCAAATTCCTTGCCTTCTCATTGGTTGATAGCCATGTCACACGGATTGAAACCATTTTAAGTGTATTTTTGGCAAGTATAGTCCTTGAACTTAGGCAGAATATCCAAATGAGCTAGGAACTTCTTTTTAATGGCTTTTTTGGTCCTTCCACTTGCATTCTTGTATAATTTGACCCTTTGACTTGGTTGACTGAAGAGTTGACCATGTTTGACTTTTATCTTGACTTTGGCAAATTTACACTTTGAGTCCTTCAACTTTGGAGTGTTGTCAAGATAGGTCCCTTATCTTCAAAGTCTTGTCATCTTTCCTCATTCTTTGTCTTTTTCATCCAAATAAGCTTGATATCTTCTTGTTTGCTTGAAAATGTATCCTTCTTACCTATTTATACACAAATACAAAACATACCACATAATTCCGCTTTATAGCACAAAAGTTAGGTATTTTCCTTGTGTTTTAGGGTGATTTGTTGATTAATTGATATGAGTTTTTGCTCATATCAAATCCCCTACACTTGAACATTGCCATGACCTCATGCAATGCTATATTTTAAAGCACAAATTTACATTCTCCTCATAATTAACCTACCTTGTCCAAGATGGAATGCTATTACACAATGCTACTCTATATGATGCATGATTATGATTTTGAACAATGCAATGCAAAAGAAACAATTCTATTTATATCTTTTTCGCTTTTTCTTGAAATGGATTTGATGGGAAAACTCATAAAGATATCAATGACTTAAATTAGGGCTTGGGTATCATGGACACTTATCACCCTCAAGTTTCACTTTCCCCATACCAAGCTTAAAAATAGGATCATTGCATTCACAAGTAAAAAGGTGCGTCAACTTATTCATGACAATTAAATGTGGAACCGGTTATTATTTGAGCAAATTGCTTTTGGGAAAATTTGTCATTATTCGAAGCGTGAAATATAAGAACTGTAAAATCCAAAAATAAGGAAGCACGGTTTTAATCCTAAGTAATCCTCTTATCTATTACTCGAAAAATCGCTCACAATTAATATAAGTCCGTTTCAAGAGAAATAAGTCATTCGCCTTATGTGTAAAATAAAACTCAGGCAATAATTTACATCCTCCATCTTTTTGAGACTTTGGATCTTCAACCCCGCAACCCGTCAAGGTAATATTGGATTGGAGCAACTAATAGTTACTATAATTAATACTTCACTGCCCCTCTTGGGAGTCTTGTAAAATTATTTTTTTTTCTTTTTTTTTTCTTTTTCTCTTTTTTTTCTAGCCACTCATTTTTTTTTGTAAGCCGCTCTTATTCTTCTTTATCCCTCACAAAGAAATTTGAAAAGAATAAAAGGAAAAACACCTGTTAAGTATTAAGCATGACATAAGTCTAGTACACATAAAACGTTCTAACTTAGAATCTTAAGACGTACTTATACCAACCATGAATGATTAGACAAAAATGCATAAGAGATTACAAACCGATTAAAACCGTTCTTAATTATTTATTAACATATATACATGCGAAGAAAATAGAGGTAAAGAAGAGAAGGGTTTAGCCACAAGTAATTATCATGAACTTTATCTAGCCCTTTTATACTTGCTTCAACTCTATCATTTCCCATTCTCCACAAATTTAAAATCTCAAATAATGAGAGTGGTGGATGCTTAGCCTAATAGACCAATGAAGGACTACATGGTTAAGGATACTAGCTAGAGAGTGCTAAGATAAGCAAACTTGGGTTGAGTCAAAATATCCATGGCGGGCCTAATATGTCAAAGACGTCTAAATTTGTTAACCATGTCCTTATTATATTTTTTTTTCTCTTTTTATATCTTTTTGATGAAAAATTAAAGAAGAAATATATACAATGCAAATGTGATACGAAAATGAAAAATGATTAATGCAAAAATTATGAATGCCTATTTTTGGTGGCCAAAGTAGATCAAAAATTTTAAAAATGTTTGAAAAATTAATTTCCGTGTTAGCATGAAGGTCAATGACAAAGTCTAGGTAAGGTCACTTCGATAGAAGACCCCCTACACTTAAGCTAAAAATTGTCCTCAAAGTTTAAGAGCATGGAAGTTAAAAACTTCCCCTACACTTATGACAATGAATAAACTTTGCTTAACCCAAGTTAAGAAAAAATCAACTATAGTGAATTCATTTTTAAAGCACAAGGTGTCTATGAAAGATTACAATAGTAACGAAGTGAACCGGATACAAGGGCCTCCTCCATAAGCTCCAAAGCACTTGATGAGTGAGCAACCCTACAAACATCATGAAGACAAAAGAAGGTCTCCCCAACACTTCTCATCAATTTGCTATCCTTATTTCTAACCTACAACACTCTAGATCTAAAAACTTCTAAACCTAGTTATTCAAGCTTGATTTAAGGAGTCTCTAGCTCGACTCTTCCCACAATGAATTAATTCATGGGGAAAATGGGGATCTCGTGGACCATTTCCACGGAAATGTCCTCCCCAAAATAGTGCTTCACACGGTGACCATTCACTTTAAAATTAGGACCATCGGGTTGTGACAACTCAATAGTTCCATATGGAAATACTTGAGCAATAGTGAATGGACCGGACCATCTCGACTTAAGCTTGCCCGCAAAAAGTTTCAACCTTGAGTTAAAGAGGAGAACCGGCTCTCCAACTTTAAACTCACGGTTCTTGATCTTAGCATCATGCAATTTCTTAGTCTTCTCCTTATAAAGCAAAGAGTTCTCATAGGCATTGGCTCGCAATTCATCCATTTCATTAAGTTGATCCTTTCTATGTGAACCGGCTTGGTTTAAAACAAAGTTATCCCACTTGAGAGCCCAAGAAGCCTTATGTTCTAACTCGAATGGGACGTGGCATGCTTTTCCATAGACAAGCCTATAAGGAGTACAACCAATTGGTGTCTTAAAAGCCGTCCTAAAAGCCCACAAAGCATCATCAAGCTTATCCGACCAAGAAGCTCGATGCTCTCTCACCGTTCTCTCCAAAATTCTCTTTAAACCACGATTTGTGACCTCGGTTTGACCATTGGTTTGAGGGTGATACGCGGTAGAAAGTCTATGATTAACTCCATATTTCTTCATAACTCTCGTGAATTGATTATTACAAAAGTGCGTACCACGATCACTTATGATGGCTCGAGGTACACCAAATCTAGCAAACATTTGCTTCAAAAATTTCGCAACAACTCTAGCATCATTAGTAGGTAAGGCTTTGGCCTCAACCCATTTTGAGACATAATCTACCGCTACGAGTATATACTTGTTTCCCTTGGAAGATGGAAAAGGTCCCATAAAATCTATTCCCCACACATCAAAAATCTCACACTCTTGAATGAAGTTTTGTGGCATCTCATCACGTTGTGTAATTTTTCCTTGTCTTTGACATACATCACAAAATTTCACCATCTCTTGGGCATCTTTGTAAATGAAAGGCCAATAGTAACCCGAATCAAAGACTTTCTTGACGGTATAGTTGGGCCCAAAATGTCCACCCGTAGGTCCCTTTTGACAAGCTTCTAAAATCTTAAATGCCTCGGGCCCATCTACACACCGTCTAATGATTTGGTCCGTACATTGCCTAAAGAGGTAAGGATCATCCCAAAAGTAGTACTTTACTTCCTTTAGAAATTTCTTCTTTTGTTGGGAAGTAAGACCCTCTATAAGCACATTCCCCACAAGATAGTTTGCAATATCCGCAAACCAAGGGGTGGCATCCTCTTGAGAAGAAATAGACATGAGCTTCTCTAATGGAAAGGATTCATTGATTTCTTTATTAGGAAAATCTCCTTGAAAAGGATGCTCAAGTCTACTTAAGTGATCCGCTGCTAAATTCTCAGCTCCTTTCTTATCTCGAATCTCTATCTTAAACTCTTGAAGCAATAAAACCCATCTCAAAAGCCTAGGCTTAGCATCTTGCTTTGTCATGAGATACTTGAGAGCGGAATGGTCCGTATACACTATGGTTTTGGATAGCACAAGGTATGATCTAAATTTCTTAAAGGCATAGACTATAGCAAGCAACTCTTTTTCCGTGGTAGTATAATGAAGTTGTGCACCGGTCATGGTTTTACTAGCATAGTGTATAGGTTGAAAATGCTTATTCACTCTTTGTCCTAACACGACCCCCACCGCATAATCACTAGCGTCACACATAAGCTCAAAAGGTAATTCCCAATTTGGAGAAACCAAAACGGGAGCCTTAGTCAATTTCTCCTTAAGAGTCTCAAACGAATCCAAACACTCTTGGTTGAAAATGAAAGGAGCCTCTTTTTCCAAGAGGTGGGTCATCGGTCTTGCTATCTTAGAAAAATCTTGTATGAAGCGTCTATAAAACCCCACATGACCTAAGAAACTCCTTACACCTTTAACCGTAGTGGGTGGGGGAAGCTTAGCAATCACATCAATTTTAGCTCGATCCACTTCTAATCCCTTATTGGATATCTTGTGTCACAAAACAATTCCCTCTTTCACCATAAAATGACATTTCTCCCAATTAAGAACTAAACGGGTTTCCTCACACCGCTTAAGCATTCGTTCTAAATTGGTGAGACAAGAGGTAAATGAATCTCCAAAGACAGAGAAATCATCCATTAAAACTGTTGGGTTCACTTCTTGAAGGATCTTTGAAGCCTTGATCACAATACAAAGAGTGTGCGGAAACCAATCTTTATATATAAGAAGAACAATAGAAATAACCAAACATCCAAGCCTCAATATATTAATACGATCACTCTTAATAGTGATAGGGTTTTACAACCTTGAAGCTATAACAAACAATGAGATAAATGTGTAGAGAATGTATGTGTGTAGAAGTGTGTGCATCTCTACACCCTAGGACCTCCTTTTATAGTGCAAGGGGTCCTAGGTGGTTACAACATAATTAATACTTTCCAAAGTATTATATATTAATACCATTTAATTATTTCTTAAATAATCTTGTAACCTCCTCATCATAATCAATATCTTTAATACTTTCCATATGAATAGGAAGACTAAATATTTGATCATATCTTCTACAATCTTCCTTGATCTTATCTTCTACAATCTTCTATCAACTTTATAATACGACCAGGAGGAACTGTATCACCAGGAGGAACGAAGAATACTACCAGTAGGAACTGTAACACCAGGAGTAACGAAGTACTCCAGTAGGAACTGTAACTCACCAGGAGTAACGGAGTACTCTAGTAGGAACTGCATATTACCAGGAGTAACTTCTAAATCCATGAGTCCTAACAATCCTCCCCTAAACTTGAATTTAACTTTGTTGAGTTCAAGTTTCCAAGTAGATGTGTCACCAATAAGCATGAGGATTGGAATATGAACCACAACAGCAACAATCTCACTTGATAACACCAGAGGAAACACAAAGTGATGCTCTGTACTAAAATGCTGAACTTCTTTAAAGCTTGAAAACTTCTGCACATGTTGAATCTTCACAGCAACATGAGCAGATTTGATAAGCCTTTACCAAGTAGCTGCTCACTCTTG
Organism: Glebionis coronaria; assembly: GCA_025667525.1. Taxonomy (NCBI): domain Eukaryota; kingdom Viridiplantae; phylum Streptophyta; class Magnoliopsida; order Asterales; family Asteraceae; genus Glebionis; species Glebionis coronaria. Next base: position 479,052,745 of record CM046880.1, read on the forward strand.
GGCTAGCTAGTCTTTTGGTGGAATCATGGCTTCACCCTGGGAGACTAATACCCAGTCCAACTCTTAGAACGTGAATCAATGGTGAGTTGGAAAACCCTGATGATTTTGGGCAAATCATCACAGCCGTCAACGGATTTGATGTGTTCTTTACCAGAAGCCGTACCCTTCTGGACTAGCCAACTCTTAGCAATAAAGCATCGGTGAGTTGAAAACCCTATAGCTTTAAGCAAGCTATTACAGCTATCAACGGATTTGATAAAATCTTTACCAAGAGTCGTACCCCCTTGGATTAGCCACTTTTCAGTCTAGGACCATGGCAAGTGAAAACCATCTAGTTTTGGGTAACCTGGCAACCATCAACGGATTTGAGAATCGCACCAGGAGCCGTACCCTCAAGGTGAATAAACTCTTTCTTGTCTGTGAGACGTGGTGAGTTGAACACCATTTGTTGTGTGGACGAATCCAACACTAGTAGTACATCCCATGAGTGAAAACCAGAACCATGGTGGAAAAGTATAAGCAGATATTACATATAAGGTAAAATTTTTTTTTAAACAAGTCAAAGACTATGAGTCAACCAGCAGGAACGTAGGATGCACCAGGAAGAACAATGGTCCACCAGAAGCAGGATGAGTGCAACCAGGAGGAACCATTGGTCGACTAGGAGCAACTTAGTTCTACTAGGAGCAACTTAGTTCTACTAGGAGGAACCATATCCACCAGCACCAATGTCAACCTGTAAAGATTATTAGACAGAAAAACACAAGAATATACACAGTTATACATACAACAAGCCTCCCCTTAAGCTAAAACCTCCCCTCAAACAGAGCAAAGTATTCACCATCAAAGATTTTTTTTTCTATTTTCCTACAAAAAGTTAGTTCACACAAATATAGAAAATACAAAACAAAGTAATTTATAATTACACTTGCTGAAATAAACACAAACCAAACAAAGATTAGTGTTTATGGAAGTCCCAAGCTAAGACAGACTTGAATCTTCCAAAAACATCAACATAGTCATATCTTGTTAAGGTTTTTGATGCACTATTTGATTTAGAGACATGTTGTAAACCATCTTGTTTAGGTTTCCAAACCCACCTAGCTAAAGCCTTAACAATATTAACCTTTGTTTTTGACCGTGCAGACTCAACCCGTGTACCCTTAACATTGTTAAAACATCTTGGTTGTGGAATAATGTTATTTTTAGGATTGGGGTGAAAAACTCTACCAAATTTCTTGTGATTCACCCGTCTTGAGTTATTCCATACCGGTTTAACTTGTTGTTGATCATTAATCATTCTCTTGTGTTTACAAGTATATTGCAAGTGATCAAAACTACCACACACATAGCAAGCCTTACTTTTGAACTCAAAGTTATCACCTAATTTCTGAGTCATCATGCCATTCCAACCTCTTTGATTACCTCTAAGACTTGTATTGTTTTTCCTAGGATTATCTACTTTCCTATTACTTTCATTTTTAGCACAAACAGATTGAGGATAGAACTTAGGTGATTTAGCACTTAAGGTAGACTTACATGAGGCATATTTACTAGTAATGGGTTCAACTATAACAGGTTCAAGCACAGAATCAAGGGTTTAACACTAGAGTCGGACTCACAAGAGTTAAGGTCACTAGTCTTAGGTTCTAAAGACTTGTCACTAGAGTTACAAGAGACAAAGTCATTAGACATAGAAATTGTTTCAATTGAGCTAGTGGACCTTATACCATATGTCATTTGTGATTCATCAAAGTCAAAATGGTCTAAGGTAGGCATGAATGTCCCTGTGAGAGGTGGAGGAACAGCATGCATCTCTGCAGCTGGTTTATACCTATTGAAAACAGGCCTACCTTCCACATCTTCAGGGGTAGTGTCAAACACACTAGACAAAGAGGAGTCAAAAACATCATTTGGCCCAATATAGTTTTTAAATCCTAAGCCAGTTTTGGTTCTACCAGACATAGAGCTATCTACTAATTTGACTAAGTTTTTAGATGAATTTTTCCATTTATCAAACCTAGCAAAAGCATTATCTAATTTAGTTTGTAGCTCCTGCTTCTCTTTATTTACCTCAGTATTAAGCTTTTCAGAATATGTCAATAGATTAGTTGTATTTTCTAAGTCAATACTTAATATCCTAATCTTATCTTCATACTCTAATTGGGTATTTTGAAACCACTTTTTCTGTTCTTCTAATGTTTTTAGAGAACTTTTGTATGACTGAACATCTATATAATATTTATCATTTTCAGCATTCAGATCAGCACATTGTTTTTGAAGTTCTAGAAGTTTTTGTTCATATGTTTCTACGCAACTAATTGCTAAGTCAGAGTTATTATAAACATGCATTTTATTCTTTAATTTAGCATTATATTCTCTAACTTCAGATTCAGTCATAAGAATTACCTCATTGTCTAGAATTGAAGTTCTGCACGCCATGTCTTCTGTCACAAAACTAGCAAACCGTCGCTAATCTGTTGCTAAACTGTCACGAATTCTGACCAGAAGATTCACTTCACAGCAATACGGATGTAGAGATCTTGTTCTTCTAAATCAAAGCTTCTCAACGAGGCTCTGATACCACTTGTTGGGTTTACTTCTAGAAGGATCTTTGAAGCCTTGATCACAATACAAAGAGTGTGCGGAAACCAATCTTTATATATAAGAAGAACAATAGAAATAACCGAACATCCAAGCCTCAATATATTAATACGATCACTCTTAATAGTGATAGGGTTTTACAACCTTGAAGCTATAACAAACAATGAGATAAATGTGTAGAGAATGTATGTGTGTAGAAGTGTGTGCATCTCTACACCCTAGGACCTCCTTTTATAGTGCAAGGGGTCCTAGGTGGTTACAACATAATTAATACTTTCCAAAGTATTATACATTAATACCATTTAATTATTTCCTAAATAATCTTGTAACCTCCTCATCATAATCAATATCTTTAATACTTTCCATATGAATAGGAAGACTAAATATTTGATCATATCTTCTACAATCTTCCTTGATCTTATCTTCTACAATCTTCTATCAACTTTATAATACGACCAGGAGGAACTGTATCACCAGGAGGAACGAAGAATACTACTAGTAGGAACTGTAACACCAGGAGTAACGAAGTACTCCAGTAGGAACTGTAACTCACCAGGAGTAACGGAGTACTCCAGTAGGAACTGCATATTACCAGGAGTAACTTCTAAATCCATGAGTCCTAACAAAAACCTCCATAGTTTGCTCAAGCATATCATGGAAAATTGCCATCATACACCTTTGAAATGTCCCCAGTGCATTACACAAGCCAAAAGGCATTCTCTTGTAAGCAAATGTACCGTAGGGACAAGTGAATGTGGTCTTTTCTTGATCCTTAGGGTCAATGGGTATTTGAAAATAACCCGAAAATCCATAAAGAAAGCAATAGTACTCATTTCCCGCTAAGCGTTCAAGCATTTGGTCCATAAAAGGCAATGGGAAGTGATCTTTCCTAGTAGCCTCATTGAGCTTCCTATAATCAATACAAACTCTCCAACCAGTAACAAGTCTCGTAGGAATAAGCTCATTGTTCTCATTGGGTACTACGGTTATTCCACCCTTTTTTGGAACACAATGTACCGGGCTAACCCATGGAGAGTCGGAAATGGGGTAAATTGATGAGACTGCTTTTATACATAGTCTCATCGTCCGAAACGGGCTTAAAATGCATAAAATATCATTAAAACTGCCAAATATATGCTCGTGTTTGTTGCTTGTGTATTTTAGGTACGGATATTGAGGAAATGGCAAAAAGATCACAAGGATCATTCAAAAACGAACACGGGAAACGAAGCCGCACAATGAACCGGACCCGAATCAAGAATTTCCAAAAATACCTTGAAGTTTGAAGAATTGTCAACATTGGTCCCTCATTTTTGAATATTTGGCAAAGAAATACCTTGAAGAAATCATCATTTGGCAAGACAAGTCCTCCATGTTTGAAGATATTACAAGAATGGCCCTTGAAGAATGCAAGTTATGCAATTAAAGTCCTTGTTTTAAGTTTGAGAAAATATTGTGCCAAATTTGACAAGCTGCCTAAAGTTGTTAACAAAGAAAACAAAGTTGTTGGCTGGTTTTTACAAAATGAACAAAACAAGAAAATAGGGGGGCCAAATGGGGCAGACAACCAAACTCTCTCCCTCCACTCACCTTCTCCCACGTGTCCCACTACCAAAAACCAACCAATCCCCTCACTCCCCCTCTCCACGTCACCCTTCCACCACCAGGTTTATTTAAATTAACAGTGGTCAAGCTAAGTCAAACCCTTTAATTTTCCCTCTAAACACCATATTTAAAAACCCATTTACCCCAAACGGATTAAACAACCCCTAATCACCCCTTAAACCCTAAAAAACCCAGGATGAACAAAGATAAAAACAAAGGGTTTTTGATTCAGCTTTTCCAGATCATTGATTCACTCCGTCCTCACCTAAACCCATACAAAAACCGTGACCAAGACACACCCATGTGTCTTGTAGGGCCCTCCCCTGCCCCGTCACTTTGCCCAAACCCCAATACCAGACAAAATCAATAGCCAAGATGGTTTTCTTGTTCCCAAAGGTATAATAGACGTCCAAGATCAAACCACAACAGCTAGCCATCACTTTCCATCACATGGGCACGAATTTGACCAATTTTCAGTCAGCAATCAAGGGCTTTTCAAGAAATTCGTCCATTAGGGTTTCAGTATTCTAGACTCTTCTTGTAGCCATTATATAAGGCAGCTTATCATTTCATTTTTACTTGTTCCAGTTTTAGCTTTTCATCATTTGTAATTCCTTTTTATTAATATAAAAGTTGGTATTTGATTGCAATATAATTCCTTTTTATGGTTTATAAAAGTTTGGTGTATGATTGAAAGCTAAGCTGAGTTCCATTTATAATCTGTTTTTGAGATCAGTTTTCAAAAAGTTTGAAAAAGGGTTTGAGTTAAAAAGATTTTTCAGAAAACCATTTGATTTCTTGGTTGACAATCTTACTGTTTCAAAAGCTATTCCCACAAGCTCTTGACACCAGCTTGTGGGCTAAGCTTATTGAAGCTTGTATTTCTTTTCCTTGTTTATTGTGTTTGTGCAGATTCAAAGCAAGAACAAATATCATCATTTTCATTTTGCAATCCAAACAGCCAAAGAGATTCAGCACAAGCCCGGGCTTGTTGGAGATGGCTATGCAGCCATTGACCTGGATGTGGGTCCCACAAGGTAAATCTCTTATACTTTGTTTCAGTTTTCAATATTTCAGTTTTGTGTGATTTTTCATGAAATTTGTGAGAAATTGTTTATGTGTTTGTTAAGTTGTTTGATTATGCTCATTTAGGGTTATTATGCATGTTAGAAGTATTTAAATTCAGATTTGGTAGGATTTAGAAGCATTTGGTGTGTTAAATCATTTTCAGAAAGTTTAAAGGGGTGTTTGGATCTGGTATTTAATTGAGTTTGGTGAAAGATTTTTGGGTTATAAACTGGTTAAACACACTCCTTAGGATAGTTATAGGCTATATGTTAGTTTGTTTTCAGTTTGGTAGAGTTTAACACACATTTGCATGTTAAAAAGTGGTAAACTGCCTAAAAAACAACAAGTTCTTTTATCTACCTGATTTTGTGAAATTTGTTCATCATATCTTGGTTATTGTTAGATATTAGGTCCAAGTAGGGTTTGTGATAGCTTATAAGTGAATTGGTAGACTTGTGTGCAAGTTTTAAGCAATTGAATCTCACTTTTGTGCCAAATAGATCAGTCACTTATTCATCACAGCCCATGCTTATGCATATCAGTAACATTTTTTGTGCTTGATTGTGATTTTTGTGTGTTATACTTGGTGATTTTCTTGTTTACTTGACTTCCCACAACCCAACTGGTTGTGGGAGTGCCCCATTGTCCAAGCAAAACTCAAGCAAGAGCTTTCCTAAGCTCAAAAATCCACCAGACCATATTTTTACACTAGTAGTGGGAAAAAATTTAACCCTGCTAGTGTATCTCTTGGTACTGCTTGACTAGCAGACAAAAGTGGCAAGGTGTCACTATCAGTTTTCAACAATTTTTGTCTTTAGTGCCCTTAAATAGGAATTAGGTCTTAAAAATAGTTTCATTATTTTTCTAATTTATTTTTTGATTTTTCTGTTTAATTAGAATTTTTGTTACTGTTCATTTAGTATTTACTAGATTAAATAGCATTTTTAATTAACTTTTTATTATTCTGTTTTTGGCATTTAGTGTAAAAATTAATATTTTTAGATTTCAAAAATTTTCTTAGATTCAGAAAAATAATTTAAGATTTTTAGTTTAAAAAGTTTTTACTGTTCACTTTTTAATTATTTTTTAGAATTAATTTACTTTAATTAGTTTTTTTTTCAAACTGTTTTTGTCTTCTAGTGAAAAATTTTATATTTTTCAAACTTTTTCATTTTTCTACTGTTCATTAGAGTAATTTAGGATTTTTAAAATTGACAAATTATTTTTGGCATTATTTTATTATTTTTTATGATTATTTTAGTTTAAAAATAGTTTTTAGTGATTTAAAAATAGAAAAATAGTTTTTAAAATTTAGGAAAAATAATTTTTAGTCTTTAAATAATATAACTAACTTATTAGTTCAATAAAATAATATTATGGACATTTTGATTAATTATATTTAATTTTAGGGCTTTAATTAGCATTTAAAATTGAATATTTAATTAATAAAAGGTTTTAAAATATTTTTATTGGATTTTTATTCTTATTTATATTATTTTAGACTTACTTTTAGCTTTAATTAATTTTTAGGTTTAAATTTTTTAATTTGTAGTTTTTTACGGTTTTACGTGATCGACCTTTTCGTCTTAGCTTAATCCGTCTTCGTAACCGTCATTCTCTTCTTACCCCATTTCTATGTTTTCTTTTTCTCAATATAATCACAAACCATTAATCAATTCATTACACAACACACTTGCCTCCTCGAGAACGAACTCACTTCATTGGGTCATTTACACACGGTTTTCCTAAATCGTCGTGCTTACCCTATATTTTAGGTGCTTGTTATTCCTAAAGCAAGTGTCTAATTTTACAATTATCATTTTGGCACCGCTGCCGGGGAGGCGTGTCGTGTTTTGATTTGAACAATTGTTGTTTTTATATAGCCATAATAAGTATTTGTATTAGTAGCACTCTACTAATACGTATTATCGATTTTTCGTTTTTTTGTGAATATTATTACTATATTGTATACGTAGAACAATAAATACACAAGTACTCCAAATACGTGAGAAATCACAACCTTGAATTGGGAGGTCATTACCCAATCATTGTATTCGAATCTCAAACCAAAGAAAAAGGCAAAAATAGATAAATACTTTCGAGAAGCTCGATTTTGAAAATACAAACTATAAGGTGGGTATAAGGCAGATATTATAAAATATATCCTAAGGAAAAAGGCTCTTAAGTGCTTCGCGCCGCCTCGTTTCCCCGCTTGCTTGTGAGTATTTGATTTTGAAAGCTAATCGAGGGTTTTGCCGCCCAAAGTATTATTACATATCATATATATTTTCTTGGTTTTATTGATTAAACCCTCTTGAACGATTTGGTGTTCCACCATCGTTCTAAAGTCATCGAAGGCGTTCACTTCACGTGATCGTTTTCATTCCTTGAGGCTTCTTTAATCAAGAGATTTGATTAAGGAGGAGATTTGTAGATTTGTGTCTACTTAATACAATTCCAAAAATCCAAAAAAAGTAAAAACAATCAAAAATAAAAAAAAATGAAAAAGTAAAAATACCAAAAAGAATCTTCTTTGCTCGTCCCCTCGTTGTACGTGACGTTTATGCTAACTCGTAATCAAGCAAAACGTGCACGTAAACGAAAGAACAAAACTCCCACTCCAAATCATTCTAGTGAGGAGTCTCCTATTGACGAACCCATTGTAAGAGAAGCACCAACCATGGCGAATCGAACTATGATGGAGTTACTTCAAGCACCCACCGAGGGTTATGGAGAGGCTATTGTGATTCCCGCTATCCTTGCGGAGAATTTTGAGGTGAAAACGGGTTTGTTGTCGATGATCCAAAACAACAAATTCCGTGGTGATGAGAAGGACAATCCACACAACCATATCCGCCAATTCAATCGTCTTACCGCTACTTGCAAATTTAAGGATGTCTCGAATGACTCGATTACGATGATGCTTTTTCCATATTCCTTAGCGGGGCCCGCTAAAATTTGGTTAGAGAAAGAGCCACCCAATTCTATATTGACGTGGAAGGATCTCGTGTCTAAATTTGTGAACCAATTTTTTTCGCCCTCTAAGACTACGCACTTGAAAAACGAGATTTCAAAATTTTCACAAGAGTGTAATGAAAGTTTTTCAACGGCTTGGAATAGGTTTAAGGAGATGTTACATGAATGTCCTCATCACGGTTTTTCCGACTTGCACCAAATTGACACGTTTTACAATGGACTTAATGATCATGAAAGAGATTATTTAAATGCCGCCGCGGGTGGTAATTTTTTGTGTAAAACGGTTGAGGAAGCTTTGGTGATAATTGAGAATAGGTCTAAGGTTTATAGCCCTCGTAACACACCGAGTGTTGCCAAAATGGGCTCGTCATCGTCTCGTAGCATTAATGCCTTACATGATGAAGCAAATGAAGAAAATCGGTTTTTTGACAGATTTGCTAACCTTATGTCCCATGGGAAAGCTCAAGAGGCTTCGAATTCCGCTTCGGTTAAAGCGGTTTCTAAGAGTTGTTTGTCTTGTGGTGGAGCTCATGATCTTTCCGAGTGCATTACCGCGGATGGTAACACTTCGAGTGCTTATGTAGCCACGGGAACTTATAACCAAAACGGTCAAGGTTACCACCAAAATCAAGCTCCACCAAATCAAAATGCTAATAACTATCAAAACAACAATCAAGGTGGTAATTATCAAGGCAATCAACGTAATTACAACAAGGGTAATTATCAAAGTGGAAATGGGCAAATTTCAAACCAAAACCAAAACCGTGATTTTCAAACTACCACACAAGGTTTTCAAAATGATCACACCAAAAATCTTCAAGGAGAATTTTTGAATTATGCTAAAGCAAACGATGCTAAGTTTGACAATATGCAACGTGAAATGGTTAGCTTAAGATCTGAGTTGAAAAACGAGCTTAAAAACAAACTTGCTAATGAACTTAAGACTCATGCTAATAAAATGGAAGGAAATGTTCAACGACTCCAACAAAATCAACAAAAAATGGAGCAAGGTCAACATGAGATTAAGCAAGAGTTGTTAAAAGCGGATGCTAGGCAATCTAAGTTTGAAGACCGAATGGGAAAAATGTTTGAAGCTATCATGTGTAAACCCTCTTCTTCGGGTGGTCTTCCTAGTGATACCATCGTGAACCCGAAAGGAGAATTGAAGGTTATTACTACTCGTAGTGGTAAAACTTTCAAAGAACCCATTTCTCGTCCAAGTACTTCTATGGAGAAGGAAAAAGAGAAAGAACCCGAGGTGGTGGTAGAAAAGGAGAAAATTCCAAGCCCACGAAGTACCGCTCAAACCACACCTACGGTTGAACCAATACCAATCATGGAACCCGAGATTCCAAGGCCTTTGCCTATGCCCCAACCCACACCACCCTTACCTTACCCTTCAAGACGAGACAAGGAAAAGGCACAAGAACGAAATAATTATCAATTTGAACTTTTTATGAAAATGTTTCGTGACTTGCATTTTAATATAAGTTTTGCCGACGCCTTGGTCATGATGCCTCGATTTGCCGCGAACTTCAAAAGTATGTTGAATAACAAAGAGAAATTGCAAAAATCGTCTAGTTGTTCTTCGGTTTTTCTTAGCCGCATACCTCAAAAAGTCAGTGATCCCGGCAAGTTTTTAATCCCATGTGCTATACAAGACATGGAAGAATGCTACGCCTTGGCCGATCTTGGTGCTAGTATTAATTTGATGCCTCTTGAGATTTTTAAATCGCTCAATCTTCCCAATCTCACTCCTTCAAGAATGTCAATCGAGATGGCCGATCATTCTACGATTCTAGCTTGTGGAGTAGCCGAGGACGTCTTCGTGAAAGTTGGAAAGTTCTACTATCCCGTAGACTTTATTGTTGACATTCCTATCGATCCTAAAGTTCCTCTAATTTTAGGTTGATCATTTTTGGATACCTCGAGGGCACTTATCGATGTGCATGCTAGGAAAATCACTCTTCGTTTCAATGAGGAAGAACTCGTCATTAATGCAACTCAAAACTCCACACTTTCTCATGTGTATTCTATCACGTCTTTGAACAATGTTAGTCCCATAAAAAACGTTTGTAAAAGGATTTCAAAAAGAGTTTTAGGAGTTGATGATAAAAACGATTTTCCGTCCCCTCCGCTGGTGGAGGGTAAGAGTGTTAAGCCTACGATTCCAATCACGAATGATTCTTCAGATGATGAATATGTTGATCCCGATGGGGGAGTTTTCTTTGTTGACAAACGTTTTGAAAACTTACCACCACCATTACCAAAACGGTTTTCAAATGTGAGAATTTTTAGTGTGACTAACATTGCTTTAGAAACACCAAATATTTTTGACATAATTAAGTCGGGTTTTCATAAGGAGAGTTTAAAAGATGAAAAAGGGAAAGATTTTAAATTGAATTTAAAAGATTTTTCTACAATTCTAACTCCGTCATCACCACGTGTATTGAGTGCTACAAGCTCGTCTTCTCCTTTTGACGATGCTTTGTGTGGACTTAGTGTGGGGGAAGCCCCTTATGTTCCCTCCCCTTTCTCCACCGAGGACGAGATATTTGACCCCGGAATTGCTTATAAAGGGAAATCTCGGTCTTCCACCGATGCAATAAATGGAAAATCTTTATATTTGATTGGTGCGAGTCTACCTCGAGTAGCTCAATGTTTTCATGACTTACCCATTGTCCCACCCTTCTATTTCTTCTCATCTATTTTCTTGAAACCCTTTGGGTTTTTTTTGGCACATGATGAAGTGGCGTTGATTTGTTTTTCCAATGAAAACGAGAACGCCATATTCAATCCCGGTATTTTGCACCATAAAAGGACTTAGTCCTTAATACCGGTTGTTTTTGGGCCTTGTTTATCATGTAAGCCCCACTAAAAATTTACCATACCATGATTATCCCTAAATGATCACATTTATGGGGATTCGAGTCGAGGTTTTTACTCGATTATCAAAAACAAGGTGCCTCGTGGGGGAGTCCCATGCTTATCCATGTACATATTATTGCTTTCTAATTAGTTTAATGTGAGGGGATTTGGGCCCTTCCAACCTTTGTTCCGTGGTTGTTTGTGCATTGTGGTTTTTAGATCATGATCTTCACGATTGGAGCCTCTCGTGTTCGTTTTATGGGAGCACTCGATCGTTTTATTTGAAGGCTTTCTCAATATCCATGATATATCCTTTTGATGTTCTAACCTTAGGTTTATAGCACACTTCATAAACGGCTATTAATTTAATGGTTACACCCTTTCCATGCTAGATTAGGCATTCGACTACGTCTCTCGTATGGGGGTGTTTGCACCCCTAGACTCGAAACATTAAGGACAATGTTTAACTTTAGTATGGGGGGTGAATAGATACTTGCCTTGCCAAACCTTCACGCTTTCCAAAGTTTATCTTTTTGTTTATCGTTTTTGTTGCAAAATAAGGCTAAAAATGGCCAAATTTTAAATTTTTTCTCATGTTTTATAAGTGTTTGATGACACGAATGTAGGTTTTCCGATGGTGAGAATAAGAGTAATTTTTGACTCGACCGTGCGTGTTGATCACTTAGCTTTGATTCCTTAACTACACATTAGGCTAAGTCTCTTAAATGAGGACGAGAAATGATAGGGTTAATTATAAGTTACTATGCTAAACGTAGAGTACTCGTATTCTTTCAAAAACTCATGTGTTCTCGTTGTTTGCTTATTCTCCCTTCGCATGTAAATATTTTTTGCTTAATAAATATTGACTTAGCGGTTTAGTTGGGATTGTTGGGTTTCTAGTCTTTTCTAGTAGCTTCCGTGTAATTAAATTGGGAAGACATTAAGGTATCGCCAGCGTCACGGTTTTGAAGTATTGGCACCCGAATAATCGAAAGCTTCACCCAATAATAAGATTTCAAGTGCTCACCTAAATCTAGCAAACAATTTGAAGCCCCACAAGGCCGAAAAATCTATGCAAAATTGAAAGTGAATCAAGCCTTAATCTTCGAAGCTTTAAAGATCCAAAATTCGCTTTAGCGTGAGGATATACGTCTTTGGCTAATAAAACCACCGATGAGGCGAATAATAAAAGGCAAGGCAAGACCGAAGTCATAATAAAAGCTTCATGGCGAAGTTGAATAAAAGATGGAGGTAAACCAAAGATAATAAGGCCCTTCCGTTAGGGGGCGTATAAAAGTCTTGGTAATAAGTCTCATGTTCAAAACCGTTATAAAACCGTGTTTATCGATCCTTCTTGTCGACTTAATTTTTTGACATCGTTGTCTATTAGGAGGGGTTATTGATTTGATGGTCTTGGTTATACCGTTAGGACTCTATTTTTAGACCTAAATCTCTATTATCGCATAAGTCAAACAATGTATCCTCGTGAAACATTCAAGACAAAATAAAATATAAGAGATACAACTTAGGAATAATGGGAGGATAAGTACGTGATTAGGGCATATGAGTAGTATTAGCATTACTAACTTATAATGACAATGATCTCGTTGCGCGCTTGGCATGGAATTGGGGTGAAAATCGAGGACGATGAAATTATTTCTAACGAAGCATTCACTTGTTCTTATTCTATGAACCTAAACGTCCCATTTTGCATGAAAATCATACATTATGTCTAAAACGCAAGTAGTAGTAATAGTAGTAGTGTAGCTAGTTTATCATTCAATATAGTGAATAAAAATGAATTTTGGAGATGCTACGATACTTTATTCTAGCATTGTGTGAGGGCACAACAATGGTTTAGTATGGGGGAGTGATGAGACTGCTTTTATGCATAGTCTCATCTTTCGAAACGGGCTTAAAATGCATAAAATATCATTAAAACTGCCAAATATATGCTCGTGTTTGTTGCTTGTGTATTTTAGGTACGGATATTGAGGAAATGGCAAAAATATCACAAGGATCATTCAAAAACGAACACGGGAAATGAAGCCGCACAATGAACCGGACCCGAATCAAGAATTTCCAAAAATACCTTGAAGTTTGAAGAATTTTCAACATTGGTCCCTCATTTTTGAAGATTTGGCAAATAAAGACCTTGAAGAAATCATCATTTGGCAAGACAGGTCCTCCATGTTTGAAGATATTACAAGAATGGCCCTTGAAGAATGCAAGTTATGCATTTAAAGTCCTTGTTTTAAGTTTGAGAAAATATTGTGCCAAATTTGACAAGCTGCCTAAAGTTGTTAACAAAGAAAACAAAGTTGTTGGCTGGTTTTTACAAAATGAACAAAACAAGAAAATAGGGGGGCCAAATGGGGCAGACAACCAAACTCTCTCCCTCCACTCACCTTCTCCCACGTGTCCCACTACCAAAAACCAACCAATCCCCTCACTCCCCCTCTCCACGTCACCCTTCCACCACCAGGTTTATTTAAATAAACCTGGTCAAGCTAAGTCAAACCCTTTAATTTTCCCTCTAAACACCATATTTAAAAACCCATTTACCCCAAACGGATTAAACAACCCCTAATCACCCCTTAAACCCTAAAAAAACCCAGGATGAACAAAGATAAAAACAAAGGGTTTTTGATTCAGCTTTTCCAAATCATTGATTCACTCCATACTCACCTAAACCCACACAAAAACCGTGACCAAGACACACCCATGTGTCTTGTAGGGCCCTCCCCTGCACCCGTCACTTTCTCCAAACCCCAATACCAGACAAAATCAACAGCCAAGATGGTTTTCTTGTTCCCAAAGGTATAATAGACGTCCAAGATCAAACCACAACAGTTGGCCATCACTTTCCATCACATGGGCACGAATTTGACCAATTTTCAGTCAACAATCAAGGGCTTTTCAGGAAATTCGTCCATTAGGGTTTCAGTATTCTAGACTCTTCTTGTAGCCATTATATAAGGCAGCTTAGCATTTCATTTTTACTTGTTCCAGTTTTAGCTTTTCATCATTTGTAATTCCTTTTTATTAATATACAAGTTGGTATTTGATTGCAATATAATTCCTTTTTATGGTTTATAAAAGTTTGGTGTATGATTGAAAGCTAAGCTGAGTTCCATTTATAATCTGTTTTTGAGATCAGTTTTCAAAAAGTTTGAAAAAGGGTTTGAGTTAAAAAGATTTTTCAGAAAACCATTTGATTTCTTGGTTGACAATCTTACTGTTTCAAAAGCTATTCCCACAAGCTCTTTACACCAGCTTGTGGGCTAAGCTTATTGAAGCTTGTATTTCTTTTCCTTGTTTGTTGTGTTTGTGCAGATTCAAAGCAAGAACAAATATCATCATTTTCATTTTGCAATCCAAACAGCCAAAGAGATTCAGCACAAGCCCGGGCTTGTTGGAGATTGCTATGCAGCCGTTGTGGGACCTGGATGTGGGTCCCACAAGGTAAATCTCTTGTACTTTGTTTCAATTTTCAATATTTCGGTTTTATGTGATTTTTCATGAAATTTGTGAGAAATTGTTTATGTGTTTGTTAAGCTGTTTGATTATGCTCATTTAGGGTTATTATGCATGTTAGAAGTATTTAAATTCAGATTTGGTAGGATTTAGAAGCATTTGGTGTGTTAAATCATTTTCAGAAAGTTTAAAGGGGTGTTTGGATATTGTATTTAATTGAGTTTGGTGAAAGATTTTTGGGTTATAAACTGGTTAAACACACTCCTTAGGATAGTTATAGGTTATATGTTAGTTTGGTTTTCAGTTTGGTAGAGTTTAACACACATTTGCATGTTAAAAAGTGGTAAACTGCCTAAAAAACAGCAAGTTCTTTTATCTACCTAATTTTGTGAAATTTGTTCATCATATCTTGGTTATTGTTAGATATTAGGTCCAAGTAGGGTTTGTGATAGCTTATAAGTGAATTGGTAGACTTGTGTGCAAGTTTTAAGCAATTGAATCTCACTTTTGTGCCAAATAGATTAGTCACTTATTCATCACAGCCCATGCTTATGCATATCAGTAACATTTTTTGTGCTTGATTGTGATTTTTGTGTGTTAGACTTGGTGATTTTCTTGTTTACTTGACTTCCCACAACCCAACTAGTTATGGGAGTGCCCCATTGTCCAAGCAAAACTCAAGCAAGAGCTTTCCTAAGCTCAAAAATCCACCAGACCATATTTTTACACTAGCAGTGGGAAAAAATTTAACCCTGCTAGTGTATCTCTTGGTACTGCTTGAATAGTAGACAAAAGTGGCAAGGTGTCACTATCAGTTTTCAACAATTTTTGTCTTTAGTGCCCTTAAATAGGAATTAGGTCTTAAAAATAGTTTCATTATTTTTCTAATTTAATTTTTGATTTTTCTGTTTAATTAGAATTTTTGTTACTGTTCATTTAGTATTTATTAGATTAAATAGCATTTTTAATTAACTTTTTATTATTCTGTTTTTGGCATTTAGTGTAAAAAATTAATATTTTTAGATTTCAAAAATTTTCTTAGATTCAGAAAAATAATTTAAGATTTTTAGTTTAAAAAGTTTTTACTGTTCACTTTTTAATTATTTTCTAGAATTAATTTAGTTTAATTAGTTTTTTTTTCAAACTATTTTTGTCTTCTAGTGAAAAATTTTATATTTTTCAAACTTTTTCATTTTTCTACTGTTCATTAGAGTAATTTAGGATTTTTAGAATTGACAAATTATATGAAGAATATTTGGCTCAGCGTGTTCTATTCGATACGGGTAGGAGAAGAACCCGACCCGTTATTATGAAAAAAATAGAGGAAGCAGAACCAAGTCAAGATTGGCATTATTTTATTATTTTTATGATTATTTTAGTTTAAAAATAGTTTTTAGTGATTTAAAAATTGAAAAATAGTTTTTAAAATTTAGGAAAAATACTTTTTAGTCTTTAAATAATATAAGTAACTTATTAGTTCAATAAAATAATATTTTGGACATTTTGATTAATTATATTTAATTTTAGGGCATTAATTAGCATTTAAAATTGAATATTTAATTAATAAAAGGTTTTAAAATATTTTTATTGGATTTTTATTCTTATTTATATTATTTTAGACTTACTTTTAGCTTTAATTAATTTTTAGGTTTAAATTTTTTAATTTGTAGTTTTTACGGTTTTACGTGATCGACCTTTTCGTATTAGCTTAATCCGTCTTCGTAACCGTCATTCTCTTCTTACCCCATTTCTAATTTTTCTTTGTTCACAATAAAATCACAAAGTTAATCAATTCATTACACAACACACTTGCCTCCTCGAGAACGAACTCACCTCATTGGGTCATTTACACACGGTTTTCCTAAATCGTCGTGCTTACCCTATATTTTAGGTGCTTGTTTTTTCTAAAGCAAGTGTCTAATTTTACAATTATCATAAATCATGCCCGCATCAAGGAGTTTGATAACTTCCTTTTTAATAACCTCATGGATTTTAGGGTTAACCCTTCGTTGGCTTTGAATGGCGGGTTTGTAATCATCCTCCATAAGGATTTTGTGTGTACGAAAATGTGGATCAATTCCCCTTATGTCGGATATTTTCCATGCTAAGGCTTGCTTATGTTTCTTAAGAACTTCTATGAGTTTCTCTTTCTCATTCTCTTTCAACTCTTTAGCAATGATCACGGGTAATTGGTCTTTTCCCTCTAAGAAAGCATACTCGAGGTGGGATGGAAGGTCCTTAAGGTCAAGTGGAGGTGGACTCTCTATGGAAGGTTTAACTATGGATGGATCATCATTGGTTACTTCTTGTGGAATGGGTGAAGGAATGGGGTCCTCATTGAGCAACTTTTGGATAGTGAGAATATCTTCTTCCCAATTGATGGGAGAATCATCATTACCAAGAAAGTTGGACTCAAATTCCTACAAGAGAAAATCACTCTCTCCAAAATGTGTTAAAGAGGGAGCAATTGAGGCCACGGTTTCAACATGGGGCATATCCTCACTATTATTCTTGCAAGCGTCATGAAAATGTTCATCACACACCTCATCTAGCACATCAACTATGTTAATGGTCTCACAAGGTTTAGATTCCTTAATCTCGTTCCTATCACAAACTTTCCCTAGCTTAAACACCACTTTCTCATCCTCAACTCTCATAATTAGTTCTCCTTCGCCACATCTATTAAAGTACGACCCATTCTCAAAAACGGTCTACCAACAATCAAAGGAACTCTAGGGTCCATGTCATAATCAACCACTACAAAGTCGGACGGAAAGGTAAACTTATCCATACCTACAAACACATCCTCCGCGATACCTACCGGGTAAGTTATGGTACGGTTGGCTAACTCAAGTGTCATCCTAGTGGGAGTGAGCTCGGGAAGAGAGAGTTCTTTCCAAACCGATAAAGGCATGAGGTTTATGCTTGCCCCTAGATCCGCTAAAGCCATGCAATTTTCCACCCCGGTAAAATTACAAGGTATCAAAAAATGCCCCGGATCTCCAAGTTTTGTTGGCAAGGTTTTAAGTAACACGGCGGAACAATTTTCATTAAGGGATGTGTTGGGCAAATCAACCAATTTTTCTTTGTTGGAGAGTAGATCCTTGAACATCTTTGCAAATTTTGGCATGTAAGCAAGCGCTTCCGCAAAGGACATGTTTATGTTGAGTTTCTTGAACATCCTTAATAAATTTGAGACTTGTATATCATCCTTTTTCTTTAACTTGTCCTTTTTCAATCTTGAAGGGTAAGGAAGATTTGGTTTAGGTGTAGGTGTTTTACTGGAAGATTTGTCTTTGTTAGCTTCTTCATTGGGAGTTGTGGAAGGTAAAGGAGAAGTGGGAATAGGTTGAGAAGGTGTGGTTGATGAAATAGGAGAGTTTGGAGATGGTGAAGTAGATGTAGAAGGCTTATCACATGTGGGAACCAAAGTGGGTTTAACAATAGAAGGTGTAGGAGGTGAAGGATCCTTTGTTGTTTTTCCACTTCTTGTTGTAATAGCATTGACATTTGCCCTTGGGTTTGTTTGTGTGTTAGATGGTAAAGCCCTTTGTTGTATTTGATTAAATGCTATCAAAAGCCTCTTAGTTTGCTCCTCCATTGAAAGTTTCATTTGGTCATTCATTCTTTTTTCACTTTCACGAATTCTCCTCTCAACATACTCATGAGTTTCTTGTAGCCCATATCCTTGATTTTGAAGTTGAGGGTATCCTTGATTTGGAATTTGAGGGTATCCTTGATTTGGGAAGGGTGGGAGTGGTGGATTAAATCCTTGATTTGGTGGATAAAAGTTATTTCCTTGATTTTGAAATTGTTAGGTGCCTTGTAGTTGTTCCCTTGGTATTGTGGTCTTGGACCTTGATTCCTTTGTAACAATTGAGGGGGATTTTGTTGAAATTGGGTGGGTGGTTGGGGTGGGAATCCCGGTGGAGTAAGGTAATTTTGAGACTTATAAGAAAGGTTTTTTGGATTGATGTTTGGCTTGAAATGTTCACGATGTTCCTCTTGGTAAGCATAACATTCCCCTTGATAACCTTGCACCTTATCACATTGTTGATAGGAATGGGGACCTCCACAAGTCTCACATGAAAGGGTAATAGCATGCACATCATTTGTGTAATTGTTCAATGAAAGGCCCTTAATGGCTTGGATCAATTCTTGATTTGCCATAAGATTCATCTCATGATCCCTATCTGTCTTTTGGAGTATCTCTTGGTGAATCTTGAGGAATTGGTTATCACAAGGTGTTTGAGAATTGTTTTGGATAACATAAACCCTTCTTTAAATTGAGTGTTTGTTTGTACCATTGCTTTGGTCTCAATAATATCCCAAGCTTCTTGAATGGATTTAAGAAGAATATTTCCTCCCGCGGAAGCATTGAGTGAGTCTTGGTGATGAGGTTTAAGGCCATTGTAGAAAGTATTGATTTGGTGAACTTCATCCAATCCATGGTTAGGGCATCTCCTCAATAACTCTCTATACTCCTCCCAAGCATCACTAAATGTTTGACTAGGTTTTTGTTGGAAGCCTATAATTAAGTTCCTCAAAGCCGTGGTCTTAGATGGGGGAAAGAACTTGTTCAAAAACTTCTTAGTGAAACCATCCCATGTGGTAATGCTCTCGGGTGGTTGTGTATCTAACCAATGCTTAGCCGGACCCTCTAGTGAAAATTGCACCAATATCAACTTAATGGCATCATGGGGAACTCCATTGTACTTAATGGTGTAGCAAAGAGCAAGAAATTTCTTAAGGTGATCATGTGGATTATCATTCTTGTTCCCATAAAATGGTGTATTTGAAACCAAGTTAATCATGGATTTTTTTAGCTCAAATGTGTTTGCGGGAATATCGGGTATCTTGATAGCATCGGCATATCCTTGCACATTGGATTGCAAGTGCTCCATCAAAGGTCGAGTATCAACTTCGGCCATGGATTCTTGTTGTGTGTGGATCAAAGCATGATTCTCGGGATCGGCTTGATAGACGGTGGTGTTCCTACTCTTTCTCTTTTTCTTCCTTTTCGGAGGAAGGGGTTGTACACCAATCGGTATTTGTGCACGCCCGCCAGTGAGCATGCAACTCAATACGAGGAATGAGAGAGAAGCTCTCGTGTGACTTTGAAGAGAAAAGGATTATCCTTGGTTTTGGTATGGCTCATTAAAGGTTTGATCATGAAATGATGGTGGAGTTTGTGATGAAAAATCGGAATATCCCATATAGTCATTACAAGTATAGTCCATTTGAAAGTTAGGTTTAAAATTAGGGTTCTCGGTTCCATTGTAAGCATATCCCTCCCCATAATAGCTATTATTTTTATCACATAATTAAATATCGTGTGGACCTCCACAAGTCGAACAAGTCAAATAATTAGCGTTGGCGGATCGTTGTTGCAAAATCTCCAACATGGAACGAGTATCCATGTTTAGCAAGGTGGCCGAATGTATATACAAGTAAAATGACGTTTAAAAGCTTCCTCGGGGAAGGAAGTAATATACCAAAGGTGGTATGGTTACACGCGTGCGAGTACACGTGTAAATAAACTTGAGGAGTGAGAGATAAGCTCTCGGTCGACTCTTGAAGGAGAAGAGATTATCTCCCTCGAGGTTCGATATGAAATATCCACAAGAAAGTATAATATATGTAATTACTACTTGGGTGCAAGACCCCAATAAAGCCTTCCTTCTTAGAATACGCACTAGTGAACGGGGGGTTAGGTGGCACGAAGCACTTAAGTACCTATTGACCCTTAGATGGCATTTTATAGCACATCGGCTTTCTATTCACTTTATAGTTTGTATTCTTCGAATTATTTCCTATTAGAAGTATTTATCTATTCTTGATTTATTGAATTTGATCGATACACGTGTCAAGGACCGGAACGCCCCCTAACATGGTGTATTGCCTTGGCAATACTTCTGGAAGATATGTGTATTGGTTGTTCTTATACGCATACGTATTTACATATAATAATATAGAGAAAATATTTTTGTATTTATTTGATTTTTTTAAGAAAAATACTATATGTACGTAAAAACGATGAAAACCGATATAATATATATTTTTGGGTGTAATCTTTTAGGAAAAAGATTACTTTTTGGATTTTTTTTTATTTTTTTGGTTCAATTCTTTAGGAAAAGAATTGATTTTTGTGATTTTTTATTTTTTATATTTTTATCTTTTTGATTTTTTTATCTTTTTGATTTATAATACGTAAAAATAACGTTCACAAGGTGAACGGATCCCAAAATCCAATACGTCTCACTCGAAACCGTTAATCTTAATGAATAGAAACGGCAGCGGCGCCATTTAATATTTTGTAAATTGAAGTTCGTTTCTCTCGATTCTTAACCAATTGAAAGTCCTAACAAAATCAGGTTTATGATCGTTTTTGGTTGATAGGGTTATTTGGATTTTCTATGTCTATTTGAGCAATCAAGTAAAAATGTGCAAAATATTAACTACGTATCCGTAAAACAATTAGCAATTACCAAGTTTTTATTCAAATAAGGACAAAATAGTGAAACTATGGTATTAATGTGCTAAAAATGTAAATGCTTGAAACTATAATGCTTGAAATGTAAAAATCAGACACTACAAGGACCAATTATGCAAACTTTAACAAACTACTAACCAAATTGTAACTACTTGTAAAACAACTAACTAAATTTGAAAAGTATTGGAAAGTTAAGGACTATAACCAAGCAAACCCTAAATACATGGAATATTAGCCAACAATTCAAACAGTTCCAAACTTTGAGGAACAAAGTGCAAATAAAAGTGAAATTTTATCAAAAACGGGCTAGTTGGAAGAATAAGCTCGTTTAAGCTCTTGAATTAACCAAATAAGCTCAAACAAGTTTTAAACAACTTAAAATCTAAATTCACTTAGGCTTGTACAAGGGATAAGCTTGAAAAGCAGTAAAACTCAAATAAGCCAATTATGATAAGCCAACAATAAGCTATCTAATAAGCTAGACAAGCACAAGTAGATTTTTAAGTTGAATCTTGTTTATCGGTCCATAGAGAGTCTGGAATGTCTTCTTTTAAGAAAAATGATCCAGTAATGAAGCTGGAAATTGAAAATAAGCTGAAACTAGCTTATTGACCAACTTTGACCAAAATTTTGAAAAAGCTGAAAACCTCCAGATCTACTCAAGAACACTTTCTAAACAAGAATATGAAAGAAAATTGCAAGGTTTATGAAGTGGAATTGCTAGAATGAGAAATCAGTTAGCACTTGGTTACATAAACTTTCATTTGCTCAGCAGCTTATGAAAAAGCTTATTTCTTACTAGAATTGTTAAACTGTGTAATTTCCTTATAAGCACTCAATATTCAGATGTTAATTGACAAGTAGGAACTGGTTTTAATCAATTTCATTAAGGATTGAACAAATGACTAGCAATTGAAATCAGCTACTTTTTTATAAACTTGTTAAGCTAAAACTGACCCATACTTTTTCATAACCAATTGCCTGTTTGACTTTCTTTATGACTTTAAAACTACTCAAAACTTGTTTACAATGACTAAATGGATGTAAATGAGCAAAAACTAACCACTTATCAACACTTAACTACAATATGACAGCTAAATCCAAACACTAGTTTACTGATAAGATCAAACCTTTTGTGAAGAGATTATGAGCAATTGGTTGTACTGACTCAAAACTGATATCTAGCCAAACTTGTTAACCAAAATGAAGTACAAATGAGCCAATAATATGCAGTAAAACAGACTAAGACTTAGAATGCAATAGCAAGCTATAAAACTGATGAAATGAATTCAGAAACTAGAAATAAGCAAGTAAACAAGTATCAAACTAACTAGAAGCTTATCTAATCATCAAAATCAATACAAGAACAAACTAAACACACTTGATCAGATCAGCAAGAAGGATTAAACTAGAATTTAGCATGCATTTTGCTGTTTAGAGGAACCAAAATCAAAAACTAAGAAACCTTTTAGCAAGAGCCTCCTCTGATGGAGTAGGTAGGCGCTGAGCCTCCTAGATAGTGTTAAACCACCACCTTAACACTATAAACCAACTAATCAACAGCTACAATCATCATCATCACCATTTTTGCACAATTCTGCTTCAAAATCAACAAAAACAGCTACTTGGAATAGGAACAAGATTGAACAGCAACAAGTCTTCAACAAGAGCTTCTTATGATCAATGGTGATCACAAGTAACTCATAACAACACAAGAGTAACCGTTATGCAGGGATTGAATAGTAGATTGAAGGAAAAGGAGGGAAATTTTATTGCTTGAATGAGAAAGTTTGTTACAAATTCTGGTGAGGAGTTACAACTACTATAACTAACTCAAGAGTTTGTCAGACTCTTGAGGTCGTTACACTAACAAACTACCAGCTAGGATTGAGAGAGAAAAGGTAAAGTGTGTGAAAATTTCACACTTAAGCTACATGTACAAATGAGAGGGTTATTCCCTATTTATAGACAAAAAGTGAGAAGTAGGTGAAGCTGATGACGTGTCCCAACCAATTAATTGCTGCCAAGTGTCCTGGATTTGTCAATTGGAAATAGTCGTTATGAACTTGAAATTGGGCTTTTCTTCTTGGTTGACTTTCAGGGTAATTTAGCATGTGGGTTGAATTCCTTGCTTGAAAACGATCACTTTTCATGTATAAAGTTTTTCCTGAGATGCAGTAGAACTCCAATTCGTTCCTGGGTTGTGTTGAGGAAGAAGATGACACGTAGAAGATTTGGATTGGGTGAAAGAGGGTCACACGGATTGTTATCCGTTTGTGGATATAAGTATTATGGGTTGGCAAGTTGTGATTGGGTGAAAGTTTAGCTAGTGGGATTTATTGTTGCTTTACGGTGCATTTAATAAGATGGTGAAGTGGCTTGTTTGCTGGCAACCCGTGACCCAAATTCGTTGCCTTCTCATTGGTTGATAGCCATGTCACACGGATTGAAACCATTTTAAGTGTATTTTGGCAAGTTTAGTTCTTGAACTTAGGCAGAATATCCAAATGAGCTAGGAACTTCTTTTTAATGGCATTTTTGGTCCTTCCACTTGCATTCTTGTATAATTTGACCCTTTGACTTGGTTGACTGAAGAGTTGACCATGTTTGACTTTTATCTTGACTTTGGCAAATTTACACTTTGAGTCCTTCAACTTTGGAGTGTTGTCAAGATAGGTCCCTTATCTTCAAAGTCTTGTCATCTTTCACCCTTCTTTGTCTTTTTCATCCAAATAAGCTTGATTTCTTCTTGTTTGCTTGAAAATGTATCCTTCTTACCTATTTATACATAAACACAAAACATACCACATAATTCCGCTTTATAGCATAAAAGTTAGGTATTTTCCTTGTGTTTTAGGGTGATTTGTTGATTAATTGATATGAGTTTTTGCTCATATCACCAAGCCCTTGGAGCTTGATGCAGACCATAAAGTGCTTTGATAACCTTGTAGACTTTGTTGGGGAACTTAAGATCTACAAAACCTGGAGGTTGTGAAACATATACCTCCTCTGAAATAGTACCATAAAGAAAGGCACTTTTCACATCCATCTAAATGACTATAAAACCCATATATGATGCAAAGGCCAAAAATAACCTAATGGCTTCTATCCTTTCCACTGGTGCAAAAACTTCATCATAGTCTATCCCTTCTTCCTGTCTATAGCCTTGGGCAATAAGCCTTGCCTTGTTTCTCACAACAACTCCTCTTTCATCCTTCTTGTTCCTGAAAACCCATCTAGTACCAATAACTCTCTTACCTGAGGGAAGATCCACAAGAATCCAAACCTTTTGTAGCTCAAATTGTGTTAATTCTTCTTGCATGGCATCTACCCAACTTTCTTTATTAAGAGCCTGAGAAATGTTTTTGGTCTCCACTTGTGATAAGAAACAGGCAAACAAACAATGCTGAGTATCCTTATGAGTAAATATCTGATGTTGTTTGACATAACTCACAAGTGCCTGAGTTTCAGTATTGGCTTGAAGTTGTCTTCTGGTTTGCACAACAGACTTGGGCTTTCCAATGATCTGTGTAATAGGATGGTTGTTGTTGACTCTATGAGTGGGAATATAACTGACTGGAATTTCAGTTTCCAAATTGTTGGAATCAGTTACTACACCCTGCTCATCATAGGAAGCTTTGGAGAAGATTCCTTCAGCTCGACTAGCATACATGTCTTCATCATCCATAGCTTGTAAAATATCTTCTAATGAATCAGCAGACTTTGCAGACTTTGACTTAGCAGTACTTACAGATGAGGTACCGCTAGGTGTAGTATGTATTGCTGAGTGTTGTGACTCAAAAGATTCTTCTCCTGAATGCTTATTAGAAAATTTAGCATTCTTTTCTTGATCTTGAAGCCTCTGAAGCTCTTGGGAGGCTTGATCATCTGTTGATGGCATAGTTTGCTTCTTGGGAGTAGCAGACAAGGGAGTGACAGTAGGCATACTAGGTACATAGGTGTGAACATCATCATCTGATGAAGAAGCTTCTTCTTGAGTACCTGAATTAGTTGTACCAGACTCCTCGCCTGCATTGTTAGTTTGACAATCCTTTTGCATAGAATAGTAATACATGGAATTAGTTAGATAATCTAAATCAAACATCCAAGCATAACCTATTCCTGGGACATTGGGTTTATTTTCAAAGAAATTAACATGGGCATTTTCTTCAACCTTTTTAGATGCCAAATTTTAAACCCTATATGCTTTACTTTGCAATGAATATCCTACAAGATATCCTGGATCAAATTTTCCATCAAACTTTCCCAAATGATCAAGAGTATTTAGTATAGACACATGACACCCAAAAGGTATTAAATGACTTATGGTTGGCTTAATACCAGTCCAAAGTTCATAAGGTGTTTTGTTTTGAGGCTTGGTCACTAAGACTCTATTTAACACATAACATGCAGTATTGATTACTTCTGCCCAAAATATATTTGGCAAAAGAGAATCAGCCAGCATAGTTCTAGCAGGCTCAATTAGTGTCATATTCTTCCTTTCAGCTATTTCATTTTGTTGTGGAGTCCTAGGATTACTAAATTGTCTCTTAATGCCTTTAGACCTACAAAATTCATCAAATTTAGCATTCTTGAATTCTGTCCCATTATCTGTCCTAATGATTAAGACTTGTTTAGTGAACTGCTTTTCAACTAAAGTGATAAATTCCTTAAGTAATTCATTGGTTTCACTCTTAAGAGCTAAAAAGAAAACCCAACTGAATCTACTATAATCATCAGTTATGACTAGACAAAAGGTCTTATGACTAATGCTTCTTACAGAAACTGTACCAAATAAATCCATATGCAAAAGTTGCAAAGGCTTTTTCACAGTATTGACAATCTTAGTCTTATAAGAGGCTCTATGTTGTTTACCTTTTTGACAAGCAGCACATGTGAAATCATTTTGAAAAGATTTGTTAGGTAACCCTCTAACCAAATTCCTATTCACTAATCTGTTAAGATTCTTGAAATTCACATGACCTAACCTTCTATGCCATAAATCAGACTCATCATAAGAAGCCTTAGCTAGAAAACATGTAATACCACCTGTTGGAGTAATAGTATGAAGATTAAATGTGTACATATTTTCTTGCCTAGGTACTTTAAGTAGTACTTGAGATTCTTTAGGCATCTCAAAGTCTTTGGACAACACCAAGCAGTCTGTGTCTGTGAACAGCACCTTGTTCTTCTTATCACACATTTGTGACACAGAAAAGAGATTGAATTCATTCAATTCTTTCACAAAGAACACATCTTCAAATTCCAACTTCCTTGTATTGATTTTCCTTTTGCTAGTAATTCTACCTTTTCTACCTCCAAAGGCTACTGGTCCACCTCTGAATTCTTCAAATTCAGCATGGAAATCTTTATTCCCTGTCATGTGTTTTGTGCATCCACTATCTACTATACCTTTATCTTTCAAGTCATCAATTAGATGCCCCCGCACATAAGCAAAACTTATTAGTTTTTAACAGGGACCCAAGCCACATTGGCTCGGATCTTGTGGGACCTACACACTTAAGAGTTTGTTTAGAAGCATTTCCAGTAATGCTTCTTTTGCTCTTATACTTCATGGTTTCAGTTATGTAGTCAAAGATATAGGGTGACTCTATGTACTCAGACTTCTTTGCCTTAAGTACTGCTTTAGCAGTACTTGCTTTAACACATGGTTTTTCTCTTTTAGGAACCCACATTTGCACTGGTTTGTTATTAGGATTACTTCTAGATGTTTTGGCTTTCTCAATAACATTCTTAGAAGTCTTGGGGAACTTTGGTTTAACAAACTTTGAACCAACGGTACTGGAGTTTGGTCTAGCAGTACTTGCAGTTCTAGACTTGCCGGTACTTGGTTTACCAGACTTCAAAGGTACTAGACCTTGTTTCATAAGTACTGCTCTAGGAACAAAATTTTTGGTAGAGTTATTTTTAACCTTTTTAGCTACCCCTTTTGAATGATCAAACTTAGGTTTGTCATCTTTAAATCTCTATTGCCTACTAACCTGTGCATTTTCCCCATTACTGTTTCTCATGACCTTTTGTGCAGCCTTTTGTTTCACAATTTTATCTTCATGCAAAGTATAATCTTTGATAAAATGACTTAGACTACCATAAACATAACATCCTTTTCTTCTCAAAGAAGACCCAAAAGGTTGTTTTGACTTAACTTTCTCAAAACCAATCTCACCCCTCTTGGTTTTATTATGTTTTACATCATTATCCAATGTATTACTAGGAGTTTTTACCTGTTTAGGAGTAGAACTAGTTTTAGACTCTCCAGAAACAAAATTGTTCATTAGAGGTGGATAAACAATATTCTTGGTCACAACAGTCTTATCTTGGGACAAAGTACTAGAGTTTGAAGTATTAACAACCTTTGGTTCTTCTAACTCTATACTTGTATCATTACAAGGAGGCATGAAAATTCCTGATAATGGTGGAGGAACTGCCTTCATTCCTTCAGCATATCTATCATTTTCAGGTGTATTATCTGACTCACTAGAACTATCAAAAATCCCCTTTGATAAGTCCTTGTCAGTTAAAGTTATCCTAGGTTGGTCCTCAATATATCCTAGGCCTGACTTATCATAATACCCCATTTGTGAATTAATTAGTTTACCCAATCCTTTATAGGACTTTTGCCAATGATTAATCACTTCCCTTTCATTAATAAGACTGGCTTTTAAAGCTTCATTTTCTGCTGATACTTTCAAAAGTTGTCTTTCAAAAGCTTTAATTTCCACATCTTTTTCCCTCATTCGAAGAGTTAAAATTCTTATTTTCTCTTCATAGTTTTGTTGACCCTTTTAATACAAAACTATATTTTCTTCTAACTTAGCAACACCCTATTTAAAAGCATTTAGTTCTACAGTGCATGTGTTGACTTTTTGATACTGTTCATCTAGTTCTACTTTTAAGCTATTAAATTTAAGAGCACAGTCTTTAGAACAAGGATGTACCTCAGTATTTTCATGTGAGAGAGCCATCAAACCAAGCTCTTCATCTTCATCTTTAGTTCAGTTCACCACTCCATCTATAGTCACCGATGCTTTGGTTACTTTGGGACTCCTGCTGTTTCCTTTTGGAAAGCTTTCAGTGATTCTTGGACTGGTTCTATAGTTGTTCTTGGACTTTTGAGTTCTACT
Source organism: Glebionis coronaria (assembly GCA_025667525.1). Lineage (NCBI taxonomy): Eukaryota > Viridiplantae > Streptophyta > Magnoliopsida > Asterales > Asteraceae > Glebionis > Glebionis coronaria. The sequence continues at coordinate 479,080,981 of CM046880.1, forward strand.
CTCAGCCTCGTCTCTAGTGCATTCCCTTGCAAAGTATCCATTCCTTCCACAGTTATAGCATTCAACTTTAGACTTGTCATGTCATCTTCCTTCTAGTCTTCTTGAAGAACCTATTAGATCTTACTGACACCATAGCAGCTTGCCATTTGAGATTCATCTCTTCAACATCAGCATCATCCATTTGGAACAAGTCATTGAGTGTTAGTCTTGGCCTGTTGTCTTATCTAGCAAAGAATGAGAAGGCATCATTGTCACTAAACAATGATGAAGATCTTCCTTGTGTATTTTGAGAGACTATAGGGATGCCTTCAGTACTTTGTGGGTAAGTACCGCTTGTAAGTCCCCCAACGGTATTTGTGAAGTATGTACCGCTGCTTGATCCACTAGCGGTATTATGAAAGTAAGTACCGCTATTACCTTCTGACACAAAAGCCAAGTTAGACTTTGTTGTTAATGCTGCCTTGGTCACCTCAATGCCTTTTACATCCATCTCGTACGCTCTAAGATTGTTGTTGAGATGATCAAAAGGAATTTCATCCAGATCATCTCTTGTGATGAAGTGCATAGCCATTGCTTTCCACTCTTGTGGAACATTCCTTGAGAATTTCAGATTAGCTTCTTCATTGGGAATAATTTGTCCATAAATTACCAATTGAATAAGCATCTTACTGAACCTTCCATAGCCACCATATTGATCCCTTCTATACTGGACATTGAGAAGTTATCGAATTATTGCTTTAGAACAATCTTCTTTATCTTTTTAGATTTGTCATTACCTCTAAATCTAAGTTTGATAGCCTCCCACATATCCTTTGCATCCTTGTAGTGATGAAAGCTAGGTAAGATGTCTTCTGAAAGAGCCATAGCCAAAGCAGTTCTGGCCTTTCTTTATTTGATCTCTAATTGTACCTCCTCAGCAGTCACAGCAGGTAGAGCATAACATGTATCATCAGGCAACCAGTATAGCTTATTAGGTATATTCCCATTCTTGATAACTTGCCATACAGTATGATCTTGTGATTCAAGTAATGTTCCATCTGCATATCCCATGTCTCATAGTTGTCACCTTTGAGCACTGGGAGTTTGACAGCAGAAAGAGTATGAGAAGGTGTTGTAGTTGTAGAGGTAACTACAACATTCACGGCTTGAACACCTTGTGCTGGTGCAGGATGCACAACTTGAGGTTGTCCATGTGGTATTGGATCAGGATCTAGAATATCTTCCAAGTGAGGATCATCACCAGGTTGAGACATTGAGTTTTAGTGTGAGTGGAGTGTTTGGGGTTGTGTTCTTCTTTTTCAGAGTTTCTCAACAAGCTCTGATACCACTTGTTGATCCCTTTGATTGGATCTATATTCTGTTAAGAACTAGTATAGTAGTTTGTAATCAAACTAAAACACTTTGAGAACTCTTACTCAAGATAAATAAGTTATGCAGAATCTAACTTATAAAGCACAGAAGAACAGAATTACGTTTAACTATTCGATTCTCTTATTAATCGACTTGAATGAGGTACATAAATGACATTGTACCTATGTTCATTTTATAGAGTAAGGAACCCTAGAAACCTTAGAATATTCTATAAAGATAACTATATCACAGACGATATATTATCAATATTGTAACTATTTAAGTATATCACATAGGATATACTCTAACTATAACTATGACATATCTTATACAAAAATATATTCGTCCTAATCAATATAGCAGTACTTACTTTATAAGTATCAGTACTTACTATGTACCGCATTAAAACTAACGGTATTTGAAAGATACTAACAGTTTTCAATAACACTAACGGTACTTGGCACTTAACAAATAATTCCCAACACTTGTTACGTCCACATGGTTGACACGATTTGTCCCATACACCAAAGCACGTTTACAGTACCCTGCAATTATTTCATAATCCACATCACTGCTTCCTAATTATGTTTACCTGGATTCGTCAAATATCTGATAACTACACTTACCACATACGTTATGTCTGGCCTCGTCAGGGCCGTCCCGTGGATTTTGAAGGCCCGGTGCCAGAACTATAAAAAGGCCCTTAAAATTACTATTAAGTACCGTGAAATACATATAATTTAGAGAGAAGAAAACTTGTTATAGTTTAAGATGTTAAAATGCTAGTGTAATATTTTTTTATCCAATTCCAAATGTGAAAAAAATAAGAAAAGGAATGCCAAATATAAAGATCAGACTACCTATTTTTACTTTTCGATACTTGAATTTAGGGAGAACCATGCTATTATTCGCTCGGTGCTGTTAATATAAAATAAAAACCAAATAGACTTTGAAGTTGGGCTTTTGTTTATACATATAAGATGGATATTGGAAAATTAGGAGGCCCCTCAAGCACTTTGGGCCCTATGCAGTTGCCCAGCCTGTACAGGCACAAATCCGGCCCTGGGCCTCGTGCACACCATCAGGTACATTAAGCACCTAAGTGCATTTTCATACAACACCCTACTCATCCTTTCAATATCACAATCCCTAACTGGGAAATCCTTCAACGACTACTTGAAGTGTCACCCAATGACATCTGAACCGATTTCCTGTTGTCTATTCTAAACCTATTCAGAACTTTAGAAACGTACCCAGATTGTGACACCCTCAGAGTCTTGCGACTCTGATCCTTGGCGATCTCCATACCAATAAGCTTCGTTGCTTCCCCGGTCTCATTCATGTCGAACTCCATTTTAAGCAAAGACTTGGTAGACCCAGTTGCATCCTTGCTCTTACAAGCAATTAACATATCATCTAAATATAACAATAGATAGGTATACTCCATTGGTGCACAACTCCTGTAATATACGCAATTGTAGTAACATCTATGCTTAAACCCGTTGCTCAACATATACTCGTCAAACCTTCTATACCATTGCCATGGTGACTTCTTCAGACGATAAATATATTTCTTTAACAAACATACCTTGTTACCTTGTTCAAATCCCGGTGGTTGCCTCATGTAGATCACTTCTTCAATATTACTATGTAAAAATGCCATCTTTACATCAAGCTGTTCTAGCTCATAATCTTTACACTCAGTCAACACAAGTATAACCCGAATAGATGTGTACCGAACTACCGGTGAAAATACTCTATTAATCAATACGTGCCCTCTGTGTGAATCCTCGAACCACCAACCATGCCTTGTACCTAGAGTTTTGAACACCTTCAATCTCTTTCTTTATTTTGACCAACCATTTGCAGCTCACCAACTTTTGCCTAAATGGATGATCTACTAGCACACATGTCTTGTTCTTCTTCAAATAATCCATTTCTTCTTCTATTCCATTTTTCCACTTAGAATTGTCTTCACAAGAAACTGCCTGATGGTATGTCAATGGTTCATGAGTATCTTATTCCTCTGCTACAGCAAATGCGTAAGCATCCATATTACTCCCATTCGAAAACCTCGTCGGGTTTTTTCTTGTCCTTGTCTCTCTACCCCGAACCAAGTGATAATCTGTGGGATCTAGTGGCTGGTCAATTTTTTGATCCCCCACATCTTCTTTATAGCCATCTTCCTAATATGTCTGATCTTCCTGATTTGTTTGATCTTCCTGATCTGTCTTCTCTTCTTGAGGCGTACGTTTATTTAACCTCTACAATTCCACCTCAATAGATTTATCATTACATGCACCAGAATCCTTCAACGCGTCTTTGTACATGACACTTTCATTGAAGACCATGTTTCTACTTGTGATAATTTTAGGTGATTCATTATCAAGCCTATATAGTCTGTACCCCTTCACGCCCTCAGGATACCCCAAAAGAATGTGTTTTACGGCTCACCGGCTCGAGCTTACTTTGTTTAACGTGTGAATATGCGACACAACCAAAAAATCCTCAACATCCCATAATCACTCGGATGTCCCGACCATATCTCCATAGGTTTATTTTTCTCAATCGCTATCGATGGTGACCTATTTATGAGATATGCGACCGTACATGTCGCTTCCGCCCAGAAGGTCTTGGGCAATCTAGACTAAATTAATAAGCAATGTACCTTATCTATAAGAGTTTTTTTCATTGGTTTTGCTAACCCATTCTGTTTTGGCATCCCAATAATTGTAAAATTTCTAGCAATCCCACTCTCATTACATATCTGCCCAAATTCCCGGTTGCAGAACTCAAGACTATTATCGGTTCTAAGCTTCTTAATCGTCCTCCGGGTCTAATTTTCTACTAAGTGCTTCCACTCTTTAAATTTTCCAAATGCTTCGTGTTTTAACTTGAGAACATAAACCCATATAATCTTGGAATAATCATCAAAAATAGATAAGAAATACCTCTAACCTCCCAATGATTCCACGTGAGATGGACCCCATAAGTCTGAATTAACATACTCTATCACTCCATGAGTAGTGTCCCTTCTTACACCGAAACTGACTCGATGTGACTTCCCCGAACATAATTCTCACAAAAATCGAGCTTACCTAGACTCTTCTTGCCAAGCAAACCTTGCTTTTACAGCACCTGTAGTCCGTCTCACTAACATGTCCCAGTCTTTTGTGTCAAACCTGCGCGAGACTGTCTTTTTCTTCACCACTGACATTAAGCTCACCTAGCATTGCATGACCATCCAAAGAGTATATACAGTTTTCTTTTCGAGTTCAAGATAAAATAACCCTAGAGACATTAATCACCTTGACTTCACTTGACTGCAATTTTTAGGGTATATCCATCTTTTTCAAGAGTTCCAAGCGATATCTAATTCTTTTCAAGTTAGGAAAATACTTGATATTGTGTAACACAAAACTTGACCCATATTTTAGTTGTACCATTACCTTGCCAATACCTCTGATCTTGCACTCCTTGTTGTCTCCCAACAGTACCCTGCCCCCACCGCATTCCAAAATATAAAAAAAACATACATTTACCGTCGGTAACATGTGATATGAACCTCTTGAATTCATCATTCAATCTAGCTGAAACTTTGCACTCATAAGCATCATCACCTCAGAACCGTCATAAATTCAACCACTGGAGCTTGGTTGATCATCTTTCATGATGTAACCTATTGATTTCTTGTGATTATTCTTCGGACAGTTTCTCTTCAAGTGATTCTTAGATTAGCAAATAAAGCATTTGAGTCTCCACCTCGGGACATGGATCTTGATTTGTGAAAATCCATCCGATCAGTTCTTCCCCTTACATATAACCCTTCACCTTCATCCCCTTTTGCCTTGAACCTTTCTTTGATTTCCTTTGAATTTAGTGTGGCCATCACATCCTCCAAAGTTAAAGCTTCCCTTCCATAATTCACAAAGTGTTCGTATGATGCTGGTAAAGAAGTGAGTACCAATAAAGTAAGATATTCATCTTCGAACATTACCTCAATATTTTCTAAATCAAGAACGATTTTGTTGAAATTATGTATATGCTTGGAAATCTTTCATCCAATTGGCATGTAGCATGTATTAAACTTCTTCTTTAGGAACAATTTATTTGACAATGACTTTATCATGTAAAAATTTCTCGAGCTTTGACCAAACCCCCGTTGCAGTTGTCTCCTCGATAAAGTCTCTTAGAACCTTGTTACCTAAACATAAAGTCATGACATTGTAAGCTTTCTTCTCAAGCTTTGATTTCTCTTCCTTATTTGTGGGAAAAACTTCTAGAGGTGCTTCACATCATATATTCTATTAATAAAGCACACGTCTTGATTCTCCATAACTCGAAATCACGAGTTCCATCAAAATTTTCGTTGTCAAACTTGGCTCTCGTCATTATTTATCCCTTCATTAATTTGCTAAAGCTTGTGACAAACCCTCACAATCATAAAATAACAAATCCCCCTTGTGCAAAATACCTGAAGTAATAATACTACCTTTTTGTTTTATTTATTTAGTCATTAATAGTTAGCAATATAGATGGGCGAGAAAAAAAGTTGAAAAATAAGTTTTTTGCAAATGGTTTGACGTGGCATTTTGACTTGAAGGGATTGGTCTATCATTATTTCTTTATATAAGGGTTTTAGATAAGAAATAAAAAAGTATTTTTTTCCTTTTTCTTTTAAGTATAAATCACATTTGATTTAAGCGAAATTATGATTTTCAAATTGAACATCAATCTTACTTTAAAGAATCACATGTGATTATGTCTCAATCACATGTGATTATGTGTGAATCAAACCAAAAGTATATTAAATGACGGGAAAGAAGATATAAACCGGATCTCAACAACGTCAAGCAACAATAACCATAACAAATCTACAAACAAATCAAAATTCAATCTACATAGTCCCTTCGTCACATTATCTCATCATCATGAACATAACACTAGACTCAAAACGAAAATGATTAGAGAACTCAAATTTGTTCAACCATACATATCAATCTTTAACGATTATAAATGTTTAAACTAATACTATCATAGATCTATATTGGGTGAACCCATCTCCTATTTCGAAAATAAAGAAATAACATGAACAAGTTTGTTCACATGATTCTTTGTTTCAATTTGGAAAACACAAACGTACCGGAGACAAGTAAAGATCTTAAAGTTGAAATGCTCGTTACTTCTTCGTTGGATAAGACATGTGATGAGTAGGATGTGAGGTATTTGTTAAGTTACTTATTCGCTTTTTTAAGAAAAATTCAAGATGGTTCGGTTGAGATTGAATAAATTGAAAAGGAATTATTCTTGCTCATTTTTCGTGGCTAGTAAGAATTAAAGGTGATTTGTGTCTGGTTTTTGATTTGTTGATTACAACATTTAAGAATGAAGTTATATTAAGAAAGTTTTGGATCTATTTTTGGGAAAGATAGAAAAGATTTGATGGAGGTGTATCATGAGTGTATGAATGTGTGGCGAAATGAATGACTAGATGAGTGGATGTTTTTCAAATCGTATGATTAGTTTATAATTGAATAGCGTAGAATTTACTCTTTTGTATTTTTTGATGAGGCATTCTTTACTCAAGTTTTGTTCATATCAAATCCTTTTACCTAATATATTTTTCTTTGGGTAAAGTGCAAATTTCGTCCCCCGACTTTGCAAAAACGACAATTTTGCCATCGAGTGGAAAATTCAGGCAATTTTGTCACTATAGTTGTAAAAGTCGTGCAAAATAACCCCCGAGTGAATGTTTTGTAACTTTCATGGATGTTTTATGTTATCTCCTCCCATGTGCCATGCACATGAGGACATTTTCATCATTTCCCCACTTCTTCTTCCCCACTTTGATTTTTCACCACTGCCGCCATTTTTCAGAACCTACGACATTTTTCTGTAAGAATTAATCTCGGCATTAAATGCATTCACCTACACAAATTAAAAAGGATATGCCGACAAAAATGATTTCATTTTTTCGTCGGCGCAATAATTTACATAAGCAGGTTAGACTATGTTTATCGGCAAATTGACCCGACCGGTAGGAAACTACAAGACAAAAGCAATCAATATTATATTAAGAGAATACAAAAACAAAGAAAGAGAAAGTCACGAACCGTTCGTTGTGTGACCTCCAAATTCTTGAGCCAACCCATGCCACATGTCGTACCTTGATTCTGCCAACAAATCAACATCCAAATCTGTGATTATGTGAAACATCTAAACTGCATAAACATTACCGTATCTTATAGCGTTTTTATGTTTGTGATAATGATATCAAAAAGTTAAGTGTGGCTGCAGTGATATGATTCGGAGAGAGGAAAAGGGTGGATGTGTTTTGCTTTTGTGGGAGAAGAATATTTAGGGTAATAAGTTTATACAATATATTAGTGGGTTTTATGGTAAATGTATTTGGGCTACTTCATATGGGCTTAAAACAACCATGACAGATTCTTATTAGGGTTAAGTCCATATATTACCAATATACTTTCAAACTTTTACACATCTAGGTAACGGACAACGAATATTACTAATATAGTCATTCAAAGTTTCAAATTTGTACATATATAGGTAATATAACCGGTTGGTTACAGGTTAAAACAAAAAAATGACTGACACATCATTTTCTTTTTCTTTTTTTCTTAGTTGGAATCCATTTGCTTCATATTACACATCAATTATATATTACACGTAACTTTTTGTAAACATTTATCCAAACACACATACTAACATTGTGAGATCCCCAAAATCAGGCATAGAATCACGTAGGCAACATGAGGGTGCCACGTCATGGTACAAGAAACAATGAAATATTGATGACACAAAGTTGACGTAATAAAGACATATACATTACATCATAAACATCAGAGTTTTTAAATAAATGGTACCCGATTTTTATAAGCGGATGAATCTAATATTTAAACATGGTTTTATGACATATAGATACCAAAAATACACAATAAACTTCTGACAGCTTTTACCAAAACCAAAATTTAAAAATAACACAGAATTATCCAAGCTGAGTAAATATCTTGCGGGCTCTCATCCTTAGCAAAATTAAGCATTAGCATTACCTGAGAAATAACTGTAAAAAGGTCAACATAAAGCTGAGTGAAATTCATAGGTTTAATAAGTAGTGATGTGGAATACAAACATTAATTTTATAAGAATAGCAACATGATATGATTTAGTACCGTCGTACAAAATCATTTATATTTATTTATTGCAATAGCTCACGACACCGAAGCTTTAACATAAATGTTTTACCCCTAGTAAGTATCTAGTCAAAATACGTAGCTAATCAAATGTAAATGCGTCAAGGTAATCGGGACGGGGATTGTCAATCCCGATGGATCCATCCACAACATTCGTTCTTGCAAAATGTGAATTAACGATTCATGATGTAGGGGATTTTTGACTAAGGTACTAATGCAATAAGTAAATGTATAATATGGGGAAGCATACAGTTCTTGAATAGCATACTAAAAGTTTTAATTGATTGCATTTCACGCATGTTATTCTCACCCCGCAATTTGTAACAAAGTATATAAGAAAAGGGGCTATGAACTCACCTTAGATACGAGGTGAATCAATACGGAACTTGAGGGCTGAGTAGTAACAACAGGAAATCAAGAAACTTTAAGTCATCCAAGACCTACGATAACGGGTGCGAAAACTTAAAAGATACAAAAATAACGTTTAGAAAACGGTTTGGTTACTATTAGTACATAAACCATTCTATAACTCGCAAGGCATTGCAATGTATCGACTAGAAATTAATTTGACTCAAAAGCACTATATACCTACTGTATGAACATTTTTATAAACATTAACCATACTCATTATACCCATTATTAACAAACACTTATACACTTTGAGTTGAATATTAATATTGAAAAAAGAGTTGCACTAAATTTTCAGAAACATGCTGTAAAGATTGTATCATATCTAGAGTTCTGTAATAGTAATAAATTCAAACTTTATGGCCCTGGAAAGATAAAATTATTAGCTTTCAAAAAATTTAAGAAACAATATCATAGCTATTACCAATCAACGGAAAATTCAGTTTTAGTGTAGACTACTCAGATTTGAATTTTTCGACAAACTTTTGCATAAAGCCATTTTGACCATCATTTACATTCCGTAAAAGATTATAATTTGAAACCAATTTTAAATGTTCACATTTTACCTATGATACTGTAATAAGTCATAAAAATACTCACTTTGTCTTTTTATGCTTTGACGTCAAACACAAATTTGGCGAAAATGCCGATTTTGACTAGTTTTGACAAAACGGACGTAACTTACTCATCCGGACACTTCCAAAAACCACCCAACTCACAAATTGTATTACACAACCAAGGCTAACCTAAAATCAAGAAAGTTGCAGGTCTTATTTGCAGAAAAATTTCGTGAATGGCTGTAGCAATCTGCTATCATTCTTAACCTTATTTTGACACTAAAATTCACTTCTAACATCATCTAAACACCTGCACACTCTAAGCAATGCCTTTACAAGTACACAAGACCTATCATGATCATAAAACCACCTTGACATCAGTAGCATATGGTCAAAATACAAAAAAACCCAATTTCATAATCAAGGTATTTAATCAAATAGAAATCAAAGCAATACAATGGTGCCAAGAGTACCTTAGTACAAGAGTGACGGATATGAGAACTGGGCTGAAGAAGGATTAAGGAAGTAATCCAAGGGCTACCCGCGACCTACAAGAGTGATCAGACCCTTACGTATGCGTTTTATAAAAATATAAAATAGTTGTATCGAAATATTTTGTGAAAATGAAATATGTATATAACTTGCACAACCAAGCGATCCTAAGTGTGGTCATGACCTTCATGACACAAAACCTATAAAAAATTCATAACATGATAGTCTAAAGTCTCAAATCAAGTAACCCAAGTGATTTGCACCTAAAAACGCCAACAATTTACTTAACCGTAGGCGTAAAGTCACATTTTTGGTATAGCTGTTTTGTGAAGGGCGTAGCTCCCAATTCATAAGTCCAACAACTATCGGGTTTTCACCCTTGGAACGGGTCTCTCATGGGGTTTCCAGAATATCCAACCATTTGATCTAAGAATTTACGAAACTTTTTAAAAGTCCAGAACACTAACAGCCACCCTGTAAGCACTTAATGGTCAAACTGCACTAGTCAAACTTGGGACAAAATAACCCATTAACCTATAAGGTTTAAGGGTCTGAGATTTCCACCATTGGAAAGCCTCAAGACTATACTTTCGGTCTATACCAACCACGATTAAATAGATACTACCAATTAGCGGAAAATTTACATTCTTTGAAGGTCACAAAATCAGAATTTAGGTATTCAAATCGGGTTAACCGGTTTGGCCATAAAAACCATTTGGTGATAGCTATCGACATGAAATCAGTGGGAGGACTTCAAATATAATCCCTGATATTGTAACAAGCTAAAAAATATAACAATGGGGGTCAATAAGCTGTAGCTACAAGCTATGCAAACCCGCTGTCCTGGAATAGGCGTTCGACCATAAATTGGCCATAACTTTATCACCCGGAGGAGTTGAGTGCCTATCCAACTCGCAACTAACATGAAAAAGGGTCAACGAATCCATATAAGCTATAAAAAGTGCAGGTTACAGTGGAAAATATGTGAGTTTTGGGCTCACATACCTGCTGTCCGAATTTTGGGTATCAAAACAACTTAGCTAAACAACCTATATTCCATTCCAAACAATCAAAATACTTCTTACATTAACCTAACTTCAGTCAAAGCACTAAACATCTATATTATGCATGGTAAAATTAAAACTTGGCCAAATGCAATAATCATAACAAGTATTGTAATCACATAAACCAACACTCAAAAACCACAACATGACCCTTTTGGGGCATGTCTTGGTCGCGGCATACATAAGCCACCAAAGTGAGCTTGGATAAAGTTTTCTAGCAATTCTATATGCCTAAATCATAAGAAACATAATGTATGTCTAATCCAATGATCAAACATGCAAGAACATAAATCTTTTAAATTTATGATTTTCTAAAAATCAAATGCATGTGAATAAAATCAATGGGGGTTTGTTTAGATTTTACCAAGGACGATTATGATGGGTTTTAATTGAACAATTGACCAAGAAAAATAGTGATGGGGGCTGTTTTATGTGTGTTCAACGCACAGTAGGAAAATAAGGATGAAGGATGTTGGAGCATAATCTGGCTAGGCCGGTCTGACGACTCTCCTGGGCCGTTCGTCGTCTTCCCGGGTCCTGAGTTATGCTGCAAACAAAGGTAAACCGGTTAGACGTGGACCCAAGGCTGGAGCCCCGGGGTCCACCTCCGACGGTCAAGTTAGTATTGATCGATATATTGTATAAGAGGTGTGGTTAAGAGAGAGAGAACCTGTTGTAGAATGAGACCCCTAGCCTTGTTTATATAGTGCTAGGGTTTCTTGAAGGGTAAGTTAGGTGTGTGTGGGCCGCGGGCCTGTTGGGCCGGGCCAGATACCGACTGTACATCGACATGTCCCCCAGTCTAGTATGATATGGTCCATGATCATGTTATGCTAGACTCATTCGTGTATCATGCTCACTAAACAACCGCGTGCGGTTTGCTGCTAGAACATCCTCGTGGGTTGTCCGTAACATATGGCTCCACTCGTAATGGGCTACTTTTAGCGATAAGATGATGGTTTGGGATTACGAATAGTGAGCATAGCCACTATACGTCATCATGTCCCCCCAGTCTAGTATGTGAGGTTGTCACCGAGGTTACTAGACTTTACACCATATCCGCTACCTGTAAGCATATCCACGTCGAAAGAAATGGGAAAACACGTATACGTAAGACGGGCGGTTGTGCTCGAATGCTTGGTTTCCCGTGATTAGACGGTAAGGACCCCGTAAGAAGAAAACGTGTTCTATAGCCGGGGTAACACTGGCATTGGCAAGGTATCATTCTTATTCATCCCTAACGTGAGGATGATAAGAAGGTTTTGTAAATGTGGAGGTGGAACCCGTATGCTGCATCGTGAATATTTAAAGGCGTACCTTGTATACCCACTAATGATGCAGCATAGTGCGAATATTTTATTCGCCTTAAGGACAACATAAGGCGTATCTCTGTGGCAAGTTGATGCGGATATTTACATCCGTCTTATGACCACGACTTAGATAATGACTTAAAAACTTTCACGATTTTTCCTACACTAAACACGGTTGATCAGGCCCCGTCCAATTAAGGTCAAAAATGTAAAATTTGAAAAATCATTCCGTAGTCGGGCAAAGTAATTTATCGTGGAAGGCGTACTTCCACAACAAAGATATGAACCAACGGAAGACGTACTTCCGTGGCAAAAAGTATGAGCCAATGGAAGACTTGCTTCCATGGCAAACGATGAGACAACAGAAGATGTACCTCCGTGGTAAAAAATAATAAGCTAGCGGAAGACGTACTTTCGCGGCAAAGTAATGACCAAACAGAAGGAGTACTTCCATGATGAAAAGAATGAGCCAGTGGAAGGAGTACTTCCACAGCGAAGATAACACGTGGAAGAGTACTTATGAGCCAGTGGAAGAGATACTTCCACGGCGAAAATAATGAGCACGTGGAAGAGATACTTCCACGGCGAAGATAATAAGCACGTGGAAGGAATACTTCCACGGCGAAGACAATAAGCACGTGGAAGGAATACTTCCACGGCGAAGACAATAAGCCAGTGGAATGAGGACTTCCACGGCGAAGACAATAAGCACGTGGAAGAGACACTTCCACGGCGAATGATAATGAGCACGTGGAAGAGATACTTCCACGGCAAAGATAATACGCTAGTGGAAGAATTACTTCCACGACGAAGATAATAAGCACGTGGAAGGAATACTTCCACGGCGAAGACAATAAGCCCATGGAAGAGATACTTCCACGGCGAAGGATAATCAGCACGTGGAAGAGATACTTCCACGACAAAGATAATACGCTAGTGGAAGAATTACTTCCACGGAGAAGATAATAAGCACGTGGAAGGAAAACTTCCACGACGAAGACAATAAGCCAGTGGAAGGAGGACTTCCACGGCGAAGACAATAAGCACGTGGAAGAGATACTTCCACGGTGAAGGATAATGAGCACGTGGAAGAGATACTTCCACGGCAACGATAATGAGCACGTGGAAGAGATACTTCCACGGCAAAGATAATACGCTAGTGGAAGAATTACTTCCACGGCGAAGATAATACGCTAGTGGAAGAATTACTTCCACGGCGAAGATAATAATCACGTGGAAGAGATACTTCCACGGCGAAGACAATAAGCACGTGGAAGGAATACTTCCACGACGAAGACAATAAGCACGTGGAAGAGAGTACTTCCACGGCGAAGACAATAAGCACGTGGAAGAGATACTTCCACGGCGAAGACAATAAGCACGTGGAAGAGAGTACTTCCACGGCGAAGACAATAAGCACGTGGAAGAGATACTTCCACGGCGAAGGACAATGAGCACGTGGAAGAGATACTTCCACGGCGCATGAATAAGCACGTGGAAGAGATACTTCCAAGGCTAAGGATAATGAGCACGTGGAAGAGATACTTCCACGGCGAAGGACAATAAGCCAGTGGAAGGAGTACTTCCACGGCGAAGACAATAAGCCAGTGGAAGGAGTACTTCCACGGTGAAGACAATAATCACGTGGAAGAGATACTTCCACGGCGAAGGACAATGAGCACGTGGAAGAGATACTTCCACGGCGCATGAATAAGCACGTGGAAGAGATACTTCCACGGCGCATAAATAAGCCAGCGGAAGAGGTACTTTCGTGGCAAAGGAATAAGCGCGCGGAAGGAGGACTTCCGCGGCGAAGGAAAAAGCCAATGGAAGAGATACTTCCATGGCGCAAAACAAGCGCGCGGAAGGAGTACTTCCGCGGCGAAGAGAATAAGCCAATGGAAGAGATACTTCCATGGCAAAGGAATAAACCGGCAGAAGGCGGACTTCTGCGGCAAAGGAATATATCCAAAGATATTTGCGTGTCATGCACGGAAATAGTGGTATTATTATACCCTGGTAGCCCCCCAAGTTTAATGGTGCTAAACTCGATTAGTAATATTAAACTTAATCAATTATTCAAAAAATTACGGTCGCGTAGACCAACGCGAATGAACGTACCATAGCTGCGTACAAAAAAAAAGAAATTGGGTTCGAACGTGCGAACCAACACGGATGGGTCTTGCCATAACCGCGAATTGTCACATAGTATAAGACTTATCTTAACTAACTTATGGGATGAGCTATGCCACTACGTGCGGCGTACGGCTACTACCATAAGGACGTTCAAAGTTTTGACAAAATTTTGTTAGACGTGCACAGTGTGTCTTTTAACAAGTCCGGCTCGGGAGGCACGGTATGTTTTTAAAACTTACTACAACGTCTTGTGAGCAAGGTGTCTAACAAGGATACATGATCCGTGGTCGTTGGGGTTGCATCCCTCTTACACGACAAGTTGAATTATTAGGTTCACTCAATCCTCTTATTCCATCTGGGAACGATGTGTACATGTACGCCCGTAGGCAGAAGATGTCCGAGTGTACGGACTAGCGCGGATGGACGTACCATGACCGCGAATGATGAACAAAATATATTATATTTAAAAAATATATGTAACATATCTTACCGATGTAAAAGATATATATAATATCTTTTATTAATTATATCGGAATATATCCCAAAAATATCTTATTGTTATTTAAATGATATGTGTAATATCCTTTATTAATATAAACAATATATTCGAACTTGCGGATTAATTACGAAAGACGCGGCTTATGACCGTAGTGAAAAAATAAAATATGACTGAACATACAGATAAGCACGACTGGACATACCGTGACCGCGAATAAAAAATAAAATAATTGTTGAATGTGCAGATGAGTGGGGATGGATGGGCCCTGACCACGAACATGATGGTCAGGTCGTGACGCGGTATTAGTGGGCCGGGTCACGACATATACGGAAAATATCAAATCAAATAGAATATGTATTTGCCGATTTAACGGATATACGTAATATCTGATATAAAAAATATCGAGAATAATATTTTTTAGAAGATATCTGCTATCAATTCAAAATATTGGTAATATTTTGTTACCTATTGAAAAAAATACGTGTAATATTTTGATAAATTTGAAAATATCGAAATATACCTTTACCAATTTTAAAAGGTAAATAATACTTTTATTTATCAAAAAGATATGCCCAATATCTTTTATTAATTTAACCAAGAAAGACGCGACTTATGATCGCCGTTAAAAAATAAAATATGCTCGAACGCGCAGACGAGCACGACTGGACATATCCTAATCGCGGATGAAAAAATTGTATCCAAAGATGAGGACTAACGCGAAAGAACGCGGCTCATGATCGCGAGTAAGAAATAAAAATAAAATATATTCGAACATACGGACTATCGCAGAATGGCGGATCACGACCGCGGATAAAAAGTAAAAATAAAATATATAACATGTATACATTTATATGGATCTTACTTGCATAACAAAATAATGTCTGTTTGCTATTTGCATTATAAGTTATCTCAAAATAATAGAAAATCTTCTATATTTAAATATATATATAGAATATGAAAATTACGATGATACACTTATTGAATAGGAAAGTACGTGTTTTCGTATATCAAATATCTATGGAAAGGGTATCAAATATCAAATCACGTGATTTCCCTGACGCTTTTGACCCAAGAATAACTATTGTTTTCAAAAAGTGAGAAAAATAAAAATAAAAAATCACGACAGCTCCAGATTTACTGGAATCGATTGTATCCCTGTTTTAGTAAAACAAGTTTGCTGGGTAATATTAAAAAAAAGGGTTTTTGCATGGAACAATGTTTATTGACGTTCAACGTTAACGTACGAGTATCCATTTGATAAATCATTAAATTTGATTTAGATAGAGCTATACGCATGGCAGAATGCTAACAAAGATAGTAGTAGAGTTTTAGAATTACCAATCTTTCGAAATTGATCTTTTGCTATTAGATATAATGAGATCACGAAACATGTATTGTTCTTGGTCCCACGGATGGCGCCAACTTTTTGGAGCATAATTTGGCTAGGCCGGTCTGACGACTCTCCTGGGCCGTTCGTCGTCTTCCCGGGTCCTGAGTTATGCTGCAAACAAAGGTAAACCGGTTAGACGTGGACCCGAGGCCGGAGCCCCGGGGTCCACCTCCGACGGTCAAGTTAGTATTGATCGATATATTGTATAAGAGGTGTGGTTAAGAGAGAGAGAACCTGTTGTAGAATGAGACCCCTAGCCTTGTTTATATAGTGCTAGGGCTTCTTGAAGGGTAAGTTAGGGTACTGTACGTCGACAAAGGAGATGATTTTTTTTGTAATAATAAAAAGTATGTGTTTTGTTTGTGGGTTGTGAGGGTCGACGGTCAAAAAAAAGAAAAGGGGAAGGAGTGGGCGTTGGCTCAGTGTGTTGTTTATGAATATAACTTAAGCCTAGAAATAAAATACATCAAGTTCTAGCCCGGATTGATTTCTTAAAATGCTACTAAATCCTATTCGGTGCAAGTTATAATATGAAAACAAAATCTTTTATAGAAACATAGTATTTTGACTTCATAAAGTCAAAATATAGCCATCGGTTCTCGTTTCGTCGATTCAGGTAAACTTTTTTGTAAAATGCGCGCGAGTTCTTTTAAATCAAAAATTTTGATTTAACTAAATATGGAAAAATAAAAATAAAATTTTCATAATTCCGAATAAAATATTAAAAATTATTAGAAAAATAATTAAAATATAATTAACTAAAATTCTCGAGATCTCAGGATTTACGTATAAAAAATACAATAAAAGGTAACATGATGGAAAAATTAAGAAGCATGAATAAAAGAATAATTTTAATCACCGGGAAAAATACGAGTTCTCACAAACATCATCTTCTTTACCTTGTCTTCTCCGACACACCAGCAAATGTCACGGGTAGTTCCGGCTAAAAAAAGCAACCCATGTTTATTCACCATATACTATTTTTATTCAATGATTTTTATTCTCCATCATCTGTTTCTCTACTTCTCAAACTACTTTTGAGTAACTTTATGTTAAAACTTGATGGTCCACGAATCTTGTGCAAACATCGAATCAATAAGGATATATAAAGAACATTTGCACAATTAAACCAATTGACTAACTAATAACAAAGATTGTACTTTTCATCATTTGTATATCTTATTAATAACGAATCAAAAAGATTTATAAGACTTGCCCGGTTGTTTGTGGAATAACAACCGGGCGATGAATGACAAACTAAACTCCCATGTTCATAGCTAGCTAAGCTTATGTAACAATGGGAGGATGAAACCACTATCCACTAAAGTGTTACATGTTCGTTTCTGTGGTGGGAATCATTAGCCTATTCTATTACAAGGACCACGTATATATAGTGGGTGTGTGAGGCTTCCTAGAGAAGCTTTTACTAAAGTACAAGTAACCACCTTGTACTTTGTATTCTTCCACTAATACTTCAGACATACACTTCTTTAGGTCTTCTAACATCTCCAGGTCTTGTAATAAGTAATAGTCTCTAGGAGTTAGTAAGTTGTTATGTCATCACTTACTAACTCCATCATCCTCAGTTCTTTGTATCACTTACTGAAATCCGCGTCAGCTAATGACGAGTCTATCTCGTAGACTCTAAAGAACTCCAAAGAATGACACACTGAACTTATAACATACGAAGTTCAGTGACTAACACTACTTAGGCTGCTTTACCTGCAAATCCTATACAAGGGACAAATCAGGCACTGAATTGACCCAACAATCTCCCCCTATTTGGATAGAAAAGTAGCCTAAGTTAAATAGCAGTAAGTGAGCATAAAGGATTATTCTTACCTTCTATTTTACAACAAAGTATACCAAGAATAACTAGCTTCTCTAATTCAAGTCATCCGCTAACTAGTATCGTCTTGTCCCTGTTGTAGTTGTTACGGAACTCTACACTCTCTGATGTTGTAACTTGAACACTATCATAACACCCTGATGTATATAAACCTCTATAACAGTAACTTCACCAAAGTATGTATATGCTGGTAGAGCGGAGTGGTTCAGATGTCTATTCAGCGACATCTTCAAAGATCAGACAATGCAGCTCCTGTTCAGCAACCCATCTTCAGTGACTTTGCTCAATCAGCTAAATGTAAAACATTCTAAGTCCCTGAAGGTTGTGTGTTGTGATGTATGATAGTGTGTATGTAGCATGAGTAAACTTGATGTTTCTTCACATAAACACAAGTTTACCTCTGTCCTCGTTTCTCTCCCCCTCAAAATTTGCTAGGGAACCAAGCAACTTTTGACCCGGCTACATACTACATCACAATCTGTTTTAAGCAAAACATATACTACATACCCATTGAATCGTGTACATGTTCATTTCCCCCGAAGTTCTGCAACGCCTGTTGATAATACGCCCTTGAAGACTAATGAACTTCTGATGAACAAAACAGCGCGCCTGATAACAGATATTATCAAACGCCTAATGTTATCAAACCCCTATAGTTTATCACTGTTGCACCAATTCCCTGTGTTTGTACTGCCTGGTTTCTCAAAACTCTGTGGCTGGGGTCACAGTGGATGGGGTCACAACGGCGGGGGGAGGGGGGGGATGGAGGGGGGGGGGGGGAGGAGGAGGGGGGAAGGAGGTGGTTAGGACAACAATAGGAGTAGTTGTAATTAAAGTTGTGGGTTTAAAGAGGCTGTGGGTGTGGGTTACAGGGCTGTCGGTTCAGATACAACGGGTTTGGGTACATTGGCTGTTGCTATGGGGATCAATAGCTTCGGCTTTAACTGGCTGTGGGTTCAGCGGTTCTGTGGGGTACATAGCTGTAATTAAAGTTGTCGGTTTAAAGAGGCTGTGGGTGTGGGTTACAGGGCTGTGGGTTCAGATACAACGGGTTGGGGTACATTGGTTGTTGCTATGGGGATCAACAGCTTCGGCTTTAACTGGCTGTAGGTTCAGCGGTTCTGTGGGGTACATATTCAGCGTCAGCTGTGGCTGTGGGTGTGGGGATCAACAGTTGGAGGTTCAGCAAGGGCTGTGGGGATCAACAGATGGAGGTTCAGCAAGGGCTGTGGGGATCAACAGTTGGAGGTTCAGCAAGGGCCGTGGGGATCAACAGCTGGAGGTTCAGCAATAGCTGTTGGGTCAGCGCATGTGGGCTTGTTAGCTGGGACTGAACACTTGTTGGCTGGGGCTGAACGCCTGTGGCTGTATTTTTATCACAACCAAAGTTTTAATATGTAAAACAAAAAGTCCATGTGTATAATCACGGCCATCTACTGATGCATTTTCATAGCCACAACCACTTTTATCATTGGTCTTACAAGCTGATATTTTGATCAGCTCCTCGGATTTAAAACCAAGCTACCTATGGTTGTCTTTACAGCGACATGGGTTCAACTGCCTAGGGGTTCTACAGAGAGTTCACTAGCAGGTTCATCTTTTGCAACTGTTATACAAAGCTGTCAGCACCCCAATTTTCACTGCATTCCCAATTATTTTTAGCAGTTGATAGAACAAGTGAAAAAACATCACATCTTATCATTTACCAGCCACCATACCCAAAAAAAATCTCATATCAATACCATTGAAATTCATTCACCTTATCTTTAACACTAACCATCGATATCGATGCCGGTCCTTTAACCACTACCACCACTACCATTCTCATCCACTCATTTCATCACAACCGAATCCTAACCAGTTGACCAAATCAACAAAGATCAATTTCAATCATCCACCTGCTCACTTCGAGCTTATTCTCAAAATCCCAACATCACTTGTAACAAATGAAGAAGACTTCACACAAGTCTTCATATCACAAATAATCAACCATTTCAACAACAATTAATTCTTTTATCTAGATATAAACAATCAGACTTTATTTAATTGAATTCAATCCCGCGGCCAAAGAGAAGATTCAATCACGTTTTCTTTTGTGTATCTCGATTTGTTTGTACTTGGATGGGATAAAGTAATTGATTTTGGTG
The DNA here is from genome assembly GCA_025667525.1 of Glebionis coronaria. NCBI lineage: Eukaryota > Viridiplantae > Streptophyta > Magnoliopsida > Asterales > Asteraceae > Glebionis > Glebionis coronaria. Next base: position 479,101,394 of record CM046880.1, read on the forward strand.
TGTAGTGGATTTTTTGAATATATGGGTGACATTGGTTTTATGAACATGTGATGATGATGATGATGATGATGATTTTTGGTGTTTATGTAGATGTGGAGGTATTGGAGAGTGTTGTTTCAAGTTTGTGGATCTAAGATTGATATTGTAAGCTGTCGGTGGGGGGTTTTAAGAAAGGAGAAGGTAGAATAAGGAAGAAGGAGGTTGACGGTGGATAGAAAAGGAGAAGGTGGGAAGAAGATATTGAATGTTTATGGAGATGGTGTGATATTCGGTGGTGTTTTTTTAATGGTGAGATAGGACGGATTTCGGGATATATGAAGAATGATGAGGGTGGAGTTAAGAATAGATATGGTTAATTATGAGTGACGATGAGGATGGTTTGTGGTGGATAAAGATAGGATTTGTGTGGGTATTATTTATTAGAGGGTTAAATAGTAGTGTATTATTTCTCTCTCAAAAATTGCACAGACTACATTAGCAGCAACAGTTTTTTAGTCAAACACTAAAATTTGACAATTTAAAATGTTATTAGCAGTCGTAAATCGAACGGATCTGGATAGAGAAATCCAACCCGCTCTGATACCAATTGATTTCCACGAATCTTGTGCTAACATCGAATCAATAAGGATATATGAAGAACATTTGCACAATTAAACCAATTGACTAACTAATAACAAATCTTGTACTTTTCATCATTTGTATATCTTACTAATAATGAATCAAAAAGATTTACAAGACTTGCTCGATTGTTTGCGAATAACAACCGGGCGATGAATGACAAACTAAACTCCCATGTTCATAGCTAGCTAAGCTTATGTAACAATGGGAGGATGAAACCCTATCCACTAAAGTGTTACATGTGTGTTTCTGTGGTGGGAATCATTAGCCTATTCTATTACAAGGACCACATATATATAGTGGGGGTGTGAGGCTTCCTTAAGAATCTTTTACTAAAGTACAAGTAACCACCTTGTACTCTGTAGTCTTCCACTAATACTTCAGACAGACACTTCTTCAGGTCTTCTGTTAGCCTCAAAATATTGAGTCAAACAAGAATGTTCGGTCATAGGTTTCTATTGTAATATTTATTAGAACGTTGTAATAAGTAGTTATTTTAGTCGTGGTTCACGGGCTTGGATTTAAACTAATTAAAGTCCAAAAGACAAGCCCGGCCCAATATATAGTCCATTAAAGCCCGCATGTGGGTGGACTATATATACTACCCTCCTAGCATGTTAGGAGGGTGGATGGTCATTTGTAACAAATTCTTTTCTCTAATCTAATTTCACCAAGTTAATCATCTCCTCTTTACTTTCTCTCACTACTTTCTCTCTCTAGGAATTCATCTCTTCTTCATCTATTTTCTTTCTTTCTTCATTGCTTAATCATCACAAATATATAGGACAACATTTGGTATCAATCGCCATGGGGTAGATTTGTGATTCGAGTGGACACGGTTCAACCCGAGTGGACAAGTAAATGTTCAATTTCTTCAACAACTTCAACCCGAGTGGACACGGTTCGTCACTTTGGTGAAACAACAAGAAAAGTTAGACGAGGTCTCATATCATCGACTCTTTGACATCTTGAAGCAATTTCAGAATGAAGCAAATGAGATTCGAGCTGAACGTGTTGCCAAGACGGCTAATCCACTTGCTTTACTGACTACCACTCAACATGTTCAAGATCCTCACTCTCGTGCTCCTAAGCCATACTCCAATACATCATCCTCACCACGATATTCCACATCATCTAAGTCTTCATATTCCACAAAATCTCGAGGTAAAGCGCCAAGAGCACCATCACCACCATCTGAGTCCTCATCTGAAGAAGATAGTGATGAAGACCAAGCTCAAAAGAACCGAGAGATGAAACAACAAATTGCTTACATAATGAAGACTTACAAGAAAACCTACAAACCCACCAACAACAATCTTCGCACTTCATCTAACACAAAGAACCGATATGTTGAGAGTCCTCCAAGGTATGACACACGTTGACGTGGTGAAAGTCCTTCTAGGTATGATCGACATAATCCAACACATGTTGAGGGTTCTGCAAGGTATGATCGACAAACTGCCAAGTATGATACTCAGAGGATTGCTGCTGCTACTGGGAATAGGGAAACTGTTGGAAGTCAAGTGGTTCAGCAGAGTGGGATTCAATGTTTTAATTGCCAAGGTTTTGGGCATATGGCAAAGGAATGCAGGAAGCCAAAACGGGTTAGAGACTCTGGTTATCACAAGGAAAAGATGCTGCTATGCAAAAAGATGGAAGCAGGGGTTAAATTGTCAGCTGAGGAAGGAGCCATGCTTGATGATACTGATGATGAAGATTCTGATCAAGAGCTTGATGCACATTACTCGTACATGGAAAAGGTTGAAGAAGTTCTCAAAGTCACTGAAGATGACAATGGCCCTATCTTTGACACTGAGCCAATCGATAAGGTACACACTACTGATGAATATAATGTGTTTGGTGATATTCCTGAGCATAGTGATCTACCCAATGCCATTAATGACACGTGTATGATGGAAACGGTTGATAGCAATACCACACCCGATTCATCAAACATGTGCAATAATGAGTCTGAGGATGATCAACATGCAAATGAATATGATGAAGAGGAACGTATTGCGCTTGCTAATTTAATTGTTACTTTACAAAAAGATGTCACTGAAAATAAAAAGAGTCAAAAGCAATTAAAGAAGGCAAACGCTACGCTCACTCAAAGTTTTGAAGAATGTAAAGCTACTCTTATCAAATCTACTGAGATGACTGAAAGCTATAGAGATGAGCTCCTTCAGAAAACCAAAGAGCTTGAGGGGTACAAGGGAAGTGCGTTAAAAAATCAAAAGGACGATTTTGAAAACAAATATAATACAACTCTTGAGTTATTAGCTAAAGAGAAGCGTCAATATAATGTTTTCTTAATGGATGAACGTCAAAAAACGTACCTTGCCAATACCAAAGTTAATGAACTTGAACAAAAGCTCTCTATGACCACTACTGATTCTGCTAAAATTCTAGAGGATAAGAAACAAGAGGTAGATGCGTTAAAACAAGACTTCAAAAGTAGATATGATAAAGAAACCGAAAAAGTTACGAAACTAGAAGCACAAGTCGACTTTTTGAAGAACGTTGTTTATAAAACGCATGATTCTATTCAATCCGTAAGAATGCTAGCACCTCCATCGATGTTTAAGGGTCAAGCTAGCTTTGCAAGTCCTGAGTACCTTGCCAAAGCTCAAGCTGCGAACCTGTGTCTCTATCTTGATGAGACTGAAAGGGCCGATCTTGATTGCATGCCGGTAAGTGCCGATAGTGAAGAGACTGCCCTTTGGGATGCTGATAGTCAACCACTTGTTAATAAGGAGTTTTTGAAACCTTATAATTATGCTTATGAGAATAGTCTTTATGGCTTGTTCAACAAACAAACTCAGAAAACTCGTGAGGAAGTGTTTCTAGAATGCAAACAAAAGAGAATTCAATGGAAGAAAGCATTTGCCCCTAAGAAATCTAATGTTTACAAATACATCAACTACCTCCCTCTAGATGAATCTAAAAGAAAGAGTAGGAAAACATTAGGTATTCTTAAACACCACATAGATAATGTTAAATCTATTGTTGAAAGAGACTGGGCAAAACGTGAAAATGCTGAATGGACACGTCCAATTCCTCAAGATATTACCTTGCTTGTCAAAGAACTCTTAATTCCAAACACGGCGTTGATTAAAGAAACTGTTCTTCAACTTGAGGAGTTCATTCGGACTGAAATTTTTGATTATTTAAAATATGTTGAATATATTGAGAAACACATTGATGATCTTCAAATGGAGAAGTCTGATTTCTCAGATGAATATGATTTACTCTTGCAAGAATGCGTTTCTAAAGATGTTATGCGTGCTTATTTTACATCTTGTGCTGATATTGATGGATATTCTGAAGTTGCATGCCAATATCTTGATAAGATCAAAGAATGTGAATGTCTTGAAATTGAGCTTTCGAAACGTAAAGAAAATGTTGACAAAAAGGCTTTTGAGTTACTTCAACACAAAACTGATTTCCTTCAAAAACATTGTCATTCACTTGAACTTGCTCTGCAAAAAGAAGTTGGTAGTTTTCCACACGATAATAAATTGCAAGAAAAACTTTCCCAAACATTTCGAGAAATGAATGAACAGAATTTGGAAATTAAAGGGTTGAAAGCCCAGTTACAAGACAGGGACAGAGAGATAGCAGAGTTGCAGAAACTCATTGCTAAAATGGGTGGGAAAATTGTGGAACCTAGCATTAAGAAAAATGTTGTTAGACTACCCAATGCCTCTAAAGAGAATAGATCCTCTATCTTGAGAAAACCATCTGCTTTATCTAATTCCTCATTTGCAAAACCTGTGTTTGCCCCCAAGATGGATGGAAAGGAAAGGTTACCACAAGCTCAACCCATAAGGAATCCTATAGCACCAAGCGTTAAGCACAATAATGTGATTAAACCAGGGATGTATAGAATGCCCACTAAGCCCACAAACAAAGATACTCACTCGCCTCAGACTTCTAGAAACACTAATATTCGTGTGTCTTCTACTACAGGAATAGTTTCCACTACTAGTGTTAGCCGGCCTCAGCTTAAGCGCACTCAAGTGAATGATAAGGTCTGGAAACACAAGAATCAAGGGGAGAAGCAGGAAGTAGAAGAACACCCTAGGAATTTGAACGTTCTTAAGAATAAAAAGTCTGAAATCGCATGTAATGACGATTTGAATGCTGTGAATGATTTGAATGCTATGAATGTGAAATTTGTTTGTGTCAAATGTGGAAAGTGTGTTAATGCTAATCATTCTATGTGTGCTATAAATAAAGTCAAAGGCGTAGATACTAGAACTAAGAAGCAAGTTGCAATGCCTATTAGAGCTAGTAAACCCAAACGCAAAGTGAACCATTCTGGTGCAACCCCCACTAAGAATAGTAATGCATCAGACTCCACCACTAAGAATCCTAGAAGCAAAATTAAGGAATTATATGAGTCTGCTAGCAAGTCTTGGAAATGGTGGTTTGCTAATCAATGTCCTCCCGGATATAAATGGATGCCTAAAGTTAGGACAGAAAATGTGAAAACGAGTGTTAGTTTGCCTTTAAATGTTGATAAGGACACTAATGATTCTACTATCACAACTACTGTGGTATCCAATTTAGCAAATGCTCCATCGTGTTCTAACTCTTCTACAGGTGATACAAATAATTCTCTTCATAATGGACTCCGGATGCACGAAGCACATGACGGGGAATCTCAAGCTTCTAATTAACTTCATAGAGAAGTTCCTGGGTACGGTCCGATTCGGAAATGATCAATTTGCACCGATCTTAGGATATGGAGATTTGGTTCAGGGAAATATTACGATTAAAAGGGTATACTACGTCGAAGGGCTCAATCACAATCTTTTCTCGGTTGGTCAATTCTGTGATGCGGATTTGGAAGTTGCTTTCAGAAAGAAGACATGTTTTGTTCGTGATTATGATGGGAATGACTTACTTACCGGTACACGAGGTACTGATCTTTACACAATTTCACTTCAAGACACAACTTCATCAACTCCAATTTGCTTCATGGCTAAAGCTTCAACGACTCAGGCATGGTTATGGCATCAACGTCTTTCTCATCTCAACTTTGATACCATTAACTTGCTTTCCAAGAAAGATATGGTGAGAGGCCTTCCAAGCTTGAAATTCATCAAAGATCATCTTTGTTCTTCTTGTGAACTTTGTAAAGCTAAACGAAGTAGCTTCAAAACAAAGACCACACCAAGCTCTAAAGGACGGTTAGATCTTCTTCACATGGATCTGTGTGGTCCCATGCGTGTTCAGAGTATCAATGGCAAGAAATATATTCTAGTAATAGTCGATGATTACTCAAGGTACACATGGACTCATTTCTTAAGGTCCAAGGATGAAACACCCGAAGTTCTCATCAGCTTCCTTAAATTGATACAACGTGGTCTTCAAGCTCAAGTTAAAGTGGTTCGTACTGACAGAGGTACAGAATTTTTGAATTCTAATCTGAGAAAGTATTTTGAAGCAGAAGGGATTCAACATGAAACATCTATTGCTCGAACAACCGAACAAAACGGCGTTGTTGAAAGACGAAACCGTACTTTGGTTGAAGCTGCTCGAACATTATTATCCGCTTCAAAACTTCCACTATACTTTTGGGCCGAAGCCATGTCAACCGCATGCTACACACAAAACCGCTCCTTAATTATCCCAAGACACGAAAAGACACCATATCACATAATTCATGATCGAAAACCTTCACTCAAACACCTTCATGTTTTTGGATGTACTTGTTACATTATACGAGATGGTGAAAATTTGGATAAGATGAAAGAAAAAGGTGATGCATGTATTCTTGTGGGATATGCAACTCAGTCTAAGGGATATAGAGTGTTCAACAAAAGAACAAAATTGATTGTCGAGACAATTCACATCCGATTTGATGAATCTCAAGAAATGGCACTTGAACAAAACAGTTTAAGTCCCGATCCACAACGACAAACGACTTCCGTTCACAACCGCACGGAACTCGAAGCTCAAGACCACAACAATGAACCGTCAAGTTCAATGCTGGTTCAAGAAAATGTTCCTAGAGCTGATATGACAGTCGACACGACAATTGAAGAGTTGGAAATGTTATATGGACCAATGTATGATGAATATTTCACGGGGGAGAAACAAGTTGTATCGAAGTCTTCCGCTGTCACTCATGATATGAATGATGCTACCGATCATCGTCAACAACCGGATACAACTTCATCTACATCAACACGGGTTGCTGTAGATTTACCTCCTCAGAATATCACTTCAACAATCGATCCTACAACATCCACAACTTCTGTCATTGTTCCAGAGAACACAAATCAAGCAGACAATGCATTACCTGACGAAGACGAATTTATCAACCCATTCGGTACACCGGTACACGAAACTGGAGAGTCTTCTACTCGCCATGTTGATCCGTCAAATATGCATACTTTCTATCAACGACATCCTTCAACACTTCATTGGACCCGAGATCATCCTTTGGTTCATGTAATTGGAAACACTTCACAGCCCGTTCGCACAAGAAGACAGCTTAACACCGATGCCGATGTTTGTATGTTCGCACTCGCCGTGAGTACTACTGAACCGAAAAACATCAAAGAAGCCATGGCTGATCATGCTTGGATTGAATCGATGACGGATGTACTTCAACAATTTGAAAGACTTAAAGTCTGGGAACTTGTTGACAGACCATACGATGTAACACCATTAAATCTTCGATGGATCTGGAAAAATAAGATGGATGAAGAGAACACGATCATCAAGAACAAATCTAGGCTTGTGGCTAAAGGGTATGGACAGAAAGAGGGTATTGATTTTGAAGAATCATTTGCACCAGTAGCTCGAATGGAAGCGGTCAGGATTTTCCTTGCTTATGCTGCACATAAGGGATTCATCGTTTATCAAATGGACGTAAAGACGGCGTTTCTTAACGGTCCTTTGAAGGAAGAAGTTTATGTCACGCAGCCGGAAGGATTCGTCAATCCTCATTTTCCTGACAAGGTGTATCGTCTCCACAAAGCACTTTATGGACTCAAGCAAGCTCCAAGGGCGTGGTACGACGAACTCTCGAAATTTCTGGTCTCCAAAGGTTTCTCGAAAGGTTCCATTGATTTAACTTTGTTCACTTATAAATATGGGGATAACATTCTGCTTGTGCAAATTTATGTTGATGACATTATTTTCGGGTCTACAAACCCAAAACTTTCAAAATGGTTTGAAAAAGTAATGCACAGCAGATTTGAAATGTCTATGATGGGCGAACTAAAATTCTTTCTAGGAATTCAAGTTCACCAATCCCCAAGTGGTATCTTCATTAACCAAGCTAAGTATTGTCAAGAGATAATCAAAAAGCATGGTATGACATCATGTGACCCCGTTAGGACACCATTATCAACCACATCCCTAGATGTTGATTTAGAGGGATTACCCATAGATCAAACGAGATATCGTTCCATGATCGAGTCCCTCATGTACTTGACAGCAAGCAGACCTGATATTCATCATGCTACATGTTATTGTGCACGATATCAAGCACGACCCACTGAAAAGCACCTCAAGGAGGTTAAACGGATCTTTCGGTACCTTAAAAATACCATTCACATGGGACTCTGGTATCCGAGGGAAACCGGTTTCTTTCTAACGGCCTATTCAGATTCTGATCATGCAGGGTGTCTTGATACACGTAAAAGTACTTCTGGTGGTGCACAATTTCTAGGTCAAGACAAGCTTGTGGGATGGTCTTCCAAGAAGCAGGATTGCACGTCACTTTCATCAGCCGAAGCGGAGTATGTGTCTCTATCTGCGTGTTGTGCTCAAGTTCTTTGGATGAGAACACAACTCACGGATTATGGCTTCCATTTTGATAAAGTACCTATGTATTGTGACTCAAAGTCGGCCATAGCCATCTCCTGCAACCCGGTTCAGCATTCCCGCACGAAGCACATTGATGTCAGATATCACTTCATTAAGGAACAAGTTGAAAGAGGTATTGTTGAATTATACTTTGTTGGAACTGATTACCAACTAGCTGACTTGTTTACAAAAGCTCTTTCGAAAGAGAGGTTTGCGTATCTAGTTAGGCAAATTGGTATGAGATGTTTGACTCCAGCAGAACTGGAGGTTCTGGCAAAGAAGCCTGCTTGATTCATCTATCAAACATCTATCTTGTAAATATTAATCAAAAAGCAAAATACAAAATTAAAAAATCTTTGATAATCCAAAAATATTCTTCTCGACATGTCTTTCAGTATCGATAATATGGACGTACCTAGAAATGTCGCTCAATAACGACACGGGTGTGTACATAAAGCTCGAATGAAAGTTGTAAATATTTTTCAAAACATGTCATTTCTATATTTTCAAAAGGAAATTGTCTATTTTGGACAATACTTCCAACAACGGGTAGAGCAATCTATCTTGGGTTGAGCTTGTCACAAAACATTCAACGTTTTGAGCTCAACACAATGGCTTGTAATCACTTTCAGATTGCAACCCGGATCTAAATTCACGAGGGAGTGTACGCTTTTGTACTCTTACCCTTAGCAAAAGAAGTTAAATCTTCTTACACTTGAGTGGATTCGTCAAGACATTCAAAGTCTATGAACTCAAGTTTATGCTTTAGAAAAACCTTTTCGTCAAAAAGAATTGATTTTTCAAAAAGCGTTGAACACAATTTTTTCAAGAATTTCTCAATGATATTCAAAATCTTTCAAAAATTGTGTGTTCAACAACTCCTATCCTCAAAAGTTTAATGTGGATCAAATCCTCGTAATGACAATTCCATTGGATCAATTTTTGAGGGGGAGCAATTCAACTTCATGTAGAAGATTAACACATCTTTCTCCCGAAAATTTTCAAGACTATTTTTCAAAATATATTTTAATCAAATTTGGTATCTCTAATATCAAAAGATTTTATATATTAGAGATAGGGGGAGAAAATGTGATCAAAATGTGATCTTATATAAGACTCAAGAACTTTAACTCTCACCTACATGTGCGAAACACTTTCGATTATCGATGCACATGTGAAGGGGGAGCATTTCTGAAACGACAAAACTAGCAAGGTGTTAAATGTTTTCCAAACACTTTGTTAGAATTTAAAGTGGTTTTCATGGTTACGATCAAATACCCACAACATCTTTAATTCACGACGTTATTGGTGTCAAAAGGGTGGTTAGGTTTAAGTCCTATGATCCAACCAGAACCGGTGGGATCTTCCCAGGGACAATCGAATAGATTATTAGAAGTCCTTAGGAAAGATGGAGTAGAATGTGAACGTAGCTGAATGCAGACTAAGTACTGATGCTAGCACTGGAACAATCACAACAAGGTGCTAGTAATGATGTCTTGGTAAGCATTGAAGGGGTTGAAGAATGAAAAAGAAATGTAAGGATAAAGGGTGTAAAGAAAGAAGCCCACTATACAACTTAGGCAGAAACCGGGTCAACTCATCATGAAGACAAACTCATCATGGACCCAGTGATGTGAAGCACAACCCTTTCCTAGCTACTCAGGCTTCTCTTAAAAGAATTTTGTTTTATTGTCACGGAGATCAACACGACTTCTATTGACTTTCTCACTCCGAGATAGTTGATATTGAATAGGTGGCATCTGCTCCAGCCTCCGACCACTAAAAGTGGACAAATAGATACTAGAGCCAAGAGATCAATAAAATCTCGATAGGACACACGGATGAAGATCAAGAGAGTCCTACGCTATATCCTTGCGATATTGCTAGAACACTCAGAGTGATACTACTTAGTATTCACAATGATGAGTGGAAATCCTTCCAGTGTTAACATCAAACAGCACTGCGGTAGGTCATATGCAAGATTCTTTATGAATTGAACATATGTAAAACTGAAAAGCAACAGTGGTTTGATTCTGAATTGATTCAAACTCGTTTCAGGTTTCTACACAATATCTTTATGGTCTTGCCAGAACATTCAGAGTGATATTCATTAATACTCACAGTGACGAATGGAAATCTTTCTAGCGTCAACATCAAACAGCGCTACGGTAGGTGACTTGTGAGATTCTTATGAATCAAACTTGTGTCAACTGGAAAGCAACAATGGTAAGATTCTTAATGAATCAAACTTGTTCCAGGAATTTGAAATTACGACTTTAATCAAGCGGATATTTATCCAATTGATTCACTCTTTATGTTCGCAGTCTTGCTTTGAGACGGTCGAGTAAAGAGAACGGCTAGTACTGCCGCGAAACCCTGTCAAGGAGATTCCTAATTGAATCTACCTAATCACAGGTACGGTATTTAATATCGTATAACGGTCTTCACCGACCGGAGGTAAAACGCTACCGAGTTAGGACGAATGTCAAAGCCATTCAGTCCGTGTCTATGTTTTGTCTCGAGAAGGTGGCGTCACGGTGTACTCAGCAAAGTCAAAGATTCACAACCACATATTCATGCCCAAAGACTTATCCAACAATTGATAGTGTGAGCATATGGATAAAGACACAAGATCACAAGATGGCAAAGACAAGTCAAGAATGATTTGAAGATCTCAAGACTTAAAGACAAAGTCGAAAGACAACGACAAAGGCTCAAAGATCACTGCATGAAGGAACAAAACTACTGTTACACGTTCAAGACTCATTTATGACGAAATTCATAAATCTCCATTGGAATCCAAATATCAAAGAGGAATGACCTCACATTGGGGGAGATTGTTAGCCTCAAAATATTGAGTCAAACAAGAATGTTCGGTCATAGGTTTCTATTGTAATATTTATAAGAACGTTGTAATAAGTAGTTATTTTAGTCGTGGTTCACGGGCTTGGATTTAAACTAATTAAAGTCCAAAAGACAAGCCCGGCCCAATATATAGTCCATTAAAGCCCGCATGTGGGTGGATTATATATACTACCCTCCTAGCATGTTAGGAGGGTGGATGGTCATTTGTAACAAATTCTTTTCTCTAATCTAATTTCACCAAGTTAATCATCTCCTCTCTACTTTCTCTCACTACTTTCTCTCTCTAGGAATTCATCTCTTCTTCATCTATTTTCTTTCTTTCTTCATTGCTTAATCATCACAAATATATGGGACAAAATCTTCTAACATCTTCAGGTCTTGTAATAAGTAATAGTCTCTAGGAGTTAGTAAGATGTTATGTCATCACTTACTAACTCCATCATCCTCGGTTCTTTGTATCACTTACTGAAATCCGTGTCAGCTAATGACGAGTCTATCTCGTAGACTCTAAAGAACTCCAAAGAATGACACACCGAACTTATAACATACGAAATTCAGTGACTAGCATTACTTAGGCTGCTTTACATACAAATCATGTACAAGGGACAAATCAGGCACTAAATTGACCCACCAAAACTCTTAGCATCAAATAATCAACATCCATACGATGACGTCTATGACACTAAATCGCTGACCTTTATTAGCCTGTGGAAAATAACGGGCCCAATTAGGAAGATCCCCACTATAATTTATAATTGGACTGTGTATTTCTTCTAATGACGGGCTGCTTTTATGAGCAAAAAATCAACAGCAACAAATATTAATAACTTTATCAAGTCTTGACTATTAGTATATATATAAAGGAAAGGAAAAACAAAATGACTTAATATATCATTAAATAAATACGATCTTTGTAGGAGATGCGGTCGAATAACATAGGATTTTGGGTTCAGTTATGGTTTTTGTGTAGATTTAGATTTAGATCTTGGTTGGTGGAACAATGTTTAGTTAGGATATGCGAATATGATTTTGGTTGTGAATTGTTGATTGTGTTACTGGTGAAGGAAGTCTAAGAGGAAGTTTTTGTAAAAATGATGAAAGTATTTGGTAAAGAAAAGAGACAAGTTTTTATATAACCCAAAAAGTAATTTAAAAATCCAAGTAGAAAATAATTATCTAGTTGGCACAATGAACCGGTCATCTTACCTATATTTCAAAGAATTAGCCGGTTTGAATCACCACATTAGTAATATATTGATTATATTACCTAGATGTGTAAAAGTTTGAGAGTACGTTAGTAATATATGGACTTATCCGTTCATCCAGATGGAGTAAGAATATAGGATAATGAATTAATTAGTTTAATAATTACTGGTATACTTTGGGCTTAATTCGTTAATAGTATTTTTTGGTGAATCAGAATACGTTTTTTTAAGTAGTTAAATTAAATATAAAAATAATAATATTATATGTTAAGTTGGGTTGTTGATAAATGGTAAAAAATTTGGGATTGGTTGTATGTATAAGTTGTATAGGTGAAAGAGCAAGAAAATAATATTTTAACAAAAAATTGGGTTGGAGGAGGTTGTGAATAAACGTACTCTTAACGCTCAATATAAACTATAATGTACATAAGCAGTAGTTAACGCCTAAAATAAATAAACCAATATGCAGGGTCCAAGCAAATACCAAACAACCTAACATTAATTTCTAATCCAGATGAAATCCAATAAGTTAAACCAAAATCTTAGACATCACACATAAGTTTGAAATTTCAAATCCATGATTTCAAAATTCTTAATACTTACTTTTTTGTGATTCCAACAATCATTAGTAACAACTAAACATCAAAAGTTATATTGCAAAAACACATGTTGTTGAGGTGAAGCTGGTCTAATCTCTTCTACCAAACTCCTCAATCCGTTACCAACATAATTCTTGGTTTCGGATACTTTGTTATCAACGACGACATTTGCTTCAGACACCGAAGAATTGTTAAAATATCAAACTTCCTTTCTTTTCTGTGTGCACTTTGTGTTTTCTTTTATTTTGTAGGGACTACTTTTGCCTTATTTCATTCTTGTTGTCTGGTGGGCTTGTTGTTGGGTTATCCGTTGCACTCTTGAAGCCCATGTGGTGTTTACAACGTTATAACCCTAGCAGCTGCTAGGGTTTTCTCTCATTCACTGATATCAACTCACACACACAAATGTGTGAAGCTCTCTCTTCTTCAAGCCATCTGAGGCTTCTACCATGGGAGGATCTTCATCTTTACTTAAACGTTTAGATTAGTTTTGAGTGTTGAGTGAATCTGTAGTGAGGAAAATAGATCAACCTAGTTGGGACGTTTTCACCCATTTCTTTTGTATTGTTGATTAGCACCCGTTTGGGGACTTATCCATTTTCTGTTGTTTGAACTTGAATCTTGTTTAATAAATCACCAAGGGGTGGCTGGTTGGGTGATAAGATCTGTGTCTCTATCTCTTTTTCATATTTTAACATGGTATCAGAGCATAAAGATCTTGGATCGTATCACTAATCTTGCTCTCTCGTGGCTATTTATTGATTTCTCGAAAAAATTGATTAGGGTTTCTTGAAACCCTAATTCATTTTTTTAGGGTTTCTTGATTCTGTGGTTCTTGGATGCTTCCCTATGCGTTGCCGTTGATCATTCTGGTGTTGCCGTTAGTTTCCTTATTAAATAAGGTTAGGGTTTCGTGAAACCCTAATTTTATTTTTAGGGATCTGTCTTGTTTGGACCTGAGGAAGCTACTATTGGTGGTGCCGTTGATCGATCTGGTGGTGCCGTTGCTTGATTTATCTTACTCTGGCTGAATCTAAATTAGGGTTTTGAAACCCTAATTTGTTATTTTTGGGTGTTCCCTTGGTGGTGTCTTGCCCATCCTCTAGACTAAGTGAATCTAGAGATTGGGTCCTTTTTTGCTGAATAGCACTGTAAGTCCCTCTTTTTCCTTCCCTCGACTCTCTTCTCTTGGCTACTTGTGGGTTACTGTTGCCTGCTCTGTGGGTGCAAACGGATTGATTAACACCTTGACCCTCCAGCCTGGACTGGTGTGGATACCTGCTCTGGTCAATCCCAGTCCACAACAGGCATTTCTGGTAACCCTGTTCTGGGTGTTTTTTGGTTCTCATACTTGTTTTGATTTTTATATCTTACTTGTGATTATCTGGTTTTTTGTCTCTTATTGGTTGCTTGCTTGGTTTATATATTTTTTGTTGCTTGTGCTTGTTGCATATTCATCATGAGTGTTGGTGCTAGTACTTCACCTCCTGCTAACACAGGTGGTGGTGTTACTGAACCTATTTTGATTAGCATTCTTGATGCTGGTGATCCTTTGCATATTCAGAATAGTGATAGTAGTGCTACTCCTTTAATTCCATTTAAACTTCTTGGTACTGCTAATTATCATATGTGGAACAATGCCATGAAACTTGCTCTTCAATCTAGGAATAAAATTGGTTTTATTAATGGCACTTGTTTGAAAGAAACTTATGCTCACAGTCATGCTTTATCTGCTCAAAGGGATAGATGTAATGCTATGGTCTTAACTTGGCTCATGAACTCTGTGTCTCAAGATGTTTATATGGGATTGGTTTATTCTGAAAATGCTTCTGATGTTTGGAATGAATTGTCTGAAACTTATGATAAGGTTGATGGTTCTGTTGTGTATAATCTCCTACAAAAAATTAATTATGTGAAACAAGGAGGCACATTTGTTGCTGAATACTATCACAGGCTTAACTCTTTGTGGAGGGAGTTTGATGCTTTAACTAAATTACCTAAATGTGTGTGTGTCATTAAGTGTTCTTGCCCTGCTAGCACTGAATCTATCTTACATCAGCAGCTTATGAAGCTTATGCAGTTTTTAATGGGGCTTGATGAGTGTTATCAACCTGTTAGAACTTCCCTTCTAACCAGGGACCCTCTCCCTGAAGTGAAGGATGCTTATGTGATGGTTTCTAGGGAGGAGTCACATAGGGGTATCCCTGAACCTTCAACTGTGACTGATCCCAAGCTCAATGCCACCTCCTGTTTGCCAAATCCTTTGGTCAGCAAAGAAGAGGAAATTCTTCTAACCCTAACAAGAATTCCTCCAAAGGTGGCAATCAGTCTTCCTCTAATAGGGGCCCCAATCCTAATCTCAATTACACTAATTATGGGATGATTGGTCACACTGTGGATAGGTGCTATGATATCATTGGGTATCCCCCTAGATACAAAAGACCCTCTAATCCTAAAACTTATGTGTCTAAACCTAATTTCAATGCTAATTGTGATACTAAGCTGAATGATGCTAAGACTGTTGACAAATCTGTTACTTGTGATGTGCCCTCTTCCTTCACATTTGATCAAATGAGGAAACTCCTGCTCTTGAATAATGATCCTTCCTCTAGGAACATCCATGCCAACATGGCAGGTAGTTGCTCTTTTATAACTTTAATGTCTTGTTTAATGTTAATTAATCTAGATACTATTTTGGTCACTTGAAAGGGTTGGTTACCACTATCACCCTTGGGTGGATCATAGACTCTGGGTGTAACCAACACCTGACTGTTTCCACTATTGGTTTGTTCAATGTTGTTGATGTTGCCAATCTTAATCTCACTGAGGGGCATCCCAATGGGACCATTGCCACCATAAGTCATGTGGGCAATTTGAGATTGTCTAACAATGTCATTCTTTATGATGTTCTTGTTGTTCCTGGCTACTGTGTCAGATTATTATCTGTTAACAAGTTAACTAAAGATAGTAAGTTATTTGTGGGGTTTGATGAGGATAAATGCTATATTCAGGATTTGACCAAGGGAATTACTCTTGGGACTGGTAGTGAGTTTGGGGGCCTCTACTTGTTTAACCTTGATAGGAACAACAAGAGTGTAGGTAATGTTAACATGATTATGTCCTTTAATGTGTCCAAACACTTGTGGCATAACAGACTTGGTCATCCTGCTGATCAAGTCCTCTCTGCTCTCAAGTCTGACCTTAACCTCTCTAAAAACACTTGTGTCCCTGTCTGTGATGTTTTCCATAGGGCCAAATAGACAAGACAACCTTTCCCTTTAAGTGATCACAAGTCCACTCACTTAGGTGAGCTTGTTCACCTTGACTTGTGGGGTCCCTACAGGATCTCTAGCAGAGAGGGATACAAGTATTTTTTTACCATTGTTGATGACTATTCCAGGGCTGTTTGGACCTTTCTTTTAAAATCTAAAGATGAAGTTTTTGACACCTTTGTTAACTACATTAAACTGATTAAAAATCAATTTAACATAAATATCAAAGTTGTCAGATCTGACAATGGAACTGAATTTGTCAACAAGAAAATGCTCTCTTTGTTTTCTGACCTTGGAATTGTCCATCAAACCTCTTGCACTTACACCCCTCAACAAAATGGCATTGCTGAAAGGAAACATAGGCAGTTGCTCAGTGTTGCAAGGATCCTTAGTTTCAGGGGGATTCCTCTTAGCTTTTGGTCTGATTGCCTTCTAACTGCTGTGTACTTAATCAATAGGCTCCCCTCATCTGTCCTAAAAGGAAAATCACCATATGAACTAGTTTATAACAAAAAACCAAATCTCTCTCACATTAGGTGTTTTGGGTGTCTTTGTTTTTCTACTAATTTAAACAACAGTGATAAACTCACCCCTAGGTCTGAGAAATGTGTCTAGATTGGGTATTCTTCTGGTAAAAAAGCTTACAAGCTTTTAAGTTTGGATACTAGGGGTGTCCTATACTCTAGGGATGTGAGATTTTATGAAACTGTGTTTCCTTTTAAAATGAAAAACAATAAGGATGGTGTTTTGGATGATGTTGAAACAAGTGATGTTGAACTCCTTTCCTTCTTTGATAATCCTACTCCTATAAGACCCAATGATGAAGAGAGAGCAACATCTACTAAGGATGGTAGAAACCCTCCAAGTGATGAGTCTAACAATCAGCAATCACTTGAAGTGGATTCTACAACCCAAATAGATGATAACAATCTATCTGAGGGCAATACTCAAAATTCTTTGCCTATTTTATCTGAACCAGTTCCTAATGTTGATAATCCTATGTCTAATGAGGTGCCTGTCCCTATAAGAAAGTCTGGTAGAAGTACTAAGTTGCCTGCTAAACTTAATGACTATGTTGTTGGTAGCAAACTTAGATATGGTATTGAAAAACATGTTAACTACTCCAGACTTAACTCTGTGAACCTATGCTTTGCCACCACCCTCAATAAATCTGTTAAACCTTGCTCTTTTAATGAAGCTAAGAATGACCTCAACTGGATTGAGGCCATGAACAATGAAATAGAGGCCCTAATTAGAAACAACACGTGGACCATTACTGATTTGCCATTAGGAAGAAAAGCTCTTGGTTGCAAATGGTTGTACAAAATTAAATATGGGGCCTCTGGGTTAATTGATAAATATAAAGCTAGGGTGGTTGCCAAAGGGTATGGTCAGAAGGAAGGGATTGATTTTGATGAGACCTTTAGCCCTGTGGTCAAGATGGTTACTGTTAGATGTATTATGTGCATTGCTATGTCCAATGAATGACCTTTGTTTCAAATGGATGTCAAAAATGCATTTCTGTATGGAGATTTGGAGGAGGATGTCTATATGACCCTTTCACCAGGATTTGATAATCCCAATCCATCTAAGGTTTGCAAGTTAAACAAGTCTCTTTATGGTGTAAAGCAAGCCCCAAGACAGTGGAATGCTAAGCTTACCACTGCTTTGGCTGAGCATGGCTTTGTCCAAAGTAAGTTTGACTATTCTCTCTACATTAAGCATATGGGTAATATCTTTATTGTCATTCTTGTGTATGTTGATGACCTTGTGGTCACTGGTAATGATCTGTCTGAAATTGAGAAATTTAAATGCTTTCTCAAAAATAAGTTTATGATCAAAGATCTTGGTTCTATGAAGTATTTCCTTAGCATTGTGGTTCTTTACAACAAATCTGGTATGTGCATGACTCAAAGGAAATATTGCCTTGATCTTATTCATGAGTTTGGCCTGTTAGCTGCCAAACCTATCACCACTCCCCTTCCTGAGAACTGTGTTCTTGCTGTGGAAGAGAGTGATTCTGATAAGTTTCTTATTAATGTGTTTAACTATCAGAAACTTATTGGCAAACTTATTTATTTGACCCGCACCAGACCTGATATCTCCTATGGTGTTTAATGTTTGAGTAAGCATATGCATGCTCCTTTACAATCTCACCTTAAGATTGCCTTGAGGGTCATTAGATACCTTAAAAATGCTCCTGGCATTGGCATTCAAATTTACAACGATAAACAGCTCAAGCTGTCTTGCTTTACTGATTCTGATTGGGCTAAGTGTTTGAGAACCAGGAAATCTGTCTCTTGCTATTGTGTGTTCCTTGGTAATACTCTTGTCTCATGGAAGAGTAAAAAACGGCCTACTGTTTCCAGATCCTCTGCTGAGACGGAGTATAGATGCATGGCTAGTGCTACTTGTGAGGTTATTTGGATTTCAAACTTGCTTAATAATTTGAGCATACCTAGACTGTTTCCTATGAACTTGTATAGTGATAGCTCTTCAGCTATTCAAATTGCTTCCAATCCTGTCTTCCATGAAAGGACCAAGCACTTTGAGGTTGATGTTCACCTTGTGAGAGAAAATGTGCAGTGTGGGATTATCAAAACTATTAAGGTTGCTTTTGCTGATCAAACAGCAGATCTGTTCACCAAGGGTCATGGTACTCTCCAACATTCCAAGTTGTGCAAACAATTGGGAATGGTGGATATGTTCAAAAGGTAAGCCAACATGGTTGGTAAGTTTGAGGGAGGATGTTAAAATATCAAACTTCCTTTCTTTTCTTTGTGCACTTTGTGTTTTCTTTTATTTTGCAGGGACTACTTTTGCCTTATTTCATTCTTGTTGGCTGGTGGGCTTGTTGTTGGGTTATCCATTGCACTCTTGAAGCCCATGTGGTGTTTACAACGTTATAACCCTAACAGCTGCTAGGGTTTTCTCTCATTCACTGATATCAACTCACACACACAAGTGTGTGAAGCTCTCTCTTCTTCAAGCCATCTGAGGCTTCTACCATGGGAGGATCTTCATCTTTACTTAAACGTTTAGATTAGTTTTGAGTGTTGAGTGAATTTGTAGTGAGGAAAATGGATCAACCTAGTTGGGAGGTTTTCACCCATTTCTTTTGTATTGTTGATTAGCACCCATTTGGGGACTAATCCATTTTCTGTTGTTTGAACTTGAATCTTGTTTAATAAATCACCAAGGGGTGGCTGGTTGGGTGATAAGATCTGTGTCTCTATCTCTTTTTCATGTTTTAACAAGACTCCATTCTTTGCGAAGACGCCACACTAGGAAAAGTAATCCAACTCGGAGCCCTAAACTCAATCCTAAGATCTTCGTTTTCACCCGCCACATCACTTTCTAATTCTGAACGGTTGGAGAATCTTTGTGACGATTTTTATGCATATGACTACTTCCTAAAATGACTTCAGTTGGTAATATCGGCTCGTCGTTGCTAGGACTTCCCATTAACAATGCTAAAGCACGTTCTAACGCGGTTGTCACTTTATACATAGAAGGGAGTTCTTTACCTCGCATGCGTACACATTTACATGATAAGTTCACGATAAGTTTTAATGCTTCAAGATTTGACGGTCGGGGTAATTTCGCGTCGAGAATGCAGTCAATGTTGTATGATTTAATCAATGGGACAAGTTAAGAAGGCTGCAAATCGTCATGTTTGGGAAATTGTTCTTGCCTTGTTATGTTCTTTGATAAAAAAAATCTAGGAATTGTTACATGTTTGATCAGATTGGGAGCTTTATAGACGTAAAAAATGGAGGTTTCACGTTATTTACATGGGAAAAATAAAGAATCAACGACACTAGTGATTGTCATAGTTATAGCCCCTTTTTTTGTGATTCTCAGCCTTATGTTCGTAGGGATTCATTGGCACAAAAATAAGAAAAACGAGCCCACTGAAAAATCCGATGAATCATCAGAAGAGGATAATTTCTTGGAGAGTATTTTCTGGGATGCCAATTCGTTTTAGTTACACGGATAATTTCTTGTAATGGTGTTCTCTTTCGAGATCAATTCTTACAGAAAAATACCGGAGGTTCCAGAAAATGGCGGCGGTGGTGGTAATGGTGGTGGAAAATCAAAGTGGGGAAGAAGAAGTAGGGAAATGACGAAAAGCGCTCATGTGCTGTGCATGGCACATGAGGGGAGATAACATAAAACATCCATAAAAGTTACAAAACGTCCACTCAAAAGTTAGTTTGCACGATTTTTACTAGTATAGTGGCAAAATTGCTAGAAGTTTCTATTCAATAACAAAATTACCGTTTATCAAAATTAAAGAACCAATTTGCACTTTACCTTTTTCCTTTGATAATGGCGTGCTCTTTGTAATCTTGTATCGGACTAGTTGTTCAAAATATTTAAATCTCCACCACTTAGAAAAAACCTACACTACAACAAATAAGTTGATTTTTCACACTTACTATCACACTTTTTTACACTTTAAAATGTGTGAATTTGAAAAGTTCACCATATCATAAGTTTTTTTGGTGTGAACAAACTGAGTGTAACAAACAATTTCACACTTTTAAGTGTGAAGATTTATACTACCTCCGTCCCAAAATTATTGTCCACAGACAAGAATTACACATTTTAACAAAAACCTTAATTACTGTTTTGATTTCTACAAAAGCACAAAAAAGACAATTTTATCTTTTGATAATTAATTAGTATTTCTTCTATTTTTGTAAATATTAATTTGGACTATGAGTAATATAGTAAACTTAAACAAACCCACCTATAATTTTTAGAAGTGGACAATAATTTTAGGACGGAGAAAGAATGGATAATAATTTTAGGACGGATGTAGTAATGAACTACCTTTTATGTGTGAACTTTTTAATATTTCACATATTTTATGTGTGAATTTTTATTTGACAAATAAAGTTTACACTATTAAATGTGAAGAAAAAAATGGTGTACAAATGCTAAATTTGTTGTAGTGCTAACTATTAGTATCATCAAATTTGTCTCAAATTCATCTTATTTAATTGCTTCAACTCTATTTAACTATGATAAATTAATCACTAATAATATAGTAATACATTATGTATTTAAGACGTCCAGAACCACGTAATACGAAATCAGCACAGGAATGGATACAATGGTGCCAAAGATGACCCTGTAAGAAAAGATTAAACAATATAATGGTCAGAATTTAATCTTCGTCACAGATAATAGTTTATATATGTAAAGAGAAGCATTGAAGAGTAATTCATAAGAACATCAAATTCTGTTATAAAACCAAAATAAGAAGCATACGCTGTGCTAAGGACACTTGTGTGGAGCTTATATTCCTTTGAAAACACGAAGGACGCGATGGCTTGTGGTAGGGCAGCCTGTCAACCAAAGTTATGTTACCGTGATAGGTATAATTATATGTAAAAGCGTATGACAATAGTAATGATGGTTTAAAAAATTACCTGAATGATGCTGATACAAAGGACATCACCTCGTAAACCTACTATAAGCGAGCCAACAGCCATAGTTGCTGGTGCAACGACAAACCTCAAAAGCATTCCAAATGCAGTCAACGTCGCACCACAATCAATTATCTTTGGCTGTAATGCCATAAACAGTCCTGTATGATCAAAATCGAATTTTAGAAGATTTTTGTTACAAGTTTGTGAATGCATAGAAAAGAAATAGGCTTCAAACTTCACAAGTATACATCTAATGCATTTACACTCTGTTCCCACGTTTATATTTTGGATTGAAAAAGAAAGCTTTCGGATGTAAATTAAAAAAATTGTGTTCCTCAGAATTTTTAGGAGAGTAAATTACACCGTATTTACTCTCCAAATCTTATTCCCAAATTGGGATGAAAGGAATGGATTGAAAGTTCTCACCCATGCAAAACATGGCAACACCTGAACCAGCTCTGGACATGATCAATACTGATCCTTGCACAATACTAGGCATCTTCAAATCCCACCTAAAATCGATATTTTGCAAATTAGTATGCATACATGATTATACTGCTCAAAATTCTGTTTTAATGATACCATGCCAACTATATATATCATATGGGTATATATGAATAACAAAAAAATTATCTACATCTCATGAAAATAACTTACCTATACGATATAAGTGCCCATATAAGCCCAAGAACGCAAGCGTACACATTTGGGTTTTTAGCAAGCTTTAGTCCAACGATCTTTATTAAAGTCGACAGAGACGGTCTTGCAGTTGTCTCATCATCTTCAGAATTTCCTTCTAAATCTTTTGCCGATTCACTAGGTGCGACTACCAAATCAAGTGAATTGTTTACACTCTGGAACTCATACATCGTCAATATGAGTATAACCCAAACAGTAAATTGTAAAATTGAGGATTGTATTACAAGATTCTCTCCTAAAGGTCCATACATTGCTCCGATAAGAGGCACACCTACAACGAGTGTATTATTCAAACTAGACAACGAAAAGCTTGTGATAGACCATGGATAGTTTCCTTTAGTAGTCAGCTTAGCCCATAAAGATATTACAACGAGGATTATGGATTTGGATATTGCGTCCGCTGCAAGGAAACGGAAGTTCATTTTATAGGGATTAATTCGGGTTGTGAAGTCGAATGTGAAGAGAGGCATGATGAAGTAGCAATTGAGCTGGTTTATTGCATCACAATGGTCAGGCTTGAACATGTGCCACCACTTAACCGAACCATAGCCTAATATCAGAGCTACGTACAGCGGAAACATTGACGCTACTACCTTGTAAATGTCATCCAGCCCTATCATTTTCCTAACAATTTGTGTTGTGTTTTTGTTCTTTGAAGTTTTTTTAATTGATGCAAAATGATTCAGTTCGTTTGTTTATAAATAGGGCACGTATAAATGACAAAGAAGACACTAACTCAAGTTGGAATTGAATGACTGGAAAGAAAAGGAAATATAATTTAATGTAATTGAATGTAATTTGTAATTCAATTACCATTACATATCATGTTTGGTTCGTATAAGCAAAAGAATTATATTATCTGACCTGTTTGATTTTCGTTGTAATTGTAATTCAGACATTACAATTACATAAATTGAGGGAATTCAGATTATATAGGAAGTTGGATGAAAAGTTTTGATTGTAATTCAGTATTTATATACTTTAAAACACAGTATTTTGGGAGCACAGTTTGTATCTAGACTCCCATCCAATTTTATGTAACGATATTATGTTATAATAAAAATATCATTTTCCTTAAAAAAAAAATAATAATAATAACAATAAAACAATTGTTATTTAAAAAAATAAAATAATAATAATAATAATAATTTATGAAAAAATAATAATAATAATAATAATAATAATAATAAGATAGGATTTGCTATCGCTAGAGGAGTAGAGGCTCAGACAATATCTCGGCTTCCCACTAATTTCTTGTAAATCTTATTTTTCCAATAAGTTATGTTAAAAAAAATTTTAAAAAATTAATAATAACAATAAATAAATTTTATTATTAAAAAAAGTTAGTATTATTATATTTATTATTATTATTTATTATTAAAATAGCTATTTTTATATTAATAAAATATTAATAAAAATATATAAATATTAATAGAAATTATTAAAATATCAATATAAGACTATTAATATAAAATTATTTATAAATAAATTATTAAAATATATATAATATTAAATAAATAATTAATTTTTATTAATATAATAATTATTAAAAGTAAAATATAATTAAAAAATATTATTATAAAAACAATAATATTAATATTATACTATATTAAAAATAAATTTAAAAAAAATACTAAAATAGTAATATTAAAAAATATTAATTAAATAAATATTAATAAAATAATTATTACAAAAAAATTAAAAGATTACTAATTAAATTATTATCATTAAAATTTTTACTATTAATAAAAATGATATTTTTATATTATTAATATATTAATATAATAATTATTAACAAAATAATTAATATAAATAATATTAAATATTATTTTTAGCCTTATTAATAAACTATTATTAAAAAATAATAAAAAAATAATATAAACAAATATTATTTTACTATTATACTATTTACATATTATAACGTATTATAGTTTATAAACATCATAGCTACAGTACTAATATTATTTTATTAATTTCTTGAGTTTTTATTCATTATTATTTATTATTTATTATTTATTATTTATTATTTTATATGTATGTTATTTACTATTATTATTATTATACATATTTAATAATATTATTAAATATTATTATGTTAATTTTTTATTTATTATTATTATATGATTATATTTATTATTTATAATAACTATTATTATTATTATAACTATTACTATATATAAATTTTTTATTATTAATATTTTATTTTTATTTATTGGTTTACTATTATTAATGTTTATTATTTTTTATTAAATATTATTATTTTAATTGTTTTTAATAGAAAATTAAATTATATTACGTTGGTAACAAATCAAACAAATTAATAGAATATATCAAACTTTTCTAAAAAGTTTTTGAAAAAACTTTGATTGCAATGCTAAAAATCACTTCAAAAGAGTTTTTTAAATCATAAAAAGCTATAAACAATTACAACTTTTTTATTGTTTGTAACAATACCTCAAGTGGGGGTAATATAGTAAATTTAATCTAAATCTTTTTATCTTTTTTTGAACATAGACTTTTAATTCGAGACGTCGATAATTACGGGACGGATGGAATATAAATTTAGTTGTATATGAGTATATGTGTTATACACCGTACGTAGTAAGTATAACGCGTAAAAGTCTTTTAACTTATGCATTTAATACATGAGTTTTTCATCAATTTTTGATTTCATAATTAATTCATATCATATTTAAAGCTAATAGCTTGTTGCTTTTTTTAAATAAAAAAACTTAGATGTTTTAAAAGTTTTTTATAAAAAGTTATTTAAAAAATATTTGGCGCAATGGTTAAACTTAAAACCATAATATAATTTTTTAAAATAGTGAAAAATCACCTTAAAACCAATGCACTGTAGATGCTCTAACATGTAGAGTGTTCATTAAGTTAAAATTATTAAAATTATTAAGTTTTTTTAAATGTTTTTCTTGATGTTCTTATATTTCTATACTATTTATAATGAATGCATTGTCATTCCTTAAACTTAAAATGCTAAAAATTTGAGTAATACTAGTGAACTATACTGTCGATTAAAAGTGGTAACTTCATTGTATCAAAAATCATGGTTACCAGAAAAAAAATGATAACATCATCTATCATCAAGTTATTATTTTAATTAAATTAACTTATATCATTTTTCGTTTCTAGTTTATGTATTTTTTTCTCGCAGTGAAAATTAAACCCGTAAGTTTTGCATCTAGATAGGGTCAAGCTAAGATCACCATTTTACAAGTATGAATATGTGTCGTTGTATATACACCGTCTTTTTGTTCGAATAGTTTTCAAATAAACTTTGAATATGAATTACACTAGTCATTGTTATAAACATAGCCATGTATATTTATTTTCATATCGCACTAACACATTTTTATATTTGATATCTATATTTCGGCTAATAATAATTTAGTCGTATTTAGTATTCTAACATGTACATATGGGTTAACTATATAAAAAAATAACATAGTCGTTATTGAACGCAAATAATAAAAGAAATTTTTTTATTTTTTTGATATTCTTACTTATATTTATCAAGAGGAATAAAATGAGTTATTCGTACACATACAATCTCTTGCGTTTATTTATAATCAGGTGCATATACACGCTGTATTTTTAAAACAATATATATGTATTGTGTTTTTAATATACAAAGTCCGGGGTATGATGTATAAAAAATATTTGTTTACTTTTTAAAATTATTAAATAAAAATGATTGTTGTTTTCACAAATTTAGTACGTATATATTTTTGTGTGCTTTTTTTCTTCATTAAATTTATCAAAAGTTTGATCATTTTCTTTATTTTTTTACTTTTAATTGGCTAATAATACTTTTTTATTTGATCATATGTCAAATAGAGTAGTTTAATTGAGCCAATTTTGTCTTAATAAACTTGATATGCTTTAAAAATGATTATAACTTTTAAATATAACCCTTTGCTGGTTTTGTCTTTACATAGTGGGTTACTTAAAAATATCCACCAACACCTTTCCAAGTTTTCTTTCTCTGGATGCTGCTAGCTAACTTAACTATTGCCAAAAACACTGGATCTTACTATATTCGGTGAAACAAGTTAATTGTGCAATCGAATTTAATATTGGATGAAAGCTGCAAATCATAATAAATCTACTTAGTGCTTGGGGTTAGTGGCTTAGTGGAGAGTTTTATATGTCAAAAACCAGCAACCATACGTATGGAATGAGGCTTAATTTGCTTTTGTGTTCGTTCTTTTTGGAAGGCTTTTTTACAGTGTTCGCATCGTGCTTTTCTTCTCATTACGTGCGCACTAGCCAAAGTTATGCGGTGTTTGTTTCTTAAAAAATAATCTTTTAGCAACTTTTAATATGGCTAACGACAAAGGATGGTTCAGCGGTGAGGTTCGCATGCGTTGATTCTGAGCCACTAAAAAATCATATATGATTCGTATCATGAATCATATATGATTCGTATCACGGATGATATATGATTATATGATTTCAGAAAATAATATATGATTCGTGATACAGATCATATATGATTCGTGATACGAATCATATATGATTTTTTTATGCTTGACTTAAGAAAAAAAATGAAAAAAAGTTCGGCGAAAGTATATCATGTGCCCATTGATAGAAAGACGATTTAGATCTCGTTTAAAGTGTGTATTTTTGTCGCTTGACAATTTATCGTTTGTGCGATATTTAATTTTTTAAAAGAGGATGAAAGCAGGTTTTTTAGAAAATGAATGAGGGGATGATTGATTGAAGGTTTATGCTAAATTAAAAGTTTGCGCTGATCTCAACTTTATTTTAGTATCATGTTCGGTAAATAGCACATTTCAATTAATGTCACGTACTTGACCTATGCTAAGAAAATTAAATCCTAAGTTATTTGCATGCATAACATTTTCTATAGTCATGGAGTTTAAAGAATAAATCATTTGCCCGTAATCTCACCTATAAGTTTGCTACCGAAAATAACGCTACCTCCTTTGTAAGATTTGTATGATGAAAACAGATTGCGATTACGTGTAATATAAATAGTGCATCTACTATCCTTAATTCATTTATCGGCTCCAAAATGACTTAAAAAAATCTATTTAGGTACCAAACAACTCAAACACTTGGTCTCCAATATCTCATGGGTTCAAAGTTGTTAGTGTCAAACATCCCTGGATATATCGCATTTGATTGGGATATATAAATGGTGAAAATATTTAACTTTTTTGTTGTAAGTTATTACAAGTTAAGCTAAAGTTTTGTCTTCCATTATTTCTTTTTGTTGAATGAGTTTTAGATCAAGGTTAGAAGTTACTGTTAACTTTTTGAGAGAAATGCAGAAATGCTCCACGTGGTTTGCTCAGAATACAGGCGGCCTCCCCATTTTTACGAAAGTGCAGACAACCTCCCCAACGTTAAGGAAAAGTAAGCAGGCGGCTTCCCCAGCGTTAAACGTTGTTAACTTTGACTCGTTATATAAAGGTAGGACCGTCTTTTCCATATTAATAAATTAATAAACACTTCCCCTCTTCTTTCCTATAAGTATAAACGATCCACACACCTTTTTTTTCAGAAATCCCCCAAATTGCAAACTCTATTTTTTCAATAAACATCAAGAATCGAGTAACTCAATTTTTATCATAGAACATTAAAAAGAGTAGTCATGAAAAGAGATTGTGTCTATTATGTCTACTTTAGTAACAGCATCAGTGTAGAAAATTCAATTTCCTTCTAGCTCGACTCAAACTGTTGTATAATCTTTATCAAAATTTTACACAAGAACATTAGAAAAGCAACCACATATATCAGAAAACACAAGCAAATCATCAGCTTATAACTGTTACAGGTTCATTACTCCTGGAGGGGGCTAACAAATTAATTAAAGTCACACTTGACCATTCATAACATACTTCTCATAACACAAGGTACTAACACAAAAGATGATAATATCTTTTGACCAACAAGCCGAGTGCCACAAGGTTAAAAGGTGAGACTAGGACAACATGATCACTAAAAATTGGAGCTTCGAAACTATTACAGTTTAACTGGGAACTCTTTAAATTCCAGATAACATCAGATTTTCAAACTTTAGACACCAAAGAACAGTCAAAATTTAAATTCAGTACAAACGAACTAAAATTTAACTTTTATTTCTGTATGAAATCATCGGTTAATAAAATTTACTCATGTTGATAGACTATTTGAATCACTAAATACCTCTTCGTTTTCATCATCAGCATCATTCCCATCCGAACTCAAAGCTTGCTTACAGGTCGTTTGCTGTCTAACTTTCCGTTTTTAACTGACTAATATGTAATCAACCAAATCTATCGCACCAACATGCCCAATCTTACTCATCAAGCACCTCACCAAAACACTCCATATCCCTTTGTCTGGATTAACCCCATCATTTACCATCTTATGAACCCATTCCTCCCTTTTTTCCACGCTACCTGACTCACACGTCCCATAAACAAGACTTGTGTAAGTAACAACAGCAACACGCATACCCCCTCGGCCCATAAGATCCAAGAGTTTGGCCGCGAGGTCAACTTTACCACACTTGCAACACCCGTTGATCATTATGTTGAAAGTGATCACATCCGGTTTTACCCCTTTCACTATCATCTTTTCCATAACCTTAAAACCCTCATTCACCATATTATTATTAAAATATATGTTAATAATCGTATTGTATGTGGCCAAGTTAAGCTCGGTCCTACTTTCTTCCATCTCGAGTATGATATCAAACGCAGCTTTAAAGTCCTTAACTTTTGAAAACCCCATTAAAAGTTTGTTATATGTTGTCAAGTTAGCCGAGTTTCCCATTCTATAGAATAACTTCATTGCTGAATCAACCTTCCTATTTGCACAAAGACCTTTAATAAGTGCATTGAAGGTTGCTACATTTGGCGGACAATTCATGTTGCCGATTAAGTCATAAGCTTCCTCAAACATCAGATACGTGAAAGAACATCCACCATAGACGTATACACAACGACATTCTGGTGGCAGCCTTGTGCTATCATCTTATTCCATATCTCAAATGCACCTTCAAAGTCCCCTGACTTTGCATAGCCATTAATCAAGATCCCATAAGTTATTACATTCGGAGGGCATGGTTTTTTTCCATTTCAATGCGTAAGGACGTTGCTTTTCGCATAATCCCAATGGAACAGAACCCGTTTATCATCGTGTTGTATGTAACGACGTTTGGCATAACACCTTCTCTGATCATTTTCTCATGAACTTCATACGCTTGTTCCGTTTTCCCTTTCGAACAAAACCCTTTAATCAAAGAAGTAAAAGTAAACACATTTGGGCTACATCCTCTCACCAACATCTTCGCCAAAACAGCCAACGCAATCCCAACTTCACCAACATCCGCTAAACTATTCATCACCGTCGTAAAAGTAATCACATTCAGCCCAACTCCCTCTCCTTCTATCTTCTCCATCACCCTAAACGCCTAATTTAAATCTCCATCACCCTGTCGCTTAACAAATAGAAGGAAATTGAATTTTCTACACTGATGTTGTTACTAAAGTAGACATAATAGACACAATCTCTTTTCATGACTACTCTATCTAATGTTCTATGATAAAGATTAAGTTACTCGATTCTTGATGTTTATTGAAAAAATAGGGTTTGCAATTTGGTAAGATTTCTGGAAAAAAGGTGTGTGGATCGACTGTACGGGGAGAAGTGTTTATTAATTTATTAATATGGAAAAGACGGTCCTGCCCTTATATAACGAGTCAAAGTTAACAGCGTTTAACGTTGGGGAGGCCACCTGCTTACTTTTCATTAACGTTGGGGAGGTTGCCTGCACTTTCGCAAAAGTAGGGTGGCCGCATGCATTTTGAGAAAAGCACAGGGAGCAATTCTGCATTTCCCTCTGACTTTATTGTTGTAAGTTATTACAAGTTAAGCAAAGTTTTGTCTTCCGTTATTTCTTCTTGTTGGAGGAGTTTTAGATCAAGGTTAGAAGTTATTGTTCATTCTTCT
Source organism: Glebionis coronaria (assembly GCA_025667525.1). NCBI lineage: Eukaryota > Viridiplantae > Streptophyta > Magnoliopsida > Asterales > Asteraceae > Glebionis > Glebionis coronaria. Next base: position 479,131,903 of record CM046880.1, read on the forward strand.
AGGAGGTGGTGTCTTTGATCTATGTTCGATTTAAAATCCAACTTTGGGTTTTTACTTCCACGTTGCTAGCAGTAGGTACCTTAGCATCATTAATCATGAAGTGTTTTGGACTTCCACCCAAAATGGAGTCTTTGTTTAAAACAAAAACCTTAGATTTTGTATCAATGTTAGAGAGTCACATATGTATGGGGTCATCTAAAGACTTATGAGGACCGTCCTCAGATATTGGGGATTCGTCACCAGTGGAATACTTTTAGAGATTTCACAAATTTTACATGTTTTGACTCACTCGTAGACGCTTCTAAAGAGTCAAATCCGAGACTAATTTCTCACGGAGGGTTTTTGTGAGTTTAAGATCTTTTTTTAGAGGATAAGCTCTTCTTAAATTGAGATAGCTTTAGTTCTTCCTCTTGGAGTTTTCCATTTTCATTTTAAAAATTATAACAGGTACTACAACCTTGGATCAATCTTTATTTTTCTCAACTCTATATAGTTTGTCTGTTAGTTTGAGAATCTCATTTTCTAACCTAGTTCTAGTGAATTTTAATGATTTATTATTATGTATGATCTTTGAGGTAATATTTCATAAGTGATTACATTCATTATCTAATTCTAAGCCATCTATAGAAGATAAATCATCCCTATAATACTCGGTTTCTGAATGTACCTCACTTAAATTTTGAACCACTATACATGTTTATTCCTTTTGTTTTTGGCTCTTCTTCTTCTACACTATCACTCAAAGAACCACTTACAAAATCCCTTTGGTTCTTGTCTCTGGGAGATTTCGAACATCCTCCAATTAGATGATTTTGGTCACCACACCCAAAATACTTTGTTTCACTTTTTCAGTTCTTGTCGTCTCAACTACTTTGGAATGCCTTGCTCTTATTTTGATATCTCTTCTTTGAAGAACTTTTTGAAGTTTATACTCTTCATCCTCGCTACCCAGGTTGAAGTCTCTTCATTGCTAAACTCTTTCTTGGATTTTAAAGCAAGATATTTCCTTTCTCTTTTGCTTTTGGCCATTACAGAATCTTTCAAGATGATCAGTTTATGGACCTTTTAGTTCTTGATAAGTTCATCAAGAGATAGTGATGTCAAGTCTTGCGACTCTTTTATCGTCGTGACTTTTCTCTCCATTTAGGATAGAGAGCCTAAGAAAATTCCTAACATAATTCTTGCTAGAGGTACTTTCACCAAAAGCTTTCAAACTAGTAACAATAATGTTAAATCTAGTAAAAGCATTATCTATAGATTCGTCTTCAGGAATAACAAATTGTGCATATTGTTGGATCAAAAGATCAATCTTGCTTTCTTTTACTTGGTTATTACCTTGACGGGTGACTAAAATAGTTTTCCAAATTTCTTCTACCATATTATACTTGAAAATTATTTCATATGTCTAATGTGGCAAAGTAGTGTAAATAACCATTTTAGATTCGTTATTTCTTGATAGTCTCTTTTTAAAATCATCATTTAGTTTACCAAAAGATACTTGTTCATCCTTTTTGGTTTTTGGGTTATAGTGAATAGGTGGAAAATCACCGTCGGTAATTACATGCCAAAGATCAAGATCTTTTGATTTCAAATAAGTTTCAAAAGCTTTTTTCATTATATGGAAGCATCGGTTTCAAAGAGTAGTGGTCTTTGCATAAATTTCATTTCTCGATATTTATCAGAACTCATAGAGCGGTCTAATCTATAATATATACATCATATTTTAAAAATCTCGAATAACCTTGGCTTCTGATACCAATCGTGAAAACTATAAGCGGCGGTTACTAGTTAACTTAGGTTTTAAAATTCCTTATGAGAACTCATCGATTCTTGCTTATGTGATATCGAATTACATAATACAATAATATCTACCTAGAGAGTATAATGTAAATAATAAATAAATGAATGGAAGCAAAGAGTATGAAAGGAAGAGATGAAACAAGGAAACCACGACATCAAGAGTTTATAGTGGTTCAACAACCAAGTTATATCTTCGCCCTACTCCAATCCTCGAGTACCACAATCGAGAGTCATTGTCAACAAGCTCCCTTCTATACGAAGAAAACTGTACAAGCCACATATACGCTTTCCGTTACTTAGCTACATGTCTATTCCTAATCTTAGGTAGAACCGATCTACCACTCTAATGTACTTTGAGGCCTGAAGTATTAACCAACACACATACAACACTTCGGGTATATCACACAAACCTAATCTACAAAATTACACAAAAAGACTTGAATCTACAATAAGATAACAATGACACTAGATATCTATAACACTTTAATTCTTGGTGAATACAGATGTTGTTCTCTTTACACTTGAGGAATAAAGATGAAAGAAAGAATCGGATCACTTGTTAAACAAGATTAGACAAGTATATGATCAAAGATGTATAAAAAGGTTAGATAGAAATATGACAGATTTTAAAGAATACAAAAAGGTTAGTAGAAGTCTAAGAATAATTCACTATTTATATGACAAAGAGGAAAACGTATTTCCTGAAGACGGTCCCCTAAACATGTGACTGTCCCATCCTAGGTAACTCCTCTCTTTTTCATGTAGTTCGGAGAGTGTATATGGTGAAAGAAACAAACTCTTTTATTGGGAGAGACTAGATTTTGATTAATAATTTTTTTAATTACAAATTATTCTGTATAATTATACTTTTGGATAAAATGTTGTCACATTTATAAAGAATGTAAAATGTAAATATTTAATCATGATAACAGTTTAAATCAAGTTTGTGCATAACTTAAGTGATTCACGTCGAAATGAATATGTGCGACTAATAAGTAATAACTAATTGTGATCGTTTATTTTTAACGTAAAATGTTTTTACATTTTGTTATTATCAAAACATTTAAAGGTAAAAAAAATACTAATCTTTTTTTTAGACATTATTTGCATTAACAACTCCCATTGTGCAACATGTACGTAAAACACACGTTTGAGCACTTATGATTATACACTACAAGAAAACTGGGAACAGGTGACCGGAGTTTTCCTGGTGACAAAATGTCGCCAGGGATAACCCATTTTCCCTGGCGACAACGCTGACGTGGCAATAAAGCATATTTACTTTTTGGTCAAAGTTTGACTAGGGTATCCCTGGCGACATATCGCCAGGGATAATCCGTCCAAAATCAGATGCCAAATGAAAGAGCGCGAAATTTTCCCTCCAATTTATCCCTGGCGACATGTCGCCAGGGAAACTTTCTCCAAAATTATCCCTGGCGACATGTCGCCAGGGAAACTTAGTCTATCGTAATTAACAATAATTATTTTTGACAATAATTATTTTTTGATAATAGCTTCAAAGTTAAGCAGAAAATGTGTGGCAGGCTTTTACCCGCCAAATCTCAAGAGTTTTCCTGGCGACATGTCGCCAGGGAAACTCCCTGTCATATATATAATTAGTTTTTATTATTTTAACTATCGATCCGATGTTATTTTATTTTTGCGACGTTTATATAATAAAAATGAGACATTTATAAAACAAATATTTATTTATTCCAAATAATTATTATTTTAACTATCGATCCGATGTTATTTTATTTTTGCGACGTTTATATAATAAAAATGAGACATTTATAAAACAAATATTTATTTATTCTAAATAATTATTATTTTAACTATCGATCTGATGTATTTTATTTTTGCGACGTTTGTATATTAAAAATGAGACATTTATAAAACAAATATTTATTTATTCCAAATAATTATTATTTTAACTATCGATCCGATGTTATTTTATTTTTGCGACCTTTATATAATAAAAATGAGACATTTATAAAAAAAATATTTATTTATTCCAAATATTACATAAAACCTTTTGTAATATCACATGGGAGACTTAAAGACAAACAATACTAAACATAATTTTATTCGTCATGGACACTTAAACACGCGCTTAATTAAACATGGATATTACAACGATATTAGACTCGTAAACACGAAAAAAAACACATCACAAACTAGCTCAAACTAAGGTTCCCCATGTCATCGTAAAGGTCGTGAAGTAGTGCAGCTGAATCCATTGTGTGCCTATCGCAATTTTTGTACAACTCTACTGTACTCTCAAGTACCTTTATCATTCCATTCAAGCGTACACAGTTTGCACACGTTGAAGAGCTTGGAGAAGAAATTGGAGTCCTTGAAGGTCTCGAAGAAGATCTTGGAGGAGAAAAGCTCGTTGAAGGTCTTGAAGAAGAGCTTGGAGGAGAAAATCTCATTGAACCTCCAAGAGAATTGACAAGTAGTCTGACTCATTCGTCTTTCCATAAAAAAATACGCATCCATATGAAACTGAAGGTTTCACCTTTGAACGTGGACAAGCATAGTACTGTCTACCAAAGGTATCATCTTGCCACGATTGTCGAAGAACTACATCTCCACGTCCACACGTACATGGAAAAGCTTCATGATTCAACATCTTCATAATAACAATGTGTTTGTGATGATAAGTGTGTGTGATTTGCTGGTGGTTGTGATGATAAGGAGTGTGTGTGGTTCTCCTTTTATGCTAAAAAAGTGAGGGAAATTGTTAACATTTTCCCTCCAATGTTTTCCCTCCAATATCTTCCCGCCAATATTTTCCCGCCAATGTTTTCCCGCCAATATCTTGGTTACACGTTAGATGTTCAATGGATGACTCGACATGTCTTGGTTACATGTTAGATGTTCAATGGATGAGTCGGTATGCATTTGTTAAACATTAGATGTTAAATGGATGAGTCGGTATGTGTTGGTTACACGTTAAATGTTCAATGGATGAGTCGGCATGTCTTGGTTACACGTTAGATGTTCAATGGATGACTCGACATGTCTTGGTTACACGTTCGATGTTCAATGGATGACTCGACATGTCTTGGTTACATGTTAGATGTTCAATAGATGAGTCGGTATGTGTTGGTTACACTTTAGATGTTCAATGGATGAGTAGACATGTCTTGGTTACACGTTAGATATTCAATGAATGAGTCGGCATGTCTTGGTTACACATTAGATGTTCAATGGATGAGTCGGTATGTGTTGGTTACACGTTAGATGTTTAATGGATGAGTAGACATGTCATGGTTACACGTTAGATGTTCAATGAATGAGTCGGCATGTCTTGGTTACACGTTAGATGTTCAATGGATGAGTCGACATGTCTTGGTTACACGTTAGATGTTCAATGGATGAGTCGGTATGCATTTGTTAAACGTTAGATGTTAAATGGATGAGTCGGTATGTCTTGGTTACGCGTTAAATGTTCAATGGATGAGTCGGCATGTCTTGGTTACACGTTATATGTTCAATGGATGACTCGACATGTCTTGGTTACATGTTACATGTTCAATGGATGAGTAGACATGTCTTGGTTACACGTTAGATGTTCAATGGATGAGTCGTTATGCATTTGTTAAACGTTAGATGTTCAATGGATGAGTCGGGATGCATTTGTTAAACGTTAGATTTTCAATGGATGAGTAGACATGTCTTGGTTACACGTTAGATGTTCAATGAATGAGTCGGCATGTCTTGGTCACACGTTAGATGTTCAATGGATGAGTCGACATGTCTTGGTTACACGTTAGATGTTCAATGCATGAGTCGGTATGCATTTGTTAAATGTTAGATGTTCAATGGATGAGTCAGTATGTGCTGGTTACACGTTAGATGTTCAATGGATGAGTAGACATGTCTTGGTTACACGTTAGATATTCAATGAATGAGTCGGCATGTCTTGGTTACACGTTAGATGTTCAATGGATGAGTCGACATGTCTTGGTTACACGTTAGATGTTCAATGGATGAGTCGGTATGCATTTGTTAAACGTTAGATGTTCAATGGATGAGTCGGTATGTGTTGGTTACACGTTATATGTTCAATGGATGAGTAGACATGTCTTGGTTACACGTTAGATGTTCAATGGATGAGTCGGTATGCATTTGTTAAACGTTAGATGTTCAATGGATGAGTCGGTATATGTTGGTTACATGTTAGATGTTCAATGGATGAGTCGACATGTCTTGGTTACACGTTAGATGTTCAATGGATGAGTCGGTATGCATTTGTTAAACATTAGATGTTAAATGGTTACCGAATTAGAATAAATCGAGAAACTAAACGGACTAAATCGGAATAAATTTAGAAATTAAACTGACCGGGATGATATTATTATTTTATAAATAATAATAATTATTATTATTATTTTATAAATAATAATAATTATTATTATTATTTTATTACTAATTATAATAATATATAAGTAATAATAAATTTTATTTTGACAAATATTATCCCCTGCGACAACTTGGACTTTCCCTGGCGACGTGTCGCCAGGGATAGTTTCCCTGGCGACATGTCGCCAGGGAAGGTTTGGGAGAAACGACAAAAGAAATTAGGTACGTATATGTCACAACCCTCCAAAAAGTTCCAATCACGCGCGTTTTTGGCTAAACGACAAAAGTAGATAGTATCCCTGGCGACATGTCGCCAAGGATTGTCGGCCAGGGAAACGATGGACCTTTATTGACCAGATCTGCTTCACTTTTCTCATAACTCTTATCCAAAAAAACCCACTTCTTCTCTTCTTCGTTCGCTGCTGCTCCACACCACCATTACCACCATCACCTCCACACCACCATCACCTCCACACCACCATCACCACCATCATTATCATCACCACCACCACTAGTCACACCACCTCACCACCTCACCACCTCACCACCACACTTGCACACGTGCACCACTTCGCCACCACTCCGCCACCACTCCGCTGACTGCCACCACTCTGACGATTGCCACCACTCAGACGAGTCCAATCTTTCCCACTTTTATTCTTTTTCTAACATCCAATCTTTCCAGATTTTAAAAGGTTGTAATTTTGATTTTTGATTTTGATTTATAATTAAAAAAAAATTTGTTTATCTTATTATGATTTATAATTAAAATGGGTTTGTTTTATGTTATTATAGCCCCGACCGCGGCCGATGACGCAACCCCGACCACAGCCGAGACCACAGCCGACAACCACCACAGCCCGATGCCAACAACCCCGACCAAATCCGGCTAAGAAGTATGTTTTTTAAATTCTTATTCATAATACATATAATTATTTATTTATTTATTCATTTAGATTTCCCCGGCGACATGTCGTCGGGGTTTATAAACTAGTTAAATTTAGTTAAACGAAAATACAAACACTCCTTAACATTATTAAACGCACAACCAAACACTCTTCATGCTACCTTTTTTATGAGAATAAACTGATAAGCTTATCCGAATAATCTGTTTTTAAACAGCTTATCAGGATAAGCTGTTTGAAAACAGCTTATCCTGATAATCTTATCGGGACAAGCTGTTTGAAAACAGCTTATCCTAATAAGTTAATCGGGACAAGCTGTTTGAAAACAGCTTATCCTGATAATCAGAATAAACTGTTTTTAAACAGCTTATCCTGATAAGCTTATCGGGACAAGCTGTTATCAAACAGCTTATTCTGATAAGATTATCGGGATAAGTTGTAAACAGCTTATTCTGATAAGATTATCGGGATAAGCTGTAAATAGCTTACCTATATTCCTCCAGACTATATTCCTCCTCCACCTCCTCCCAACTCAAGTAACAGATCGACTCAAGCTAACGAGTTTGAAGAGTTATATCGCAGTGCCAATGAGCCGATGTACCCTAGTTGTGTAGAAGCGACTCGATTAGACTTTATGGAAAAGTTTACACATTATAAGGCCAAAGGTAAAATCACCGATACCATATTCAGTGATATTCTAGAGTGGATGCAAACTATCTTTCCCCCAAGCAGAGGATTCAAGCTCCCACCGTCATACTATGCAATAAAGAAGACATTTAAAACGATCGGGTTAGGGTACGATTCGATACATGCTTGTGAACACGATTGATGCTTATTTCGGGAAGGATACGCCGATTTGGATTTCTGTACGGTGTGTAATACAAGTAGATGGAAAGACACTAACACGCTGGGGAAGAAAGTTCCTAAAAAGGTGATGCGTTACTTTCCGATCATTCCTAGACTAAAACGTTTGTACAAGTCTAGTAAAAGTGCAAAGGATATGATTTGGCATGCAACTGGAAAGTGTACGGAGCCGGGTAAGATGCAACACCCGTGTGATGGTGCGGCTTGGAAGAAATTTGGCGCCAAGTATGCTGATTTTGCAGCAGAACTAAGAAATGTTCGATTAGGGTTGGCTGTTGATGGTTTCAATCCATTCGGCAACCTTAGTCAGACTTACAACATGTGGCCGGTGATATTGACAACATACAACCTGCCTCAATGGTTGTATATGAAAGAGAGTTCTTTAATGCTGACGCTGTTAATTCCTGGCCCAAAATCCCCGGGCAAGGACATTGATGTTTACTTGAGACCTTTAATTGATGATCTAAAATTTTTATGGGATGGTGTCAGTACTATAGACCAAGCTAAAGGCGAGGCATTCACCATGAGAGCGATGCTTTTATGGACCATCAATGATTTTTCGGCTCGAAGTAGTTTGTCTGGGTATAGTGGGCAAGGTTACAAGGCTTGCCTTACATGTAATGACGACACTCCATCTCTTCATGTGGCAAGAAAAATAGCTTATGTTGGCCACAAAAGATTCTTACCGCCCCGCCATAAATCCAGGTCTTCATGTTTATTCAATGGTAAACCTGAACACCAGCCCCGTCCTAGAACATTTACCATGGACCAGATTAACGATCAACATGCTTCACTGCCAAATCGACTGCCAGGTAAACAAAAGGATTATGGGGGTGTGAAGATAAAACGCAATTTTCGTCTTGAGCCTAACTGGTCTAAACGGTCTATTTTTTACGAGCTTGAGTATTGGCCTTTTCTTTCACTAAGACACAATTTAGACATCATGCATATCGAAAAAAATGTGTTGGAGGCCATCCTGAACGCTTTGTTGATAAATGACAAATCTAAAGACACTGTCAAGGCAAGACAATACTTGGAAAAGTTGGGCATTCGAAAAAGCTTGTGGCTCACCCAAAATAAAAACGGGAAGTGCAAGAAGCCTCAGGCTTCGTATTCCTTCACACCAGAGAACAGGAAAAAGTTTTGTCAGTACATCAAAAGTGTTAAACTACCAGATGGGTTCGGATCCAACTTCAAGCACAAAGTGACCGATAACGATACCAATATAACGGGCATGAAGTCTCATGACTGTCATATAATGATGCAACGTTTACTTCCTTTCGCACTTCAGGAATACTTGCCTGATGAGATTGCAAGACCACTAATCGACCTATGTAACTTGTTTAAGCAACTCTGCTCTGCAACTTTAATGGTGGATGACATGTTGACTTCTGTAAAAAAGGTGGTTGACATTTTGTGTGATCTTGAGCTCATATATCCTCCTGATTTCTTTGACATTATGGTTCACTTGGTTATCCATTTACCTGATGAGGCGATTGAAGGCGGGCCTATCCGCCCCCGGTGGATGTATCCATTTGAAAGATACATGAAAGAGCTAAAAGGTTATGTACGAAATAAAGCTAAGCCAGAAGGTTCGATTGCGGAGGGTTATGTTGCACAAGAAGCATTGACTTTCTATTCTAAGTATTTTCGGGATGATGTTACCACTAAATTTAATCGTCTCGACCGTAATGTGGACCCCCCTCCCCCAACGTGTCAGTTTCAGATGTTCCGATCGGTATGTAAACCGCTTGGGAAAAAGTCGTTTATTCTGTTCCCTCATCAAGAGTTCAAGAAAGTGGAATGGTATGTACTAAACAACAGTCCTGAAATCGACAAGTATATTTCCGAGTTCAAGAGGTACGCGTTTTTTATTTTATTTTGAAACTTCTTTTTCTTAACAATAACGACTTATTCTAATACCATGAACGTTTTTCAGATTATATCCTAACAAAGACACGAAAAAAGAATTCCCCGCGTGGTTTGGGAAAATGGTAAACTTAGACTTATCTTGTGTACTTACTTGTAAAATATAATATTATTATAAATAGTTTTCTGTACCCAATCCTTTATTCCTCATAGATCCGTCAACGTCACGTAGACAATGACAAAGACCCAGAGGTTATCCAAACCAGCGAGTTATTTGCTTTGGCTTGTGGACCATCACCGCATCCAATCTCACTAAACTCTTGCATAGTCGACGGTGTGAGGTATGTCGTGCACAGTCGCGATGAACGTCATACAACTCAAAACAGCGGCATTTTTGCGCCTGGCCCTGAGAACACAATGGCTTATGGTCAGCTTCAACAGATCCTCGTGTTTCATTATTTGTCGTTCAGTGTTGTGTTGTTCAAAGTTAAGTGGTTCGACACTCGCCCCACATTACGTAAACAATGTCTTATCTATAGAAACAACATGACTCAACTCACCGACACAAGAGCTGAGTGGTGGAAAGATGATCAATACATTCTCGCAACACAAGTGAAACAAGTCTTCTACATTGAAGATAAGAACAAACCCAACTGGAAGGTCGTTGAACATGTTAATCATAAAAAGTTTTCCAACGGGGATTTCATAGTGTCAGATGTCGTTCCTGATATTATACATTTCGACAACTCATCTGATCTACCACTTTCCACTGATTTGAATGACTTGGGTGATGTGACCTTGCATATAGATGGCCAAGAAACGGAGGTTGATGCACCGCCAAATATCATTGATATTGATGACGAAGATGATGGTATTACTGATGATGAAGACGTCCCTCATGATTTAAGTGATGAAGAACGTGTGAATGATGATGATGGTGAAGACAGAGTTTATTTAAGTGAAGAAGAAGATTGACCTTTAGTTGTAACTTGCAAAAGACACTTATTTATTTGAATGAATGAATCTAATTGTTGTGGATTGTTTAAATGTGTATATTTATTTGGATGTGTTGTATTTAGATTTGTGCAAGCTTATATTATATTTTTCATGAATTTGTCTATGTTATGCTAATTGTACTTGTACAGATGTCAGCAGATGTTGCACGATCACACGGTGGTGACGGTGGTGGTGAGGATGAACCTCATACGCCAAACATCCGCAGCGGTTGTTTCGCCGTATTTAGAAATAAAGTTAAGAATATTTGGATTATTGTAACACAATCATAAATTTGGTGCATATATATGTTTAAGTGTGTATATTTTATTACTTTGTCACTCACTTGATTTTTGCAGGCAAAGGCAAAAGAAAAGAAAATTTGGACGGCAGAGAGGCCGGTAGAAAGACTCGGGGCATTACTCGATGTCTCGATTTGTTGGAAAAAGTTGAAGCGCATGGCGCTGTCCCGATAGATTTAAAGAAGTCTCTTTCCGGCCTCGCGACACGCATGCTCAGCATTTAGCTAATTACGTTGGGGATTGTATCAGGAGGCTCGTGCCACCGTACTACCCAAGTTGGAATGATGTCCCTGATGAGATCACGACGATGGTTTGGGCGAACCTAGAGGTCAGTTATCATTTTTATGTTCATAACATTATTGTGTTTATTTATTTAATGGTGTATATATTTAAATAAATTTGTTTATTTATTTATATCATATAAATAAATAACAAATTAAAATAAATATATAAATTGTATCTTATTTATTTATATCATATAAATTTTTTTAAATAAATATAAAAAAATTAAATATATATAAAAAATTTAAATAAATATATTTTTTTAAAATAAATATATATTTGATGAGAATAAGGTAATAAGCTTTTTCGGATAAGCTGTTTTCAAACAGCTTGTTCTGATAAGCTTATCAGAACAAGCTGTTTAAAAACAGCTTATCCTGATAAACTTATCAGAACAAGCTATGTGAAAACAACTTGTTCTGATATGCTTATCAGGATAAGTTGTTTTCAAACAGCTTGTTCTGATAAGCTTATTAGGATAAGCTATTTTCAAACAGCTTGTCCTGATAAGCTTATCAGAACAAGCTGTTTTCAAAAAGCTTATGCTTATCAGGATAAGTTGTTTTTATTATATAAATTTAAATAAATATATAAGCCATTAAATAAATAAACAAAATAATGTATAAATTATATCTCTAACTTTAACTCTGTGTTTGTTTTATTTGTTGTATATGAATGCAGTCTAAGTTTAATTTGACGCCACACAAGAGTGATCCTGAGAAATAGAGGGGTATACGTGAGGGCATCAATCACATGCTTCAAAAGAGTTACAATTCTCGAAAAAATACGTTGAAGACGAAGCATTGGCGCAGAGACATCGATACCGGCACGGTAGACATCGGCAGAGTCCGCAGCGAGCGTCCTCAGGAAATTACTTCCGAGGACTGGGAAAAACTTATCGCACTTTGGAGTAATCCGGATTACGAGAAAAGATGCCTGACGAACTCCCAAAATCGGTCTAAGCAGAAGACACCGAGTCGGCAGGGATCTCGATCGTTAGCACTCCTTAGAAACAAAGTGGTGAGAAATTCTATAATTAATTTACATACATATATGTCTTTGATTATATGTTTTGGTGTTGTGATTTTTTGTTTTGAATTTGCTTCATTCTATATATGCGTGTCTATGTATGTATAGACCCAAGCTGCAATTCAAGCTGATGTGTCACCCCCGACTGTCATTGACCAATTCTTCATTACGCACACCGACGAGCATAGGAATTTTCCTTGCGATGCGGACCGCGTTATGTATGTAAGTATTTTTTTTATTTTTTTAGTTTTTTTTTTTTTTGATATACCTTGTTTTTTACTATTCCCTGCCGATAAATAATGTACCAACCCGACTAATAAATAATATACTAACTGACGTTTGTTTTTGTCACTTCATTAGGAGGAGATGCTTGCGATGAAGGCTGAAGGCAAACATACGGACGACGAGATCAACCGTATCATCCGAGGCGGAAAGCAGCGAGGCCACATGCCCGGTGTCGGTCAGATAGTGCCGAGAAGGACTGCTTGATATATTCCTCCCCTGCCGTCGACCCACGATTGGAATAAGCGTCTCAAGTGTTTGACTTTCTGAGAAGTGACTTTAGGTTTGCCGATGCGTTCTCAGCATTCCTATCAGGTGGTGCTAGCGGGAGTGGCACGGGAGGCAGCGATAGTGGCGCCGGCGGGAGTGGCACGGGAGGCAGCGGTAGTGGCGCCGGTGGGAGTGGCACGGGAGGCAGCGGTAGTGGCGCCGGTGGGAGTGGCGGTAGTGGCAATAATGGTTAGTATGTCTTGTTTTTCCTACCTTAGCATGCAAGTTTAATAATTGTAAACCCCGAATTGCAAGTTTAATAAGTGTAACTAGGAACTTTGTACTCGAGTTGTGACATATGTATTTATATTGATCGAGTTAATCGATCGAGAGGTTACATGTTATTGTGTTTTGGTACTAGATTCGTGGTAGATTTTTAGTATTTGTATCCCCAGGTTTTGTATTTGTATTCCCAGGTTTTAATAGATTTTTTCGGAAAAAATTCCGGAAAAAATCTGGAAATAGCCTGCTGTGCAGGCTGCAAAAAAAATGTCAAATTTTCACCGGCGACATGTCGCCAAGGAAACCTGGGGCTCGCTTGACTTTCTGAAAAGTCAACAAAGTTTCCCTGGCGACATGTCGCCAGGGAAACTCTGGCACAACGTTGACTTGTCAACGCGAGGCATTGACTTGTCAACGTAACGAATAGTTTCCCTAGCGACATGTCGCCAGGGAAACTCTGGCACAACGTTGACTTGTCAACGCGAGGCATTGACTTGTCAACGTAACGAATAGTTTCCCTGGCGACATGTCGCCGGGGAAAAGTGAGGATTAAGTAGCATGTTTACTTAAGTTTGTTAATCACCCAAAGTTTCCCTGGCGACACCAAAGTTTCCCTGGCGACATATGTCGCCAGGGAAACTTTCCTGCACCAAATCCAGCGTGGCACTAGTTTTTGAACCCAAGAGCTACGAGGCCCACTTAGTCGCCAGAGAAATCCAAAAATGTCGTCAGGGATAATTTCCCGCACCAGCTTTCTTTGGCGAATTTCCCTGGCGACATGTCGCCAAGGATACGTTTTCCCTAGCGACATGTCACCAGAGAAACTCTCGAAATTTTGCCAGGGAAGGACTGGAGTTTTGTAGTGATACACAACTCATATCATCGCTAAAGGATACTGATTTACGAAAAACTACATCACACGGAAGAAATGCATGTAAAAAAAGTACAAGCAAACACCCATACCAGATGTTATAACACCTCATATCATCGCTAAAGGATACTGATTTACGAAAAACTACATCACACGAAAGAAATGCATGTAAAAAAGTACAAGCAAACACCCATACCAGATGTTATAACAACTCATATCATCGCTAAAGGATACTGATTTACGAAAAACTACATCACACGGAAGAAATGCATGTAAAAAAGTACAAGCAAACACCCATACCAGATGTTATAACTTCATCATCCTTAAATAAACGATTGTATTACATGACGTGTATAAATGTCGCAAAAACTGCTTATTTCATTAGCGCTGCTATAAAGTGTGTATTATTTGGTGTACTAATAAAACGCATGTCACAAAAGCCACAAAAGTGACACCTATAACTTAAATCATGATATGGTATTCTTCCAATTTGTATCGCAAAACAATATTTATCGAATTAACACCAATACCCACTAACATAATGCAAGTAATATAAGTCATAAATGTCACCAAAATGGTTCTTTCGTTGGTGCCATGAAACAACATGTACTAAATCTTTACAAATAACCACATACTACACAAGTGTCACACAAAGATTTTAAACACCATTCAACAACTGTATCACACAATGATGAAAACACTTCCATTTTGTCATAGCCAAATAAAACACAGCTTACCGAATCGATGGTCGAAATCAGCGCAACACCCTTTAAATAAATTATGAGGTAATACAACACTACATATATAAGTGTTGGGATTTATATCTACTTAACCATGTAACTACGAGTACGCAGCGGAATGGATCTAGTTTGAGAAATTATGATTAACACGTAATTAATAATAAACAATAAAGTTAACGCAAAAACTAACCTTCGTCCAAAAGCAAATGAAACAAATAAGTGGTTAAAGTAAACCACCTCTATGGTTGCTCACACAAACACGTCCGGATTGCTAGCCGAAATTCACGTATAACCAAACAACCAGTGTTGTAACTTGAATTGGATCAAAACCAAATCAAGTCCCTAACAGTTTTTGTTCCAACTAAGAAGCCCAATACCTCTTTGTACAAAGGAGTCCAATAATAGCTTATGCCCAAAACTATACTGGGAACAAGAACCGTCTACTGCAACAACAGGAAACCACAATCTAAACCTTCAAATCAACAACCTGGGGATCGAATCAAAACCGGGTGACCTCCTCAGATTATTGCTGCAATTGAATTGAGCGATTCAAAGATCAAATCCCTAATTAGGGTTTATAAGTGAATCGGTTTTGGAGAAGATCAAGAGGCAAAGGTGAGTGAGTTCCTGTGATTTTCAATCTTATGATTTCGTATGTTATTGAGAGCTGGGTATGAAGGAGTATTTATACTCCTCAAACCCTCCCTATTGATAAGCTCCAAGTTCAAGTTCTAGGCCTTATCAATTGCCAAATTCTAGGCCTTAAATCAGGTTCTATCACAACTCTTGCTTTCCTCTTATCCCAAACGAAATTCAAACACCCTCTAGATCCTTCTATAGCCAGCAAGGGACTTAGAATATCTAAGGACTTTTTCCTAATCGTTTGTGTCCAAATGGTTCATAGTCAGAAGCTTTTATACGTGAAACACTAAATGCATTCTACTATTTTCGTGTGTGTGCCCCCAATAGGCTCACACACCTCTAGCCACACTTGGATCATTCCAACGAGCATGAACTAACAGCTCCCACTTGGTCGTTGGAGTAGATAGCACAAATGTCAACGACGAAAACGTCTAGCAACACTCACACTCGTTATTTAACCAGAGGTGTTTGAGATATAGTTTCATAGAACATTCTTAGTGGCATGGTCATTTATGTCTTGCTTTTATCATCCTTTGTTATATATATCGTTAAACCATGGATATGGATCCTAACTCATTCCATATAGTTTAACCATTTAGATTCTCATTATTGAATTCAATTCAGATATACCAAATGTAACCAAGATTCATCTTGCACTACCATTTGGGTTCAGCCAAACAATTATCTGATTAATTCTAGAGAGGCGCCATGGTATTATTTTGCACATACTAAGTGGAGTAACAAATCCTTTATTGACTACAAGTGTTGTGGATGCTGCTTCACATCACTCCGAAAAATAGCTTTTATAACTACCTTATTCAGGACAGCGTTTTGCATATAATTACGAAAGTGACATCCACACATGCAGAACTTGTTTGCATCTCAAGTCTAAGGATGACTTAACAGACTATTTTCAACATCTTACTCATGACAAGGATCCAAAAGTAAATGTTTGAAGTTGGGGGATCCAGTATGCATCCCTTATGAATACATATGAGTTTGGCTTAGAACAATTCTCATTCTCACATAATATATCCAACACTCGTATTTGCCTTATGTAAACAAAATTCCCATATTGCTAACCGACAATGGATATTTAGAATGATTAAACCATTCATGGATTAAACAAGCAAATATAGAATAACAAATTTTATATGAATAAAATAACAAATACCTCGTATCTTTATTTATCAGAAAAATAAAATTGTCTTACAATTCCAATTTATCAAAATACTAATTAACATACAGATTTACATGAGACTACTAGCTCGTATCATACCAATACCCCGAGTCAATTTAGAATGCTTAGGGAATGCTAACGCCTTCGTAAATGGATCAGCTAGATTGTCATCTGTATGAACTTTTGCTATCTTGACATCACCCATCTCAATGGTCTCTCAAAGATTGTGAACTTTTACGCGGAAATGTCTAGCACCCTTGGTGACTCCGCTTTCATTAGTTATAGTAATGGCTCTAGTATTGTCACAATACATATCAATGGGATCTTCAATTGTGGGCATAATACCAAGCCCCAAAATGAACTTACGAATCCAAACAGCCTCTTTAGCTGCTTCAAAAGCAGCTATATACTCAGCTTCTGTAGATGAAGTTGCAAAAATACTTTGCTTTGTGCTTTTCCAGTCAACAGCACCTCCATTTAGAACGAAAACATATCCAATCTGAGATTTTAGGTCATCAGCATCTGTCAGATATCTAGCATCAGTGTAGCAAGAAACCCTGAGCTCTCGTTTTTCGTCACCACCATAAACCAGAAACATATCCTTAGTATTCCGTAAATACTTAAGAATATTTTTAACAGCAGTCCAGTGAAGTTCACCAGTACTCTGTTGAAATCGGCTTGTTATGTTCTGAGCGAACACAACATCAGGACGAGTACATCTCACAGCATACATAATTGATCCTATAGCCGAATCATAAGGAACATTCTTCATGCGTTGCTTTTCAGCTGGTGAAACAGCACATTGTGAATTACTCAATTTAGGGCTTTCATGCATTGGGATAGTTCCACGCTTGGAATTCTCCATATGAAATTTTTCAAGATTTTCTCAATGTAAGCACTTTAACATAAACCAATTAACCGTCTAGATCTATCTCGGTAGATCTTGATTCCAAGAATATATGCAGCTTCTCCTAAATCTTTCATAGCAAAACATTTTCCAATGTAGGATTTTACCCCTTTCAACATTGGAATATTGTTCCCCATGAGCAATATGTCATCAACATATAGAATCAGGAAAGTAACATTACTCCCACTGGCTTTGTGATATACACATGGCTCATCTTGATTCTAAGTGAAACCGAATTTCTTAATCTTATCATCAAAACGCTTATTCCATTCCCTAGATGCTTGCTTAAGTCCATAAATGGAACGCTTGATCTTTCATACTCGGTTAAGATATTTAGGATCGACAAAACCCTCAGGTTGCACCATATAGACTTCTACGGAAAGATGCCCATTGAGGAAGGCGGTTTTGACATCCATTTGCCAAATCTCATAGTCATAGAACGCGGCTATGGCTATAAGAATCCTTATAGCTCTAATGTCTGCTACAGGAGAAAAGGTCTCTTCATAATCAACCCCGTAGGTTTGAGTGAAGCCCTTTGCTACAAGACGAGCTTTAAAGGTGTGTACTTTGCCATCTATGTCAGTCTTTTTCTGGAATAGCGACTTGCTACCAACGGTTCTACCGTTAGGAGGAAGATCACTAATACCTAGACATCATTATCTTTCAGGGATTGCATCTCCACATTCATTGCATTAAGCCATTTTTCGAATTCAGGAATCAATAATGCAGCTTTATAGTTAGCGGGTTCTCCAAGATCCCCTAACTCATGCTCCTCGGCATCGACGTATAAACACATTCGATCTGGGGCACGACGTGTCCTGGAGGACTTACGAATGGGATTGATATCACTTTGAGGTTCTTCAATTTCTTGATCATCCTCATCATGATCTAAGCCAATGTCATCAGAAGGATTTGTATCTTCATCTTGAATAATTTCAAGATCTTCTACACTCCCACTTGCTTCTTGATCTAAGAGATTACTCTCAAAGAACTCAGCATTCCGAGCAACAATAACTTTGTTCTCAGGTGGGTAGTAGAAGGAATATCCCATCGTTTCCTTTGGGTATCCTACAAAGATACACTTAATAGATCTAGTTTCCAGTTTGTCAGGTTTGGTCATCGTATCACGTTTAACCAAAGCTTCACAACCCCAGACTCTTAAGTAAGACAACTTAGGGGCTTGTCCATGCCATACTTCGTACGTAGAAAAATTTTCAACCTTCTTAGTTGGAACCATGTTGAGTATGTGTGCAGCAGACTCAAGGGCATAATCGCAAAAGGACTTTGGAAGAGTAGTTTGACTCATCATGGATCGAACCATGTCTAGTAGTGTTCGGTTCCTCCTCTCAGACACCCCCATTATGTTGAGGTATGTAGGGAGGAGTTCGATGGGCAATAATCCCATGCTCCTTAAGATGATCCAAAAACTATTGACTCATATATTCACCTCCACGATCAGATCGTAGTGATTTTATGGTCTTAGCGAGTTGATTTCCTACTTTCTTTTGAAACACTTTAAATTTCTCAAACACTTCATGTTTATGCTTTAACAGGTAAACATAACCATACCGACTAAAGTCGTCAATAAAAGTGACAAAGTAGTTAGCTCCTTGCCTTGACATGATTCTAAATGGGCCACAAACATTAGTATGTATTAGTCCAAGTAGATCTTTAGCCCTTTCCACTTGATGTGAATAGGGTTTTCTTTCCATCTTCCCAGACATACAAGAGATACACTTTTCAAATAACTTAATGTCAGTTGAGGTGAGAAGTCCATCATGTTGCAACTTCTCCATGCGTTTCTTGCTTATGTGTCCAAGAAGACAATGCCACAAGAGAGTAGAGTCCAAAGTTAATTTGGCTCTTTTATTGCTAACAGCAAACATAGAACTATCATTTGTTTTAGAACAAGACATATCAATTTCATAAATGCCATCCCCTCGGGGAGTAGCAGTAAAATAAACAACGTTATTCCTAGAAACTGAAATTGCATTATTCGAATCAAAACAGTTTACAAAACCATCTTTAAACAAACCAGAAACTGAAATAATCCCTCTAGTGATAGAGGGAGCATAATGACAGTTGTTTAAAACAATAACTAATCCACTAGGGAGACAAATGATAATTTCCAATAGCTTCAACTCCTGCACGTTGACCATTGCCCATGTACAAATTCAAAGCTCCTGGATTCAGCTTCTTACTTCCCCTTAGACCCTGAGTATTATTACAAATGTGAGTACCACAACCAGTGTCATATACCCACGAATTACTCGGAAGGGAATATAGTTCTATAGTGAAAATACCTAAAGTGTTGGCTTCTTGAGACAACCTCTTCTTTTTCTGCAACTCGGCTAAGTGCTCGGGACAGTTTCGTTTCCAATGACCTATCTGACCACATTTGTGACAGGGGTCGTCCTTAGCAGGTAATACAAGAGATTTTGTATATAAAAAGTTATCGTCTCGTCTCGATTCGAATTGACTACAGTTAATCGTGTGACTCGGTCGTCTTTGGTGGATAAAATAAAATGTTGTCGTTGAGTATCTATTTAAAAATAAGAAGCTTAAAAAAGTAAATGACAAGATAATAAAAGCGATAAACTAAATAAAACTTAAATAAAAGACGTAAACGAATTAAAGATAAATGCTTGGCAAAAAGTAAATGAAGAAAAAAATAAGACTTATAAAAATAAATGACGAAATATTAAAACATGACAAAACGTAAATTTGAAATCTTAAAAATAAAACTAAGACAAAACTAGGTTAAAAACAACACTAAGTAAAAATGCGGAAAAAGTTAATTTTGAATTTGAAATAGAAACAAGAAATAAAGTCTAAAACTGAGGTCAGATCACACTTGGATCGTAACCTAGATCGTGGCCACAGATCGCAATGAGCGATCACAGCCATGATCTTAAGATTGGATCGTACACACGATCGCAATAAGTGGATCGCAGTGACGATCGTACTCTTCGATCGTACTCCCAGATCGTACTCACGATCGCAACCAATGATCGTGGCTTGGATCGTGAGATATGATTGCAGTCGTGGATCGTAATAGTCAATCGTACCCTGGATCGCAGTCTTCGATTGTACCCTGGATCGCAACAAGTGGATCGCAGTAGGGATCGTAGAACGTGATCGTAGTCTTGATCGCAGTAATGGATCGCAAGTAGAAACCCTTTGGTTTATGCGATCACACTTACTCGATCGGACTGGGTAAACCCTCCAGGCTGTTACGATGGGATTCAAAAGCAAAATAAGCAAATCCAAATAAGCACTTTAACAATAAGCAATTACCAAAAAAAAACTTAATTAAAACAATAATAAGTAGAACTAAATAAGCACAAATTTAAAAACTTTCAAGACACAAAATAAGCAAACTTTATAAAATAAACTAAAAGAAAAAGATTAAACTTTTGAAAACACTTGAATTAAAATAAGCTAACCACAAAATAAGCTAAAAACACCAAAAAGGTAAGAATATCAAACATATTAATTTGATAAGAACAATGGAAAAATAAGAACTTTTATCAAATAAACATCAAGATTAAACAATCTTCAAGATTAATCAAACAAAACAAGATATTTAAAAACAAGAAAGGAAGAATGAGATGATTATGAAAAACTTGATTAAAGATTAAGATTTAATAACACAAAATTAAAGACTTACTTGAATTACTTGAAAGGAAAGACAATTAAAGTAAAATGACATGTATTAAAATGACAATATGAGAATGGAGAACTAATTTGTCAAATTAGCTAACACCTCCTAATGACACATTAGGATGGTATTTATAGGAGTGGAGTGTATGGTTGGTTGGAAGCTTCCTTCTTTCTTTCTTTCTTTCTCGTCTTTCGTCCTTGACAATAAACTCGTCATTCTGGACTTTGTCTAGGGATTTGTCGATAAATAAAATGAACTCGTCTTCTAATTTCTTCATTAATTAGACTCGGTTCTTCGATTTCGTTAAACTTCCGTCTTTAGACTTTTTCTTCGATAAATCTTTAGAATAGGCCTTGGACTTCCATTCTTTTTTCACTCTTGATCTTTTGACTTCGTCTTTTGTCTTTTTCTTCGATAAAAGCCCGTGAAAGCCCGTGTTTTCTTCCCTTTTCACATTTTGGTCCTAAATCACAACAAAAACACAAACCACGCATAATTATGATATTTACGACATTAAATACACGTTATGGTCTTTTTTTGTAATTGTTTTAAGTGGTGAAAGGATAAGTGTTTTCACACTTATTAAATCCCTACACTTGACCATTGCAATGCCCGCATGCAATACATTAGTTACAAAGCAAGATTTACATTTTCCAACATAATTAACTCACCTTGGCCTTTATTAAACAAAAGACATTAAGGAAACTTAAAGAGATAGAAAATTACAAAATATTTAAAGGAAGAGAACAAGTAAAGAGATCGAAGACTTACATTAGGGCTTTGGATGTCATGAATGTTTATCACCCTCAAGTTTCATGTTCACCATACCAAGCTTAAAAACGAGATCATTGTTATTATAAGTTAGCAAACTAACACAAATTCATGTGGCCTAATTATTCACTTAGACTCCCTTATTCCTAGGTGTATCTCTTATATTTTATTGTTGTCTTGAATGATCACGAGGATGCATTGTTTACTTATTTTGATAGTTATTTAGTCTGAAAATAAAGTAGGACGATTTAATCAATAGTTAGCTAAAGGACAAAATCTTTTAAATCTGCTTCTCGGGACCTCATAAAGTTCATATCTTGGCATAACTCGCTTCACGATTTGAGACCTTTCTCGAATCGATATTTGCCATTGACTTCATACTTCAAATCTTGAGAGGCGTTCATGAAATAATGGTCTTCTCTTCATAATAGAAATTTCTTCACTTAAAGTTTTTGAGAGATTCTTCATACTTGGACCATGACTTATTCATTTTTCTCCAATCTTTATTTGGGATTTTGATATACAACGATCCGCCTCCTTTTAGGACTTGGATCTATTTATCCTCATACCTTGTTAGGGCCTTTGAGACTTCTCCATGATCTTTAGGGGAGTATTTGCTTTTCGTCCTGTGTCTCGATCCTTCATATTAATTTTTGATAAATGATTCTTCACATCACTTTGGATCTTTAGAAACAAAATGTAGCCCTCATGCCTTGTTAGGGCCTTTTCGGACTCGCCAATCTTCGCATCCCGCTTCAATAAGTTATGCCTTGGCTATGAACTCTAATTAATACCGAGCTACTTTTAAACGATCTTGGGCTAGAAGCTAAGTAACTTTTCAAATCGTACAACCTTACTTATTGCAATTAAATTTATTAACAAGCGATGGGAGAAAAAGCTCATAATTAACTAACATAAATTCATGAAAGAATACCAAACTTATAATTGAATCTATCATCTCTCCTTCTCCACAATTTAAAATATCAAGGAATGAGACTCGTGAATGCTTAGTCAATTAAATCAAAGTTTTGGGTTTTCAATTCATCTATAGGATCTTGCATCTTCTTAGACTTTTTCAAGTTTAGAATTTGTATTTTAAAGTTCCCTTGATAAACGACTTTCTAGGATCAATTATAGGAACTTGCAAAAAGTTCTTGTTCTTAACCCTTAAGAGTTAAGACTTTCGCGTTTTAAAGTTCCCTATATTAAAGCCTAGCAAAACTTGACTTAAACACATTAAGGATACTAGCTAGAGTAAACTTGGATAAGTAAACGTGGGTTGAGTCAAAAGATTCACGACGTTGAAAAGTACATTAAAGACATCTAAACTTATTAAAACTTATTCTAAATGAAAGAAAATAATAATAACAAAGGAAATATAACAAGGCCAAAATAGATCAAAAATTTTGAAAAATGTCGAAAAATCAATTTTTCGGTTAAAATGAGGACAAATACAAGGAAAAGCCCACTTAACTTCGATAGATGCCCCCTACACTTAATATAAACATTGTCCTCAATGTTTAAGCATGTGGGAGTAAACTCCCCTACACTTAGGACATTGTGCACGTTGTTTAAATCTTGCTAAGGAAGAGACAACAAAAGTGATTCCTATTTTAATATTGAAGAATATAAAATAGTGAATCAAAAGAGTTTAGGATAGAACCAGGAAGACGGGTACACGGAATCACGGGTCGTCAAAAGTCATCAAGAATGTATCTTTGAATGCTCGAATCCCTACACATCATGAGAAAGAAAACAACAAACACATATGAGGGTCTCCCCTACACTTATTATAAAACGGATAAAAAGGATAGATACTCGGGTTGCCTCCTGAGAAGCGCTTGTTTTTGTTCACCGAGTCGTGAGCCTGACTCGACCTTGATTATAATGGTAATAACCTTGAAGAACATCCACCGGGGTCAAATACATGGTTCTCGTCCATCAAATAGCACAAGCTTAAGGTGAACAAGACAAGCCAAAGAAGAGTAGGCAAGGTTCCCTTAAGCAGTTGTTGAGCACGGTGGTAGAAAGTATGATGAAGTGCAAGCATATCTCCATTGTTTCCAAAAGTATTTCCTTTTATTTCATCAGATGGATACTGAGATGGCTTGAAAATTGTGATACCCGGATCGAACACCTTTTCATTTAAGGGAAAATAAGACTCAGGCTTAGTAGAATTTGAAGAAGATCCGCTCATAAATCGCACAATCTCATCCGACGAAGGTGGATAGACAAAACATAAGTACTGCGGATGTCGGTGTCTTCCGGTTTCTTCTCCTTTGCAACAGGTTTCTTAATATCCGAAGGAGGATAAAGACCATAATCAAATTCCAAAAGAGGAGAATCATTCTCATTGGAAAAGTATGTATTGAGAAAAGTGGCAAAATCTTCCTCAAATGAGTAATCATCCAAAGTAGGATCAAGCATTGTTAGCGGAGGATCTTCATCAAAAGTAGGAGTAAGGTCATCATTTGAAGAATAACTCGAAAGAGTATCAACATCATCAAATTCATCATAAGTTGGCATGTCTTTATACTCTGAATAAAAATCATCATAATCATCCACATCGGAACTAGAATCATCATCATAGATTGGTGGAGCATCATAGATTGGTGGGGCATCATATACTGGTGGGGCATCCAAATTGGAGAGAGGATCTTCAGAATCTTCTACATTTTCTTGAAAAAATGGATTATCATAGAGAGGCTCGAAAAGAGGATTGTTGTAGACGACAAAATCATCAAGCTTTGTACTTTCACAAGTAGTTGTATCAAGCTCGTCTTGAAGCACATTAATCATATTCGCCGATTCTCTTACATTGTATTTGTTTGTGATCTTCCCCATTTAGAAACTTGTGCATCATTCCCGACCCTTAAGATTAGTTCACCTTCGGCAACATCGATTAAAGCTTTTCCGGTTCTCAAGAATGGTCGTCCAAGTATTAACGGAATACGAGGGTCCATTTCATAATCAACAACAACAAAATCGACCGGAAAAGTGAAGGTTACAACTTTAACAAAAACATCTTCGGCAATACCAACGGGTTAAGCGAGAGTTCGATTTGCTAGCTCAAGAGTCATCTTTGTTGGTGTAAGATCGGGTAATGATAACTTTTTCCAAACACTTAATGGCATCAAATTAATACTTGCCCCGAGATCGGCTAAGGCAGTAAATTCTTTGGTTTGGTTAAAAGTACATGGTAGCACAAAACGATCGAGATCTCCAAGTTTTTCCGGAAGTTCTTTAAGAAGGACTGTAGAACAGTTTTCATTTAAGCGTGTGTTGACAAACTCAGCCATCTTTTCCTTCTTACTAAGCAATTCCTTGAATGCTTTCACAAATTTCGGCATTTGGACAAGTGCTTCAACAAGGCTAATGTTGAAATTCATTTGGGAGATCATCTTCATAAAAGAAGTGACTTGAGCATCCTCTTTAGTGAGAACTTTGCACTTGTCTAACCGAGAAGGATAAGGGGTATTAGGTTTAGGTGGTGTAGGTGTAGCAGGTAAAGGTTGAGATGTTGATGGTTGAGAAGTAGAAGGTTTAGAGGAGGAAGGTGGGATTGGTGAAAGGTGTTTCTTGGGTACTTCTTCATGAAGAGGTGGAGACAGTAATGGAGAACTAGTACTAGGCGTGGAAGTAGGCGGAATAAATGGTGGTGGAGGAGGTGTAGATGGTGTAACTAGGGGAGTGGTCGATTGTCCTACTAGAGTTGCTCCACTGCGTGTAGTAATAGAACTCACATTAGCTCTTGGGTTGGTGACGGTATTGGAAGGAAGAGAGCCCGAAGTAGAGGGTTGAGTACATTGAAATAAACTAGCCATCATATTCCTTAAATCATTCGTTTGATTGCTCAAAGAATTTTGCATATCATTACTAAGCTCGGTTCGAATATCATTCTCTTGTTTAGTGATATCACCTTTCAAGTTGATGATTTGGCTTTGAAGATTTGATGAGACTGCTTTTATACATAGTCTCATCGTTCAAATCGGGCTTAAAATGCATAAAATATCATTAAAACTGCCAAATATATGCTCGTGTTTGTTGCTTGTGTATTTTAGGTACGGATATTGAGGAAATGACAAAAAGATCACAAGAATCATTAAAAAACGAACACGGGAAACGAAGCCGCACAATGAACCGGACCCAAATCTGGAATTTCCTAATATGACCTTGAAGAATTGAAGATTGTCAACAAAGGTCCCTAAACTATTGAAGGCTTGTCATTTTATACCCCTGTAAATCCTCAAAATTACTTGTGGGTCCCTAAAATATCAAGTTTGTACAAGTTTGGCCCTTGAAGATTGCATTTATTTCATTTATGGTCCTTATACAAAGATTGCAAAACATGTTGTGCCAAAAGTGTAAACTTCCCAAACTTAAATACAAAGGAAAAGAAGATTGGAGCTGTTTATTACAACATGAAGAAAGAAGGAAAGATGGGGGACTATTACTGCCAGACAACCAAACCTGCCCATCCACTCATAAACTGACACCTCACTCAACCCACCCATTTACCATACCCTTTACCCGACCCAACCCGTCCAAACCCAGCCCACAACCCAACCAGGTTTATTAATAAACCTGGTCAAATGGTCAACAAGATTTCCCACTTAACACAAAATTTAAAAACTTAATTAACCCAAAACCAATCAAACCCTTACCTGCTAAACACCCCCATCTCATAAACCCTAAATACCCAATTCGCCCTAATCAAAGGGTTTTGTTACCAAAATCTCCAGATTATTAATTTAACCCAACCTCACCCCATCCCACACCAAAACCGTGACCAAGACCAACCCATGTGTTGGGTAGGACCACCCCTGCAAACGTCTTTTTCCCCCAAACCCAAGAAGAGACAAGATAAACGTCCAGGATTTACTTACTTGGTCCCCAAGACCATATAAACGCTTATGATCATCCAACAACAGCTGGCCATCACATGTTGCACAATTTGACCAAGAATTTCAAGATTCGTCCAAGGGCACTTTGGGAAGATTACTTGATAGGGTTTTATGCATTCTAGTAACTTCTGTAGCTCATTATATAAGAGCAATAGAGCTTTCATTTATCCTTGTTCCAGTTTTAGCTTTTCACATTTTGTAATCCCTTTTTATAAATTAATAAAAGTTGGTGTTTGAGAGCAAAGTAATTCCTTTTTATATAGTTGTAAAAGTTGGTCTGTGTGTAAAAGCTAGCTGAGTTCCAAAGATTTGTTAAGTTTTTTTGAGTTGTCAAACGCAATTTCAAAAAGTTTCTGAAAAAGGGTAATTTGTGGTGAAAATCTGGTTCCAAATTTATTTTTCCAAGGTTGAAATTGGTTTATTTAAGTGTTGTTGAAAGGTTAAGTATTGGATAAAATCAGTTCAAAAAGATTCAAAAAGTTTGATAAAATCAGAAAGTACCTATTGTGTTCCTCATTTTTCTTAGCAGGTTTTAAGAGCTTGATTTGCCCAAGGGTTCTGCTCAGGCCCCAGCCTGATTGGAGGTGACATAGCAGTCACTGAGGGACCTGGATGTAGGTCCCTCTAGGTAAATCCTTGTTCCTCATTTTTTAGTTTTCTCATTTGGTGTTTATGTGATTTGGCATGATTTGATTGCAAGTTGGCTAAGTGTTGTTTAAGTGACTGAATTTGCTCACTTGTTGGTTATTTGCATGTTAGTAGCATTTGTAATCAGATTTGGTGTGATTTAAAAGCAATTGGTTTGATAATTTTGATTTCCAGAAACTAAAGGGGTGTTTGGATTTGTGTTTTAGGCAGAGTTTATGACAAGTTCTTGGATTAAAACTATTCTAGACATGTTTGTATTGGTAGTTTAGGGTGATATTGGTCATAGGGTTTCATATTGATAAGTTTTAAATCAGTTTGCATGTTAAAAATTGGATAATATAGCTATAATCAGAAATTGGTTTGAATTGACTGTTTTTGTGGGAATTTTCCCATCAAACTTTGCAAATTGTTAAAGGGTAGGCTAAAGTAGGATTTGCAATAGATTGTATGCTAATTGGTCAGCTTATATGCAAGATTTGCCTTGTTGAAATTCGATTTTGTGCATATAAAACCAGTCAACTGTTCATCAGAAAGTGCAAGCTAGATCAGAAACTTTGTGTGCTCATTTGTGCTTGATCCTTGCTAGTGATTGTGTGTTTTTTGTGTTTACTCAGACTCCCCACAACCCAATTGGTGTGGGGGTGCCTTATTGCCCAATATAAGCTCACAAATAAGCTCTCCTGAGCTTATAGGTCAACTGACCACCTTTTTTACACTAGCAGTGGGAACAAACTTCCCACTGGTAGCACAATTGTTTCCCCTGCTTCACTAGCAGACAAAGTCTTTGACATGTCACTTTCAGAAACCTTTATTTTTTTGTCTTTAATGCCTTGATTTGAGAGTTAGGACTTGAAAATTGTTTTGTTATTTTTCAAATTTCATTTTTGATTTTTCGGATTAATTAGATTTTTATTTACTGTTCATTTTATATTTTTTTAGATTAAATAGCCTTTTTTAATACTTTTTATTGTTTCTGTTTTTGGCATTTAGTGCCAAAAATACATATTTTTCAGTTTCAACATTTTTCTTTTATTAAGAAAAACATTTTAAGATTTTTGGTATAAAATTTTTTTACTGTTCATCTTTTATTTATTTTTATAATTAATTTAAGTTAATTAGGGTTTTATATTAAACTGTTTTTGTCTTTTAGTGGTAAACTTAATATTTTTCAAACTTTTTCAATTTTCTACTGTTCGTTAGAGTAAATTAGGATTTTTAAAATTGTTAAATTAATTTTGGCATTATTTTATTATTTTTTATAATTATTTTAGTTTTAAAATAGTTTTAAGGAATTTAAAAATACAAAAATAGTTTCTAAAAATTAGGAAAATTACTTTTTATTCTTTAGATAATATAAGTAAGTTATTTGTTCAATAAAATAATATTTTGGACATTTTGATTAATTATATTTAACTTTAGGGCTTTAATTAGCATTTAAAATTGAATATTTAATTAATAAAAGGTTTTAAAATATTTTTATTGGATTTTTATTCTTATTTATATTATTTTAGACTTATTTTAGCTTTTAATTAATTTTTAGGTTTTAAAATTATAATTTTGTAGTATTTTACGATTTTACGTGAACGCCTTTTCGTCTTAGCTCGATCCGTCTTCGTAACCGTCATTCTCTTCTCACCCCATTTCTATTTTCTTTTTCTTCTCAATAAAATCACAATCAAAATCAATTCATTACACAACACACGTGCCTCCTTGGGAAACGAACTTGAACTTTCTTAAGGGTCATTAGTGCTCGGTTTTCCTAAACCGACACTTAACACTTACCACTATTTTGTCATCCTTTTCCTAAAGGGTACAAAAACACTACATATCATTTTGGCGCCGCTGCCGGGGAGGCGTGTTGTATTTTGATTGAACAATTGTTGTTTTTTATATAACCATAATAGTATTTGTATTAGTAGCACTCTACTAATACGTATTATCGTTTTTCGGTTTTTGTGTGAATACTATTACTATATTGTATACGTAGAACAATAAATTCACAAGTACTCCAAATACGTGAGAAATCACAACCTTGACTTGGGAGGTCATTACCCAATCATTGTATTCGAATCTCAAACCAAAGAAAAAAGGCAAAAATAGATAAATACTTTCGTGAAGCTCGATTTTGAAAAATACAAACTATAAGGTGGGTATAAGGCGGTTGTATTTCACGACCTAAAGGAAAAAGGCTCTTAAGTGCTTCGCGCCGCCTCGTTTCCTCCGCTTGCTTGTGCGTATTTTGAGATTGAAAGCTAATCGAGGGTTTTGCCACCCAAAGTATTACTAAGTATCATATATATTTTCTTGGTTTCTATTGATTAAACCTTCTTGAACGATTTGGTGTTCCACCATCGTTCTAAAGTCATCGAAGGCGTTCACTTCACGTGATCGTTTTTATTCCTTGAGGCTTCTTTAATCGAGAGATTTGATTAAGGAGGAGATTTGTAGATTTTGGTCTACTTAATACATTCACCAATTTCCAAAAAAGTTAATACCATCAAAAACCACAAAAAAAATTGAAAAATTAAAAATACCAAAAGGAATCTTCTTTGCTCGTCTCCACGTTGTACGTGACGTTTATGCTAACTCGTAATCAAGCAAAACGTGCACGTAGACGAAAGAACAAAACTCCCACTCCAACTCATTCTAGTGAGGAGTCTCCTATTGACGAACCCATTGTACGAGAAGCACCAACCATGGCGAATCGAACTATGATGGAGTTACTTCAAGCACCCACCGAGGGTTATGGAGAAGCTATTGTGATTCCCGCTATCCTTGCGGAGAATTTTGAGGTGAAAACGGGTTTGTTGTCGATGATCCAAAACAACAAATTCCGTGGTGATGAGAAGGACAATCCTCACAACCATATCCGCCAATTCGATCGTCTTACCACCACGTGCAAATTTAAGGATGTCTCGAATGACTCGATTAAGATGATGCTTTTTCCGTATTCCTTAGCGGGGCCCGCTAAGATTTGGTTAGAGAAAGAGCCACCCAATTCTATATTGATGTGGAAGGATCTCGTTTCAAAATTTGTGAACCAATTTTTTCCGCCCTCTAAGACTACGCATTTGAAAATTGAGATTTCTAAATTTTCACAAGAATCAAATGAAAGTTTTTCAACGGCTTGGAATAGGTTTAAGGAGATGTTACATGAATGTCCTCATCACGGTTTTTCCGATTTACACCAAATTGACACGTTTTACAATGGACTTAACGATCATGAAAGAGATTATTTAAATGCCGCCGCGGGTGGTAATTTTTTGTGTAAAACGGTCGAGGAAGCTTTGGTCATAATTGAGAATAGGTCTAAGGTTTATAGCCCTCGTAACACACCGAGTGTTGCCAAAATAGGCTCGTCATCGTCTCAAAGCATTAATGCTTTACATGATGAAGCAAATGAAGAAAATCGTTTATTTGATAGATTTGCTAACCTTATGTCCCATTGGAAAGCTCAAGAAGCTTCGAATTCCGCTTCAGTTAAAGCGGTTTCTAAGAGTTGTTTATCGTGTGGTGGAGCTCATGATCTTTCTGAGTGCATTACCGCGGATGGTAACACTTCGAGTGCTTATATAGCCACGGGAACTTATAACCAAAACGGCCAAGGTTCCCGCCAAAATCAAGCTCCACCAAATCAAAATGCTAATAACTATCGAAACAACAACCAAGGTGGTAATTATCAAGGAAATCAACGTAATTACAACAACGGTAATTATCAAAGTGGAAATGGGCAAATTTCAAATCAAAACCAAAACCGTGATTTTCAAACTACAACTCAAGGTTTTCAAAATGATCACACCAAAAATCTTCAAGGAGAGTTTTTGAATTATGCTAAGGCTAATGATGCTAAGTTTGACAATATGCAACGTGAAATGGTTAGCTTAAGATCCGAGTTGAAAAACGATCTTAAAAACGAACTTGCTAATGAACTTAAAACTCATGCTAACAAAATGGAAGGAAATGTCCAAGGTCTCCAACAAAATCAACAAAAAATGGAGCAAGGTCAACATGAGATTAAGCAAGAGTTGTTAAAAGCGGATGCTAGGCAATCTAAGTTTGAAGACCGAATGGGAAAAATGTTTGAAGCTATCATGTGTAATCCCTCTTCTTCGGGTGGTCTTCCTAGTGATACCATCGTGAACCCGAAAGGAGAATTGATGGTTGTTACTACTCATAGTGGTAAAACTTTCAAAGAACCCATTTCTCGTCCAAGTACTTCTACGGAGAAGGAAAAAGATAAAGAACCCGAGGTGGTGGTAGAAAAGGAGCAAATTCCAAGCCCACGAAGTACCGCTCAAACCACACCTACGGTTGAACCAATACCAATCATGGAACCCGAGATTCCAAGGCCGATGCCTATGTCCCAACCCACACCACCCTTACCTTACCCTTCAAGACGAGACAAGGAAAAGGCACAAGAACGAAATAATTATCAATTTGAACTCTTTATGAAAATGTTTCGTGACTTGCATTTTAATATAAGTTTTGCCGACGCCTTAGTCATGATGCCTCGATTTGCCGCGAACTTCAAAAGTATGTTGAATAACAAAGAGAAATTGCAAAAATCGTCTAGTTGTTCATCGGTTTTTCTAAGCCGCATACCTCAAAAAGTCGGTGATCCCGGCAAGTTTCTAATCCCATGTGCTATACAAGACATGGAAGAATGCTACGCCTTGGCCGATCTTGGTGCTAGTATTAATTTGATGCCTCTTGAGATTTTTAAATCGCTCAATCTTCCAAATCTCACTCCTTCACGAATGTCAATCGAGATGGCCGATCATTCTACGATTTTAGCTTGTGGAGTAGCCGAGGACGTCTTTGTGAAAGTTGGAAAGTTCTACTATCCCGTAGACTTTATTGTTGTTGACATTCCCATCGATCCTAAAGTTCCGCTAATTTTAGGTCGATCATTTTTGGATACCTCGAGAGCACTTATCGATGTGCATGCAAGGAAAATCACTCTTCGTTTCAATGAGGAAGAACTCGTCATTAATGAAACTCAAAACTCCACACTTTCTCATGTATATTCTATCACGTCTTTGTATAATGTCAATCCCATCAAAAACATTTGCAAAAAGATTTCCAAAAGAGTTTTAGAAGTTGTTGAGAAAAATGAAGTTTCGTCCCCTCCACCGGTGGAGGTTAAGAGTGTTAAGCCTACGATTCCAATTGTGAATGATTCTTCGGATGATGAATGTGTTGATCTCGATGGGGGAGTTTTCTTTGTCGACAAACGTTTTGAGAACTTACCACCACCTATACCAAAACGGTTTTCAAATGTGAGAATTCTTAGTGTGACTAACATTGCTTTAGAAACACCAAATATTTTTTGACATAATTAAATCGGGTTTTCACAAGGAGAGTGTAAAAGATGAAAAAGGAAAAGATTTTGAATTGAATTTAAAAGATTTTTCTACAACTCTAACTCCGTCATCACCACGTGTATTGAGTGCTACAAGCTCGTCTTCTCCTTTTGACGATGCTTTGTGTGGACTTAGTGTGGAGGAATCCCCTTATGTTCCCTCCCCTTTCTCCACCGAGGATGAGATATTTGATCCTGGAATTGCTTATAAAGGGAAATCTCGGTCTTCCACGGATGCAATAAAAGGAAAATCTTTTCATTTGATTGGTGCGAGTCTACCTCGAGTAGCTCAATGTTTTCATGACTTATCCATTGTCCCACCTTCTATTTCTTCTCATCTATTTTCTTGAAACCCTTTGGGTTTTTGTTGGCACACCTTGAAGTGGCATTGATTTGTTTTTCCAATGAAAATGAGAACGCCATCTTCGATCCCGGTATTTTGCACCATCAAAGGACTTAGTCCTTAATACCGGTTGTTTTTGGGCCTTGTTTATCATGTAAGCCCCACCAAAAATTGACCATACCAAGTTAATCCCTAAATGATCACATTTATGGGGATTCGAGTCGAGCTTTTGACTCGGTTATAAAAAACAAGGTGCCTCGTGGGGGAGACCCATGCTTATCCATGTACATATTATTGCTTTCTAATTAGTTAATGTGAGGGGATTTGTGCCCTTCCAACCTTTGTTTCGTGGTTGTTTGTGCATTGTGGTTTTTAGATCATGATCTTCACAATTGGAGCCTCTCGTGTTCGTTTTATGGGAGCACCCGAGCGTTTGCTTTGAAGACATTCTCAATATCCATATGATATATCCTTTGATGTTCTAACCTTAGGTTTTTAGCACACTTCATAAACGGCTATTAATTTAATGGTTACACCCTTTCATGCTAGATTAGGCATTCGACTACGTCTCTAGTATGGGGGTGTTTGCACCCCTAGACTCGAAACATTGAGGACAATGTTTAACTTTAGTATGGGGGGTGAATAGATACTTGCCTTGCCAAACCTTCACGCTTTCCAAAGTTTATCTTTTTGTTTATCGTTTTTGTTGCAAATAAGGCTAAAAATGGCCAAAATTTAAAATTTTTCTCATGTTTTATAAGTGTTTGAAGACACGGATGTAGGTTTTCCGATGGCGAGAATAAGAGTAATTTTTGACTCGACCGTGCGTGTTGAGCACTTAGCTTTGATTCCTTAACTGCACATTAGGCTAAGTCTCTTAAATGAGGACGAGAAATGATAGAGTTAATTATAAGTTACTATGCTAAACGTAGAGTACTCGTATTCTTTCAAAAACTCATGTCTTCTCGTTGTTTGCTTATTCTCCCTTCGGTTGTAAATATTTTTTGCTTAATAAATATTGACTTAGCGGTTTGGTTAGGATTGTTGGGTTTCTAGTCTTTTCTAGTAGCTTCCGTGTAATTAAATTGGGAAGACATTAAGGTATCGCCAGCGTCACGGTTTTGAAGTATTGGCACCCAAATAATCAAAAGCTTCACCCAATAATAAGATTTCAAGTGCTCACCTAAATCTAGCAAACAATTTGAAGCCCCACAAGGCCGAAAAATCTATGCAAAATTGAAAGTGAATCAAGCCTTAATCTTCGAAGCTTTAAAGATCCAAAATTCGCTTTAGCGTGAGGATATACGTCTTTGGCTAATAAAACCACCGATGAGGCGGATAATAAAAGGCAAGGCAAGACCAAAGTCATAATAAAAGCTTCATGGCGAAGTTGAATAAAAGATGGAGGTAAACCAAAGATAATAAGGCCCTTCCGTTAGGGGGCGTATAAAAGTCTTGGTAATAAGTCTCATGTTCAAAACCGTTATAAAACCGTGTTTATCGATTCTTCTTGTCAACTTAATTTTTTAACATCGTTGTCTATTAGGAGGGGTTATTGATTTGATGGTCTTAGTTACACCGTTAGGACTCTATTTTTAGACCTAAATCTCTATTATCGCATAAGTCAAACAATGTATCCTCGTGAAACATTCAAGACATAATAAAATATAAGAGATACAACTTAGGAATAATGGGAGGATAAGTACGTGATTAGGGCATATGAGTAGTGTTAGCATTACTAACTTATAATGACAATGATCTCGTTACACGCTTGGCATGGAATTAGGGTGAAAATCAAGGACGATGAAATTATTTCTAACGAAGCATTCACGTGTTCTTATTCTATGAACCTAAACGTCCCATTTTGCGATGAAAATCATACATTATGTCTAAAACGCAAGTAGTAGTAATAGTAGTAGTATGGCTAGATTATCATTCCAATAAAGTGAATAAAAATGAATTTTAGAGGTGCTACGATACTTTATTCTAGCATTGCGTGAGGGCACGGCAATGGTTTAGTATGGGGGAGTGATGAGACTGCTTTTATACATAGTCTCATCGTCCAAATCGGGCTTAAAATGCATAAAATATCATTAAAACTGCCAAATATATGCTCGTGTTTGTTGCTTGTGTATTTTAGGTACGGATATTGAGGAAATGACAAAAAGATCACAAGAATCATTCAAAAACGAACACGGGAAACGAAGCCGCACAATGAACCGGACCCAAATCTGGAATTTCCTAATATGACCTTGAAGAATTGAAGATTGTCAACAAAGGTCCCTCAACTATTGAAGGCTTGTCATTTTATACCCCTGTAAATCCTCAAAATTACTTGTGGGTCCCTAAAATATCAAGTTTGTACAAGTTTGGCCCTTGAATATTGCATTTATTTCATTTATGGTCCTTATACAAAGATTGCAAAACATGTTGTGCCAAAAGTGTAAACTTCCCAAACTTAAATACAAAGGAAAAGAAGATTGGAGCTGTTTATTACAACATGAAGAAAGAAGGAAAGATGGGGGACTATTACTGCCAGACAACCAAACCTGCCCATCCACTCATAAACTGACACCTCACTCAACCCACCCATTTACCATACCCTTTACCCGACCCAACCCGTCCAAACCCAGCCCACAACCCAACCAGGTTTATTAATAAACCTGGTCAAATGGTCAACAAGATTTCCCACTTAACACAAAATTTAAAAACTTAATTAACCCAAAACCAATCAAACCCTTACCTGCTAAACACCCCCATCTCATAAACCCTAAATACCCAATTTGCCCTAATCAAAGGGTTTTGTTACCAAAATCTCCAGATTGTTAATTTAACCCAACCTCACCCCATCCCACACCAAAACCGTGACCAAGACCAACCCATGTGTTGGGTAGGACCACCCCTGCAAACGTCTTTTTCCCCCAAACCCAAGAAGAGATAAGATAAACGTCCAGGATTTACTTACTTGGTCCCCAAGACCATATAAACGCTTATGATCATCCAACAATAGCTGGCCATCACATGTTGCACAATTTGACCAAGAATTTCAAGATTCGTCCAAGGGCACTTTGGGAAGATTACTTGTTAGGGTTTTATCCATTCTAGTAACTTCTGTAGCTCATTATATAAGAGCAATAGGGCTTTCATTTATCCTTGTTCCAGTTTTAGCTTTTCACATTTTGTAATCCCTTTTTATAAATTAATAAAAGTTGGTGTTTGAGAGCAAAGTAATTCCTTTTTATATAGTTGTAAAAGTTGGTCAGTGTGTAAAAGCTAGCTGAGTTCCAAAGATTTGTTAAGTTTTTTTGAGTTGTCAAAAGCAATTTCAAAAAGTTTCTGAAAAAGGGTAATTTGTGGTGAAAATCTGGTTCCAAATTTGTTTTTCCAAGGTTGAAATTGGTTTATTTAAGTGTTGTTGAAAGGTTAAGTATTGGATAAAATCAGTTCAAAAAGATTTAAAAAGTTTGATAAAATCAGAAAGTACCTATTGTGTTCCTCATTTTTCTTAGCAGGTTTTAAGAGCTTGATTTGCCCAAGGGTTCTGCTCAGGCCCCAGCCTGATTGGAGGTGACATAGCAGTCACTGAGGGACCTGGATGTAGGTCCCTCTAGGTAAATCCTTGTTCCTCATTTTTCAGTTTTCTCATTTGGTGTTTACGTGATTTGGCATGATTTGATTGCAAGTTGGCTAAGTGTTGTTTAAGTGACTGAATTTGCTCACTTGTTGGTTATTTGCATGTTAGTAGCATTTGTAATCAGATTTGGTGTGATTTAAAAGCAATTGGT
Organism: Glebionis coronaria; assembly: GCA_025667525.1. Taxonomy (NCBI): domain Eukaryota; kingdom Viridiplantae; phylum Streptophyta; class Magnoliopsida; order Asterales; family Asteraceae; genus Glebionis; species Glebionis coronaria. Next base: position 479,168,909 of record CM046880.1, read on the forward strand.
TTGATAATTTTGATTTCCAGAAACTAAAGGGGTGTTTGGATTTGTGTTTTAGGCAGAGTTTATGACAAGTTCTTGGATTAAAACTATTCTAGACATGTTTGTATTGGTAGTTTAGGGTGATATTGGTCATCGGGTTTCATATTGATAAGTTTTAAATCAGTTTGCATGTTAAAAATTGGATAATATAGCTATAATCAGAAATTGGTTTGAATTGACTGTTTTTGTGGGAATTTTCCCATCAAACTTTGCAAATTGTTAAAGGGTAGGCTAAAGTAGGATTTGCAATAGATTGTATGCTAATTGGTCAGCTTATATGCAAGATTTGCCTTGTTGAAATTCGATTTTGTGCATATAAAACCAGTCAACTGTTCATCAGAAAGTGCAAGCAAGATCAGAAACTTTGTGTGCTCATTTGTGCTTGATCCTTGCTAGTGATTGTGTGTTTTTTTGCGTTTACTCAGACTCCCCACAACCCAATTGGTGTGGGGGTGCCTTATTGCCCAATATAAGCTCACAAATAAGCTCTCCTGAGCTTATAGGTCAACTGACCACCTTTTTTACACTAGCAGTGGGAACAAACTTCCCACTGGTAGCACAATTGTTTCCCCTGCTTCACTAGCAGACAAAGTCTTTGACATGTCACTTTCAGAAACCTTTAGTTTTTTTGTCTTTAGTGCCTTGATTTGAGAGTTAGGACTTGAAAATTGTTTTGTTATTTTTCAAATTTTATTTTTGATTTTTCTGATTAATTAGATTTTTATTTACTGTTCATTTTATATTTTTTTAGATTAAATAGCCTTTTTTAATACTTATTATTATTTCTGTTTTTGGCATTTAGTGCCAAAAATACATATTTTTCAGTTTCAACATTTTTATTTTATTAAGAAAAACATTTTAAGATTTTTGGTATAAAAAGTTTTTACTGTTCATCTTTTATTTATTTTTTATAATTAATTTAAGTTAATTAGGGTTTTATATTAAACTGTTTTTGTCTTTTAGTGGTAAATTTAATATTTTTCAAGCTTTTTTCAATTTTCTACTGTTCATTAGAGTAAATTAGGATTTTTAAAATTGTTAAATTAATTTTGGCATTATTTTATTATTTTTATAATTATTTTAGTTTTAAAATAGTTTTTAGTAATTTAAAAATAGAAAAATAGTTTCTAAAAATTAGGAAAAATACTTTTTAGTCTTTAGATAATATAAGTAAGTTATTTGTTCAATAAAATAATATTTTGGACATTTTGATTAATTATATTTAATTTTAGGGCTTTAATTAGCATTTAAAATTGAATATTTAATTAATAACAGGTTTTAAATAATTTTTAGGTTTTAAAATTTTAATTTTGTAGTTTTTTACGGTTTTACGTGAACGCCTTTTCGTCTTAGCTCGATCCGTCTTCGTAACCGTCATTCTCTTCTCACCCCATTTCCATTTTCTTTTTCTTCTCAATAAAATCACAATCAAAATCAATTCATTACACAACACACGTGCCTCCTTGGGAAACGAACTTGAACTTTCTTAAGGGTCATTAGTGCTCGGTTTTCCTAAACCGACACTTAACGCTTACCACTATTTTGTCATCCTTTTCCTAAAGGGTACAAAAACACTACATATCAATATTCTTTGTAGAATATTGATAACCTATGAATCTATGAAGTGGGTTGATGTTTTCTAGTGAGAGAAACTAGAGAGAGAAAGTGAGAGAAACTATGTGTCTTTTATTAATATGAAAACATGAAATGTGAACAACAACCAACCCCTTTCCATGGTGGAAAGGGGTATTTATACTTCCAAGCAACATTGGGCTTGGGCCGGTCCATGACAAGCCCATGGACCGGTTCTTACTTAACTTAATAAGTAACAATTAACTATTTGTTAACTACGAGCTATTACAACATAAATCATATTGTGGAGTGACCGATACTTCTAATATACGTTAAAACGTATTTCTAACAATCTCCCCCTAAGGGAGGTCACTCCACGTTACAAAGTTATAAACCTAGCATACTATACTAAGTCTTCGTTCTTTAGCTCGTAGTCTTTTCTTCTTTTCTTTCTTTTGTTGTGAATATGTTGGTTTGATCTTTTTGGCTTTGGCTTGAGAGCATTGTTCTTTTGGCCTTTCACGTGCGATCTTTGCCTACTTGTGAATTTTGCCTCCTCGTGACTCCATGTTCCACACACTTATGTCTTTTTGTTGAATTCTCGAAAGTTTCAGAGTTTGTTACAGCGGAAGACTTCATCTTGTACTTTCTTGAATTTTTGCTGAACTTTGATGCAGAAAGACATAAGCATGTGGGAACGACTTCTACAGGTACACCGCAACACCACCGTCTTTAACTGGTACACAGCAACGCCACCGTCTTCAACAGGTACACAGCAACGCCACCGTCTTTAACAGGTACACAGCAACGACACGAATAAAATGGCTTTGAACATTTTATTCTAATTCGATAGCATTTTACCTCCGGTCGGTGAAGACCGTTGGACGATATTAGATATCGTACCCGTGACGGATAGTTTCAATTAAGTAACTTCCTGACAGGATTTCGCGGGTAAACTCGTTCTCTTTATTCGACCGTCCAAAGCTGACTGCGAACATAAAGAGTGAATCACTTGGATAATTTATCCTTGTGATTTGAAGCCGTCAATTCATGAAACCTGGAACAAGTGAATCTCAATTAAGATTTTCACCATCGTTGCTTTCCAGTTGTCACGAGCTCAATTCATAAAGAATCTTGCACGTCACCTACCAAGTGATGTTTGATGTTAACACTAGAAGGATTTCCACTCGTCACTGTGATCAATAAAGAGTCACTCTGAGTGTTCTGGCAAGATCATATGATAATGCGTAGAGGCCTGGAACGAGTTTAAGTTCAATTAAGAATTAAACCACTGTTTCTTTCCAGTTTTTCACAAGATTGGTTCTAAAAGAACCACACGTGTAACCTACCATGAGCTTGTTTGATGTTGGCTCAAGCAGGATTTCCATCTTCATTGTAATACTTGCGTATTACTCGGATGTTCTGGCAATATTACCGGAATACTGCGTAGGACTCATGAAAATCTCTTACTTTTCACAGTGTGTGAGAAAGCAAGGAATAAATGGAAAGTGTCCTAATGAGACTTTTGATGATCTCTTGGCTCTAGACTCGATTGTGCGTTTTGATTTAGTGAGTGATGGCTGGAGAGGAGTGCCACCTTTTCAATACCAGTCTATTCGGAGTGAATAAACCAATAGATAACGTGTTGATCTCCGTGTAATTAAAACAAATACCTTTTGAGAGATATTTGAGTTAGCTGGGAAGGGTTGTGCATTGCATCACTGGGTCCATGATGTCTTTCTTCAATACCGAGAATCATTAGCAAAAATGACCTCAATAGCATATGTATTGACCCGGTTTCTGCCTAAAGTTGTAAGGAGGGCTTCTTTCTTTACACCCTTTATCTTTACAATTCTTTTTCATTCTTCAACCCCTTCAATGCTTACCAATACGTCATCACTAGCACCTTGTTGTGATTGTTCCAGTGCTAGCTTAAGTACTTGGTCGGCATTCAGCTACGTTCACATTCTTTCTCCATCTTTCCTAGGACTTCTAATTCTATCTAGGGAATTGTCCTTGGGAAGATTCCATCGGCTCTGATGAATCATTGTACTAAACCTATTCCTACCACCCTTTTGTCACCACATTCGTCGTGAATTAAGCGTGTTTTGGGAAGGAATTGCCACCATGAAAAATCATTGAAAATCACTTAAGGTACTTGTGATATTGAAATCAAAAGTTTTGTACCTTAGGTGTTTTGTTCATAAAAAACGCTCCCCCTTAACACGTGCTTTACACATATTAAGTTGGATAATCGTTAAGTCTTTTTCATCTTTTAGCCAAGTATCATTTAAATCTCCTTAATCCCATTTTCTCCCCTTATCCAAAATGTTAACCATTAATATTTGGGATATTGAATGGATTAACCGGTCTTTGGGTAAAAATGAAATCGATGTTTGGCCATAGAACATGTTCATGCTCCCCCTTAAGTTAATAAGGGATAGTTGTAGTGCTTTAGTATGATATATTTTGAAAGATTTAGAATCTCGTAAGAAATTCTTGAAAAATTATCATACCTTGACACTACATCAAGCCATTAAAGCACAATATTCACAAATATACATATTCACAATTGAAAAACCAATATAAAGTGGACCTGAAATGTACGACCCATTAGATGGATCGTTGCAGTAGCTTGTGGTGCACTAAATATGGTCTACCACCAACGAATCTTTCCAAGCTCCTCATCAATCTACGTTCACGGAGCTTTTGATCAATCTTCTTGATCACATAATTCGCCATCTGCCGATAACCCTTATGCCAATCCTCGGTCATCTCTGGTAAAGTCCCACCTGAATTAAGATGCTCCAACTTTCCTCTGACTTGTAAAAGAGTCCCATCACTATACTTATAAAGCTCACCCACCCTCATAAACTTCATTAAGCCTCGACTGTTCAAGTAGAAAATGCCGCAATTCGGGACAGAAATGCCGGTATAGGGACATCTATCTACATGTTGAGGTAGAACTTGATTCACTGGACGGGTTAAGTTGAGCTTCCTTTGGTAGCTTTCGACTCCCAACTGAAGATCTTCAACTCGTTTCTTGATAACAACGCTTCGTGTGAACATACGAAGTGCTGTATTCAAGGCAATGAGGTCTTCATGAGGAATATGTGTGAGTTGATCTCGGGTCATCAGAAGCAACATATCTTCGATATCCTCAAGGCGAATGATAGAAAAATCTCCCTGCTGGATTTTGTATTCTCTGTCATCCTCCCTTTTCAAGCGAATCTCCGTCACATGATAATAGCCATTCTTGGCTTCAGTTTTCAACCCTAAGATGCTGGAGATGCGGATATCGGATCTAACGTTACTCCCTGAATTGACTAGACAGCAGCCCCTGTACGCCCTTCGAACTCGTTCGTCCCAGTGTGATGCACCTATGACAGCATACATATCATAATTACGATTTACCTTTGGGACCCAGAGTCGGTTTACCTTTTCCTCGATAAAGGGTATTGTCCCCCAGTTGGCAGCTTTCAGCAAGGTCAGGGAGGTTGCGTACTTTGATGACCCCTTCAGAAGATACACAAGATCATTGGTGACGAAGAAGTCGAGAGCAATCTGATTATCTTGAGTAGGATCAAGTGGAGGCGGGGCTCTTTCTGATTCATGAAGACCTGGCCGTTGAACGGTGTTCAGAGCTTTCAGAATCTCATCGGCATAATAATCGAACTCCATTTGGGTTAACCGGGTTTTGGCGCGAAGTCTCTTATCCTTCAGCGCTTTCTTCACCAAAGATGGAGTAACCGAAGTCTTATACTCATGAGCAAGAAATGCACATAAGTCAATCGGACTGCGGATACGGAGATACAAAACATCTTTGTCAGCGTCTGTGATCGGATCATATTGCGCCGCTGCCGTGATCCAAGCCTGTGGTGGTGCAGTCTCGTCAATCTCCAACGTGTCTGCCCAGTCCCTTGTGCTTGGAACAGTAGATTGTGGTTCTTGTTGTAGAGGAGTGGAGACGTGAACATCTGCTTGTTCTGATTCAGGCATCTCGGCAGTGTCATGAGCGGGTGAGTGTTGTGCAGCTTCAGGTTCAGTTACCGATTCTGCAATCACAGGAGCAACAACAACAGGACTAATAGGGTTAGTGGTAACAGGTATAGATACAGCAATAGAAGTACCGGGAATCGATGACGCTGTAGTAGCATTCACATCGTGGCGCCACTTAGATCGTCTTGATTCTATTAATGTTGATTTGTCCTTCTACGCTGCATCTTTCTTGGACTTGGTTCCAGGCTTAGCAGGTTTCTTTGAGCTGGTAACCTTATCCCCCTCTTTAGGCTGTTTACCCCCATCATCATCCTCATCGTTATCCTCGTTGCTCCCCCTAGCACTCTCCTCATGACCATCACCACCATCATCGCCATCATCATCATCATCATCATCATCATCCTCATCATCATCACCATCATCGTCATCGTCATCATTCTTTTCTTCTTCTTCTCCTTCTTCTTCCTCTTCTTCACCAGTACCCTCCTCTTCTTCACTATCTTCCCTTTCTTCTTCAGGCAGAATGTGGTATGGAACTACACTCCCAAACGTTTTAAATAACCTATCATCCTCCATGATAGCGTCATTCAGGGATTTGTAAAGAGCCCGTTGAATCCTAGATTTATCAAACGATCCAAGTTCCCTCATACGAGCTTTGAGGATCTTCTTCAATTCAAAATCCGTCAAATCATAAGCAATCTTGTAGGCGGATTCTGAAGGATTGGATGACTTGATCATCAAGTTATCAGCAGCGAGTGTCTTCAATTCATCAAGCAGTTTAGGCATAAGGGATTCAACGGATTCTTTCACTCTCTGCTCAATAGAAGCTTCAAGAGCTTCTTTCTGCTCTTTATAGTTATCCTTAATAGCTCGAAGTCTCGTAATTCGTGCTTCATGCCTATCAGCTTCAGCCTTTTTGACCCGAGCAAGTTCTTCTGCATGAGCTTTACGTGTAAATTCAATATCTGCAGTGAACTTAGCAAGCATCTCTTCTTGAGCTTTCTTAGATGCTTCTTCACTTTGCACTCTTCGAAGTAGCTCTTGGCGAAGATTATCCATCTCTCTTTTCTGATTATCCGTGTGTTTATCCAACATCTCTGCCATGACGAATGCAGCCATTGAAGATGTTCCAGAGCTACTTTGGGAAGGTTGAAGAGGCTCGGTTGTTACTACGGTACTAAGGATGGGAGTTATTGGTGGAGGAAGAAATGGTGTTGAAACCGGTCGGGTTGGTAAGGGTTGTATTGGTGGAGGTTGAGTTACTAAGGGTTGAGTAGGTACCATGATTGTAGGATCACCGGACTCCTTTTCAACACTCGCTGAAACTAGGATGGATATTTCCTTTGAGGTAGAATACCGTTCGGGTGATCCAAACTCATCAACATCATCTGGTTCCACGTACTCTTCTTCAATATTCATCTGAGCACCCGAACCACTACCACCCGTATCTCTCCTACTCCTTTCAAGAGCTATCTTCATTGCTTTTCTCTCAACCTTGTTAAGAGTAGGATCATCAATATCTTCTTCATCGTGGAGAACTAACTCATCAGCCGTACCCTTTCCCTTCTTAACTGCAGTCTTCTTCTTTTTAGCTTTGGGTTCAGGTAAAGCTGTTTGCTTCCGTTTACCTTTGCTCTTAACCGTGGTAGATGAGTCTTCACCTGCTAGAATGCTTGCTCGTTGATTCTCAATTTCTTGTAGCAAGTTCTTGTAATCATCAGATGCGATAATCTCATCGGTCAGAAGATGACTGGGAATGGGACCAGGAATAACCGTATTCGAATGAGTCTCCTGCCTTAAGTCTACCAAATCATCATCATCTATCGTGTGGTGACGACTACCTGCACGCTTATCAATAGATGCATCATTTTCCATAAAGTAATGTATGATCAGCTTAATGAACTAGGGTACTGGTAACTTTTAACCTTACCCTTCGTGTTTGTGAAGAGTTGAAAACTAAACTCCTTCCATAGCAATGATGCATAATCAATTCCCATACCTTTGAACATACCATAAAACATCTTGATGATTGGCGGACGAACAGCATCAAACCCAGTTGTTTTGGGTGTGAAACATCGGCTTAGAATCCCAAAAATAGCTTTCCATGGTTGACCAACTTTGGCAGTAGTAAACTCAGACACGGTTCGTATGTCAAGACATCCAATGGCAGTGAACATTTCCATGATCTGGTCCTTAGTCGGGTTGGCTGAGTATGATAGGCCTTTGAGTGTCGGCCGAAATCCAAAGATCTTCCTGAAGTCTGACACAGTAAGCGTCTGCTGCTTGTTGTCCAAGGAAAATGTGATTTTGTTCGACGTCCTCTCTTTGGTAGCCCAGAACTCGTAAAGGTAGTCATAGGGCACTGAAGCACTTCTCCTTAGCGCATGCTTTAGATGAGATTTATCAAGTATGGCTGTACCTACCTTAAATCCATTATGGGTAGAATGAGATACCTCCTTCAAACGGAAGTTGTTTGGAAGAAACTTTAGAGTCTTGGCTTCGGCAATGGCGGTGGCTCTGGTGTCTTGTATTTGTTGTACTGTAGGGTTAGTCATCGTCTCTGCTTAAGATAAAACACAAAGGTTGAAGCATACAAAAAATGAATATCATTATGATTGTATTCCTAAGCATTAAACATATGACCTAATCCCTTAAGCTTGCAAGAATCACTCAAACATCCTTCATTCAGAATAAGCATTTAATTGAGCATAAACCACAATCCGGAATAAACATGACATGGTAAACATACTATGCGGAATAATTTTCCTATGCGGAATGCCATGCCTACATGGAATAATCGTCCTATACGGAACAAACAGCCTATGCGGAATAGAACTACTATTCGGAAAGATCTGTTTATGCGGAATAAACATTCTATTCGGAAAAAAAATATGTCTATGCGGAATAAAGTTCTATTCGGAAAGATTGGTCTTATACGGAATAAATTTCTATTCGGAAAGATCAGGCTATGCGGAAAAATTTCTTTATTCGGAAAGATTTCTCTTATGCGGAATAAATTCCTTATTCGGAAAGATTTGGTCTATGCGGAAAAATTTCTTATTCGGAAAGTTTTGGCCTATGCGGAATAAATGTTCTATGCGGAATAAAATGCTTACTCGGAAAGATTTGGCCTATGCGGAATATTCATTCTATTCGGAAAAAGTGCTTCTATGCGGAATGTTCTTTCTATTCGGAAAAAATGCTCCTATGCGGAATGTTCATTCTATTCGGAAAAAATGCTCTTATGCGGAAAGATCATTCTATTCGGAAAAATGCTCTTACACGGAAAGATCATCCTACTCGGAAAGATTAAACAGTTACGATTTTTTTCTATTTAGGCACTAATTCGTTTGATTCAAGAGGTCTAAAGGCCAAATCAGTTCATTTTGAGCTATTCCGAATAAATCCCAGGCAAAACCCCCAATTTAATTAAACCCTAATTGAAGCAGAAACTTAAATTGATTGATTCTGATTAAAAAGAGATAATTAACTTGAATTGAATGAATGTTAAGCCGTTTTAATACCTTTTGAAGATCTTGATCTAAAAGGTTGAATGAAAGAAATTGTTTGTGTGTGTTCGTGTGTTTGTTAATGGCGGGCACAGGGGAAACAAATGAATGATTGAAAGAAGAAAACGGGGGGTGATGATTGACTAGGTCAAATTTTTAACAATTTTGAAACATGGTCACATTTAACCCCTCACTTTTTCTTTTTACTACAATCAACATTCTTTTGTTTACCAAGTTTTAATACTTGTCATTTTTGACCCTATCTTATATTAAATTCCCGAGCCTTATTGATTAACCTATCTTAACACACGCACAAATCTATTCACGACAAACTTATAAGCAACAACAAGACAAATGCCAAAGCAATCCAACCATTAACCATTGAGCTTTTTGAGTTTCCTTGAAAACTTTTGAAGATCTTTTTGATGTGAAAGATGATGTAACATTTTCTCCCCCTTAAACGATGACCCGTTTTCTATTTAAAGAGCTGTAGTCATTGTTTAACGAGGCACATGATGATAAAAAACATTTTCCAATTAATATCTTAAAAAGTTTGATTCGTGGTGGCAATAAGATTTCTCTTATTTTGACAAATTAATGCACTGAGACGTACACTAACTCGTGTTAGACCAAGTTGTAAAGTAAACTTGATCCCTTTGCATGATTTGGCTTGTAAATCATGCCCGAGAAAATTAATTCCCGTTGTGAGCCAACGTTTTCCAAGGAAATACGTGACTTTAATATGAAAACCGGGTTGCAGGCAGAAATAAATACAAGCCATAATGGGCATGTTTTAAAATGTACAACTTTTATACGGACTCTATTTATGGCACCGTGTCAATATTGATCGACATTTCTAAGGCCGTAAATATTACCGTACTAAAAGACATGCCCGATTTAAAAAACGAAAAATATTTTTGGTTTTTCTTGATTTTATAATTTTTATGGTTTTTGTAGATTTTATATTTTTTATGATTTTTCTTGGTTTTATATTTTTGTATTTTTCTTTTGTGGTTTATATATTTACTATAATATACATGATCACGAACAAAGGATACTCTGAATAGTTTACCACGACTATTCAGCTGTTTCTTCTGCCAACTCTTTGAGAGTCGCTGGAGTGAATGATTTCATGCCAAGCTTATCGATCAAAAACTCGATTCGTCCTCGATCTAAGGCTTTGGTGAACATATCCGCCAGCTGGTACTCAGTAGTGACAAAATACAGCTCGATCACTCCGTTCTCCACCTGCTCCTTAATGAAATGGTAGCGAATGTCTATGTGCTTGGCCCGGGAGTGTTGAACATAGTTGCAGCAAAGGGAAATGGCGCTCTTGTTGTCACAATACATCGGGATTTTGTTGAATCCCAAACCGTAGTCAGTTAATTGTGATCTCATCCAAAGGACTTGAGCACAACAACCGGACATGGCGATGTATTCAGCCTCCGTGCTAGAAATTGCAGCGCTTTTCTGCCTTTTTGAAGACCAACTGATCAATCTATCTCCAAGGAGTTGCACAGATCCAGAAGTGCTACGCCTCGTGTCTTGACATCCAGCATGATCGGCATCTGCGTATGATATTAAAGCAATAGAGGAATCTTTCGGATATCATAGACCACGATGAAGTGTTCCTTTTAGATACCGAAAGATCCTTTTCACAACATGTAGGTGCTTTTCGGTAGGCCGAGCCTGATACCGGACACACATGCATACAGCAAATTGCAAATCAGGCCTGCTAGCAGTCAGATATAGAAGGGTGTCGATCATCCCATGGTAAAGTTTTGGATCGACAATAGTCCCATTCCTATCTTCATCTAACTTGGATTTCTCCACCATTGGAGTGTCCACGGGGTCACAATTTTCTAAGTTATATTTCTTGAGAGATTCTAGAGCATATTTGGATTGATTAATAAAGATGCCTCTGGGATTCTGAGAAATCTGTAATCCTAAGAAAAATAAAATTTTTCCCATCATCGACATCTGAAATCGTGTGGACATTATCTTCTCAAAGCGATTTGACAATTCTATGTTAGTGGCAGCAAATATTATATCATCAACATAAATTTGTACCAGAATCATGTCGTTGCCTTCCTTGAGAGTGAATAGAGTGGGGTCCACCTTGCCTTTGGAGAAGCCTTCCGAAATGAGATATGTTGACAGGAGATCATACCACGCGCGTGGAGCTTGTTTCAACCCATAGAGAGCCTTCTTAAGCTTGTACACATGATTAGGAAACTCCGTACTGACGAACCCATCCGGCTGACTAACATAAACTTCTTCCCTTAGTTCACCGTTCAAAAATGCCGTCTTCACATCCATTTGATAGACGATCATGTTCATATGAGCAGCATACGCAAGGAATAGTCTAATTGCCTCCAATCTTGCCACAGGAGCAAAAGATTCTTCAAAGTCTATACCCAAGGCTTGTTTATATCCTCTAGCAACCAATCTAGCCTTATTCTTTAATACTGCACCCATCTCATCAAGTTTAACCTTATAAACCCATAACAAAGTAAGGATGTTGGCCTTGTCAGGGAGAGGAACTAATTCCCATACTTCAAGTCTTTGAAATTCATTTAGTTCCTCTTGCATAGCTTCAATCCAAGATGATTGAGTCATAGCATGTTGCCAGTTTTTAGGTTCAACTTCGGAGAGAAATGCATCAAAGTAGCAATAGAGTGCACTCTCTTGTAATTGATGGCGTGTAGAGACTGGTCGATCTAGATTTCCAATAACATTCCTAATAGGGTGATCTTTTGTCCATTTGGTGCTATGTTTTTCAATCCTAGGTGGTCTGGAGTGAACAATAGAAGGAGCTTCTTCTGAGGTAGACGCGGCTGAAGGGTTTTCAGGTATCGCTACACCAAAGAAAGGAAGCTCTTGCAGGTGAGCATATTCCAAGTCGTGATCAATAGAATCCTCTTCCACATCATTAGGCACAAGTAGGGGTGACGATTTGGGTGTAGTTTGAGAATCACTTGGTGAAGGTGCATCCGGTTCAATGTGAATAGAAGATGCATTAGATAAAGCTTCATTTGCAGGAGCAATAACTTCAGGGATTGGAGCTATCACTACAGGTGCTGGAACTTCATCATTTGGGGGATCAAAAAATTCATCAAACAACGGTTGAAACAGTTTATCCCACTCGGGCCTTGTTGGTGGTAAAAATGATGTAGAAGTAGGATTATTGGGAACTAATCCGGAACTAATAGCACCGGTTCCCATCTCATGAAGCACGGGTTCAGAGCTGTGTTGCTCAGAAGCCATCGCTGTCAGCTCATCGAAATCTGCGTCCATAGTTTCTACAATCTTGCCAAGACGACGGTTATAGATTCGGTATGCTTTCTTGGACGGTGAGTAACCAATGAAAATACCTATATCGGCTTTCGGTTGAAGCTTACCCAAGTTCTCACTATTAATGTTTGGATAACAAAGAGCACCAAACACATGAAAAAATGAAACATCGGGTTTACGGTCATGTAGAAGCTCATAAGGTGTTTTTCCATGGCGTTTCCGAATGATAGAACGGTTTTGGGTGAAACATGCAGTAGATATAGCCTCTGCCCACAAGAACAATGGAGCGTTCGCGTAAATAAGCATAGTCCTAGCAGCTTCCATAAGTGTACGATTCCGTCTTTCAACGACACCGTTTTGTTGTGGAGTGCGTGCAGCAGATGTTTCATGTGAGATACCAACTCCTTCATAGTAATCACGAAGAGTCTGGTTGACGAACTCTGTACCATTGTCTGTACGAATACGGCGGACAGTAGTATTCAAACGTACCTGAATGAATTTCTAAAAAGTGATGATAGCCTTCGGTGCTTCATCCTTTGTACGTAGAAATCTAACCCATGTAAACCTGGAGAAATCATCCACAATAACCAGAATGAATTTCTTACCGCTCACACTTTCAGTTCTCATTGGCCCACAAAGATCCATATGCAAAAGATGAAGTTTTTCTTGATTGGTGTCTTCAGCTTTGGGCTTGTAAGATTTCTTGGTACTTTTCCCCCTTGAACACGCGGAACATAAATGGTCCTTGTAAAATTTAAGCTTTGGAAGACCACGAACTAATTCGTTTTTGGCCAGATGATTAATAGCATCAAAGTTAAGATGAGATAATCTGCGATGCCATAACCATGACTTGGTCTTAGATGCTTTAGAGAGAAGACATACTGGAGATGCGGCCATCATGTCTTGTAAGGACAAGGTATAAAGATTTGCACCACGAGATCCCTTCAACAAATCTTTTCCTTCCAAGTTGCGGATGAAACAAGTGTGTTGTCGAAAAGCAACCTCAAGGTTGGAATCACAAAACTGTCCTACTGAGAATAAATTATGACCAAGACCTTCTACATAGTATACCCTTGAAATCGTCACGTTTCCAATCTGATATTCACCATACCCCATTATCTTTGCTATATGATCATTCTCGAATTTAACCGTACCAAGAAACTTGCTGACGAAATTTCGGAGCATCGAGCGATCTCCGGTCATATGTTTTGAACAACCGGAGTCCAAATACCACAGGATGATTTGGACCACCTGAAAATATCACCACACGAAGACAATGTAGAGGTATCGGAATCTGAGTGTTCCTTGTTATTAGCAGGTACAGATTTAATAATCTTAGATTTGCTAACTCTAGGTTTCTTAGATTTCCTAGCCTTTTTCTTCCTAGTTGGTGGTGTAGATTCTAGTTGGCTTAAATCCTGAGGTATTTCTTCACTGATAGGCACTATAGTGGGGGCTGACCTAATTAAAGGACGCTGTTTCCATACTTGAGTGTGAGTGTTCCTAACTAAAGGACGCTCAGACCTAACCTCAATGGATGCATTCCTAGTTAAAGGGCACATTTTTCCATCTAATGTAAAGGTCCTACCAGTGGGACGCCATTGCCAGCCAACCTGGGCACGAGTTCTACCCGTTGGCTTCCATTCAAGACCATTCTTAATGGCATTCATTTCATTCACATGATCAATAAGACACAAATCATGACGTTGGGAAAACATACATTCATTACAATTCCAACAATTCAAATTAGAATTCACGAATGGTTTTGGCTTCTGCACAGGCGCAGAGCTTTTAGTCTTAACATGATTATTTTTATTTAAAACTGAACTAACATTCCTATGGTGAGCTTCTACGTTCTTCTTTTTGGCACTACTAGTGGAGGGCTTGATCTTATCATTCTTGAGTGGCAATCCTTTAGCCTTAGTAGTCTCTTTTAATCCTGTAGAAGGCAAAGTGGGAACATTAGCAACAGATTTTAAAGGTGCCTTACTTGATTGTGCCGATGACGGTTTTGCTCCTGGAGTCTTGTTAAATGGAGTTACAGCAATGGGCCTATTAGTAAGTAGTGCAGAGCCTGGTTTACCTATGTATTGCAAATATGCTAAGCAATATTGAACTCGCTTAATATATTCATGAGCCGAATAATAGTAGCTACTTGAGGGATCTAAGGCATAAAGATCGTCTAAAATATCCCTAACAAGATCTACATGCTTAATGGCATTCCTCATATAATCATCGTAGGTAACCGGGTTTCTCTTATGAAGCGGGTTCTTATAAAGCACTACTGACTTGGTTGTTGGAGCACTAGTGGACGGTGCAGAGTCGGTAGCTAAGTTATCAACAACTTCTTGTCGGGTGAGAAGAAGTGTCTCCTTTAACTCGGCCAAAACCATATTTTTGTCAATGAGCAGGATGTTAAAGTCAGAGATTTCCTCGCACTTTTGGTTCAGTTGTTCAACATAAGATTGTTGTTGTGCCGCATTAAAAGCGAAGCGTTCTTCTAGTGAACCATAAAGAGCGGATAATCCCTGTCTTGTCTGATCCATCTCCCCTAGAACAGACGAGAGTCTAATTTCTAAGACCTGGTTTTTAGACTCTGCAGCCTCTAGTTCCAATTTTAGTGTTTCATTTGATGACACATCTCTCTTCAATCTCATAATCTCTTCCTCTAATGCCTTAACAATTGCAATCATCTTGTCACTCGTCTCAAGACCGTTTTCACAACCATTTGATATCAAAAGATCCTCATTTTGAGTTTGTTGTTTTAATTCTAAAGATATACAATGTTGTTCTAGTTGATTAAAGCGTTTTGAAAGTAAATTGTAAGAATCTTGTAGCTTTAAAAACTCAGCGTTAGATTCGTGACAAGAATGATTATCTACCTCATTTACAGTATCAGCAACATTTACAGAGAGATCACAAACATCATCACATATATTCACAACATCACAATTAATCATAGCGGATGTAAGCTCATTCGAATAATTAACATTTACAGTAGTAAGCACATCACACGAGATTACTGCAGACAAGAATCGGTCATATTCGGTTAAAATCTTTTCTTTTTCAATTAGTTGTAGTTCGTAAGCGGTGTCCATTTCATAAAACACTTTTTGAACTTCACCAATTTCAAACACAAGATTTTCCTTAAGAGATGCAAAACTTCCTTTTAGACTTTCGACAAACGGATTGATCTCAGTTTTAAACACCTCGTTCATGTGTTCGAAAGCCCATTCTCCAGCGTTTAGGCCATTTGAAGTCGTACATTCCAAAATGACCTTGTCAAAATTAGTAAAGTATTGATTAATCTCTTGCAAGTTTAACCATACAGTGCTAACAGGTGGAAGATCCTTTGGAGTTTCCTTAGGACCTTCCATATTGACAAGTGTAGGAAATGTACTAGGGTTTTCTTGATCTAACATGTAGGTTGGTGCTGTGATGAGATCTTTGTCCATATGGAAGCGAATTCTAAAATCCGTTTTAGCAAGCTCCTTATTCATTTTAAAATAATCACACTCGGGATATTTTGCAGAATTGTATGACCGATCCCCATCAACTAGATCCTTACTTGTTCGATCATCGAAAATAACAATCGGGTCTAAGACCAATCCTAATTGGGTTGCATTATAAAGTCTTGGACTATGTCTTAAAGCTTGTTTTACATACCTTGGGTTAGGGGGAAGGCCTTTTTGACGTGATAAGTTAAATTCTCTAAACGAAGCATCAAATAAGTGCACTAGTTGAGAAGCAGCGTATTGTCTTAAAAGCAAGTAATCTAGACTTCTAATCTTATTAGCAGCATTAATCTCCATTTCATTCTTCTTAGACTCGAGTGACTCAAAATCTGTTTGAAGTTTTTGAAAATTAGTGACCACTAACTCCTTTTCGCTAAGTTCTTTAGAAAGATTTGCTCTTAAGGTTTCGATTTCGTGCAAGTGACCCATTTGTTTGTTTCTAAAATGATCATATTCGGGATTAGTTAGAACACTAGACGAAGGCACTAATTCCAAGGTTTGAACTTTCTCATTGCTTAAGGCAAGCTCATCAGACAAATTCTTATTCTTAGCTAGGGTTTCTAAGAGAGCAGCATTCATTTGGCTAAGTAATGTAGCAGGAACCATGACCAAATCTTGTTGAGCAGGAGTAGGCGTATGCGAAATGGCTCCCGGTTGTGATTCACTCAAAGTCTGGGGACTCACATTGATATTCCTATCATTGATTGTCTCCTCATATGAAAGACTCACCACCGAAGAATCATTCGAATCGGCACTCTCTTGCACAACTTGATGTGGTTGAATACTAGCATCAGTGGTATTAATAAGTACCTCAGATCTCTTTTCTGGCCTGATATAACAATTTTATATGGGTTCAGATTAAATCTCGGAATCCTCTCGAATTGATCTCGGCTTTAAGTGGAATGATTGTTCTTGGTTACTAAATAAAAGGGCTTGGTTTTCTAATCTAATAAAAAGTCTAAATATGCTAAAATGAAAATTTAAATCAAAGATAGTTAATTTAATGACGATTAATAAAAACTTGAATTGAAATTAAAATTAAGATTGAAATAAAGAAACAGTAAAGAAACGGTAAACCTTTAAAATGCTCAGAAGATAACTGATTCGGAAGTCACTGTTCATTCGGAAGTTGAAGGTTCATTCGGAAGTCAAGCTTCATTCGGAACTTTAGGCTTCGTTCGGAACTTCTCAGAGTTCCGATTCGGAACTTTTGGTCAAAATTGGTTCGGAACTTTAAAATTGGTTCGGAACTTAGGCTTCGTTCGGAAGTTTGGATTGGTTCGGAACTTTTAGCTTGGTTCGGAACTTTTAGCTTGGTTCGGAAGTTTGGCTTGGTTCGGAACTTTTAGCTTGGTTCGGAAGTTTGGCTTGGTTCGGAACTTATGGCTTGGTTCGGAACTTATGCTTCGTTCGGAACTTTTTCTTGGTTCGGAAGTCTGGAAACCCAGACACAGAAATAACACCCGAAGAACAAGGAAAACTGATTTTGATCCAAAATTCACCAAATTTTTCACCAAATCTTAAATAAAACTAAACACAAAGCATCTATTAACCATAAGCTACAAATCCCATCAACAAAAACACAAATCCCAACAACTTTTGAAGATCAAATCAAGAAAAATAAAAACTCAAGAACTTGAAGAAAAAGATGAAGATGAACAAGATTAAATGGAAAGATTAAACAAAGAACTTGTATTGGATGATTAATGTTTTAACAAGATCAAACAAAGATTAAAACAACAAGATTTGAAAAACAAAGATTAAAATCACCAATCACCCTAGTGGTGATGGTGATGCTACGAACAAGAAAGGAGAAAAAAGGGGAGGAGAGGAAAACTCCAGATTCTTTTGCTAAAATGTGTGAGGGGCTCCTTTTATAGGCTTGTCTTTTGGTTGGTGAGTGGGCTTTCTCCCGTTCTTCTTGTCTTTTCGTCTTTTCAGAAAAGTTTCCGTTTTCGATTCTGATTCGGGATTTGTCGTCGATTAAATTCAACTCGTCTTTTAATTTCTTCGTTTATTAGACTTAAGTTTCTTCGACTTATATAAATCTTCCATCTTTGGTCCTTTTCTTCGATAAATCTTCGAATAGGCCCAGTGACTTCAAATCTTTTGCATCTCTTGGACAATAGACTTTATCTTGAGTCTTTTTCTTTAGTAAAACCCGTGCAATCCCATGTTTTCTTCAATATTCATCCGGTTGGCTCTGAAAACACAATAAACACAAAAACCACGCATAATTCCAAACAAATGATATTAAATACGTGTTTTGGTCTCGTTTTAGCCAGAATTAAGTGGTAAAAGTATGGGTGTTTACACACCTATCAAATCCCCTACACTTAACCATTGCCATGCCCTCATGCAATGCTTAGTGATAAAGCAAGTTTACACTTTTCTCATAATTAATCAACCTTGGCCTTATTAAAATACTACTAAACAAAAATTGAAGTACTAAAAGAAATTAAAACTTAAAAGGATAGAAAACCATTTTCACTTGAAAATAGCTACATGGAAATAACTTGCAAAGAAATCAATGACTTACATTAGGGCTTTTGTGCTGCGAAGATTTATCACCCTCAAGTTTCACGTTCCCCAAACTAAGCTTAAAAACGAGATCATTGTTATTATAAGTTGGTAATTCAAACACTTACACACATGGCTTAATTAAATGCTTAAACTCCCTTATTCCTAGGTGTATCTCTTATATTTTATTTTTGTCTTAGAATGATCATGAAGATGCATTTTTGGACTTATTTCGATAGTATATTTAGGCTGAAAGCAAAGTAGGACGATTTGATCAATAGTTAGCTAAAGGACAAAATCTCTTAAAACTGCTTCTCGGGATATCAAAAAGTTCATATCTTGGCATAACTTGGTTCACGATTTGAGACCTTTCTCGGGCCGATATTTGGCATGTACTTCATACTTCATATCTTCGAGAGACGTTCTTGAGATAATGGTCTTCTCATCATAATAGAGTTTCTTCACTTGGAGACTTTTGAGGGGTACTCCAACTTTGTTGACCACGACTTCATGATTATTTCTTCAATCTCTAATTGGGATTTTGAGATACAACAATCCGCCTCCTTTTCGGACTTGGATCTATTTATCCTCATACCTTGTTAGGGTCTTTTCGGATAGACTTCTCCATGATCTTTACGGGAGTTGATTGCTTTTCGTCGTGAGTCTTGATCCTTCATATTGATTTCAGGAATAATGCTTTTCACATCACTTGGATCTTCAGCAATAAAATTGAATCCTCATGCCTTGTTAGGGCCTTTTCGGACTCGCCAATCTTCGCGCCCCGCTTCATAAGTTATGCCTTGGCTATGAACTCTTATCATTACCGAGCAACTTTTAAACGATCTTGGGCTAGAAGCTAAGTAACTTTTCAAATCGTACGACCTTACTTATTGCAGATAAATTATTAGCAAGTGATGGGAGAATAGGCAAATAATTACACCAAGTGAGCTTGTGCAAGAATACCGACTTATAAATGACTCTATCATTTCTCGTCCTCCACAATTTAAAATCTCAAGTAATGAGACTCGTGGACACTTAGCCTAATAAACCAATTAAGGTCTACATGGTTAAGGATACTAGCTAGAATAAACTTGGATAAGTTTATTCGGGTTGAGTCAAAATAAACGCAACGGGCCTAATATGTCAAAGACTTCTAAACTAGCTACACCACTTTATTAAAATTTGACTTTATTGCAGGATATATACATATGAAAGCAACGATAAAAATTTAAAAATTAAGACTAAATGGCCAAAGTTAATAAAAAATTTGAAAAATGTTGAAAAATAGGATTTTCTGGTTTAAATGAAGGCATTTTCATGGAAAAGTCCACTTAAAACTTCGATAGAAGTCCCCCCTACACTTAAGATAAACATTGTCCTTAATGTTTAAGCATGTGGGAAAAGTCTCCCCTACACTTATGACATTGTGCACGTTGGTTAACTCAAGTTAAGGAAGAGACGACTAAAGTGATCAATTTCAAATGTGAGTATGAAGAAAATTGAATCACGATAGTTGAGAGATAGAACCGGATTTCGGATAACACGGGAGCACGGTTCTTCAAAAATTACAAGAGTGCACTTATCCCTGTAATCACACCACACAAAGACAAACACGTATAGAAGTCCCCCCCTACACTTTAGGGGATTAAAACATAAAAGGATAGATACTCGGGCTGCCTCCCGAGGAGCGCTTGTTTTTGATAACCGAGTCACGAGCCTGACTCGACCCAAAATTAGTTCATGGGGAACATGGTGAGGGATGGAATCACCTCCTGAGAGGTGTCCTCACCAAAGTACAACTTCACTCGTTGGCCATTTACCTTAAAATTAGGTCCATTAGGTTGAGCGAGCTCAAGAGTACCATATGGAAAAATTTGGGCAATGGTGAATGGGCTGGACCAACGAGATTTCAGCTTTCCCGAGAAGATTTTCAACCGAGAGTTAAAAAGTAAGACTTTGTCTCCAACATGGAACTCTCGGTTTTTGATCTTGGAGTCGTGGATGAGCTTAGTTCTTTCCTTATAGATTAAAGAATTTTCATAAGCCTCATTCCGAAGTTCATTGAGCTCATTGAGTTGGATCTTGCGTAGGTCACCGGCTTTGTTTATATCAAAATTAGCCTACTTCAAGGCCCAATAAGCCTTGTGCTCCAACTCAATAGGGAGGTGGCACGCTTTCCCGTACACAAGACGATAAGGCGTACAGCCGATCGGGGTCTTGTAAGCAGTACGGAAAGCCCACAAAGCATCATCAAGTTTATCAGCCCATGAGGCACGATGCTCTCCCACGGTTCTTTCAAGAATTCGCTTCAGTACTCGGTTGGATATTTCAGCCTGGCCATTAGTTTGTGGGTGGTAGGCTGTGGAAAGACGATGGTTTACACCATACTTAGCCATGACTCTAGCAAATTGGTCATTGCAGAAATGAGTCCCACGATCACTAATAATGGCACGAGGCACACCGAATCTAGCGAAAAGAGCTTTCAAAAAGTTACAAACCACCCTTGCGTCATTAGTGGGTAAAGCTTTGGCTTCAACCCATTTGGAGACGTAGTCAACAGCTACAAGGATGTATTTGTTTCCTTTAGAAGAAGGGAATGGCCCCATAAAGTCGATACCCCAAACATCAAAGATTTCACATTCTTGTATGAAATTCTGAGGCATCTCGTCTTTATGTGTGATTTTGCCTTGCTTTTGGCAAACATCACATCGTTTAACCATATTGTGAGCATCACGATATATGGAGGGCCAAGAAAATCCCGAATCAAACACTTTTTTGGCGGTGTAGTTGGGACCAAAGTGACCACCAGTGGGTCCTTTGTGGCAAGCATCAAGGATTTCAGACGCTGCCGGTCCATCAACACATCGGCGGATAATCAGGTCGGCACATTGTTTGAATAGGTAAGGGTCGTCCCAAAAGTAAGTCTTAATGTCAGTGAAGAACTTTTTCTTTTGTTGGGACGTCAACCCTTCCTTGAGAATTCCACCCGCCAAGTAGTTTGCAAAGTCCGCAAACCACGGGGTTTCATTCGGCTTCGAGTTTATAGACATTAAGGTCTCCAAGGGAAAAGAATCATTGATTTCTTTGGTCGGATGATCCCCTTGGTAAGGATCCTCAAGTCGGCTAAGATGATCCGCGGCTAAGTTTTCAGCTCCTTTTTTATCACGAATTTCGATTTTAAATTCCTGGAGCAGCAAAACCCAGCGAAGAAGTCTTGGTTTGGAATCTTGCTTTGTCAACAAGTACTTCAGCGCGGAATGATCGGTGTACACAATGGTGGTAGAAAGGACAAGATAGGGGCGGAATTTTTCAAAAGCATAGACAACAGCTAAAAGCTCTTTTTCGGTTGTCGTATAATGCAATTGTGCCCCAGTCATTGTCTTGCTAGCGTAATGGATCGGTTGGAAGTGTTTATTCACTCTTTGTCCAAGAACCGCTCCAATAGCAAAATCATTAGCATCGCACATCAACTCGAAAGGCAGCTCCCAATTAGGGGTAACCAAGACGGGTGCCTTAGTTAGCTTATCCTTAAGCGAGTGGAAGGCTTCAAGATACTCTTTGGAAAAGATAAAAGGAGTATCTTTCTCCAAGAGGTGGGTCATCGGGCGAGCGATTTGAGAAAAATCTTTGATGAATCGACGGTAGAAGCCCGCATGACCCAGGAAACTTCTCACACCCTTCACGGTTGAAGGTGGAGGCAACTTTGTGATAACATCGACTTTAGCACGGTCTACTTCAAGATCGGCTTTCGAGATCTTATGTCCAAGTACGATGCCTTCTTTTACCATAAAATGGCATTTTTCCCAATTTAGAACAAGGCGAGTGTCTTCGCACCGCTTAAGCATACGTTCCAAATTGGCAAGGCAAGAAGAGAAAGAATCCCCGAAGACCGAGAAATCATCCATGAAGACTTCCATGGTTTGTTCAACCATGTCATGGAAGATAGCTAACATGCACCTTTGGAAAGTCCCGGGCGCATTACATAAGCCAAAAGGCATTCTTTTGTAAGCAAATGTGCCATAGGGACAAGTGAATGTCGTCTTCTCTTGATCTTGGGGATCGATGGGTATTTGAAAATAACCCGAGAAACCATCAAGGAAGCAATAATATTCATTACCGGCTAAACGTTCAAGCATTTGGTCCATAAAAGGTAGAGGGAAATGATCCTTTCTCGTGGCATCATTGAGTTTGCGGTAGTCTATACAAACTCTCCACCCAGTAACGAGACGAGTGGGAATCAACTCGTTGTGTTCATTGGGAACAACGGTTATTCCGCCCTTCTTGGGCACACAATGGATTGGACTAACCCATGGTGAATCCGAAATAGGATAAATCAAACCCGCATCAAGAAGTTTGAGAACTTCTGTTTTGATGACTTCATGGATTTTTGGATTCACCCTTCGTTGGCTTTGAATTGTGGGCTTAAAGTCGTCCTCCATGAGAATTTTGTGTGTGTAGAATTGAGGATCAATTCCGCGAATATCCGAAATCTTCTAAGCAATAGCCTTCTTATGATCTTTCAACACAGCGACAAGTCGGGCTTTCTCTTCATCCTTCAAATCCTTAGCAATGATAACTGGCGACTTCTTCTCTTCATCAAGGAATACATACTCGAGATGGGGCGGCAACTCCTTAAGTTCTAAATCCGGAGGATTTTCGACGGGAGGCGTATTCGAAGTCGGAGTATCGATAGCAATGACCGTGGGAGATGGAGGAGAAGGATTGTCTTCAGTGAGAAGATTGTCAAAGAAATTCATGTCTTCATCCCCCTCGGTGGGAGAATCATTAGTAGCTAAATTCACATCTCCCATGGTATTTTCAAGATTGTTCCAAAATAAATCACTATCTCCAAATAGAGACAACGATGAATCAATGGAGGACACGGTCTCAACATTGGGAAGAGAGGTAGGAATACTTTTGCAAGCATCATTAAAGTGTTCTTCACAAGCCTCATCAAGAACGTCAATACAATTAACGCTCTCATATGAATAAGGCTGTTTAGACAACTTTCCCATGTTGAAGACTACTTTATCGTCACCCACTCTCATGATAAGCTCACCGGCTTCAACATCAATGAGAGTGCGACCGGTCCTAAGGAATGTACGACCAACAATAAGTGGCACACGGGGGTCCATCTCGTAGTCGACGACAACAAAATCAGCGGGAAAGGTGAATTTGTCGACTCCTACAATGACGTCTTCGGCTATCCCCACTGGATAAGCAACCGTACGGTTAGCTAATTCCAAAGTCATTTTGGTGGGGACTAGCTCTGGGAGAGATAATTGCTTCCAAACACTTAGAGGCATGAGATTAATACTGGCACCTAGATCGGCTAGGGCCATGCAATTCTCTACTCCCGGGAAATTGCAAGGAATAAGAAAATGACCCGAATCACCAAGCTTGGTTGGCAATTTCCTTAAGAGTACTGCAGAGCAATTCTCATTAAGTTGGGTGTTGGCAATATCGAGGAGCTTTTCCTTGTCGCTCAGAAGATCTTTAAACATTTTTGCATACTTGGGCATGTGAGCGAGAGCCTCAGCGAAGGAGATATTGAAATTCAGTTGTTTGAACATTTTTAGGAAGTTCGAAACCTGAATATCATCCTTGCTCTTTTGCTTCTCTTTCCGCAACCTAGATGGATAAGGTATATTGGATGAAGAAGAAGGCTTTAGGGGAATAGGATCACTCACAACCACGGGTGGAGGAGGGGTAGAAGGAAGAGGTGGAGAAATTGGGGAAGGAGAAGGGTGAGGAATAGGAGCAGGTGACTCGTTCTCCTTAGTCACAACCACCGGTGGAGGTATAGGAAGCTCGGGTTCCTTGGTACCTTTGCCACTTCGAGTGGTGATTGCTTTCATCTCCCCTCTTGGATTCGCAACGGTGTTAATCGGAAGAGTACCCGAAGAAGAGGGTTGATTACCTTGGAAGAAACTAGCCATCATGTTCCTCAGATCATTAGTTTGGCTATCCAACGTGTTTCTCATGTCGGCTCTCAAGTCATTTCCTTGCTTTACCAAGTCTGCCTTCAAGTTTCGCACTTCCTGTTGGAGATTTTCCACAATCACATCATTGGTCCTCATGTAGGTTGCAACCTCTTTGTGTAATGCAGTGGTGGTTTGGTTGGGAGGAGCATTGTATGCAGGTGGTTGATAGGCAGGTTGTTGGTTAACTTGGTTGTTACGTTGAGGTGGTTGTTGCTGCTTGTGAGGTGGGATGTATGGTTGTCGAGGTTGTTGTTGTTGTTGAGGAGGGCGATTAAGGTTTTGTTTTTGGTTTGGGTTGGTAGGAGGAAAACCAGGTGGTGAAAGATAGTTGTTGGATCGATATCTAAGCAAATTACGGTCACCTTGAGGTCTAGCTTGATAAGCAGGTTGAGGATAGGTGCCATATGCCGCATTCACATTCTCAGCAGGGTAGTCTTGGGTGGCGGTACAAGTTGTGTAAGAGTGAGGACCACCGCATATCTCACAAGGTTGGCTGACAGCGTTCACTTGAGCGTTTTTGGCGTTGTTGCTGTTGTTGTTGCTGACGGTGTGGGTAACAAGCGATTCAAGAAGCGTAGTGATTTTGTCCAATCGCTTGTCGCTGTCACTTGTGCTAGCACTAGCGACATTGGTCCGAACACTCTTGGTTTGCACACGAGATTTGTTCTCAATGATGTCCCAAGCAGCATTGGAAGTCTTAGCCAATAGATTACCCCCCGAGGCATTGTTCAGTGAATCTTGATCACTCATGCTTAAACCATTGTAAAAAGTATTAATTTGATGTACTTTGGTAAAACCATGTTGTGGGCATTTTCTTAAAAGATCTTTAAAACGATCCCAAGATTCACTGAACGACTCATCGTACTTTTGTTCAAAATTTATGATTTCATTCCGCAATGCGGTAGTACGAGAGGGTGGAAAAAGTAATTGATAAACTTTGTTTCCAAATCCGTCCACGAGAG
This sequence comes from Glebionis coronaria, assembly GCA_025667525.1. Classification (NCBI taxonomy): domain Eukaryota; kingdom Viridiplantae; phylum Streptophyta; class Magnoliopsida; order Asterales; family Asteraceae; genus Glebionis; species Glebionis coronaria. Next base: position 479,194,300 of record CM046880.1, read on the forward strand.
AATACTCTGTGGCGGTTCCTTAGCAAGCCAATGCCGAGCTTGTCCCTCTAAAAAAAAGGGAAAAAGTTGTAACCTTATAACCTCTTGTGGAACACCATTGAACTTGACCGTGTTGGTGAGTTGCAAGAATCTCTTTATATGGTCATGTGGGTCATCAATGGTACGTCCCAAGAACGGTTGAGCGGAGACCATCTGGATAAAGCCTGATTTTAGCTCGAAATTGTTGGCGGCAATTGGTGGTATAACAATTGGATCCGTGTTGCCATCGACATGAGCTTGCAGCAGTTCAATCATCGGGCGATTATCCGGAAGGGACTCATTGTTGTTGTTATTATTCATGTTGTTGTTGTTATTATTGTTTGGAGGTGGTACACCGGCCATGTCTAAGTGATCGAGAGGCTCGGGATCTTGATATGACGTGGATCGAGTGCGCATACACCTGCAAAAGAACGAACACAGAAAAGCAAAGCACAAATATTTTTGGTTTTTATGTTTTTAAATTTTTTTTTGTATTTTTGAAAATTTTTATATTTTTTAGTTGTTTTTGAAAATTTTTGATGAAAAAGTAACGTTCACAGGGAACGGATCCCAAAATCCAAGTTCTCACAAAAAACTTTTGATCTTAACGAGAAGAGCCGGCAGCGGCGCTATTTGATATAACAATTTTATATGGGTTCAGATTAAATCTCGGAATCCTCTCGAATTGATCTCGGCTTTAAGTGGAATGATTGTTCTTGGTTACTAAATAAAAGGGCTTGGTTTTCTAATCTAATAAAAAGTCTAAATATGCTAAAATGAAAATTTAAATCAAAGATAGTTAATTTAATGACGATTAATAAAAACTTGAATTGAAATTAAAATTAAGATTGAAATAAAGAAACAGTAAAGAAACGGTAAACCTTTAAAATGCTCAGAAGATAACTGATTCGGAAGTCACTGTTCATTCGGAAGTTGAAGGTTCATTCGGAAGTCAAGCTTCATTCAGAACTTTAGGCTTCGTTCGGAACTTCTCAGAGTTCCGATTCGGAACTTTTGGTCAAAATTGGTTCGGAACTTTAAAATTGGTTCGGAACTTAGGCTTCGTTCGGAAGTTTGGATTGGTTCGGAACTTTTAGCTTGGTTCGGAACTTTTAGCTTGGTTCGGAAGTTTGGCTTGGTTCGGAACTTTTAGCTTGGTTCGGAAGTTTGGCTTGGTTCGGAACTTATGGCTTGGTTCGGAACTTATGCTTCGTTCGGAACTTTTTCTTGGTTCGGAAGTCTGGAAACCCAGACACAGAAATAACACCCGAAGAACAAGGAAAACTGATTTTGATCCAAAATTCACCAAATTTTTCACCAAATCTTAAATAAAACTAAACACAAAGCATCTATTAACCATAAGCTACAAATCCCATCAACAAAAACACAAATCCCAACAACTTTTGAAGATCAAATCAAGAAAAATAAAAACTCAAGAACTTGAAGAAAAAGATGAAGATGAACAAGATTAAATGGAAAGATTAAACAAAGAACTTGTATTGGATGATTAATGTTTTAACAAGATCAAACAAAGATTAAAACAACAAGATTTGAAAAACAAAGATTAAAATCACCAATCACCCTAGTGGTGATGGTGATGCTACGAACAAGAAAGGAGAAAAAAGGGGAGGAGAGGAAAACTCCAAATTCTTTTGCTAAAATGTGTGAGGGGCTCCTTTTATAGGCTTGTCTTTTGGTTGGTGAGTGGGCTTTCTCCCGTTCTTCTTGTCTTTTCGTCTTTTCAGAAAAGTTTCCGTTTTCGATTCTGATTCGGGATTTGTCGTCGATTAAATTCAACTCGTCTTTTAATTTCTTCGTTTAATAGACTTGAGTTTCTTCGACTTATATAAATCTTCCATCTTTGGTCCTTTTCTTCGATAAATCTTCGAATAGGCCCAGTGACTTCAAATCTTTTGCATCTCTTGGACAATAGACTTTATCTTGAGTCTTTTTCTTCAGTAAAACCCGTGCAATCCCATGTTTTCTTCAATATTCATACGGTTGGCTCTGAAAACACAATAAACACAAAAACCACGCATAATTCCAAGCAAATGATATTAAATACGTGTTTTGGTCTCGTTTTAGCCAGAATTAAGTGGTAAAAGGATGGGTGTTTACACACCTATCATGGCCCTAAGCTGGAGATAGTTGCCATGAGAGCAGCCTTTGCAGATTGAAAGTCATCACAGTCTGAGTCATACGCATCGAGATCATCGGCTTGGTAAGCTGCATTCTGTGTAGTGACAATGTCTTGTTCAGCAATCCCTGGATCAGCAAGAAATGCAAGCTCCCCTTCATCAAGTTCTCTTCCTTGTGCTTGAGCATTCACCAGATAGATCTTCTCTGCAAACCATTGTCCATCCCTTCTCCTCTTAGGTTTCTTGCAATCTCTGGACATGTGTCCTTCTTCCTTGCAGTTGTAGCATGTAATCATTCTCAACTTGCCTGTGGAATTAGCCCGTGGAGCAGGATTGACCATTGGTGCCTGATTGACCGTGCGAGCATTGGTAGTTGATGTGGTAGGTCTCCCCTGATATGGTTGAATAGGCTGAACCATTACCCTGCCATTCTCAATAGTAGCTTGTTGGCGAGAATTGGATGAATTCCTCAACTGATTGTTGGTTGGAGCTGATCCTCTGTATCCTCGTTTGCTTAAAGTCCTTGTGAGATAAGCAGACATAGTGGTTAACACTTCAACTGGGTCAGCTCCTTGTTTGAATACAGGAATGGGGACTTCCTCATCATCACAATACATTGCTTGGTCTTGATGAGCTGCATAATCACTAGAAGGAATACTCATTTGATCAGGGTAGCTTGTTGGATATGCTGCATTCTCTTGATAAGAAGAATATGAAGGCTGAGCATAAGGTGCAATGTTTGTTGGGTGAAGTTGTGAAGCATACTGTGGTGAAGGTGCATTAAACCGATATTGTTGCTGATGTGAGGTGGGTGGTTGCGGTAGAATCGAGTATTGGGGGAAGGTTGGTGTCATGTAAGGTGATGGATGATAGGCTTGATGTCCCAAGATATAAGGTGTGTTGTTGTGTGACAAGCTTGGTTGATTCGCCATCAAAGCTAAGGAATCAGGGTACATACCTCGAGGAGAACGGTGCATGATCACATGTTTCTCATGCTGCTGAAGAAAAGCATAGATTTGATCTAAATTGCACTTATGCAAATCCCGGGTTAACTTAACATCGGTAATATACTCACCCCATTCAGCTTGAGGTAAAGTATTCAAAAACTTGGTGTTAACCTGGAATGGAGCAATCACGAGATTGTATACATTCAGATCATTCATTAGAGTAGTAAATCTGAAGTAATAGTCGTGTAGCGTTTCCCCTGGGCTGTACGTGAATCTATCAAACAGATCATACAACTGACATTCCCTTTCCTGTTTGGTAAGAGACGTACCTTGTAGCAACACCTTTAGACGTTCCCATAAATCCTTGGCAACCGTATATTGACTTACCATGCGATAAATATCATGCGGAAGAGCTTGGAGAAGAGTCTGTAGAGCCTTTTCATCAGCATCAGCAATGAGTTGTTGTGCCGGTGTGAGTTCTTCATATTCTCTTGGTCGAGACATGTTATTTGCCACAATGGTACCATAGTCGAGTGGACCATTCAAAATCGACTTGACCATAAGCCTTCCGTATGTTGGTTTACCCTTCAGGTATTGCATCATGCGGCCCTGCCATGCCTCAAACACCTCTTTAATAAGCATCGGTGGACGACTATCAGTTCCCGTTATGATTGAGATATCCGTAAGAGATGTCATCTGAGGCATTAATGAACTCGGATTCATTGTGATCACTTAAAAGACTCAAAGATTATCGGTTGATCGAGCAGTGAAGAAAGGTTGAGAATTTGTGTTGTGTTGTTAAAATCAAGATTAAATCCACTAAAGATCGTCGAAAAAACTCAAATACTCCTTGACCTTGCTTATACGGAATAACCCTAACTCGGAATAAATCCTATTCGGAATAATCCCTATTCAGAATAACCCTATGCTGAAAAACCCTTATCCGGAATAATCCCTAAACAGAAAAAACCCTTATGCGTAATAACCCTATACTGAATAAACCCTATTCGGAATGTTCTGCTATTCAGAATATTTCTTCAGTTCGGAATGTTGTCTATTCGGAATGATCGGCTATTCGGAAAGATCTTTGCTATTCGGAAAGTATTGGCTATTCGGAAAATCTTTGTTATTCGGAAAAAAAATTGGCTATTCGGAAAAACTTGCTATTCGGAAAGAACTGGTTATTCGGAAAATCTTACTATTCGGAAAGAAATTGCTATTCGGAAAGTTTTTCTATGCGGAAAGTCTATTCGGAAAAAACCTTCTATTCGGAAAACCTATTTGGAAGAAACCTTCTATTCGGAAAACCTTCTTATTCGGAATATCTATTCGGAATAATCTGGGAATATAGTTCGAGACTAGAACAACACTTTTCAATCCGATTTTTTGATCAAAACCACAAAAAGTTTTATGATTTTTACCAAAATAAGCTAAACCCAATCCTTATCAATTAATCCCAATAACAAAAACACCAAAAACAACAAGATTCAAGATTGATTTTTTCTAAAGATCACTAATTGATTCAAAAACTTAAAAAGCAACACAATCCTTACCTTAAATCACCCCATAGCTCTTGATACCAAATGTAGAATATTGATAACCTATGAATCTATGAAGTGGGTTGATGTTTTCTAGTGAGAGAAACTAGAGAGAGAAAGTGAGAGAAACTATGTGTCTTTTATTAATATGAAAACATGAAATGTGAACAACAACCAACCCCTTTCCATGGTGGAAAGGGGTATTTATACTTCCAAGCAACATTGGGCTTGGGCCGGTCCATGACAAGCCCATGGACCGGTTCTTACTTAACTTAATAAGTAACAATTAACTATTTGTTAACTACGAGCTATTACAACATAAATCATATTGTGGAGTGACCGATACTTCTAATATACGTTAAAACGTATTTCTAACATTCTTAACTACCTCTCCTTGGGTCCTTATGAAAGTTTCCACATCTTGATTATATGTCATGGGTGGAGTGATGGGTGGTGCTTGTTGAGCGGGTGAGTGATAGGGATTAGAAGCTCGAGGTTGGTTTGGATTGATTCTATTGAAGTTGTTGGGGTTGTGGTTTTGAGGAGAAAAACCGGGTGAAAGAAAGTTAGTGGAACGATAACTTAGCAGGTTACGATCACCTTGAGTTCGGGCTTGATAGTTTTCCGTTGAATAGTTACCATGAGCCGCATACACGTTTTCCGGATTGTCATAAGTAGAAGGACAATCAGTGTATGAATGAGGACCGCCGCAAATCTCACAAGAAAATGCTACAGCTTTAACTTGTTGCAGTTGATTCGTAGCCATGAGTTGGATATTTTTGTTCATTTCGGCCATCATGCGGGTGAGTTCGGTCATCTCGGGGTTGGAAGAAGTAGAAGAAACATTGACTCTCGGGTTATTCCTTGAAGATGTGGATGAATCCCAATTTTTGTGATGAGTAGTCATGTTCTCTATAAGCTCTCTACACTCCTCGGGTCTTCTTTTCATAAATGTGCCACCGGCGACTGCCTTAATCGTATCACGATCACGAAAAGTTAAACCGTTGTAGAAAGTATCAATTAAGGTGACGGGGAGCATATTGTGGTTAGGACATCGATCGATCAAAACATTATAACGTTCCCAAGCATCGAAAAGTTAAACCGTTGTAGAAGACTAGTGACCATGGATGGTGGAAAGTAGCGCGACAAAAATCTTTGAGTCATTTCGTCTCATGTATGAATTGAATTCTTTGGAAGACGATCAAACCATTTTTCGGCATGGTGGGATAAAGTGTGTGGAAATAGATGAAGGTGAAGAAAATCCATGGTAACACTAGGCAATTTCATGCTTTGAGTTATGGTAATGAATTTGTCGAGGTGTTTGTTGGCATCATCATCCGGCAATCCGCGAAATGGACAAGTGTTTTGAACTTGTTGGATCATGTGATGCTTCAACGAAAACTCTGGAGCCGTGATTTGCATCGGCGCAATCGGTCCTCCGCGTGCATTCATTGTTGGTTGACAAAGCTCCTCCGTCGTGCGAAGGTCAGGTTGAGGAAGATGGTTGTTATTATTCATGTTGAGGTGAGGTGGATTATTATTGTTGTGTACACCAGCCATGTCTAATTCTTCAAGAGTCTCGGGCTCAGAATAAGACGAAGATCGAGTACGCATACACTAAAAATGAAATACAATATTTTTTGTTTTTTATCTTTCTTTTTTTTGGATTTTTGAAAATCTTATATTTTTTAGGATTTTTTGAAAATTTTTATGCTTGAAAATAACGTTCCCAAAAGAACGGATCCCAAAATCCAACGCGTCTCTCACAAAAAACCGTTAATCTTTACAAAGAGAGCCGGCAGCAGCGCCATTTTAATACAAGACATTTTGTATATAAAAAAGTTACCGTCTCGTCTCGATTCGAATTGATTACAGTTAATCGTGTGACTCAGTCGTCTTTGGTGGATAAAAGAAAATGTTGTCGTTGAGTATCTATTTAAAAATAAAAAGCTTAAAAAAGTAAATGACAAGATAATAAAAGCGATAAACTAAATAAAACTTAAATAAAAGACGTAAACGAATTAAAGATAAATGCTTGACAAAAAGTAAATGACGAAAAAAATAAGACTTATAAAAATAAATGACGAAATATTAAAACATGACAAAACGTAAATTTGAAATCTTAAAAATAAAACTAAGACAAAACTAGGTTAAAAATAACACTAAGTAAAAATGCGGAAAAAGTTAATTTTGAATTTAAAATAGAAACAAGAAATAAAGTCTAAAACTGAGGTCAGATCACACTTGGATCGTAACCTAGATCGTGGCCACAGATCGAAACGAGCGATCACAGCCAAGTGATCTTAAGATTGGATCGTACCCACGATCGCAACAAGTGGATCGTAGTGACGATCGTACTCTTCGATCGTACTCCCAGATCGTACTCACGATCGCAACCAATGATCGTGGCATGGATCGTGAGATATGATCGCAGTCGTGGATCGTAATAGTCAATCTCACCCTGGATCGCAGTCTTCGATCGTACCCTGGATCGCAACAAGTGGATCGCAGTAGGGATCGTAGAACGCGATCGTAGTCTTGATCGCAGTAATGGATTGCAAGTAGAAACCCTTGGGTTTATGCGATCACACTTACTCGATCGGACTGGGTAAACCCTCCAGGCTGTTACGATGGGATTCAAAAGCAAAATAAGCAAATCCAAATAAGCACTTTAACAATAAGCAATTACCAAAAAAACTTAATTAAAACAATAATAAGTAGAACTAAATAAGCACAAATTTAAAAACTTTCAAGACACAAAATAAGCAAACTTTATAAAATATTCGAGAATAGGGTAGGGTCCTGTTCTTAAGATTCAGATAAGAAAAAAGTTTCAAACCTTTTCATCTTCGTCACTTCGGGGGATGGGGGGTGCTACCCTATCTCTCGAGTAGTAAGAGTATGTGAAGCCTCCTACTACTAAACAAAATAAGTATACTACTTCGTAAGGTGCCAGCCAGTTAGTTATACCCTTTCAATCAAAAATTTGAGTAAGTCAGTTTTCTCTTTCGCTTTCAATAAAGAAGTAAGAAAGTTCGACCTTTGTCGGCTAGCTAGGAAGGCTAAAAGCTAAAATCATAGGTCTTTCTGTACTGGTATTCTGCATCTTCACAGACATGTCTATTTCACCGAGACTCTCTCCGAGACAGAGCCCAGATCGTTACGCCTTTCGCGCAGGGTCGGAGCTTACCCGGAATATCACTACCCCGCAGGGACATCCACAATAGAGCCGGTGCGCTTGACAAGATCTCCTTCTTTAATAGCAGTATCACTACCAAAGACAACAATCCCTACATTCTCATTCTCAAGATTCAAGGCTATTCCTTTCACACCGCTAAACTAAAAGAAAAAGAATAAACTTTTGAAAACACTTGAATTAAAATAAGCTAAAAACACCAAAAAGGTAAGAATATCAAACGTATGAATTTGATAAGAACAATAGAAAAATAAGAACTTTTATCAAATAAACATCAAGATTAAACAATCTTTAAGATTAATCAAACAAAACAAGATATTTAAAAACAAGAAAGAAAGAATGAGATGATTATGAAAAGCTTGATTAAAGATTAAGATTCAATAACAAAAAATTAAAGACTTACTTGAATTACTTGAACGGAAAGACAATTAAAGTAAAATGACAAGTATTAAAATGACAATATGATAATGGAGAACTAATTTGTCAAATTAGCTAACACCTCCTAATGACACATTAGGAGGGTATTTATAGGAGTGGAGTGTATGGTTGGTTGGAAGCTTCCTTCTTTCTTTCTTTCTCGTCTTTCGTCTTTGACAATAAACTCGTCGACTTTGTCTAAGGATTTGTCGATAAATAAAATGAACTCGTCTTCTAATTTCTTCATTAATTAGACTCGGTTCTTCGACTTCGTTAAACTTCCGTCTTTAGACTTTTTCTTCGATAAATCTTCAGAATAGGCCTTGGACTTCCGTTCTTTTTGCACTCTTGATCTTTTGACTTCGTCTTTTGTCTTTTTCTGCGATAAAATCCCGTGAAAGCCCGTCTTTTCTTCCCTTTTCACATTTTGGTCCTAAATCACAACAAAAACACAAACTACGCATAATTCTGACATTTACGACATTAAATACACGTTATGGTCTTGTTTTTAATTGTTTTAAGTGGTGAAAGGATATGTGTTTTCACACTTATTAGCAGGATTATCCTTTTTGGGTGGTGGAGGATTTCTGTTCTTGGGAGCATAAGATGGTTTGTGCTCAGGAGCATAAGCCAGCTTATTCTTTCCATTACCATAATTCCCCTTCGCAGCCTTAGGCGGTTTTCTACCTTGGTTTTTCTAGACCTTGCCTGCAATCACATTATGACATGCAGGTGAAACAACCTTCTTGGGAAGTGTCTGCTCATGTTGTTTAAGCATGGCATGCAGTTCATTCACCGAATTCACTGTCTTCCCCATGCCATGCATGTGGAAGTTTTGAACAAAACTGTCATACTCCTTGGAAAGGCCTATCAAGATCAGGCTTATTCCATAGCTGACACTCACAGGGTGACCAAGATGCTCCAAGTTCTCAATGTAGCCCTTCATCTTAAGAACATATGAGCCTACATTTTGACCTTCCTCAAGCTTGCACGCGTGAAATTCACACGCAGTTTGAAGAATTTCTTGTTCTGCTTGCTGAGAAAACATGGTTTTCAGCTCCTGCAACATGTCATATGCTCCGAGATGGGTTAGATTTCGTTGGATCTCTAAGTCCATAGTCATGAGCATAAGGCCAGCAATGTCCTTTGACCCTTTGACCCAAGCAGCATGAGCTGCAAGAGCATCGGGGGGGGGGGGGGGGGGGGGGACTTGGTGACTAGGAGTTGCAACAGGTGCAGCAGGAATTGGATGTTCCAAGTATTGTTCCTTGTCTTCAGCTGATAGGATAATGCGCAACTGGCGGTACCAATTAATGAAGTTAGGCCCAGTGAGTTTATGTTTCTCGAAGAAACTCCTAAGTACCGAATTGTTTCCGACATTGGTAGTCATCTACAATTAAAAAGTTCAAACAATTATTATTTTCGATAACTACATTCTTAATAGAATTAACTACCCAATTAATTACTAATTAAGACTAAGATCCATCTTGAACTCCCACTCATTACAAAAGGACTGTCCAATATGTAAACACGTGGGGCAAGAGGTAAGCGACGAGCGTTAATTGCATAACATGCAACTCTTAGACTTTATGAGACCGTTCAAGACACTAGTAAAACGGTAGTAATGTCATGAGCATGTTTAGTCTCATCTTATGCCTCAGGTCCAGGGTCTGATCGTGCATACTCGAGTTAAGTTAACCAAGCAAGAACAAGTAAATATCACACAGGGTCTGACCGTCGTGAAAAATTTGCCATGGGTTTGACAAGACCCTTAGGACTGTCCAGAGAAGCCAAATCAAATGACGTGTTCTTAGTTGGTTGGCATACACTTAAATTTCACATAGGGTATAACACATAAATGTGGTAAAACATGTGTACAAAGAAGCATGTAAACAACTTTGTAGCACGATTTCTAGAATTTTTTAGTAATGACACTGTAGTGATCTACGATGGTTCACGGTAGCTCCAATCGAGCTCGCAAGCAAGCGCAGGACCAGACCAGCGCAAGGCAATAGTCGGATATCCTTTAGGTGTGACTGTGTGCACCGGCTTATACCCGCCTTATAGTTTGTTCTAGTGGGTGACCCGTACATCCCATGAGTCCATGGCGTCCAGTTTTTATTTTCATGAAAGTGTGTTTCAATAGTGTTTAGGTACTTTTATTTTATAAAACACTTTTCCACGTAACACATAACCGGTCACAATGAGTATGTATTTAGGCGTGTAAAATATTGACCAATTTTAATGTCATGCTTCTCTATAAGTATTTATACATATTGCATGTAATTTAGGTGTTTTGAAAAACATGTAACAATAATGCAATTAGGAAAGCAAATACAATAAACATAAGACATTAAATAAACACATAAATCCGAGACCCCGGAGAGTCTTCCCCAAACGAAGAACCATAAGACTCTCATTAGGTTTTCATCAAGTACCTAAATTGCCCCATGCATCACATTACGTGATTGTAGCGAGTCTTATAGCCGGATAACACATAAAATAATCATGGCAAAACAATTAACTATTATTTTTTTTTTTTTTTTATGTATTCTAATTAACCATTTAATTTTAATTATATGTTTCTAATTAACAATTAATTTTAATAATTATCATCTTGTTATTTTTTATAATTAATGACAAGTACACAATTTAATTGTCAAATAAAAATAAAACAAATAACTACCTTAGGTTTCATGCATGCGGTTTCGCGTGTTTATTTAAAACGTGTAACCCATAACCACCAAACGAGCATGACTCGTGATGCCACTGTTGGGATTTAATATCTAGTTAACCATGTAACTACGAGTACGCAGTGGAATGGATCTAGTTTGGGCAATTATGATTAACACGTAATTAATAATAAACAATAAAGTTAACGCGAAAACTAACCTTCGTCTAAAAGCAATTGAAACAAATAAGTGGCTAAAGTAAACCACCTCTATGGTTGCTCACACAAACATGCCAAACGAACACGTTCGGATTGCTAGCCGAAATTCACGTATAACCAAATAACCAGTGTTGTAACTTGAATTGGATCAAAACCAAATCAAGTCCTTAACAGCTTTTGTTCCAACTAAGAAGCCCAATACCTCTTTGTACAAAGGAGTCCAATAACAGCTTATGCCCAAAACTATACTGGGAACAAGAACCGTCTACTGCAACAACAGGAAACCACAATCTAAACCTTCAAATAAACAACCTGAGGATCGAATCAAAATCGGGTAACCTCCTTTGATTATTGCTGCAATTGAATTGAGCGATTCAAAGATCAAATCCCTAATTAGGGTTTATAAGTGAATCGGTTTTGGAGAAGATCAAGAGGCAAAGGTGAGTGAGTTCCTGTGATTTTCAATCTTATGATTTCGTATGTTATTGAGAGCAGTGTATGAAGGAGTATTTATACTCCTCAAACCCTCCCTATTGATAAGCTCCAAGTTCAAGTTCTAGGCCTTATCAATTACCAAATTCTAGGCCTTATCAATTACCAAATCAGGTTCTATCACAACTCTTGCTTTCCTCTTATCCCAAACGAAATTCAAACACCCTCTAGATCCTTCTATAGCCAGCAAGGGACTTAGAATATCTAAGGATTTTGTCCTAATCATTTGTGTCCAAATGGTTCATAGTCAGAAGCTTTATACGTGAAACACTAAACGCATTCTAGTATTTTCGTGTGTGTGCCCCCAATAGGCTCACATACCTCTAGCTACACTTGGCTCATTCCAACGAGCATGAACTAACAATAAGTTCACATATTTGTAGAGCCAATTTTTACTCGGCGGTTCAACCAGACAAACAAGCAGGGCCGTCTTTAGGGAGTGCAATAAATGCGATCGTACAGGCCACCGTTTAACGAAGGCCTCCGAATTTCATGTCCTTCTATTATATATACAGATAATATGATGCTCGAGTTTAATTAATTATAAAGTTTTCATACACGTGTATTTTTTTTTTTTGTTAAATGGGCCTCTTAGGGGTGATGACACGAGATCACCGAAATCCAAAAGACGGCCCTGCAAACAAGTAAACCGGCCACTAAACTGCATAAAAAAAAATCCAATTTTATAACATTGATAGTACGTAACCTTTCACTTGTTAGATTTCTATGAAGTTTGTGGATGTCTATGAACGCATGGATGAATCATGCTATTAAATCAATTCCAATAGAAAACCAATAGATATAGACATAGTTTGAAAAAAAAAAACCGAGTGCCTGAGTGGTATGCTATGCAATTGTATATGAGTAAGTATATATTTTAGCAATGAGAAAAAAAGGGTAGAATATTCCTTTTGTTGTTGTCTACGTGGTTATGAATCAGTTACCATCATCTTTAACGTTTTCTCTTAGATTCAATGGAATCCAGATAATGAAGTACAATATCGTCTCCTTGAAGCACTTACTAGTACTTACTGTTCGAACATTGGATCAACATCTTTGATTGGTGTGATTTTTCTATTCTTGTCGACCCATTCTTTTGTCCTTGTACAATGTTTTAATTTCCATTTGAAAAGAAGACAATTATCTACTACTAGTAAAGTGTGTGAGGTCTCAGTTTCAATTCTCACTAGGTGCAAACAATCTTAAAGTGTTCACGTCAACCTTCTGAAAAGGGAGGGTTTTACCTGATTTGTTTTTGTGTGACGGTGGGCTCAAACCCCGTAGATTAGTCGGTCAATGAGTCGGAAATTACGGTTACCAAAAAAAAAAATTATATACTACTACTAGTAAAAGACTGATGCAATTGCATGGTCATTACTTTAAGTGAATATCCCTAAATTCTATGTGAAATTCGTAAAAAAAGAATTTGGACACCGAGACAAAGAGGTTTTAGTTTCGGATGTATCACGTCCTTTCAAGATGCTATTCAAGTTGAACAGAGGGCCAAACATTGTCACATGTTGATTTGCTTTTACCCAATTTAGTATTCCACATCGACGGTTCTCTGTTTAAAGAAAGACGAAAACTATTCAAACTCACACATTGTTTTGTATATACCTTTTCTTTAAAACCAACAAGTATCTTATATCTATAAAGACTCAGTCCTCAAATATTAAATGAGGAGTCTTTATGATTAAACATTCATTATCACAACGTTTCTGGGTAGAATTCGAACAGGTTGGTGAAGCTTTAGTATTAAAAGCGTCTATTAATGACAGAAAACTCATACTTGAAATCCTCTTTTCACGATAGTTTGTTCACATATTCTGAGAAAGTAAAATTTTCATGAAACTGCTGTGATGGTTGGATTTCCTTCAAATAATTATGGGACTTTTTAGTTGGAATTTTGAGACTATAAATAACAAACATGTGAACACACAGTAGTGTAACAAATCCCACATCGACATAAGCATATTGAAGCATAACCATGATTAACGGATCCAAACACACCACGTGGAAAATCATTCCTCACAAATCATTCCTCAGCCCTCATTAACTAGAACCAGAATATAAAGAAACCTCAATCAAATGAAGATCTCAAATCCGTTCATCAATAGTACAGATCTTTAAAAAATCTTGAATGATAGAATCAAACTCATCATCGATCTGTGAAAGAAAGCCTCTTTATCTCAATATTCGAAAACTATGAAGAAAAGATCTATAACAATTATGTTATGACCTTTTTTTCGTTGAATTAAATCAACAGGAACAACAAACCAACCCGAGATCTTTGATAAAGATGATCCTAAAGCTAAAAACTGCTTGATAAAGATCTTGAAGCCAACAAATGCTCTTCGTGGATCTGATGAATATCATTAGATATTTTTCGTGGGTTTTAATTCCAAATGTGTTCGTAGATTAGATTCGTAAAATAAAGGTTCGAAATTGTTTTTTTATGATTCGTGTTTGGTGGGTAATGAATTGCAAGAAAGATGCATTTTTTTTACATCTCCTGTGTGTGGTTGAAATATGATGGAGATGGAGGCATTATTTGATAAGTGTGGCTAGGTTATGAGAAAAAATAGGTGTTGAAAGTTACACGCCATGATATATGGATGGATTGGGATGATTTGGTGGTTCATGGGCTTTCACCGACTTTTTGTCCAATAGACCAATATTATATCAACAGTGTATATATTTGTCCATTATCACATTGTATGTCATCATACAAAGTGTGCACCTACTTAACTGGATACAATAGCTAATGTTATATAATATTTTGTGACAAAATTATGATTTAAAGCTTATTGTTTTCACAATTTATAATATTTCAGTGTTGATATATGAGTATATTAGTGTACTAATTGATCATAATGATATTTTACCTATGCCAAGTCGGTCAACATTTAAAATGGTTTGTAGATTTTAATTTTACAAAGGATATGTATGAGTATTATATAAATTTTATAATGTTTTGGCGTTACAAAATACTCAAACAAGCAACAAGTACTATATATTAAAAAGTTAATTATGGAAGATATAATGGAATTTTAATGGCTAAATTTATTTTGTATTAAATCAATTGGTTTTGATGTAGGACTAACTATTGTAATTGATTCCTAATTTGTAGCTATATGTAAAAAATCTTAACCGATTGAATTCCAAAAATGAATGATCTCAATTATCCTCCATCATAAAATTGGATGTATGTTATCTCTATTTGTTTTTACTATTAATTAATCTATTTGTTTTAAAATTATCGATATTCGACAAAAAAACACATAGTTTAATAAATATACATTTATTATAACAATATTTCTTTTACTTTTTTACAAAGTGACAATTTTACCTATAACTAATTAATTTAAGTCTTTTTTATATTTTGTAATTATAATTTCAAAAAAAGATAATTTAGTAAACTTGGTCAAACTTTCCTTTCAATTATTAGGATGGAAGGAGTATTGATTATTACTACCATATATAGCATGTATACATGATTATTCATTTATTTCAGATATATTTCGTGAGTTCACCAACGACAACGCTTAATATAAACCACTAATTACATCTACGCTAACAAAATCCCGACATCGGCTTTACATTTTTTTAACCTTATCTAAACATTAGACACTATCAGCTTCCTGACACAACTGGGGCATCGCCCCATTAACCACATACAAACCTCAAACTACATTGAACACATACGAACCTTGACTTAAAGCATGAATTACTAAGTTGAAAAACTAATTTGGTGCTATTTATGATATATATAACAAACACGGCCTACATTGACCATATACGAACCTCGACTTAAAGTATGTGTTACAATTAAGTTGCATAAAGCCTGACATCGGCTTTAAAATTTAATTTAGAAACAATGATTACACGTTATCAGTTTCATGATACAACCGGGGCAACGCCCGGGCTCGGCAAGCCTCGTTTTTATGATGTTTTGATCTTTTCAAATATTTATTTACTTTCACTTACTATTATCCATATTATTATGAAGCTAACCCATCCTTTGGACGAGTTATGTAACTAGCAAAAATATAATACTCTCTTTGTTCCCAAATTATAATCCTTTATATTATTTTGGGACGTTCCAAAATTATAGTCTCCTTCCTAAAATAGATGTAGATAATATAAAAAGTTTACCATATTACATCTAATGGTATTAGAAATTATAAGTTATATATAAAGTTTTAATTAATCGTATAAAGGTAAGAGTGTCTTTTTACAAAAAAAAAGTAAAAGAGAGAATGCAGTGATAGTGATCTTTTCTAAAATAATGTGTTTTTTTGTCGAGGAACTATTAATTTAGGACGGAGGAAGCAGTAAAAATACGTTAGGAATTAGCAATGGTTACCTAGAGTGACCACATGAACCTGGTGGCCATGATCTTATTCTTCCCAATAAAAAACTAGCTTAGCGAATTCCTCAAGATGATACTGGCCACTAGTAAAAACAAAAATCCTAAATAGATCATGCAGTCAAATAGTATCATTTTTAATCTCCTGTAACTAGGGTGGCAACTTACGTCGGGTTCGGGTTAGCGGGTTCAGATTGTCAGGTTGGCGGGTCAAAAATTCTCGACCCAAACTTAACCCATTTAAATAATCGGGTCTGCTATGTCAATCCTAACCTAACCTGTTTATATATTTGGGTTGCCGTTAAATATGTTACATGGGTTGAATAGGTTAAACCGATTCCGGGTTGACCCATTTAACAAGTTTTATATATAAAAATAGGCACATTACACGTGTTAACATGTTAAATGGGTTTAGGTTCGACCATTTTAACCTAGTTAACATGTATGATAAAATATTAATAATTTTTAATATAAGGAAAAAAATCTTAAACGGGTTGTCGGGTCGACCCGCTTAATTTAATTCCAACCCAAACCTAGCCTGTTTAATAAACGGGTCAGATAGGTCGACCCAAACCTGACCCAAAATTTAGTATATTCAACCCGAAGCTGTTAATTTTCGTATCGATTTCATGTCGAGTTTCGTGTCGAGTCAGAAATTGCCATCCCTACCTGTAACCATTACTTGAATGAAAACCCCAAGAAAGAACCATATAAAAGTAGAACAAAATAACCTAAACTAAAAATTATCAAAATTAATGCCTGCATTGTGTGTATTTAGAGCATCTTCAATGCATGACTTTTGTAATAGCTTTTCACTATTTGGAAAAGTCATTGGATGGCTTTTTACCATTAGAATATGGGTTTTGCTAACAGCAGCCCTTAGGGTTGTTGTTAACAACTCACTTTCAAAACTTTATGTTAAGACAATGTAAAATGTCCAAATAAAATCATTCAAATCACTAACTTCCTATAATTTCGCACACACAAATTCAATTCACATTTCTCATTGGTTATATTAGCGACAAATACGAAGCATGTTTCGAAACATGTCTTAAATATAACATATTTTACGAAAAAGTTGTTGTTATCGACAACCCTAAGGGCTGCTGTTAGCATTTTCCTTAGAATATATAGCTTTTCAAAAAAGTTTATCCAAATACTTTAAATTCTCAAACCTATTGAAAGAAGACATTACACTTAATGCATCATTGTTTTAACCTATTTGTAATTTACTTTCTTCCTTTCAAAAAGTTTTTGTATAAAACTTAGCATTGGAGTAAGTTTCTAAAATGACTTTGAAAACTTAGCATTTAATAAAAAAGTTATTGTAATAAATAGAAAAAGTCTTTGGTAGTTTGTACTTTTTAGCATTGGAGATGCCAAGGGCCTGTTTGGTATGAAGGACGGAATCAAAGAATGGAATTAATCTTTCATAGATTTGTTTGGTTGATAATTGTTTATTGATATGGGAATGAAAATGAGATAGGATATCCATATAACCATAGATAGGGTGAGAGGTGTGTATCAATATTTATTCCCATGTTTACCCATTACTTTTTAATGATAACATTATTCCATTCTCTATCTTAAAATCAAACCAAACATTATCATTTAATACGATATCAACATTTATACACATTGACATTCCACACTTAAATTAAACCCATATCTATAATGATTCCGACTAACGTATCAAACGCCTCCTTAGTCTATATTTTAACCTACAATGGGGAAGGCTTATTTTTGTATTGTGGGCTTGTGGGCTGCCGGTCTTGTTAGATTATGAGCCCATTAAAGCTGATGTGTAAGTGTTGTGTTGTCTCAACAAAAATACTAGAACTAGTACTGGTATAAAAATTTTGAAAATAATATCGGCTTAATGATATGTCATGTTTATTGGTGGATGTATATAAGAAAGAGATTTAAAAGAAAAATAGAATGTGAATTGGCGTGAAAATCTTAACTCCAGGTGCATTTTTGGCACAAATCATTGTCCACTTTATAAGGAATAGTTCTACCAACTTTTCCTTAGTTCTGTCAACTTTTCCTGACTCGAACTCTTGACTTTTTATCCATAGAATCTCTCTGGTCGACCCATGAGTTTTTCGAGGTTGGTACTCGGGTACCAACCGAGTCAAAGGCCTTTTAGAAGTTGCATTGTATTGAAAGCCTTGAAGGTTCGTGTATAGCAAACACCAAACCAGTTAAATGTGCATTTTATTCGACTTCACTTTACAAAGTAAACTTAAACAACATGCATATTGTAACTTATACAAAAGTTTACAAGACTTTCTTTTTAGTAGTAGTGAAAGAACAAGTCTTGAGCTTAACCTTGTCAATCGGGATCGAAGTCAATGGATACTTACACTCGATCGACCCTTTGTCCTTCAAAATATCACAGGGCCGAGGTGTTACATTGTTCGACACACCATATATATTCGTACAGTTCCATTGCAATGGTTTCGGCAATGCACTCAACCCAATAGTAATATTTGAAAGACAAAATCCTGTAAACGGGTCGCCCTCAATCCCACCCATATTACCAGCCATCTTCACATCTTTAGCAACCACATTCTTGTAATTAATCCGCTCAACTTTCGGAAGTGCATTTGGGTCATATCCTGAATCTGGGTGCTGCCCGTATGACCCTGTAGTCCAAAAAACATATTTCATTGTTTGTAGATTCATTCGGTTCACAAATATGTCTTTAACGTAGCCTCCCCTTCCGGGTGCTGTTTTAATTCTGATGGCGGATTGAGAGTTTATAGCTGTTATATCTTCGGCTCTAATGTTTTTTATACCACCTGACATTTCACTTCCTAATGCAATCACTGCGCTATCGGGTGAAATGCAAGTGAGTCTTCTTATGATCATATGTTGTGTTGGCATACCGAATCTTATCCCATATTGATCCCATCCACTTTTCACTGCTATACAATCGTCTCCGGATACTATATAAACGTCCTGAATCTTTACATTTCTACAAGAATCTGCAAAACACAATATTTTTATTCTTTGATAACTTTAACATTATAGTTGGTCAAATAGACAGGTGGGACGGGTTATAAATTGTCCCAAAAGATCGAATTTTGTTTCTAAATTGACTAAGTTTCTTCATTTAAGGCTAAAGTTGTCCCCTTCTACGTAATTTTTAACACGTAAAAAAGAAATTACACCCGAAATGTGGTAATCTAACTCAAACCTGGATCGATTCCATCTGTGTTAGGAGAATTTATGGGTGCACGAATAGTTAGATCTTGCATTATTATATCACTGCAAATACAAAGATGTATGAGTTTTGTTGTCAAATTGATCTAAAACAAAGGAAAGTATGATCTACTTTCTTCGTACTTATGGACCAACCTGCTATAAACTGGATGGACAAACCATGAAGGCGAGTCGATCATAGTGAGATTAGATATCTGGATTTGTTTTGAGTACATAAGCTCGATCATGTAGGGTCTTGTGTTTACTAATCTCTTTAGGCGATACTTAATCCACCATAATCTACCTTGGCCATCAATTGTGCCATTGTCCCCTATAACATAACAAGCGAAAACAGCCCATCAGAACAAATTAGTACTGAAACAAGTACCAATACAATACTGTTCATGCAGCTTTTTATCTGCAGCTAAATCTTGTTAAACATGTGAAAAGAAATTCTTTTTAGTATGATGCAAATACTTTATGTAACATTTGATTGTTGTGCTTGAAAATATACCTGTAATAACAACATCAGTAAGGTGTGATCCACCTATCAGACTACTAAACCTTGCACCAGGTGCATCTCTTCCTTGACCATACGAGGGCAATGGTTCAATGAGCGGATACTCTTCCTCATCCTGAGTAAAAAATAAGTTATGTTTGAGACCATTTTGTTCCAAATTAATCTGTAAATCTATGTAGCCGGTGATTTATAGGAAACGGGAATGGGAGACGGTTCAGTCTTTCAGAGGAAAATGCTTAGTTTCATCTATTCTTTTTCATTCATATTGAAAAATAACATAGTTTATAAGTGGTATCTAGCATACTATTTTAGCCATAGTGAGTGAACTTCCATTGCAACCTGCAACAAGATTGCTGAGTTTATGATGTGGCATTCTGACATGTGGTAAAAAAATAAGGCCATGTTACCATTTTACTACTCGTATATTAAAGATCTAACTATATTAGTATGATAGAAAAACATTTTTTTGTCCAATAATGACAAAAAATAACAAAATAAGTTAGATTTTGGTGTAATCAACCCTACAACTCCAATATGGATAAGAACGAACTTAATATACCTTAGAGGCAAGAATAGTAGCACCGTGTTGGATGAACAAGGTAAAGTGACTAGTGAGGTTAAAGCTACCAGTGAGCCATTTTCCGGGGGGTACAATAAGCTGTGCCCCGCCAAAATACGAAAACTGGCTTAGATTCTTAACAGCCGCTTGGAAAACTGCAGTATTTGATGTTCTTCCATTACCTTTTCCACCAAAATCTGTCAAAAACGCCGTATGTTTTCTGCAGTTGATTGCAGGATATCTTATCTCAGATCCGCCCATCACATTCCTTTGGCTTTCGACCATGGAGAACTTTATTAATCCGAGCAACAAGAAGCTAGCAGCTACATTCTACAAATATAAAGATAAGTTAATTACAGTAAAAGTACAAGAACAATGATACAAAAATAAAACGATAAAACTGCAGAATATTATGATACATACAGTAAAAATTATGGATAGTTGATAGAAGGCCATTTTTGGTTTATGATCAAACAGATCTAGGGGCGCGAGATTTATATGCATATGTTGTACATGAAGAAAAAATTACGATGAATGCAAAATGATGGTTATGCGTTTTTGGCCAGTTTGAAGGAAACAGTTGCAGAAAACAAATTACAGTATACTATGAAAAATATTAAAAACTTTTTGTTTGCATGCTGATTTGATTCATTCATAATTTAAATTTATATTATTAAAGGCTTACTTTTGTACAAATTTGTAAAACTAAAGTAACGATTTTGAAAAGGGAAATGGTTACATCTGCATATTACTGTTACATGACTGTACTTTACGATCACTCCCAAGTTCTAATTTCGAATAATTTTGTTAATTTCTGTTTCATTTTGATTCATCCTAAGTGGTTTGATGTGCGTGTTTTGACATGTTTGTGTAAAATATGTGTTAATCTGCACAATTGTTTAGGTTAAGCTTTGTACTTTTACTATAGACATATAGCTTTCATTAGTATTTAAGCGATTAGTGTCTGCAATTGCCTAATGAATACTACTAACTAGAACTTATTTGTGATGAGACGTGACTTGTGATAAATGATGTTCCATGACTTGTTTAGGACAAGCTATAGTGATAACGGTCATCGTGAATAAAAATAGTTGTCGTTCGTATTTAACTTTCAAATAGATTCTCTTTCTACATGCTCTTTGTGCTTTGTTGCCCCCAAAACACTTGCAGGATTCAGGTTCACACCTTTTTCCCTGATAATAAAATCTGGCAAAATGTCAATATGTAAGCCACAGCCGGGTTCTCAAATGCCAAGTTTTTCGTTCCAATGTTTTCTTGCTTCATCCTCTCGGTAATAAAACGACTTGATTGACTTATGTTTCTTGAACCAGTGAAAAAAAGGTTTTCATTATATTTTTATGAGCATCTGAACCAGTTCACAGAAAATAAACTCATCTAGACAAATTTTACTGTAGTATATAGTAGCTAATATCATTGTTTATAGAATGTTTTATCAGGGTTTGATGATCAAATTGTTATATTTCGAAGACTTGGAAATTCATATTAAATCTAAATGTTTCCATTTTGATAGGTCCTTAAACTATCTCAAAACTTATAAAGACACTAACCCAAAATCAAACCGGTTATTCAGAACAGACCGAGAAGAACAAACGCGATTGGAGAAACTATTGCTAATGCCAGCAACCACAGTTTTAGAGCGCTCAAGAGGAAGAAAGAGTAATAAGTGGACCAAGACGATGCACTGCTTCAGTAGCCGTCAGCCGAGGCCGTTGCATTACAAGTGATTACTGGTGAAGGCCCTGAACAGCCCGGTTCTGAGAACTCTGACCAGTTTACGGGTGTACTGGTTTTAAGACATCTACAACCTTCCACAAATCGAATCAAAGAATATACTTACTTCTAAAAGTCCGTCGAGGGATCAGATTGTGGATGAAGATGGTTACAGAAAAAGTCAAAATGCATAATGGGTAGACTTGAGCAGATTCCACACCAACATCTACCTGTGGTGTTTGCTTAAAACTGGATGAGTAGCTATGACCAGACACACAAAATGAAAAGAAAACAAAACACTAAAAGCAAGTAACGTTTTGTACACCAACTATATGATCCGTTAAGGATAACATAAAACCAACACTGAACCGGATTTACTTCTGACTGACATTAAAACAACTCCATATACTTCAGACATGTATAGATTTGCAGTTTTACATAAAAGGCCTTAGGTTGATTTCTTTACCATCTAATAGACGAGTCTGTAAAGCTACGAAACAACAAATGTATTACATCTTTCCTTGCCTTCCCAGGGTGGATTTCATCCTCATCGCGGTATTTCCGTTGACAAATTGTGTGTGAAATCCTCTTCTCCATGTTCAAGTGTATTACTAGTTGATGGTTTTGCACCAGCAGCGACAAGATTTTTAAACCAAGCAGGTTGTTGGAACCTAGGGGTAGTCGTGCCGTTACTTGAACCATTTGGGGATTCTGTAGCTGCCATTGTGTTGTTTGAAGCTATGCCCGCAAGAAATTGATATGCCACTTTGCTGGCTGTCACTATCTCTGTTTTAGCTTGTCTGAACTACATTCATTTAAAAATAAGAGAGTAAATCAACATACCCAACACATGATTAGACGTTGCAGATTGGGGGTAGGCTAACAAGTCAACCGGGTTTGTTTTTTGTAACTTTCAGTTCAGGTTAAAATGGGTCGACCCACATCTTTTCTCTAACTAATTAGTTTTGTAAAAAAATACTCTTGAAGAAAATCATATCCGATATAAATATTTGAAAAATGAAAGCTTAAAAAAAACACTTTGGTCGTTTCATTTACATAAATTGTATATTTTCATTTCACTCCTTGTAGATAAACAATAACCCAGATCAACTCATTTATAAGTACATGTGCTGCAATGGCCGGCTCTACCACCATAACATAACAGCACATGAGATCAATAGTGGACGCTAACACACAGGAGACAAGTAAGAGTTAAAGAAAAATGCTCACCCGGTAAGCAGTGTTTCCTGCTATTTCAACAGCAGTATCGCCAGCATTAGCAAACCTATTCACCCAACCTGCAACATAGTATTACAGAGAACAGTCAATTGTTAAGTTACTTTTACTCATCTACCCATGCTGTCATCTAGTTAATTCTATGACTTCTATCTATTCTACATTTTCATTTACATGGGCCATGCTTACATTATTGATACTTGAGAGTCGAAATTTCGATAGGAACAAAAAAACAAAGACGTGCAATATAATGAAGTTGCCAGTTGTGATCCGTAAACAAAAAAAACTTCAAAACTAAAACTTTTGCTCGTTTTCAAAGAGAAAATGGGAATCACCTGGAAGTTTTTGCACACCGAGTATTTCACAAAACTCGTCACAGAAGTGATTGCAGTTCTTTGACAGCAGGTCATAGCAGTCTCCTGGCCATTCCCTGCTAAGTTCTCTGAGGATCTGATTGACCTTGGACTTTGTAAGGTCTGTTCTCCCAAGAACAATGCATTCTCGATAAGTGTACATTGGATTCTTCCCAGAAGGACAGCTAAAAACTCCACTTCCGTCTTCACAAAACCCAAATGACCATTCATCCTCGCCATAAATCTGCCATAGATAGCAGATGCATATCATAAGCAACACCCCAAGTAGCTAGATATTACATAGTACAAAATTCCTTTCAATAACTAGTAATTAGCCTATACAAAAAGGGTATACAATTCCTACATACGAGAGAAAACTAACTTTAACTGCGGAAACTTGAAACAGGACATAGTTCTAACTTGTAAGCCAAATTCTAACAGGGGCCTACTTCAACGATCCCTGAGACTCGTTATTTCAATTGGCAGTACAATCAAATCTCAACTTTTTACTCCCCTCTCATTATAATAAGTGCCAATAAGAAGAATATGGCCAGATTGTTAGTGTTGAATACACAAGATGGTACAAAGAAACTTGACTACACGAAATATACACTTGCATTGTAATGGAACCAGAATAGTCTTCTTCCGTAGTCCATACTCGACGTATAAAGAGTACAGAAGCGGCTAGAATCAGATCAAGGTATGTACAACACCAGAGATTAGCATATAGGTATAATACTGTCACTTATAACAGAAAGCTAGTTTCAAAGAACCTAGGGGTTATATAATTGTAAGCCATAGTCTACAGTACTTTAATGGGTTATATAAAGAACCTAGGACAATCACTAATCCCCTATAGCTTTAAAAAGGAATCACTAGTTCATTTCACAGATATACCACCAAATTATCAAGTCCTTTATTGCCCTGTTTCATAATTATATATGCTAAAACATACTTGATTTTAGTCAGCAATAGGTCGCAAGGCATGGTTAACAAAACAAAAAAACTCGTGACGTTTCGTTGATAGGTAATATCGTTACCCAAAACTTGGGAGTACGCTTTTTTAACTGTTTATCTGCTTCGAGAATAAGCAGAGGTGCTTAATTAATCTAAAATAAGCAGTATCATCCAAGCACTCTGATACGAACCTATCCCATACTAGGCTCGTAATCGGTTCATAAGTCCCAAGTGTAGAACTCACTCAGAAAGCTAGCTTGTTTGAGGAGGGGACACCTAGGCTTTATAAACAATCAACCAATCCCATACTTGGCCGATGTGGGATCATAACACACTCAGAACTGCTTAATTGTTTTAATAAGCAGCATAGATGCAGTTCTATCACTAATAAGACATCTCAAACACCTTCTTAGTTTTCAATATCAGAGTTGGTGCGAAAAATAAGAATATGGTCAGATTGTTACTGTGGGGATACACAGAAGCATATAAAAGAAACTTCACCAAAAGAAATATTCACTTGCATTATAGATTTAGCATAGAAAACAGGGAAAGTATATGATAAACCTAAATACAAATGAAAACATAAAGGAAGAGGTCATGACATCCGCATTAAAGCTTCAAGATGGGAAGGTTTAACATAATAACATCAATGAATCAAAATTACTATCACTAGTGCTTCATGTTTAACTATCAAGATGAGCCATCTTACTATCAACTTATATTCTAATGACCAAACAAGCATATGACAGGATATTCTCAAGATCAATTCAATACTTTTCCCACTATGTAACGATTTAGAACTTGATCTTTGATAAAAAAAAATTACTACAAAGCATAAGTCACATTTCCATATAATAACGTAAGAAATTGTAAATTTAACCAAAAACAACAAACAGTCTAAAGCTACGCAAAGTTTAAGTTACTGCCATTTAAATGGCACAAATTTAACAAAACATAATTTATCTTCATTACTTTTGCATCACAGTACACGTGGCATATCCTTCTTTTCATTCTATAAACACCATTGTTTTTCAAGCAAATCCAACTTTTGCATATAATGAATTCTTTTTCTCGTAAAGAGAATAACGCCTGTAAATTTTAGAATAGAGATGAATTCTTGATGCATTACCGACTTTCTACCTCAGTTAACATGAATAGCTAATCTGTGTTCATATCCTACTAAGTTTCTATTTTCTTCATTCACAAACGCAGAGTGGTCGAGTATTACTTACATTACATCTGCATCTCTAGTCCTACATAACTTCCGCCTAACAACATTACGTATACATCCCATCACCCCAACAAACTTTTGAGTTATAGGGTAAGTTATATATAGCCCCATCGCGCCAAATTCACAGGCAGTGTTATACGGCATTTTCTATTTTACTGTTTTCTTTTTTCATTTTTTATGTTGTATTTGTGTTTTATTTGATTAGGTGTAGGCCAAGTGTGTCCTATAACTTGAGTTATAGGTTCTAAGTTATAGCGGAAAAGTGGTGAGGCGGCAACACTTTTTGCTATAAAACGAGCCTCACGGCTCATGGACACCTAGAGCTCTAACACAATTTCACATAATTTGTAACAAATAAGTAGTAAAACATCTCCTTAATCATAAAAGGACAATAAAGTAACAAATCCAACATAGTAAAATATAAGAATTAAATTAAATAACAAAAACAAGAAACAAGATAAAATAAAAGAAATAAAACCTGAACAGCGCTGTGAAAGATGCCACCAAGACCAATACCGTCTTTAAAGATCTTATTGATCTGAACAATAGTATTGTTGGTTTTCTCAGAATCACTGTTTGTTACATCGTATATATGTAACTTCACTTCTGCTGTCATTTTTTTTATTTCAAATTCAGAAACCAAGAAGAAGATCAAGGGGGTGGATTCTCGTTTTCGTTTTCAATGTGATAATGACTGACACACACGATATGTGTTTTCGCTTTTTTTTCTTTTTTTTTTTAATTTTTCTGCTTTTTAACTAACTGAATTACGGATGACGTAAAAGGGATGCCCTTTTCTCATTTTTAAGTTTCACTGACGGCGTGAGGCGTGGGGTGATGTTTGTATATTTATAAAAAGTTATATTTATAAAAAATGTTAAATATATATATTAAATTTATAAAAAATGTTAAAATATTATTTTCATATGTAATTTTTTTCATTTAAAAAATAGGAGTTAATAAAAAAACTCAGTCACGCCTTACGCTAGAGCGCGTCTTATTATGCATTTTCAAGTTTTATCTCACGTCATGCTTAGAACAGATGTTTTGATCTGTTTCGTAATGTGAATGTTACGTCAATATTAGTATCATTATGTCTCAACTTGGTAAGCCTATTATGCTTGACTATTATACTAGTTCTATGTGCATTGAGTCATGGGGTAAGAGCAGTTTTTCCTATTCTTTGATTGAAATTAATGCAGAGGTCGCTTTTAAAGAGTAATTAATGTTGGAATTTTGAATACTAGTTAAATCATTAACTACGAGTACGCAGCATAATAGATTTAGTATGACATACATAATTAAGCACATAAGAAAAACAATTTAAAATCAACCTTTAAATAATTGATTAAAATAACCGTCTTTGTTGTTTGCTCACACGACACGTCAAACGAACAATCACTACGATGTTAGTAGTAACTTCACTTCTCGAACTGTAACACCCCACTTGAATAAGTGAACCGTTACGTGTATTTATGGCGTGTCATCAAAGCATGCAAGGTAAATGTCTTAAAATCATTAACTGACCATAAAGAAAATACCAGAATCAAACATCGGTAGTCCAAACATAAGCTCAAACATGTAAAAGTAAATACTGAAAGGAAGGACTAAAGAATGTCCAAACAAGAAAAGTAATATATGAAGTGCATAAATTAAGAAGTCTGGATAGCTTTCATCCAAATGCACATACTCTTAGAATCCTAAGAGCGTCCATGTGTACCTACCGTTGTGAACATGAAAAGAAACTACGGCTGAGCATAACGCCCAGTGAACGGATATAAAAGCATGATAAGAAGTACTGAAATGAAACAGATATCAAATACTGAAGCTATAAAATTGATATGTAAAATGCAGCGGCAAAAACTTGTAATTGAACTATTAACTGTTAATTCTGAAAACATGCATGTACTGTATTTTAAGTGCCAAGAGCTTATATAGGTCATGTACTGTAACAACAAGTGCATGAATACATAGAGGGGTGAAAACACGCATCCTTTTACCACTTAATTATAATAATAACCAAGCCAAAACGTATAGTTAATGTCGTAAACGTCGGAATTATGCGTGGTTTGTGTTTTTTATTGTGATTTAGGACCAAAATGTGAAAAGGGAAGAAAACACGGGCTTTCACGGACTTTTATCAAAGAAAAAGACAAAAGACGAAATCAAAAGATCAAGAGTGCAAAAAGAACGGAAGTCCAAGGCCTATTCTGAAGATTTATCGAAGAAATAGTCTAAAGACGGAAGTCTTATGAAGTCGAAGAACCAAATCTAATAAAAGAAGAAAATTAGAAGACGAGTTCAATTCATATCGACAAATCCCGAGACAGCGTCGAGAAAGACGAAGAATTTAAATCGAGTCGAGACGAGAAGAAAGAAAGAAGAAAACAACACTCATTCCATTTCCTCCTATAAATACCTCCTAATATGTCATTAGGAGGTAGTAGTTAATTTTTAGTTAGTTTTATTTTTCAAGTTTTAGGAGTAGAATAAATTTACTTTCTCTCTCTAGATTTAATTTCATGTTTTTCAAGCTTTTATAATTTTAATCTTGTATTTGAATCTTAATCATCTTTAATCCAAGCTTTTTCATTAATCATTCTCATTCTTCCTTTCTTATTATTAATCTATTGCTTTGATTTGGGTAATCATGTAGTTTGCTTAATCTTTATGCTTATTACTTTGTTGATTTGGTTGATTGATTATGCTTATTGGTTTTGATGTTTTTGAGTCTTATATCTTATTGTGTTTGGTGCTTATTGTTTGATTTTTCTTAGTTTTGATTAAGTGTTTTAATAGCTTATTTTTATAAAAAGTTGAGTTTTAATTTTTAGATTAATTAGTGTTTTTCAAGTTTTTAATTTGTGGCTCATTTAGTTTTTCTTAAAATTTGTTTATATTAAGTTTTCGTTAATAGCTTATTTAGTTTGTGCTTATGCGTAGCTTATTCCCCGGTCTTTTAGAAAAACCTGTTACTAATCTTTTCATTTTAGAATCTTCGGAAAAGGGTTTTACTTTTCCGAAATTATACCCTTATTCCGAATAGGTTTTTCCGAAGATTAGCATTTATCTAAATTCCTTGTATATTCCGAAAATACTATGTTTTTCCAAAGATTTCCTTTTATTCCGAAATAGTTCTTTATCTGAATATCTCAGTTATTCCGAAGATTAGTGTATTCCGAAGATATTACATTTTTCCGAAATTATAGCTTTTTCCGAAATATCCAGTTTTTCCGAAAACTGTGTTTATTCCGAAAATTGTAGCTTTTTCCGAAGACAGTCAGTTATTCCGAAATAGTTGTGTTTTTTCGAAAATTGTAGCTTTTTCCGAAGACATTCAGTTATTCCGAAATAGTTGTGTTTTTCCGAAAATCTTGATTTATCGAATTTAGGTCTTTTTCCGAAATTATTGCTTATTCCGAAAATAGTTTATTTATCCGAAATTTTTGATTTTTCCGAAATAGTTAATTTTACTGTTTTGTTTTATTTTATTTTCAGTTTTATTTTAATTAAAGTTTTAATCTTTTGTCATTTAGTTTTTATAGTCTTATTTTTAGTTTAATATTTACAAGTTTTTATTTTTTTTATGTTATTTTATTCAAGTACTCAACGACATTTACATTTTACTTTTAGCTTAAAATAGATAATTATTTTCTTTTCCTTTCACCAAGAACAACTGAGTCGCACATTCAACTGTAATCAATTCGATTAGACCGAGACAAAAACTTTTTATACTAGGTAAAAACCTTGTATCAAATGGCAGGCTCTTTTCGTGAAGATTAACGGTTTTTTGTGAGAGACGCGTTGGATTTTGGGATCCGTTCACCTTTGAACGTTATTTTTCTTGCTTAAAAATTTTCAAAAATCCATAAAAATTTCAAAAATTCAAAAACATTTAAAACTCATAAAAAACAATTCTTTTTCAAAGGTTTTGCACCAAAAATATCTTCTTTTACGTTAACCATTATTTTTCTATTTCTTTGCTTTTCTTTTCTTGTGTAGGTGTATGCGTACTCGTTCACGCAAAAGGAAGTCCATTAAAGCTGTTGTCATCGAGCCTCCTCTTGTTGTTAACACAATGGATAACCGCCCAATGATCGAGCTCTTGCAGTCACATGTTGAAGGCAATGAAGATGCGATTGTGGTTCCGGCTATTGATGCAAATAACTTCGAGCTCAAGACCGGTTTCATTCAAATGGTTTCCGCAACACCTTTCTTAGGCCGCACTCATGACGATCCTCATGATCACATCAAGAGGTTCGTACACTTATCCAATACTGTTAAATATAATCGGGTTTCACAAGAGGGAATTCGTTTGCGCCTCTTTCCTTTCTCCCTCGAGGGACAAGCTTGGACTTGGCTTGATAAGGAACCACCCCAAAGTATTGTCACATGGAAGGACCTTGAGACCAAGTTTATCAATTACTTTTTCCCACCCTCACGTACTACCGCTTTGCGGAATGACATTATCAACTTTGAACAAAAGTACGGTGAGACATTTAGTGAATCTTGGGATCGTTTTAAGGAACTTTTAAGAAAGTGTCCACAACACGGTTTTACAAAGGTACATCAAATTAATACTTTCTATAATGGATTAACTTTGAGTGACCAAGATTCATTAAATAGTGCCTCGGGGGGTAATTTTCTTGTCAAGACTATGAATGAGGCTTGGGCTATCATTGAAAATAAGGCCAAAGTCCAAACCAAGAGTGTTAAGGCTACTATGGCTAGTGCCAGTGAGAGTGAGTTGACCAATCATCTTAAGGAACTTACTTTAGCTGTACAACAACTTGTTTTAAGAGATCACCCTCCTAATCAACATGCCCATACTCTCAATATTACTTGTGAAACTTGTGGTGGGCCACACTCTTATGCTAATTGTGATAAAGCTTATGATCAATCTCACGGGGAAGTGTATGCTTACAACAACACCGAGAGAGTTCATTTCAAGCCTAATGTCGATGTTAATCACTTGTCTTACAACTCGACAAATTACTTGGCTCCACCCGGTTTTCAACAAAGACCTCACCCACCCACCCATAACAACCAAGGGCCACCAAGAGCAAATGTTCAACAAAATGCAAATGTGAGGGGCTACAATGCAAACCAAGGTAATTATCCAATGCAAAACCAAGGCTTTCAAAACCAAGGTTTCAATGCTCAAGGTTTTCAACTATATAACCAATACCCAAACTAAGGTTTTCAACAACAAGGGTTCAATTTACCTCATCCGCACGTGGAATTGATTTTACAAAAATTCACCGATCATGAGAAAACCATGAAGGAAATGCAAGAGTCCACGGATAGGAAATTCGTTCAAATGTTTCAAACCCTTCGTCCCCAAGGTGCTCTTCCTTCTACAACCGAAACAAACCCTCGAGCGAATGTGAGTGCTATTACTACACGCAGTGGAGCAACTCTAGTAGGACCATCTATCCCTCCTGACGTTACTCCATCAACACCTCCTCCACTCCCATTTATCCCGCCTACTTCCACGCCTAGTACTAGTTCTCCATTACCGTCTCCACCTATTAATGAAGAAGTACCAAAGAAAAACCCTTCACCATCCCCACCTTCCACCTCTAAACCTTCACCCTCTAAACCTTCAACATCTCAAGCTTTACTTTCTACACCTACACCACCTAAACCCAATATTCCTTATCCTTCAAGGTTAGACAAGTGCAAATTACTCACTAAAGAAGATGCTCAAGTTACTTCTTTTTTGAAGATGATCTCCCAAATGAATTTCAACATTAGCCTTGTTGAAGCACTTGTCCAAATGCCGAAATTTGTCAAAGCATTCAAGGAATTGCTTAATAAGAAGAAGAAGATGGCTGAGTTTGTTAACACACGCTTAAATGAAAATTGTTCTACAGTCCTTCTTAAAGAACTTCCGGAGAAACTTCGAGATCCCGGTCGTTTTGTGCTACCTTGCATTTTTAACAAAATTGAAGAATTTACTGCCTTAGCCGATCTAGGGCAAGTATAAATTTGATTCCATTAAGTGTTTGGAAATAGTTATCATTACCCGACCTTACACCAACAAAGATGACTCTTGAGTTAGCAAATCGAACTCTCGCTTACCCCGTTGGTATTGCCGAAGATGTTTTCGTTAAAGTTGGTACCTTCACTTTTCTGGTCGATTTTGTTGTTGTTGATTATGAAATGGACCCTCGTATTCCGTTAATACTTGGACGGCCATTCTTACGAACCGGAAAAACTTTAGTCGATGTTGCCGAAGGTGAACTAATCTTAAGGGTCGAGAATGATCAACAAGTTTTTAAGATGGGTAAAATTACAAGTAAATCAAATGGAAAAGAATCGGCGAAAATGATTAATGTGCTTCAAGAAGAGCTTACAACTTCTTTGGAAAGTATAAAGCTTGATGATTTTGTTGTATATGACAATCCTCTTTTCGAGACTTGCTATGATAATCTACTTTTCCAAGATTATGTGGATGATTCTGATGATTCTCTCTCCAATTTGGATCCCCACCAATTTATGATTCTCCACCGATCTATGATGATTATGATGATGATTCTAGTTCCGATGTGGATGATTATGATGATTTTTCTTCAGAGTATAAAGACATGCCAACTTATGATGACTTTGATGATGTTGATACTCTTTCGAGTGATTCTTCAAATGATGACCTTGCTCCTACTTTTGATGAAGATCCTCCACCAACAATGCTTGATCCTACTTTGGATGATTACTCATTTGAGGAAGATTTTGCTACTTTTCTCAATACATACTTCCCCAATGAGCATGATTCTCCTCCTTTGGACTTTGATTATGGTCTTTATCCTCCTTCGGATATTAAGAAACCCATTTCAAAGGAGAAGAAACCGGACGATACCAACATCCGTAGTACCTATGTCTTAACACCTCTCTTTCCACCTTCTTCGGATGAGATGGTGCGTTTTATGGGCGAATCTTCAAGGTCTACTGAGCCTATGTCTTATTTTCCCCTAAAGGAAAAGGTGTTCGATCCGGGTATCACAATTTTTAAGCCATCTCAGTATCCATCTGATGAAATAAAAGGAAAGATTTTTGGAACTTATGGAGCTATGCTTTCACTTCATCATACCTTCTACCACCGTGCACAATCTTTGCTTAAGGGAACCTCGCCTACTCTTCTTTGGCTTGTCTTGTTCACCTTAAGCTTGTGCTATTTGATGGACGAAAACGATGTTTTTAACCCCGGTGGATGTTCTTCAAGCTTCTTACCATTGTAATCAAGGTCGAGTCAGGCTCACGACTCGGTGAACAAAAACAAGCGCTCATCAGGAGGCAACCTGATAAAATAATCCTTTTTATCCGTTTTTTATATAATAAGTGTAGGGGGAGACCCTAGTATGTGTTCGTTGTTTTCTTTCTTATCATGTACAGGGATTCGAGCTTTCAAAGATCCATTCTTAATGACTTTTGACGACCGTGATTCCGTGTTCCCGTCTTCCCAGTTTTATCCTAAACTCTTATTGATTCACTATTTTATATTCTTCAATATTAAAATAGGAATCACTTTAGTTGTCTCTTCCTTGGCAAGATTTAAACAAAGTGCACAACGTCCTAAATGTAGGGGAGTTTACTCCCACATGCTTAATCATTGAGAACAATGTTTATCTTAAGTGTATGGGGACTTCTATCAAAGTTAAGTGGGCTTTTCTTTATATTTGTCCTCATTTGATCTATTTTGGCTTATTAGCATTTTCCTTTGTTATCGTTAATTTTCTTTCATTAGAATAAATTTTAATAAAATGGTTTTAATAAGTTTAGATGTCTTTGATATATTAGGCCCGTCATGAATCTTTTGACTCAACCCGAGTTTATTTATCTAAGTTTACTCTAGCTAGTATCCTTAACGTGTTTAAGTCAAGTTTTTCTAGGCTTTTATATAGGGAACTTTAAAACGTGAAAGTCTTAACTCTTACGGGTTAAGAACAAGAACTTTTCGCAAGTTCCTATAATTGATCCTAGAAAGTCGTTTATGAAGGGAACTTTAAAATGCGAATTATAAACTTGAAAAATTCTAAGAAATTGCAAGATCATATAGATGTCTTGAAAACCCAAAACTTTGATTTAATTGGCTAAGCGTCCACGAGTCTCATTCCTTGAGATTTTAAATTGTGGAGAACGAGAGATGATAGAGTCAATTATAAGTTTGGTATTCTTTCATGAATTTATGTGAGTTAATTATGAGCTTTTTCTCCCATCGCTTGTTAATAAATATAATTGCAATAAGTAAGGTCGTATGATTTGAAAAGTTACTTAGCTTCTAGCCCAAGATCGTTTAAAAGTTGCTCAGTATTAATTAGAGTTCATAGCCAAGGCATAACTTATTGAAGCGGGATACGAAGATTGGCGAGTCCGAAAAGGCCCTAACAAGGCATGAGGGCTACATTTTGTTGCTAAAGATCCAAAGTGATGTGAAGAATCATTTATCAAAAATCAATATGAAGGATCGAGACACACGACGAAAAGCAAATACTCCCCTAAAGATCATGGAGAAATCTATCCGAAAAGGCCCTAGCAAGGTATGAGGATAAATAGATCCAAGTCCTTAAAGGAGGCGGATCGTTGTATATCAAAATCCCAAATAAAGATTGGATAAAAATGAAGAAGTCGTGGTCCAAGTATAAAGAATCTCTAAAAAACTTCAAGTGAAGAAATTCCTATTATGAAGAGAAGACCATTATTTCAAGAACGTCTCTCAAGATTCGAAGTATGAAGTCAATGCCAAATATCGATCCGAGAAAGGTCTCAAATCGTGAAGCGAGTTATGCCAAGATATGAACTTTATGAGGTCTCAAGAAGCAGTTTTAAAATATTTTGTCCTTTAGCTAACTATTTATTAAATCGTCCTACGTTATTTACAGCCTAATAAACTATCGAAATAAGTCAACAATGCATCCTCGTGATCATTCAAGACAACAATAAAATATAAGAGATACACCTAGGAATAAGGGAGTCTAAGTGAATAATTGAGCCACATGAGTTTGTGTTAGCTTGCTAACCTATAATAACAATGATCTCGTTTTTAAGCTTAGTGTGGGGAATGTGAACTTGAGGGTGATAAACATTCATGACATCCAAAGCCCTAATGTAAGTCTTTGATCTCTTTACTTATTTTCTTCCTTTAAATATTTTGCAATTTTCTCTCTCTTTAAGTTTCCTTAATGTCTTGTGTTTAATAAAAGCCAAGGTGGGTTAATTATGATGGAAAATGTAAATCTTGCTTTGTAATTAATGCATTGCATGAGGGCATTGCAATGGTCAAGTGTAGGGGATTTGATAGGTGTGAAAACACCCATCCTTTTACCACTTAATTATAATAATAACCAAGCCAAAACATATATTTAATGTCGTAAAAGTCGGAATTATGCGTGGTTTGTGTTTTTTGTTGTGATTTAGGACCAAAATGTGAAAAGGGTAGAAAACACGGGCTTTCACTGGCTTTTATCAAATAAAAATACAAAAGACGAAGTCAAAAGATCAAGAGTGCAAAAAGAACGGAAGTCCAAGGCCTATTCTGAAGATTTATCGAAGAAATAGCTAAAGACGGAAGTTTTATGAAGTCGAAGAACCAAATCTAATAAAAGAAGAAAATTAGAAGACGAGTTCAATTCATATCGACCAATCCCGAGACAACGTCGAGAAAGACGAAGAATTTAAATCAAGTCGAGACGAGAAGAAAGAAAGAAGAAAACAACACTCCTACCATTTCCTCCTATAAATACCTCCTAATATGTCATTAGGAGGTAGTAGTTAATTTTTAGTTAGTTTTATTTTTCAAGTTTTAGGAGTAGAATAAATTTACTTTCTCTCTCTAGATTTAATTTCATGTTTTTCAAGCTTTTATGATTTTAATCTTGTATTTGAATCTTAATCATCTTTAATCCAAGCTTTTTCATTAATCATTCTCATTCTTCCTTTCTTATTATTAATCTATTGTTTTGATTTGGGTAATCATGTAGTTTGTTTAATCTTTATGCTTATTACTTTGTTGATTTGGTTGATTGATTATGCTTATTGGTTTTGATGTTTTTGAGTCTTATAGCTTATTGTGTTTGGTGCTTATTGTTTGATTTTTCTTAGTTTTGATAAGTGTTTTAATAGCTTATTTTTATAAAAAGTTAATTTTTATTTTTTAGATTAATTAGTGTTTTTCAAGTTTTTAATTTGTGGCTTATTTAGTTTTCTTAAAATTTGTTTAGATTAAGTTTTGGTTAATAGCTTATTTAGTTTGTGCTTATGCGTAGCTTATTCCCTGGTTTTTTAGAAAAATCTCTTACTAATCTTTTCATTTTAGAATCTTCGGAAAAGGGTTTTACGTTTCCGAAATTATACCCTTATTCCGAATAGGTTTTTTCGAAGATTAGCATTTATCTGAATTCCTTGTATATTCTGAAAATACTATCTTTTTCCAAAGATTTCCTTTTATTCCGAAATAGTGCTTTATCAGAATATCTCAGTTATTCCGAAGATTAGTGTATTCCGAAGATATTACATTTTTCCGAAATTATAGCTTTTTCCGAAATATCTAGTTTTTCCGAAAACTGTGTTTATTCCGAAAATTGTAGCTTTTTCCGAAGACAGTCAGTTATTCCGAAATAGTTGTGTTTTTCCGAAAATTGTAGCTTTTTCCGAAGACAGTCAGTTATTCCGAAATAGTTGTGTTTTTCCGAAAATCTTGATTTATCCGAATTTAGGTCTTTTTTCCAAAATGATTGCTTATTCCGAAAATAGTTTATTTATCCGAAATTTTTGATTTTTCCGAAATAGTTAATTTTACTGTTTTTTTATTTTATATTCAGTTTTATTTTAATTAAAGTTTTAATCTTTTGTCATTTAGTTTTTATAGTCCTAATTTTTAGTTTAATATTTACAAGTTTTTATTTTTTTATGTTATTTATTCAAGTACTCAACGACATTTACATTTTACTTTTAGTTTAAAATAGATAATTATTTTCTTTTCCTTTCACCAAGAACAACTGAGTCGCACATTCAACTGTAATCAGTTCGATTAGACCGAGACGAAAACTTTTTATACTAGGTAAAAACCTTGTATCAGCTGCAGACGGGGAATCCTAATCATGTATAGAAAAGAAAGTCCACACTAAAGGAAGAAAAATCCGTACCTTGTATCCAGTAGCTGACTGAAGGTGAACAGACGAAATTCCTACTCTGACTTCACGTGAGCTACATGAATAAAGGACGTGAATGAGTTGTTTGATTACTGTATACTTTTACTGGTTATTATTGTTCTTAACTTGTTTTACATGTTCTTGTATAAAATCTTGTAACTCTGACTATTCTCTTGTATTTCTGATTAGTGTATTTTCTGTATTCTTATCTTAATACCTTATAAAACATTTAGACCATTTTCTAAATTTAGTAGTCTTAAAATTTTAAGCCTAAAACATTTCTTTTTTGGGAAGTTTATGCATACAATGTTTAAAAGTTATTCAAAATACTTGGAGTTATGCATACACATTTAAGAAAATTAAATATCTTATATCATAACTTAAAAGTGTTTATTATGTAATAAATGTATACGTTTTTCCTAATGTTAGGTCAATAACAACCCTTAAAAATTAATTTTATTTAAAACCATGGTTGTAACCGTCCTCCCTTATTGTAACAACCCATATCAACCAAACTTATAAAAGCCCATTGCACAACCTTTTTAAAGCATGCATAAGGCGACTTTGGCTGTGGTTTTTGGTTTCAAACCCCTCGAACATACAACTCAACTCTTTACTACCACTATATTATGAAATTACTACATCTACATTTTCGTTACAACATATGTAGTCTGCTTATGTTTAAATTGTTCTTGTTGGTTATTTTGGCGGTGTTGCGCTGCAATTGTGTGTGACACATCTTTATTTAGTTTAACCGATCGTGTTGAATGTGCAGTGATTTTTTTATCATAATTCATTCGTTTGCCTCAAAATATAGTCACAGGTATCCGCCGCCGCATTGCGCGGGTACCCGGCTAGTATTATTATATTGTTGTATCATAATAAGTAACTTTTTAGAAATAACAGGTTTCTAAAAATAGAAGGTTTCCAAAAATAA
The DNA here is from genome assembly GCA_025667525.1 of Glebionis coronaria. Taxonomy (NCBI): domain Eukaryota; kingdom Viridiplantae; phylum Streptophyta; class Magnoliopsida; order Asterales; family Asteraceae; genus Glebionis; species Glebionis coronaria. Next base: position 479,232,183 of record CM046880.1, read on the forward strand.
AAAGTTTCCTTAAAAAGTATAAGCTAATGCTTAATATTCATAATTTAGAAGTCATTGTGTCGTATTAGTAAAGTTTATTATATTAAAATACTTTAGGCTAAAACTGATTATTAATTAATAATAATGTATGATTTTAATAAGTATTATTAATTAATAACTTGACATGAATTATTAATATATATATATTATACACGGGTGGATACGACGTCGTTTTAGTTTTATAAATGTCGTTTTGCTTTTAGCTCTATGTCGTTTTGGATACCCACTAAAATAAATGCAATCCTAATAATTAACTACACAACCAGATTTGCATGTCACACCTTATTTGATGTTTCAAAAAAAACAATTTCAACCTTTTTAATTATTTATAAATTTTTAATATAACAAATTTTGCAAACCTATACCAATCGATTTATTCGGAAAAAAATAACATAAAACGATCATCGAATTACGAACAAATGAGCGCAATATTACAACGCTCTTAATATACGTGTGATTTTATAAAAAATATTTTAACTTAATACATATTATAAAAAATTCGTATGAAAATAGTTCTTGCAAGGCAAATCATTGACGCGAACACTCTTTTGCATCATCGTTCAACTATAGCGTTAACTTTTACATATTTATATCTTTTTAATATAAAAAATTTCGTTTATCAGATATGTGGCAAAAATGTAACGATTCATATATCTACGAAAAGATATTTAAATTACGAACGAAACAAGCTTAATATTGCAATACTTTTGACATGTATGATTTATTAAAGAACGTTTACTCAAATATATTTTTTTAAAAATTTCAATACGTACCCATAAACTATCTAGAACTTTAAAATAAACCGTCAGGATAAAAAATTATATTTTCTATATCAAACTCTCTTGACAAACATTTGACCGGCATCGACAACTTCCTCGATAAAAAGTATATTGAAGACTACAACTTCGGATTACGAACAAAACGAGACCAATAAGACATGCTTTAGACATGTGTACCCGTATCTAAAAAAATTCGCCATTCAACAAACATTAATAAAATATATTCACAAAGCACACCCTTATTCTATTTATGAGCTTTAAAAACTACCCTACATTTTATTGAATAAATACACATAAAATTATAGATGGTCAAGTGGTTAATTATGACTAAATTTATGAAATTTTAGTACTTACAAAAATTATTACAAAAATACAGTTTCAGAAAACAAAGAAAGACAACACCCACAGACATGACATTGACGCGAACAGCTTTTGCATTATCGATCTACTGCACCATTAATCCTACATGCACCGCTACAACGCGCGGGATATAAATCTCGTTTTAAATAGAACTTTACTTTAGCTAGATAATTAAATTAAAGCATAGTTATTAATTTAATTATATCATGATAAAATACTTAGGTTAATTCATGAATAATTATGTAAATTAATTATACCTAAGTTCAATAGTTAATTTAATTATAACATGTACTAATTATTCAAATTAACTAAATGGTTTCTAATAAGCAAACATGTAAACCCGAGCCCCAAAACCCGAGCCTACCGAGATATCCATCTCGATCGCACTAAAAAATCAACAAAACATCCAAAACAACACCAACAACCTTGGGCTGTTGGTTTCTGCCGGCGGCCAGCAGCCCCTACTTGCTGTCTGGTTGCCACCGATCGGACAAGGTTCCCTCCGTCGTGTTCCTAGTTCCCACCGAGAGCCTTAAGGCTCTCGGTTCCCACTGCTTGCATCCAACCCCCCCCCCCCCCCCCCCCCCCCCGTCACATAACAAACACCCCCTGATGATCTTTGTTTTGTTGTCGACAACACCAAGACCACCCCGCACCCTTAGTGGGTCGCGGCTGGCCTCAAATAAACCACACCGGAGTCTAAGACTCTCGTTTTCGTGAAACCTAAACAAAACCCGACCATGACTTGATTAACTACATTCTTTCATTAACAAATTCGTGTGTTTATAATGTTCTTAAGATGGATTCGTGATTTGAATGACAAAAGAAAGAGATGGTTACCGAATCATTGTGCTTACACGAAGATCAAACACAAACACTACTCCGAATCACAATTAAAACCCGATTTCTTTTCCCTTTTTCTGTTCTCTAGTCGTCGGCTCCCAAACACACAAACCCTAAGTTTTCTTTTTGTTTATTTTGTAAAATGGAGTGAAAGTAACCTCCTAGTTGTTTTAGTTCTAAATAGGTTGGGCTCCAAGCCTATCTTGTTTCCTTTTTGTTTTAATGTCGCGACACAGCACACACATACATACTTTTTTCTGTTTTTGATATCTAAAATAAACCCGTGTGTTATTATTGTCTCGTGATTTCGTTTTTTAACTTGTGTAAATATTTTGGCATGTATTATTTAGTTTTTTAAATAAATAATCAATATACGTAATACTTGAATAAATAATATTATTTATTGTTCTAAATAAATAATAATTTACGTAATGTTTTAACTAAATCTATGATTACGTGTAATTAATGTTCATGGATTTTAAAGCGGGTTTTACACGAACAACTTGTGTATGTCTTGTAACTAGAAACCCTGGATCCAAAACCCTAATTAGGGATTACGTAAGGATCGAATTGTATAACGTTACAAGATTAATTACTCAAAAATCACATAAACTCTAATTATGGTTTATGTATAGTCGAACCAACAAAGGAAATAAAACAAAAGTTAAATCCTTTATAAGAGTATCAAGGGTTTAGTATAAGGCTTAGTTACTTCACAACAGAGTACCAAAAGGCAGTCGATCTTGCAAAGGTTTACACTTAAGATTATTTGGGGTTTGTAGAGGGGATTGCACCAAAAATTGGTGGAGGAGGAGAGGGAGGGACGAATTTTCTGAGGAGGATGTGGGGGTATTTATAACCTTCACACCTCCTTAGTTTTCTTGTTCCCTACTCCAAGTTAACTAAATAGTAATTATTTAGCTTAACTATTAATCAAAAAATCTTCTAGAAACCTTCAAGCAATATTTGACCGACTATAACCCTTGGTAGTTCTAGAATTGTCTTTTTAACCCCTCAAATTTAATTACACGCGTATATTAAATAAATCAAACACATAACTAATATAAATACCGTTAATTAAATAATCATGTGAAGTTTTATTAAACGTTTAATAAATATTAAACATTTAATAAAGTGTGTTTTCCATGTTGAGTGTGTGCCCCCGATAGACTCACTCATTTCTGATGGCTAAATGATCGCATATCCTGACAGCTCCCACTTATGAGAGTTTAAGATATAGTACGTCCATAATAAAGTATCTAGCAACACTTTATTATAACCGGAAATGATTGAGGTATAGTTTCAAGAAAAATATCTTTAAAGTATATATGTATACGATTATGTGACTTGCTAATAATCATCCCTTTGTTACTAGTACCGTTAAACCATGGATATGGATCCTAACTCATTCCATATCATTTAACTTTTAGTTTCTCGTTATAGAAGTTAATTTAGATATGCCAAAAGTAACCAAGTATCATCTTGATTTACTCTTTGGGTGCGACCACACAATTATCTGATTAATTCTAGAGAGGGCCCAATGGTACCAATATGCACTTATCAAGTGGAGGAACAAATTATATTTGACTCATAGTGTCTGTGGATTGTTGTTTCACAACACTTATAATTATAGCCTTTATGACTACTTTTTGCAAGATAGCGTTTAACTTATAATCAAGAAGTGATATTCACACATGAACAAACTTGTTTGCATCTCAAGTCTAAGGATGACTTAATCATCATCTTCGAAAACTTACTCATGACAAGGATCTAAAGCTAATATTCGAAAGTTCGGGGTGTCCAATACGCATCCCTTATGAATAACACATGAGTTTGGTGGGAACCGTCCATTATATTAAAAGAATATAACCAACACTCGCATTTGTCTTAATGTAGACAATATTCACATATTGCTAATCGACAATGAACATATTTAGAATAATTAAATATTCAAGGATTAAACATACAAATATAAGACAACAGTAATTATATGAAAGATAACAAACATCAAGTATATTTATTCATCATAAAATAATAATTGTCTTACATTCCCCAATTATCCAGATACTCAAACAGATATGCATGAAACTAATTTAGCAAGTTTAAGTCAAATGTTTCCAATATTCTAAACTTTTCTTTATAAGAAAGCTAAATAGTCATTTGAGTAAACCTTCCAAACACTTGTTTCAAATTTCACAAATTGTGAAATATTTGAATATCATGATATCTCACGTGCTCATACTATTGCAAGTGTTATAGTATGAGGATATCGTCAAACCTTGTATAAGGTATCTAAAGTCAACGATATACTGACATTTATCTTTACAATTTCTCTCTTTCTTAAAATATAAAGTATTCTTATTCCTTAATATGTAATGCAACAATGCTCATTTTGAGCACATCTAGTTTACAGATTTATCATAAATAATAAAATCTTAATTTACTAGAATTGATTACCCTCGAACATCAGTGTACACATACAACACTATGCTTTATAATTCGTAAAAATTTGTATTAACAGTAATCTAAATACTCATAGTTAGATATTGTTGTTGTCATCTCATTTTGCTCTTGTGCAAAAGTAACAACAAGTCATACACACAATATAATATATACATAATGAATCCTTAGTTAAAACCTAAGGTTTCCATCCATGTAATAAATTATGTCAAGTGAAATATATCATTTAAGACTTGCTTCAATGATGTATTGCATTGTATTAGACTTAATTATCGCATATATTTATTCCAATAAACATTTATTCTAAAGCCATTAGTTTTATTCCATAAATTCTCAAATGAAGTTTCATTCCAGTCTTGAGGATTATCATCTAGCTTAGATGAAATGATATCTTCAAGATGTTATACAACATATGAATTTAAAAAAAAACATAATGCTCCCACTTAATGTCAAGTGTACTCAAAACTCATCTAAATTTAATTAAAATCATATCGTAATTAAATTCTAGATGCATGATTCAATCCATACTTGAATTATTTTACCTTGTATACTACATAATAATTTTATAGACTCATAATTTTTTGATTACACACCGTTCTTGCTAAAATTAATCACAATGACAAATGTTATAAAGCTAAATTTTTCATATTCCATATACATGAAAACATATATTAAAATTAATTATCTTTATTTCATCAATGCGTGTAGGGAAGAATGATTTAATCATAGTCAATTGCTTAAGTATAATTAAAAACTTCCTATTATTAGTCATGCATTAGTTTTGTATAGGATTTTATCCTTGTGAGTCTTTTTTCAAAAGAAACTCATCCCAACCTCATAGGTTTATAATTAGTTGAAATATCAATCAAATTCAGAAGATTGATTTTTCCTCTAAGGACTACATCATATCATTCATAGTTCTAAGATATTTATCAGATTCAAGATATGATAATTTATCTTAGCAGTTAGTAGATTAAAAAGATCTCCTAACTTATATTCCTTAGCATTAATATTAAAATATCAATCAAGTGATGAGGCATCTTTACAGATTTATGAATGAGAGTAACATGTACTTTGGTTTGACATTTTCATGTTTAACCGAAGTATGACAACAACAAGTGAATTTCGAAGGTTATGTATTTTACTCTTGAATATCTTTAATTTTGTTTAATGCTCTCACTTACTTTTGTAAGATAATTCTCTAAATACGAAGTATTTAAACAACAATATATTGTTCTTAATAGAGCAACTACAAACACACATTTTAAATTCTTATCTCAAGTTTGTTAATAGTATGCTTCGTAATATATTAACAAATTAAAGAACTTTAATCAAGACATATTGAGATTACTCCCAAGAACCCTAATTAGGGTTTGTAGTATAAACCTTAATTCTTGCATCACCTTTTAACCAATAACCTTAGGAAAGGTTTGTGTTATGTCAAGCTAGAAAGAACACAAAAACTACATTCGTCAATCTAGGAAGCGTAGGAAAATCAGAGAATCCAAAAGGTTTTAGGATTCGATTGGTTTGAGTGGAACAATCGAAAATCCTTAATAGTTTAGGAGTCAGTTGTGGGTTTGTTTTAAACACCTTCTATGTAACACCCCATTTTGATAATGGAATGTCACGCGTAATAATGGTGTGTCATCAAAACATACAAGGATTAATATCTAAACACTATATGACCATAAAAGGAAAATACCGGAATCAAACATCGGTAGTCCAAAAGTAAAGCTCATCACACACAAACATAAGTACCGTAAGGAAAGGACTAAACAATGTCCATAACAAGAGTATCAATGTAAAGATAATGCATAAAGTAAAGAAAGGCTAGAAAGCTTCGAGTCCATATTCACGTACGCTTAAAGTCTACGAGCGTCCCTGAGTACCTGCCGTTTTGGGAACATAGAAAAGGAAAACGGCTGAGCAATACGCTCAGTGCACGGATGTACAATAAAGCATGAATAGGATAAGCATATAACATATAACAGCGGAAGAAACTAAGTCCCAAATAACCTGGTTAAGTCTTGGTAAAATTGGTTTTATAGTTTGAAAAGCCTTATGTTTATCTTATAAAAACTGTTTAACATGTTCTACCATTAGCCAATATAGGTCATGAAAATCCACCGTGCATGAATACTTGGAGGGGTGACCTCATCATGCAAATTAGAGGGGCTGCCTCTAATTTAATATACTGGTTTGGGTAGGAGGGATCAGCTCCTTGTGAAGGATGCAAGGCACACACCACATTCACACTGAGTAATCTGCTAAAAAACATGTAACTAGGATGCACCCATACGCCCCACATGATAAATATAATAATATGGCCAAAAGCTGAAGGGACACCACGAGCAATCACTCCGCCGTGGTGAAGTCATAACATCAGTGCCTCTAATGTTATGGTTATGGTACCTCCATAACTAGGTGAAACTGGTCATGCATGTATATGGCTATAGGTATTCTAAATTAAACATAAGCAAGTCAAACATATAAACTTATGCTATGGGAAAACATTTGGCTGCATACGGGGAATCCTAATAAGGAAAGAATGTCCATACTGAAAGGACGGGAATCCGTACCTTTTGTCCAGTGAACGAAGAAGATGAACTGAGGAGAATCCTACTTCGGTATCACTAATGCTACATAAATACATACATGAATAAGTATCTGCTTACTAAATACGTAACTGGTATTATGTCATGTCTTAGCTTATTTTATATGTTCTTATCATGTTTTACTGTTTAAAGCCTTAAACTGTGTTTATCTTATATTCTGTCTATTCTGATTAAGTATTTATGGTATTTCATGTGTTATTATACTTACTGTGTAATAATAAGTAACTTTCCAAAAATAGCAGGTTTCCTAAAATAGAAAGTTTTCAAAAATAGAAAGTTACCAAAAAGAAAAAGTTTCCGAAAATAGAAAGTTTCCAAAAATAGAATTACTGCTTAGAATAGATAAGTTTCTATAAATAGAAAGTTTCCATAAATAGATCAGCTGCCTTAATTAAATAGTTTCTAAAAATAGAAAGTTTCCATAAATAGATTAGCTTCCTGAATTAAATAAGTTTCTAAAAATAGAAAGTTTCCATAATTAGATATAAGCTGGTTAAATAAGCTAAGTATATAAGCCTAAGTGTTTTTCTGATTATTTCTAAGTCATAATGATATAATGCATAGTTTATTAATTATTACATGTAATTTAAATAAACTATAGGTTATAAGTATTTAATTAAATATATCATGTTTTTAATTAAATAAAGTTAAATACTTAGGTTAAAACATGTATTATTATTTATTAATAATATAACCTAAGTCATGTTAATTAATTAATTATAACTATGGTTTTTAATAATTAATTAATTATAAAGTCTAGAAAATATAAAATACTTAGGTTAATAATTCCATGATTCTAATAATTTAATTATAACCTAAGTCATGTTTATTAAATTAATCATGTCACATTTATTAATTTACTTTTTTTTAACATATGATTATAAAAAAAATAATCTTAACATAAACCGTGAACCGGATCTTGACTAGAAACCATGAACCGGACTGAAATCGACACCACACCCCGAACCACTTCGGGGTTCCCTTTGGTTTGCTGCTGCCGTGGGACCCATACCACCAAACCGGGACCATATGGTCTCGGTGGTAGTCTATTAGCCAAACCGAGACCCCCCTTGGGGTTCGGTTTAGGCGCCGGCCAAACAAACACCCCTAAAAACACCCTTTTTGATTTACCCAAAACCATTTACATGATTGATTTATGATTTTAATTAGGTTTTTAAAAACATCATGTTCTTAATTTATTTTATTAGATCAAATCAAAAAGAAAAAGGGTTAAAAGAATATACCGAATGCGTGGATCTAACGAGGATGAACACACACGAACACACGTACAATATTCAAGATAAAAAACAAACGAACACCCCCTTTTCTTGTGTTGTATGCGGCGGCCAAAGAGGACAAGAAGGAGAAAGGAGAAAACTTTTTAGGTTTTTAATTTGTTTTCTTATAAAGTGAAAAATGAAAACAAGTTTTACCTTTACCCCCTTTTCATTGTAAAATTTGATGGGCTTGGCCCATGGTGTTGGTGTAGCCGCGGGTAGGGGGCCCCACATGGGGTACCCGTACCGTTTTCCGTGTCTCGTTGTTTAAGTGTTCGTTCGTGTTTATTTGTGTTCGTGTTTAGTGTGTTCTCGTTAAATATTTACCGTGACCTAATATATTTATTCACGCTCGTAATAAATATATATACGTAATTAATATTAGTTCGTGATTTAATTACGTTCATGATTTCATGATCGCATGTTCGTGATTAATTCTTGTTAAATAATTATTGTGTGTTCGTACGTAATAATTACTTATCGTGTTCTAACACGTACGTAATACGTAAAATCCTAACATGTAAACGTAATCATGCTATAATAGGAAAGTTTTAATCTAGTACGTACGATCTTAAGGGTACTATTCATGGTAAAAGCATGCGGGTTTTACAACTCTTCCCCCCTAAAAAGAATAATTCGTCCCCGAATTATAGATAAAGTAAACTGGAAAAGAAGAACATACCCGAAATCAAATATGAAATGAGGGTAAGAAGCCCGGATTGACTCCTCTATTTCCCAAGTGTCTTCCCGCTCGGTATGATCCCTCCAAAGGATTTTGACGAATGGAATCGTCTTCCTTCTCATGACTCGTTCTTGTCTGTCAAGAACTCGTTCGGGTTCTTCTATGAAGGTGAGATCTTCACGTATCCGTTCCAGTGGATACTGAACCATGTGAAGGGGATGATACTGGTACCCTCTGAGTAAGGACACATGAAACACATTGTGTACATGTGAAAGCTGCGGAGGTAACGCTAACCGGTAAGATACTTCACCGACTCGTTCAATGATATCAAACGGTCCGATGAACCGAGGACTGAGCTTCCCTTTAATCCCGAAGCGTCTAACACCACATGCCAGCGAAACCTTAAGAAAGACGTGATCTCCTACGTTAAAATGTATGTCCCTACGATGCTTATCGGCGTAACTCTTCTGACGTGACCGTGCCTCCTGCAGTTTCTGCTTAGCTATTGCGATCCTTTCATTGGTCATCTCTATGATTTCTAGTCCTTCAAGTGTTCGCTCGTCAACTTGATCCCAGCAGATTGGGGCGCGACACTTTCTGCCATACAACATCTCAAAAAGAGCACACTTGATACTTGCGTGCCAACTGTTGTTGTATGCAAACTCTACCAAACAGATGTAATCGTCCCAATCACCCGTCCATTCCAATGAACATGACCTCAACATGTCTTCCAATGTCTGAATAGTTCGCTCCGACTGTACGTCCGTTTGAGGATGAAAAGCCGTGCCAAGCTTAAGTTGTGTACCCCAAGCTTTCTGCAGACTCTTCCAAAAGCGCGAAGTGAATCGAGGATCTCTGTCTGAGACGATGCTGGATGGAGCACCGTGGATTCTCATGATCTCTCTTCTATACGTATCGGCGAGTTTGCTTACCAGATCTTCCTTGCGGATCGGTAAGAAATGAGCTGATTTGGTAAGTCGATCTACGATAACCCAAATAGCATCGTGCTTCCTCTTGGTAGCGGAAGAACAGTAACAAAATCCATGGTGATTTTTGTCCCACTTCCACTCTGGAATATCTAACGGTTTAAGGAGACCGCCAGATCGCTGATGCTCGATCTTAACCTGCTGGCAGGTAAGACATTTGGAGACGTAAGTGGCCACATCCTGTTTCATACCACTCCACCAAAAATACTGCTTGATGTCATGGTACATCTTAGTCGAACCAGGATGTATAGAGAATGGGGAGCTATGAGCTTCAGCTAACAAGGCTTCCCGGAGTTCTTGGTCATCAGGAACACAAAGTCTCGTGTCCTGCCATACGATACCATCTGCATCTACTCTGAATTCCGTCTGTTTCTCCAAATTCTGTACTATCGCCCAAATTTCTCCATCATCTTTCTGAGCTTCCTTGATCTTAGAGAGTAACTCGGGTTCTACTCTAAGATTAGCCGATTAACCGTGCTGTCCACGTACCATGATCTCGATGTCTAATCGCTCCAAGTCTCTTATGATTTCCTCCTCGATTTTAATGCCGTTGATCATTCCGGACTTCCTGCTAAGAGCATTTGCTACCACATTTGCTTTTCCGGGATGATACTGTAGATTAATGTCATAATCCTTCAACAGCTCTAACCATCTCCTCTGCCTCATGTTCAATTCACGTTGAGTGAAGATATACTTCAAGCTCTTGTGGTCCGTGAAAATGTCACATGATTCTCCATATAAGTAGTGCCTCCATATCTTCAACGCAAACACGATCACAGCAAGTTCCAGGTCATGCGTGGGGTAATTTTCTTCATAAGGCTTAAGCTGTCGTGAAGCGTACGCGATCACTTTCCCATGTTGTATGAGAACACAGCCAAGTCCCTTCCCCGATGCATCACTGTAGATTTGAAATCCCCCGGTACCAGATGGGAGAGTAAGAATAGGTGCAGATACTAGCTTCTGCTTCAGGTCTTCAAAGCTCTTCTCTCGTTCTTCAGTCCAGACGAACTTCTCCCCTTTCCGCATCAGTTTGGTCAATGGTAGTGCTAAGCGGGAAAAGTTCTTCACGAACCTACGGTAATAGCCAGCTAAGCCTAAGAAACTGCGGACTTCCGTCGCTGATGTCGGCCTTGGCCACTTAGTAATGGCCTCAACCTTCGCTGGATCCATAGTGATTCCTTCTGCTGATACAATGTGACCTAAGAATGCCACCTTGTCTAACCAAAACTCACACTTGGAGAATTTAGCATACAACTGCTTCTGGCGAAGAATCTGTAGTACTGTACGAAGATGGTCTTCGTGTTCCTCCTTGGACTTTGAGAAAATCAGGATGTCATCAATGAAGACAATGACGAACTTGTCCAGAAATTCATGGAAGATTCTGTTCATCAAATCCATGAACACTGCTGGAGCATTTGTCAGGCCGAATGGCATAACTACAAACTCGTAGTGGCCATAGCGGGTACGAAAAGCAGTCTTGACGATGTCCTGCTCCTTAACCCGTAGCTGATGGTAGCCTGACCTAAGATCAATCTTGGAGAAGTGTTTGGCCCCTTGGAGTTGGTCAAACAGATCGTCTATACGCGGCAGTGGATACCTATTCTGGATAGTAATCTTGTTGAGCTCGCGATAGTCTATGCAAAGACGCATACTGCCGTCCTTCTTCTTAACAAATAAGACCGGTGCGCCCCATGGAGATGCGCTCGGTCGAATGAAATCTCGTTCTAGAAGTTCTTGCAGTTCATCCTTCAGCTCCTTCAGCTCTATGGGAGCCATGCGATAAGGAGCCTTAGAGATTGGTTCAGCTCCTGGAATAAGCTCGATACTGAATTCCACTTCTCGTGCAGGTGGTATGCCCGAAAGTTCTGCTGGAAAAACATCTTGGAATTCCGACACTATTGGTTGATCCTGAATTGATGGAGATTCAGCATCTATGTCGTGAACCGTAGCTAGATAACCCTCGCAGCCATGTGACAGTAGTGCACGCGCTTGCAGGGTAGATATGATTTGTACAGACCGTCCGGGTACGAACCTATTATGAATGTACTCTGGTGCATTAACATCACCGAAGATAACTCGATATGAATGGCAGTCTATGGTAGCATGATGCTTGGATAGCCAATCCATGACCAAAATCATGTCGAAGTCATTCATGTCCAGCGGAAGTGCGTCAACAGGTCGAACCTTATCGTCAAATTCTAGGGGAAGACTCTTGTATAAATGGGTGATTAATACAGAGTCCCTCAAAGGCGTGGAAATAGTAATCCTATTCTCTAGTGGCATGGGAAGAATCCTAATGTTCTTAGCAAAAGCAGTAGAAATAACCGAGTGAGTAGCACCCGTATCGAAAAGAACACATGCAGCTTGACCATACATATACAAGATTCCAGTGATGGTACTTGTAGACTTGTTGGCCTGGTCTCGAGATGTCATGTAGACACGCCCAGTGGTAGGAGGCGGCTTGGAATCAGCATGTCCCGATGTGCCCTCCATCTCGCCCTTTCGGCAATCCTTCATGATATGGCCAGGAAGACCACACTTGAAGCATGCTTCAGTGTTACGACGACATGGCCTTGGGTGCCTATGGTGGCTAGTAGAGCAAAGAGGATGAGTATATCCTCCAGCAGGTGCTCTGGCTGGCTGGGAACTTGATAAAACATTTTACATAAGACATGATAATAGAGTGCAAAGGACAATGCGGATAATCATAAGATTGAATACCAGTGATGGCTGGACGGCTAGGTTGTGAACCTCTCTGGTTCTGGTCCCTACCGTTTCCATGGTTCCTGGTAGAAGTTTTGCTAAAGTGTCAGAATATGAGTTATAACATGAAATCATATGAAAATTTGCGTAAGTATTAGGACCTGCTACCATTGGAGTGTCCAGCATTGTGACGGTAATTATCATTACCGCCACGCCTATCTGTAGCTGAACGGTCGTTAGTCTGACCGTTTCCCTTGGGCTAATGAGGCTGCTGCTGAGTAGCCGGCTGAGACCGGTCCCCAGTTTTCTGCCTCTTGTTGGGTCTCTCAGCTTCCCCGAACTCATCTCTATCCTGCAGCATCTCCAGCTTACGTGCTGCATCGGCCACTTGTGCTACAGTGTTGAACGTAGCACACACCAGATTGTTTGCGACCGATGTGCGAAGAGCCCACCTAAAGTGGTGTGCCTGCTCCTCAGGAGTACCTGCCGCTGCACCAAGGAACCCAACTAAGCGAAGGAAGCGCTGCATAAACTCGTTGCTATTCTCCCTAGCTCTCTGTCGGACCCCATGGTACTCCCTCTTGAGCTTGTCTTGCTCAGCCTTGGGAAAGAACTGCTCCATCACCCTGTCCTTGAACTGAGCCCAAGTCAAACCAGCAACCCACTCGTAACCTCCCTTAGACTGCATCAACGCAAACCACCAATTTATCACATCGCCTTCGAACCGATAGCATGCCAACCTCGCCTTGTACGCGGGGTCACAACCCATAGCATTGAAAATGTTCTCGATGTGAGCCAACCAGCTTTCAGCATCACTGGGGCTATCTGTTTTCTCAAAAGCTCGAGGACGGAGCTTGTTAAATCTCTCCAGCCATACTGCCAATGTCACTGGAGGAGGAGGAGGAGGTGCCTGATTATGCTGCTGATTGTTGGCAGCTTGAACTTCAGCCCTGATGTCGTTCCTCAGTTGAGGAAGCAAAGCTTGCATTGCAGCTTGGATTGCAGCATTAAGTTGTTCCTGTTCGCGTGTGAGAACCATCTGACAGTATAACATAAAACATATGATTAAACATATCAAAACATAAAATATAAATATACATGAAAAAAATTTATACCAAAATTTCAAGAGAAAAATTTTATGCAAGAAAATTTTGTGTATGAATGCATGATGCAGTTTTATGAAAACTTTTGTATGCTCGAGAGTGAATGCCTATGGTCAGTTCACCCAAAATAAAAGACATGGCGAGGGGACGCCTATGGGTCGGTCCCAAATTTAAAAGTTTCGATAAAACACATGCGACTAAATAGGGCCAGTCCTGTACCAACCATTACTTAGTCATAAACATGCGACAATGACATATATATGTATGCATAAAAATGATGAATGCATGAAAACGACTGTCAGTTCTAGGAAGACCTTAGTGACTACCCACTAATCACAGGTCATATTTTGAGAGCCTACAGGTCGAAGCCTTGGCTCTGATACCATAATTGTAACACCCCATTTTGATAATAGAATGTCACGCGTAATTATGGCGTGTCATCAAAGCATACAAGGATTAATGTCTAAACATTACATGACCATAAAAGGAAAATACCGGAATCAAACATCGGTAGTCCAAAAGTAAAGCTCATCACACAAAAACATAAGTACTGTAAGGAAAGGACTAAACAATGTCCATAGCAAGAGTATCAATGTAAAGATAATGCATAAAGTAAAGAAAGGCTAGAAAGCTTCCAGTCCATATGCACGTACGCTTAAAGTCTACGAGCGTCCCTGAGTACCTGCCGTTTTGGGAACATAGAAAAAGAAAACGGCTGAGCAATACGCTCAGTGCACGGATGTACAATAAAGCATGAATAGGATAAGCATATAACATATAACAGCGGAAGAAACTAAGTCCCGAATAACCTGGTTAAGTCTTGGTAAAACTGGTTTTATAGTTTGAAAAACCTTATGTTTATCTTATATAAACTGTTTAACATGTTCTACCATTAGCCAATATAGGTCATGAAAATCCACCGTGCATGAATACTTGGAGGGGTGACCTCATCATGCAAATTAGAGGGGCTGCCTCTAATTTAATATACTGGTTTGGGTAGGAGGGATCAGCTCCTTATGAAGGATGCAAGGCACATACCATATTCACACTGAGTAATCTGCTAAAAAACATGTAACTAGGATGCACCCATACGCCCCACATGATAAATATAATAATATGGCCAAAAGCTGAAGGGACGCCACGAGCAATCACTCCGCCGTGGTGAAGTCATAACATCAGTGCCTCTAATGTTATGGTTATGGTACCTCCATAACTAGGTGAAACTGGTCATGCATGTATATGGCTATAGGTATTCTAAATTAAACATAAGGAAGTCAAACATATAAACTTATACTACGGGAAAACATTTGGCTGCATACAGGGAATCCTAATAAGGAAAGAATGTCCATACTGAAAGGACGGGAATCCGTACCTTATGTCCAGTGAACGAAGAAGATGAACTGAGGAGAATCCTACTTCGGTATCACTAATGCTACATAAATACATACATGAATAAGTATATGCTTACTAAATACGTAAGTGGTTTTATGTCATGTCTTAGCTTATTTTATATGTTCTTATCATGTTTTACTGTTTAAAGCCTTAAACTGTGTTTATCTTATATTCTGTCTATTCTGATTAAGTATTTCTGGTATTTCATGTATTATTATAATTACTGTGTAATAATAAGTAACTTTCCAAAAATAGCAGGTTTCCTAAAATAGAAAGTTTCCAAAAATAGAAAGTTACCAAAAATAGAAAGTTTCCAAAAATAGAAAGTTTCTAAAAATAGAAAGTTTCCAAAAATAGAATTACTGCTTAGAATAGATAAGTTCCTATAAATAGAAAGTTTCCATAAATAGATCAGCTGCCTTAATTAAATAGTTTCTAAAAATAGAAAGTTTCCATAAATAGATTAGCTGCCCGAATTAAATAAGTTTTTAAAAATAGAAAGTTTCCATAATTAGATATAATCTGGTTAAATAAGCTAAGTATATAAGCCTAAGTGTTTTTCTGATTATTTTCTAAGTCATAATGATATAATGCATAGTTTATTAATTATTACATATAATTTAAATAAACTATAGGTTATAAGTATTTAATTAAATATATCATGTTTTTAATTAAATAAAGTTCAATACTTAGGTTAAAACATGTATTATTATTTATTAATAATATAACCTAAGTCATGTTAATTAATTAATTATAACTATGGTTTTTAATAATTAATTAATTATAAAGTCTAGAAAATATAAAATACTTAGGTTAATAATTCCATAATTCTAATAATTTAATTATAACCTAAGTCATGTTTATTAAATTAATCATGTCACATTTATTAATTTAATTTTTTTAACATATGATTATAAAAAAAATAATCTTAACATAAACCGTGAACCGGATCTTGACTAGAAACCATGAACCGGACATTAAATCGACACCACACCCCGAACCACTTCGGGGTTCCCTTTGGTTTGCTGCTGCCGTGGGACCCACACCACCAAACCGGGACCATATGGTCTCGGTGGTGGTCTATTAGCCAAACTGAGACCCCCCTTGGGGTTCGGTTTAGGCGTCGGCCAAACAAACACCCCTAAAAACACCCTTTTTGATTTAACCAAAACCATTTACATGATTGATTTATGTTTTTAATTAGGTTTTTAAAAACATCATGTTCTTAATTTATTTTATTAGATCAAATCAAAAAGAAGAAGGGTTAAAAGAATATACCGAATGCGTGGATCTAACGAGGATGAACACACACGAACACACGTACAATATTCAAGATCAAAAACAAACGAACACCCCCTTTTCTTGTGTTGTATGCGGCGGCCAAAGAGGACAAGACGGAGAAAGGAGAAAACTTTTTAGGTTTTTAATTTGTTTTCCTGTAAAGTGAAAAATGAAAACAAGTTTTACCTTTACCCCCTTTTCATTGTAAAATTTGATGGGCTTGGCCCATGGTGTTGGTGTAGCCGCGGATAGGGGGCCCCACATGGGGTACCCGTACTGTTTTCCGTGTCTCGTTGTTTAAGTGTTCGTTCGTGTTTATTTGTGTTCGTGTTTAGTGTGTTCTCGTTAAATATTTACCGTGACCTAATATATTTATTCACGCTCGTAATAAATATATATACGCAATTAATATTAGTTCGTGATTTAATTACGTTCATGATTTCATGATCGCATGTTCGTGATTAATTATTGTTAAATAATTATTGTGTGTTCGTACGTAATAATTACTTATCGTTATTTTACCTTGTTCACCCGATTGTGGGTGGTAAGCAGTACTCATATCAAGATTCGTTCCCAATGACTTCTGAGGGGATCTCTAGAAATTTGATGTGAACCGAAGATCTTGATAGAGATGATCGATACATGCACACTATACTTACACAACTCTAGTCGAATCAGCTTCTCCATCGAGAACCTGTCATTAATTGGGATGATATGAGCAGATTTAGTCAGTCTGTAGACGATGACCCAAATCGAATCAAATCCAGATGATGACCTTGGAAGATTTGTGATAAAATCCATGATGATTCTAGCCCACTTCCAAATAGGATTAATAAGTTGTAAAGAGCAATCCTGATGGATTTTGGTGTTCAGCCTTGACCTTCGCAAAAGTTAGATACTTACTAACGTATGTGGTGATGTCTGCTTTCACATTTGGCCATCAGTACAACTTCTTCAGACAAAGATACATTTATCAGAATTGGCATGAATAGAATACTTAAACTTATGAGATTCTAACATGAGTAAATCTCAAAATCCTCCATATTTAGGCCACCACAAACGACCTTTTTAAACACTTAATGCCATCGGCTCCCATCTCTAATGGTTCTCATTAACCGTGAAACCATTCATCATCCATATTATCCTTCTTACAAGCATCGGCTATTTCTAAATTGCTCGGGCAAATTATTATGCACTGTCATTACTTAAGGCACACATCCTAATTGGTTCTTTATCCTTTCTACATAACGGGTCAGTGACAACATTCACTTTCCCCGATAAAATAATATCATGACCATAATCACTCAGAAATTCTTTCTTCATATTTTCTAAGTTTTAGTTTCGTCTCAACTATTATCTTTATTAGTTTTGCCCAGTCCGACGTTTAAAGCGTCGATAAATATTACAAGTAATTAAATAGTAAATATTTAATTTATGAAACGTAAAAGTAAAATTTTTAAATTTCTCAATTCGTGCAATTATGGAAAAATGTTCAAAATAAATTTGAATTTAGTTAACACGATTTTTGTTGATTTATCGAAAATAGTTAATAAAATCCGTTAATGTTCGAAAATCTTTGTTTATACATTGGTCAAAATTTTCTTAGTTGAAGAGCAAAAACTGTCGCTCCAAATTCCATGTTATGGGTTATATGGTTTCCTCAATCCCTCTTAGGTTGTCTTGAGGTATACACAAACATCTACTCCTAAGGGAGTTTAGTTAAATGATCTGGGTATAAGGGAATATTTCCTTAAAAATCCTTCGATAAATATCTGTCAAAACCTCTTCGCACTTCCTTTTTGGTATAACCCAAAGCCTTAATGGCTCTAATTTTTGAAGAGCCATCATAGATTCCACTACCATTAATCACACGGTCAAAGAATGTAAAGGATCAAGCCTTAAATCACATGATAAGTACTCAAGGTACAGGTTTTCATTGTTCGGCCAACTCAGGGCAGTCTACAAATGATTACTAACTCCTTCTTATTCTTAGAAATAAACATATGGTCCTTAATGATCACAAGCATGAATTTATCAAATTACAGCCTACACACGTGATTCACCAAATTTATAAAATAACCAAGTTGCATTGGTTCTTATGTCCATATTAATCTTTGTTCCAAAACGATTTTTTAACAAATAACACATAACCGATTCGCAAGGAAAATTAGTGTAATTAATAAGACATGTTTTAAAGTTAGTTTCGATATAAGTAGAGATCCGTTTTTATGATTACTAGAATCTTCCGTAATTATATTTTTACAATTCATAATGGAAAACATATAAGCACATAAAAAAACAGAGAAAAGGGGGTAGAGGTGAAGATAGACTCTATATGAAAGCAATAACATATAAGATCTGAGATCTCAGTTGAGTCTTCCCCAATTGAAAAACCAAAAGACTCCCCCTTGATAACCAAGGTCAGCCACATGCATCAAATAACTTGATTGCGTAAGTTTTTTAGCTGGATAAACAAACAATCATAATATGTTATTAACTGATTTAATTTAAACCTACCCAGTTTTATTAGATCTAGATCAAGATTAAAACTTAATGGCAAGAATGCATGTTATTTCCATAAAAACTAAATAAAGAGAGTTTTTAAGCGGAACTAGCGTGTTTATTTTATGTGTAACCCATGAATGTCATACGATGACTCGTGATGCGACTGTTGGCATTTTGAATACTAGTTCAATCATTAACTACGAGTACGCAACATAATGGATCTAGTATGACATACATAATTAAGCACATAAAAAACAATTTAAAATCAACCTTTAATTAATTGATTAAATCAATTAATGCGTCTTAATCTTGATACTGAACTTAACGGTAAAATAACTGTCATTATTTGTGTCCTCACATGACACGTCAAACGAACAATCACTACGATGCTAGTAGTAACTTCACTTCTCGAACAACTTGTGCATATCTTGTAGCTAAAAACCCTAGATTCAAAACCCTAATTAGGGATTGCGTAAGGATCGGTTTGTAGAACATTACAAGGTTAGTTACCTAAAAATCATATAAACCCTAATTAGGGTTTATGTATAATCGAACCAACAAGGGAGATAAAACAAAAGCTAAATCCTTGATAAGAGTATCAAGGGTTTAGTATAAGGCTTAGTTATTTCACAAGAGAGTACCAAAAGGTAGTCGATCTTGCAAAGGTTTACACTTTAGATTATTTAGGGTTTGTAGAGGGGATTTCACCGAAAATCGGCGGAGGAGGAGAAGGGGGACGAACTGTATGAGGAGGATGTAGGGGGTATTTAGAACTTTCACACCTCTTTAGTTTTCTTGTTCCCTACTCCAAGTTTACTAAATATAGTAATTATTTAGCTTAACTATTAATCAAAAAATCTTCTAAAAACCTTCTAGCAGTATTCGACCGACTATGGCCCTTGGTAGTTCTAGAATTGACTTTTTTACCTCTCAAATTTAATTACACGCGTATATTAAATAAATTAAACACGTAACTAATTTAAATACCGTTAATTAAATAATTAAGTGAAGTTTTATTTACACGTTTAATAAATATTAAACATTTAATAAAGTGTATTCTCCGCGTTGAGTGTTTACCCACGATAGGCTCACTCATTCCCGATGGCTAATCGATCGCATATCCCGACAATTAACTATGTGTGTTCCTTTGTATGATGGGTCTGGTTTTACAAGGGAAACGATTAGTATTGAGTATGAGTCGAAACCACCTCGATGTGATGTATGTAAAATATTTGATCATGATCACGAGGTATCTCCTAAGACTGTTAAGGTTACTCCTATGTTGAGCAAGTTATTGTTATGCATCCTAATGGGGTGCAAAATAATATGGATTCCACACTATAGTTAGCAAGAAAAAGCGTGCTAAAAATGGTGTCAAGAATGGTGGTATTTCAAAATATGCACAAGGTTTAATCTTTATCAAGCGTTTTTACTTGAGGTTAATATGATATTTCAGCCACATTTCATATGTACTTAAAAGTTTTTTATGTAATACATTTATCGGGGTTCTTATGCCCTTTTACCGAAGGTCACGCCTTGCATTTTAGCGACGACTTTAAGAACACTAAATACAATCATTACAATTTTCTTTTTTTAAAAGATGGGTCAAAATCACAATAAGTGTTAAATTATTATTATTTAGAGTGTTAAGTAAAGGAGCGAAATAATATGTTATTAATGTGCACATCATTTTCATTTCAATATCTTTTCAATAAACACATCAATAACTAAAACATCTTTCCAACAAAATGTCAATCACACTTATCGGTCTCAAAAGATGCCCATAAAAAAATATCCACTCACTCACAAAAAAAACAAATGATGTTAGTTACTTAGTGCACTGGAGAAATACCGGGTAACACACGAATGGATGTTTGTCAATGCAGTACATCATGTTGTCGTTAGCCATTGGTACTATAAAACCCGCATAAAATACATGACGACATAAAATACATGAAAATCGAATTAATTAAAACTTTATATTAATTAATGCACGACAAGTATTACGTATATTATTTAATTAATGACAAGTATTTATGTATAATAAATAAATCATGACACGATAAAACACAAACTCAAGTCACGAATATTAACACACGTGAATTAAATAAAACACAAAACTTGTATAAAAGGAGGTGTTTGTGGCCAGTTATAAAAGAAAGAAACAAAAGGGCCCAAGTCGGCCCGTTAACCATTTAACTAGCAACTAATTACTCCCTGTAGTTTCATTTTACAAGTTTACAAAAAATAAAAGAAATCCTACCTTGGTGTGGTGTAGCCGCCGGCAAGAACAAGAAAAAAAAGGAAGGAGAAAACGTTTGATCTTTGATTATTCATAAGGGTATGTTTGTGTTTATTTTCCTAATTCATTACGCATTCGGTAATCCTAAATCATTCTTTTCCTTTTTAAGAATCATGGTTTTATTTAATAAAAGGATGAACATGTATTATTATAAATTAAACAAGAAATTCGATCAGGTTTGGTTTGGCTTGGACACGGAAACCGAGACCGTAGTGGTCTCGGTGGGGTAATCGGCCGGTCAGGCGAGACCTTAATGTCTCGGTGGCTGGGTCCTTTTGTCAGCCACAAGCAGTAGGGACCCCTAGCGGGGTGTTTGTTCAAGCAGTGGCAACCAAGACCCTTGTGGTCTCGGTGGGAAGGCTACTCAGCCGGTGGAAAGGCCACGGCTGGCAGTAGGAACAGGGAACCAAGCAGCCGCAAGCTTTGGGCTACGGTGGCTGCTTTGGTCGCGCAGTGGCAACCCGCGGCAGCAAAGGGCAGCAGCGGGGGTGTTTGTTTGCTTGGTTTATTGTTCAACCGAGACCTCGTGGTCTCGGTGGGCGTGTTGTGGGGCTCGGTTATACCGAAACACCAAAGGGGGTGTTGGGTTATGATTTTTTTGCTAAATTAATTTTGGACTTAGGATAATTAAATTATTTAATTATTAATGAAGTTAACCATGACCCCATTTAATTTAATTTAATCAAGAATCCTATTTAATTAATTACATTTTAACCATGGTCTAATTAAATTAATTATTATTTTAATTTAATTTTACAATTATCAAGTTTATGGTAAAGTCTTATTAATATAAAATCATGCTTTATAATTAATTAATAATCACTTTAAAACCATCCTACATTATTAATTAATAAGTAATTATAAGATTATAACATGTAAAAGTATTTATTAATAAATTTTACAATTATATCATTTAATAAATCATGACTTATAAAATATGTTCATTAAGTCTCAGCTGATATTATATGCTTATTAGACAAGCTTATTACTATTTATGGAAACTTATCATTTATGGAAACTTTCTATTTTTGGAAACTTACTATTTTTGAAAACTTATTATTTATGAAAACTCACTATTTTTTGAAAGTTGCTATATATGGAAACCTGTTATTTTTAGAAAGTTACTAATTATGGAAATATCAAGTATAATAACACATGAAACATGTAATACATTAATCAAGAACACAAGAAACGTATAAAACTAAGAAAGACACGATAAGACTTGAATAAGTAAAACAAGTCAAGAACAAGTAAAACAAGTCAAGAACAAGTAAATTAAACTAAGTATCAGTAAGTTATACATGAACAAACAACTCATACACGTCCTTTATTATGTAGCACTCGTGAAGTCGGAGTAGTAATTTCCGCCTTTCATCTTCATTCGTTACTGGACATAAGGTACGGATATTCCGTCCTTAAGTAAGGACATCTCTTTCTATGCATGATTAGGATTCCCCGTTTGCTGCCATCTGTTTTTTCCAAATTTTGTTCATAAAAACATTCATTGTTTGCCATGCTATCATTTTAAATTTCTTGAGCTATATACATGCATGACCATGACCACCTAGTTTTGGAGGTACCATAACCATGACACTTAAGGTACTGGTGTCATGACTCGTCCGCGACGAGAGTGATTTCTCGCGGCGTCCCTTCAGTTTACATTGGCCATTATTATTATTATCATGTAGGGCGTATGGGTGCATCCTAGTTCATGTTTTGCAGGTTTAGAAGGTGATTGTGGTGTGTGCTCTACATCCATCACATTGGAGTTGATCCTTCCACCTAGACTTATATTATTAGAGGTCACACTTCTAATTGAATGACGAGGTCACCCTCTATGTTTTTATGCACGTTGACATATGTAATGACCTATATGAGCTCTTTGGCATTTAAATTATATTGCATGCATGAAACTTAAGACTTTTAGTTATAAACCAGTTTATAAAACATATTCCAGGTTTTCCAGGACATACACATATTCCGCTGCATTTCACATCTTTTGCTTATGTCAGTTATTCTTATCATGTCATTATATCCGTTCACTGAACGTATTGCTCAGCCGTATTTTCTTTCCATGTCCCATACGGCAAGTACCCAAGGACAGACATAGGCATTTGAGAGTACGTGCATAGGATGGAGGCTCCCTTAAACTTCTTTTTCTTTTGCATTTTAATACTTATGCTTGGTTGGACAATGTTTATTCCTTTTCTACATTCTTTACTTTATGCATGTTTAAGCTTATGTTTGGGGGGCGATGTTTGATTCCAGCTTTCCTTTATGGTCATTTATGTTTTAATACATGTTACCTTGTTATGCTTCGATGACACGCCATAATTATCACGTAACAGTCTTTTTTCAAAATGGGTCGTTACAATTATGGTATCAGAGCCCAAGGTTTCGACCTGTAGGCTTTAAAAACTTGACCTGTGACTAGTGGGTAGTCACCAGGAATCTTCCTAAACTGACGTTTGATTTTACTTCATGTATTATTGCTTTTCTGTTAAGTTTTGACTAGTATGAATTGAACTGTAGTCGTTCATACTTAGCCACATATTTTCTTTTAAAAGTTGACTAGTGTGGATTGAACCATAGTCATTCATAATTAGTCACATGTGTTCTTTCGAATTTAGACTGGTATGGGTTGAACCATAATCGTCCATACTCAGTCACATGTCTTTCTTTCGAATTATGTGAGATGAACCATAGTCGTCCACACCAATTATTCTCAGATTTTATTGTAATATTGTCATACTTCTTTCATCTTCTCTCATTAATATCTTACGTTTCTAACCGATTAATCATTTACTTTCTTTGAAACTATCAGATGGTCAACACACGCACAGATGTTGAACTCACTGCAGCTGTCCAAACAGCTTTGTAGACTATGCTACCCCAAATCCGTAATGAGATTCGGGCAGAATTTCAGGCTATACCAAATCATACAAATCCTCCTCCTCCTCCACCAGTCATACTTCACACATGACTGAAACGCTTCAACAAGTAGAAGCCTCAATCATTCAAGAAGGCAAATACTCCGTCAGATGATGAGAATTGGATATCTCATATGGAGAAGATATTCGACGCTATGGGTTGTGATGGGATCTACAAGGCGTGGTTGGCAGTCTAAAAGTTTGAGGGCGATGCTTTAGCCTGGTGGAAGGCTTACAAGCAAGCCAATGGAGGTGAGACATGACTTGCCACGAGGACATGGACTCAGTTCAAGGAGATGTTCTACACTCTGTTCTTTCCTCTAGCTGAGCAAGAACGCCTCAAGAGGTATTATCACTCCGCACGCCAGAGGGTAGGTGAGACCAGTACTGAGTTTATGCAACGCTTTTTGCGGTTGGCTGGTTTTCTCGGAGCAGCTGCTGGGACTGCTGAGGAACAAGCCAATAACTTTCGATGGGGCCTTCGAAAGTCAACTTTGGACCGTCTCCTGTGCGCGACATTTACTACTGTTTCCCAAGTTGCCGACGCGGCTCGCAGCTTGGAAATCCTGCAAGAGAGCGATGAGTATGAGGAGTTGGATCGAACAGAAAAGAGGTATACTTCAGTCATCAAGCGTTACCATCTCATTCATATCATTACTTTCAATTATATATCATGCTCTATTCAACTTCATCTTTCAGGCAGAAGGGTGGAGACCGGTACCAGCCGGCCACTTAGCAGAATAACTATAGGAACCACGGTCAGACTAACGACTGTAATGGGTCCGACATGCGTGGCGGTAGTGATAACTACCGTAACAATGCCAACCACTCCAACAACAGCAGTTCCCTTAAATTAAACTCTTCAATGTTACGCTGCTGTATGACACAAATTCTAACATTTTAGCATTTTAACAGGAACTCCGATAACGGGCGTGACAAGGACAACAAGGGTCAGCAACCCAACTGTTCAGCTCAATCTGGTATTATAACCTAAAACTTTTAGTGTAGTCATGTTTATGTCTCAATAATCATGTCTCACGCATACCTCTGAATCAGGCTCTCAGCTAGCGAGGGTACCCACTTGAGGGTATACCCATCCCATCTACACCACGTACGGAAGAAGGCACCCTGGACCATGTTTTCGTGCTACTGGTGTCTGCTTCAAGTGTGGAAAAGTTGGTCATCTTATGAAGGACTGCAAGAAGGGGAAAACCGTTGGTACATCGGGACATGCCCCTCAGAAGCCAGATGCATCCGGTCGTGTTTTTACCACTACTCGGGACCAGGATAACAAGTCTATAGGTACCATTATTGGCATACTATTTATGTTTAGACATGCTGCATGTGTTTTGTTCGATACGAGGGCGACCCATTTAGTAATATACACTACATTTGATGCTCGTATTAATAAGACACCTACACTACTTGATAACGTGTTAAATATATCCACGCCTATAAGAGACTCTGTTCGCATTACCCGTGTGTAGAGATCTTCCTTTAGAGTTTGATGACAAGATTCGTCATGTCGACGCACTTCCTTTGGACATGTGCGAATTTGATATGATTTTAGGCATGAACTGGTTTGCAGCACACCACGCTACGATCGATTTCCATACATATCTAGTCATATTCGGTGATGTTCAAGATCCTGAGTACATCCATAATGGTTTCCTACCAAGAAAATCTATACAAATTATTTCTGCTTTACAAGCGCGTGCCTTATTAGCTCATGGCTACGAAGGTTTCTTAGCTGCTATTCATGACACTACTACTGAAGTTCCATCTATCCATGATCAGCCGATTGTTTCAGAATTCCCAGATGTATTTCCAGAAGAACTTCCGGGTATATCACCTATCCGTGAAGTGGAGTTTGGCATTGCGCTCGTTCCGGGAGCTAAACCTATCTCTAAGGCTCCTTATCACATGGCTCCCATTGAGCTCAAGGAGTTGAAAGATCAGCAGCAGGAGTTACTCGAACGAGGTTTTATTCGCCCGAGAGTATCACCATGGGGTGCACCGATGTTGTTTGTTAAGAAGAATGACGGTAGCATGAGACTGTGTATCGACTACCTCGAGCTGAACAAGATCATGATCCGAAACCTTTATCCCCTCCCACGTATCGCTGGTTTGTTTGACCAACTGCAGGGTGCTAAGCACTTTTCTAAGATTGATATACGATCAGGCTACCATCAGCTGCGAGTGAAGGAGCATGATATTTCTAAGACTGCTTTTCGCATACGTTATGGTCACTATGAGTTTGTAGTTATGCCTTTCGGGCTCACGAATGCTCCAACGGTATTCATGGATTTGATGAAACGATTTTTCCATGAGTTCTTAGACAAATTGTCATTGTATTCATCAATGACATTCTGATCTTCTCGAAATCTAAGGAAGGACACGAGGATCATCTTCGCACGGTACAACAGATTCTTCGCAGAAGCAACTGTATGATAAGTTTTCTAAGTGTGAGTTCTGGTTAAGTAAGGTGGCATTTCTTGGCCACACCGTTTCAACAGAAGGGATTACCATGGATCCTGTGAATGTTGAGGCTATCACAAAATGGCCAAGACCAACGTCTGCAACTGAAGTTTGTAGTTTTCTAGAATCAGCAGTAGTTGTATTCACCCTCAAGATCTCGAGGCATTATCTATATGGTGAGTCATGTGACATCTTCACTGACCATAAGAGCCTCAAATACATTTTCACTCAGCGAGAATTAAACATGAGACAAAGACGATGTTTGGAATTGCTGAAGGATTATGACACCAACCTTCATTACCATCCGGGTAAAGCTAATGTGGTGGCCGATCCTTTAAGCTGGAAATCAGGCATGATTGTTGATGAGACTGTTTTTATACATAGTCTCATCGTCCAAAATGGGCTTAAAATGCATTAAATATCATTAAAACTGCCAAATATATGCTCGTGTTTGTTGCTTGTGTATTTTAGGTACGGATATTGAGGAAATGACAAAAAGATCACAAGAATCAATCAAAAATGAACACGGGAAACGAAGCCGCACAATGAACCGGACCCGAGTCATGAATTTCCAAAGAAGTCATTGAAGTTTGAAGATTTGTCAAGAATGGCCCCTCAACTATTGAAGACTTGTCATATTAAACCCTTGTAAATCTCACATATTACATATGGGTCCCTAATATTTCAAGAATATACAATATAAGCCCTTCAAGAATGGTCAAATTGCATGAATAGTCCTTGTTTAAAGTTTGAGAATATGCTGTGCCAAAATTGACAAGTGAAGCAAACTTGTTAACAAAGGAAAATGGGAGTTGGGCTGTTTTAAATTGAAGAGACAACAAGAAGAAAGTTTAGGGGCTACATCTGCCCAGACAATAAACCTCCCTCCACCACTCCCTATTCGACACATCACCCAAATTTGCCACTTCACCCACCCACGTAGGATTCCACTATCCAGTCTATTTAATTGTTAATTAGTTTCAAACTGACTAATTAATAATTAAATTAGGCGGCAAACACCTCTCCCCTATTCCTAAACAGATCTAAATCCATGTGTTCATCACATAAACCCTAAAAATCCATATCCCTTAATTCTGAAAATTGAAGCCTAATCCTTTCCAGAACTTTAATTACCCTTACCCTAAACCCAACCCACAACCCAGATTCCCTTCCCAACCAACCCATGTGACTGTGGGGACCTCCCCTGCACGTCACTTTCCCCCTCAAAATCAAAACCCGACCAAATAAACGGCTAGATGGATTTTCTTGTTGCCAAAGGCTAAACCAACGTCTCAAGATCACTTCCCTACAAAAAACAACAGCCTGGCTATCACATGATCAAAGGAAGACCAAGCAGAAAATTCAAACAAAGGGCAGGACTGGAATTTCAAGACATTAGGGTTTAGTTTATTTCTTTTCTTCTAGAAATCTCTGTAGTCCATTATATAAGGACGCATAGGCATCAGTTATCATTGTTCCATTTTCTAGCAATCTTTTTTGTAATTCCTTTTTATCAAATATAAAGTTGGTATTTTTATGAAATATTAAAATATAATTCCTTTTATGATTTATAAAAGTTGGTGTAAGATTGTCTAGAATCTGAGTTCCATTTATTTACTTGGTTCTTGAAATTCCAAGGTTTTTAGAATTTCAGTCTCAAAAGATTTTGAGAGGTTTCAGTTTCAAAAGATTTTTAAGAATTCCTTAAGCTATAAGCTATAAGCTGACTTGCTCAATAAGTCAAACTTATAGCTTGTAAGCTCTTGTAACAAGTAACTCTTGCTCTTGTTTTCTTTCTTGGCAGGTTTACAAGTCACAAACCATTTGCAGAATTTAGGTGTGTTTGGGACTGTTGTAGTCCCACCTTGTTCATCTTAACACCCAAAAGGTTCAGCTCAGGCCCGAGCCTGAAGGGAGATGGCTTTTCAGCCATAGTGGGACCTGGATTGTAGGTCCCACAAGGTAACTTAGCTTGAACTCTTTTTTCAAGTTTTATTCATGTGATTTTGTGGAAAATCTGTTCATGTGTTTGTTTTATGATTTGATGTTACTCAATTGATGTGTTTATGCATGTTTAGGACTTTCCTAATCAGTTTGGTTGATTTGTGAATGAATTTGGTGTGTAAAAATCATTTTCAAAAAATTATAGGGGTGTTTGGATTTGGTTTTTAACTGAGTTTGGTGAAAATTCTTTGGTTATAAACTGGTGTAACACACTCCTTAGGTTAGTTTTAGGAGTATTTAAAACTTGTCTTTCACTTTGGTAAGGATTAAACAGATAATGCATGCTCAAAAGGGGTAAAACCTGCTTAAAAATCATTAGGGGCTAGAATCTGCTTTGATTTAGCTTAGATTTTCCTAGGATTTTGAATTTTGCTAGAAATCAGTACAATCTAGGTTTGTATCTAGGTTTAATGTTAATTGGTTAGCTTATATGCATGATATGGCCAAGTGAAAATTATTTTTGTGCATGTAAACAAAAGTTACTGTTCATCAGAAACCTCAAAGCTTAATCAGTCACCCTATTGTGCCATTTGTGCTTGATTTTTGTGAAAGACTTGCTTGTTTTTTAGCATATTGATAGGTGTGTAAATACCCATCTTTTCTACCACTTAAATTACAATAATAACCGGACCTAAACATGTATTTTATGTCTTTTATGCCAGAATTATGCGTGGTTTGTGTTTTTGTTGTAATTTAGGATGAAATTATGAAAAGTGGAGAAAACACGGGAATTCACGGGCATTCACGACTTTTATTGAAGAAAAAGATGAAAGACGGAGTCGAGAAGTCAAGAGTGGAAAAAGAACGGAAGTCCAAGACCAATTCTGAAGATTTATCGAAGAAAAAGTCAAAAGACGGAAGTTTATCAAAAGCCGAGAAACTCAAGTCTATTTTATTGAAGAAATTAAAGACGAGTTCAAAAGATATCCCGAGCCACAAGTCCTTAAAGTCCAAACTTAAAAGAAAGATGAGAAGAAAAGGACTAATGACGCAATTAATGAAGATTAAATGAAGGAAGGACTTAATCTTGCAATTAACAAGAAATGAAGGAGGGGAGGAAGCTTCCTAATCCTCCCCTATATATAGTTAGGATTTGTTAATCATTTTTGTTGTTGGCTAACTTAACAAATTAGCTCTTCCATTTTTAATTACCTTGCACCTTTTATTACTTGTCCAATTTAATTACCTTGTCTTGCACTTAATTACCCTTTAATTCAAGTAAGTTTTCTTTTTTAATTCTTGTCAAGCTTTATCTTTATCTTGTTAATCTCATTCTTCCTTTCTTAATCCTTGTGTTGATTTGTTTATGTTCATGTTCTTAATTTTGGTTGATTTAATTAAGTGGGTTTTGATTATTTGATTAAGTTTTGTGAGTTTTATTGATTTGGATTGATTGTTTATGCTTTATATTTGTCGATCCATTTGTTTGGTTTAATCTTTTCGTTGATTTGGTTAAGTTTTGTTTAGATCCGTATGTTTTTATTGTCCGTGTTCTTCGTTTATTCGTTACTGAGTTTTGTAGGTTTCTGATCCCAGTATTCCGAATAGAGAGTTTTTCCTGGGTGGTCTATTCGGAATATTTGACATTCCGAATAGATGTGATCTTTCCGAGTAAGGCTTAGTTATTCCGAATAGAATAGTCATTCCGAATAGGTGACAGTTATTCCGAATAGGCTGATCTTTCCGAGTAAGGGCATTATTCCGAATAGGGACTTTTATTCCGAATAAGAATAATCTTTCCGAATAGAGACTTTTATTCCGCATAGGAAGAACTTTCCGAATAGGCTGGATTTTCCGAATTGGCCAATTATTCCGAGTAGGACTTTATTCCGAATAGGGACAGATATTCCGAATAGAGGTATTATTCCGAATAGGAGGACATTCCGCATAGAATCTATCATTCCGAATAGACCAACTTTCCGAATAGGGTAATCTTTCCGAATAGGTGACAGTTATTCCGAATAGCCCTTATTCCGAATAGGAGATTTATTCAGGATAGGGAATTTCAGTTTTTAGTTTTCTGCCTTTTATTTTAAGCTTTATTTCCCGCCTTTTTCCTTACTCGCACTTTAAGTTTATTTGCCTTAGTTTAAGTTTTAGTTTTAGTTACGTTTTAAGTTTGCCTTAGTTAGATTTAAGTTTGCGTTATTTACTTTATTGCCCTTTAGTTTTAGTCTTGCTTTAAAATACTTGCACTTTATTTTAATTAGACTTAGATCTACTTTAATTGCACTTTTGCTTTAATTGTTTTGCACCTTTAATTTTCAAAACTACAACGACACATCTTTATTCCACCAAAGTTCAACTGAGTCACACATTAAACAATAAGTTTTTCAATTCGAAGAGATTGGTACAACGAATCTTTTTACCTGGCCAAAAACCAGTTATCAAATGGAGCCGCTGCCGGCTCTTTTCGTAAAGATCAACAGTTTTTTGTGAGAGACACGTTGCTTTTTGGGACCCGTTCACTTGTGAACGTTATTTTTCTTGCATAAAAAATTCATAAAAACCATAAAAATTAAAATTTTCAAAAATCCAAAAAGATTTTATCTTTATTGTGTATATATATTGTCTTTGTGTTTGGTTTTGTTTTCTTTTGCATTTTCAGGTGTATGCGTACTATATCTTCTAATTATCAAGAGCCCGAGCCTCAAGAAGATTTAGATATGGCAGGTGTTAACAACAATAATCAACTACCGCACCTCAATAATAATAATAACAACAACAATGCTCTTCCACAGCCCGATCTTCGGACCATGGAGGAACTTTGTCAACCAACAATGTTTGGACGAGGAGGACCGATTGCGCCAATGCAAATCAACGCTCCTGAGTTTTCGTTGAAGCACCACATGATTCAGCAAGTACAAACAAACCCATTTAGAGGATTGCCTGATGATGATGCCAACAAACACCTCGACAAGTTCATTACAATCACCCAAAGCATGAAGTTGCCTGGGGCCACAATGGATGTTCTCCGCCTACAACTCTTCCCGCATACTTTATCGCATCATGCCGAGAAATGGTTTGATCGTCTCCCGAAGAATTCTATTCATACTTGGGATGACATGACTCAACGCTTTCTTTCGCGCTACTTTCCACCATCCATGGTCACAAGCCTTCGCAATCAGATCAACGGTTTCATGCAAGATCCCGATGAATCTCTTTTTGATGCATGGGAGAGATATAATGTCTTGATCGACCGTTGTCCAAACCACAACATGCTTCCGGTCACCTTGATCGATACTTTCTACAACGGATTGACTTTTCGAGATCGTGATACGATCAATGCAGCCGCCGGTGGCACATTCATGAAAAGGAGACCCGAGGAGTGTAGAGAGTTAATTGAAAACATGACTACTCATCATAAGAACTGGGATTCCTCTGCCTCTTCTAGAATCAACACGAGAGTCAATGTTTCTTCTACCTCAGCAAACCCTGAGATGACCGAACTCACCCGTATGATGGCTGAAATGAGCAAAAGTATTACGCTTCTCGCTTCAAATCAACAACAACAACAAGTTAAAGCGGTTGCTAATCCTTGTGAAACATGTGGCGGTCCTCACTCCTACACCGATTGTCCTTCTACACAAGGAAATCCGGAAAATGTGTATGCAGCTTACGGTAATTATTCACCGGAAAATTACCAAGCTAGACAACAAGGGGATAGAAATCTGCTGAGCTACCGTTCAAACAATTACCTTTCACCCGGTTTTTCTCCTCAAAACCAAAATCCCGCCAACAACTACAATAGAAGCAACCAAATCCCACCTCGTGCTTCTAACCCTTATCAACCACCCACCCAACAACACCCACCCATTAATCCCGATGTTGACACCATCATGAGAACTCAAGGTGAGCAAATCAAGAATCTACAGAGCCAAATAATTAATTTGAAAGGAGATATCTTGAAGCAAGGTAATGACATCAGAACCGAGGTTCGTGATAATCTTCAATCCTCCTTCATCACTCAAACAACTGAATTAAAGAATCTGCTGGCTAGTTTCTTGCCCGAAGCTCAACCTTCTTCTTCTTCGGGTTCTCTACCTTCAAACACCGTCACTAATCCGCGAGCTAATGTGAGTGCTATAACTACGCGTAGTGGAATTACCATTGTCAATCCACCTGATTCACCACCATCATCTACACCTCCTCCACCACCATGTATCCCTACTCCTCTTACACTTAGTGATAGTACACCATTACCGTCTCCGCCTCGTCATGACGATGTCTCTCGGAAGGACCCTTCAACATCACAACCTTCACCAACTACACCTCCACCCAATCCTTATCAACCCAGAATCCCATACCCTTCTCGCATAGGCAAGACCAACGAGCTAACCAAGAATGACTGTAATGTAATGAAATATGTGGATATGCTATCTAAAATGACCATCAACATTAGCCTTGTTGAAGCACTTTGCCACATGCCGAAATTCGTCAAAGCATTCAAGGAATTGCTTAGCAAGAAGGAGAAGCTCATTGAACTCGCCAACACACGCTTAAATGAAAACTGCTCTGCAGTTCTTCTTAGAGAACTTCAGGAAAAGCTTGGAGATCCCGGTCGTTTTGTGTTGCCTTGCGTGTTCAACAAAACTGAAGAATTTACTGCCCTTGCTGATCTCGGGGCTAGTATTAATTTAATGCCACTAAGTGTTTGGAAAACACTATCATTGCCCGACCTCATTCCAACAAAGATGACTCTCGAACTTGCTAATCGCACTCTCGCTTACCCTGTTGGTATAGCCGAAGATGTGTTTCTTAAAGTTGGCACATTTACTTTTCCGGTTGACTTTGTCGTAGTTGATTATGAAATGGACCCTCGTATTCCTTTAATACTTGGTCGGCCATTCTTGAGAACCGGACGTGCTTTAATAGATGTGGCCGAAGGTGAGTTAATCTTACGAGTCGGGGATGATTCTAAAGTTTTTAAAATGGGGAAGCTTACAGGAAAATCTTTTGGAGGCCGAGAATCAGTGAATATGATAAATGTGCTCGATCACTTTACCGTCTATCACAATCCTCTATTCGAGTCTTCCACTGATAATCCACTCTTTGAAGATAATGTGGATGATTCTCTCCCTAATTTGGACGCTTCCCCCATTTATGATTCACCACCGATCTTTGATGCTTATGATGATGATGATTCTAGCTCAGATTCGGATGATTTTGATTGTACCTCTGAGTATCCCGAGCTGCCCACTTTCGATGATTTTGATGAGGCTGATACTCTCTCGAGCGATTCTTCACACACTGAAGATCCTCCACCATCACTCGATCCTACTTTGGACGATTACTCATTTGAGGAAGATTTCTCTGAATTTCTCAACACATATTTCCCTCATGAGAGTGATGCACCTCCTTTGGACTTTGAAGATTATCGTCTTGATCCTACTTTGGATTTGAAGAGCATTTTGTCCAAGGAGAAGAAACCGGTTGACACCGAAATCCGTTGCACTTATGATTTGACACCTCTTTGTCCCACTTCTGAGGACGAGGTTGTGCTTCTTTGCGGATCTTCTTCACACTCGGCTGAGCCGGAGTGCTATTTTCCCCTGAAGGAAAAGGTGTTCGATCCCAGTATTGAAGTCTTTAAGCCATCTCAGTATCCACCTGATGCAATAAAAGGAAAGATCTTTGGATATTTTGAAGACATGCTTGCTCCACTTCAACTTTGCTTCCACCATGCTCCATCGCTGCTTAAGGGAACCTTGCCATGTCTCTTTTGGCTTGCCTTGTTCGCCTTAAGCTCTTGCTTAGTGATGGATGAAAACTATGTCTTCGATCCTGGTGGATTTGTTTCATGCTACTTCCGTTGATGATCAAGGTCGAGTCAGGCTCACGACTCGGTTAACAAAAACCAAGCGCTTCTTGGGAGGCAACCCATGCATCTATCTTTCTGCTTTCTTTACCATAAGTGTAGGGGGGACCCCTTGGATTGCTATTTCCTCTCCTCACTTCTTAATCAGGGATTCGAGCTTCACTAATCCACTCTTGATGATTCTTGACGACCCGTGATTCTGTGTTCTACTTCTTCCCGGTTCTATCCTAACCTCTTTTCGATTCACTATTTTATATTTTCTCAATATTAAAATAGGAATCTCTTTAGTTGTCTTTTCCTTAGCGAGATTTAAACAACGTGCACAATGTCCTAAGTGTAGGGGAGTTTACTCCCACATGCTTAAACATTGAGGACAATGTTTATCTTAAGTGTAGGGGGGACTTCTATCGAAGTTAAGTGGTCTTTTCCTTGTATTTGTCCTCATTTTAACCGGAAACTCAATTTTTCGACATTTTTCAAAAATTTTGATCTATTTTGGCCTATTAGTTGTTATCTTTGTATAGTTATTTTCTTCCTTTGCTAGAATAAATGTTTAATAAGTGGTTTTAATTTTCAAACGTTGTGAATCTTTTGACTCAATCCGAGTTTACTCTAGCTAGTATCCTTAACGTGTTTAAGTCAAGTTTTGCTAGGCTTTTATATAGGGAGCTATAAAACGCGAAAGTCTTAACTCTCACGGGTTAAGAACAAGAACTTTTCGCAAGTTCCTATAATTGATCCTAGAGAGTCGTTTATCAAGGGAACTTTAAGATGCGACTTCTAAACTTGAAAGAGTCTAAGAATTTGCAAGTTCCTATAGGCGACTCGAAAACCCAAAACTTTGATTTAATAGGCTAAGTATCCACGAGTCTCATTACTTGAGATTTTAAACTGTGGAAAACGAGAGATGATAGAGCCAATTATAAGTTGGTGTTCTTTCATGAATTTATGTGAGTTAATTATAAGCCTATTCTCCCATCGCTTGCTAATAAATTTATCTGCTAATAAATAAGGTCGTACGATTTGAAAAGTTACTTAGCTTCTAGCCCCAGATCGTTTAAAAGTTGCTCGGTAATGACGAGAGTTCATAGCCAAGGCATAACTTATGAAGCGGGGCGCGAAGATTGGAGAGTCCGAAAAGGCCCTAACAAGGCATGAGGGCTATGTTTTGTTGCTAAAGATCCAATAGTGATGTGAAGAATCATTTATCGAAAATCAATATGAAGGATCGAGACACACGACGAAAAGCAAAAACTCCAAAAAAGTCATGGAGAAGTGTATCCGAAAAGACCCTAACAAGGTATGAGGATAAATAGATCCAAGTCAATAAAGGAGGCGGATCGTTGTATATCAAAATCCAAAATAAAGATTGGAGAAAAATGAAGAAGTCGTGGTCCATATATGAAGAATCTCTCAAAAATTCCAAGTGAAGAAATTCCATTTATGAAGAGAAGACCATTATTTCATGAACGTCTCTCAAGATTTGAAGTATGAAGTCGCTGCCAAATATCGGCCCGAGAAAGGTCTCAAATCGCGAACCAAGTTATGCCAAGATATGAACTTTTTGATATCCCGAGAAGCAGTTTTAAAAGATTTGGTCCTTTAGCTAACTATTGATTAAATCGTGCACTTTATTTTCAGACTTAATAATTATCGAAATAAGTCAAATAATGCATCTTCGTGATCATTCAAGACAAATAATAAAATATAAGAGATACCCATAAGAATAAGGGAGTCTAAGTGAATAATTGGCCCACATGAGTTCGTGTTAGTTTACTAACTTATAATAACAATGATCTCATTTTTAAGCTTGGTTTGGAGAAAGTGAAAAGTTGAGGATGATGATTATTCATAACATTTTCAAAACCCAAGGTATGCTTTTAATTTCTTTGCTTTGCATTTTTATAATTTTCTATCTCTTTAATAAAGGCCAATGTGGATTGATTATGATGAAAAGTGTAAACATGCTTTGTAACTAATGCATTGCATGAGGACATTGCAATGGTCAAGTGTAGGGGATTTGATAGGTGTGTAAATACCCATCTTTTCTACCACTTAAATTACAATAATAACCGGACCTAAACATGTATTTTATGTCTTTTATGCCGGAATTATGCGTGGTTTGTGTTTTTGTTGTAATTTAGGATGAAATTATGAAAAGTGGAGAAAACACGGGAATTCACGGGCATTCACGACTTTTATTGAAGAAAAAGATGAAAGACGGAGTCGAGAAGTCAAGAGTGGAAAAAGAACGGAAGTCCAAGACCAATTCTGAAGATTTATCGAAGAAAAAGTCAAAAGACGGAAGTTTATCAAAAGCCGAGAAACTCAAGTCTATTTATTGAAGAAATTAAAGACGAGTTCAAAAGATATCTCGAGCCACAAGTCCTTAAAGTCCAAACTTAAAAGAAAGATGAGAAGAAAAGGACTAATGACGCAATTAATGAAGATTAAATGAAGGAAGGACTTAATCTTGTAATTAACAAGAAATGAAGGAGGGGAGGAAGCTTCCTAATCCTCCCCTATATATAGTTAGGATTTGTTAATCATTTTTGTTGTTGGCTAACTTGACAAATTAGCTCTTCCATTTTTAATTACCTTGCACCTTTTATTACTTGTCCAATTTAATTACCTTGTCTTGCACTTAATTACCCTTTAATTCAAGTAAGTTTTCTTTTTTAATTCTTGTCAAGCTTTATCTTTATCTTGTTAATCTCATTCTTCCTTTCTTAATCCTTGTGTTGATTTGTTTATGTTCATGTTCTTAATTTTGTTTGATTTAATTAAGTGGGTTTTGATTATTTGATTAAGTTTTGTGAGTTTTATTGATTTGGATTGATTGTTTATGCTTTATATTTGTCGATCCATTTGTTTGGTTTAATCTTTTCGTTGATTTGGTTAAGTTTTGTTTAGATCCGTATGTTTTTATTGTCCGTGTTCTTCGTTTATTCGTTACTGAGTTTTGCAGGTTTCTGATCCCAGTATTCCGAATAGAGAGTTTTTCCTGGGTGGTCTATTCGGAATATTTGACATTCCGAATAGAGGTGATCTTTCCGAGTAAGGCTTAGTTATTCCGAATAGAATAGTCATTCCGAATAGGTGACAGTTATTCCGAATAGGCTGATCTTTCCGAGTAAGGGCATTATTCCGAATAGGGACTTGTATTCCGAATAAGAATAATCTTTCCGAATAGAGACTTTTATTCCGCATAGGAAGAACTTTCCGAATAGGCTGGATTTTCCGAATTGGCCAATTATTCCGAGTAGGACTTTATTCCGAATAGGGACAGATATTCCGAATAGAGGTATTATTCCGAATAGGAGGACATTCCGCATAGAATCTATCATTCCGAATAGACCAACTTTCCGAATAGGGTAATCTTTCCGAATAGGTGACAGTTATTCCGAATAGCCCTTATTCCGAATAGGAGATGTATTCAGGATAGGGAATTTCAGTTTTTAGTTTTCTGCCTTTTATTTTAAGCTTTATTTCCCGCCTTTTTCCTTACTCGCACTTTAAGTTTATTTGCCTTAGTTTAAGTTTTAGTTTTAGTTACGTTTTAAGTTTGCCTTAGTTAGATTTAAGTTTGCGTTATTTACTTTATTGCCCTTTAGTTTTAGTCTTGCTTTAAAATACTTGCACTTTATTTTAATTAGACTTGGATCTACTTTAATTGCACTTTTGCTTTAATTGTTTTGCACCTTTAATTTTCAAAACTACAACGACACATCTTTATTCCACCAAAGTTCAACTGAGTCACACATTAAACAATAAGTTTTTCAATTCGAAGAGATTGGTACAACGAATCTTTTTACCTGGCCAAAAACCAGTTATCACATATTCTGACTCCCTACACTCCACTGAGTGTAGGGGTGCCTTATTGCCCAAGATAAGCTCAAAATAAGCTTTCCTAAGCTTATTGGTCAACTGACAAAAAATTTACACTAACAGTGGGAACAAAGTTCCCCCTGCTAGTGCTTTGGTTTCCACTGCTCAGCAAAAAGACAAACCCTAGCACATGTCACTATCAGGTTTTTGATTTTTTGTCTTTTGTGGGTTAATTTAGGAATTAGGTTTTGAAATTAGTTTCTATATTTTTCTTATTTAATTTTTGATTTTTCTGTTTAATTAGATTTTTTATTACTGTTCATTTTATATTTTTTACATTTAATAGCTATTTTAAATTAACTTTTAAATTTCTGTTTTTGTCTTTTAGTGGTAAAAATTAATATTTTTCAGTTTTAAAATTTTTCTTATATTTAGAAAAATAATTTAAGATTTTTAGTTCAAAAATTTTTTATTGTTCACTTTTTAATTATTTTTTGGAATTAATTTAGTTTAATTAGGGTTTTATTTAATTTCTGTTTTTGTCTTTTAGTGAAAATTTTTATATTTTTCAAACTTCTTCATTTTTCTACTGTTCTTTAGAGTAAATTAGGATTTTTAAAATTGTCAAATCATTTTTAGCATTATTTTATTATTTTTTATAATTATTTTAGTTTAAAAATAGTTTTTAGTGATTTAAAAATAGAAAAATAGTTTTTAAAATTTAGGAAAAATACTTTTTAGTCTTTAAATAATATAAGCAACTTATTAGTTCAATAAAATAATATTTTGGACATTTTGATTAATTATATTTAATTTTAGGGCTTTAATTAGCATTTAAAATTGAATATTTAATTAATAAAAGGTTTTAAAATATTTTTGTTGGATTTCTATTCTTATTTATATTATGTTAGACTTACTTTTAGCTTTTAATTAATTTTTAGGTTTAAAATTTTTAATTTGTAGCTTTTTACGGTTTTACGTGAACGACCTTTTCGTTTTAGCTTAATCCGTCTTCGTAACCGTCTTTCTCTTCTTACCTCATTTCTATTTTATTTTTCTCAATATAATCACAAACCATTAATCAATTCATTACACAACGCACTTGCCTCCTTGGGAAACGAACTTGAACTTATTTGGTCATTAGTGCTCGGTTTTCCTAAACCGACACTTAATACTTGCCACTTTTGCTCTCTTTTCCTAAAGAGTAGTAAGTTCACTGCATCAATTTTGGCGCCGCTGCCGGGGAGGCGTGTTGTGTTTTGATTTGAACAATTGTTGTTTTTATATAGCCATAATAAGTATTTGTATTAGTAGCACTCTACTAATACGTATTATCGGTTTTCGATTTTTGTGTGAATACTATTACTATATTGTATACATAGAACAATAAATTCACAAGTACTCCAAATACGTGAGAAATCACAACCTTGACTTGGGAGGTCATTACCCAATCATTGTATTCGAATCTCAAACCAAAGAAAAAGGCAAAAATAGATAAATACTTTCGTGAAGCTCGATTTTGAAAATACAAACTATAAGGTGGGTATAAGGCGGATATTATAAAATATATCCTAAGGAAAAAGGCTCTTAAGTGCTTCGCGCCGCCTCGTTTCCCCGCTTGCTTGTGAGTATTTGATTTTGAGAGCTAATCGAGGGTTTTGCCGCCCAAAGTATTACTAAGTATCATATATATTTTCTTGGTTTCCGTTGATTAAACCCTCTTGAACGTTTTGATGTTCCACCAACGTTCTAAAGTCATCGAAGGCGTTCACTTCATGTGATCGTTTTCATTCTTTGAGGCTTCTTTAATCAAGAGATTTGATTAAGGAGATTTGTAGATTTGTGTCTACTTAATACAACAAAAATCCAAAAAGGTTAATACAATCAAAAACCACAAAAAAAAATTGAAAAATACAAAACACCAAAAATAATCTTCTTTGCTCGTCCCCTCGTTGTACGTGACGTTTATGCTAACTCGTAATCAAGCAAGACGTGCACGTAAACGCAAGAACAAAACTCCCACTCCCAATCTTTCTAGTAAGGAGTCTCCTATTGACGAACCCAGTGTAAGAGAAGCACCAACCATGGCGAATCGAACTATGATGGAGTTACTTCAAGCACCCACCGAGGGTTATGGAGAGGCTATTGTGATTCCCGCTATCCTTGCGGAGAATTTTGAGGTGAAAACGGGTTTGTTGTCGATGATCCAAAACAACAAATTCCGTGGTGATGAGAAGGACAATCCACACAACCATATCCGCCAATTCAATCGTCTTACCGCCACTTGCAAATTTAAGAATGTCTCGATTAAGATGATGCTTTTTCCGTATTCCTTAGCGGGGCCCGCTAAAATTTGGTTAGAGAAAGAGCCACCCAATTCTATATTGACGTGGAAGGATCTCGTGTCTAAGTTTGTGAACCAATTTTTTCCGCCCTCTAAGACTACGCACTTGAAAAACGAGATTTCAAAATTTTCACAAGAATTTAATGAAAGTTTTTCAACGGCTTGGAATAGGTTTAAGGAGATGTTACATGAATGTCCTCATCACGGTTTTTCCGACTTGCATCAAATTGACACGTTTTACAATGGACTTAATGATCATGAAAGGGTTTATTTGAATGCCGC
Source organism: Glebionis coronaria (assembly GCA_025667525.1). Lineage (NCBI taxonomy): Eukaryota > Viridiplantae > Streptophyta > Magnoliopsida > Asterales > Asteraceae > Glebionis > Glebionis coronaria. Next base: position 479,273,197 of record CM046880.1, read on the forward strand.
CGCAGGTGGTAATTTTTTGTGTAAAACGGTTGAGGAAGCTTTGGTGATAATTGAGAATAGATCTAAGGTTTATAGCCCTCGTAACACACCGAGTGTTGCCAAATTGGGTTCATCATCGTCATCATCGTCTCGTAGCATTAATGCCTTGCAAGATGAAGCTAATGAGGAAAATCGGTTTTTTGATAGATTTGCTAATCTTATGTCCCATTGGAAAGCTCAAGAAGCTTCAAATTCCGCTTCGGTTAAAGCGGTTGCTAAGAGTTGTTTGTCTTGTGGTGGAGCTCATGATCTTTCCGAGTGCATTACCGCGGATGGTAACACTTCGAGTGCTTATGTAGCAACGGGAACTTACAACCAAAACGGTCAAGGTTCCCGCCAAAATCAAGCTCCACCAAATCAAAATGCTAATAACTATCGAAACAACAATCAAGGTGGTAATTATCAAGGCAATCAACGTAACTACAACAAGGGTAATTATCAAAGTGGAAATGGGCAAATTTCAAACCAAAACCAAAACCGTGATTTTCAAACTACCACACAAGGTTTTCAAAATGATCACACCAAAAATCTTCAAGGAGAATTTTTGAATTATGCTAAGGCAAACGATGCTAAGTTTGACAATATGCAACGTGAAATGGTTAGCTTAAGATCCGAGTTGAAAAACGAGCTTAAAAACGAACTTGCTAATGAACTTAAAACTCATGCTAATAAAATGGAAGGAAATGTTCAACGACTCCAACAAAATCAACAAAAAATGGAGCAAGGTCAACATGAGATTAAGCAAGAGTTGTTAAAAGCGGATGCTAGGCAATCTAATTTTGAAGACCGAATGGGAAAAATGTTTGAAGCTATCATGTGTAAACCTTCTTCTTCGGGTAGTCTTCCTAGTGATACCATCGTAAACCCGAAAGGAGAGATGAAAGTGATTACCACACGAAGTGGTAAGACACTTAAAGAACCGACTCCTCAACCAATTACTCCAGCGGTGGAGGAAATTGAGGAAGAACCCAAGGTGGTGGTCGAAAAGGAGCATATCTCAAGCCCACAAAGTACCGCTCATGCCACACCTACGGTTGACCCATTACCAACATTAGAACCCGAGATTCCAAAGGCTATGCCTATGCCCCAACCCACACCACCCTTACCTTACCCATCGAGACTAAGAAAGGAGAAACGACAAGAGCGCGACAATTATCAATTTGAGCTTTTTATGAAAATGTTTCGTGATTTGCACCTTAATGTGAGTTTCGCCGACGCTTTGGTCATGATGCCTCGATTTGCCGCTAACTTTAAGAGTATGTTGAACAACAAGGAGAAATTGCACCAATTGTCTAGTTGTTCGTCGGTTTATCTTAATCGCATACCTCAAAAAGTCGGTGATCCCGGTAAATTTTTGATCCCTTGTGCAATCTAAGATATGGAAGAATGCTATTCCTTGGCCGATCTTGGTGCTAGCATTAACTTGATGCCACTTGCAATCTTCGAGTCGCTCAATCTTCCTAATCTTACTCCTTCACTAATGTCTATCGAGTTGGCCGACCATTCCACGATTCGCGCATGTGGATTGGCGGAAGACGTTTTTGTGAAAGTGGGGAAGTTCTACTATCCCGTAGACTTTATCGTTGTCGATATCCCCACGGATCCTCAAGTTCCTCTCATTTTAGGTCGTTCCTTTTTAGATACGTCTGTGGCTTTGATTGATGTTCATGCTAGAAAGATCACCTTACGTTTCAACGACGAGGAACTTGTTATAAACGCAACTCAAAATTCTCAACTTTCTCATGTTTATTCCGTTGCTACCATAAACCTTGTTGATATGATCGACGTGGTTTGCGAGGAATTTTCACAAGAAGTTCTAGGTTTTGGTGATGAAGAAACTAGTGACAATCCCACTATGTTAGATCCAATTCTTGATAATTCGACACCAACCTTCACTCCATTTGAAGGCGGTGGTTTAACGTTGGAAGAATTCAATGTTCCACGTACTTGTAACGAAGGCCTCGACAACGATGAGGACTTCTCGATTATCAAGGATTTTCTTAACGATTTCCCATTTCCTCCACCCGAGGAGGTTATGAGTATCGAGCCCAAATCTTCACTTGAGGAACCACCTATCCTCGAGTTGAAAGATTTACCTCCTCACCTCGAATATGTCTATTTGGAGGAGGATGAAAAGTTGCCGGTTATTATTGCGAAGGAACTTTCGAATGATGAAAAAACCGCACTTATCGATGTTCTAAAGGATCACAAAGGGGCAATTGCGTGGAAGTTATCCGACGTTAAGGGAATCGATCCCAAGTTTTGTACTCACAAAATATTAATGGAGGAGGATTACAAGCCCGCAATCCAATGCCAAAGGAGGGTGAACCCTAAAATTCACGACATCATCAAAAAGGAGGTCCTTAAACTCTTTGACGCGGGAATGATTTACCCTATTTCCGATAGCCCTTGGGTGAGTCCTATTCATTGTGTCCCTAAAAAGGGAGGGATGACCGCTGTGCCAAACGATGCCAACGAGTTAATTCCCACTAGACTCGTAACCGGATGGATAGTGTGCATTGACTATCGAAAGTTGAATGAAGCCACTCGTAAAGAGCATTTTCTCTTGCCCTTCATGGACCAAATGTTGGAGCGTCTTGCGGGAAACGGTTTCTATTGCTTTTTAGATGGTTTTTCCGGTTACTTCCAAATTCTCATCGATCCTCGTGATCAAGAAAAAACTACGTTTACGTGTCCATATGGAACGTTTGCCTATCGTAGAATGCCATTCGGACTTTGCAATGCACCGGGAACCTTTCAAAGGTGCATGATGGCTATTTTTCATGACATGATCGAGAAGACGATGGAAGTCTTCATGGATGACTTTTCCGTCTTTGGTAATTAGTTCATTTCGTGTTTGTCGAACCTTGAGGGAATGTTAAAACGTTGTGAGGAAACCAACCTTGTGCTCAATTGGGAAAAATGTCATTTTATGGTTAAGAGTGGAATCGTCTTAGGGCACACGGTCTCGAAAGCGGGGATTGAGGTAGATCAAACTAAGGTAGACGTCATCGCCAAATTACCTCATCCCAAAACCGTTAAGGGAGTTAGGAGTTTCCTAGGCCACGCGGGCTTTTATCGTCGATTCACCAAGGATTTTTCGAAGATTTCTCGACCCATTACACATCTTCTTGAAAAAGAGGCACGTTTTGTCTTTGACGAAGATTGTGTACGAGCCTTTGAAATCCTTAAGAGGAAACTTACCGAAGCTCCCATTCTTGTTGCTCCCAATTGGAACCTCCCCTTTGAGCTCATGTGTGATGCTAGTGATTACGCTATTGGGGCCGTTTTGGGGCAACGTCATGATAAGCACTTCTTGCCTATTCACTATGCTAGCAAGACGATGACCGAGGCTCAACTAAAATACACTACAACGGAGAAGGAGTTCCTTGCCGTGGTGTATGAATTTGAGAAGTTCCGACCTTACCTCGTCTTAGCTAAATGCATAGTGTATACGGACCATTCGGCTATCAAGTATCTCATGGCAAAGCAAGATGCTAAGCCTAGATTACTTCGTTGGATTCTCCTCCTTCAAGAATTTGATCACAAAATCGTTGACAAAAAAGGAGCCGAGAATCTAGCGGCCGATCATCTTTCTCGTTTGGAAGATCCTCACCAAAGTGTTTACGAGCCCAAGGAAATCACCGAAACATTTCCGCTCGAGACACTTGGCGTAGTGAATTCTAAGCTTGATTCTTCCACCCCATGGTTTGCGGATTTTGCAAATTACCATGCGGGTAACTTCATCATTAAGGGTATGACGACTCAAGAAAAACGAAAATTCTTTCGTGACGTCAAGTTCTACTTTTGGAACGAACCTTACTTGTTTCGGACTTGTGCGGATCAAATCATCCGACGTTGTGTATTTGGCACCGAAGCTTCTAACATCCTTACAGCTTGCCATGAGCGACCCACGGGTGGTCACCACGGTGCTAATCTCATGGCTAAGAAGGTGTTTGATGCCGGCTTCTTTTGGCCTACTATTTACCGAGATGCACAAGATCTTGTGAAGTCGTGCGATGCATGCCAACGACAAGGAAAAGCCTCACAAAAAGATGAAATGCCACAAAACATCATCCAAGTGTGTGAGATCTTTGACGTTTGGGGTATAGACTTTATGGGGCCGTTCCCATCATCTCGTGGTAATAAGTACATTCTCGTTGCGGTTGACTACCTATCTAAGTGGGTGGAAGCTAAGGCCTTGCCCACTAATGATGCTCGTGTGGTAGTCAAGTTCTTGAAAAGCTTGTTTTCTCGGTTTGGAACCCCTCGTGCGATCATAAGCGATCGTGGAACCCATTTTTGTAACGACCAATTCGAAAGGGTCCTAAGGAAATATGGGGTTACACATCGGCTTTCTACGGCTTATCACCCACAAACGAGTGGGCAAGTCGAGGTCTCAAACCGAGCTTTGAAGAGGATCTTGGAGAGATCCGTTGGGGAAAACCGACAATATTGGTCGGATAAGTTGGACGATGCTTTATGGGCCTTTAGGACCGCTCATAAAACACCCATTGGGTGCACTCCCTATAAGCTTGTGTATGGAAAGAATTGTCATTTGCCTATCGAGTTAGAACACAAGGCTTATTGGGCCCTAAAGCATTGTAATGATGATATGGAGACCGCGGGAAAACACCGGAAAATGTAATTGAATGAATTGGATGAATTAAGGGACATTGCTTATGAAAATTCATTGATATACAAAGAAAAAACTAAAAAGTTGCATGATTCTAAAATAAAAAACCGGGTTTTTAACATTGGGGATCAAGTTTTGCTTTTTAATTCTCGCTTGAAAATCTTTTCCGATAAGTTGAAATCACGTTGGTCCGGTCCATTCACCGTGACTCAAGTGTTTCCGTATGGGACCATCGAGCTAGCTCAAGATGATGGTCCTAACTTCAAGGTGAATGGACATAGGTTGAAGCACTACTTTTGCGGGGAAGTTCCATCCTTGAACTACCTCGACCAAGTCACCTTCCCCAATGATAATTAGTATTGAGGGGATCGAGTCGAGCTCATGACTCGGTAATAAAAAACGAGGTGCCTCGTGGGGGAGACCCATGCTTATCCATGTACATATTATTGCTTTCTAATTAGTTTAATGTGAGGGGATTTGTGCCCTTCCAACCTTTGTTCCGTGGTTGTTTGTGCATTGTGGTTTTTAGATCATGATCTTCACGATTGGAGCCTCTCTTGTTCGTTTTATGGGAGCACTCGATCGTTTGCTTGGAAGACTTTCTCAATATCCAAATGATATATCCTTTGATGTTCTAACCTTAGGTTTATAGCACACTTCATAAACGGCTATTAATTTATTGGTTACACCCTTTCCATGCTAGATTAGGCATTCGACTACGTCTCTAGTATGGGGGTGTTTGCACCCCTAGACTCGAAACATTGAGGACAATGTTTAACTTTAGTATGGGGGGTGAATAGATACTTGCCTTGCCAAACCTTCACGCTTTCCAAAGTTTATCTTTTTGTTTATCGTTTTGTTGCAAAATAAGGCTAAAAATGGCCAAATTTTAAAATTTTTCTCATGTTTTATAAGTGTTTGAAGACACGAATGTAGATTTTCCGATGGCGAGAATAAGAGTAATTTTTGACTCGACCGTGCGTGTTGAGCACTTAGCTTTGATTCCTTAACTTCACATTAGGCTAAGTCTCTTAAATGAGGACGAGAAATGATAGGGTTAATTATAAGTTACTATGCTAAACGTAGAGTACTCGTATTCTTTCAAAAACTCATGTGTTCTCGTTGTTTGCTTATTCTCCCTTCGCATGTAAATATTTTTTGCTTAATAAATATTGACTTAGCGGTTTAGTTGGGATTGTTGGGTTTCTAGTCTTTTCTAGTAGCTTCCGTGTAATTAAATTGGGAAGACATTAAGGTATCGCCAGCGTCACGGTTTTGAAGTATTGGCACCCGAATAATCAAAAGCTTCACCCAATAATAAGATTTCAAGTGCTCACCTAAATCAAGCAAACAATTTGAAGCCCCACAAGGCCGAAAAATCTATGCAAAATTGAAAGTGAATCAAGCCTTAATCTTCGAAGCTTTAAAGATCCAAAATTCGCCTTAGCGTGAGGATATACGTCTTTGGCTAATAAAACCACCGATGAGGCGGATAATAAAAGGCAAGGCAAGACCGAAGTCATAATAAAAGCTTCATGGCGAAGTTGAATAAAAGATGGAGGTAAACCCAAGATAATAAGGCCCTTCCGTTAGGGGGCGTATAAAAGTCTTGGTAATAAGTCTCATGTTCAAAACCGTTATAAAACCGTGTTTATCGATTCTTCTTGTCAACTTAATTTTTTAACATCGTTGTCTATTGGGAAGGGTTATTGATTTGATGGTCTTGGTTACACCGTTAGGACTCTATTTTTAGACCTAAATCTCTATTATCGCATAAGTCAAACAATGGATCCTCGTGAGACATTCAATACATAATAAAATATAAGAGATACAACTTAGGAATAATGGGAGGATAAGTACGCGATTAGGGCATATGAGTAGTGTTAGCATTACTAACTTATAATGACAATGATCTCGTAGCATGCTTGGCATGGAATTGGGGTGAAAATCGAGGACGATGAAATTATTTCTAACGAAGCATTCACATGTTCTTATTCTATGAACCTAAACGTCCCATTTTGCGATGAAAATCATACATTATGTCTAAAACACAAGTAGAAGTAATAGTAGTAGTGTAGCTAGTTTATCGTTCAATAAAGTGAATAAAAATGAATTTTGGAGATGCTACGATACTTTATTCTAGCATTGCGTGAGGGCACGACAATGGTTTAGTATGGGGGAGTGATGAGACTGCTTTTATACATAGTCTCATCGTCTAAAATGGGCTTAAAATGCATTAAATATCATTAAAACTGCCAAATATATGCTCGTGTTTGTTGCTTGTGTATTTTAGGTACGAATATTGAGGAAATGACAAAAAGATCACAAGAATCAATCAAAAACGAACACGGGAAACGAAGCCGCACAATGACCGGACCCGAGTCATGAATTTCCAAAGAAGTCCATGAAGTTTGAAGATTTGTCAAGAATGGCCCCTCAACTATTGAAGACTTGTCATATTAAACCCTTGTAAATCTCACATATTACATATGGGTCCCTAATATTTCAAGAATATACAATATAAGCCCTTCAAGAATGGTCAAATTGCATGAATAGTCCTTGTTTAAAGTTTAAGAATATGCTGTGCCAAAATTGACAAGTGAAGCAAACTTGTTAACAAAGGAAAATGGGAGTTGGGCTGTTTTAAATTGAAGAGACAACAAGAAGAAAGTTTAGGGGCTACATCTGCCCAGACAATAAACCTCCCTCCACCACTCCCTATTCGACACATCACCCAAATTTGCCACTTCACCCACCCACGTAGGATTCCACTATCCAGTCTATTTAATTGTTAATTAGTTTCAAACTGACTAATTAATAATTAAATTTGGCGGCAAACACCTCTCCCCCATTCCTAAACAGATCTAAGTCCATGTGTTCATCACATAAACCCTAAAAATCCATATCCCTTAATTCTGAAAATTGAAGCCTAATCCTTTCCAGAACTTTAATTACCCTTACCCTAAACCCAACCCACAACCCAGATTCCCTTCCCAACCAACCCATGTGACTGTGGGGACCTCCCCTGCACGTCACTTTCCCCCTCAAAATCAAAACCCGACCAAATAAACGGCTAGATGGATTTTCTTGTTGCCAAAGGCTAAACCAACGTCTCAAGATCACTTCCCTACAAAAAACAACAGCCTGGCTATCACATGATCAAAGGAAGACCAAGCAGAAAATTCAAACAAAGGGCATGACTGGAATTTCAAGACATTAGGGTTTAGTTTATTTCTTTTCTTCTAGAAATCTCTGTAGTCCATTATATAAGGACGCATAGGCATCAGTTATCATTGTTCCATTTTCTAGCAATCTTTTTTGTAATTCTTTTTTATCAAATATAAAGTTGGTATTTTTATGAAATATTAAAATATAATTCCTTTTATGATTTATAAAAGTTGGTGTAAGATTGTCTAGAATCTGAGTTCCATTTATTTACTTGGTTCTTGAAATTCCAAGGTTTTTAGAATTTCAGTCTCAAAAGATTTTGAGAGGTTTCAGTTTCAAAAGATTTTTAAGAATTCCTTAAGCTATAAGCTATAAGCTGACTTGCTCAATAAGTCAAACTTATAGCTTGTAAGCTCTTGTAACAAGTAACTCTTGCTCTTGTTTTCTTTCTTGGCAGGTTTACAAGTCACAAACCATTTGCAGAATTTAGGTGTGTTTGGGATTGTTGTAGTCCCACCTTGTTCATCTTAACACCCAAAAGGTTCAGCTCAGGCCCGAGCCTGAAGGGAGATGGCTTTTCAGCCATAGTGGGACCTGGATTGTAGGTCCCATAAGGTAACTTAGCTTGAACTCTTTTTTCAAGTTTTATTCATGTGATTTTGTGGAAAATCTGTTCATGTGTTTGTTTTATGATTTGATGTTACTCAATTGATGTGTTTATGCATGTTTAGGACTTTGCTAATCAGTTTGGTTGATTTGTGAATGAATTTGGTGTGTAAAAATCATTTTTAGAAAATTATAGGGGTGTTTGGATTTGGTTTTTAACTGAGTTTGGTGAAAATTCTTTGGTTATAAACTGGTGTAACACACTCCTTAGGTTAGTTTTAGGAGTATTTAAAACTTGTCTTTCACTTTGGTAAGGATTAAACAGATAATGCATGCTCAAAAGGGGTAAAACCTGGTTAAAAATCAGTAGGGGCTAGAATCTGCTTTGATTTAGCTTAGATTTTCCTAGGATTTTGAATTTTGCTAGAAATGAGTACAATCTAGGTTTGTATCTAGGTTTAATGTTAATTGGTTAGCTTATATGCAAGATATGGCCAAGTGAAAATCATTTTTGTGCATGTAAACAAAAGTTACTGTTCATCATAAACCTCAAAGCTTACTCAGTCACCCTCTTGTGCCATTTGTGCTTGATTTTTGTGAAAGACTTGCTTGTTTTTTAGCATATTCTGACTCCCTACACTCCACTGAGTGTAGGGGTGTCTTATTGCCCAAGATAAGCTCAAAATAAGCTTTCCTAAGCTTATTGGTCAACTGACAAAAAATTTACACTAACAGTGGGAACAAAGTTCCCCCTGCTAGTGCTTTGGTTTCCACTGCTCAACAAAAAGACAAACCCTAGCACATGTCACTATCAGGTTTTTGATTTTTTGTCTTTTGTGGGTTAATTTAGGAATTAGGTTTTGAAATTAGTTTCTATATTTTTCTTATTTAATTTTTGATTTTTCTGTTTAATTAGATTTTTTGTTACTATTCATTTTATATTTTTTACATTTAATAGCTATTTTAAATTAACTTTTTAACTTTTGTTTTTGTCTTTTAGTGGTAAAAATTAATATTTTTTAGTTTTATATTTTTTCTTATATTTAGAAAAATAATTTAAGATTTTTAGTTCAAAAAGTTTTTACTGTTCACTTTTTAATTATTTTTTAGAATTAATTTAGTTTAATTAGGGTTTTATTTAATTTCTGTTTTTATCTTTTAGTGAAAAATTTTATATTTTTCAAAATTTTTCATTTTTCTACTGTTCTTTAGAGTAAATTAGGATTTTTAAAATTGTCAAATCATTTTTAGCATTATTTTATTACTTTTTATAATTATTTTAGTTTAAAAATAGTTTTTAGTGATTTAAAAATAGAAAAATAGTTTTTAAAATTTAGGAAAAATACTTTTTAGTCTTTAAATAATATAAGTAACTTATTAGTTCAATAAAATAATATTTTGGACATTTTGATTAATTATATTTAATTTTAGGGCTTTAATTAGCATTTAAAATTAAATATTTAATTAATAAAAGGTTTTAAAATATTTTTGTTGGATTTCTATTCTTATTTATATTATTTTAGACTTACTTTTAGCTTTTAATTAATTTTTAGGTTTAAAATTTTTAATTTGTAGCTTTTTACGATTTTCGGTGAACGACCTTTTCGTTTTAGCTTAATCCGTCTTCGTAACCGTCTTTCTCTTCTTACCTCATTTCTATTTTCTTTTTCTCAATATAATCACAAACCATTAATCAATTCATTACACAATACACTTGCCTCCTTGGGAAACGAACTTGAACTTATTTGGTCATTAGTGATCGGTTTTCCTAAACCGACACTTAATACTTGCCACTTTTGCTCTCTTTTCCTAAAGAGTAGTAAAATCACTACATCAATTGCTGACATTAAGGTGGAAGAAGAAATTATTCGTGATCTTGAGCGTTTAGATATTGGGCTTTTTGTACGTGGACAACATGGTTACTGGGCTAATCTGAGAGTTGAGCCAGACTTAATTTCTCGGATCAAAGCAGCTCAAAAGGACGACGGTGAGATATGGGTGATTATTCGGAATATCGATCAGCAGACTAAGTTCTGTATAGATGACGATGGCATTGTATGCCAGGGAACTAAGTTATGTGTTGCAGAAGATCTTACTCTAAGAGAAGCTTTGTTGACTGAAGCTCACAGCTCTCCATTCTCCATTCATCCAGGTTCCACCAAAATGTATCATGATCTCAAACATCATTTTTTGTAGAGCGGCATGAAACTAGATGTGGCTAATTTTGTTTCTAAATGTCTGACCTGCCAACAGGTTAAGATGGAACATCAGCGTGCTAGTGGTTTACTACAACCATTAGAAATTACCGAATGAAAGTGGGACAAGATCTCCATGGATTTTGTTACCGGACTACCGCAGACTCAGAAGAAGCATGATGTTATCTGGGTAGTTGTTGATCGTTTGACCAGTTAGCAGATTGGCGGAAATATTCCAGCAGGAGATCGTACGACTACACGGTACTCCGTCAGATATCATATCAGATAGAGATCCACGATTTACGTCTCGTTTCTAGAGAGGTTTGCTGAAAGCTCGGGCACCAGACTCAGGCTTAGCACAGCTTTCCATCCTCAGATCGACAGTCAGTCAGAGCATACTATTCAGACTTTTGAAGAAATGTTACGTGCTTGTGCGTTAGAGTGGAAAATTGGGATGACTACATCTTTTTGGTTGAGTTTGCCTACAACAACAGTTGGCACGCAAGTATCAAGTGTGCTCCCTTCGAGATGTTGTATGAAAGGAAGTGTCGTGCTCCGATCTTCTGGGATCAGGTTGGTGAACGAATCATTTTGGGCCCAGAGATGACTGAGGTGACCAACGAGAAGGTCGCCATTTCCAAAGAGAAGCTTCAGGAAGCTCGTGCTCGTCAGAAGAGTTATGCTGACAAACATCGCGGATCATTAGAATTCTAGCCTGGTGAGCATGTTTTCTTAAAAGTATCACACGCGCGTGGAGTCAAGCGTTTTGGTATTAGGGGCAAGCTCAGTCCTCGTTTCATCGGACCATTCGAGATCCTAGATCGTGTCGGTGAGGTATCGTATCGTTTGGCGTTACCTCCTCAGCTATCACATGTTCACAACATGTTCCACGTGTCCTTACTCAGGGGTTACAACTATCATCATCTGCACGTCGTTACGTATCCACTCAATCAGATTCGTGAGGATCTACCTATGTTGAGGAACCCGAGGCTGTTTTAGATCCTTTGGAGGAACCATCCCGAGCGGGAAGCCATTTGAGAAACGGAGGAGTCTATCCAGACTTCTTATCCTCATTTTCTTATTTGATTCGGGTATGTCCTTTTCAGCTTATCGTATCTATAATTCGAGGAAGAATTATTCTTCTTAGAGGGAAAGAGTTATAAAACCCGCATAAAATACATGAAAATATGAATTAATTAAAACTTTATATTAATTCATGCACGACAAGTATTACGTATATTATTTAATTAACGACAAGTATTTATGTATAATAAATAAATCATGACACGATAAAACACGAACATAAGTCACGAATATTAACACACGAGAATTAAATAAAACACGAAACATGTATAAAAGGGGGTGTTTGTGGCTGGTTATAAAAGAAAGAAACAAAGGGGCCCAAGCCGGCCCGGTAACCATTTAACTACCAACTAATTACTCAATGTAGTTTCATTTTACAAGTTTACAAAACATAAAAGAAACCCTACCTTGGTGTGGTGTAGCCGCTGGCAAGAACAAGAGAAAAAGGGAAGGAGAAAACGTTTAATCTTTGATTATTCATAAGGGTGTGTTCGTGTTTGTTTTCCTAATTCATTACACATTCGGTAATCCTAAATCTTTCTTTTCCTTTTTAAGAATCATGATTTATTTAATAAAAGGATGAACATGTATTATTATAAATTAAACATGAAATTGGATCGGGTTTGGTTTGGTTTTGACACGGAAACCGAGACCGTGGTGGTCTCGGTGGGGTATTCGGCCGGCCAGCCGAGACCTTAAGGTCTCGGTGGCTGGGTCCTTTTGTCAGCCGCAAGCAGCAGGGACCCCCAACGGGGTGTTTGTTCAAGCTGTGGCAACCGTGACCCTTGTGGTATCGCCTGCATAGCCGGTGGCAAGGCCACGGCTGGCAATGGGAACAGGGAACCAAGCAGCCACAAGCTTTAGGATGCGGCGGCTGCTTTGGTCGCGTAGTGGCAACCTGCGGCAACAAAGGGCTGCAGCAGGGGTGTTTGTTTGCTTGGTTTTTCGTGCAACCGAGACCTCGGGGTCTCGGTGGGCGTGTTGTGGGCTCGGTTATACCGAAACATCAAAGGGGGTGTTTGGTTATGATTTTTTTGCTAAGTTAATTTTGGACTTAGGATAATTAAATTATTTAATTATTAATGAAGTTAATCATGGCCCCATTTAATTTAATTTAATTTAATTAAGGACTTAGCCTATTTACTTAATTACATTTTAACCATGGTCTAATTAAATTAATTATTACTTTTAATTTAATAATATAATTATCAAGTTTATGGTAAAGTCTTATTAATATAAAATCATGCTTTATTATTAATTAATAATTACTTTAAAACCATGCTACATTATTAATTGATAAGTAGTTATAAGATTATAACATGTAGAAGTATTTATTAACTTTACTATTATATTATTTAATAAATCATGACTTATAAAATATGTTCATTAAGCCTCGGCTTATATTATAGGCTTATTAGACAAGCTTATTACTATTTATGGAAACTTACCATTTATGGAAACTTTCTATTTTTGGAAACTTATTATTTATGGACACTTACTATTTTCGAAAACTTACTATTTATAGAAACTTATTATTTATGAAAACTTGCTATATATGGAAACCTGCTATTTTTAAAATGTAATAATTATGGAAATATCAAGTATCATAACACATGAAACATGTAATACATTAATCAAGAACACATGAAATGTATAATACTAAGAAAGACACGATAAGACATGAATAAGTAAAACAAGTCAAGAACAAGTAAAACAAGTCAAGAACAAGTAAATTAAACTAAGAATCAGTACATGAACAAAAAATTCATACACGTCCTTTATTATGTAGCACTCGTGAAGTCGGAGTAGTACTTTCTGCCTTTCATCTTCAATCGTTACTGGACATAAGGTACAGATATTTCGTCCTTCAGTAAAGACATCTCTTTCTATGCATGATTAAGATTCCCCGTTTGCTGCCATCTGTTTTCCCCTGTTTTCATTCATAAAAACTTTCATTGTATTCCATGCTATCATTTTAAATTGCCTGAGCTATATACATTCATGACCATGACCACCTAGTTATGGAGGTACCATAACCATGACACTTGAGGCACCGGTGTGATGACTCTTCCGCGACGAGAGTAATTTCTCGCGATGTCCCTTCAGTTTACATTGGCCATTATTACTATTATCATGTGGGGCGTATGGATACATTCTAGTTCATGTTTTGTAGGTTTACAAGGTGATTGTGGTGTGTGCTCTACATCCATCACATTGGAGTTGATCCCTCCACCCAGACTTATATTATTAGAGGTCACCCCTCTAATTGCATGACGAGGTCACCCCTCTATGTATTCGTGCATGTTGACATATGTTATGACCTATATGAGCTCTTTGACATTTAGATTATATTGCATGCATGAAACTTAAGACTTTCAGTTATAAACCAGTTTATAAAACATATTCCAGGTTTTCCAGGACATACACATATTCTGATGCATTTCATATCTTTGGCTTATGTTTCAGTTATTCTTATCATGTCATTATATCCGTTCACAGAGCGTATTGCTCACCCGTATTTTCTTTCCATGTCTCATACGGCAGGTACCCACGGACAGACATAAGCATTTGAGAGTACGTGCATAGGATGGAGGCTCCTTTAGACTTATTTTCCTTTTGCATTTTAATACTTATGCTTGTTTGGAAAATGTTTAGTCCTTTTCTACATTCTTTACTTTATGCATGTTTGAGCTTATGTTTGGGGGGATGATGTTTGATTTCGGCTTTCTTTTATGGTCATTTATGTTTTAATACATGTTACCTTGTTATGCTTTGATGACACACCATAATTATCATGTAATGGTCTTCTTTCAAAGTGGGTCGTTACAGATACTAATGGTATACCCAATGGCGCCCATACGGAGCACTCTTATGTTTTGTACAATCACTTTTGAAACTTGTTTATCATTTTGTATGATATATTTTTTACTTGTACATAAGTTGGTTATGATGTTAGTTATGAAATAAAGGGTAAATGTTTATTACTTTGAAAAGAGCAACATTGGAATCACAAAAAGTTTACAAAATTATTTTAAAATAATGATTTTTCAACTAATGTAAAAAGATAAGTAATAATATTATGAAGCAACTTGGACCGAAACACTTGGTACTAAGTTATTATGTGAATATTTCTTCATAAAATCATTATAGGTCTATCATTCTTAAAACTAACATTTTTCCTTTACTAATTTAGAGAATAACCAAAAAAATAAGCCTTTACCAAAATATCTTAAAAAAGAGTTCTTTTTCTTTTTCATTTTTCCTTCAGACTATTAGATTTCATTATATTCTGTAGTTTTGATGTTCTCCAGTTTGGTTGTACTCCAGTTTGGTTGTACTCCAGTTTGGTTGTACTCTAGTTTTGTTCTCCACTTTGGTTTTACTCCACCTTAGTTCTCCAGATTATAGTATAGCCCATATGTATATTTAGTGGCCCTAAGCCCATAGTCTAGAATATTCTAATGATGTGTATTTATCTGGAAATGAAAATCAATACAAATCAAGGAAACCAATTACATTTTCTAATATGGTATCACAACCTTAGTTTCCCCCCTAATTTTCTCCCTACCATACGTCTCTTCTCCTCCCTCCCTCCTTCCTACACAACCGTCTAAACCCTAAATAATCTACCACTAAATCAGAAACTATGGTCGTAGAAGACAATCCCCCACCACAATCCTCTATCGAAAAGATTATACCATTTAACATCCTTAACAAGGTTCCTATCAAATTAGAATTTGAAAAACACAATTACAATTCTTGGAGATCATTCTCACTCATTTACCTTGGTAGTCTAGGTCTCAAATCCCATGTCGAAGCAGAAACCGCATCCACAAACGCGGATTGGTGTCAACTTGATGATCTCATCAAGATGTGGATTCTTAGTTCCCTATGTGATTTTCTTCAATAACAAGTCGTGACCAAACTGGTAATGCAAAAGCACCGTGGGATCATCTCAAAATCATCTTCCATGACAACAAAGATGCAAGAGCCATAACCCTTGACAATGAACTCCGGTTGATAAAGATTAGCACCATGACGGTTAATGAGTATTGTTCGAAAATTCAATCCATGGTGAATCGTCTTAAGAACCTTGAATGCAATGTAAGTGATAAGAATTTGGTTATTTATGCAGTTAATGGCCTTGATACACGTTTTGCAACTCTCGTGGAAATCATCCGTCATTGTGAGCCCCCCCCCCCCCCCCCCCCCCCCGTCATTTGAAACGGTACATTATGCTCCTTTTGAAAGAATCTTCATTTAAAGAGGAATCAGGTGCCTATACCAATTTTGAGAGTAGCTCTTCTTCTTCCATCGTCTTTGTGACGTCAACCAACAAGGGTACACCACAAAAATCCTCCACCATTCTATAAATTTGCAATCATTTTAATAAGGGCACTTATTAGTTCGATGATAAATGTCACTTTATTTATGATTATCAGGTCATCCCGGCCTTATCACTCGAAATTCAATTTATGGTGGTAATCGTGAAGTTAAAACAAATCGGTTGTTTGCCTCTCATATCCAGATGAACCCTTCTTGGACTCATCAGGCACCTCCAGGTTTTTACTCAACCCGCCAGGCTCAGCATGCCCCCTACCGAACCCCTACAACACCATGCAACCTACTCCTTTTCCCCCCTTTGGTCCACCAGCTACAACAACAACACCTCATGCCCACCAGGTCTCCTATAATATGGCCCAACATCACCAACCTCCACACGCCCATGTTGCAGCCCAACATTTTGTTCAACAAACTTCAAGTCAGGGTATTCTTGGTACAAGTCTTGATCATGGCATTCTTAGCGTGTGTCCTGGTCATTATAGGTCTCAAGCCACTACTTTACCGAGTACGTTTAGCACAATGACATTACAGGATTCCAATTGGCATATGGACTCAGGTGCTTCTTCCCACTTAAATTATAATACAAGTAATTTACGTACTATTTGTAATAAATGTATATACCCATGTATCTATGTTGGTAATGGTAATTCTATTCCCGTCACCAACACATGCCATAACATTATTCCATCCTCTCATTGCCCTCGAAATCTTCACAACGTTCTTGTAATCCCTAACATCATTAAAAATCTAATTTTGTTCGTCAATTTACTAGAAATAACAATTGTACCATCGAGTTTGACGCTTTTGGTTTTTCTGTGAAGGATTTCTTGACGTGCATATCCTCCTCTGATGTGACAGCTCGGGCGATCTCAATCCAGTTACCAACCGTCTCCTCTCCCCAATGCTTTCCTTTCCACTAGCTCCTCAACTTGGCATCAACGCCTTGGTCATCCTCGTGATGAAGCGCTAGGTTCTCTTGCTTCTCGTAATTTTATTTCTTGTAATAAAACGAAGTCTTCACATATTTGTCATGCTTTCCATCTTGGCAAACACGTGAAGCTTCCCTTTCATACTTCAGTTTCTACTGTTGAACATTGTTTTGATATTATTTAGCTCTAGTGGTTTCAAAAATTATGTCTTGTTCCTTGATCATTATTCTCACTATTTATGGGTTTATCCCCTTCGCAACAAGTCTGATATGTTTGGCAAGGTTTTACATTTTTGTACGTATATTAGAAATCAGTTTAAATGTGAAATCAAAAGTTTTCAGAGATCATGGTGGTGAGTTCGATAACACCCAACTACATAATCTCTTTCACAAAAATGGCATCCAATAACGAAATTCCCTTTACCCGCCTTTTCAACAAAACACCCGATTATTCTTAACTTCGCATATTTGGATGTCTTTGCTACCCTCACCTACACTCCCCTCATAAACTTTCACCCTAAGCCACCCTGTGTATGTTTTTGGGCTAGCCCGGTTATCACCGTGGCTTTCGGTGTCTAGAACTCGAAACAAATAAAATTCTCATTTCCCTTCACGTTACCTTTGACGAAACACAATTTCCTTATAAATCCATGACCCCTACTACTACACCCTTCTACACTTTTCTAGATAACCCCATCCCCTATCTTACCTCTAACCACCACCAATCTAACGAATCAAACACACACTACAACCCCTAATACCACGGCCCAACCACCCACCGCCCCTAAGAGCCCAATACCAAATGATTCTCCTTCACCCGGCCAACAACATCATAACCCAATTCTCGAAAGCCAATCCATACCGAAACCCACATCCCAACCACTCCTAATCCTGAAGCCACTCGTACTCACATCATGACCACACGTTCTCACTCGGGTATTGTTAAACCCAATCTTATCTTCTCTCTTACCACGTCTACTATCTCTCCTATCCTAAAATCTCATTTTATTGCTCTCAAAGATCCTCAATGGGGTAATGCTATGTATGATGAGTATAATGCGTTAATTAAAAATGGTACTTGGATTTTTGTACCAAGGCCATCCGATGCTAACATGGTTCGCTCCATGTGATTATTTAAGCATAAATTTTATGCTGACGGGTCTCTCAACCGCTATATGGACCGTTTGGTTGCTAATTGAAGTAGTCAATAGTTAGGTGTTGACTGTGATGAGACTTTTATTCCGGTTGTCAAACCTGCAACAATTCAGACTGTTCTTAGCCTTGTTATATCCCGTGGATGGCCTATTCACTAGCTTGACGATAAGAATGCATTTCTTGATGGTGATTTATCAGAGATTGTTTACATGTATCAAACCCCTGGTTTTTTACTTTAGGCACCCTCACCGTGTTTGCCTTTTGTAGAGATATTTATATGGATTGAAGCAAGCACCTCGTGCTTGGTTTCAGCGGTTTGCAGGTTATGCCACCAGAATTGGGTTTTATCAGAGTCGTTGTGACTCTTTGCTATTTATTTATAGACAGGGCTCAAAGGTTGCTTATCTTCTCATATATGTGGATGATATCATTCTTACAACTTCTTCAACCACCATTTTACAATAGCTTATTGGTTATCTACATCGTGAGTTTGACATGACCGATCTTGGGGCACTAAACTATTTTCTTAGCATCTCTGCTACTCGTCACTCTATAGGATTGTTCTTGTCTCAGAAGAAGTATGCTCTCCTGCTTATTGAGCGTGCTCACATGGTCTGCTGTAATCCCTCCCGAACATTCGTTGATACCGAGTCTAAACTGGGTCCGGAAGGCGTGCCTGTTCAGGATCCTACTTTATATCGTAGTCTCGCAGGTGGTCTTCAATATCTTACATTTACACGTCTAGATTTATCTTATGCCGTGCAGCAGGTTTGTTTGTACATGCATGATCCTCGTGAGCCTCACTTTGCAGCTCTCAAACGGATCTCACGGTATGTTCAGGGGACATTGGATTATGATTTACACTTGTATGCTTCTACTACTACTTCACTGGTTAGTTATACAGATGGTGATTAGGTAGGTTTCCCTTTTACTCGCCGCTCCACTTCAGGTTACAGTGTCTTTTTGGGTGATAATCTCTTATCTTGGTCCTCTAAACGGTAACACTCTCTCTCCCGATACAGTGTCGAAGCCGAATATCAGGGTGTTGCTAATGTTGTCGTAGAGACTGCATGGATCCGCAATTCTTCGTGAGTTCTAATGTCCTTTATCATCTGTCACACTTGTCTATTGTGACAATGTTAGTGCTATTTATATGTCTGCTAACCCGGTACAACATCAGCGTACAAAACATATTGAGATCAATATCCATTTTGTACGTGACATGGTTACTACAGGCATTGTTCGCGTTCTTCATGTTCCGTCTCGTTATTAGTATGCCGATATTTTCACTAAGGGACTACCCTCGGCTCTTTTTGAAGATTTTCGGTCCATTTTGAGCGTTCGGCTTCCTCCCGCTTCAATTGCGGGGGCGGGGGCGTATTAGATGACATTATAGTTCTCCAGTTTTGGTTGTACTCCAATTTGGTTGTACTCCAGTTTTGTTCTCCACTTTGGTTTTACTCCGGATTAGTTCTCTAGATTACAGTATAGCTCATATGTATGTTTAGTAACCCTAAGCCCATAGTTTAGAATATTCTAATGATGTGTATTTATCTGAAATTAAAAATCAATGCAAATCAAGAAAATCAATTACATTCTCCAATACATACATCCACATCCTTTCTTTTCTTTTCGAGCTTGTAATTTGATAGATACTTTTTAGTTTAAATTTACTCGGGTTTAATCATCGTTATTCTTTTCACGAATAACTTCGTTATAGACGCTATAGTTTTGGATACAAGCTTTGTTTTACTTGAGTTAACGTTTTAGTTATAGGCACATATAGACAAATGATTAAAATAAATTAAATAATAAATTTTAACCATGGTCATCACGATGAAATAAGGATTAAATATCAACGGGTGTATAATTTTTGTTTAACTCGTAATACTAGAAATTTAACTCTATATTGAAAAAGTTTATTAGATTTCTCGACATTCACAAAAATCTCTTGGTTTCGTCCTTGATGGTCACAAGATAAAAGGTTCAAGTCGTTACTAAGGGTTAAATTGCAAAATGTCGCATGGCATGGTCAAAGTCGCATCATTTGCGTACTTTGTGGTTAAATTGGTAAAAAGTTATCTTTTAGAGTAAATCTCAAGTCTTTATTTCAGTTAAATCACGAGTCTTTATTTCAAAAAATATTACAAATGTAAAGTAAACAACTAATGAGGTCTAGGAATTAGCAAATGCACCAATAACTTCATTGGTAGCTTTATAAATTTCCCCGTCGTTCTTTTTAGCTATGTTTTTCATAGCATCAACGATTGCAATAAGTGTGATCACGAAAGCATAATCTACATTAGGCGAAATAGTAACCACAAACTTGCCCTTATCAAACTTAGCTTTCTTCGACTTTTTCATCTTTCGCATCTGCAAACATAAGACCATTTTGTTAAGGTTAAGTCTAGTAATTAACAACAACCACATTCACACGAAAAAGGATTAAGCAAAGAGTGTGGAGATTATATTACTTGGGCGATTATGGTGGAAGAATGATGAGAATCTCCCAAATATATTCTGCAATTTTTCTTCGACCAGCTTCCTTTAATCTTAAAATCACAAACATCCTTCCCGCTCGTTTTGTTTGCTAAGAACACGTGCAAACTTGTCTTAAACTGAATTATACAAGGTTCTTTTGTGCTAAATAACTTACTCGAACCAGAGGTACTGTCACCCTTGTATACTTTCCATCGATTGTGTTGACTCAGGATCTAGAAAATAAATACAGTCCATCATATACTCAATCTAGCATAAACTTAAGCTTCATAAATATCCAAAGAATAATAAATTAGGACAAGTAATCAAAATCAAAAAGTAAATATAGTATATACTTACCTTCTCTCGAAGCCTAACAATGGGTGTACCATCTGCATGGAGAAGCATTCGCCCATTATGGAAAGCCGTGTTGCGTGATTTTACTTTGAGCAAAACTTTATAGTTCATATCAGTGATCACAAGGTTTCCACCTGAGTTTAGATCAACTATGAGATCAAATGCATATGGGGCCGTAAACTGAGATCCTATGACATAAACTGGTTGAGCCATTATAGTTGGTGTTTATCTGAGAGTATATATGAAATTAAGTAAGGCTTGTATTTATAACAAATGGTAATCTTGACTTAAAATTATCGTACAAGTTATTGTTTCGTGCTGCATTTGCTGACTAACACACCACACCAGCTGAAAAGACATTGAAGATGTTGTGAAGTTTCTAAGAAAGTTCGTACATAAGTAAAGTCAAATATAAAGATAAAACGTGCACCAGATATGATGTGCAAATATTAAGTCAATGAACACCAAGTCAAATAGTATATGCCCTTCACCAGCTCTGATCATTCTCCATTTTATATATGTCTGTCACCAAGCTATGCTTCATTGTAACTTTTTGCTTATCATTCTTTGGATTAAATTATGAGATAGTTAATCACTGTTTACACATACTTACTTCTTTGCATTTAGGAGGATAACTCAATCATGTCCCCTTGCCTATACCCATATATGTACTGCAAAGTCCCGATGTTTTTCGATCTCTCAACCCATGCAATTACGGTAACATTTCTCGTCCAACTGTTACTTCTCCTTATTGTATCATCTTTTTTCGAGGTTTCGTTTTGTGTTTCTTGTATGTTTATATCATATAGCTAGTCATACATCCTTCAATTTAGAGGAATCTTCTGTGCTGATGAAAGAGGCCGGGAATGGAGCATAAACTGATAAATAATAATGGTTAGGCCAGCAGTGGCTGGAGATTGGTGTTTGCTTTATCATGTATGTTAAAGTGGTTGTTTGGTATTACGTTTGCAACTAGATTATTTATTTATTTTATTTTAAAAGTGGAGATAAGTTAAAATAAGTGTTTGAATAATTAATTGAGAAAAGTGATTATTTGCGTTTAAAAGCTTTTAAAATGAAGTTTTGAAAAAATAAGTGGGGAAAAGCTAAAATTAATTTATTTTGTTCATTTTACTTATCAAATAATTAAATTTGTCAAACACCAAAAAAAAAAAACTGATTATCTGATTATTACGATTTCAAACAGTCAAATTCAAACACAACTTCTTAGAATAATGTTTTCAAAATGATGATTATCTAATTATTCATTTTTAAAATAAATAATCTGTTTTTAATAATCAATCTCAAACATCCTAAGTTTAAAGTTTATACATCATTTTGTTCTTTAGATTTCATATTTGTTAACTTAATTTATTTTTCTCAGTTCGAAATGATGTAGATCAGGATGGTGTTGCCAAACCTGATGCAAGGAGAAATTACAAACATGAATATATTAAGAGGGTGTTTGTTTTAGCTTATATAATGGGCTTATAAGCTTATTAGCTTATATAAGCTTATAAGCCAAAACTAAGTGTTTGGTTAAGCTTATATAAGTGGGCTTGTAAGCTTATATAAAGAAGTTTTGGTAAGCTAAGAAATTTGTGGTTTATGTAAGGTTAATTTGACTTATATAAAAATATTATCTAAAAAGACTTTTATACCTTTATTTAATAATTACTATCCTTTTTATTTTTATGTATTTTTTTGTCATTTTACTTTATTAGTTATATAAAATAAACCAAACACTTAACAAAAGCTTATAAACTTATTATATAAAAACCATAATTTACTTATATAATATAAGCCTAAGCCCACTTATAAGCTTAACCAAACACCCTCTAAAGCAACAATTTATGTTTCTCTCAATTTGTGACAATAATCTATAGTCAAAAGAAGTATTACAAATCTAGGCATATAGAAATTGTAGGAAACCATGATATGAGAGAACTCGGAGTACGCAGAGTCATTCTCGTTGTGGCTATCTAAAATAAAAAAAAAGTTATTTTATATTTTTGTTTTTTACTAGATAGTAAGTGATCAATCTTTATTTTTCATTTACTTTTGATCTAATAGTGAATATATATATATATATATATATATATATATATATATATATATATATATATATATATAGAGGAGGGTTATTGTGAGAGATTTTTTAAAATTATTAAAATGAGAACCAATCTATACCGTTAGATTTATAATGTTGTATTAAATAAAAATGATATTAAATGAGTGACATTATGATCATTAAATATAGATTCAAAGATATTTTACTACATTATTTTTTCACCATCTAGTAGTTCAATATCTAAAAAATAATGGATACGTCGTGATACAATATCTTGAAAATTAGTGATGCGTCGCGATACAATCTCAAAGATAACTGATGCATCGTGGTACAATATCTCGAAAATAAATGATGCGTCGTGGTACAATATATTGAAAATAACTAATGCGACGTGGTACAATAACTCGAAAATAACTGACGCGACGTGGTACAATATCTCGAAAATAACTGATGCGACGTGGTACAATATCTTAGAAATAACGTAACATTTATGTTTAGTCAAAATAAAAAATGAAAAATACCAACAACACATTTATTGTTATGTTTTAATTTTCATTTCTTGTATTAATTACACTACATTTAGTTACCATAATTTAATTCTATTGGTTATTGAATGGTTCTCATTTTTATAACTTTAATTAGTTCTCATTTGATCCTAATTCTATATATATATATATATATATATATATATTAACCTAAAAAAATCATTATTATCAAAATGTTTAAAAATTGTAAAAAAAAATAGGAGGACAAAAGTTATAAATATGACAAAACCATTTTTCGTCATTATTTATAATTTTAGTTCTTAAGTTGTTTTTTAATAACTTTTGGACATTTTGACAAAAATATTCTTATCTGGTAATGAATTGTTAAGATTTATCTTTTCATATGTTGTAAAAAAACAAAAATCAAAAACAACTTTTGTCCAAAAATCACCTTTGATCTGTTGGTGGCAATTTACATTACTTACAAGTAGCAAATCTTGCCCATTTTGATAAATATAAGCATTTTTTTTGCCATTTTTAAAAAAGGATGGGACACTTTTTACCCATTTTTTATTATTAGTGGGTTAAACGGGCGCATATATAAGAAACTTATGGGTTTAATGGACGCACATGTAAAACACTAATTAGGCTACTCGGCGGATATTTTATATTTAGTTTTATCACCGGCTTTTATACAGGTATTTTTATTTTTTAATTCTACGTTTTTATATATCTTTTTTTTTCATTTAAACTTGCGCCCGTTTAGCCCACCCGTTTCGCCCGCTCATTTTACCCATGGCTGTTTGGTCCGCCGCACGTTTAGTCAGTGTAGGGTTTATTCCCCACAACCCTGATTACTAGATGCGGAATATCGATCACGAAGAACACATACAACAGAATCGACATAAAAGAAAAGCGACGCCACAAGGTAATCCCTAATCGTTTCCGATTAGTTTATTGAAAGAATGCGTGTTTGGTTTGTTCCCCCTCACCTCCTTTTATAGAGATGAGGGGGAACCGACTATACAAGTCCTACGGGTCGGGTTGGGCTTAGACATTGCCAACCGACCTTTATTCTTAGCTATAGGAAACTAGGCTAATCGACACTCTCCCTAGACACGACTTAGGCGAATATAATGACTAAACATAACAATTTCCACCTTAGGCATATATTAGCCTATCCCAACACTCAGCAACTCCAAGCAGTGTTGTAACTTGCGTCCAGGTACCACCTTCGTCAAGGCATCTGCAGCATTGTGTTCAGTACCCACTTTCAGAACTTCAACCGTCTTTGCTTCCAAGACTTCTCTGATAAAGTGATAACGCACATTGATGTGCTTAGTCCTTTCATGAAAAACATGATTCCGCGATAAGTGAATCGCGCCCTGATTATCACAATTAACTGCAACAGTGTTGAGCTTCACGCCCAATTCTTCCAAGAGTCCTCTTAGCCAAATAGCTTCCTTCACAGCCTCCGTAAGGGCCGTATACTCTGCCTCTGTAGTTGAAAGAGCCACCACGTGTTGTAGCGTTGCCTTCCAGCTTACAACACATCCTTGTACTAAAAATGCGTAACCAGTGAGAGACCTACCTTTATCCGGATCTTTAGCGTAGTCTGAATCAACAAAACTTGTTACGTCCACATGGTTGCCACGATTTGTCCCATACACCAAACCCACGTTTACAGTGCCCTGCAAATATTTCATAATCCACTTCACTGCTTTCCAATGGAGTTTACCTGGATTCGCCAAATATCTGCTAACTACACTTACTGCATACGCTATGTCTGGCCTCGTGCATACCATCAAGTACATCAAGCTCCCAACCGCATTTGCATACGGCACCCTACTCATTCTTTCAACATCACAATCCCTAACCGGGCAATCCTTCAACGACAGCTTGAAGTGCCCACTCAATGGTGTCTGAACCGACTTCCCATTGTCCATTCTAAACCTTTTTAAAACTTTAGAAATGTACCCGGATTGTGACACCCTCAGAATCTTGCGACTCCGATCCCTGAAGATCTCCATACCAAGAATCTTCTTTGCTTCCCCGAGCTCTTTCATGTCGAACTCCCTTTTAAGCAAAGACTTGGTAGCCGCGATCTCAGCCTTGCTTTTACAAGCAATCAGCATATCATCTACATATAACAATAGATAGATATACTCCCCTGGTGCATAACTCCTGTAATATACGCAGCTGTCGTAATTGCTACGCTTAAACCCGTTGCTCAGCATATACTCATCGAACCTCTTGTACCATTGCCTAGGTGACTGCTTCAAACCATAAAGAGATTTCTTTAACAAACATACCTTGTTACCTTGTTCAAATCCCGGTGGTTGCCTCATGTAGATCACCTCTTCAAGATTTCCATGTAAAAACGCCGTCTTTACATCAAGCTGCTCCAGCTCATAATCTTTACACGCAGTCAATGCAAGTATAACCCGAATAGATGTGTGTCGAACTACCGGCGAAAATACTTCATTGTAATCAATACCTGCCCTTTGTGTGAATCCACGAGCCACCAACCTTGCCTTGTACCTAGGCTTTTGAACACCTTTAATCCCTTCCTTTATTTTGAACAGCCATTTGCAGCTCACCAGCTTTTGCCCAGCTGGATGATCTACTAGCACCCAGGTCTTATTCATCCTCAGAGAATCCATCTCTTCTTTCATAGCAGCTTTCCACTTAGAACTGTCTTCACAAGCAACTGCTTCCTGGTATGTCAATGGTTCATGAGTATCTTCTTCCTCTGCTGCAGCAAACGCGTAAGCAACCATATTACTCTCATCCCGAAACCTTGCCGGTTTCGTTCTTGTCCTTGGCTCTCTATCCCGAACCAATTGATAATCTATGAGATCCGGTGGATGATCAATCTCTTGAACCCCTGCATCTTCATCATCGCCATCTTCCTGATCTGTCTGGTCTTCCTGATCTGACTGATCTTCATGACCTGTTTGATCTTCTTGACCTGGATGGTCTTCCTCAGGCGTATGATTATTTAACCTCTGCAGTTCCACCTCAACTTGTAATTCCTCAACAGACTTATCTTTTCCTGCACCAGTATCCTTCAACGTGTCTTTGTACATGACACTTTCATTGAAGACCACGTTCTTGCTTGTGACTATTTTAGGTGATTCATTATCAAGCCTATATAGTCTGTATCCCTTCACACCTTCAGGATACCCCAAAAGAACGCATTTTACCGCTCTCGGCTCGAGCTTCCCTTGTTTAACGTGTGAATACGCGACACAGCCGAAAACCCTCAACATCCCATAATCACTAGGATGTCCCGACCACATCTCCATAGGTGTCTTCTTCTCAATCGCTGTCGATGGTGACCTATTTATAAGATATGCGGCCGTACATGTCGCTTCCGCCCAGAAGGTCTTGGGCAATCCAGACTGTATTAATAAACAGCGTACCTTGTCCATGAGAGTTCTGTTCATCCGTTCTGCTAACCCATTCTGCTGCGGCGTCCCGGCAACTGTCAAATGTCTAGCAATCCCACTCTCAGTACATAGCTGATTAAATTCCCGGTTACAGAACTCAAGACCATTATCCGTCCTAAGCTTCTTAACCGTCCTCCCAGTCTGATTTTCGACTAACTGCTTCCACTCTTTGAACTTCCCAAATGCTTCGTGTTTGAACCTGAGAACATAAACCCATACCCTTCTGGAATAATCATCGACTATAGATAAGAAATACCTCTTACCTCCCAATGATTCCACCTGAGACGGACCCCATAAGTCTGAATGAACATAGTCTATCACTCCCTGAGTAGTGTGCCTTCCTACACCGAAACGTACTCGATGTGACTTTCCCAGAACACAATTCTCACAAAAATCGAGCTTACCTAGACTCTTCTTGCCAAACAAACCCTGCTTTTCCAGCACGTGTAGTCCCGCCTCACTGATATGTCCCAGTCTTTTATGCCAAACCTGCACAAGACTGTCTTTCTCTTCAACACTAGCATTAAGCTCACCGGCCAATGCATGGCCATCCAAAGAGTACACACAGTTCTCCCTTCGGGTTCCAGATATAATAACCCTAGAACCATTAATCACCTTGACTTTGCCCGACTGCAATTTTACGGTATATCCCTCTTTTTCAAGAGTTCCCAGCGATATCAAGTTTCTTTTCAATTCAGGAATGTACCTGACATTGTGTAACACAAAACTTGACCCATCTTTTAGTTGTACCTTTACCTTGCCAATACCCCTGATCTTGCACTCCCTGTTGTCGCCCAACAGTACGCTGCCCCCATCGCATTCCAGAAAATCAAAAAATACATCTAACCTGGGTGACATGTGATATGAACCTCCTGAATCCATGATCCAATCTTGCAGTCTTTCTGCACTCATCACCATCATCACCTCAGAATCATCGTAAATCGAACCACTGGAGCTTGGTTGATCATCTTTCTTGACGTAACCTTTTGACTTCTTGCGATTATTCTTCGGACAGTCTCTTCTCAAGTGCTCCTCAGATTGGCAAATAAAGCATTTGAGTCTTCCACCTCGAGACTTCGATCTTGACTTTCCCTTTGACTGATGCGAATTCCTGCGATCAGTTCTTCCCCTCACATATAACCCTTCACCATCATCCCCCTTCGTCTTGAACCTTTCTTTGATTTCCTTTGAATTTAGTGTGGCCATCACGTCCTCCAAAGTCAAATCTTCCCGTCCATAAAGCAAGGTATCCACAAAGTGTTCGTATGATGCTGGCAAAGACGTGAGTAACAATAAAGCAAGATCTTCATCTTCGAATTTTACCTCAATATTTGCTAAATCAAGAACGATTTTGTTGAACTCATCTATATGCTCGGAAATCTTTCGTCCAGCCGGCATGTAGAATGTGTACAACTTCTTCTTCAGGTACAACTTGTTGGCCAATGACTTTGTCATGTACAAAGACTCGAGCTTTGACCAAACCCCCGCTGCAGTCGTCTCCCCGGTAACCTCTCTCAGGACCTTGTTACCTAAACACAAAATCATGGCACTGTGAGCATTCTTGTCAAGCTTAGATTTCTCTTCAGCTTCCATATTCGCGGGGAAAACCTCCAGAGCTGCTTCACATCCGTTCTGGATTAATAAAGCACGCATCTTGATTCTCCATAACCCGAAATCACCAGTTCCATCGAATTTCTCGATGTCAAACTTGGCTCCCGTCATTCTTTATCCCTTTGTTAATTTGCTAAACCTTGTGAAAATCCTCACAATCACAAATCAACAAAGTCCCTTCGGTAATTCGCTAAACCTCATGATACGTTAAACCTCACGATCACAAATTACGAAGTCCCCTTGTGTTTAATACCCGAAGTAATAATACTACCCCTTTGTTTTTAAAAAAAAAACAAAAATTATTGGCCCAATTTTAAAAACTTTAACCCAAATTGATCTTAGGCCCAAAATAATTAAAACTGGCCCAAAGTTTTGGCTGGCCCAAAAAAAAAAAAAAAACACCACACCAAACGTAGTACTTTACTCTCCCCTTTTTTTTTCTTTGTTTGACTTTTAGGAAAAAGAAAAACACACAGTCTTCTTCTCCTCCTTTGTTTCTGTAACTCAACGACAAAAACAACCACCACCTTGAATCCGGCGATGACAAAGAAAAAAAAAACGTTTCTTGTCGATCTTGCTGCTCCTGATGATGTCCACGAACCTGAACACCAAAACCCTCTTCTCGATCGATTCCTAGAAACCAGCGACCTCGTTGACCTGAGCTCTGATACCACTTGTAGGGTTTATTCCCCACAACCCTGATTACTAGATGCGGAATATCGATCACGAAGAACACATACAACAGAATCGACAGAAAAGAAAAGCGACGCCACAAGGTAATCCCTAATCGTTTCCGATTAGTTTATTGAAAGAATGCGTGTTTGGTTTGTTCCCCCTCACCTCCTTTTATAGAGATGAGGGGGAACCGACTATACAAGTCCTACGGGTCGGGTTGGGCTTAGACATTGCCAACCGACCTTTATTCTTAGCTATAGGAAACTAGGCTAATCGACACTCTCCCTAGACACGACTTAGGCGAATATAATGACTAAACATAACAGTCAGTCGCCCGTTTAACCCGCTGTCCGTGTCCACCCGCCCACCCGTTTTGCCACCTCTTACATTTACTTATAAATGAGTCGATAATACGGGCCTTATTATATCTCAGACCGTCAGACGTGTCAAAGGGACCAATACAAAATGGCCACAACGGGAAATGGGTCAAACGGGCTGATTAATCTTTAATACGAACAAGCCTCCTATTATTTTTGAAGGCCCAAAACCATATAAAGAAAGAGGCTTTAATAAATTGAAGCTTGGGCTATGGGGCTCTGTTTCATACTCGCGACCAGAAAAATCGAAGCTTGTAACAAGGAAAACGTCGTGGTAAACAATCTATGGTGGTTTATGGAAATTTCGGGTCCCAAAACACTCCATTTTAGAGTTATTTACTTTATATGTTTTTGTTGGTCTTTGTTACTAGTAGCCTGGTTTTCGGCTCGTTTGCCTTTTAGAAACACACACAAAACTAAAGATAGCTAAAGTGATATCAAGTATAATTAAGTGTGACTTGTAGATAGTTGCAGTCGATATAATTTGCAATTGGATAAGTGTACAAGTTTAGAAGAGGTTAGTATAGTTGCAACAGCTAACATTTCTTTCTTTTTCACTTGAACCTAGTTAACAAGTTTCACCTGTTAGACGAGGCCCAAGCTTATAGGCTTAGGGCCCGCTAGGTTTAAGGTTAAGGTAGCTTATTTACACAGCTATGTATTCATTATAAATACATATGCAATTCTCATTATGTAATCACAGAAAACATTCAATCAATATTAGTATCTTTATTATCTTTCATAGTATCGGAACTTTAGGTACAACCCATCACAATAAAGTTATCCTCCGATCATCGGTGACGACGATGATCGGAGGGATCCCGCTTAATTCCTTTTCTCTTCACTTTTTCGTAATTAGTTTCTTTTTTATCGAATAAATCATAGCTTCCAAAACCCTAGCCGTCATAACACATGCCCAATACAATCAACAATTATACTTTTCCTCAATCACCATTATTTTTTTTTTGTTTTCCCGTCGGAGATCATTGCCATTTTACAAAAATAGTTGGTAAAAAAAATGCCGCTCCTACCTAAAGGCAAAGCAAGCCACGCAAAGGAGGAAGCCGCAATCAGCTAACAACTATGTCGTCAAATACAATTATACATCCGTCTCAACAAAGAAAAAGAAGATGATTGAAGAAAGAGCTTTCATTATGTGTTTCAGTTTATCCGTCGAGAAGCCTCGC
The DNA here is from genome assembly GCA_025667525.1 of Glebionis coronaria. Taxonomy (NCBI): domain Eukaryota; kingdom Viridiplantae; phylum Streptophyta; class Magnoliopsida; order Asterales; family Asteraceae; genus Glebionis; species Glebionis coronaria. The sequence goes on from CM046880.1 coordinate 479,304,044, forward strand.
GTTCAAACTGCGGGGAGTGTTAGACGAGGCCCAAGCCTACAGGCTTAGGGCCCGTTAGATTTATGGTTAAAGTAACTTATTTACAAAGTTATGTATTCATTATAAATACATATACAATTCTCATTATGTAATCACAAAAAACATTCAATCAATATTAGTATCTTTATTATGTTTCAAACCAACCAAATTAACATATTTTTCCAAGTTAAAAGCATATCTTGTCCTGTCGAAATATTACCACTACTGGGTATATATATGGTAGTGAAACAAGAAAGACTTTCATATCCATATCCTGCTGATAGAAATGTTTGGGTGCCATTTTCTTTCTTTTATGTAATGATATAATTATAGCTCAGCTTAGTTAAAAGGCCACAATACTAGTAATAATTTCAAGAATTGTCATTGTCGTCATTATATCAATGTTTTAAAAACTGGGTTGACTCGGCTGGTTGAACTGTGAACTGGTTCGAAGACCGAGCCGGATATGACCGAGTTTTTGCTTATTTAAGAACCGGATTGAACCGTCGGTTTTTCGTTGAACCGGGTTGACTCGGTTTGATAAACCCGGCCGGGTCACAATTTTTTATAAAAAAAAAATTCAAATTTTTTTTTTCTATAAACATTTCTAAATTTTAAAGATAAATTTAAGTACTTGTGATTATTGTTAGTTAAAATAAGATTAAAACTAACTTAAAACACAAAATAATATCGTTTTATTATGATTTAATACAAATTATAAACATAAATTACTTGTTTTTTCATACATTTGTTATAATGTTATAAATATTAAATTAAAAATTTAAATATTTTTCATCGATTTAATTTAACGTAAAGACAAGTTATAAAGATTATTACAATATTATATATTAAACATATAAAAAAATATACATACATATAAAACCGGGTTGACTCGACAGTTTAACCGGTTAAACCGGTTGACCAGTGAACCGGTCATTAGACCGATACAACTAAAAAACCGGGTTTTAAAACATTGCATTATATAATGGGTGATATTATAAACAGTAGATTGTTTTCTTTATATTGTTTGTATACCTTTTTATATATTGAAAATGTGACTTTCCCTAGAGTCCCTCGACCCATTACACGTATCCATACAAGACCCGAGTATGATGACATCAGAATATCAGATCATAATAATGATACACGATTAATTGCGGACTAAACAGAACGTGCACTTCTACAAAACTTTATTTTCAGAACAAAATTCAGCCATCTTTTTTTGGAAAAAGTAACATTTACTCTACTTATTATCATTACCTTTTTACTGAGGTCCAGAACAAAAAGTCAAAAAAGATACCTTGTGTTTCTGTCACGTTTCTATTAATTTCACCAACTGGTCCAAAACATAATGGCAATACTCGTATAGCTCAATTTCAATATCCACTTTTATCTATACTACAAAGTACAAACGTAACCATGCATTTTCACTTGTTATGGAGTAGTATCTCCGTGTTCTAAATTAATAGTACAGTAATTTATTTTGAGTTGTCCTAAAATTATACACACATTCTAAAAATAGATGTAAGTAATATAATAAGTAACCATATTGTATCTAATGTTATTAGAAATTATAAACTATCTAGAAAAATATAATCAAATCCTTAACAGCATGTGTAATCACACTACCAACCCCCCTTTGTGATTAATTAAGAAACAAAGTATACAAAACGACTAGTCCCCAAACGGGTGCTAGCACAACGATTAGAACAGAAAAGGTGAGGGTGTCCCTTCTAGGAAGATCCACCCTCCTCACTACAATAACACTAAAACACTCATAACACTAGCATAATCTATGATATTCCTCACGATGGCAGCTTGAGAGAGTAGTAAAGCCAGAGAGAGAGATAAATACCACAACGGTAATATCTTTGTTGGAGAGAGAAACTGTGTGAAGATAACACACAGAGAAGTGAGGCGATAACAACAGCGAAAACACGCTCCCCTCTTTATTAAACCTAAAAGGCTTTTAGAGCCGTTATAACAAAAGGCCAAAGTTGTGGGCTTCAAGGTGGGCTTGGGCTTGTCCACTTCACAAGAATGAGAGATAACCAACTTCAGTCCTCCATATCACAAATGCATTGCACCATCAGTCCAAGGATATAACTGAAATAATAAGAAACAACATAATAAGCCCTTAAAGGGACAAAAGGTTAGCAGATTAGGACTCATTTTAACATCCCCCTTTAATCTGATAACCCATATAAATCTAACATGCCCAAACAGACTTATAACAATGTGAGAAACCAAGAAGGAGAGAGAACTTCCCTGAGTTACCCATCATGATCTTAATTACTTCAGGTGGGTAGCAGAAACCAAAGTCCTTAAAGGAGACTTGAATCTGCATGAACTAGATTGTAGAGTGCAAGAAATGAGCATATCAGAAGCACACACTCTGAATCCCAAACAAGCCTCATGACAAAAACAGATATCAACTGACACTCAATCAGTTTGAATAAAGGAAAACCAAATGGATGCCAACAGAGTATAAAATCAATGATTAAGACTCGAAAGGATCCCATAGAGCATATCTCTGAATACTTCGAGAATCGTTTGATTTTATAATGATGGAATTCAGGAACATCATACTGAAAAGCCAATAGAATCATAAGATTCACCAAGGAGAGGTACAACAACCCCATCAAGAACCATAACAGGATAATAAAGGGCATAAGCCACTGAAACAGGGGACAAGTCCCAATAACCGAGAATCACATCATTCTCATAACAGGAATAATGCCAACCAACAGGGAACCTCAAGTCCCAGAATTAACATTTGATTTAAATCAGAAACAGGTCATCACAGAGATAGACCAAAATCACGTCCTAAAAGGACAATAGAGAACATTAAAGTCCCAAAAGAAAATATGTGGCTTGTGTTAATGAACCACAAAGGGTTCAGGGAACAAAATCAACAAAAGTAACCAAACCTGATCATCATCAAAACAAACCAACCTCCAGGAACCCAACTGAATTTTAATTCAGCTGAACAAGAACCACAAGGCTGATACAAAACAGTCGAACCATGAAAGTTATACCTGAACATCAGCAGGTAAGTATAAACAAGCAAATCACAGCCTGCTATCAATCAAGCCAACACAAATCAATCACAACCACCATAATCTTAATTAGGTGACCAAAAACACAACCAACCACAACAGTATCATAATGGTCGAATCAAGAAGATGCCAAGTGGATACCAAGACCACTAAATTTTTATTCAGTTGTTGGCACCCAAGAGGACACCCAATTTTAAGTCTCAAAAACTTCCAGAAACATTCCGACAAGGAATCCCAAAATCTTTAATTTAACTGCCATGAATCCCAAAATTTCCCAGAGCTTATCCAACTAAGTGGGTCAAGGCTAGGTGGTTTTGAGAGTTATACAGTGAACCTGATAAGTATATGGGAGTCCGAGGAATAATCACATTCAGCACAATATCATGACAAGTAAGGACGCCCCAAATGGATACCAAGACCAATGAATCTTAACTTCACTGATCGGCACCCAAACGAGGTCACATAACAAGGATATGTTTATTTCCAGATAAAGATCAAACAATATCAATATTAGGAGAATAAGGACGCCCCCAATTGGATACCAAGACCACTGAATCTTTAATTCAACAATCGACACCCTTAGGAGATCTCTCAACAAAGTAGAGTTAATATCCAGGGAAGATCAAGGATCCAAACATCCCCCCTTGATCTGAGCCTGGAGGAACAGATAGTTCCATTTTATCAGCCCAAGAGCAAAAGATCATAGAAGCTTACCCAATAGGCATAACACATAAACATACAACCAAACATATAGGAGATCAACAAAAACATCAACACAAAAGCAATTAGCACAACAGACCCAACATATAAAGAGAAGAGAAAACAACAAACAGGAACGAAGCAAGAACAAGAGCACATAGGAGCCAACACAGAATAATAGGCCAAGACAAACGCACAAGATATAACAAAAAGAAACACATCTTAAAAAAGAAAACACACAAAGCAGGTGCTCAAGAACACGACATCTCAGGGAATAACATGACACGATCAAGAAATTTAAACCTATACAACAGCAAAACAAACACAAAGACCTAGGCAACAAGACTTAAAAACACAAAGGGACAAACAACATAATATAAACAGACCACTCAAGCAAGACAGTTAAAGGAAAAAGGTCACTAAAAAACATACAGTTGACATTAATAAGCAACATGGACATAATCCTAAGCAAGATCAAAGAGAGGTAGGGTAGTTTACAAATTATAGAGTGCTTGTAAATCCTCATTGTTTTGGTGGTGTTTTTAATTAATGGAATTTCACACCTAAGATCAATTTGATCAGAAAACATCAACTCAAATTGAGTGTGATGTTGTGAGTTGCCCTCAGAGATGCTTTTGTTACCCATAGAAGTTGCATTGCCACTCTTGTCTCTGTTAGGAGACTTTAGGGCATTGCCATCATCATCGGGTTTAGCTTTCTCTACATCATTGGGACTTAAAGATGTTTTAGTATTAAACAGATTAGTAGAGTTTGACAATCTTAGTAGAGGTTTTTTTGACAAATCAGACACACTTAAAGTTTTTGAGTTTGTCAAAGTAAGAGGATTCTCACAAGTAGTATCATCAAAAATAGTTTTGACACTAAAAACATTAAGATCAAAATCAAAGACTCTGCTAGAACCATTATTTAAGCATGTGAAATGAGGAAGGCAACCATAACATCTAAGGTGAGAAAGCTTAGGTGCAATTCCATAACTTATATTAGAAACATATTTTCCACCAAGAGCATAAGAGAGAGTAAACATGCATATCCTTGTGCTGCATACACTCCTTGAACAAGAATTGGTCTCTCCCTGAATCATAAGGCACCTAGCAATACGCAGAAGGTGTCTATGAATCATATCAGAGAGCATGGAAGGGGTATGCAGCAATGTTCTCAAATTAGAGCATAAACCATATAAAGTGATGATAGTATCAAGCTAGGTATTCATAAAAAACCAAATATGGAGCACACTACCTCTGATCTCAATAAGAAAGTGATCAAAAAAAGCAAACAACATAACACAGTTAACACCAATAGAGAAGCCCCACAAAGGCAAGGGCAACACATATAACAATATGAGATAGATCACAACCCAAGCAGTTAATAACCAGAAACACACATACACCAACCAGCTCAATAACAAGACAACCTTAATTAACCAGGCAACAAACAAATTCTCAAGGTTAAATTGAAAAGAGCAGATACCAAAGCAGCAGCGGAACAAATATCGCATGACAATAAACCAGATATCACTTACAAAAAAGTAGAAGAAAACAAGAGCAAACCAAACACACAGACACAAACCACAGAAAAAAAGGAGAAACACTAAAGACAGACCAGATACATACACAAGCAATTAAACAACAAAAAAACATAACCAAATAGACGAGAACCATAAAAAAATAAACCAAAGTACACAAGACAGATCACACAACAATAAGAGAGACAAAAGCAATCAATGACAGAATGATAGATAAACAAAAAACTTAGAACAAGTAACAGAATAAGCATAAAGTCAGCAATAAAGAACAAGCACACACCAACTATGGTGAATCACTCAGGAATGCACCTATTTGTGGGAAGGGCAGGTTTCCACACTTCTCAAGGAAGAGGGTCAAGATGTTACCCACAAAGTTTACAGTGCAAAAACTGAAATGACCACCAACATACAAACACAAGGAAGAAAGGCTTACAGAGCACAAATAGCAGCGGAGCAACCAATATAATAAGAGCCAGAGACAGTGGGAAACAAGTTCCCCAATATAACAAGAACTCACCACAATCGTCATGAAACACCACCAGCAGTACAAGAATACCCCAGAACCAAGAAAGCTCCAAGGCAAAATAAAGTGAAGGTTCCAAGAAACCCTAAAGTTAATTTTTGCCAGGAACAATCAATCAAGAATCAACCTAATCAAACCAATCAAATCGATGGGATCAAGAAACCCTAATATTTTTTTAATAACAAAAAAAGAATTAGGGTTTCCCAATTCAAACCACCCAAGAATGATGAGAAAGCAGTTGGTCACCAATTAACACTCAAAGAGCCTTCCAAACAGCAAATAGGACCAAGAGTCAAGGAACCCCCAAATTTGATAGAATGAACAAACCCTAATTTCTCAAAATTAGGCCAACCACCAAAAAAAACTTTTCTTTGATCAGACTATCTCAATAGTCGATCTACCCAAAAATAACCTTAATTTAAAAAACCCCCAAAAATTTTAACAAACCCTAATTTCTCAAAATTAGGTCAATCACAGGAAAACTTTTCGATCTGACTATCTCAATAGTCGATTTACCCAAAATCAAAACCAATTTAAAAAACCCCTAAAATTTTCAAACCCTAAAAATTTTAATAAAAACTTTTGATGATCTCAGAGAACCAGTCTCTGATACCATGTAGAAAAATATAATCAAATCCTTAACAGCATGAGTAATCACACAACCAACCTCTCCTTTATGATTAATTAAGAAACAAAGTACAAAACGGCTAATCCCCAAACGGGTGCTAGCACAACGATTACAACAGAAAAGGTGAGGGTGTCCCTTCTAGGAAGATCCACCCTCCTCACTACAATAACACTCAGACACTCATAACACTAGCATAATCTTTGATATTCCTCACGATGGCAGCTTTAGAGAGTAGTAAAGCTAGAGAGAGAGATCAATACCACAACGGTAATATTTTTGTACGAGAGAGAAACCGTGTGAAGATAACACACAGAGAAGTGAGGCGATAACAACAACGAAAACACGCTCCCCTCTTTATTAAACCTAAAAGGCTTTTAGAGCCGTTATAACAAAAGGCCAAAGATGTGGGCTTCAAGATGGGCTTGGGCTTGTCCACTTCACAAGAATGAGAGATAACCAACTTCAGTCCTCCATATCACAAATGCATTGCACCATCAGTCCAAGGATATAACTGAAATAATAAGAAACAACATAATAACCCCTTAAAGGGACAAAAGGTTAGCAGATTAGAACTCATTTTAACAAACTATATATAAAGTTTTAATTAATTCCATTAGGGTAAGAGTGTCATTTTGCAAAAAAGTAAGAGAGATAATACAATAATAGTGATTTTTTCTTAAATTATGTGTTTTTTGTCAGCTAACAATTAGTTTAGGACGGAAGGAGTAGCTATTACTTGTACCAATTTTCTCCTCCTTTAGTGAACATAGTACAAGCTTTACGAAACCTTTAAGATGCAACATTCATAGGAATGGGGTGATTCTTAATGTTAAACAGTGAATTGATGTGTATCCAAGTCAAAATAAGATAAAACATTATGGTTGCTTTGTGTTAACAATTACACAGCTAATAATAATGGTAGATAAAGACGTTTCTCTACATGTGTTTAAGTGAGTGTGACAATGTATGAGATTTACGTGTAGCCAACAGTCATTTACGATACAGTTTACAAAGTAATTTAAGTTACGGAGCATTTGTTACGACTCTCTTTTGTAGCACAATGTACAAAACTTAACAAATTATGCTTTCATCACAGTTTGCTCGTGTTTTGGTAATTACCAAATCTTCATATCAACCTACGTCACTTAAACAAACAATTACGGAGTATTAACATCTTACTATCTTATAAAAGAGATTGGTATCTCTCTCCTATTTAATGTTTAAGTAGTACAAATATAAAAGCTTAATGTACAAGTTAATTAAACATCATTTTTTCTAAATTTTAAATATAACATAGCTTATATGGTACAAACTATTGAATTCACCTATAAATTTATTGTTATAAATTAATATAGTATATGTTACAAGTATACATTAATTAAAGTATTAAACACCATAATTAATGTATTTTTTAAATATTCTTAAAATAAAAAATACATATTATTGTACTTATTTTATAAACAAATAAAACACACAGAATTTCATAAAATTTATATGCTAACAAGTTGATTATACATATGTTTAAAAATAGGACCGAACCAACAGTTCACCATCGGTCAGACTAGCCAATAAAAACTGATAGAAAATGAAACGAAGATAACAAGGCGGAAGCTATCTATACGGGTGAACCAGATCGAACTAGGATGATTTTTTATTATTCTACAGTTAAATAGTTTATCGTTTTTTGTTTGGTGACGCTTAAACTTTAATAACAGGATACCCATAGCCGCAACGCGCGAGTACCCATCTATATTTTATGATACATAGTGTTCAACAATTAAAGCACAAAAAAAACTTCATATAACTTACAACTTGGTGACACATACGGTTTTATAATCGAACAAGGTGAACGGGTTTAATCAAAAACTAGAGAAAACCGACCGAAACTAATGCAAATAACCAAACTAAATCTGACTGAATTTTTTTTTTACCTTTCTCCGATTAATCACAGGGTACCCGCCGCCGCATCGCGCGGGTACCCTGCTAGTCTTTAAAACAATCATTATATTATGTGTTCCAATAGAACTAATAGTCATATATTTACGTAAAAGAATAATTTGTTGGTTAATATCATAAACCAAAACAGTAGTTGAAACCAAGAGTTTATGAATCTAAAAACAAAGTTGATTCATAGATAAAGATACCGGCCTTTTAATAAGGCTGCATGCAACGGTGTGGGTCGAGGTTTCGGTCGATCGAAGTCGAACTCGATCGGCTTGTGACGACCGAATTGACGCGATCGGTTCTCCCAATTCGGCATGGGCCACGATCTAGTTAGAAAATAGAAAAATCAATCTTTTTAAAGGTTTTGACCGTTACATGATTTTTGTAAAAAAAGAAATTTAAAATTTTTAAATTTAAACACTTTACTTTTATAAATACTCAACCATTGAACCATTTCTCTCAACTTTCAAATCTTTATTTTTACATCACACAATTTTATACAATCTAAAATAATGAGTTCCAAACCTTCGTGGACTACCAATGAGTAAGTAGCTTTGTGTCAAGCTTGGGTATACGTTTCGGAGACGTCAGTTCCAGGACGAAATCAGAAGACGCGATCGTTTTGATCGGTGGTAATTGAGTACTTTCATACCAAAAATAGGTGATAAAAAAAGAAGTTATGACTCCATTATCAGCAAATGGAAATGTGCAATCCGTATTCAAGTTGGTCACTTTCTTCGGTTTACAGTAATATCTTACGTAGGCATCCAAATGGGACTTTTAAAGATAGTACTTTTTATCAAGAAGGCGCAATCGAATATCGCACTCTTCACCAAAGGGATTTTGCATACTATGAATGTTGAATTTTTTTGAAACAAAGTCTCGCAAGGACCGATATTGAATTGCCACGATTTATTAATCCGGGAGTTTAAGTTTTAAGTTTTAAATTTTATTATTATTATTATTATTTTTTAATTTTTTTTAATTAAAAACCATCACTTTATTAAAAACAAAAAGGGATTTACAACAAATTGGATGGGGAGTCGAGATACTATCTGCGCTCCCACCCCTTTAGCAATGGCAAAACCTATTCTATGGATAATATGTACAGCAGCGCGCGCTCCAATGTCTTGAGCCTTAGAAAATCTCTGGATCCGCTTCAGCAACGCAACTGCATCTTCCTATAACTCACAGAGAAGAAAAAGAGAAAGGAAGAAACCCATATCCGAGAGCTGCACACTTAGCCAAATACTTGCATCGTTTACGTTGTGCAGCATCAATCACAGCTCGGCCAGGTACAAAGTCATTCATCCCCGTACGAGTCAAAGGAGAAAAACCAGTCAGATCAACACACACATCTTTACCTCCATCCCAAGAATAAAACAAAATATCTGCCGGACATAAGACATTATCAAGTCCTCCATCTAATCCGATATTAACTTCCTTACCGACAGATATCCCTGAACGATAGCATATATCAGCAAGAGTATCACATACTAAATTGTGACGATGCTTAATCCCAATGATACCCGCACACGATACCGCATGATCCCCAAATATTTCCCCATCAAATACTCTCGAACAAGCTGAACAAGGCTTCAAAACAGAGAACATGGGAATACCTAAGCGATAACACAAAACACATCAATAGGTCCTCCCGTTCATAGTCTGACCCAACCCCGAGATAAGAACCATCCTAAGCCAATCAGAAGTATGATCCTCCCTCTAAGATGCCCATAAAGCCATCTGTCGAGCAGATAAAGCAAAAGTGGATTCTGCATTCTTAATAACCCAAGCAAAATATATATTTACCATTTTCTTCATGAGTTTGGGGGCAGCGACTTCACTCGGATTACTTAGTACTTTACCATTATTATTAGGGTATGGGGTTCGAGACAAAGAAAGATCAAGGCAGCATATCAGCTTTTCCTTTATACTTTACTTTGATCTGTTTTTATGCTATTAGCTATTATGTTGATTCTTTTCCAAACAGGAACCACCGATTTACAAATTTTATTAACCACAGAATTTAGTGAGCGGCGCCAAATCTTTCTATGGATTGCTTTTTTGCCTCTTCCGCCGTCAAAGTGCCTATGATACCAGTTCATATTTGGTTACCCGAAGCTCATGTAGAGGCACCTACGGCAGGATCCGTCATCTTGGCGGGAATTCTTTTAAAATTGGGAACCTATGGCTTTTTAAGATTTTCAATACCTATGTTTCCTGAAGCGACACTTTGTTTCACTCCTTTCATTTATACTTTAAGCGCGATTGCTATAATATATACTTCCTTGACCACTTTAAGACAGATCGATCTTAAGAAGATCATTGCTTACTCCTCAGTAGCTCATATGAATCTGGTGACTATTGGTATGTTTAGTCTGAACATACAGGGAATTGGAGGTAGCATTCTACTGATGTTAAGTCATGGACTGGTTTCTTCAGCCCTTTTTCTATGTGTTGGTGTTCTATATGACCGACATAAGACTCGACTTGTTAGATATTACGGAGGTTTAGTGAGCACCATGCCCAATTTCTCTACCATTTTCTTCTTTTTCACTTTGGCCAATATGAGTTTACCTGGTACTAGCAGCTTTATCGGGGAATTTCTCATCTTAGTAGGAGCTTTCCAAACAAATAGCTTAGTAGCCACATTAGCAGCGCTTGGGATGATTTTAGGCACGACGTATTCCCTTTGGCTATATAATCGTGTGGTTTCTGGGAATTTAAAACCAGATTTCCTCCATAAATTCTCCGATCTAAATGGTAGAGAAGTTTTCATATTTATATCTTTTCTTGTTGGAGTTGTTTGGATGGGTGTTTACCCCAAAGTGTTCCCGGACTGCATGCATACATCCGTAAGTAACTTAGTGCAACATGGAAAATTTCATTGAGAGGAATCAACAAAAAAAAAAGAAAAAGGGTCAACATCTTAATTTGTATTTGAGAGATTGTCCTCGGGCTGAGGAGTTCGCACATCTAAATAAAGTATGAAAAAAATTAGAAAAATAAGCGAGAACTTCTTTTTCATTTTGGCAAAAAAAAGAAAGCTAAATATAGGAATTTTTTTTTGGGGGGGGGGGGGGGGTGGTCCACCGACAGGGGCAACTGCCAGCAATTGAAAGAAAGTTGTGAACAGACAAAATGAGCATGTTTGACACCTCGATTGTCCCGAAGCCCTCTCATGCGAATTAAATCAACTTAGTCAATGTTTTGTCCAATTTTACTGAAGGCAAAAAGAGCCTTCATTCAATTATCCGGCACCTTCGCGCGCATATGTACATTCCGTCATTAAAGTGCTCCTACCTTTACTTTTCAAGGAGAAGCGGTTGATAGCAATCGATAAGAGCTACTCGACTCAAAGACGAGAGGAAGCGAGTGAAAAGAAAGGATAGGAGGAGGAAGATGACTATCTAAAGCCGATAGTCCAGTAGGTCCTTGTAAGGCAAGTGGAAGGAAGTGACTCGACCGATAGGTTGAGGAAGTCGGGCAGGTCTGGAGGTAGTGCCTCCTAAGAGATATGATAACTGTACCATTCAAGACCAACGCTTGCATCCGGAGATAGATGGACGAAAGCCCTTGAGGAACTGATTCTTATCTGGTTGTTCAAAGCCTGCCTACTTTTGATGACATGAGATTCAAGACCCCCCCTTAAATAAAGTAAAGGCAGCTGATCCCGATTTCCTTGATCCTTCATCTGGCCGGGCTGTCGATAGAGTAAGCTGGATGTGCTAGTCGATCTTGTAACCCACGAAAGCTCAAGAAAGAGAATGTGCTCTCAATGCTGGTCTTTCAAGCGCCTCCTTGAAAAATCACCTGACATTCCTCTTGTTAATCTGTCGCGGGGTAGGGAGGTCCCTCTCTAGTTCAGAACCTTTCTTCCAAAGCCTCCCCCGATTCCACTTTTGGTAGGCCATGGTACGGATAAATGCGGGTTTTCTCCTGCTTATTCATTAGGGCGAGTGGATGTCAAGGGAGGGGATCATAGTCTTTCAACTCATCTGCAATATGACAGAGCAGCTTCGTGTCCCTGTTCCGGTCCCCGATGCAGCCCCGTCATCAGTAGCTAAAACCAAGGTCGGTCCTCCCCCATAAGGCCCCGAAAGTTTGATCTTATCGAGTGGACTGATCAGTGTCACGCTTCAAAAAAAGTGTCCAACTCCGCGCGTGACTCGCATTGGCAACTTTATCCCACCCTACATCAGCCGGTGTGTGTGAGCTTCGCTCCTTATAGCTATATCTCTACACCGCCGCCGGCCACTTTCTCCTCTATCGTATCCATTGATGGGATTTCTTCTCGACTGGCGTATTACGTACTCGGGCCAATCTAGTACACGCTAATAATGGTCTTTTGGATTGAATATCCTATAAAAATGGAAAGTGGTTGGCCGTTCGATCGAGTCCATCCCTTGAAGTCGTACCCTCCCAGAATGCATGAGTCTTCCACCGATTGACAGAAATGCCGATGAAGCAATTCCTTGAGTTAAAACTGAATCAAATTAGTAATCTAACCCCTTAGACCCTTTTGCATACTTCGATCTATAAGGCTTTCATCGATGCTTTTGTCAAGGCGGCTCCGCATATGAAATCATGAATAGGATCTGAATCTATATAAATAGCCCAGAAAATGAGGGCCATCAAAAGGCCTAAGCCCATATTATAGCCTCGGTCTATCCAAATGATGTTTAGCGGTCTCTTCTCTACCCAAGTAGCTGTGCGCCGATCCAAGGGACCTGGAAGCAGTTAATCATAGCTCATAGATGTGTATTGAAAAAGCAAGCCAAGTCCATGCAAGAAGGCCCGCTGGATCTATCCGAATGAAAAGCCAGCCAAAGGTGGCTCTTCACATGAAATCATGCAAAGGAAATGCGCAACTAGTCAATCATGCTTGCTATTCTGACTTTCCAAGCAACCCTTTTGATTCCACTTCTGCAGCAGTATAAACTCTCGGTCCCTTACCTTGATGCCTACAACTCAATTTCTTTTCCAGTGATGGCAAGAATCTACAAAATACTTTTCCTTTTCTTGGTCTCTTCTTTCTAAATCACGGCTACACGACAGAAAGCGATGCTGCCCACTCCGCCGAAAAAGGGCCACTTTCTTCCCCCCAAAAATGAGAGTTCCACCATCAGGGCCTAGCAAGCAGCATGATTATGTTCCGGAGCGGTCCTTCATTCCAGCAACAGTAATATATGGTTCAAAACGCCTTGTTCCATCCGGCGAGAATCCCCTCATCACTAAGGCGCGCTCCGGATTTCGAGCCTCCGCTTGCTCCCCTTATATGTGTGGACTTATTTCAAAAACTTTTCTTTTTTTATAAAGTAATAAAAACTAGTCCCGATTGATGGATGAATGCCAATCTCACTTTCTAATGTTATTGTCATGTTGATGCTATATTAAAGAATAGAATCTCAAAAAGTTTCTTAAAGTCCCATTCTTTATAATTGTCTTTCTCGTACTATGTAAACAAACTTCAAGTCTGAATTGTGTACTCAAGAGGAAGCGTCACAGCCTAGGTTTGGGCCACCATCCCTCTCAATCTGTATTCATGACGATAGGAAGCACCTATGTTAGTCTTTGGCTTTCCAGACAGAACAAACGCGTTAAGCAAGTAAGTTAGTCAGTTCAATGTCATATTAGGGGTTTGAAGCTCGGTAGCTAAGGAAGTGGGTCAAAGCAGGCTACTAAATCAACTATTTGAAGATATTTTTTTATTTTACGTCTGATTCGGTCTGTGCTTTGGAGTGTTCGTCCCTCTAGCCCGTAGTCTGTCTATGAGAGCGAGTTCATGTGCTTGTAGTTGTAGAACCATTCACCTATCCTAAGGGTAAGGTCCATTGCCTTCAGTCGGTAAATAGATCGAGGGGAGGGGGAGTGAGGCTATCGTATCAGATGGGTGATCATCTTCTTATGAAGTTATGGAGGGATATCAAGCAGATCTTTATTAAGCAACGGTTTCAACTCTATCAAATACATGATCGGGGATAGGTCCGGCAATCGAAGAGACAAGCAATCATAGCAGTCACGAAGCACTAGAAAAGGCGTGGAGAACTTCTTTCGTTGAAAGTTCCATAGGGCCCAACGCCTACCATATGCGAGATCGACCTGTGAGGCAAAGGTGCGCCAAAAAAAGGTCTGGTACTAGCCAAGGTGGAGAATTCCCTCATTTACTTGCTTTCTATATTCTAAACTAATTATAGCCCGCCACCCCCTGGTAGGGCATCTCCTCTTTGACTCCTCTGATCCTGTACCTAAGGACTATGCTTGACTTTTCCATTAACTTCCTTATATCACGTCTTACTGATATCTTATAGGTAATAGAGTCTCAAAGCAGGGTCCCCCTCAATGACAGCCCTCTTGTCTACTCACTTTTGGTACTAGTACACCTTTGTCTGGTTTCTGTCTTTACTCTATGGCAATTCTCTCGATCTCTGATAAGTCGGCTAATAGAATCCTATATATAGGAAGTAGCTAAAGCATCCTTACTCTCTATAGTCAGTAGCTTTCGCATCCTTTTTATTATCTATGTTCTTACCTCAAGTTTCTTTCCTTAGGCAGGTTTCACACTAAAGTTGAGAAAAGGCATAAGTGATAGAAAAGAAGTGAAAAGAAAAAGAAGTGACGCTATAGAGCTCGATTCCCTATAATAGAAGTGGCGGGCTTGCTTGCTATTCCCATCTCAATCGATGAAAGAGAACTAGGGGGTGCTTAGAAGAAGCCAGCTTTTAGGTAACCTTTGCTTAGAGGACCGGCTATACTATACTACTAGTGACTTAGATCTTGTGAGAAAGCAGAAAATCGGGTGCCCGCAGCTACTTTAAATGTGAAAGGAGTGAAGTTAGCCTATCAGTAAGCACTCCTTCTACTCTTTAGGAATCCCCTGGAAATAGAATACTGAAGTGATGGGTAAGCTCAAGTAATCCCTAATTTCCCTAGAGAACTGGGTAGAGATAGAAGTCAGATTAGCTCTCTAAAAAGAGTAGAGAAGAAAGTATAGCTTACCAGGGAGTAAAGACGGGAAAGCCTTACCTCTTACGAGATAGAAAGAACCTCAGAGAACGGAAAGAGCCAACGTCGTAAAAGCAAAGGCAGAAAAGCCTAGGTATAGGTAGCGAAAGTCGAGGTACGAGACACGAATGAGTTAGAAAATAATAGAAGCTATAACGGAAACAGAGTTTTAGTTGGCTCATTAGAGCAAGTGAAATATGCGTCAAATTGGCTTCTTTATAGGATTCTCGTCTGATTGAACAAGAGCGTATGCACCTCCTTTTCTCTTTTGTTCCGGGAAATAGATAAGTAAGTGAGTGCCCGTGTACTTTCCCTATAAAATGGAATGTACTACTTATACAGAAGAAATCTCAGTTCGAAGGTAAGTAGCTTCCTTTTACAAGCCTGTTTTCACTTCCTTATAGAAAGTAGGCTGCTACCGAACTCATTGGCAAGCGAACGACATCGCCCTATCTCAACCAGCTCATTACTCACTAAAGTCTATGTGAGAAACCAAGATATTTCACTCCTGTGGGATTCAAACCCACCGCATAGGTAGCTTTCGAATAGGCTTTGATTACACCCAGTAAGGATGCGAAAGCTACTGACTAAATATAGTCTGGAGCTGGACACCATCTTAAGTAATAGAACTCCCAGTTGTGTTACACGAACCTTTCTTTCTATTTTGAGTTCTATTAGATGAGAAATGAAAAGAATTAGTCCCACACGAGGTTTGTGAATTAGTGTACGTAGTGCAATCAATGCTCTGGTTCCTAGGGCCGCACCGGCAAGAGAAATAAAGGTAACACGGGCGGATATAAGTACTGCTTTCGGCTGTTCGGCCTTTGCGTGAATAGCGACATTCCTTACAGGGAATGGTCCCTTAAAGTTTAACCCACGTTCTGTTGACTCAGTTCATTTAGTAGCAAGGTTCCGAGGACGGCTTTCTGTAACACGGGTAAATTGAAATGGGAAATTGATGGATTTCGGCTGTTATGCTATTGTTTATTTGTCACATTCCATACCTTTCCAGTATGATCTACTACATTTTGTTATTGTAGACCTTCGTTCGCGCTGACCCTTCGCTGCCTACTTTGGCCTATTGGTGAACCTCTAAAAGTTGCCCTTCTAAGTTAGCTCATCTATCAAAACCTCTAACGACTCTTTAATATGAAGCTCCTTCTCAGTACAATCGTGTCAGTCGATTCGCTCATGTCATGTAACTCATCTAAAACTTAGAAAACAGAAAAAGGAGACACATCATGTCATCTCGCTGAACCTACTTCGCTATTAGCAGCTAATCGCACTACGAAGAAGATGCGGAGGACGAAGTTGAAGCTTTAAGCCGCTAAGGCGAATAGGACGAATGAAGGCGAGCAAGAAGCAGCTAACTTTACGAAGGATTCCTTTGTGCGATAGCGACGAAGAAGGTGGCAGGTCCGATAGGCGAAGAAATTTTATAGGCGAAC
Source organism: Glebionis coronaria (assembly GCA_025667525.1). NCBI lineage: Eukaryota > Viridiplantae > Streptophyta > Magnoliopsida > Asterales > Asteraceae > Glebionis > Glebionis coronaria. The sequence continues at coordinate 479,320,914 of CM046880.1, forward strand.
AAAGGCGAAGGGATTGGCATGTATACCCGCTATTCGTTGATAGTTAGAATAGATTCGTAGACCAGGTCGACTGATCCGTTTTAAATTTTGAAAAGTTCTGTTAGGTTCTTAGTAGCAATCGGCGACCCTTTTTTTCTTTTACTTCACAGAGCTTTTCGTCTCCTTGATAGCTGGAAGTTCTCCAAAAGTATAAAAAGCTGGAGGACTTTGTACCATCCATTCCGGTGTGGTTGGATTCTGTTCAACAGCCCAAGGACTTGGAGCGCATCTTTTGTTGTTTCCACTGCTTGAAGTGATTGTTACGACCACGAAGAAACGACAAATCCCAACTACAGATATATAAGAGCCAGAACTGCTAAGGGCATTCCATCCAGCGTAAGCATCTGGATAATCTGGAATGCGACGTGGCATACCCGAAAGCCCTAAGAAATGCATGGGAAAGAAGGTCGGATTAACCCCGAAAAAAGTGATCCAAAAATAGATTTGACCTAAAGTTTCAGGATATCTTAGTAAAAGGCCCTATGGTATGGAGTAAAGGGAAGCGTGTACGTTGTCACACTCCCTGCCTTCCAAAGGTGCTTAGAGGACGGGCTAGACGCAGTAGAGCGATGACCGGGGAGCGGATTCCCCATCGGCGAGGGGGGGGGGGGGGGGCAGGAGACAGCCATCTTAAGGCACATCACGACCTACAGGCAACACCGGCGAGACCTGGGAAGGCAATCCGATTGGGAGTCAGAGGATCCATAGTACCTGCAGCCTCCCGGACTTCATATTCATCATTTTTGAAAGCGGGGGGGGGGGGGGGGGAGGGATCTTTTTTCTGTAACGAAAAAAAAAACAGAGCAGATTTGACTCGACACAACCTAACGATACATCCAATACCAATGATCTATGCTTAGAATGCGTTGCTAGATCTCTACTCTAGAAAGCTATACAGGCAACAACGAGCGCAGGTTGACCGGGGGCTTACCTTTAATTACTTCTTTCATGACGAGAGAACCGCGTCCGCATCAGTCGAAGTGGTGGAAGGCCCCCTGAAGTCAAAGGGAGAGTTTCTGCGCCTCTCTCCAAGAGATACGATTCGGTATCTTAATCGGCTGAAGGAGAGTGAGAGTTCAAAGTTGCCGGTAGGTCAATTGTGATCCTTGGGTATCATAGATAAGCTCTGTTTGGTACTGATGACTCTATACTGCTCATAGACTAGTATAGGTTCAAAAATCTCCATTCCAATAGGCGCTAGCCCCAAAGCGAGGATAGAATCATATGACATATGTCTAGATGAAAAATGCTTTCTTTCCATTTTCCATCCATGTCCACTTCCTTCTGGATCGATACTCGCGCACGGGATCTTTTTCACCTAAGTTTCATGCGTTCTTCTCTCTTCGAATTCATTGGCAAAAGCATTTCCATTTGTTTTTTATTTTCTTCATTAAGTACCTTTAATCAATCAATCAATTGTTTCTAAGCTGGGAAGTTGGTTTCTTTTTTGGGTCACCCCCTTTCTTCTTGTTTCCAAGAGAAGAGGAGAAAATCTCATGAACATTTTTTTAGATAGAAAATCGAACAAGAAAAATCATTTCTTTTGTCTACGTTTATTCTTGCTTGATATTCTATATTATTCGAATTTCAGAAAAATGAAAAGATTCAAACCCCAAATAATTGGGCTGTAGTACCTTGGTATCATTTTCACTTAGACAGGATGCTCTACTCATCATAAGGATATTCATATAAAATAAAAGGAGGTTTTTTTGCATTTTTCTTTTTTTAGTTCTCCTTTTTTCTATCTTTTATTATCTATCCTAAAACATAATAAATATAGGTAAAAAACAAACGTGCTTGCAATTTGTTGTAAACTAATAGAACTTTTCTCTATTTTCTTTTTTCCCTTTAACCTCTTATTAATAGTTAGTGTCCTTTAGTTCTTTTTCCACTTAGATAGAAGTATCAGGCTACAATATTAAATCAATGTTTGTAAGAACTGTTCCAAGAGCTTCTTATGAAAATGAATTTGATCGTTGTTTTTTCTCTTCTCTGTGAACTAAGATTTTTCTGGACTATTCATTTGACAATTCTTCCAGTTTCATCTATTCATCTCTTCAAGGCAATATGTTTACTATTTTGAATAGTTGGTTTATTATTATTATTATTATTTTATTTTATTTTTTATTTTTTTATATTTTTTATTTAAGCATCACTTCATTAGAATAATAGGATTTACAAGAAATTAGTGGGAAGCCGAGATACTATCTGGGCTCCCACTCCTTTAGCAATAGTGAAACTGATCCAATTAAAAAACATCACTTTTATTAGAATAATAGAATTTACAAGAAGTTAGTGGGAATTTATAAGAATTTAAAACATCACTTTATTATTATTATTATTATTATTATTATGTTTTGTTGTTGTTTTTATTTTATGTAATATTTTTTTTTATTTTATGTAATGTTTTTATTTATTAAAAAAAAATTAAATTGACCATCTTGTTGTGGTAAATAAGTCGTTGTAGGTTACCGGAGAGAGAAACCGATGTGGCAAAAAAAATAAGGTCGCATTAGGTTATTGTTGTGAGTAGCCTAATTGGTTCGAATTCAATTCGGAAAACATCGATCCTATTGTGACCACGGAGTTTAAGTTGCGCCGACTTCACGTTACCTAAAAAGAGAATCGCTTTAACGGCTTGATATATCGAATCGAAAAACTATATAAGAAAAATAGAACTCGTTAGTAGAAATCAAATACTTACAAGATTTCTTTTTGTGGTTGAGATTAGATCCTAAATTGGAAAAGTTGGGGGGCTAAATGCCTAATTCCCTTTTTGACAAGTTTTGATTCACTCAACTTTGTTTACCTTTTTTGACATGAGAATATTATACATTAAAGGGTGTTTGATACACTGGAATGGAAAGAAGAGAAAGGGAAAGGAGGTTCATTCCCATGTTTGTTAGACTAGAGAATGGAAACAAGGAGTTAAATTGTCCTTTTAATTCTTCTGTTTTGACTCTTTAAAATAAAGCAGAGAAAGATGAAGAATAGTAGTTTTAGAAGGACTCTTTCTCTATATGCATTCTTCAAAGAATGACATTCCTATCATCTGTTATGCACAAAACATCATAAATACTAATAAAAATACGAACCTTAAAAGAAAAATTGTTCTCTCCCAGATTCTTTTTCACCCTCCCATGTCAGATAAAATATAAGTTCTTCATTTTACTTTACAATTTAATACGTATATAGTTTATCATTAACAAATTTTAGTTTTCTTGAAAATTCTGTGCTAATGATGTGTATACCCATTCTCGTAAATAAGATTTAACCATTTGTATAACTCATGATATCTTCATGACTATATCTTCTGTAACAATGTTGTTTACCGGTTTATATCTTATGTTGTTTTTACTACTTTTTAAACATAGCTTAATTGCTTAAAGGTGTTACCTAACTAATCACGCACTATAAATATATAGGTAGCTTATGGACACTTGATGCGGGGTCGTGGTGGCCTTATGTTCTTTTTCGTTGAATTAGTCATTTGTTAAAAAGTTTAGCCCGTGTATGTGGAACAAATGGTTATATGAGATTTGTTCATTGTATGTTTTTGTTTTTGTTATTTATCAGTGAATTTAAATGATTCAGGTCTATTGTTGTAGATCCAATGAAAAAATAATTGCTATCTACTGAAAATCTTAAGCAATCCTGGACAAATATTAGTTTCGGTTAAAAGTTAAAACTGAACTTGTTTTTTATACACATGATAAATATGTCTGAATTTATGTATTTGTATGCAAGTTTATAAAGCGTGCCTTGCGGGTCTTATTAGTGAAGTTAATAAATAGTAATGCTTGAGGCTTTATTACAGCAGACGCAAGTAATACAAGACGTAATACATGAATAGGAGACTGATAGTTTTGAGACTAAGATCTGTAACAAAGAATGGATTGCGTTAGTTTAGTGTGATGTGATGTGTTATGACCTCCTAGTAAAAAAGAAATTATATAATCAACTCAACAAATGTAAATAAATTTTGATTATTTATTTATTGTACCAAATAGAAGAATGAATTATCTAACTGATTATGATACTCTATTCTCTATTTTTGCCAAACAGTAGAATTCATTTTTTATATGAGTGTCATTCTCATTCAGTGTCATTTCATTCTTCACTGTATTTCTATTCTTTTTGATTCAGACGTATCAAACGTCCCCTAAAAGTAAAATATGTTACACTGTGTTCTTTACTTTTTTTATGAAAGGAAAGTGAGGGGAAAAGTAAGGAAATTAAAAAGATGCATGTTCTTTATCATTTTTCGAGGAAGGAAAGGTGAAGGGAGGGAATGAAAATGAGAGGGACGTGGGGTGTTTTTTTGGGTTAAAATGTCTCGCCCACTTTTGAGAGGGTTGGGAAGGGAACCAAATGGTAAACATTTAAATGACTAAAGTGCCCCTTATCTCTATTAGTTATATCATCTTTTTATGATTTTATCTTTACTTTCTAATTTTTCATAACTCATCTGCAAACTATTTCTAACAAATCCAGGTTGTAGTATTATACTTGTAAAGATACAACAATTTTCTCCGATCTCATTAACTAACTTTTTTTTGTGACAACTCAAAAGGCCAAAATTATACTATATAAATGAGTCAACGGGGTAGATCACCCATTCTCGATTAGTGAATGTGGGTAAATTGAGCCTTTGCAATTTGATGTTACCCTGAACAAATAAATTAAATGAAAACGATTCATATATCTTGGTAAGTATTAATGGATCACATTTGTTTTTGTCTATTGTTCTTATTGTACATATGCGCAAACTAATCGTTCAATGCTACGGAGTATTTAATAGTTTCAGTAGTTGAACATCCATGGAAGCTTGGTATATGGAGTATGTTTTGTGCAAATTAGGCATAAATGGCTATATTTGTAAATTTCTTTTGTTAAAACTTCCATTTCCTTTTAGTTGGTTTTGACTCAAGAACATGGAAGGTAATAACAAGTTTTGTTCCACTCATCCTCGTTCCCTTTACTTTTCTTTCCATTTCGCTCATAGTTTATCTTGAGAACAGAGTGTTAGTGTGTATATTTTTCTCTCTTTACTATAGTCCAATTTTTGTTTCGAAGTCTTCAATCCCACATAGGTAAAGAGACGAAACTTCGCTTAGTTTATATGCTTCAGGTAGTTAACTCGGTCATCTTAAGATAAGAACTATGTTGTTGCGTTGTTATCACTCCATTGGTAAGCAACATGTCAATGGGAGGATATCAAACGTGACAAAAAAGTCGAGAACTCAATTTTTTGGGAGATGAGATTCCTATAAGCAATGTTAATGTCCAGTTTCCTTAAAGGAATCTGTAGAAACTAGAAAGGGGGTTGAATAGTTTCTAGTTAGTTTTTAAAACATTTCGGCTTAATCCACTATGCGCGGTTCCTTATGTGTACCCGCGGTTCTTTATCAATAAAGAACCGCCGGTCCATTTAGGAAACCGCCGACAGTGAACTTAACCTTTTGTTGCATGTTAAACTTTGACAATCCTTTGTATCAAATTCTCGATCAAGCTTGACTAGATATGAGATGTGTTTGATTGAAAGATAAATACTACAAGTAAGTAAACACACAAACACATCAAATCAAGAGTACATCAAGCAATAGTCTAAACACTAAGCATACACGTACTAAGCATAAGCTTTTTCGCAACTAGGATGTTTAGACTAAGTGATGTACACTTGACCATAATCTAAACACGAAGCACACACGTACTGAGCCTTAGCTTTTCCGCAACTTAGATGTTTAGATTATGAGATGCACACAACACACAACATATAAATACATCTATAATAGTAAAGACATAAATGTAAAGAAAAGTACCGATACGATGATTTATAGTGGTTTGGTCACGAAGCTCCTCTTCGCCCTACTCCATTCCTCGAGTACACCTTACTCGAGAGTTACTTCACTAGTCAACAAACTTCTTAAGGTGGAGAAACCATACACAACGTCGCTTATCCAATTTCCGACTCTAAGCTAAAAGTCGAGCCCTAATCTTAGGTAGGACCAATCTACACAACGTCGCCCACTTCACCATTTAACGACACAAGGCTAGATATCGAGTTCTAATCGAAAGCTAGAACCAATCTTCACGACTCTTCACTTTGAAGCTAAGTGAGAACTTCACACAACACAACTACTAATCACTTTCAAGTTTAGTGAGAACTCACAAGACACAACCACATCACTTTATAGTTTAGTGAGAACTACCTAGACACAACCACATCACTTTAGAGTTTAGTAAGAACTACCAAGACACAACCTAATCTACCCACTAGTTATGTTTTATGGCCCAACATAACAAACCTTGTGTTTTATGGCCTAAACACATAAACCATATAGATCTAAGCACACATTACTTAGATCTATAACTCTAACACTATATCCAAGTACTAACAAGACTTGGATCTACACAACTAACACCTAATCCAAGGATACCCATCACTTGGATATTCTACCCTTACAAACACATCCAAGTGTACCCAACACTTGGATCTTCTACATATACATAGTAGGAAGACTAAAAACATAACTTAGATCTATAGAAGGAAAGATCTTCATCATGTAGTGAACCCAACACATCATGGTAATGATAGTGTTCTTCTCTTTGCACTTGAGAGGATGAGGAGATTGAAGATTGAATCACATCTTAAACAAGATTAATCAAAACTAACTAATCAAGGATCTAAGATGGATTTTGAAAGAAACTGTGCAAAAAGGGTTAAAAGAAAACCTGGAAATGATCCACTATTTATAGGACAACATTGCAACGGTAAAAAACACCCGCGGTTCCTTATCTCTACCCGCGGTACCTTATCAATAAGGAACCGCGGGTTCCTTTAAGGAACCTCCGCGTCGGAGTCCGTGCAAATTTGTCCTTTAGTGGGGATATGCCATCTGGGGTAGTTTATACCCTCAAAGGATATTCCTTTGGCATATGGAATATGCCAAATTCAAATTTCCATTTTCTTTTTAATAAAACATTTTCTTAAAAATAAAGTTAATTAAAATCTTTTGTCACTGAAATTGGGCTTGTGGATGGGTTCAGATTTTGTCTCGGTATCTTCTCGAATTGATCACTGTTCAAAGTGGAATAGTTGTTCTTGGTTATAAAAAAAGGATTGGTTTTCTAATCTACTAAAAAAGTAAATGCACAAAATAATAACAATAAGCTGAAAGCAATTAACTAATAAAAACAAAACAATATAAATAATAAAACGTAGATTTAGAACGAAACAATTAATAAAAATAATACTAAAAGACGAAATTGAATATCGACTCGAAAATAAAGTTTACTTAACGAAAAAGGAGAAAATAAAACTAAAATGATACTTTAAAGCTAAACGGCAAAACCTAAAGCGGGTACTAAATAAAAGATAAAACTTAAACTTTTGGAAAAAATATTAATACTAAAAATCGACGAAAAATTCAACTAAAAAAACATAACTTTCAAAAATAAAATCGGAACAACTTTCAGATAAAACTAAATAATTACGGAACAATACTATTAAATAAACAAGCTAGCAGGCTAGCTGCTGGAAGCTAGTAAGCTAGCTGCTTAATTGGCGGCAAAAAAAAGGTAAGCTAGTAATAAGTGTGAAAACACTTATCCTTTTACCACTTATTTCCAATAATAACAAGACCAAAACGTGTAATTTATGTCGTAAAAGTCGGAATTATGCGTGGTTTGTGTTTTTATTGTGTTTTAGGACCAAAAGATTAAAAAGGAAGAAAACACGGGCTTTCACGGGCTTTTATCGAAGAAAACGGGAAAAGACGAAGTCAAAAGATCAAGAGTGCAAAAAGAACGGAAGTCCAAGGCCTATTCTGAAGATTTATCGAAGAAAAAGTCTAAAGACGGAAGTTTAATGAAGTCGAAGAACTCAAGTCTAAATTAAAGAAGAAAATTATCAAGACAAGTTCAAATCCCGAGACGACGTCGAGAAAAGACAAAGAATTAAATCGAGTCGAGAAGACGTGAAGAAAGAAAGAAAGAAGAGGCAACACATGCACTCCTTCCCATTTTTCCCTATAAATACCCTCCTAATACACATTAAGAGGGTGGTTAGTTTTTAGTTAGTTTTCAATTTTTCACTTTTCTTTCTAGTTTTTAGAGAGAGAAAGTTCTCAACTTTCTCTCACTAAGTTTTCATCTTTTCTTTCTTTTAATCTTTCAAGATTAAACCTTTGTGTATTGTTGATTTCATTAATCAAGTTCAAGTTAAGCTTTTAATCTTTCATCTCTTTCTATCTTTCTTTTATTTTAGTTTACTTTTGGTGCGAATTACATTTGATCTGTGTTGTTCTTAATGTTTTCGTGCTTAAAAGTTAATCTTTTTGTTCCTACATAAGCTTCCATACGATTAAGCTTTAAGATTCTTGTGCTTATTGGCTTATTCGCTTCTTTTAGCTTATTTACTTTTAAAAGTTTCTTATAAAGTTCATCTTTATATAGTTTTATTTATAAGACTGCTTATTTTAAGTTGAAAAAGTTGTTATTTGTGCTTATTTAGTCCTTTCCATTATAGATTCGTTCTAGTTTTGGTGATTAACCTATCAAATTAGCTTATTACTTTGCTTATTTTTCGAATCAACATTGTAATCGGAAAAGGTATTAAACCCTTTTCCGATTGGAGTATTCCGACTGAACCCCCTCCCATTATTCCGATCGTATTGATCGGATTAGGGTTTAGTTATTTCGACGGTAGGGTTTGTTGAGATTCCGATTGGGGGTTTTGCATTACATTCCGATTTGACTCAAGTTAATACATTCCGATTGCATTAGTTTGGCAACATTCCGATTGGTGCTTGTTTCCCATATTCCGATTGCACCAGTTACATTATTCCGATCTGATTCCTTTTTAGACATTCCGACAAGGATATTTTTGTTATTCCGATCAGTCTCCTTTGGCACATTCCGACGGACTTAATTTCTTGTTTTTGCAAAGTTTTCAAGTGTTAGTTTTATTAAGTGTTCAAGTATTTTTCTAATCTTGTCTTTAGGTTTTCAAGCATTTATTTTTAACTCGTCATTTTAGTTTAATCTTTAAACTTCTACTTTAATCAACGACATTTACATTTATTTGCTATTAGTTTAAAATAGATAATCAACCAAACCATTTATTATTCCACCAAGAACAATTGAGTCGCACTTTGAACCAATAGTCAATTCGAAGAGATTCGGACGATAACATTTTCTTACAAGGTAAAAGCTTGGTATTAAATGGCGCCGCTGCCGGCTCTTTTCTTTAAGATTAAAGGTTTTTAGTGAGAGACGCGTTGGATTTTGGTATCCGTTCATCTTTGCACGTTATTTTCCTTGCTTTAAAATTTTTAAAAATCCTAAAAAAAATATAAAATCTTCAAAAATATAAAAAATTGAAAAACCATAAAAACCAAAAATATTTCCTTTCTATTTTTCTAATCCTTTTGTAGGTGTGCATGCGTACTCGTGCTCGTAAGAAGAGAGTAGCTCAAGCCGAAGTCATTACTCAACCAATTGTCACCATGGACAATCAACCAATGATCGAGCTTTTGCAATCGCACGTAGAAGGCAACACCGATGCAATTGTCATTCCTGAGATTGGAGCCAACAACTTTGAACTCAAATCTGGCTTTATACAAATGGTCTCTGCTCAACCCTTCTTGGGCCGCTCACTTGATGATCCTCATGACCACATTAAAACGTTCCTTCAGCTTACCAATACGGTTAAATACAATGGGGTATCACAAGAAATGATTCGCTTGCAACTTTTTCCTTTCTCTTTAGAGGGACAAGCCCGTAATTGGCTTGATAAGGAACCGCCACAAAGTATTCTTACGTGGACGGATTTAGAGACCAAGTTTATCAACTACTTTTTCCCACCCTCACGTACTACCGCTTTGCGGAATGAAATTATTACCTTTGAACAAAAGTACGGTGAATCTTTTAGTGAATCTTGGGACCGTTTTAAGGAACTTTTAAGAATGTGTCCACAACATGGTTTAACAAAAGTACATCAAATCAATACTTTTTATAATGGTTTAAGCATGAATGACCAAGATTCACTAAACAGTGCCTCAGGGGGTAATATTTTGGTTAAGTCTTCTAATGCTGCTTGGGATATTACTGAGAACAAATCTAGAGTTCAAACCAAGAGTGTTAGAACTAATGTAGCAAGTGCTAGTACTAGTGATGCCGACAAAAGAATTGATAAGCTTACTTCGCTTGTGGAATCGCTTGCTTTACAAAATGCCAACAATGCCAAACAATTCAATGCCCAAGCTAATATTTTGAGCCAATCATGTGATATATGCGGGGGATCTCACTCATACACCGATTGTCCTTCGACTCACGACAATCCGGAAAATGTGTATGCCGCCAAGGGTACCTATGCTACAGGAGGCTATCAAGCACGTCCTCAAGGTGACCGCAACTTGCTCAGCTATCGCTCAAACAACTTTCTTTCACCACCTGGTTTTCCCCCACAAAACCCGAACAACCATAATCGCAACAATCAAAACCAAGCTCGTGCTCCAACTCAATATCCGAACCAAAGAAACCCATATCCACCTCAAAGAAACAACCAAAATTACCAACAACCTGCTTATCAACCACCCGCATACCATGCTCCTCCTCTCAACCAACCCACATCCTTACACCAAGATGTTGAAACCTACATGAGGACTAACGATGTGATCGTGCAAAATCTTCAGCGGGAAATGGCCAACATGAAAGCAGATATGGTTAAGCAAGGGAATGATCTTCAAGCTGATATGCGAAACACTTTGGCAAGTCAAACGAATGACTTGAGGAATATGATGGCTAGTTTCTTCCCTAGTAATCAAGCCTCTGGATCGGGTTCTCTTCCAAGTAACACCGTTGCTAATCCAAGAGGGGAGATGAAAGCAATCACCACTCGCAGTGGAAAAGTTTTAAAGGAACCCAAGCTTCCTACACCTACACCGGTGATTGTGACCAAGGAAAACAAGTCTCCTTCTCCGAATCCTCCATCTTCTATTCCTCCAACTTCTACTTCTCCTATTCCACCACCTTCTACTTCTACCCCTCCTCCACCCAAGGATGTGAGTGAGAATTCTATCCCAAAGCCTTCATCTCAACCCAATATACCTTATCCTTCGAGGTTAAGGAAAGAGAAATTGAAGAACAAGGATGATATTCAGGTTTCGAACTTTCTTAAAATGTTCAAACAACTGAATTTCAATATCTCCTTTGCTGAGGCTCTCGCTCACATGCCAAAATACGCTAAAATGTTTAAAGATCTTCTCAGTGATAAGGAGAAACTTCTCGATATTGCTCAGACCCAACTTAATGAGAATTGCTCTGTAGTGCTCTTAAGGAAATTGCCCACCAAACTTGGTGATCCGGGTCGTTTCTTGATTCCTTGCAACTTCCCGGGAGTAGAGAATTGCATGGCCCTAGACGATCTAGGTACCAGTATTAACTTAATGCCATTAAGTGTTTGGAAGCAATTATCTCTCCCCGAGCTAGTCCCCACACGAATGACTTTGGAATTAGCCAACCGTACGGTTGCTTATCCAGTAGGGATAACCGAAGACGTCTTCGTTGGTGTCGACAAATTCACATTCCCAACGGATTTTGTTGTCGTTGACTACGAGATGGACCCCCGTGTTCCATTAATCGTTGGATGTCCATTCCTGAGGACCGGTCGCACTCTCATTGATGTAGCCGCTGGCGAATTAATCATGAGAGTTGGTGACGATAAAATCGTCTTCAACATGGGTAAACTTTCTAAGCAGCCTTCGGAAAACGAGAGTGTTAATTTCATTGACGTTCTTGATGAGGCTTGTGAAGAACATTTCAAAGACGCTTGTAAAAGTGGTTCTTCTTCTCTACCCAATGTTGAGACCGTTGCCTCAATTGCCCCGTCATTGACTCCTTTTGGAGAAAGTAACTTGGATGATTTTGAAGCTAGCTTGGGTCCTCTCGATCTTAAGTATGATAATTCTCCCACCGATTGGGATGAAGACATTCGTACCATTGAGAAACTTCTCAATGAGGACCAAACTTCTCCACCATCTCCTAAGGATATCTCTACCGATGATCCGAAGTTGACTACGCCGTCCATCGAAAATCCTACGGATTTAGAGCTTAAGGATCTTCCGTCTCATCTCGAGTACGTTTTCCTTGAAGACAACAAGACGTTACCGGTCATCATCGCTAAGGACTTGAAAGAAGAAGAAAAATCCCGACTTATCACCGTGCTGAAGAATCACAAGAAAGCGATTGCTTGGAAGATCTCTGATATTCGTGGAATTGATCCTCACTTCTGCACACACAAAATTCTCATGGAGGACGACTTTAAACCCACTATTCAAAGTCAATGAAGGGTGAATCCTAAGATCCATGATGTTATCAAACTTCTTGATGCGGGAATGATCTATCCTATCTCGGATTCACCGTGGGTTAGTCCCGTCCATTGTGTGCCTAAGAAAGGCGGAATCACCGTTGTTCCCAACGAAAACAACGAGTTGATTCCTACTCGTCTCGTTACAGGGTGGAGAGTTTGTATAGACTATCGCAAACTCAATGATGCTACGAGAAAGGATCATTTTCCCCTTCCTTTCATGGACCAAATGCTTGAACGTCTAGCGGGTAATGATTATTACTGCTTTTTGGACGGTTTCTCCAGGTATTTTCAAATTCCCATCGATCCCAAAGACCAAGAGAAAACCACATTCACTTGTCCTTACGGAACATTTGCTTATAAAAGAATGCCTTTCGGCCTATGCAATGCTCCTGGGACTTTCCAAAGGTGTATGATGGCTATCTTCCATGACATGGTTGAAGAAACTATGGAAGTCTTCATGGATGATTTCTCGGTTTATGGTGATTCGTTCTCTGCTTGCCTTGCCAATTTAGAACGTATGCTTAAGCGGTGTGAAGACACTTGCCTTGTTCTAAATTGGGAAAAATGCCATTTCATGGTAAAAGAGGGCATCTTGCTAGGACACAAAATCTCAAAAGCCGGTCTTGAAGTGGACCGTGCTAAAGTCGATGTTATTGCTAAATTTCCTCCACCTTCAACCGTGAAGGGTGTGAGAAGTTTCCTCGGTCATGCGGGCTTCTATCGTCGATTCATCCAAGATTTTTCTAAAATCGCTCGCCCGATGACCCACCTCTTGGAAAAAGATACTCCTTTCATCTTTTCCAAAGAGTGTCTTGACTCCTTCAATATTCTTAAAGATAAGCTAACTAAGGCACCGGTCTTGGTTACCCCTAATTGGGAGCTACCTTTTGAGTTGATGTGTGCTGCTAGCGACTTTGCTATTGGAGCGTTTTTGGGCCAAAGAGTGAACAAACACTTCCAACCAATCCACTATGCTAGCAAGACAATGACGGGGGCTCAATTGCATTATACCACTACTAAAAAAGAGCTTTTAGCTGTAGTGTATGCTTTTGAAAAATTCCGCCCCTATCTTGTCCTTTCTACCACCATCGTATATACCGATCATTCCGCGTTGAAGTACTTGATGACTAAGCAAGATTCTAAGCCAAGACTTCTTCGTTTGGTTTTGCTCCTTCAAGAATTCAACATTGAAATTCGTGACAAGAAGGGAGCGGAAAATCTAGCCGCGGATCATCTCAGTAGACTTGAGGATCCTTATCAAGGGGATCATCCGAACAAAGAGATCAATGACTCTTTTCCCCTTGAGGCCTTAATGTCTATCAATTCTAATCTCGATGACACCCCGTGGTTTGTGGACATTGCAAACTACTTAGCGGGTGGGATTCTCAAGGAAGGGCTCACGTCCCAACAAAAGAAAAAGTTCTTTAAAGATATTGAGCATTATTTTTGGGATGACCCTTACCTTTTCAAACAATGTGCGGATTTGATTATTCGTCGATGTGTTGATGGGCCGGCAGCGGTACAAATCCTTGACGCTTGCCATAAAGGACCCACCGATGGTCACTTTGGTCCTAATTACACCGCGAAGAAAGTATTCGACTCTGGATTCTATTGGCCCACCATTTATCGTGACGCTCACGATATGGTTAAGCATTGTGATGCTTGCCAAAGACAAGGCAAGATCACACATAAAGATGAGATGCCTCAAAATTTCATACAAGAATGTGAAATCTTTGATGTTTGGGGTATCGACTTTATGGGGCCATTTCCATCATCCAAAGGGAACAAGTACATCCTCGTCGCTGTTGACTACGTTTCTAAATGGGTTGAAGCTAAGGCTCTCCCTACGAACGATGCGAGGGTGGTTGTGAACTTTTTGAAGCAGCTCTTTGCTCGATTCGGCGTTCCTCGTGCTATCATCAGTGACCACGGGACTCATTTTTGCAACGATCAATTTTCAAGAGTCATGGCTAAGTACGGTGTTAATAATCGTCTTTCCACCGCCTATCATCCCCAAACCAATGGTCAAGCCGAGATTTCCAACCGTGGATTGAAGCGAATTCTGGAGCGTACTGTGGGAGAGCATCGTGCCGCGTGGGCCGACAAGTTAGATGATGCTCTGTGGGCTTTCCGTACTGCTTATAAGACCCCGATTGGTTGTACACCGTATCGTCTTGTGTACGAGAAAGCATGCCACCTCCCCATCGAGCTGGAACATAAGGCATACTGGGCCTTGAAGTGGGCTAACTTCGACATCAACAAAGCCGGTGATCATCACAAGATTCAACTCAACGAGCTAAATGAACTGAGGAATGAAGCTTATGAGAACTCGCTGATCTACAAGGAGAAGACCAAGATCATCCACGATGCTAGAATTAAGAACCGAGAGTTCCAAATTGGTGATCAAGTCTTACTTTTTAACTCTCGGTTGAAGATCTTCTCTGGCAAGTTGAAGAGCCGCTGGTCTGGTCCATTCACCGTCGCCAAAGTCTTTCCATATGGCACCATTGAGCTTTCTCAGCTAAATGGGCCAAATTTCAAGGTGAATGGCCAGCGTTTGAAGCTGTACTTTGGTGAGGACATCTCTCATGAGATGATTCCATCCCTCACCACGTTTCCCATGAACTAAATTTGGGTCGAGTCAGGCTCGTGACTCGGTTATCAAAAATAAGCGCTTCTCGGGAGGCAAACCGTGATCTATCCTTTACTGCTTTTGTAATAAGTGTAGGGGGGAGCCCCGTATGTGTTTGTTGTCTTGTATGTTCAATATTTCATATCTTATATGTTCACATTGAATTCACTTTAGTTGTCCTTTCCTTAGCAAGATTTAAACAAAGTGCACAATGTCCTAAGTGTAGGGGAGTTTACTCCCACATGCTTAAACATTGAGGACAATGTTTATATCAAGTGTAGGGGGGACTTCTATCGAAGTAAGTGGTCTTTTCCATGAATTTGCCCTCATTTTAACGGAAAATTTGATTTTTCGACATTTTTCAAAATTTTTAATCTATTTTGGCCTAGTTGTATAGTTGTATTTTCCTTTGTTATGATTATTTTCTTTCCTTGCTAGAATAAATTTTCAATAAAGTGGTTTTAAATTTTTCAAAGTCGTGAACATTTTGACTCAACCCGAGTTTACTTATCTAAGTTTGCTCTAGCTAGTATCCTTAACATGTTTAAGTCAAGTTTTGCTAGGATTTTATATCGGGAGCTTTAAAACGCGAAAGTCTTAACTCTCACGGGTTAAGAACAAGAACTTTTCGCAAGTTCCTATAATTGATCCTAGAAAGTCCTTTTACCACTTATTTCCAATAATAACAAGACCAAAACGTGTAATTTATGTCGTAAAAGTCGGAATTATGCGTGGTTTGTGTTTTTATTGTGTTTTAGGACCAAAAGATTAAAAAGGAAGAAAACACGGGCTTTCACGGGCTTTTATCGAAGAAAACTGGAAAAGACGAAGTCAAAAGATCAAGAGTGCAAAAAGAACGGAAGTCCAAGGCCTATTCTGAAGATTTATCGAAGAAAAAGTCTAAAGACGGAAGTTTAATGAAGTCGAAGAACTCAAGTCTAAATTAAAGAAGAAAATTATCAAGACAAGTTCAAATCCCGAGACGACGTCGAGAAAAGACAAAGACTTAAATCGAGTCGAGAAGACGTGAAGAAAGAAAGAAAGAAGAGGCAACACATGCACTCCTTCCCATTTTTCCCTATAAATACCCTCCTAATACACATTAGGAGGGTGGTTAGTTTTTAGTTAGTTTTCAATTTTTCACTTTTCTTTCTAGTTTTTAGAGAGAGAAAGTTCTCAACTTTCTCTCACTAAGTTTTCATCTTTTCTTTCTTTTAATCTTTCAAGATTAAACCTTTGTGTATTGTTGATTTCATTAATCAAGTTCAAGTTAAGCTTTTAATCGTTCATCTCTTTCTACCTTTCTTTGATTTTAGTTTACTTTTGGTGCGAATTACATTTGATCCGTGTTGTTCTTAATGTTTTCGTGCTTAAAAGTTAATCTTTTTGTTCCTACATAAGCTTCCATACGATTAAGCTTTAAGATTCTTGTGCTTATTGGCTTATTCGCTTCTTTTAGCTTATTTACTTTTAAAAGTTTCTTAAAAAGTTCATCTTTATATAGTTCGATTTATAAGATTGCATATTTTGAGTTGAAAAAGTTGTTATTTGTGCTTATTGAGTCCTTTCCATTATAGATTCGTTCTAGCATGTTAGGAGGGTGGATGGTCATTTGTAACTTCTTTTCTTAATCTAATCTCACCAAGTTAATCATCTCCTCTCTACTTTCTCTCACTACTTTCTCTCTCTAGGAATTCATCTCTTCTTCATCTATTTTCTTTCTCTCTTCATTGCTTAATCATCACAAATATATGGGACAACACTTTGCTTATTTTCGAATCAACATTGTAATCGGAAAAGGTATTAAACCCTTTTCCGATTGGAGTATTCCGACTGCACCCCCTCCCATTATTCCGATCGTATTGATCGGATTAGGGTTTAGTTATTCCGACGGTAGGGTTTGTTGAGATTCCGATTGGGGGTTTTGCATTACATTCTGATTTGACTCAAGTTAATACATTCCGATTGCATTAGTTTGGCAACATTCCGATTGGTGCTTATTTCCCATATTCCGATTGCACTAGTTACATTATTCCGATCTGATTCCTTTTCAGACATTCCGACGAGGATATTTTTGTTATTCCGATCAGTTTCCTTTGGCACATTCCGACGGACTTAATTTCTTGTTTTTGCAAAGTTTTCAAGTGTTAGTTTTGTTAAGTGTTCAAGTATTTTTCTAATCTTGCCTTTAAGTTTTCAAGCATTTATTTTTAACTCGTCATTTTAGTTTAATCTTTAAACTTCTACTTTACTCAACGACATTTACATTTATTTGCTATTAGTTTAAAATAGATAATCAACCAAACCATTTATTATTCCACCAAGAACAATTGAGTCACACTTTGAACCAATAGTCAATTCGAAGAGATTCAGACGATAACATTTTCTTACAAGGTAAAATCTTGGTATTAGCTAGCAAGCTAGCTAGTGGATCTATTTAATTTTGTTCGGAACTTGTAAAACAATTTGGTTCGGAACTTTTGAATAAGATCTGGTTCGGAACTTTTTAACTGAAATTCGGTTCGGAACTTTCACCTTAAAATTGGTTCGGAACTTTTACAATAACTGGTTCGGAACTTTCACCTTAAAACTGGTTCAGAACTTTTATAATAACTGGTTCGGAACTTTCACCTTAAAACCGGTTCGGAACTTTTACAATAACTGGTTCGGAACTTATAAAACATTTGGTTTGGAATTTTGAAAACAAAGCTGGTTTGGAATTTTTGAAACCTTTGTTTCGGAACTTAAACAATAAACTGGTTCGGAACTTTTTCGAATGTAACTGATTCGGAACAATTTCATACACACTGATTCGGAATCTGGTAAAATGAGGCAGACGAAGAACAGTAAGCAGACAACAAACAGGGTACACGATTTTAAGCCAAAATCCACCAAGTTTTTAACCAAAACTTAAACAAAACTAATCACCAATCATCTACTAACCATAAACATCAAATCCCAAGAATAAAAACATAAAACCCAATAACTTTTGAAGATCAAATCAACCAAATAAGAACTTTAAGCTTTAAAACAAAAAGATGAAGATGAACAAGATTAATGGAAGGATTAAATTGATAGATTAATGTAAAGTAAACAAAAGGAAAGATTAAACACTTACAAATTCAAAGATTCAACAAGAAAAGAAAAATCACCAACACCTTAATGGTGTTGGCTTCCTACGAAAGAAAAGGAAATGACTGGGAATAAAAAACTTCTTAAAAAGTGTGAAGGGGTGGTCTTTATATAGTCCTTGTCTTTGGTTGGTGAGTGGGCTTTCTCCCGTTCTTCTTGTCTTCTCGTCTTTTCAGAACAGTTGACGTTTTCGATTCTGATTCGAGATTTGTCGTCGATTAAATTCAACTCGTCTTTTAATTTCTTCGTTTAATAGACTTGAGTTTCTTCGACATATGTAAATCTTTCATCTTTGGTCCTTTTCTTCGATAAATCTTTAAATAGGACCATTGACTTCAAATCTTTTGCATTTCTTGGACAATAGACTTCGTCTTGAGTCTTTTTCTTCGATAAAACCCGTGCAATCCCATGTTTTCTCCAATATCCATTCGGTTGGCTCTGAAAACATAATAAACACAAAAACCACGCATAATTCCAAACAAATGATATTAAACACGCGTTTTGGTTTCGTTTTAGCCAGTTATAAGTGGTAAAAGGATGGGTGTTTACACACCTATCAAATCCCCTACACTTAACCATTGCCATGCCCTCATGCAATGCTTAGTGATAAAGCAATTTTATACTTTCCTCATAATCAATCAACCTTGGCCTTATTAAAATACTACTAAACAAAAATTAAAGTACTAAGAGAAATTAAAACTTTAAAGTAAACAAAAGGATAGAAAACCATTTTCACTTGAAAATAGCTATATGGAAATAACTTGCAAAGAGATCAAGGACTTACATTAGGGCTTTGGTGCTGCGAAGATTTATCACCCTCAAGTTTCACGTTCCCCAAAGTAAGCTTAAAAACGAGATCATTGTTATTATAAGTTAGCAAATCAAACACTTACACACATGGCTTAATTATATGCTTAAACTCCCTTATTCCTAGGTATATCTCTTATATTTTATTTTTGTCTTCGAATGATCATAAAGATGCATTTTTGGACTTATTGCGATAGTTTATTTAAGCTGAAAGCAAAGTAGGACGATTTAATCAATAGTTAGCTAAAGGACAAAATCTCTTAAAACTACTTCTCGGGATATCAAAAAGTTCATATCTTGGCATAACTCGCTTCACGATTTGAGACCTTTCTCGGGCCGATATTTGGCATGTACTTCATACTTCATATCTTGAGAGACGTTCTTGAGATAATGGTCTTCTCTTCGTGAATAGAGTTCTTCACTTGGAGTACTTTTGAGGGATACTCCACTTTGTCGACCACGACTTCATGATTATTTCTTCAATCTCTAATTGGGATTTTGTGATACAACGATCCGCCTCCTTTTCGGACTTGGATCTATTTATCCTCATACCTTGTTAGGGTCTTTTCGGATAGACTTCTCCATGATCTTTATGGGAGTTGATTGCTTTTCGTCGTGAGTCTTGATCCTTCATATTGATTTTGGGAATAATGCTTTTCACATCATCTTGGATCTTTAGCAATAAGATTGAATCCTCGTGCCTTGTTAGGGCCTTTTCGGACTCGCCAATCTTCGCCCCCCCCCCCCCCCCCCCCCGCTTCATAAGTTATGCCTTGGCTATGAACTCTTATCATTACCGAGCAACTTTTAAACGATCTTGGGCTAGAAGCTAAGTAACTTTTCAAATCGTACGACCTTACTTATTACAGATAAATTATTAGCAAGTGATGGGAGAATAGGCAAATAATTACACCAAGTGAGCTTGTGCAAGAATACCGACTTATAATTGACTCTATCATTTCTCGTTCTCCACAATTTAAAATCTCAAGTAATGAGACTCGTGGATGCTTAGCCTAATAAACCAATTAAGGTCTACATGGTTAAGGATACTAGCTAGAATAAACTTGGACAAGTCTATTCGGGTTGAGTCAAAATAATCGCAACGGGCCTAATATGTCAAAGATTTCAAAACTAGCTACACCACTTTATTAATATTTTTGACTTTATTGCGGGATATATACATATGAAAGCAACGATAAAAATTTAAAAATTACGACTAAATGGCCAAAGTTAATTAAAAATTTGAAAAATGTTGAAAAAGATGATTTTCCGGTTAAATGAAGGCAATTTCATGGAAAAGTCCACTTAAAACTTCGATAGAAGTCCCCCCTACACTTAAGATAAACATTGTCCTCAATGTTTAAGCATGTCGGAAAAAGTCTCCCCTACACTTATGACATTGTGCACGTTGGTTAAATCAAGTTAAGGAAGATACGACTAACGTGATCAATTTCAAATGTGAGTATGAAGAAAATTGAATCACGATAGTTGAGAGATAGAACCGGATTTCGGATAACACGGGAGCACGGTTCTTTAGAGATTCCAAGAGTGCACTTATCCCTGTAATCACATCACCACACAAACACAAACAACCTATATAGGCCCCCTACACTTAGGAGGTTAAAATGTAAAAGGATAGATACTCGGGCTGCCTCCCGAGGAGCGCTTGTTTTTGATAACCGAGTCACGAGCCTGACTCGACCCAAAATTAGTTCATGGGAAACGTGGTGAGGGATGGAATCATCTCATGAGAGATGTCCTCACCAAAGTACAACTTCACTCGTTGGCCATTCACCTTAAAATTAGGTCCATTAGGTTGAGCGAGCTCGAGAGTACCATATGGAAAAATTTAGGCAATAGTGAATGGGCCGGACCAACGAGATTTCAGTTTGCCCAAAAAGATTTTCAACCGAGAGTTAAAGAGTAAAACTTTGTCTCCAACTTGGAACTCTCAGTTTTTAATCTTAGAGTCGTGAATGAGCTTAGTCTTTCCTTATAGATCAAAGAATTTTCATAAGCCTCATTCCGGAGTTCATTCAGCTCATTGAGTTGGATCTTGCGTAGGTCACCGGCTTTGTTGATATCGAAATTAGCCCACTTCAAGGCCCAGTAAGCCTTGTGTTCCAACTCAATGGGGAGGTGGCACGCTTTCCCGTACACGATACGATATGGTGTATAACCAATCGGACTCTTGTAAGCGGTACGAAAGGCCCACAAAGCATCATCAAGTTTATCAGCCCATGAGGCACGATGTTCTCCCACGGTTCTTTCAAGAATTCGCTTTAATCCCCGGTTAGAGATTTCAGCCTGGCCATTAGTTTGTGGGTGGTATGCGGTGGAAAGACGATGATTGACACCATACTTAGCCATGACTCTTGCGAATTGATCATTGTAAAAATGAGTCCCGTGATCACTAATAATGGAACGAGGCACACCGAATCTAGCGAACAACGATTTCAAAAAGTTACAAACCACCCTTGCGTCATTAGTGGGTAAAGCTTTGGCTTCAACCCATTTTGAAACGTAGTCAACGGCTACAAGGATGTATTTGTTTCCTTTAGATGAAGGGAATGGCCCCATAAAGTCGATACCCCAAACATCAAAGATTTCACATTCTTGTATGAAATTCTGAGGCATCTCGTCTTTATGTGTAATCTTGCCTTGTTTTTGGCAAGCATCACAACGTTTAACCATCTCGTGAGCGTCACGATAGATGGTGGGCCAATAAAATCCCGAGTCAAACACTTTTTTGGCGGTGTAGTTGGGACCTTGTGGCAAGCGTCAAGGATTTCTAAAGCTGCCGGTCCATCAACACATCGACGAATAATCAAATCGGCACATTGTTTGAATAGATACGGGTCATCCCAAAAGTAAGTCTTAATGTCTTTGAAGAACTTCTTCTTTTGTTAGGATGTTAACCCGTCGACGAGAATTCCACCTGCCAAGTAGTTTGCAATGTCCGCAAACCACGGGGTTTCATCAGAATTCGAGTTGATAGACATTAAGGTCTCCAGGGGAAAAGAATCATTGATTTCTTTGTTCGGATGATCCCCTTGGTAAGGATCCTCAAGTCTACTGAGATGGTCCGCGGCTAGGTTTTCAGCTCCCTTCTTATCACGAATTTCGATTTTAAATTCTTGAAGTAGCAAAACCCAGCGAAGAAGTCTTGGTTTGGAATCTTGTTTAGTTAACAAGTACTTCAACGCGGAATGATCGGTATAAACGATTGTGGTGGAAAGGACAAGGTAGGGGCGAAACTTTTCAAAAGCATAGACAACAGCTAAAAGCTCTTTTTCGGTTGTCGTGTAATGCAATTGAGCCCCCGTCATTGTCTTGCTAGCGTAATGGATCGGTTGGAAGTGTTTGTTCACTCTTTGGCCCAAAACCGCTCCAATAGCATAGTCGCTAGCATCGCACATCAACTCGAAAGGCAGCTCCCAATTAGGGGTAACCAAGACGGGTGCCTTAGTTAGCTTATCCTTAAGAAGGTTGAAGGCTTCGATACACTCGTTGGAAAAGATAAAAGGAGTATCTTTTTCCAAGAGGTGGGTCATCGGGCGAGCGATTTTAAAAAATCTTTGATGAATCGACGGTAGAAGCCCGCATGACCCAGGAAACTTCTCACACCCTTCACGGTTGAAGGTGGAGGCAACTTAGAAATAACATCGACTTTAGCACGGTCCACTTCAAGACCGGCTTTGGAGATTTTGTGTCCTAGCACGATGCCCTCTTTTACCATGAAATGGCATTTTTCCCAATTAAGAACAAGGCGAGTGTCTTCACACCACTTAAGCATACGTTCTAAATTGGCAAGGCAAGCAGAGAAAGAATCGCCATAAACCGAGAAATCATCCATGAAAACTTCCATAGTTTCTTCAACCATGTCATGGAAGATAGCCATCATACACCTTTGGAACGTCCTAGGAGCATTGTATAAACCGAAAGGCATACGTTTTTAAGCAAATGTTCTGTAGGGACAAGTGAATGTGGTCTTTTCTTGGTCTTTGGGATCGATGGGAATTTGAAAATACCCGGAGAAACCGTCTAAAAAGCAGTAATAATCATAATCCGCTAGACGCTCGAGCATTTGATCCATGAAAGCAAGAGGAAAGTGATCTTTTCTCGTGGCATCATTGAGTTTGAGATAGTCGATACAAACTCTCCACCCAGTAACGAGACGAGTGGGAATCAACTCGTTGTGTTCATTGGGAACAACGGTTATTCCGCCCTTCTTGGGCACACAATGGACGGGACTTACCCAAGGCGAATCCGAGATAGGGTAAATCAAGCCGGCATCAAGAAGTTTGATAACCTCTTGTTTGATGACGTCGTGAATGCAAGGATTAACCCTTCTTTGGCTCTGGATTGCGAGTTTAAAGTCATCTTCCATGAGAATCTTGTGAGTACAAAAGTTTGGATCAATTCCGAAGATATCGGAAATTTTCCAAGCAATTGCCTTCTTATGATCTTTAAGCACGGCGATGAGGCGAGATTTCTCTTCTTCTTTCAAGTCCTTAGCAATGATGACAGGCGACTTGTTGTTGTCTTCAAGGAACACGTACTCGAGATGGGACGACAACTCCTTAAGCTCTAAATCCGGAGGATTTTCGATGGTAGGCGTATTCAAAGTCGGTTCATCGATAGCAATAGCCTTGGGAGATGGTGGAGAAATAAGGTCCTCTTTGAGAAGGTTTTCAATGAGACGAATGTCTTCATCCCAATCGGTGGGAGAATCGTCATGTTCTAAGTTCACATCTCCCATGGTGGCTTCAAGATCTTTCCAAAGGAAATCACTTTCTCCAAATAGAGATAGTGACGAGTCAATAGAGGAAACGGTCTCAACATTGGGAAGAGAGGTAGGAATACTTTTACAAGCATCTTTGAAGTGTTCTTCACAAGCCTCATCAAGAACGTCGATACAATTAACACTCTCGTATGAATAAGGCTGTTTAGAAAGCTTTCCCATGTTGAAGACAATTTTATCGTCACCAACTCTCATGATAGGCTCACCTGCTTCAACATCGATGAGAGTGCGACCGGTCCTCAAGAATGGACGACCAACAATCAATGGCACACGAGGGTCCATGTCGTAGTCAACGACAACGAAATTGGCAGGAAATGTGAATTTGTCGACTCCTACAAAGACGTATTCGGCTATCCCCACTGGATAAGCAACCGTACGGTTAGCTAATTCCAAAGTCATTTTGGTGGGGACTAGCTCAGGGAGAGATAATTGCTTCCAAACACTTAAAGGCATTAAGTTAATACTGGCACCTAGATCGGCTAGGGCCATGCAATTCTCTACTCCCGGGAAGTTTCAAGGGATTAAGAAACAACCCGGATCACCAAGTTTAGTTGGCAATTTCCTTAAGAGCACTGCAGATCAATTCTCATTAAGTTGGGTGTTAGCGATATCAAGAAGCTTCTCCTTGTCGCTAAGAAGATCTTTGAACATTTTTGCGTATTTAGGCATGTGAGCGAGAGCCTCAGCGAAAGAGATGTTGAAATTCAATAGTTTAAACATTTTAAGAAAGTTCGAAACTTGAATATTATCCTTGCTTTTGAGCTTCTCTTTCCTCAACCTTGAAGGATAAGGTATATCGGAAGAAGAGGAAGGCTTTGGAATAGTAGGATCACTCACATCCTTGGGTGGAGGAGGGGTAGAAGTAAGAGGTGGAGGAATTGGGGAAGTAGAAGGATGAGGAAGAGGAGCAGGTGACTCGTTCTCCTTAGTCACAATCACCGGTGGAGGTATAGGAAGCTCGGGTTCCTTGGTACCTTTGCCACTGCGAGTGAAGATTGCTTTCATCTCCCCTCTTGGATTCGCAACGGTGTTACTCGGAAGAGTACCCGAAGAACAGGATTGATTACCTTGGAAGAAACCAGCCATCATGTTCCTTAAGTCATTCGTTTGACTTGCCAAAGTGTTTCTCATATCAGCTCGAAGATCGTTTCCTAGTTTCACCATGTCTGCTTTTAAGTTGAGCACTTCCCGCTGGAGATTTTCCACGATCACATCATTGGTCCTCATGTAGGTTTTAACATCTTGGTGTAATGCGGTGGGTTGGTTGGGAGGAGGAGCATGGTAGGCGGGTGGTTGGTAAGCAGGTTGTTGGTAAACTTGGTTGTTTCTTTGAGGTGGATATGGTTGTCTTTGAGGTGGTTGGTATGGTGCACGAGGTTGTTGTTGGTTGGGTCGGTTAAGGTTTTGTTGTTGGTTTGGGTTGTTAGGAGGAAAACCGGGCGGGGAAAGAAAGTTGTTAGAGCGGTAGCTAAGCAAGTTGCGGTCTCCTTGAGGACGTGCTTGATAAGCGGCCGGAGGATAGGTACCGTATGTTGCATTAACATTCTTAGAAGGAAAGTCTTGGGTGGTGGTACAAGTGGTGTAAGAGTGAGGACCACCGCATATTTCACATGGTTGGCTGACAGCATTGACTTGAGCGTTTTTATCATTGATGCTGTTGGTGTTGCTAGCGGTTTGGGTAGCAAGCGATTCAAGAAGCGTAGTAATTTTGTCAAGTCGCTTGTCATTGTCACTAGTACTAGCACTAGCGGCATTGGTCCGAACACTCTTGGTTTGCACACGAGACTTATTCTCAATGATATCCCAAGCGGCATTGGAAGTTTTAACCAAAATATTACCCCCCGAGGCACTATTTAGTGAATCTTGGTCATTCATGCTTAAACCATTATAAAAAGTATTAATTTGGTGCACTTTGGTAAAACCATGTTGTGGGCACTTTCTTAAAAGATCTTTAAAACGGTCCCAAGATTCACTAAAAGACTCATCGTACTTTTGTTCAAAATTAATGATTTCATTCTGCAAAGCGGTAGTACGAGAGGGTGGGAAAAAGTAGTTTATGAACTTGGTCTCCAAATCCGTCCACGTCAGAATACTTTGTGGCGGTTCCTTTGCAAGCCAATGCCGGTATTGTCCCTCTAAGGAGAAAGGAAAAAGTTGTAAACGGATTACCTCTTGTGGAACACCATTGAATTTGACCGTATTCGTGAGTTGCAGGAACCTTTTGATGTGGTCATGAGGATCATCGATGGTACGCCCCAAGAATGGTTGAGCAGAGACCATCTGAATAAAGCCGGATTTGAGCTCAAAGTTGTTGGCTGCAATCGCAGGTATGACAATTGGATCATTGTTGCCCTCCACATGTGCTTGCAAAAGTTCAATCATCGGGCGATTGTCTGGTAGAGGTTCATTGTTGTTGTTATTATTGTTGTTGAGAGGTGGATTGTTATTGTTGTTATTGTTTTGAGGTGGGTTATTGTTGTTGTTTTGTACACCGGCCATGTCTAAGTCTTCGAGAGGCTCGGGCTCTTGATAAGACGTTGATCGTGTACGCATGCACCTGCAAAAGAACTAACAAAGCAAACAAGAAATATTTTTTTGTTTTTATGGTTTTTAATTTTTTTGTATTTTTGAAAATTTTATATTTTTTTAGGGTTTTTGAAAGTTTTTATGAAAAAGTAACGTTCACGGTGAACGGATCCCAAAATCCAAGTTCTCACAAAAAAACTGTTAATCTTAACGAGAAGAGCCGGCAACGGCGCCATTTGAAATTAGGCTTTTGGATGGGTTCAGATTTCGTCTCGGTATCTTCTCGAATTGATCACTGTTCAAAGTGGAATAGTTGTTCTTGGTTACAAAAAAGGATTGGTTTTCTAATCTACTAAAAAGGTAAATGCACAAAATAATAACAATAAGCTGAAAGTAATTAACTAATAAAAACAAAACAATATAAATAATAAAACGTAGATTTAGAACGAAACAATTAATAAAAATAAAACTAAAAGAAGAAATTGAATATCGACTCGAAAATAAAGTTTACTTAACGAAAAAGGAGAAAATAAAACTAAAATGGTACTTTAAAGCTAAACGAGGCAAAACCTAAAGCGGGTACTAAATAAAAGATACAACTTAAACTTTTGGAAAAAATATTAATACTAAAAATCGACGAAAAATTCAACTAAAAAAAAGTAACTTTCAAAAATAAAATCGGAACAAGTTTCAGATAAAACTAAACAATTACGAAACAATACTATTAAATAAACAAGCTAGCAGGCTAGCTGCTGGAAGCTAGCAAGCTAGCTGCTTAATTGGCGGGAAAAAAAAGGTAAGCTAGCAAGCTAGCTGGTGGATCTATTTAATTTTGTTCGGAACTTGTAAAACAATTTGGTTCGGAACTTTTGAATAAGATATGGTTCGGAACTTTTTAACTGAAATCCGGTTCGGAACTTTCACCTTAATACTGGTTCGGAACTTTTACAATAACTGGTTCGGAACTTTCACCTTAAAACTGGTTCGGAACTTTTACAATAACTGGTTCGGAACTTTCACCTTAAAACCGGTTCGGAACTTTTACAATAACTGGTTCAGAACTTATAAAACATTTGGTTCAGAATTTTGAAAACAAAGCTGGTTCGGAATTTTTGAAACCTTTGATTCGGAACTTAAACAATAAACTGGTTCGGAACTTTTTCGAATGTAACTGATTCGGAACAATTTCATACACACTGATTCGGAATCTGGTAAAATGAGGCAGACGAAGAACAGTAAGCAGACAACAAACAGGGTACACGATTTTAAGCCAAAATCCACCAAGTTTTTAACCAAAACTTAAACAAAACTAATAACCAATCATCTACTAACCATAAACATCAAATCCCAACAATAAAAACATAAAACCCAATAACTTTTGAAGATCAAATCAACCAAATAAGAACTTTAAGCTTTAAAACAAAAAGATGATGATGAACAAGATTAATGGAAGGATTAAAGTGATAGATTAATGTAAAGTAAACAAAAGGAAAGATTAAACACTTACAAATTCAAAGATTCAACAAGAAAAGAAAAATCACCAACACCTTAATGGTGTTGGCTTCCTACGAAAGAAAAGGAAATGACTGGGAATAAAAAACTTCTTAAAAGGTGTGAAGGGGTGGTCTTTATATAGTCCTTGTCTTTGGTTGGTGAGTGGGCTTTCTCCCGTTCTTCTTGTCTTCTCGTCTTTTCAGAACAGTTGACGTTTTCGATTCTGATTCGGGATTTGTCGTCGATTAAATTCAACTCGTCTTTTAATTTCTTCGTTTAATAGACTTGAGTTTCTTCGACATATGTAAATCTTCCATCTTTGGTCCTTTTCTTCGATAAAGCTTCAAATAGGACCATTGACTTCAAATCTTTTGCATTTCTTGGACAATAGACTTCGTCTTGAGTCTTTTTCTTCGATAAAACCCGTGCAATCCCATGTTTCTCCAATATCCATCCGGTTGGCTCTGAAAACACAATAAACACAAAAACCACACATAATTCCAAACAAATGATATTAAACACGCGTTTTGGTTTTGTTTTAGCCAGTTATAAGTGGTAAAAGGATGGGTGTTAACACACCTATCAGTCACATTTGATTAAAATGTGAGTTTTAAGAAAATATTAATCCTTGATCACTTAGTTAGGTTAATGACATGTTTGTACATACCTTGAGTGATTCATGCCGAATGCGGTCTTGAAGGTGTCGAGAGAAGTATACAAATGTATTCTTGAGTGATTACGAGTACCTTAACATTTTACATAATGTATTGTGAATTATACGTCTGTCATCAACAAAACACAAAGAGATTATATCGACAAAGCATCGTAATGTTTGCACTAACAATCTCCCCCTTTTTGATGATGACAAACAAGTAAACCGCAACACATATTAAAATGCATAAGTTACTCGTTTACACTTACTTCTCCCCCTTTTGTCGAATCAAAAAGGTAGTCTTCATTTGTAGAAGAGGAGGATTGACTTCGAGAGAACATGCATCCAAAAATTTAATCATCCATAGTGGTTGTCGTTTGAGAGGCGAGAATCCAAACTATAAACCCATCATACAAAAATATTGAGCTTGCGTCATCCTAGTGAAGTCTTCAATCACCATAGGTTAACCAACTCCAAGCATAATAATATGCTTATCTACGAGTTTCCAAAATGCATTACTTGAAAGATGTTCTATGAATGCAATTTGAGTGAGTCAACGATCGCAAATGTAATGACTTGAACTCTTGCAAAATGCTCCCCCTTGATATGAGCTCCCCCTTGCTTGAGACATCAACAAAGCAAGAATAGTGACGAGCTACAAAAATGGGTTAGAAGAGTCCTACAAAACAAGGTTAGTATACAAGAGCATATATAAAAAAAAAGGATGATAAACAAGACGTTTGCATAAACAATGACAAGCATTGAAGAAAGAAGTGTACACGCGATGCTATCAACCAAAAAAAATAAAGGAGAGGATCATGACAAGATCAATTCACAATTGTTGGAATAGAGATAGAAAGAAACATCCATACCAATTGTAATGATAATATGTTAAAGGGTAAAAAGCTTAGAATTTTTGGAATCACCCAAGAAAATTCAAGATTTAACCATCAACTCTAAAAAAAAAACAAGGAGAGGATTTTGAGGAAATCAATTCAAAATTGTTGGAGTAGAGGTAGAAAACATCCAAGAATTTGAAGATATCATCTCAAGGTGTTAAAAACTTAGAATTGATGGAATCACCCATACCAATTGTAAATTTTAACCGCAATCAACTCTCAAAAAGAGGAACAAAAATATCTCAACCTAGAGACATTTTTGACCAAAAAAATAAAGGAAAACCAAAAGTGGATAAATCGACGCTTTAAGAAAAATTCGGGATATAGGACATTATAGGCAAAAATGCGTATGAATGTCGACACCAAATGGTGTTTAGCATACGATAAACTACATGCTCAAAGTTTCGTAGCTCTTCTCAATCATTATGGATGTTCAAAGAACAAATACATGATGAGGAAAGGGTAAGGCTCGACTCAACTTAGTTTAGAAAAACTAGAAGAAAGAGACTCGACTTAGAAGAGCATGATTAAAATGAATTGAGGGAGACTCAAAAAAGAAGTTAAAGATAACTTCACGAAACTAGAGAAGAAACCCAAAAGAGAAGAAAATAAGGAATCTTCAAGAAAGCTCGTCAAAAGAGAAAAATACCAAAACGAACAAAGGGACTCAATGGTCGCGGTTCGTTAAATAGATCCGTGGTTCGTTATCAATAATGAGACCCAAGGTTATTTGAGGAACCGTGGACATTGGGTGTCCAAAACCGATTATCGACTCAAAGGAAAATCACTTGGTCAAACAATTTAACATAAGATGCTAAAAGGCTTGAAAGTCAATGCTTCGGATATGACTTTTAACAATTGCAAAAGCATGTTAAAATTACTTGAATATTTCAAAAGAAATATTTAAGTTGTCAATCTTACTAGGAGATGAATTAGATTAAAATCTAACTTTCCTTGACAACCGAGTGAGAAAATAAAGAAGAAAACAAAGATCACGAGAATAACGAGATCCAAGACTCAAAGACAAATCATGTTGAAAAACATGAAGGGAAAAACAAGAGAATAAAGATCATACAAAGATGTATGAAACTCAAGCCTAAAACATAAGCATAATTTTAATCCTAGTTACACTAGAAAACTAAGATTTGCTTAAATTAGATGTCTTAGCAATAAGCAATCCACATGCTTAAATGAAAGACAAGGGTGGTGGCGGAATTTGGTGGGGGTGAAAGGTGAAGTCACCAAGGGTACAACAATGCCATTCACAATGGGAATGCTTTGGATGGGTGATGAGGGTGAGTCTGAAGGGGTAAAAGGTGAAATCACCAAGGTATAAACAAAGTCATTCACAATGGGAATGCTTTGGATGGGTTGAGGTTGGGTAGTCACATCCAAGAGAGTACTTGGAGTGAAGGGTGAGGTTAGCTCATTCATTCTAGATTTGAATGAAGAGGAGTAGAACCATGTGAATGGTTGATACCAAGGGTTGAGGTAGTCTTGCATGGAGCAAGAGGTGGTGAGGGTGAAGAAGAGATGAGAATTGGAACAATCTCATTCTTGGGTGTGTGAAAGGGTGAATAGTTAAGTTTGGGTAACTTAATCTTAATTTTGAGGTGCCTCTTTGAGGAGGAGGTTTGTGACAAAGAAATGTCAAGGTTATGAAAGGGAGGTTTAGGCATTGTGGATGTGTGAGAATGAAATCTCAAGGTTGGGGAGGTGTGAGAATAAAATCTCAAGGTTGAGGAGGTGTGAGAATGAAATCTCAAGGTTGGGGTATAAGTAGAATGGTTTGATGAATTGGAGGTTCTTGTAGAGACCATGGTAGTAATGGGTGGTTTTAAGGGGTAAGGATGAATGGTTTGAGGTGTGAGGAACATGGCTAACAAGGTGGGTTTAAAAAGGGTGAAGGGATGATCCAAACTAGTAAAGGGTTAAAAAGGGAAAGCCCAAGATATTTTGGGAGTGTTTAAAGGTTTGAAACAAAGATTCCAAAGGGTGTTGGAACAATTGGGAAGTTTCAGAAAACCCGAATTTGAGAGCTTCTGCCCGCGGTTCTTTATCTCCACTGGCGGTTCCATATTGATATGGAGTCGCGGTCTATTTAAAGAACCGCCTACAGAGGCTAGGTTTAGGTGGTGAAGGAGGATTTTCCAATTCAGCAAATCCTAATGTTCTAGTCTAACTTATCATAAATTCATGCTTAAGAGAAACAAAAACTAGAACACACACAAATGAAAGACACATAGGTTCAATTAGCACGTAAGAGGAAAGCTAAGAAAAACCTAATGGCTACAAAAGAAAAAGACTCCTAATGACATACAAAGTTCATCAAAGTAAACTATCATTAGTTATATATAGGAAGAGCCATTTAGCCAATTTAGAGAATGAGTATGAGACTATCACTAAAGGTGCTCAATTAAGGCTAAACACGACCATTTTTACGAGTTATACACCAACTCAACTTCCCACATGGAAGTAATTCAACCGTTAGGTCAAATTAAGATCCTAGTGCATAAATTCTCTAGTAGTCATTCTCAAGTTAGACAAAATGTAATTCCAACATTTTCCTAATAAAGTTTAGCAAGGATGAAACTTGCATGGCGACACAATGCATGACCTAATGAGGGTTAAGAATGCACCATTGCATATCCTTTCAAACAAGTCTAGTTAAGGTTATTTACCTTAATAGAACTTGAGGCTAATAACTTTGAAGTGTATAAACAAAGTTTACACAAACCAAAGGAACACTCTTGATTGGTCTTTCGGAAATGACACATTTATAAATTGCATAGCAATGTAAATTACTTGAGTATTTCGGATGAAACATCCAAGTTATCAAACCGACTCTATTGTGCATTATAAGTAATTATTAAACAAATATGTCTAACAATTTGAACAAGTAGATTCAATATAACACCATCAACACAAGTGTGAGTTATGATCCGATGTATATTATTAATAAACCACATTCATGTCTACACTAAAAAACATGTCAATTAGATTCGATAATGATACCAATCATAGTTTGAATAATGCATTGATATTTAATCGAAATCTTTCTTGATTCCCACAAACACTCTTTTAAGAGAAAATAGCTAAGATTTTCAAAGGGTGTTTCATGTTTTATAGTGAGACATTTATCTACTTGAACTAATAACACCATGATCGAGTAAGACGACCCAAATCAATAGATTTGACAAGCTCCCAAAGCTTTCAAACCTAAAAGTGTTAAAGAACATGCCAAGGTGTACAAAATGTTTATGTAACATTTGTAAACCAAGAGATGTTAATCCTATATGCAATGCACACACAATTTTGCAACTAAAATGCAAGAAATCTAACATACATCCTAATTAGGAAAAACTAAATACTAACAAATACCAAGCAAGGCACAAGAGACTAGACATATAAGCAATACTACTACAAATAGCAAGGAACACTTAATAATGTCTACATATAATAATAACACACAAACAATTAGCTTAACACATAAAAGCATTCGTCCATGTTTTGAGTGTTAGATACAACAAAGTATTCATAGCTTGATTTTATTTGAAAATAGTCTTTGACCCATTTAAAATTTAATAAAATTTAACACTTTATAAATATATCAATTTTCAAAGATATATCACCAAGAGATGTCCAACTTAATAGAAAAGAGTAAAACACAAGTTTTACGAAAAACCGACGCTCAATACTTTGGACAAAGTATGGAACTTAAAAACCATCCAAATTTTAAAGTTCGAATAAAGGTTTGGAAGCATTTTTAATTGAAAGAAAACTCAATTACGTTCGAAATGACGGGTGGCATGACTTCTACGAACTTACGGTTGATTTTATATGATTTTTCAAAGTTTGCAAAAATCTGAGTCAGACTGACTGCGGTTCCTTATTGATAAGGATCCACGGGGAACAATAAAGAACCGCGGTCAGAGGACAAAAAATGAGTTTTTGACCAAAATCATTTAGAAACAATTTGGAAGGACTTAGGACTCTAAAAAATCATTTTAGACACACATAACTCATATATTAGAGTTAATTATGACACAAAAGATTTTTATACTTCCAAACAAGAAAAGATTTAATTCAAGCTATTATACAAGTTTATTTAACACCTAAAATTGTACGAATGAAACAACAAAATACATTTCATAAGTGATCACTCTTCATGAACAATTTGATACAAAGATCGTCTTTATTTTTTAAAAACCGTTTTCATTTTAAAAACCATTTGTTTTGAAAAAGAGAGCAAAGATCGATCCAAGCTTTAAAGTACAATATACTTCAAAGATCTTGAATAACCTCGCTCTGATACCAATTGTAGAAACTAGAAGGGGGGTTGAATAGTTTCTATTAGTTTTCAAAACATTTCGGCTTAATCCACTGTGCGCGGTTCCTTATGTGTACCCGCGGTTCTTTATCAATAAAGAACCGCCGGTCCATTTAGGGAACCGCCGACAGTGAACTTAACCTTTTGTTGCATGTTAAACTTTGACAATCCTTTGTATCAAATTCTCGATCAAGCTTGACTAGATATGAGATGTGTTTGATTGAAAGATAAATACTACAAGTAAGTAAACACACAAACACATCAAATCAAGAGTACATCAAGCAATAGTCTAAACACTAAGCACACACGTACTAAGCATAAGCTTTTCTGCAACTAGGATGTTTAGACTAAGTGATTTACACTTGACCATAATCTAAACACGAAGCACACACGTACTGAGCCTTAGCTTTTCCGCAACTTAGATGTTTAGATTATGAGATGCACACAACACACAACATATAAATACATATATAATAGTAAAGACATAAATGTAAAGAAAAGTACCGACACGATGATTTATAGTGGTTCGGTCACGAAGCTCCTCTTCGCCCTACTCCACTCCTCGAGTACACCTTACTCGAGAGTTACTTCACTAGTCAACAAACTCCTTAAGGTGGAGAAACCATACACAACGTCGCTTATCCAATTTTCGACTCTAAGCTAAAAGTCGAGTCCTAATCTTAGGTAGGACCAATCTACACAACGTCACCCACTTCACCATTTAACGACACAAGGATAGATGTCGAGTTCTAATCGAAAGCTAGAACCAGTCTTCACGACTCTTCACTTTGAAGCTAAGTGAGAACTTCACACAACACAACTACTAATCACTTTCAAGTTTAGTGAGAACTCACAAGACACAACCACATCACTTTATAGTTTAGTGAGAACTACCTAGACACAACCACATCACTTTAGAGTTTAGTGAGAACTACTAAGACACAACCTAATCTACCCACTAGTTATGTTTTATGGCCCAACATAACAAACTGTAGAAACTAGAAGGGGGGGAGGGTTGAATAGTTTCTCTTCGATTGGTGACCAAATTAAAATTACTTTCAATTTGGTTTGTATCAAAACTATCTTTTACTTGAGGCTAAGTTGCATAATGATTAGGTTCAATTCAAATGCACTAGCAAATATAATAGGTAAGTGTAATGATAATGAAATAAGTAAAGAGTAAGGAAGGAGACAACCTAGTGGGAAAACACCAAGATTTATAGTGGTTCGACAACGAGGCTCTATCCTCGTTTCTACTCCACTCCTCGAGTACACCTACTCGATATTTCCACTATATCGACAAGCTCCCTTCTCGGCGGAGAAAACCTTACATCGTTGCTTACATTATTTTCCGACACTAAGCTAAATGTCGAGACCTAATCTTTAGCTAGGACCAATCTACACAACGTTGCCTACTTCACACTCTAACGGCACAAGGCTAGATGTCGAGTTCTAATCTTAAGGTAGAACCAATCTTCACGACGTTGCCTACTTCACCATTTTACGACCACAAGGCTAGATGTCGAGTTCTAATCGAAAGCTAGAACCAATCTTCACGACTCTTCACTTTGAAGCTAAGTGAGAACTTCACACAACACAACTACTAATCACTTTCAAGTTTAGTGAGAACTCACAAGACACAACCACATCACTTTATAGTTTAGTGAGAACTACTAATCAAATCTATTACAACTCAACTAGACTTATCCAAGTACACACATGTAGCTTGGATTTACACAACACAAATCCAAGCAAACACATATGCAATGGATGTACACAACAAATCCAAGTATCCACAAATAACTTGGATGAACACAACTAGTCCAAGTATTCATAAATACATTGGATTGACCTAAAACAAAAAAGAGTATCATGATGAATATGACTAGCTCATAGATTCATCTTTATCACAACACTAATGAGTGAGTGATCTTCTCGTTGGACATGGTAAAGGAGGGGATCAAGAGGATAATCATATGTAA
This sequence comes from Glebionis coronaria, assembly GCA_025667525.1. Classification (NCBI taxonomy): domain Eukaryota; kingdom Viridiplantae; phylum Streptophyta; class Magnoliopsida; order Asterales; family Asteraceae; genus Glebionis; species Glebionis coronaria. Next base: position 479,356,584 of record CM046880.1, read on the forward strand.
ACATCCTTAACAATTTAAGTGATCATTCACTAATGATTATGCTATAGAAAATAGAAAGAGGGCTGAGAAAAACGTCCAAGAGGCTTACTGGAAAATGAGATTTGACCCACTATTTAAAGGAGACAAAGTATAACGGATCTATAACGGCTAGCTGTGCGCGGTACCTTATCTCGCCCGGCGGTTCCATATCGCTAAGGAACCGCGTAGGTACTTAAGGTACCGCCACTAGAGTACGCTCCGTTTTTTGTCTTTTAGTGGGGTAGGAATATCTGGGGTATTTGAAGCCTTCAAAGGATATTCTAACAGCATTTGAAATATGCTATTTTCAAATTTTCATTTTCTATTTTAATAAAACATTTTCTAAAAAAGAAAGTTTATTAAAAAGTCTTTTGTCATATTAACAAAAGTGAGTTTTAAGAATAATCATTTTGATGATCACTAAGTATGATTAAGAAAGGTTAGTGATATGATTATTACCTTGATGATAGTGTTAGTTAAATAATTCATTTTGTGTTTTACACTAAATGTGTTGTATGGTTTGTTGTGATCAAAACTAAGAAAGATTAGTTAACACTAATAATGTTTTTAGGCATCACTTGCATTAACAATCTCCCCCTTTTTGATTACGACAAACGATAAACTCATTTACGTAGAAACACAAAATAACGAATTATTAACGAGTTTATCACTATCATTTCTCCCCCTTTGTCGTAGCAAAAAGGTTAGCACAAGTCTTCGAAGAACATCGAACTTTCCTAGTAGCTCCCCTTGGTGGTTGCTCCCCCTTGCTTGGGGCACCAAGTTTGTGAGCAAAGGTGACATGCTACACAAAGGTTAGTAGAAAGGAAAGAAACACCAATGTATATATGATCACTACCTACTAAGTAACTTGAGAGGGAGAGAGAGAAGAAATCTTAAATTAGAAGCAAGTATTTTGCTAAGTTTGTCCAAAAAGGTAATTGACAAAATCAAACTTCAATCCAATGAAGATGATAAGCTTGTCAATGGGTTAAAGTTTAGAATTGATGGAATCACCCATAAGCAATTGTAAAAATTAACCATGATCAACTCAAAATAGAACTAAGGAAATAACACATAAATAACACAAAGGTTACATAAAAGAAAAGACACAACAAAGTAGATAGTCATACACACAGTATGAGTATCTAAAGCAAGAAATATGGAAAATAAACCACTAAGCATAAGCTAGTCTAATAGTGATAATTTTCCAAGATTGCTAAAAATAAAAGTAAAAGACTCTAAAACAACTAAAGTAACAAAGACTTTAGTTGGAAAAATAAGACGACGATGCATCATTCGAAGTTTTGTCCACCGTAACGAAAACTTGAATAGGAGGTCGAGTGAGGAGGAATTCAAGAAAATTTAACTTCTCATACACATGAGCGAGTTCAATTTGTTGAAATCGACAACAAGCACACGAGGATCCATGATGCAACACAAAATCGGTTGATGGGGGTATGACATCAAACCTAGGATTTGGTGGTGGAGGGGTAATAGGTTTGGAAATGTTTTCACAATGCCTTGTGAGGTTTGGAAAGGTTGAAATGTTATTGAGTTGAGGGGTGTTGAAGGATTGTGATGGTGGGGGAACATTTTCTTTAGCTCCGGTGATGGGATTTATGGTATAAGTCTCATTCCAATACTTGATTGGAGAGAAGGTAGGGTTTTTGGGTGGTTTGGAGGAAGATGGTTCATTCTTCTTAACCTAAATAGGTCGAACCGAGATTTTTGGTTTCTTTGAAAGCTTGGATGAGGAAGCTTTGGGTGAGTGGGGTTGTGAAAAAGAAATGTCAAGGTTAGGAATGTAGGAGTTAGGCATTGTGAGAGTGTAAGAATGAAATCTCAAGGTTTTGTGAGAATGAAATCTCAAGGTTGGGAAGGTGTGAGAATGAAATCTCAAGGTTGGGGTATAAGTAAAATGTAATCAAGGTAAGAATTTGATTACAAAATGTGGAATGTCAAGGAATGTTTAGTCAATTTGAGAAAACAAGGAATCTTGACAGGGTATAGGGTTTTAAAAGTTTTGACCAAAAAATCGTCAAAAACCACTTACTGTCCGCGGTACCTTATAGGGACCGACGGTTCCTTACCACTTAAGGAACCGCGGGACTTTATGGAACCGCGTCCAGTGGACTTGAAACCATGTTTTTCCAGGGTTTTGGGAAAAACTAAGACTTTTTCAAAAAGTTGCAAATCTTGGAATTTTACCTCTATTAGCACTAAATTATGCTAGGGTTGCATAAAGCAACACATTCACAAAGAATGTCTTGACAAAGGGTGACAAAATATTTGAATATCATTTTGAACCAATTTTAGTCAAGTTTTTAGAGGTTGTGATAGATTTAGGTTCAATTTTAATTTCAAATTAAAGTTGATTAATGTGCACATAAGGATAGAAACACATAAGGCTAAATCTATAGATCAACAACATGAAACATTCATGAAGGAAGCAAGTAAAATGACAAATAAAACTAACTAATACATAGCTAGCTTAACATTAAATCTAGATGAGTAGTCTTCTTTGGCTTGGTTTTGTTGAAAACCACGAAAACTTCACCATTCATCTCCTAGGAGGAGGCATGGAGAACAAGGCAAGCAAGAACTCTTGCAACCTCCTATGTAGTTCAAACATATCCATCCTAAGGTTATGGATGATGTAGTGGTTGTAAATACAACATGGACAACTAGGACCATGTGTTTGTTGAAACCCATAGTATGGATCACCCAAAAGGAGGGAAAGTGGAACACCCAAAATTGGAATGTTTGAGTTGGGTGGTGGTGGAGGAGGCATGTTATCCAAGGGTGATGTGGGTGAGAGTGGAGGCATGTTCCCTAAAGGGGAAATGGGTGAGTGTGGAGGTATATTCTCCAAGGTTGGTGAAATGGGTGAATTTGGAGGGGTAAATGGTGAAGTCACCAAAGTGTCATCAAAGTCATTCACAAAAGGAATGATTTGGATTGGTTGGGGTTGTGTGGTTACATCTAAGGGTGCACTTGGAGTGAAGGGTGAAGAGAGCTCATTCATTCTTGAGTTTAATGAAGAGGAGGTAGAACCAATGGAGTGGTTAGTACCATGGGTGGATGATGTCTTGCATGGAGCAAGAGGTGGGGAAGGTGATGAAGAAATGAGGATAGGAACCATCTCATTCTTAGGTGTGTGGAAGGGTGAGGAGTTAGGCTTGGCTACCTTAATCCTTATTTTGAGTGTTTTCCTTGGGGTGGAGGTCTTGGAAGTGTTTGAGGTTTTGGTACACACCATGGTTGACAAGGGTGGTTTAAGGGTTAGGGAAGGATGTTTTGATGTGTGAAGAACATGACTAACAAGGTGGGTTTAAATAGGTGAGGGGATGATCCAAACTAGTAATGGGTTAAAATCATTTTAGGAGAATAATGAATTTAGGTAACCTAGTTTAGGAAATGTGCAGTTTATTACAGAAAATCATGCAGTGTTTTCACAGAATTAAGAAAACAGTGTAAAGCAAAAGATGCTGTCGTGCACAGTGGCCGGCGGTTCCTTATCTAGGACCGGCGGTTCCTTATCGATAAGGAGTCGCGGGTTGATATGGAACCGCGACCAGAGGGCTTTCAAAAATTTCCCATCCCAAATTTTGGTTAACCCAGATTTTTACCAAAAGATTCACAAGCCAAAGTTAACTACAGATCATAATCTAATAAGTTAACTAACATAAGGCATGCACAAAGCTATGTGAATCACAAACATCATTGCATAAGCAACATTTAGGATCAAAATAAATAATAATCCAAACATAAGTTAATACATAACCAAATGAAGAAAAGAAAGTCATGAAATCATCCTAGATGAGTGTTGCAAGTAACCATGAGCATAACATCTAATTCCTTGATTCACTTCTGAGACGTTATCGAAGAAGATGATTGAGATAAAATTGATAGTCGGAATCAACTTCATGGGAGGACAAAAAGGAGATTGAAGAGGACATGAAGTTATTGAAATTGGAGGGAGGTATGCTAGAAGACTCTTCTTGAGAAGTATTATCGACTTGACACGAGTTCACATTGATCTCGGGTGAAATGTTCCCTTGAATGGGAGTCATGACACGATCAACGGAGTGATAAGGAGAGGAAAGAAAAGACGGAAAGTCAAAAAGAACTCTTCTACGAAGACGAGAAAGAAGCATTCCGAAAGGAAGACTTGACTTAGACTCAAGAAGAACAAATCTAATTCTTCTAGCTATGAAAAATGCGAGATTGTAAGGAGTTGTTGTGGCAACACAATACAACATATGTGCAAGACAAGCGGGTACTAAGTCCCGATTCCCATCTAGACACATTGCATTTTCCCTAATGATTTCGGCCCAAGGAATCATGAAATCATTAAGATCGCTAGTAAGTAATTCCCAAGGGGGGAGAGTTCGAAAAACTCCTTGAGATTTACCAAGAATAGGATGTTCACGAGGTTTAGAAATGACATGAATGATGTTCGAAGACGATGGAAGCACAGTCACATAATGAGCTTCAATAGGGGCCGATTCTAAAAAGTCAATACTCCAGGCATCCGTGAATCGACATTGACCATTAGATGGCACTCCAAGAATATTACCGAATTCTTCAAAAGTGTAAATAATGATTTTCCCCATTATGGAAAATCGTATAGATAAACCATTATTGATGCCTATCAATGTGAATGAGCTAAAGAACTCCATAAGAAACGAAGGAAATATTGGCTCATCAATATCAAGAAGACAATCAAACCCAATAGACTTAAACATGAAGCGAATAAACTCATTTGCGAAATTGAAACAAACGATGCGTCCTTCAAGGAAACAACGATGTTCAAGAGACTTAGACGAGTTTTTGTGAGAGTGAATCAAATGAGGGTAAGGAGAAGAGGGCATGTATGCTCGTGTTCGTTCATGATCTTTTTGATATCTTGAAGACATGACAATTACCTAAACACGAAAATATCTTTCCAATCACTCATATGAAAAATTAAAATCAACAAACAAAAAGTATGAGAATGTGTTATATCAATTTCTTGACAAACATAGGATTGAACCCATATCATTCTCATGTTCACAATGTGTCTATTCCATCATTAACCAAGAACACATGATCTATGTTAGATCAATAATGGATTAGAATATTGTTTTTTCAAAACAAGGTTTTTAGGTAAGCATTAACAATGTCATTACCTACTTGTTCATGGGTTCATCTCAAATCCATCTTTCAACCAAAATCATTTAGCCTAAATTCGGATTTGTTCTACAAGTGGGTTTTAGTGAAATCTTAATGAATATTGTTGGGTCAAAAAGTTGATGTGGCAGAAACTCAAAAATGAAGAAAACGTGAAGAAATTGTCCAAGCGTTGTCAAGAGTTAATCAAGCGTTGACAAGAGTTAATTAGGCGTTGATAGCTCAAGAGTTGTCATGTACAATGTAAGCATTGTCACATGCAATTCAAGCATTGACAAAACGTAGACAAAAGAAGCTTATGGAAGCTTCTATTTAGATAAACATGCAAAAGATATTCTGCATAAGTTTATTTAAATAGAAGATTTACTTGTTTATTCATTCTTATCTCTTGTAAACCCTAATCCTTACACTATAAAAGGAACTAAGGGTCATAGGTTTTATTTATATAATTCATTCACAATGTAAACCTAAAGTGTGTGTCGACTAGACGTGGGATTCAATGTATACACGTCTAGTGGTTGTTCGTTATTAATATAATGAGCAATCCCTATTGTTTTAATTCATGTTTCGTGCCTAAACACCTTGTTAATGGTTGTTGTTCTAATTCCGCTTTGATTATGTTAATCATATGAACAATGATCATTCCTAGTAGCTTAAAAGATCCGGAAACTAAGGTTTCCACAATTGGTATCAGAGCCTCGTGGCTCGTGATGCTAGGACCAACAAGGTGTTCGTGTTTCGAGAAGAAGAAGAAAAATTCGTATAGAGTTTTTCTGGACGTTTTTGTGTGCGCAGCAGTATTCAGAAGGTCATAACTTTTGATTGAACCGTTGGATCGTCACGAAATTTTATATGTGTGTTCTACATACATAGATCTAAACATCCACCGGAGGGATTGTCGAGTTTTATCCCCAGGCAAAAGTTATTAAGCATCGAAGTTGGCTGATGAGTGATTTTCAGATTTTCAGATTTGCATGAAATCATGATTTAGGGTTTCTACAAACCCTAGATCGGTTCTATACAGAAAAGAAGACATGTTGTTAGCTTTGTGGAATCAGTTCTTCATGGACTGGTGATGAACCCTAGCAACATGTTTGCAGCAAAGGTTGAAGATATGCTGAAAATTAGGGTTTCAATGCTTATTCTACAAAACCCTAGATTGATCGATGCTGTGAAATCTTAGATCATGATTTAGGATTTGAAACCCTAGAATTATGCAGCCATTATCCAAGGAGGGAAACAGTAACATTGTTGTCTGTATAATGTTATTATCTGCATAAGGAAGAAAAGAAAAGGATGTGAGTTGCTGTCAAGATAGAGACGTATGTTGGTATACGTTTTGTATTCATGTCCAGATGGAGTCACGAATGAAAATATCAGAAGAATAGTCAGACTTGGGATACAAAATTAAGGAATTATTCTTTCCTGTTTTTTAGGATCCTATGTTTATTTAATCAAGTCGACATATGAAAAGAAAAGGAGGACATCACGTATGGCTTCAAGAATGTTTTTTGATTGGCTATTCAAGTTAGTGTTCACACGGTTACAAGATTTTTCGTTGGTGGAAAGAACTTAAAATCACACGATTAGTTATGATGGACTTGCCATTCACACGATCAAATATTACAAGCAAGTGATTTTGTGTTCACATGAAGATCACGTTCTCATTGGTGAAGATCGTTGTGTTCACACGGAGATATGGGAAGTAAAGTGATGAAGTATATGCAAAGTAGTATTCTCGTTTGAATGGTCAAAGGAAAAAGAAGCATACTGTTTAAATTCATCATAAGTATCACATGAAAGAAGTATGTTGAGGTACCAGGCCAGACGCAATAAAGGTGTTATTTGCTGATTAGTAGGGATTTATTTCTACAAGATATTCACGTGATATTTAGCTTCTACATAATAGGGAAATATTCTTGCATGCGAGATTTTTGGAAGGGAAATATTCTGATTGATATGGCATGGCTTATTTGTGGTCCCAGGCATATGTCAAGTTTATATTAATTGAAGCCAAGTCACTGACAGAATTTGAAGTGGACGCTGACAAGTTTAAGTTTGACGCTGACAAGGAATAAAGTAAGCGCTGACAGGAAGCGCTGCTACTTGTTGTCCGATATATGGTTTTTCAGACGCTGTCAAGTGTTGTCCGATATTGGACATCACACAACGTTCATATCTTGGACAGTGATAGATATTGGACAACAAAAGGTTTGCTGCTGTTTAGAAAATTGGACGTTTTACGCACACAAAAAGGAGGATTATACACACAAAGGTACATGGAATCTCCGTTATAATTTAGAATATCATGATGATATTTATGGCTCGGATATATTTAAAGGTATTAATGATCTTAAAGCGAGTTGGCAACTATTCATGGAATTTGATGGATATTTAAACTATGTAATCGGGATAACCTTGTGAAAGAGTTATCCATTAAGGACCTTTTACATATGGTATGAAGATGTTATTTCATTAAAATAGTCATGAAGAGGTGTTGGCTTAAGGGGAAGAATTCTTATGGTAAGTTTGATGATTGAAGAAGATTTTCGCGAGTTTGTGTTCTATCATATCTTAAAGTCGTGGACTCTCAACCATAGACTTTAAAGGTAACTTGTTCGTGCTTTACATGTTTGGTGATGAAGGCTTGTCATAACACTTGAAGGAGTTACATTATCGTGCTCAGTGTCTCACATAGGATGAGAATATTGACAAGGGATTGAGGTCTACTTATAATTTGCCAGGTATAAGTTCTTCATCACGTGGATAGTACAAGACATGGAACACAAGGTTGGGTTATTCTACTTCTACATCAAAAATATTATATTAATTGTTCTTCAAAATCATTACACAGAGCCTACTTCTGGAGAATCTTCAACATTGCATACATTGTTTACTTCCTTGTTGATGTGACAAAAAGGGGAAGAAAATACATGCTACACTTGAGGGGAAGCAATTTGAAGATCATGTATAACTTACAAGAGATACACATAGAAGTTTTGCCACTATCAACTAGGGGAAGATTGTTGGGTCAAAAAGTTGATGTGGCAGAAACTCAAAAATGAAGAAAACGTGAAGAAATTGTCCAAGCGTTGTCAAGAGTTAATCAAACGTTGACAAGAGTTAATTAGGCGTTGATAGCTCAAGAGTTGTCATGTACAATGTAAGCATTGTCACATGCAATTCAAGCATTGACAAAACGTAGACAAAAGAAGCTTATGGAAGCTTCTATTTAGATAAACATGCAAAAGATATTCTGCATAAGTTTATTTAAATAGAAGATTTACTTGTTTATTCATTCTTATCTCTTGTAAACCCTAATCCTTACACTATAAAAGGAACTAAGGGTCATAGGTTTTATTTATATAATTCATTCACAATGTAAACCTAAAGTGTGTGTCGACTAGACGTGGGATTCAATGTATACACGTCTAGTGGTTGTTCGTTATTAATATAATGAGTAATCCCTATTGTTTTAATTCATGTTTCGTGCCTAAACACCTTGTTAATGGTTGTTGTTCTAATTCCGCTTTGATTATGTTAATCATATGAACAATGATCATTCCTAGTAGCTTAAAAGATCCGGAAACTAAGGTTTCCACAAATATGAACCTAAGGAATCATAGTAAAATAACCATGTCAACCCACATTCCTATTAAGGTTTTAATTCAATTTCAATTTTAAAAATCCCCAATTATGAAAGGATGAACCCTAGAACAAAATAGATGAAATTGAAAGAAAATACTTACAATTAATTGATGTTAGATGAAGGATGAGTGAAACCCACAACTTGGAATCAATTAATTTGAGTGATTGAAGGTTTTGGAAGCTTCAACAATGGTGGAAAAAGGGTAAACCGTCGGCTGTGTGTTTTTGAGAGAGAGATAGTGGTTAGAAAAGGAATAAAATAATCAAATTGGCGCTCTGACAAAAGTTTCTGCCTGCGGTTCCTTATCGATAAGGTACCGCGGGTTTGAGCCGCCTAGATAAGGAACCGCCTACAGAGGCTGGTTTTTATCTATAAAACCACCAAATTTTAAAAACCAAGTTTTTCTAAAATACTTAAAATTATATCATGAGCCTTTTAGAATATCATTGGATCATCATAACACTAAGCAATATGCCTTAATGAAGGATTACGAGTTGAATCAAGATCGAAAAGAACCGAAACGGACAAACGACTACTCGTAGCAAAACAACAAAGTGGAGAGAAGTCAAGGGAAGTCAAGGGAAGTGAATCAAGACTAGGACCAATGCTCAAGGGATTAATGACAATCTTCAAATAGTGGTAACGAAGAGCTTGTGTCATATATAGTGGTTTAAGACGTGCCTTTCCGGCGAAACGTTAAACGGCTTTGGTAATGAATAAACACAAGGCAATTATTCAAGTATAGACTAAGATCACTTTCAATAATAGTCTTAGTCTAAACCAAAATATGAGAAAGGTATAATTCACTTTCTCTCCCATAAAGGGCCTACTAACCGTATGGGTGCAAACCATGGGAATCATGCTTGATACTTTAAGCTACTACTAACTCACTCTACATCACCATAGTGAGTCAAGTATCCAAGCAATGAAGGTTTGAGAGGATAAAAGGAAAGAATCACAAACCACAAACAAATGTCAAGGCAAGGATGCCAAGAGCAAGCACATAGTCAAGTAATGATCAAAAGAATGATCAAAGGGCGTGTGGAAGAACGAAAGCGTACCTTGGCCACAAAGAGCAATCCATCAAGGAGTCAATGCTATGCCCAATTAGTGACTATGATGAGTACTAAGTCTTCAAGGACTAGTATCATTCCCAATCATCTTGGTATCATCATTCAAGGATGTTGAAGATCAATGAAGATGAGTCTTCTACAAGTGCAAGTAGCTCAATCCGCAATAAATTCAATGATTGATCTTCATGAGTACCCACACAAGACAAGATGCAATCTAGTAGATACATTTCAAGAGTAGATCTAAAATGTATAAATGCTACTAATCTAAGAGGGATGCAAAATTATCAATTAAAAGACCTATTTTCAAAGAAAACATAGTTTTGACCAAAGAGAAACTTTAGTACAACTTGACCTTCTAATTTGAGGAGACAATGGATCGATCCAAGTTTCAAAGTACAATATACTTCAAAGATCTTGAGTGACCATCGCTCTGATACCAATTGTAGAAACTAGAAGGAGGGGGGGTTGAATAGTTTCTCTTCGATTGGTGACCAAATTAAAATTACTTTCAATTTGGTTTGTATCAAAACTATCTTTTACTTGAGGCTAAGTTGCATAATGATTAGGTTCAATTCAAATGCACTAGCAAAGATAAAAGGTAAGTGTAATGATAATGAAATAAGTAAAGAGTAAGGAAGGAGACAACCTATTGGGAAGACACCAAGATTTATAGTGGTTCGACAACGAGGATCTATCCTCGTTTCTACTCCACTCCTCGAGTACACCTACTCGAGATTTCCACTATATCGACAAGCTCCCTTCTCGGCGGAGAAAACCTTACATCGTTGCTTACATTATTTTCCGACACTAAGCTAAATGTCGAGACCTAATCTTTAGCTAGGAACAATCTACACAACGTTGCCTACTTCACATTTTAACGACTCAAGGCTAGATGTCGAGTTCTAATCTTAAGGTAGAACCAATCTTCACGAGGTTGCCTACTTCACCATTTTACGACACAAGGCTAGATGTCGAGTTCTAATCGAAAGCTAGAACCAATCTTCACGACTCTTCACTTTGAAGCTAAGTGAGAACTTCACACAACACAACTACTAATCACTTTCAAGTTTAGTGAGAACTCACAAGACACAACCACATCACTTTATAGTTTAGTGAGAACTACTAATCAAATCTATTACAACTCAACTAGACTTATCCAAGTACACACATGTAGCTTGGATTTACACAACACAAATCCAAGCAAACACATATGCAATGGATGTACACAACAAATCCAAGTATCCACAAATAACTTGGATGAACACAACTAGTCCAAGTATTCATAAATACATTGGATTGACCTAAAACAAAAAAGGGTATCATGATGAATATGACTAGCTCATAGATTCATCTTTATCACAACACTAATGAGTGAGTGATCTTCTCATTGGACAAGGTAAAGGAGGGGATCAAGAGGATAATCATATGTAAACATCCTTAACAACTTAAGTGATCATTTACTAATGATTATGCTATAGAAAATAGAAAGAGGGCTGAGAAAAACGTCGAAGAGGCTTACTGGAAAATGAGATTTGACCCAATATTTAAAGGAGACAAAGTATAACGGATCTATAACGGCTAGCTTTGCGCGGTACCTTATCTCGCCCGGCGGTTCCATATCGCTAAGGAACCGCGTAGGTACTTAAGATACCGCCACTAGAGTACGCTCCATTTTTTTGTCTTTTAGTGGGGTAGGAATATCTGAGGTATTTGAAGCCTTCAAAGGATATTCTAACAGCATTTGGAATATGCTATTTTCAAATTTTCATTTTCCATTTTAATAAAACATTTTCTAAAAAAGAAAGTTTATTAAAAAGTATTTTGTCATATTAACAAAAGTGAGTTTTAAGAATAATCATTTTGATGATCACTAAGTATGATTAAGAAAGGTTAGTGATATGATTATTACCTTGATGATAGTGTTAGTTAAATAATTCATTTTGTGTTTTACACTAAATGTGTTGTATGGTTTGTTGTGATCAAAACTAAGAAATATTAGTTAACACTAATAATGTTTTTAGGCATCACTTGCGTTAACACAAACCTTGTGTTTTATGGCCTAAACACATAAACCATATAGATCTAAGCACACATTACTTAAATCTATAACTCTAACACTATATCCAAGTACTAACAAGACTTGGATCTACACAACTAACACCTAATCCAAGGATACCCATCACTTGGATATTCTACCCTTACAAACACATCCAAGTGTACCCAACACTTGGATCTTCTACATATACATAGTAGGAAGACTAAAAACATAACTTAGATCTATAGAAGGAAAGATCTTTATCATGTAGTGAACCCAACACATCATGGTAATGATAGTTTTCTTCTCTTTGCACTTGAGAGGATGAGGAGATTGAAGATTGAATCACATCTTAAACAAGATTAATCAAAACTAACTAATCAAGGATCTAAGATGGTTTTTGAAAGAAACTGTGCAAAAAGGGTTGAAAGAAAACCTGGAAATGATCCACTATTTATAGGACAACATTGCAACGGTCAAAAACACCCGCGGTTCCTTATCTCTACCCGCGGTGCCTTATCAATAAGGAACCGCGGGTTCCTTTAAGGAACCTCCGCGTCGAAGTCCGTGCAAATTTGTCCTTTAGTGGGGACATGCCATCTGGGGTAGTTTATACCCTCAAAGGATATTCCTTTGGCATATGGAATATGCCAAATTCAAATTTACATTTTCTTTTTAATAAAACATTTTCTTAAAAATAAAGTTAATTAAAATCTTTTGTCACATTTGATTAAAATGTGAGTTTTAAGAAAATATTAATCCTTGATCACTTAGTTAGGTTAATGACATGTTTGTACATACCTTGAGTGATTCATGCCGAATGCGGTCTTGAAGGTGTCGAGAGAAGTATACAAATGTATTCTTGAGTGATTAGGAGTACCTTAACATTTTACATAATGTATTACGAATTATTCATAGGATTTCCTTAGAGCAATCTTACCGTCAATGTGAGTTTCTTTATACTTTGATCCAAGTTGTTTTACACTTTGTTCTCGAGTTTTTTTTTAAAAGAATGGAATGGGAAAGGATGGGAAATTACAAAATTTTGGTGTTCGCAAGATTTTTATAAGAATGGAAGGTAGGGGATAGGAAAGGAAGAGGAAGGGAAGGCATGACTATTTTTGTGATAAATCGTTCCGTCCAAAATTGGGAGGATTAGGAAGGAAGGTGGGTTAATAACATCATGAGCTCAAGTAAAATTACGAATATATCCTCATCATATAAATGCATGTCTCATATATTTGACCTAATTTACACATTCCACAACTTCTTTCTCTGTGCCGGACTTTGTTTCATTACCAGGTAATGGTCTCTTTTGTATTATGCTATCATGTTCATATATAATAGTATTATATGTTTCGTAATCTTGTATAGTAGTGTATTCTCTTTTGTTATTTGACATCATAAGTCGATATATAATTGATAGTTCTTGTGTACTACTTGGTAAAATATTCTCTTCTGTTTTTCGCTGTGAATTTGTCAACTCTGCTGGCATAATTATATTTGAATGATCAGCATGAAACATTCTCATAAATTTTTACCATGAAACAATTGTGTGGCAAAACAATAGAATCTTTCTTGTTGGGGTGAAAGTATTTGAATAAAATGTAAACTGCAACCCTTTAAACAAACTGAACATCGTTACTAATGTATGCAACTACAAAGAGATTTCGATAGTGTTATTGTGAGTTCATTGATTCAGTTACAACTGGGCTGGTTGCGATTGAAACTTGATCAAGCTTTTGCTTCGTAGACTAGACAAGGAGAAATACAAAGGAAGGGTTTTATGATGTAGATGTTTTATGCAATAGAAAATAGGGATAATTTAGTAATTGTGTTCCGTTCTTTTTGTTTTTCTCCCAACTAAAAATATAAACTCGAGAACATAAATTAAAGCATATGTTACCTTTTTAATATGATCCCTTCCCCTCCCCTTCCCTTCCCCTCCTCTCCCTTTCTATTTTTTTAAAAAACAACTCGAGAACAAAGCGTTAGTATTTTTACTTGCTTTTTAATTCCATCTATTAAATTTCAAATTGTTATAACATTCTAATGACAAAGCTTTACCAAAATACAATTTCACCATAATTTACAAAATTCATATTTCTTCAATCTTGTATGTATTTTTTTTTCACCGAGGATATGTTAATAATTGGACGCATAATGAATCAACCAAACCCCAACTAATTATGGTTGCTTAAATTTAGAGGTGACAATTTTGGACCCATAGTTAATTTTTGGGTTAAGATAGTTAAATTGAAAAATAAAAAGGGTTTAGTTGGGTTTCCCTTAAAATTTTAGACGAGTCTATATGGGTCAAACAAACTCCTTATTAAAATTATAAATGGGTCTACTTGGGTCACTTCATATGTTATATGGGTCTAAATAGGTATCCTTTTATATTATAAATGGGTCTTCATGGGCCACCCAATAGATCTAGTAATATCAAAAAAAAAATTCAATTTTTTTTCATAGCCTTGTCAAATTTTCACGCACTTTTTAGTTTTTTTACGTCTTCACCGTTTTTTTACGTTTTTTGGTTCTTTTACGCTTTCCTCAGTATTTTTACGTTTTCATCAGAAATTTTACGTTTTCATCAGAAAATTTTACGTTTTCATCAGAAATTTTAGGGGCTGTTTAGTTGTGGAAAAATTTTCATAATTTTCTGTTTCTAATTTTCTAGAAAAGAAAAGACTTTTCTTTTCTAAAAAAGAGTTGAGAATTTTGAAAACTTGTTTAGATAATATTTTTCATTTTCTAAAAAAATAAACAATGTTTAAACAAAACTATTTTCAACCATTTTTTTCATGATCAACTTTTTTTCACGTTTTTGCTAGTTTCTTTTTACGTTTTCGTCTGTTTTTTCCCGTCTTCTTTTTTCATATTTTTGTAATTTTTTTTACGTTTTAATTAGTTTTTTACTTTTTATCAGTATTATTACGTTTTAGTGTATAAATTTACGTTTTCGTCAGTATATTTACGTTTTCGTCAGTAATTTTACGTTTTTCTATAAATTTACGTTTTCGCCAGTAAATATACGTTTTCGTCTTTAAATTTACGTTTTCGTCAGAAAATTCACGTTTTCGCTAGTAAATTTACGTTTTCGTCAGAAAATTTACGTTTTCATCAGGAAGTTTACGTTTTCGTCTGTAAATTTACGTTCTCGTCTGTAAATTTAGGTTTTCGTTAGAAAATTTACGTTTTCGTAAATAATTTACGTTTTCGTCAGTAATTTTACGTTCTCGTCTGTAAGGTTTTCGTCAGTATATTTACGTTTTCGTCAAAAATTTACTTTTTTGTCAGAAAATTTACGTTTTCGCCAGTAAATTTACGTTTTCGTCAGAAAATTTACGTTTTCGTCAGTAAATTTACGTTTTCGTCTGTAAATTTACGTTCTCGTCTGTATATTAAGGTTTTCGTCAGAAAATTTACGTTTTCGTAAAAAATTTACGTTTTCGTCAGTAATTTTACGTTCTCGTCTGTAAATTTAGGTTTTCGTCAGTAAATTTACGTTTTCGTCAAAAATTTACTTTTTTGTCAGAAAATTTACGTTTTCGCCAGTAAATTTACGTTTTCGTCAGAAAATTTACGTTTTCGTCAGTAAATTTACGTTTTCGTCTATAAATTTACGTTCTCGTCTGTAAATTTAGGTTTTCGTCAGAAAATTTACGTTTTCGTAAAAAATTTACGTTTGCGTCAGTAATTTTACGTTCTCGTCTGTAAATTTAGGTTTTCGTCAGTAAATTTACGTTTTCGTCAAAAATTTACTTTTTTATCAGAAAATTTACGTTTTCGCCATTAAATTTACGTTTTCGTCAGAAAATTTACATTTTTGTCAATAAATTTACGTTTTCGTCTGTAAATTTACGTTCTCGTCTGTAAATTTAGGTTTTCGTCAGAAAGTTTACGTTTTCGTAAAAAATTTACGTTTTCGTCAGTAGTTTTACGTTCTCGTCTGTTAATTTAGGTTTTCGTCAGTAAATTTACGTTTTCGTCAAAAATTTACTTTTTTGTCAACGTTTTCGCCAGTAAATTTATGTTTTCGTCTGTAAATTTAAATTTTCGTCAGTAAATTTACGTTTTCGTCAAAAATTTACGTTTTCGTCAATAAATTTACGTTTTCGTCAGTAAATTTACGTTTTCGTCTGTAAATTTACGTTCGCGTCTGTAAATTTACGTTTTCGTAAGTAAATTTAGGTTTTCGTCAAAAATTTACTTTTTCGTCAGTAAATTTACGTTTTTGTCAATAATTTTACGTTTTCGTCAAAAATTTAATTTTTCGTCAGCAAATTTATTTTTTCGTCGGTAAATTTTCGTTTTTGACAGAAAATTTACGTTTTCGTCAAAAATTTACGTTTCCGTCAGTACATTTACGTTTTCGTCAGTAAATTTACGTTTTCGTCAATAAGTATACGTTTTCGTCTGTAAATTTACGTTTTCGTCATAAAATTTTAAATTTAAATTTACTGACAAAAACGTAAATTTAAAGACGAAAACATAAATTTACTGACGAAAACGTTAATTTACTGATGAAAACATAAATTTACAGACGAAAACGTAAATTTACTGCCGAAAACGTAAATGTACTGACGGAAACGTAAATTTTTGATGAAAACGTAAATTTTCTAACGAAAAAGTAAATTTATAGACGAAAACGTAAATTTACTGACGAAAACGTAAATTTAAAGACGAAAACGTAAATTTTCTGACGAAAACGTAAATTTACAGACGAAAACGTAAATTTACAGAGAAAACGTAAATTTACAGACGAAAACGTAAATTTTCTGACGAAAACGTAAAATTACTGACGAAAACGTAAATTTTCTGAGGAAAACGTAAATTTACTGACGAAAACGTAAATTTACAGACGAAAACTTAAATTTTCTGACGAAAACGTAAATTTTCTGACGAAAACCTAAATTTACTGGCGAAAACGTAAATTTTCTGACGAAAACGTAAATTTTCTGACAAAAACTTAAATTTTCTGACGAAAACGTAAAATTACTGACGAAAACGTAAATTTTCTGATGAAAACGTAAATTTACAGACGAAAACGTAAATTTATAGACGAAAACGTAAATTTAGAGACGAAAACGTAAATTTTCTGACGAAAACCTAAATTTACTGGCGAAAACGTAAATTTCTGACGAAAACGTAAATTTTCTGACAAAAACGTAAAATTACTGACGAAAACGTAAAATTACCGACGAAAACGTAAATTTTCTGACGAAAATGTAAATTTCTGACGAAAACGTAAAGTTACAGACGAAAACGTAAATTTACTGACGAAAACGTAAATTTACAGACGAAATCGTAAATTTACAGACGAAAACGTAAATTTTTCTGACGAAAACGTTAAAATAATGATGAACGGTGAATACTGAATAGAGTAACGTGTTGTTAGGACCATTGTAATAGTTATATGTAATAGGTAGACTAGGAGGTATGTAGTTCCTCATGGTCCTAGTCGTAGTAGGAGCAAGTCCTGCTCCTGGTCCTAGTCGAAGTCAAACTTTATTATTTACTTAATATTCTGTTAGGATATGCATGAGATATGTTAGGAAAGGATATTCATATCAGTTTTACACGTTTTCTTTAATGATGTATTAGGGTTTCCTTGTAGTATAAAAGGAACCTTAGGCAGAAGGGTTAGACACACCTTCACAAAACGTAGTTCTAGTCATTATCAATATTAGAAATCCTTAGAAAGGATCAAGTCTTTATAGTTATTCTGTTCTTCTTAATTATATTTATATTCTACATTCATATTGTGTATAGAGTCTCTTTGTGATTTGACTTGTGATTATAGAAGTCATTCACCGGTCCTGACAGGCTGCAAGATCTACATCTAGTAGACCCAACAAGTGGTATCAGAGCCTGGGAGGGTCTCTATACAAGAAGAATCAAGTTTTCTTGTTTCTGACATTTTTTTTTCATATCATGTCTGCCTCAACTTCTACTCAAACAGGAGAAGAAGGCACTCCTAAAATTGTGCAACCTCAGCAGATCCTGGCTACGGTCTCTAACACGAATGGTAAATTCCCTCTTCTGAAGAAGGGTGAATATGATAACTGGGCAATGAAGATGGAATGGTGGATCACCAACACTGATCAAGATCTTTGGAAGATCATTTTGAATGGGAACAGCAGGAAGCTTATTGGACGAGACAAGAATGGTAATATTACTCTTCTTGACCCTAAATCTCATGAGGAAATCATAGCTATTCAGAAGGAGGTAAAAGCAAAAACGATCTTGCTTCAATCTCTTCCTGAAGATCACATGGGTGACTTCTACCATTTGGATGATGCCAGAGAAATCTGGAATGGCATAAAAGCAAGGTTCGGCGGGAATGAGGAGTCAAAGAAAATGCGAAGGTCCATGCTGAGAGATGAATTCACAGAATTCAAAATCTCAGAAACTGAAGGTCTGAATCAAGGGTATGATAGGTTCCAAAAGATATTGAGCCAGTTGAATCAACTTAGGTCCAAGCCTGATGATGGTGATATTAATGCAAGGTTTCTTAAAGCCTTACCCTACTCATGGAATCAGGTGGTGATCTCTCTCAAAGCCAAAGGTGGGCTTGACTATCTCAGTTTTGATGATTTGTTTCATAAGCTCAGAACTTTTGAACCTCATGTGAGAGGCTTTTCAAGCGACTCTTTTCCTACTCCTGCCAACTCGGCCTTTGTGAGTTCTATGGCATCCAGTCCTATGTCATATGCAAGTAGCCCAAGCAACATTGTGTCCTCTCAGCACACTTTCCAGCATACTTCTGCTCCTGAACCTACTGCCAAGTCTGGTAGTATGGTAGAAGCTGTTCTTCATTCGTTTGTTGCTGATGTTAATGCTGAACAACAACTTTCTTTTGATGACTTCAAACAGGTCGATAAAC
The DNA here is from genome assembly GCA_025667525.1 of Glebionis coronaria. Lineage (NCBI taxonomy): Eukaryota > Viridiplantae > Streptophyta > Magnoliopsida > Asterales > Asteraceae > Glebionis > Glebionis coronaria. Next base: position 479,375,426 of record CM046880.1, read on the forward strand.
TTGACCTGGATGAGATGGATCTTAAATGGCAGATGGCCATGCTTACTCTTAGGGTTCACAAGTTTGAGAAGAAAGCAGGAAGGAAATTTAATTACAACCCTCGGGAGCCAGCAAGATTCGATAGAAGCAAGGTGCGATGCTATAACTGCCAACAACAGGGTCACTTTGCAAGGGAGTGCCCTAGCAAGAATGATCAGGAGAAGAACAGGTACTCCGCTTTCAAGGTTCAGGAGATAAAAGATGACAAGAAGGCATTGGTATCTGTTGACTCTATGGTCAACTGGAATGATCATCAGGCTTCTACCCTGGAATCAGCTGAGTCCTCGACTGACGTGTTTGCAATGATTGCTTGGAATCTCTCTGATGCAGAAGAAGCAGACGAGTTTGCTCTTATGGGCATCTCACCTCAGGTACAACATTGTCCTCTTGGTTGTCATGATAAATACTCAGAATTGTTGTCCCAATTTAATGAAGTAAATGATCAAAATGATAAGTATTGTTTAGAGGTTCAAGCCTATAAGGCTTCATTAAACACATTGGAACAACAAAAGAAGTGGTTACAAGATACACAACGTGCGTATGAGGATAAAATCAGGATACTAAGCATTGATTTAGAAAACACTACAAATATGCTTAAATATACAGAAACTGAAAGAGATGCTAGTATCAAAGAAAAAGAGGAGATGCAAGCTAAATTAGATGCTACAATGCCAAGATTTGACAAATGGCAAAAGGCACCTAAAAATCTTTCAAAATTAATTGATTGTAGCATGTCTGGCAGAACTAAAAGAGGCTTAGGATTTGAAAAATATATTGATTCAGAAGATGTATTTGATTTATCTTTCTCAAGTGTCTTTGATGCCGACAAAGAGGATGAGGGCAAACCTAGTTACAATAGGTTTAAACCAGCAGCAGAAATGCATGCTGTCCCTCCTCCTCTTACTGGAACTTTTATGCCCACCTCATGGCATAATGACTCGGATGGATCACAGATGCTTGAGTCCCCAACAAGTTCTACTAATACTAATGACTTTGTCTCATGTACTTTCAGTGACAAAGCCGGTGACTCTGCATCTAGTGGTTCAAGTGAAGAGTCAAGACCTACAAGTTCCAAGTTGAATGAACATGCTGCTACTGGTGCTAGGAAGTGTGAAGAAAAAGTTGCTGTCAAGTCAAGTGTGTCTGATCCTTGTTTATTGAGTCCTAGGAAGAATGTTTTTCCTAGAAATGTGTGTAATAAAGTAGGCAGTATGAAACAATCTCATTCTAAAAAAAGGTCTTTCAAAACATGTTTTGTTTGTGGCAGTGCCTTTCATTTAATTAAAGATTGTGATTATTATGACACACGTGCATCTGTTAATCATGCTTTTCCTGCTCCTGGTCCACCAGGAGCTGCTTCATATGCTACTAGAAGACTTAATCCTAGTGCTCCAACGTTTAATACTTCTAGAGTATATCTCCTTTCGCGTCTGATTATTGGAGAGATAGTGGATTCCAAACAACCAGTAATTATTTTAAAAATTTTAATCCAATCTATCCACATAATTTAGACCACACGTATTTTGGTTTGGGAAATTTGGGAACTGCTGTTAAGCCCTCAGCAGGTTGTTCTTGGTCAAATAATAATACCCATATGATGCATAAGCAACCATGGAACAATGGTGGATCTCATCAATCTTCTTGGCACTCTTCTAAGGATCCACAAGGCAGGCTCAAACCTGAAAAGGTTTGGGTCCCCTTAAGACACTAACTTTTGCATTTTTATACTCTTGTTGTTGTAGGTTACTCCATACCAGGATCCTAGTCTAGGTATTGTTGATAGTGGTTGCTCCAGGAGCATGACTGGCAATAAGAGTCTTCTCTCTAACTTTGTACCATTTCATGGTGGCAAGGTCTATTTTGGTGGGGGTGAAGGCAGAATCACTGGCAAAGGAACGATAAAGACTCCAAATCTTAATTTTGAGCAGGTCTACTATGTGGAAGCACTTCAACATTTCAACTTGATATCGGTCTCTCAGATTTGTGACAAGAAGCAGTTTGTTCTCTTCACCGATACTGATGCACTTGTGCTTTCCAAAGACTTTGAGCTTCCGGATGACTCACAAGTTTTACTCAGAATCCCTAGAAGACACAATCTCTATAGCATCAAGTTGAATGAAGTCAACCCTACTGGTCAACTAGCTTGTCTGGTTGCAAAAGCCTCAGAAGATGAAGCCACTAAATGGCACCGAAGGATGGGACATGTGAACTTCAAGACCATTCACAAACTTTCCAATCTGAATCTGGTCTCTGGTTTACCTCCCAAGACGTTTAGAAATGATATAAATTGTATTGCCTGCAGCAAAGGCAAACAGCACAAAGCATCCTTCAAGGCCATTACTGCTCTAAGTCTTATTACTGAACCATTGTAGCTTCTACACATGGACTTATTTGGTCCTACTTCCATCAGGAGCATTGACCACAAGCAATTCTGTTTGGTGGTGACTGATGGTTATAGCAGGTTTACGTGGGTGTTCTTCATGACTGCCAAAAGTGAGACCTACTCAATTCTTCGAGATTTTCTTACCTTGATAGAGAATCAGTTGTCCAAGAAAGTTAAAGGTATTCGTTGCGACAATGGAACCGAGTTTAAAAATAAAGATCTCATCACACTTTGCAATGCTAAGGGCATCAAAAGAGATTATAGTGCTGCTAGGACTCCTCAACAGAATGGTGTGGCAGAAAGAAAGAACAGGACACTAATAGAAGCAGCAAGAACTATGCTTGCCGATTCCAAGCTTCCAACCATGTTCTGGACAGAAGCTGTTAATACTGCAAGTTATGTTTTGAATAGGGTTTCTATTACCAATCCTCACAAGAAGACTCCTTATGAGCTGCTCACGGGCAAAGTTCCAAATATTGCTCATTTGAAGCCTTTTGGGTGTCCAGTCACCATTCTGAATACTAGTGACTATTTGGGGAAGTTTGATGGCAAGGGCAGATGAAGGATACATTGTGGGATATTCAGCTCATTCTCGGGCGTATCGTGTCCACAATCTTCAAGCCAAACGAATAATTAAAACTATTAATCTCAGGTATTTTGAGGAGAAGTCAAACATCCAAGGCAAAGGTCCTGAATGGTATTTTGATCTTGATTATCTTAGTGATTCGTTAGGATATTTTCGTTTCAAAACTAACCATGATGCAGGACCACAAGTGTTTGAAACTTCTAGTACTGGTGTTCCGTCTAGTCTTTCTGATTCAGATGATGAGGATGACATTTTTGTGGTTCCATCCTATTCCACCACGGTTTCTCCCACTCCTCCTAGTGATGCATCTCCATTGGATGTACAGGATTCCCAAGCAGCTCTTGACACTCTTCTCAAACAGCAACAAGAAGCTACTAAAGCAGCTGCTCAAGGTAGTTTTGAGTTTCCCTTGGTTGAGCCTACTGACAAAGTTGCTCCTGGTACTCCAGCTTCTGCTCCTAGTGCTAGCTTATCATCTACTGGTACTCCGGCTAGTGAGTCTGCTTCCAATACTCGCTTCTACAGTCCTTCTGATTTGGGGAACCATGAAAAGAAGTCTTCTACCAAGCTGGATGATATTCATAAACAACCGGTAGATGGGATTTTCCAAAATGCTTCATATGATGCTGACTTTGTTGGTGATCTCAATAACTTGGCACCAGAAGTGGAGGTCCAATCCAGTCTTGCAATCACATAAAGATCATCCTACCACTCAAATTATTGGAGATCCTGGTTCTACTGTCAAGACACGCAGAATGCAGCAGAAGGCCTCGTCTGATCATCATGCTCTTGTGGGCTATATTGAGGATCAAAAGCGTAATAATCATACGGACTTTCAGCACTGTTTGTTTGCTTGTTTTCTTTCACGGGTGGAACCTAGGTCTGTTTCTCATGCTCTTGAGGATCAAAGTTGGGTGGAGGCTATGCAGGAGGAAATGCAGCAATTCTTGTTTCAGAATGTTTGGATTCTGGTTGACTTACCAGATGGAAAGACAGCTATCAATACCAAATGGATTCTGAAGAACAAGAAGGATGCACGGGGAATTGTCGTAAGGAATAAAGCTAGGCTTGTCGCACAAGGACACACTCAAATTGAGGGCATTGACTATACTGAAGTCTTTGCGCTGGTTGCCAGGATCGAGGCCATTCGTCTGTTTTTGGCCTTTGCTTCATATGTTGGCTTTACGGTGTTCCAGATGGATGTCAAGAGTGCATTTCTCTATGGCAAAATTGACGAGGAAGTGTATGTTACTCAACCTAAGGGGTTTGTAGATCCACTTCATCCCAAGAAAGTCTACAAGGTGGTCAAGGCTCTTTATGGGTTACATCAGGCTCCTAGAGATTGGTATGAGCGTCTTTCAACTTTCTTGTTAAAGAATGGCTATCGAAGAGGTACTATTGACAAAACACTATTTCTTCGGCGGAATTCCAAGGATATTATCCTTGTTCAGGTTTATGTGGACGACATTATCTTTGGTTCTACAAGGAAGGAGTGGTGTGATGAGTTTGAACACTTGATGAAAGGCGAATTTCAGATGAGTGCGATGGGAGAACTGTCATTCTTCCTTGGTCTTCAGGTCAAGCAACAATCGGATGGGATCTTCATCAGTCAAGATAAATATGTCCATGAGATTCTTCAGAAGTTTGACATGGATCCTCTTAGACCAGCAGCAACTCCTTATGAAGTTGCTAAAATCAAACTTAAGAATGAGCCAGACCCCCCGGTAAATGTTCACATGTACAGGTCTATGATTGGCTCTCTCATGTATTTGACTACATCACGTCCGGACATTATGTTTGCCGTAAGTGCTTGTTCTAGACACCAGGTGACTCCAACGGTTTCGAACTTAAATGCAGTGAAGAAGATTTTCAAGTATATCAAGGCTCAACCTAAATTGGGTCTATGGTATCCTAGAGAATCTCCTTTTGTTCTAGAAGCCTATAGTGATAGTGACTATGCTGGTGCTAATAATGATAGGAAGTCTACTACTGGTGGTTGTCAATTTTTGGGTCGTCGGCTTATTTCATGGCAATGTAAGAAACATACAATCGTAGCTACTTCTTCAACAGAAGCTGAATACGTTGCTGCTGCTAGTTGTTGTGGACAAGTTTTATGGATCCAAAATCAGATGTTGGATTATGGTTTCAATTTTATGAATACCAAAATCTTTATTGACAATCAAAGCACTATTTGCATTGTGAAGAATCCTGTTTTTCATCAGCGGACGAAGCATATTGAGATTCGGCATCATTTTATACGGGATGCCAATGAGAAGAAGCTGATACAGGTTCTTAAAGTTCATACGGATGACAATGTTGCTGATTTGCTGACTAAAGCTTTTGATGGTCCTCGGTTTAACCACTTGGTGGTTCATATTGGGATGGTCAATCCTTGAGGTCTAGGATTGAGGGGAGGCAAAGCCTAAGGGGAGGCTTTGTGTACATATTAGGTTAGACTAACGTATTAATAGTATGTAACAACATAGTTTCTTGGTTATGATGGTGTGTGGTGCTTATGATGGAGGATTTTTGCTCTCTTCTGGTGGATATGGCCTTACGTGACTGGCTTCTGGTCCTCTTTGGTCAGCTTCTAGTTATAATTGGTTGGCTTCTGGTGGTTTAAAATCCTTCCATGTCAAGTGGTGTTTGGCTCCTGGTACTGGTCTGGCATCCTGTTCATTCCTTTTGTCCTTTGTTAATCACGTTTTGCTCCTGGTCTGACCATTGTGTGCTTTGACTTTTGGTCAACGCTCCCATTCCTGGTATTTACAAGTTTGAATTCCGCATGTTAATTGGGAGTTGGTTATTATGTTAAAAAGGGCAAGTGGTTACTATGCAATTATGGTTTAATTTGAAAGGGCAACCCCCCATTAATAGGGGTCAATGAACAGTTACCACTTTCTTTATATATGGTCAACATACACCCTTGACTCACTCATTACAATTAACACACACACAAAACCGCTTCTACTCTTTACACCCTAATCCCAATCCTTCTTCCATCAATTCATCAAGATCCATGGCTGCTCTTGCTTACCAACCTGCTCACAACCGTGTTGCTTATCTGGGTGATGGTCCAAATCGTGAACATTTTGCTGACATCTTGGATTTCATTGAAGCTTCTAACTTAAGTTTTGCATTTACTGTCTGTCCCACCATATATGATAGTGTGATTCGTCAATTTTGGGCGTCTGCTCAACTTGTGAATGTGGCTGGTCGTCCACGTGCACTCCATGCTACCATAGATGGACGTGCATATGTGGTGACTGAAGCTTCCATTCGCTCTTGTCTTCGTCTTCAGGATGAGGGGGGTGTTGAATCAATCCCCAATTCGGAAGTATTGGAGGGGATGGCTGCTATAGGTTATGAACATGGGGGGAAGTTTAACTTCCAAAAAAAATAGGTTTTCCCCCCAATGGAAGCTTCTGGTTCACTTTTTAATCCATTGTATGAGTCCCAAGTCTGGGAGTTGGGATGCTTTCCCTACTCCTTTGGCTACTGGTCTTATTTGTTTAGCCCAGGGTAGAGTGTTTAATTTTTCTCATTATCTATTTGAGGGGATGGCTAGTAATTTGTCTACTGCTGGTTCGAGGAAGAAATTTCTTATGTACCCTAGGTTTCTTCAACAAATCCTTGTTTGCATTCCACGTGATAGGACTGAGCATGTGCCGTCTAAACTTACAGCTAAAGTGTATTACAATATGATGAATGGGTTTACTGGGGATTGGAGGCCCCTGACTGAAGCCATGTTCGGGTTGGCTCAGGGTCCTATGGGTGAGGAGGAGGAGGCTCCTGAGTTTGTTGTGATAGATGATGACCCCATGGAGGAGGAGGCTCCTACTGTTGGTGCCACTCCTGTGGTAGAGGAGGAGCTAGTTGAGGAAGTGGTGGTTGAAAAACCATCTCCTACCAAGGCTGGTCCTTCCTCAGTTCCACAAAGGTCTCCATTTGTGGAGACTCCACCTCCTAGTCCTGCCCCACACTCGACTGATATCCCGTTTGATGCTAGTTCTCCACATGTTGACCCACATGTTGCTTCGGGCTCCTGTGATGCTTTCCCTGATCCAAGTTCTCTTGGTGGGCAGGCGGAGGAGCCTACTACACTGATATCTTTGCTTGATCTTATGCGCAGGTACCATGAGAGGATGATTTGTTTGGAAGCTGACTTAAACCAACATCGGAAGCTTACAAGGGAGATTGTTCTTCCTATGTCTGATCGCATTAAGGCGTTGGAGACTCAACAACGTCGTCGCAAGAAGCATGTGGTCCATTCAGATTCTGAGGATGAGGGTGCGGAGAATGTTGAGGATGGCTTGACGTTGTTGGAAAAGGCTGCCTTTGCTGATAAAGTTTATGATGATTTGCCGGTTCCTCCAACGTCCTCCAATGTTCCTTCTCCTGGTGCTATTCCCCCTTCTATGGGTGGTGATTCTGATCCTGCTGTTGGTTCTCATGCTGGTCCCTCTCATGATCCGAAGGGAAAAGCCCCAATGACTGAAGCTCCATCTCCATCTCGCAAGCGTACTCGTCGACAGATTGAAGAGGAAAGGCTTGGTGAAGAGGCTGCTCGTCCGGTTCAGGCTGAGATTGATGACACGGATAGGGCTGCTGAGGAAGAGCTTCGAGAGCGCAGGCGTGCACAAATTCAGCATGATGCCATGCATTGGAGTGATAGTGAATGGATGCAAGTGTTGACTGTTATCACTCGGGATTATGCTCAGTTTAAGGATCTTTTGGGTGACGATGTTGATGAACACAATTGTATACCGAAGGCTATGGTATTGATGCGTAAACATCAGTTGGCTCTTGCTACAGAACTTAAGAAACAGAGAAGGAACAGACCTTTATCTCGGGCTGAGGAGCGCCAGCAGATGCAACGTTATGTGAAATATCAATCTGCTGCTCATTTCAATGCTCCGTGGACTTGGGCTCGGGTGAGGGCTTTGACTTTTGATGAGCTTAAGGCCCTTTATGAAAAGATGGTGAAGCGTCAGAGTCAACCTATTCCAGAAAGATTTATTTACCATCCTCGTGGTGTGATTGCTTCTATGCCTGCTGATTCTACTGGTCCTTCGTCTGCACCCACTCCTGGTTCTGCTGGTAGTCCTTCTGGTTTTGTTGCTACTTCTGTTGGTCCTTCTACTACACCTTTGGTTGCTCCTATGGGTTCTACTGCTGGTCCTGCTACTACCATCTTTGTTACTACCACCACCACTCATGCTTCCACCACCACACCTGTTACTACCACCACCACACATGTTCCTGCAAGCATCTTTGTTGATACCACCATCCCTACTACTACTACATCTGATGTGCCATCTCCATCAACACCAGTTCCTGCAACACAACCTAATCCTACTTCTGATGCAGCTCCTAGTGGTCCATTGGGTGGACACGTTCATGAGTCTACTTCTACTGCTTCCCCTGCTGTTGCTGAGGTTAAGGTAAAGGTTGAATCAACACCTTCTGCTCCCACACCTAGACGTTCCATTCGCCAGAAACAAGCTCGTCGTGTTCGCCGTGGTAAGACAGTTCCTTTTGAGAAGCGTGATCCTGAGAATTTAATTGATGCAGCTTCCGACAGCGATTCTGACTTGCCCTTGGGCAATGGGATCATTACGGGTTATATGGTTGAGCGTTCTACCACACTTCCTGGTGGCGTATCCCATCGGATTACTTTGAGTGATGGGTCTGTGCGATTGGCAACGGGTTTGCAGGGTGTGTTATCTTGGGCTGACCGTATGGATCTTATGGCGTTGTTTGGATTTGTTGATTCTAGTATGCCGTTTGACCCCATGGCTGTGTCTTCATGGCCTGGTATGCGTATCTGGGCTGATCTCAAGCTGATGTTGGATCCTCCTCCAAATGCTCTTGTTTCGGGCATATGGAAGGATCAAATGCAATGGGAGATTCTGCGCTGGAAGCTTTATGCTGGATGTGGAGTTCATATGTTGGAATTAGAATCTGGTCATATGGTGTTTATGCTGACGGAGGTGGAGTATCCTTTGACTATTTCTTCGATGGAGGCGATGTTAGCGAGTCACTTGCAAATTTCTACTGCTCCATCTGGAAATGAGTCCTCTATGGCTACGGCATTGGTAGAAGGTATTCAGGCACGGTTGCTAGCAGATAAGAAGGCTGCTTCTGGTATGTAAGGTGATTGGGTTGTAAGTGTTTATGCTTTGTATTTTTGTTCATTTGTTCTTATTTTTATTCTTTTCACCAATATGTACAGTGATTGGTGAATTTCATTCTTTATAGTTAAAAAAAAAAAAAAAACTTTTTATATAATATCTGCTTATACTTTAAACACAGTTTAGCTTTTATACTTGTACATAATATCCCTTGGCTGTTTCACAATGTGGTTCCTGGTTTGAGCTTGTCCTGGTACTTGGTTTCACTTGGTGTTGGACATGGTCCACACAACAAATGGTTCTCAACTTACCATGTCTAATCGACAAGAAAAAGTTGATTCACCTTGAGGGTACGGCTCCTGGTGCGATTCTCAAATCCGTTGATGGTTGCCAGGTTACCCAAAACTGGATGGTTTTCACTTGCCATAGTCTTAGACTGAAAAGTGGCTAATCCAAGGGGGTACGGCTCTTGGTAAAGATCTTATCAAATCCGCTGATAGCTGTAATAGCTTGCTTAAAGCTATAGGGTGTTCAACTCACCGATGCTTCATTGCTAAGAGTTGGCGAGTCCAGAGGGGTACGGCTTCTGGTAAAGACGCATCAAATCCGTTGACGGCTGTGATGGTTTGCCTAAAATCATCAGGGTACTCCCACTCACCATTGATTCACGTTCTAAGAGTTGGGCTGGGTTCTAGTCTCCCAGGGTGATGCTTATTCCACCAGAATGACTAGCTAGCCCAAGAGCGAGCAGCTACTTGGTAAAGGCTCATCAAATCTGCTCATGTTGCTGAAAAGATTCAACACGATGCTGATTTGTTACAAGCTTTGGAGAAGCTTCTAGTGTTTCATGTTGCGGCTGTTACTCTGATTCTTATCTTGTTGATGCTGCTATTTGTTTTGCTGATACAATCCTCGGGCTTTCTTTGCACGTTTTCCAGGAAACTTGAACTCAACAGGTCAAATTCAAGTTTAGGGGAGGATTGTTAGGACCATTATAATAGTTATATGTAATAGGTAGACTATGAGGTATGTAGTTCCTCCTGGTCCTAGTCGTAGTAGGAGCAAGTCCTGCTCCTGGTCCTAGTCGAAGTCAAACTTTATTATTTACTTAATATTCTGTTAGGATATGCATGAGATATGTTAGGAAAGGATATGCATATCAGTTTTACACGTTTTCTTTAATGATGTATTAGGGTTTCCTTGTAGTATAAAAGGAACCTTAGGCAGAAGGGTTAGACACACCTTCACAAAACGTAGTTCTAGTTATTATCAATATTAGAAATCCTTAGAAAGGATCAAGTCTTTATAGTTATTCTGTTCTTCTTAATTATATTTATATTCTACATTCATATTGTGTATAGAGTCTCTTTGTGATTTGACTTGTGATTACAGAAGTCATTCACCGGTCCTGACAGGCTGCAAGATCTACATCTAGTAGACCCAACACGTGTTATTGAAATGGGTTAAATAAAATATGGTGGGTATGAGGTGGAAATTTAGAAAAGGGTAAAATGGAGTTTTCTAATTTTCTATATAAATTTAGAAAATGAAAATTTTGTAATTTTTGAAAAATATTGAAAAATGATGTTGCTAAACAGGTTTTCTATTTTTCACTTTTCAAATGAAATTTTTTCTAGAAAAGTGGAAAAGTTTTCTCCAACTAAACAGCCCCTTACTTTTTCATCAGAAATTTTACGTGAAAAAAGTAACAAATCCTAGAAAATTTAACAAATACAGACAAGAACGTGAAAAACAAACGAAAACGTTAAAAAAATGACGAAAGCTTATAAAGCAGATGAAAACGTCATAATTGACGTTTTCATATTTGTTAAGGTGCTTTTTTCTACTTTTGTTAGTTCTTTCACATTTTCGTCAGTTTTTTTTACGTTTTCGTCATATTTTTCACGTTTTCGCCAATTTTTTAGGTTTTTGTCGGTTTTCGATCATTTTTACGTTTTCGTCCGTTTTTCAGATATGAGATATATTTTAAAGTTTTTGTCTATTTCTCTAGTGAAAACATAAAAAACGAACGAAAATGTAATAAAACGTATAAGTGTAAAATTATTTGTAATTGTAGTGAACGAGAGTCATTGAGAATTTTTTTACAAATTTCATGATTAAAAAAAATGTTTAACAAAATTCACCATTTTCATAAACACCTATATAGACTAAAAAACCCAACTTTTTTCTAAAGACCCATTATAAATCCAAACCCATCTGAACCCAAACCCGTCTACACCCATCCTTCTAAAATACCCATATAAATTCAAACTCATCTAAACCTATGACTCTAAACTCATGACTCAAACCCAACCCAACCCATCCATTTGCGAGTTCTACTTAAATTGTATCACAAATGTAATCTATCAATGAAATTCGGAACATAACAACCACTCATAACAATATACTACTCCAATAATGGGATAAAAGTAAAAGGGAATAGATCCATAAGAAGATTCAATCGAAAATTCGAAATACTACGTAGTAGTAAAGATACTGAAAAAACAAAATATCAAACTAGATTATTTGAGAACTTTAGAGGCTATTTATTTATGAAAAACTTTACATATTTTTTTATTTCTAATTTTTTATAAAAGAAAAGAGTTTTCTTTATTAGAGAAGAGTTGAAAATTTTAAAAACTTGTTTAAATGAAATTGTAATTTTTATTTTCTAAATTTCATTTCATTTCTAGATAAGCGAATAATTGACGAAAACTTAAAAAACTAAGGAGAATGTAAAAAATCTACACGAACGTAAAAAAACCGACGAAGAGGTAAATAACTGAGGAAACTTAAATTTACGTTTTTGTCAGTAATTTTACGTTTTCGTCATTATTTTAACGTTTTAGTCAATAATTTTACGTTTTCGTCAGTAATTTTACGTTTTTGTCAGTAATTTATGTTTTCGTCAGTAAATTTACGTTTAAGTCATTAAATTTACGTTTTACTTAGTATTTTTACGTTTTCGTCAGTAAACTTACGTTTTTGTAAGTAATTTTACGCTTTCGTCATTATTTTTACGCTTTCATTAGTAATTTTACGTTTTCGTCAATAATTTTACGTTTTTGTCAGTAATTTTACGTTTTCGTCATTAAATTTACTTTTTTTGTCGGTATTTTTACGTTTTCGTCAGTATTTACGTTTTTGTCAGTAATTTTACGCTTTCGTCATTATTTTTACGTTTTCATTAATAATTTTACGTTTTCGTTAATAATTTTACGTTTTCGTCAATAATTTTACGTTTTTGTCAGTAATTTTACGTTTTCGTCAGTAAATTTACTTTTTTGTCAGTAGTTTTACGTTTTCGTCAGTATATTTACGTTTTCGTCAGTATATTTACGTTTTCGTCAGAATTTTTATGTTTTTGTCAGTAAATTTACGTTTTCCTCAGTAAATTTACGTTTTCGTCAGTAAACTTACGTTTTCGTCTAGTAAACTTACATTTTCATCAGTAATTTTACGTTTTCGTCATTATTTTAACCTTTCGTCATTATTTTAACGTTTTCATCAATAAATTTAAGTTTTTGTCAGTAAAATTCCTGACGAAAACATAAAATTCCTGACAAAATCGTAAAATTACTGACTAAAACTTAAAATTACTGACGAAAACGTAAGTTTATAGTCAAAAGCGTAATTTTACTGACGACAACGTAAACTTAATGACGAAAACGTATGTTTACTGACGACAACGTAAGCTTACTGGCGAAAACGTAAGTTTACTGATGAACACGTAGCTTACAGACGAAAACGTAAGTTTACAGACGTAAACGTAAGCTTACAGACGAAAACGTAAGTTTACTGACGCAAACGTAAAATTACTGACGAAAATTAAGTTTATTGGCGAAAACGTAATAATACTGTCAAAACGTAAAAGCACTGACAAAAATGTAAATTTAGTGAAGAAACCGTAAATTACTGAAGAAAAACGCTATAATGACAAAAACGCGAAAAAACTTACACAAAACTTAATGCCTTTAAAAAAAAACCGGACAAAACTTAATTTTTTTCAAAAAAAACGTATAAAAGGACAGAAATGTAAAATATGGTTAGAAAAAGATATGAGAATATGTTTTATTATTATTTGGGAAAAGAAATAAAAAAGTGTAAAATGGTATTTTCTAATTTTTAATATAAAAGTGAGAATGAAAATTTTTCATTTTTAGAAAATTATTTGAAAAAAATACAACTAAATAAGTTTTATATTTTTCCATTTTTAAATAAAAAATTTTCTAGAGAAGTGACTAAACACACTCTTAACTCTTATGATTTGTTTTTATTTTTTTTCGATATTTCAAATATCATTTGACTGCATAAATATACGACGTTTGTTTGTAAATAAACAATCGTTATGTAAACCCTGCATGGCTGCTTTAATTCAGTCAACAAAAGGGCTAAAGCCATTCACCACGTTTATTCGGTTTTTTAGTGGGTGTGTGGCGGATACATTAATCTAACGCTCTTTTATTTTAAGACCTTATGTCTAATTCTAATGATTAGTATTCGATGGCAAAACTTAATTCAACTCATATAATATAGAAAGTTCCTTTTACTCATAGTTTATGTTTGATAGATGATATAACTTTAAATTTATTTTTAAAATTGATAGATGGAGAGATAAGAAAAATTGCGATTTATTTTTATTATAGAAGGACTCATATGAGAGTTGAGGCGTATCATGGGTTATACTTTATTTACGGTCAAAAAAATAATTTTTAAGAAATTAGTCTTTTTTGGCTACGTGCAACACCCGTTTTTACATAATGCGAGGTAACTGTAATACTAATAATTATAAAAAAATTAAACAACACCATGTTATAAATCCTGAGTCCGTCGATATGCATAAGTAACTAATAGGAGTAACATCCAACTCTCGCCAGATCTATATAACACTCTTAAGTAGGGGAGGAAACGAGCCTAGCCAAGTCCGAGCTCGCTAGAGCTCAGCTCGTTTAAGTTTTACAAAGCTCGAGCTCGAGCTCGGCTCGTTTTGAGCATTATTATTTAGGCTCGGGCTCGGCTCGTTGTATGGTAGACAAGCTCAGGCTCGGCTCGAGCTCAGATTGTTTATACGATTTGGATATGTGAAAAATAAAACTTGGCTCGAGTTCGGCTCGTAATACATCTAAATTAGGCTCGTTAATAAACTTGTTATTAGACTGTTTAAGAAAGAAGTTCGTTTATAAAACATTAGGCTCAGTTAAGCTCGCGAGCTCAAACAAACTTTGTATGTAAATCTCGGACGTATTTGAAACCATATACATCAAGTAAACAATTTTGTTTTGAGTCTTCAATCCAAGTCCCACAAAAAAGAAACAAAACTGAGCTAACTTTATATAGTCCAAATATTTAGTTCAGTCATCTTGAGTTTAGCATTATGTTGTTGCATATGCTATCTTCTAATGGATAGCAAAAATATCACTTAGGGATAGCTTATCTAACAAAAAATTTCGATTACTCAGTTTTTTTATCTCACTTTTCTTATTTATGTGAGTTGGGTTTAGGCCCAAATATGTCTTTTAAAGTTCAATTTTTGTTGCATGATATTTGATTGTGCTATATCAAATTATAAAAAATATATTTTAAGATAAAAGAAGTAATTTATTCCAATATCACTACAAGCAAGCGGGATATAGATAAAAGCATTATATATATATATATATATATTGAAAATGTCGTCCCTACCCGATTACATGTCCATCAGAATATCAGATCATAATAATGATACACGATTAATTGCGGACTTAACAGAACGTGCACCTCTACAACACATTATTTTCAGAACAAAAATTCAGCCACCTTTTAAGTTTTAAAGGAAAAGTAACGGGTTAGTTTTTGTAATTAGTGTTATATTTAATAATACTAAGTATAAACTTAACTCATGTTAAAGTAATGTAATAAACACAATATTATAACAAATAAGATAGAAAAAAGTTTTTTCAACATTTAACTCTTATTATTCAAAAAATTATACTCTATCGTATGCGAAACTAAAATAGATATTGAATAGAAAATGTGTGTTTTGGTGATCTCCTCACTAACGAACAATATCAATCCTAAAGATTAATATGTTCGACGATTAACTCAATATGAGTTTATAACTCAAGTGTTTTATATCGTATTTGGAAGAGAGAGATATTTGTGAATGTCTAAGCACTGAGTGCACAAACTTCATTCTTTCTTTTACAATGAATCTTATTTATATACTTCATGCTAGGTAACGAGACAAAAAATTGTCATGTGCAATTCTTGTCTTTAACTGAGGTACAAGGTACATACTTGTCATTAACCTATTATAGGTATTAGGACAAATTCATTTACAAGCTCAATACACTTGTCTAACCTAAAAGGGTAAGTCACGATAAGCGTGCATGTACTACATCTTATCTACTTCAAACTTATCCCGCCTTTACTTCAGTATTCAGGATGTCATTGTTCCTTCGAGGAGATCGTTTAGGGCTTAGTGAGTCTATTGCCACAACTCACTGAACCCATTGCCTTCTTCTTCATCTCGGGTACATCATTCACTGAGTTTCGTATCACTGAATACTCGAGTCTTTCTCTTAGACTCAAGCTGAGCTCTCGAAGGCAACTCACTGAGTGACTGTTCACTCAGTGACTTCATAGTGTTCAAGGTTATTGAATGTACTTAGGCTTATTGTTATTCAAATCCATCAGTGAGATCATCTTGTACAAAATTGGCCATCAGTGAGATCATTCTGTATAGAGCTGACCTAACAATCTCCCGTTATTTGGATATAAAATATGCCTAAGTAAATTTCATTATAAGTGAGCAAAGAGGCTTCTTCTCATACTGACTAAACTAAAAATGAAGAGTCTTGTTTTAAACAAATTACATCTTTTATTCATCATTACATCATCTTATCAGTCTATTACAAGAAAAACATTAAAACCAAAAGAACTAAGCTTTCAGGCATCCATAGCTTATTTCTTCACTCTTAAGGAACCCAATACATTTTATTTATCAGGTCTTCTTACAATCATCTCCCTGAGCTTAATTGCAAACCTCTTGTTCTCCTCAGTTTGAATTTGTCCAATATGACAAGGTAGATAAGAAGTCCCTCAGTGGTACACTTGTGAATTTCACTCATTCTTTGAAATGCATAATCATTAAACTCATCGATGAAGAAGATACCCCACGCAGGTTCTTCTATCACCATGTTGTTCATGAATGGTACATTCTCAGGAGGTACCCTGTTGCACTCCAACCCATGGATTCTTGTTTCACGTTCGTATTGTATCCTTCTTCTCTTCATTCCCTGAGTTCTTGTAGGATCCTGTTCAACCAAGGGAAGTTCCTCAGTGATACCCAACTGTTCCTTCACTTGCTTCAGTCTCTTATAACGCTTGCTGAGAGAGTTTAGCAGTTCAGGTACACATTTGTTCGTCTTTGTCCTGAGTACCCTTCCCATTTCGTCCCATTCACTAAGACCAAAATCCCCAAATTAGATTTTTTTTCATAACTTCAAAATTTCTTTCATCATTATCCCTGAACACACATATTAAAACTGGTTTAGTGTGTGGAATGATTTGAAGGTTTGTGATGGGCTCAGACTTCCTCCTTTGAGTGGTAATCCATGTATACTTATCAAACAACTTCTTCAATTGTGAACTTCTTTGTTATTGTTTTATCATCATGGAATCCTAAATGTCCTAAAGTTCTTCTTCTTGCTTCCTGATGAACTCTTGACCACCAGCCAAACTGAGAAGCTATTTTGGATCTCCACCAACTTCTTTTACAAACTTAGTGGATACATTGAGGACTCTAGTTTCCTCACTTGGCTTTGCTTTTTCAGCCTTCTCCATCCTATCCATGTAGTCTTGAATCTGTTCAGCAGTGAACTTATACATTTTTCCAGTTATTTTAAATGGGACAAGAATTGGAGCATTAGGATCAGACCTTCTTTCCCTTAAATCTTTTACTAACTCCTTGGGTGGTTCATCAGTCTCAGTAGCAATCTTCTCGCCTTTATCAACCTTTGAAACTGATGATTAAGGAGCACTTTCTTCAGGGATTGGTTTAATGGAGTTTAGTAGTGTAGGGTTTGGTATTTCAGTTTCCTGATGTTGTTGCTTGGACACCACTATCTCCAAATTGGCCTTCTTTGGCTCATCAGTCTCCATTTGCTCATGCTCCCCCTCAGTTTAAGAGGAAGTCCCTTCCCATGTTAGGATCTTTAGAGCAACATTATCCCCTGTAGAAACTAGAAAGGGGGGGGGGGGGGGGAATAGTTTCTTAAATTTACTTGGTTAAAGTGGGTTTTCAAAAATCCTTTTAAAAAACTTAGGCTTGAGCAATTATGTGAAATCTTCTTATACACAATATGGACAAGGTGTAACACCCCATTTTGATAAATGGAATATCACAGCATAATTATGACGTGTCATCAAAGCATGCAAGGTAAATGTCCAAAAACATTAAATGACCATAAAAGGAAATACCGAAATCAAACATCGGTAGTCCAACATAATCTCACACACATGAATATAAGTACTGAAATGGAAAAGGACTAAACAATGTCCAAAAGAAATGAAGTAGTGTAATGTATGGAAAATGCATAAAGTAAGGAAGGCTAGATAGCTTCCATCCGCATGCACGTACTCTCAAGTCCTAGTTGCGTCCTTGAGTACCTGCCGTTTGGGAACATGAAAGGAAAACGGTTGAGCATAACGCCCAGTAAACGGATATACAAGCATAACATGAAATGACATAAGCATAATAAGACTAATAGCAGCGGAAATGTATAAGTCCTCTATAACCTGGAACATGTTCATAAAGCTGGTTTTATAGTTTGGAAAGACTTATGTTTTTATATAAAAACTATATTAATTAGCCAATAGCCCATATAGGTCATGAGGTTCCACCGTGCATGAATACTTGGAGGGGTGACCTCATCATGCAATTAGAGGGGATGCCTCTAATTAATTAGTCTGGGTAGGAGGGATCAACTCCTTGTGAAGGATGCAAGGCACACACCACATTCACCATGAAAATCCTGTAAAACATGTAACTAGGATGCACCCATACGCCCCACATGATAATATAAATATATATGACCAAAACTGTAAAGGGACGCCACGAGCAATCACTCCGCCGTGGGGAAGTCATAACACTGGTGCCTCTAGTGTTATGGTTATGGTACCTCCATAACTAGGTGACATGGTCATGCATGTATATGGCTTAGGCATTTAAAACTAACATAAGCATATCAAAACATATAAAACAAATACTTGGGGACAGTTGGCTACAGACGGGGAATCCTAATAAGGAAAAAGAGAATGTCCATACTGAAGGACGGAATATCCGTACCTTATGTCCAGTGAAGGAGGAAAGATGAAAGGATGCAAAGTCCTACTCCTACCTCACTAATGCTACATAAATAAGGGACATGTATGAGTTGTCTGATTACTGAGTATGTTACTGGTTATAGCATGTTCTTAACTTGTTTTATATGTTCTTGTCTTATTTTACTATTTTAAATGATACACTGTATTATTCATGTATTTCTTGTCTTCTGATTATGTATTATCTTGTATTCTTGTATTATTATACTTGTAGAGTAATAATAAGTCATTTTCTAAAAATAACAGGTTTCCAAAAATAGAAAGTTTCCAAAAATAGAAATTCCAAAAATAGAAAGTCTCCAAGAATAGATCAGTTTCTAAAAATAGTAATTTTCCTGAAATAGAAAGTTTCCATAATTAGAAATAAGCTGGATTAATAAGCTAATAATATAAGCTAGTGTTAACTGATTAAAAGTTATAAGTCATGGAATTAATCATATAGTTTATTAATTAAATAATATAAGTTATATCTGATTATTAATTAATAATGATAGTACATGTTTTATTAATTAATAACATATCATGGTTAATTAATAAACTATAGGTTATATAATTTAATTAAGTCATGGTTTAATTAAATTAAGTCTAATAAAATACTTAGGTTAACATGTATTATTAATTTTTTAATTAATAAACCTAAGTCATGCATTATTAATTAATTATAAGTCCATGTATTAAATAATTAATTAATAAAACTATAGTCTAAAATTAAATGACAAAATATACTTAAGCTAAATCATGTATTATTTATAAAAATAATATAACCTAAGTCATGTTTTAATTAAATTAATTTGTTAAACATGAAAATTAATTTAATTAATCTTGTAAAAAAATTAGCGAACAATCCCGAGCCCGAAACCCACGACAAAAACCAAAACCCGAACACCAACCACCACTCACAGCCGCGGCTGTGGTTGCTGCGCAGCCAACGCCGGCGGCTTAGCCGCTGTTGCGCCGTGCTTGCCGCTGCCAAGAACAAGGTTCCCACCGGCTGATGTCGGTGGTGTCCTCCTGCCCTCGCATGCGTTCCCCCTGCTTGAACAACTTAGCCACCGTCTTGAGCCGGTGGTTCCTGCTGCTCGACCAAGACACACACCGAGCCCCTAGGGGTCTCGGCTGTGGACAATGGCTGCACCGAGAGTCTTAGGACTCTCGGTTAGGGGCTGCCGAACCATAACCCTAACCAAACGAACCCTTTTTCTTGTTTTAGTTTAATCCAATAACATGTTTATCTTAATTGTTTTTAAGATCAAAACATATGTGTTCATAATCAAAAAAGATTTAAGAAAACAATGATGAAGGTTTGATGATTTTACCCTAATACGTGATTGAAAAGAATACGATCACGAACACGAATACCAATAAACCAAAGATCCGAATCAACAACGAATCCCTCTTGTAGTTTTGTTGTGTGTCGTGGCCTAGAGTCACCAAGGGGAGGCTAGGGTTTTAACTTTTTGTAAAATAAATGTGTTATGAAAACTCTGTGTTTTAGTTTTCCCTTTAGTTAAAATTCAAAGTGGGCTTGGGCCCCCTTCTCTCCCTTGTCCGCGGCTACCACAAAGCCCGAAGGCAACCCCGTGTACACCTGTGTTTATTATTCGTGTTAGTCGTGCTTTAATGTTCGTGTTACTTATGCTTCGTATATGTCGTGTTCTAACACTCGTGTTATAATTAATATACGTAATAATTATCGTGTTTATAATTGTCCGTGATTATATGTTCGTGATTATAATTATTATGTTTAATAATTATCGTGTATTACTACGTACTAAGTAATTATCGTGTATTATTACGTACTAGTTTCTCGTAATTAATATCCGTGACACGTGTACATAACATAAATGGAAAGTTTAATTGGTTTGTAGGTTTACGTGATGTACTGTTCGTGGTATATATATGCGGGTTTTACACAAGAGATAGTTCAACTAAACTAATAATCACAAGTAAGTGCAAATAAACAATAATGACTTTAAAGATATAAGGAAAAGAAAGATCAAACCAAACACCAAGGATTTATAGTGGTTCGGCAACGAAGCTCACTTCTCGTTCCAACTCCACTCCTCGGGTACTCCTTACTCGAAAGTTCACTAATCAACAAACTCCTTAAGTTGGAGAAACCGTACACAACGTCGCTTAACCAATTTCCGACTCTAAGCTAAAATTCGAGCCCTAATCTTAGCTAGGACCAATCTACACCAATATACTTTGAGGACTAAGTATTAACCCTAATACATATACAACTTCCAAATAGACACAACTAATTCGATCTTCACAACAATGACACAATAATGAATAAATAAGTTTGGATCTTCAATGGATCTTTGAGGTAGACACAACACTTCAAGAATGATAGTGTTCTTCTCTTTGCACTTTGAGAGGAAAAGATGGGAGGAGAAATATTCACTTCTAAACAAGTAGTAATCAAACAAATGATCAAGGATTTGAGTGATTTAAGAAGTATGAAAGAATCTGGAAATGTATGTGCAAAAGAGGTGGATTCAAAAGTCTGAGAATGGTCCAATATTTATAAGACAAATGTCCAACGACTATATGTGCCTACGGTTCCTTATTGGAGCCCGCTGTTCCTTATCGATAAGGAACCGCCGTAGGCACTAAGGAACCGCCGGCGTAGAGTTCGCTCCCTTTTGTCTTTTAGTGGGTTGGTTCGAATCTGGGGATAAAAATATCCTGAAAGGATATTCCAAACCAAGATAAAATATGTCATTTTCAAATTTCAAACTTTCAAATAATTAATTTAATAAAACATTTTCTTAAAAAGAAAGTTTAATAATAAAACTTTGTCACACTTAATAAAAAGTAAGTTTTAAGAAAAGATTAAATACTTGATCACTTAATTAGTATAATTACTTGTTTGTTCATACCTTAAGTGATAATGGTTGAAATGAAAAATACTTGAACTCAAGAATTCGTTTTTCATTGTTTTCGTAAATGCTTGTTTTTACATATTTTCGTAATCAAAACAAAGCGAGATCGAAAAATGCAAGTAACGTTTTTAGGCATCATTGCATTAACAATCTCCTTGATTTTTGCTAAAAAATTTGAAGGTGTTTAAGTGGGACAAAATCGTTACAACCTTCTGTATGTTCATACTAGACTGTTTTGGAGCTAGGTTGGGCTTATCTTGGGTTGAGTAATCTTTAGGCTTAAACCCTCTTACAGAGACATTATTGACCCATAATTCAACCACTGTGATTTTTGTGGGAATTTATGGGAAGTCTATTATGGGGTAGTTAAGGAGTGAATCATACCTTAATTACCAGCAAATCTTTTAAATAAGGTAACCATTATTTTTGGAAAGTTAATCACCTATTTTTAGAAACTTGCATTTTTATGTATATGATCAGTATGTATGAGATGTTTGTATGTATATTGTAGCCATGGTGACACGGGATTAGGATTTGTTTTGTTTTGTGCGGCTCTTTGTTTGGTTTTGCGCTAAGGTACGGATATTCAGTTCTTTTAGCAAGAATACTCCTTTTACTCTTTTGTATACTCTTCCATTTGATCATTCCCGATGCCATTTCTATGTTCCCTATGAGATTGATTGCTTTTTTATCATCTTTGATTCCCTTTGCTTCGTTATGATCCATTTGTTAGATATACCTCCTTATGTTTCCTTTTGATCAAATATGATATATGCTTTGATATGCCTTATGTTATGAACCCTTATGCCCGAGTAATATTTTGTTTCCTAGTCATGGAGGTACCATGATCATGTCATCGATGCACCGGTGGCATGACACTATCTAGGGCGGTGTGATTAGACCCCGACGTTCCCTTTTGATGGCCATTTTGCTATAAATTTTCTGAGTGCGTATGCTAGTCATGAGATAGTGTACGTGCTATTTTGTTTTGCAAGGGACGTATGGATGCATCATAGGCATTTGGTAAGTTAGTTTTAAGAAACTTAAATCTTTGATCACTTAATTAAGATGAAAACTTGTTTGTTCATACCTTAAGTGATAATGGTTGAAATGGAAAAATACTTGACTCAAGAATTCATTTTTCATTGTTTCCGTAAATGCTTGTTTTTATATATTGTCGTAATCAAAACAAAGCGAGACCGAAAAATGCAATTAACGTTTTTAGGCATCATTGCATTAACAATCTCCCTCTTTTTGATTTCGACAACACATAAACTCAATCACATGAAAAAACAAGATTTTCGAAGATGAGTTTATTTCATTTCTCCCCCTTGTCGAAGCAAAAAGGATGAAAAAGTCTTTGTTAAAGAAAAGAATCGGACTTTGCAAATGCTCCCCCTTGGTTCTTACTCCCCCTTGCTTGGGGCACCAAGGAATCGAGCTATGGTGACAAGCTACATAGAAGGGTTAGTAGAAGAAAAGAAACACCCAACAAGATATAGCATAGATCACATAAAAAAAGAAAAATAAGAAAAGAAAAGAGAAGATAACAAAGATCCAAGATAAGTCATGTTAAAAGGAAACATGAAATAAAGATACAAGAAAATAAATCATACAAAGCTGTATGAAAAAAACAAGCCAAAAGAAAAGAATGAATCTAATCCTAGTTAAACTAGAACTTAAAGATTTGCTTGAAATAGATGTCTTGGAGATAAGAAATCCATATGCTTAAATGAAAGACAAAGTGGTGATGGAAGGAGATGGTGGTGGCTTGTTAGTAATCTCATAGTCATAGTGAAGAGGAGGTTTGACTAGGAGACTCTTGATGTAATTCAATTCCTCATAGATGTGAGCCATAGCAAGATGTTGATATTGACAACAATGACAATATGTTACATGATGCATGACATTATCATGCGAGGGAGGAAGAACCCAAAAGTCTAGTGGTGGAAGAGAAGAAGTTACACAATCAATATTCATACAAGAAGAAGAAATATGATTTTGAGTGTTCTTGGGTGAATTTGGATTGAAAGAGATTGGGGAAAATGGAGGACATTCAAGGCTTTCATTTGGTGAATAAGACATTTTGATATGATAAAGGATGCAAAATGCTTAGGGTTAAATAGAGAAAGCACAAGACACTTTTGGGATGGTCAAAGGTTTGAACCAAAGATTCCAAAAGGTGTTGGAGAAAATTTGGAGTTTCAGAAAACTCAAAATTTGAGGGTTCTGACCGCGGTTCCTTATCCTCACCTGCGGTTCCATATATATATGGATCCGCGGGATATTTAGGGAACCATCCACAGAGGGCTACTTTGGTGGATGAGGAAAATTTTCCAATTCATAAAATCTTGATTTTCTAGTCCAACTAATCATAGAGACACGCTAAAAAGCAATAATAGACATAGAAAACACACAAGAACTCATCAAACAAGATTTTGACCAAAATGCATTGATTTAAAATAAAACCGATGTTGGAGGTGTGTTAATCTAGATTCATAGTCATGACACAATGATCGTCCATATGTCATTATCGTTCTTGCTATATTTGAGAAACCCATACATATGAATTATGTATGCTCGATGTCAATAGCAAGAAACTATGAAAAACCTTTTTAGATTGAATTAATAATGCAAAAACATTTCTCGACCATTTTCGAAAGAACTTTGAGAATTTTGAAAAAGAGAGGAGGAATTTTTCAAAAAGAGTTTAAGAGACTCAATGACTCAAAGAACGAAAAGACTTAAAAGAGAGAAATACTCGATTAATGGAAAGCGCAATTAAGGAATATGTTTCATTAAACCTAGACCTAGACGCAAGTAATTAAAAGGTTACCTCTTAAGTGGCTTAGTGAAGATGTCGGCTAAGTTTTCTACCGAGGGCCCCTTCTCAATCGAAATGTTCCCCTTTTAAATATTATCCCTAAGGAAATGGTGGCGAATCTCTATGTGCTTATGTTGCACGGGATTCTTGCTAAGGTCTATTTTACCCTTATTGTCACACATGATGGGAACATCATTAAGTGAAATCCCGTAATCAACAAGCGCTTGCTTCATCCAAAGAGCTTGTTGACAAGCTTTACCGGCACTCACATACTTAGCTTCCTTGGTGGATATGGAAAGAGCGGTTTGTTTCTTGGAGAACCCAAAAGTTAAACAACAACCCATGAAGGTACAAACTCCACTAGTGCTTTTCCGGTCCACATAGTCTCCCGCATGATCCGAGTCCGCGCATACTATGGTTTCTACGCCGGTCCCTTTAGGATACCATAATCCAAAATGTATAGTGCCTTTAATTTATCGGAAGATACGCTTAACCGCTTCAAGGTGAGAGGTTTTGGGAGCCTCTTGGAAGCGAGCACAAAGGAAAACATTAAACATGATATCCGGTCGACTTGCCGTTAGGTACAACAAACTACCAATCATAACTCTATATTTGGTGTTGTCTACCGACTCAAAATCATCATCTACGGTGAGTTTAGTATCTGAGGCCATAGGGGTCTTCATTGGTCTAGAGTCCTCTAATCCAAATTTCTTTAGCATTTCTTTAACGTACTTAGATTGATTAAAGAAAATACCATCGTCAATTTGTTTAATTTGGAGTCCTAAAAAAAAGTTAAGTTCTCCCATCATGCTCATTTCAAACTCGTCATGCATGATTTTGGCAAAGTCATCACACAAACTTTGACAAGTTGAACCAAATATAATGTCATCAACGTATATTTATACGATTATGAGGTGAGAACCTTTCTTCTTTGTAAAGACTGTATTGTCTACCATCCCCATGGTATACTCACGTTTTTCAAGAAACGCTTTAAGTCTATCATACCAAGCTTTGGGTGTTTGTTTAAGACCATAAAGAGCTTTCTTAAGCTAGTAAACAGATCTGGTTTCTCAAAATCAATGAAGCCGGGAGGTTGAGCCACATATACCTCCTCATTTATCAAATCATTAAGAAACGCACTATTTACATCCATTTGTTGATGCTTAAAATCTAATGCATAAGCGTAAGTGATGACGTATAGTCCCTCGTCGGGCTGGATAGTCCGACTCACGGGTACTACCCGTATCCATCAGGAATGGATTAATCTCAGGAGGGGTTTGGATGAGTTTAGCATGTCTTCGGGGTTATACCCAAGCCTTGATAAGAGTATTGCTTTTTTTAGCAATGTTAAGGAGGATGTGAAGTCTCAAATTCTGAGTGCTCTCCCGTTCAGAGAAGGTAATCTCCCGGTTAGATAATTGGGAGTCCCTCTTATGACAAGAAGATTAAGGAACATTGACTATAGAATTTTGTTGGATAATGTTAAGAAAAGGGTCTTCAGCTGGCATAACAAGCTGCTCTCTTATGCAGGTAAGCTCCAACTCATTTCCTCTATTTTATCCTCTATAAATGTGTTTTGGGCTTCTATGTTTGTTTTGCCCAAACATATTTGTGTCTGCATTGATAAATTGTTTAAGAACTTTTTGTGGGGTTTGGGGGAAAATGGTAAGGGGATTGCTAGTGTTGCCTGGGAAGAGGTTTGTAGACCCAAAAGTCAAGGGGGTCTGGGTATAAAAAATACGAGCCTTATGAATGATGGTTTAATGTCAAAACACTTATGGAATGTTCTTAGCAATAAGGAGTCTCTATGGGTTAAGTGGGTTAATATTTATCGGCTAAAAAGTAACTGTATCTGGAATCTTACTGCTTGGAAGAAAAATGCATGGTCATGGAGACATATTATGGGTTTGAGAGACAAAGTTAGGAAGTTTGTTGCTGTTAAAGTGGGTAATGGTAGGAATTGTTTTGTCTGGTTTGATAAGTGGCACCCTGATGGCCCTTTATGCAAGCTTATTACCCGTAACTTCCTTGAATCACTTGGTATAGATGTTAATGACAAAATTGTTGACTGGGTTGATGGTAACAAGTGGTTATGGCCGAATGATTGGTTAGGCAGGTTTGGACCTGTTATCAATGTGTTGCCCCCTTCTCTGAATGAAGTCTCTGATAAAACCATTTGGCTGAATAAGGATCAGAAGGTGGTGGAGTTTAGCATGAGGGAAGTCTGTAAGGCTCTTAGAGTGGATATGCCTAGGGTTATGTGGGTGGATCATGTTTGGTTCCCTTATTGTGTTCCTAGGCATTCTTTCATTCTCTGGTTAGCTATTAAGGGTAGGTTGAAAACTCAGGATAGATTAGCTAGATGGTTCCCATTAGCTAATGTGACTTGTGCTCTGTGTAAGACATGTATGGACTCCCACAGCCACTTATTCTTCAGCTGTTCTTTTTCGTCGAGTGTGTGGGAGAAAATGAAAAAGCTGGCATTATTAGACTCACTGTCTAATATATGGGCTGAGATTGTGTCAGGGGTCTGTAATATTAAGACTAGCAATTCTATTTGGAGCGTGATTCAAAGACTGGTGTTGGGGGCATCTGTTTACTTCATATGGCAGGAACGTAACTTCAGGATGTTCTGAAACGTTAGCAGATCTGCTGAAGCCGTTGCTAGTATTATTATTAATACTATCAGACTTAGGCTCCATAGCTTGGATGTTAGATGGTCTAGGGATGTGGCTAAGGCTGCTATCTTTTGGCAGCTTCCTTCCTTGGGTCTAAAGGATAAGGAATGCATTGATGACTTTATGGAGTGTGATGATAGGTCCGTTTAAGTTTTCTTTGAGTTTCTGGTGGCCTATGTTTATGAAGAACTCAGGTCTGTTTCCCACTGATATGATTATGTTTATGTTTTCTAACGTTTATTTTCTGTCCAAGTGCTATTGTTTTCTGTGGTGGATAGAAGGTTTCCAAGATGTTATATTGGCAAGGTGGGTTATGAAGATTGGTAGGCTATCTGTTCTGTCATGTATTTTGGAGATCTATACAGTCCTTTGGGACTGTTGGGAGGACTTTTGGTTTGTTTTGGGAGGTTTGATGTGCTATTAGTGGTCTTATAGGTTGTTTATGGGGGAGTGTGCTATGCCTTCTAGAGCGTGCTGAAAGATGTGCCGTCTATGTTTGGTATGGTACATTTTCTCCCATACTCCACCTATTTGAACAATTTTTAGTTGCCAAACCTGTTCTTTGTTGATGCTTAGTCCTCCCTTTGTTTATTTTAACCTAGTATCAGTTTATTGTCGAGCCGATTGATATATGGGTTATTGCATCATGTGAGGGGATTCATATCTAGTTGTACTCTTTCCCCCTTTTATGGTTTCCCACTGGGTTTTACATAAATGGGGGTTTTGAGGAGGCAATAGATATGATGTGCTACACTGGCACCTCTCTTATTTTCCTGCATTTGATCTGATGGCGTTTTGAGTAGGTCTCTTTTTACCTACTTCTGCTTGTTTCTTAGTTTGTGTTGGGGGTTTTCCATTGGGATGGATTGGTGGATTTTGGTTGCTTCCCTTTGTGGTTGAATCAAGATCAATCATGGATTCCGAAGTGGATTCCTCATCATAAACTAAGATCTTGCCTTGTATTTTGGTGTGCCATGGATTGCAGGAGCTTGGTCTTAGCATATGGATCAAGATTAGTGTTATGGGTAGCAGCTATTTGTCATTCTTTTAGTTGCTTTTTGTATCTTTGTGTATTGAGCGTGGGATTTGTCCATTGCCTATACCTTTAGTATGTTTGAGTATGGGTTGTTGTCCATACCTTTTTGTTGCTAGAGCTTGTTAGTTGGGGTTGTGTCCCATCTAATTTTTGTTAAGCTTCTAGTTTTTTGTACTTTCTGCCTTTGTGGCCTTTCTTAATAAATTTACCATTAAGAAGGAATGGATTAATGCTTATGTGATGCGCCACAGCCCAGGAGGCCCAGTAAGTCGCTGTCACACATACGGTTTATTACTTAACCGTATCCTCGTCGCACTGCGACACGATCAGGCGAAGATATAATCTATCTTATGATTATATTCGCCTAAGGAAAGAGGATATACACTTACCTTAGTTATGCGATAAAGATCAAATCTATTTTGAGTCATTATCCTTTCCTTTGGCCGCAAGAGTAGGAGAGCCTATCCAGGACTCTCTCAGGTATAAAAGGAACCCCATAGGTTCCAAAAAGGTATGATACACACAATACCGTAAACCCTAACATACTCAAATTGATTACTTACTCTCACGCCAGAGTCTAATCGTGGGTCACAAACCCACGATAAGCCTAACGGTGTCTGTTTTTAGTGCGCATGGTCCTTAAACAAGTTTCACTTGGTGCAAGAGCCGGAGTCCACAAGACCCTGAATTAAGCCTAATTCGGGTCAAGCTCGGTCCATCCAACTTTTGTATCAACAAGTTGGCGCCATCCGTGGGACCCTACACTAAACTCTAAGTAATGACGAAAAACGACGCAAACCCGTCCCAACCGAAGGCGGATGTAAGAAGCCAGCGGGGCCATTCTCAAGTTTCGAACCACTTACTAACCCAGGTCGTGGAGGGAAGGGATTGCAAGTATATTTTTCCCACTAGTCACCCCTAACCCACAGACAGTTGGGGACGCATCGTCCTCACGGGAAAACCCTGATGCAATCCATAACGATGCTCTGAATGCAAAGGCTGTGGTAGACCCGCAAAACGAGACGGAAACCCCTCTTGCAACAAAGCAGGACATGAGCTACTATGTCGCAAAAAACTACGAACCTCTAATTCCACTCATGAGAGCGAAGATGAGAGAAAATCTGACAAGAGATCTACTAATTAGCCTAGACTTTGATAAGGAACTTAGGGACATGGAAGGGTCAAGACCTAACAGGGAATCCAGGAAGGAAAGAAGGAAACAGAAAAAAGAAAAACAGTTGAGATCTCAGCATCTCCTTCTGATGCGCCCCTTATTGAAGACGCATCGTCCTTAGATGATTCTAAGGACCCAAAGGAAGAAGACATCTTCATCACACCAGTCAATAACCAGCGACGCACAAGCGTGAAAGACAGATTAGGTCCAACCCTTCTGGACGACGAAGTGCTCTTAATAGACTGGGCCCCTTGGAAGGAATTCATCTCCGGATTCCAAGGACAGGAAAGAAACAGGAGTGCTAAAAAACATGAAGAAGAGATTCCTTAAGCGAACACTCCTCAGACTCTAATTACAACGATCACCATCCTCGCCGTAAAAGGGTCGCCCTCTCATCCACTGAGGATTCTGATTCCTCTGACTACATCAGAAAGCATCGCAGGGCACTCAAGAAACCAAGGATGCGCAACGAAGAAGAGTGAACCCTCCCATGGCGTCGCGAGAAAGGAATTGCGTTTTCAAAACGCATAACAACTTTCAAAGATAATAAAAAGAGACGCATGCCGTCCAATGTCAAAACCTACGATGGTACGACGGACCCAGATGATCACCTAAAGGTGTTCGAATCTCAAGCAGGAATAGAACAATGCCATAGGCCGTGTGGTGCCACATGTTCAACTCAACGCTCATCGAGAATGCCCGGACTTGGTTCGACCGCCTCCAGAGAAGGAGCATTAATGGATTCGAAGAGCTTAGGAGAGAATTCAGAAGAAATTATGTCCAACAGAAAAAGTACGACAAAAGCCCCGTCGCACTTGCAAGAGTCAAGCAGAGGCACAATGAAAGTCTCGAAGACTTTATGGAGCGTTTCAAATCTGAATGCAACCAGATCAAAGATTGCCCTAAAATTCTTAAAATTTCAGGATTTCTCTCAGGTATCACTAACCCGGATCTAATAAAGAAGTTGAATGACAGAACCCCAGGAACCTTTGATGGGGTAATGAACAAGGTCCGAGCATTTATTCAAGGAGAAACCACAGCAGCGGATAGCAGGCAGATGACATCAACCTACATATACCAGGACCGACCCAAGAAGCAGTCATATGGGAAAAACATCAGCCAAACCTTGGATTTCCAAGGTACGACGAAACAAGGGCGCAATAACAACAACAATAAGTTTACCCCACTACAAAAAACTTCCAGGGAGATATTCTTATCTGATGGTGCAAGATTTCCAAAACCTAGCCCGATGATGGGCCCGACAGACAAACGAGACAATACAAAGCATTGTGAATACCATGACGATAAAGGGCATGCTACTGATGAGTGCATTCAACTAAAAAGGCACATTGAAAGCCTGGTCAAAGCAGGGAAACTGAACCACTTGATAAGAGACTGGAGGAAGAGCACGGACACGAAGAAAAGTGAGGCAAAAAAGCAGAAAGATAAGCCCATAACCATTTACATGGTAGAAAGGGAGAAGTCTTTCATGCAGAGGAGAACGATCGCGGAATTTACGCGCGACAATGAGATAACGTTCCCTATTCTTTCAGACATGGACTATAGGGTCGGATCATTAACTATAGACAAAACCCTCGGGGACCATGTTATAGAAAGCATGTGTATTGATGGGGGATCAGCAACAAGCATAATAAACGAGCATTGCTTCGCACGACTACCGTGGGAAATAAAGAAAGAGTTGAAGGACACTACACAAGTCCTTACAAGTTTTAATGGTGATAAAACTCAGCCGCTGGGACACCTCTACACACAAGTAACTATCGAAAGCGCAAATCACTCGACAACTGTGTGGATGGATTTCATGATTGTACGATCACGATCATCGTACAGCGGAATCATAGGACAGTCAGCACTAAAGGCACTGCGCGCGGTGCCCTCTACAGTTCATGGTATGTTCAAATTCCCAGTGCGAGATGGGGTAGTTACCATCCGCAACATAGACACACTCGAAGGGAGTAGCAGCACCTCCAGCCACAGCGCGAAAAGGATGGATACAGAGTAGGGTGAGCGCACCATGGAACCCACTCACAGATGATGAAGAGGAGATGTATCTCAGAAGATTCTCAAACAAAAAGCATGTTCATGCGCAAAGGCTCACCAGAAGGGCTCCCATGGGCCTTATTTTTGAAAATCTTCGTAGGGAAAGGAGGACCAGATGCAGGGTTCATCCTCACAAACCAATGTGACATAAAAATCACCTATGCGTTGTTGTTTGACTTTCCTACCACAGGCATAGAAGCAGACTATGAAGCCCTAATAGCAGGTCTGAGATTAGCACTTAGAATGGACATAAAGAACCTAGTGGCCTACGTGTACAACCCCTTATTGGAAAATAGGGTCGCGGGGTCATGCGAGCCATGAGGACATACGCTAATCCAGTACGCGCAAAAGATAAGGGCCATAACCAGGTAGTTCGCAGAGTGTGTCATATAGAAAGTCCCCGAGGAAAACGGCAAAATCTCAGCTGACATGGATCAACTCTCAATTGTGGACATGGATAAACCTCCTAGTCACGTACTAGTCAATTTCATCCTACACAAAAACATAAGCGTTGATGATGAACCAACCACATGGATGACACCTATTAGGGAGTTCCTGACATACAATGCAATGCCAAGCAATAGGAGGAAATCCAGACAAGTACAAATGAGAGCGAGACACTTTAACGTCATCAATGAGACATTGTACAGACAATCAAGTACTGGGCGAACACTGCAATGTCTAGCACCAGAGCGAGAACGGGTAGTCGTGGAAGCCGCGCACAAAAAAGCATGCACACATGGCCTGATAGCTGTGGTTGATGAGATTACTCGCTCAGGTTATTTTTGGCCATTTATGCACAAGGATGTTCGTAAAAGGGTGGTGTGATGTCTCCGATGTCAGGCGAATGCAGGTAATAGGAAAAATCCTAACATGATCACTGGGGCGCCCTCAACAAAAAGCACAAAAGAAGATGAACTCCTCTCAAAGCTGGGGCATACTCTAGATTTTCTGACTGCGTCAATAAATAACATGGCGCAAAGGGTAGTAGCAATACTCCCATCGTAAGGCGATTGTCAGCAAAATGTAAAGGCGCAATCACACCTCCAGCTAGAAGGATCACCCGCACGGCGCGACAAAAAGATCAAGAAAACAGGCTAACGGAAGCACGAAGCACGCAACAGCGCAGACGAGCAAGTGAAGAGCTTCAGTGGACTAGGATGAACACGGATAGCTATGCACAGTTGGTACCTAGTTCTATGAGAAGTAATTCAGGAGATAACCAGGATTTCGGGCGATACTCTCCCTAAGATGTCGCACCACCAGCATGGATCATTTTCTTGGCTGTGGACAGCCCCCCAATAAGGATCCACGTATTTTTTATTTTTTTCAATCAATTTAGGATTTCCCCTTTTATGTTCTTTGTTTCAACATTTGCAAAAATATGAATAAAACACTGCGGTTCCTAGCTAGTTCCGTAGTCCAGTTATTTCTTTTTTAACTTTCATGCATAAAGAGTACTTTTATTTTTTGAAAATAAAATTTGGCCCTCCGGTGTACAGTAAAACGTTTCCAGGCGAAATAAGAGGAGTAAGTTTACCCTACTAATTAAATTTATCGCGTAAGAGGGATGCACCCCCCAGTGGGGCTGAATCAGATATCCTTTGTTAGGCAGCTTACTATAAGACGTTGTAGTAAGTGTAGCATTCCTCATACTCTATGATGGATATGCACAAGACACAGTGTGCACGCCTAACAAACACGTCATTCTCTATGACATCGCTTATGGTAGTAGTGGCAGGCCACACGTAATGAACTTTCAACTCACCCATAAGCTCGGAGTTACACTTCACTGAATGTACTCATAAATAGGCACTCACACTCACAATCTCAGGCGTGGGTGCAAAGACCTGGACATATATATATATAAAAAATAAACATGGTGCAGGACACTATGTACATACAACAGCGCAGGTCGCTATAGACATTAAAAAATTCTTAATTTATAAATAATGTTAGGAAAGGTACATGGTTACAGCTAAGCACATAGTGCGAAAACTGCCCTTTATAGTAGATCGCCAGCTGAAAGCGACCTCCTTAATCTGTGATGCGATGGGTTCAGCGACACACGATGTTGTGCCCAAGCCTCCTTCATATATTACAAGACACGTATGTGATATACATCAATGGAAGGCAGACTAACAAGTACACCATCAGATTGACTCGGGTGCGTCAAACCTAAGAGAATAACAACATTTTTGGCAAAAGACTTGTTCTTCTTCGCAACAGTTTAGCATGATGCTTTAACTTGTCCTTAAGCGAAACCATCTGTGGTCCATCAGAAGAATAAATAGGAACCCGTAGTTGGGAGATATTCGGCTCGGACATGCCATTGGGGTCTTCCTCCGCATCCTCTTCACGATGACTCGCCAGAGTGAGTCCTGCCATGATCACGCTAATCGGTTGATCTTGATCCTTTTCAATAACATCTATGATGGGCATCGAGAGATCTTCTAATCTTGGAATGGGGCGTCAAAGATCTCTTGTGCGTACTGAGAGTATATTTCACTACCCTCCAAAGGTCCTGTCAATAAACCATCTTGGAAGGCGCGTTCCATGGCAAGGATTTGTCCTAGTAGTTGGGCAGAAGCGAAAATCTCTTTGATCACTCTATTGAGGTTGGGTATCTCCACGGCACCTTTGGCATCTAGCGAAAGACCGTGCTTAATTAACCATTGCTTCTCAGCGCGCACCGCTCTTAGGTGCGGATATAGCTCCTCATCAAAGTCGGTACTCTTACACTTCAGAATTTCTGCCTTCCTAGCCATATCTTGATGACAGTTGGCAACAAAGTTATTGTAATTTTAAGTAAGGATTCTTATACCCTCCTCAAGCTTGGACATGGCCCAGCGATTTTCCTCCTCTTGTCTCGCACGAAGGCGGCGCTCTCGATTTATCGATTCGGATAAAGATGATTTCTTATCTTCCAAGTACTGAATGGATCCGGCATTCAAACTAGAAACACCGCGCAGACATGCGAGTTTAACCTTGGCGCACTCAAGCTCGTTGTCTTTTTGTTCTGTAACTTGGGTAATTTTCAAATTCACTTGAACCAGGCGATAAGAAAGATACGACATCTTCTTTTTCAATTTCGAGGCTAACGTTACCTCTTGCGACACACCTATGGCCAGCTCTCTCATAAGCATTTCATCGGACAGTTTGTCCAGAAGTTGGGCACGTTTAGGGGGGTTAGATGTTGGTGAAAGTCCTCATAATTGGTCGCATTATCCAGCGCGCATGAGCGTATACACGTCCAGGTAGTGAGGAGTTTCTTAGAATTCGAAGTGCTAACGTCAGCTTTGGTGGCTACAACGCATGAGCTACACATTTGATATATTGCAAGTTTTAGAATGTGATTTTTTATTTTTTAAGGAAAAGTTGGGGACAGAATTACAATATACATACCTTGGCACAAGAATGTGCTCGCGCGACCTTGTGAGCATATCCCATGCAGTAATGTCAGCGCGCGGTCTCGTCGCTCGTGATCTGCTCCTCTTGGGAATTTGATCTGATGGGGAGCATGGTAATCTTCTGTATAAAGGGACTGGAATGATATTTTCTGAGGGGCCATCGCGTGAGCTACCCTCTAGGCTAGGGTCTCTCTCGCTTAACAGTTCCACTTCTTCAGATAAAGACTCCATTATAAACGGCATACTTCGAATGGGAGTAGCATTTAGTGCGACCATCCTCTCTATACCTCCGCTGGTTGTAGGAGAAGGAAACTCAAGTGCTACGGTACTTTGACCAACGCGCCATCCATTAGCTAGCTCGGATGGTGTGAAAGGTCGAGGACGCATGGTCACATCACATGGGTGATCGCGCTTCACGAGTTGCGTATAAGTTAGCTCTGTCAATATAAAGAGTGAGTATGTGAACATATGCATAAAACATTTGCATTTTACAGCTTTAGCGAATAAGGAAAGAGATTTTTACCATGATCAAAGTTGTCAAAGTATTGCGGAAGGTGATTTGCAGGAAGAGTAGAATGATTACTCATCCCTATTGCGTATAATAGCGCCTCTGGATATTCATGCATTGGTATACGGTCGACATCTACTCTCTGCGCGTCTACCTCGTTATAAGTACCAGGGATTGGGTCGTCATCTTTCATCATAGTCTCGTGTTGGGACTTATATATCTTGAATTGATATGACAAAAGAAGATGAAGGACTTAATAATAAATAGTTAGCTTAGTAAGTAAGTTAGGGCTGTGATGTAACCCTAGTACCTCTATTATATAAAGAGGGTTAGACACACATGGTTATTCACTCATTCACAAATATAATGTAAACCAGAGGTGTGTATGCGTTCCTCCTGGTGTCAAGCCTATAAGGCACCAGGAGTAGTTAGTAGCTTATTAGTAAGCAGTTTATGAATAAGAAAGCCTTGTTCATAACTTTGATTGTGTTTGTTATTATGTTCTGCTGTGCATTACAATCATTGTTATATATCCCAGATGAGTCTAGATCCTAAGACTCAACAAGTGGTATCAGAGCTTGTTGGCTCTCGATCTGGTTGATATACAAGGTTTTCGTTGTTATGTTATTTTCTGTTTTTGAATAAATAATGGTGTCCCTGTTGATCTAGGGTTTTTCCCAACAAACCCTAGATGATTCGTGTGGTTACTGCTGAAAGAATTCTTGGTGTTGTTGTTACTTTGAAACTGTCTCATGTTTGTTCTTGGTTCTGATCATCTGTGCTAATATTAGGGTTTTTCCAGCAAACCCTAATTCAACACATGATGTTCAGATCTTGATTCTGGTTGGTGTTCATTGAAAAAGCTGTGTTCATGGTCCTAGAAATTGGTTACAATCTTATTCTGTCCTGAATAAAATCAGTTGGTTCGCATTCTGGTGGAATAAGATAACGTGTATCAAGCCTTCATTATGTTCGTCAAACAAGGAAAACATACGTCTGAATACTTTGAGTGGGACTTGTTTGATTGGGTTACGTGGTTTGATACAGTGTAGCAGCAAGTTGTGTGTTTTCTGTTTTGTACGTACAGTGACAGGAAAGAGACTTGTGCAGCCCTTTGGAAGTATTGGCAAGTATATGAGAACTAAGTGGTCCATGCGCTTGATAAGTTGATAGTACTACTGGTCAAAGAACTCAGAATGGTTTTGGTAGAAGGATATTATTCAGACGAAGAGCATATGCTGTCAAAAGGGTTTGTTTTGTACTTTTCTGTTCACATTGGCTACGTATCGAAAGTACGGTGATCCCTGCTTCATATCAGTTGTATCTCGTCAGGATATAACAAGGTACTATTGTTTCTTTTTGATATTGGTGAACTTCATTACTGGTGCTCTCAAAAGTCTTCATAACTTTGGGCTTTTAATTCCTATTTTTGTGGAATATATTTGGACGTGATATGGCTCAGTTTTGGGAAAACGTGTGAATCAATTTTAAGGAGAAGCAAAGAGAAACGTGTGAATCAATTTGGACGTGATATGGTCTACGTATATTAAGGAGAAAGTCACGTGAAGTCAACTTGACCTTTGGGAGATAAATGGTATCACATGTTGTGATTATGGCTCTATAATTTTTGGAAGGATATCTAAAACATATGGAAGCTGTCATCGTCTAACGCATAGTTTATATTCGGCATGATTTTTGGACAAATATGGTATGTGTTATGCGTGATTTTGGGAAAAAGACGTTTTGAGACTGCTAAAGTGTAGGGATAATATTTGACTATATATTCCTGAACGTGTGATATGGCCTACGCAAAGGATGTATTGCTGATTTTTAGGATTTCATTTCGCGTGTTTATTATCTTGGTATTTACTGGTACATAATTTATACTAGTAAATGGGCCATAAGACTTCATGGGCTACACTGATTCACGGGTTGGATGGTTTATTAATTTTGGCTGAAGAAACAGTAACAGACGCTGCTACAGATGTGACAGATTGGTGTGTCACTAGGTAGTGAAGGAAGCTGTGTTTAATATAGCAACAATTTCAACGACAGTGACAGCAAAAATTTTTTAAAAAAAAATTAAAATTAAAAAAAAAAATGAAAAAAAGAAGGATTTTTTAGATGCTCCTGGTTGGTTATTTCTTGCTACTGGTCGGTTCCTCCTGATCGATTCCTCCTGGTCGGTTCCTCCTAGTTGGTTCCTACTGGTCGTTTCCTCCTGGTGATCTTGAACAATGAAGAGGTATATGGTTTATTTCCAAAGTTCAGTTTATGCTATAATTCTTGATTGGAACAGTTACACGCTCTTTTACAAATATTTGGGGGGGCATATGATACCATACAGTTCATGATATGATCATCAAAAAATTAGCATGATCATAAGCATCGAGTGGTTTCTGGTTGATCCGTCAGAGCTCACTGAGACTATCGGCCATTGCATGTGATCGCCATGCATATATTGATTACAAGAATTATACAAAGACATTTTATTACATGTTATTGTAATAAGCATGTCTTTTTCACACTGAATGAGTGGATGATCTGTACTACTGAGTTTAAGATGCAAGAGATGGTTAGCTTATGGTTCCTACTGGTGAGTTATGGTTTCTTGACGAAGACAGTTGATTATTGCTTATTTGATGTTGGAGTTGATTTTCACAAACTTGTTATCTTCTTATATCTCAATTAGGTGAGCAATACACCTTGTCTTTGGACTAAATATATTGTTACAGCTTACAACTGGCTCATAGTTGTGAAGGTTACCAGTTCCCATGTACCAAAAACTGTTGGTGAGCAATACACCTTAGCGTTGGATTAAATATATTGTTATAGCTAACAACTGGCTTATAGTTGTGGGGGTTATCAGTCCCATGTAATAAAAACTGAGATGATATAAGACACAAGTTTGGGATATTTCACTTCTTCATAAAATTCGTTATACTTGATTTTCTTCATCAGTGATCACTCCAAGGAACCTACTGGATTCGACATGCATTTCTTAAGGGGAAGACGATCCATTTTGAGTTGATGTGACAAAAAGGGGAAGAATGCATGGATCGAGGGGAAGCTTAGCCTTCATCTATATTAGCTTCAGGGGAAGCTTTTGCTTACTGGTTTTGTCAAATCAACTAGGGGAAGATTGTTGGGACTTATATATCTTGAGTTGATATGACAAAAGAAGATGAAGGACTTAATAATAAATAGTTAGCTTAGTAAGTAAGTTAGGGTTGTGATGTAACCCTAGTACCTCTATTATATAAAGAGGGTTAGGCACACATGGTTATTCACTCATTCACAAATATAATGTAAACCAGAGGTGTGTGTGCGTTCCTCCTGGTGTCAAGCCTATAAGGCACCAAGAGTAGTTAGTAGCTTATTAGTAAGAAGTTTATGAATAAGAAAGCCTTGTTCATAACTTTGATTGTGTTTGTTATTATGTTCCGCTGTGCATTACAATCATTGTTATATATCCCAGATGAGTCTAGATCCTAAGACTCAACATCTCGGGAGTAATAAAATCATAGTCGAACGGGAATACAACCTTGTCTACCCAGAAAAATATGTCGTTTCATTTTTTCAGAGAGTCTATCTTCACCTTATAACATTGCAATTGGCCGGGGCGTTCAGCGAAGGATATCCACCCGTTTATCCAGGATGTGAGATAGAAGGAACGAAAAATTTTTATCGTTGGGTCAATATTCTTCAATAAGCAGTTTATTTCAAAATTCGAGATCTTCGCTGCACCGATGTAGTGCAGCTGTGACAGATGTATACTGTAGTAGCTTAGTACGTCAATCAGGAAACGACTCAGTGGTATGCGGTTGTTGAAAAAACTCAAAAAACCTGGTATATACACCAATATTTCTAGCAGGATAGCTTCCTATGTGTGCTTGTGGATTTGGCACGGTCGGATGGAGATCTGTAGAAATGTGATATTTGGTGAAAAATTAGAAAGTTCTTGTTCCGATATACGTAATTTCACATCAAATAGTTGTGCCACCATTTTTTCCTTCTTGATTATTTAAGTTGGGTATTGATTTGAAGATGTTTCCTGCTCGAGTGACTATTTCTCGTTGTACTCAAACAATGGTGGAAGTTTTTGAAATGATGTGAAGAAGATTGAGGCTCAATAGAACTGCATTTATATCCAATTTCGAGACATGGGATCATGCGACATGTGTCCAAGGGATTATTCATCCTACGGTGTTCATTAGTTGGTTCCTCTGACGTGGTTGATGCCTTTCCCAGTTCCCAAAGAGGGTTCGTACTAGTGGTGTATGACGTGGATGCGTGATTCACGGGCACATTCGAAATCATTTCGTTGGCCTTAACGTTGTGCACAAATTTCTTTATTGCGTCCGGTGTTTCTGAGAGGGGGCCTTCGGAGATTGTAGTCTAGTAGCCGCGGTTAGAATCTGCGACCACTAGACTGGGGGTACATGATGACGTATAGTCCCTAGTCGGGCTGGATAGTCTGACTCACAGGTACTACCCGTATCCATCAGGAATGGATTAATGCTTATGTGATGCGCGCACAGCCCAAAAGGCCCAGTAAGTCGATGTCGCACATATGGCTTATTACTTAACCGTATCCTCGTCACACTGCGACAGGATCAAGCGAAGATATAATCTATCTTATGGTTATATTCGCCTAAGGAAAGAGGATATACACTTACCTCAGTTATGCGGTAACGATCAAATCTATTTTGAGTCATTATCCTTTCCTTTGGCCGCAAGAGTAGGAGAGCCCAGCCAAGACTCTCTCGGGTATAAAAGGAACCCCATAGGTTCCACAAAGGTACAATACACACAATACCCTAAACCCTAACATGCTCAAATCGATTACTTACTCTCACGCTGGAGTCTAATCGTGGGTCACAAATCCACGATAAGCCTAACAATGTCTGTTTTTAGTGCGTAGGTTCCTTAAACAAGTTTCACTTGGTGCAAGAGCTGGAGTCCACAAGACCCCGAATTAAGCCTAATTCAGGTCAAGCTCGGTCCATCCAACTTTTGTATCAGTAGTAAGCTAAAAGGATTCTAATGGACTCTAACCTTGCTACCAGTGCATATGTCTCATCATAATTAATCCCTTCTTGTTTATTATAGCCTTGAGCTACAAGTCTAGCCGTGTTACAAGACACAATACCGTTCTCATTTAACTTATTCTTATATACCCATTTGGTTCCTATAATGGTAGTACTTCTAGGTGGAGGAAAAAGTTCCCAAACGTCATTAGCAATGAATTGATTTAATTCTTCTTACATGGCGATGACCCAACTCTTATCCATCAAAGCTTCTTTAACATTCTTTGGTTCAATCATTGAGACAAAACAAAAGAAGTTACTTGATCTTGGAATTGATATCTAGGGGTCCTTTTATTTAAGTCGCCTATGATGTTTTCGAGAGCATGATCCTTAGACTCCCTAATGTTTACTCCCTTTTCAAAATTAAGGTCTTCAACTCCTAATTTTCTAACCTCTTTGTCTTTAACTATGTCTATTTCATCTAAGTCATCATCTACCAATGGTGGTGTCTTAGATGAAGGAGGGGTTTCATCCAATGTCACGTTGAGTGATTCTTCGATTACACCCCAGGTTCTATTGAGGACTATGTAGGCTTTACTAGTTTGAGAATAACCTAGAAAGATAGCTTCGTACAACTTTGGGTCGAACTTAGTAAGGTAATATTTGGTGTTGAGAATGAAGTACTTTCTTCTAAACACCTTAAAGTATTCTAATGAGGGCTTCTTACCTTTAAGAATCTCATAAGGTGTCATTCCTAGAAAAAGGTCGAATAAGAATTCGGTTGAGAATATAGGTCGATGTATCCACTGCATTGCACCAAAAATATTGAGGCAAAGATTGCTTGTTTAACATTATCCTACTCATCTCTTGGATAGTCCTATTCTTCCTTTCAACTACCCCATTTGATTGTGGAGTGCGAGGAGCCGAGAAGTTGTGGGTAACACCATGAGCTTCACAAAAGGCACCAAATTGCACTTCGTTATCAAATTCTCTACCATGATCCGTCCTAATAGAGACAATTGAACATCCTAGTTGATTTTGGATCCTTCGACTAAAGGTTTCAAAATGATCAAAAGCTTCATTCTTAGAATCCAAAAATCTAGTCCAAGTGAATCTAGAATAGTCATCAACTATAACTAGGGTATAAAGGTTACCTCCATAACTCTGTATGGTAGAAGGTCCAAAGAGATCCATATGTAGGAGCTCTAGGCACCGAGAGGTCGATACCAAATTCTTGGCCTTGTGACTTGAGTGAACTTGCTTCCCAACTTTGCAAACATCACAAAAGTGACTATCAAACTTATTCTTGGGGAGATGTCTTACCATATCCTTAGAGACTAAAGATTGAATTAAACGCATATTAGCGTGACCTAATCTCCTATGCCAAAGAGTATAGCTATCATCTAAAGTTGCTAGACATAAGTTGTCCTTTGACTTCCTATTGACCTTCATGACATAAAGCCCATGCTTTCTAACACCTTTTCCAATGATCTTTCCATCTTTTACAATTTCACTATCATGTTTCGAAAAGATGACCTTACACTTATTGTCACAAATTTGACCTATACTTAGTAAACTAAACCCTAGTTATCTACGTGTTCAACATTTTCAATGGTCATGGAGTCAAGATAAACCGTACCTTTGCCAATGATGTTACCACGTAGCTACTAGAGAAAGTAACGTTACCTCCATGATATGTTTTGTAAGTAGAGAACAAACTTCGATTACCCTTCATGTATTTAGAACAAACACTATCCTTAATCCACTCGTCGGGCTCCAAATCTATTCCCAAGAATATCTAGGTAATAACACACAAAATCAAACATTTGGTCCCCAATATCTCATGGGTCCAAAGTTGTTAGTTCTAAAAATCCCTTGCATTTGATTGGGATGTATGAATTGAGGATAGATGCCCCATCGAGAAAAACACTGTTGACAATTTTTACAATTCATATGACTATTTTGATGTCCATTGTTTTTCTTAGGAGTGTTTAATCTTGACTTAGAGTTATTGTTGTTTCTAGGTGTTGGAGTTTTACTTCTTGGTCTTGACTTAGAGTGATCATCCCTTTTAGGTGTTGGTGTTCTACTTATAGGTCTTGACTTATTATGTACTCTTGGAGGAGTAGATGATTGTCTTGAAAAGTTTCTCATTCCCATTAGAGGTTTACTTAAAGGCTTGTAGAATTTATCAAGTTCCTTTTTGTCAATTATAGGTAATTCAACATTATTAACAACAAGATGTTTTGACATTTTACCTAAAATGGAATTTTCAGAAAGTTTAGAACTTTCAAGAATCCGTTCTTCTGTCCACGTTTCCTTATTAGGCCCTGCGGTTCCATAATTATAAGGAACCGCACCATAGATTGGCGAACGGTGGACAGAGGGTCATTTTTCTGAAAAACTAACATGTTTTGGTTTACTAGTGGATGCTTCATTTGTGTTAAAACCTAAGCCTAGTCTTTCTTTAGTGTGAATTTGCTTATTTAACATGTCATCAAGAGCACTAGTACCTTTCATTAACTTTTCCAATTTAATGGAGGTACTCTTGAGATCTTCATTCTCTTGTCTAAGGTGTTCACAATTTAAACAACCTAAATCAACTTTCTTATTTTTCTCAAGCTTAGCTAATTTATCTCTTAGCTCACTAATCTCATTTTCAAGCTTGGTCCTAGTTGATTTTAGCACTTTGTTCTTTTCAATGAATTTTAAACTTATTTTCCATAGGTTGTTATATTGACCTTCTAATTCAATATTATCTAGTGAAGAACTATCATTGCTATAATATTCGGATTAGAAATGTACCTCTTTGGAAGAATAAGCCATGAGACACTTCTCGTCTTTAGCATTATCATAAAATTCTTTACCGCTATCGCTCCATGAACCACTATCGAAGGCCGTATGATTCTTGTCGCGAGATGGCTTGGGACAATCACCGATGAAGTGGTTTGGGTCACCACATCTAAAACATTTCCTATCACCATTGTCATTCTTTACAAATCGGTTTTTGGAAAATGCCTTCTTGTCATTACTTGGTTGTCTAACATGTTGACCTCGCCTTTTGAAGAACTTCTTGAAGTCTCTAACCGCCATAGCATATTCCTCATCATCACTTTCCGAGGAAGAGCTATCATGGTCACTTTGCACCTTATTAGCTTTGAGTGCTAGAGACTTTCTTTCACTCTTGGTTTTCAACATTTCCGTGTCCTTCAAAATTATCATTTCATGAACTTTTAAGTTGCCAATAAGTTCATCAAGTGATAATGTAGTAAGATCTTTTGATTCTTCAATTTCCGTGACTTTAGCTCTCCACTTTGGATGCAACACCCTAAGAAACTTCCTAACATTATTCTAGCTAGAAAAACCTTCATCAAGAGCTCTTAGACTAGTAATAATAGTATTAAACCTAGCAAATGCACTATCAATAGTTTCATCTTCTAAGATGACAAATTGTTCATATTGTTGAACAAGAAGATCGATTTTATTTTCTTTGACTTGGCTATTACCTTGGTGGGTTACTAAAACAGTATTACAAATATCTTTAGCGGTTTTACACATGAAAATCCTTTCATACTCTTTGTAACACCCCCAAATTTGTACAATTCAATACAGCGGAAGACTCGTTGGTGTTACGGGATAGCACATTACTCACATCATAGACAACGCTTAAAAATCGCGTCGTTTAATAATAAAGCATTTCCATTCATAAATATCAAGTTTACATAGGTCCCAAGTCCTTGTATTTCATACAAGTTTTACAAAGAATTTGAATGGAAATTATTGTTTAGGTGCGGGCCATTAATTCTTGTTGTCTTCCCGAGAATTACCTTCAAGTACCTGAGATAAAACATGTTAAAAGAAAAGGTCAGCGATAACGCCGAGTGAATTCATAGAGTTTAATAAAATCCATCAATATAACATCGGTATAAAATTATTACCGAAAATCATTTTGTACAAATCTTTGTAATAGGCTATAAAATAGCCAAAGTCATTTTATACAAATCCTTATTAAAAATCATAATATAGGCTTTCGCCTTCAAAACCATTATATGAACCAATGTCGTAAAAATATCATACAATACGTTTTATAACGTCGTGTAGAGTTAAATAAAAACCGTTATATGAATATGGTTATGTAAAACCAAAACACAAACATAATATCAATAATATGACCCCGTATTGCTAGTCAGGCAATATATCATAATTCGGTGCGTATAGCAGTATTTCGTTATTTTGGATTATTATAAGCCGCATGACATTGTTACCTTACTACAACAAACAACGGGTAGCTAGCCTGAAACTCAATTTGCCATCTAAATTAGCGTGTCGTCACAATAATCACGCTTGTGTAAATCTTCTCATACATAATTTCGCTTACCAATCAATGTGGCACGACGGGGATCAACCGTCAAGGCGCGAACTGGGGTGATCGTCCCCAAATAGTACTATTATATGCATAAGCGTCTACCAAATCCCGTTAGTTCACAATTCATGCTAATGGGACTTTTAGTGACATAACCTAACTTTAATAATCCATTTCATTTCATCTATCGGGTCATTTAATCATTCATC
The DNA here is from genome assembly GCA_025667525.1 of Glebionis coronaria. NCBI lineage: Eukaryota > Viridiplantae > Streptophyta > Magnoliopsida > Asterales > Asteraceae > Glebionis > Glebionis coronaria. The sequence goes on from CM046880.1 coordinate 479,420,112, forward strand.
GGGTCATGCAATCATTCGGGTCCAAATCAATAAACAAACAATCGGGACAAATGGTGTCCTATTTTATCAAAACTAACATGTTATCTCCCTCGCGGGTTTATAAAACATTTCATAAAAACATTTAAAGGAATGCGAGGCTATGATCTCACGTTGATGTGGGAAAGCGGGTTATCGGCAATTCGGATGTACGGTACGTGCTTCAATCACGGAAACCTAGACAAATAATACTCGTCTTAGACTTTTGTCCAATGACTTTATCAAAATAACAATTATGTATACATATGATGATTTTATATATATGATGATGATCAAGTGGGTTTATACATCTTTACTCATTATAGTGTTTATGTGTTGGTAATTTTTATACTAGTTACACTAGCTCAACTTGTTTACATTTTGGAGGCCCAATAGGCCCATTACAAGCCCAATACATTTTATTAGCCCAATTATACTTTTATTATCAGTATTATACTTTACATGTTGGGCCCAAGTGGGTTAATCCCAATAAGTAAATTTATAAGTGTTTTACTAACTAGTCGGGTTTATAGTCCAATAAGGTTACTTTGGCCCGTTAATGTCTATATGTTGTAAAGTTCGGGTTTTATCGGTTTTTACTTGTTATATAAGTTCATATATCAGTATGTGAGTTTATAAAAGTTTATATTAGACGGGTCCGACCGTCTAAGTTTTATTTGACAAAAACGTTAATCTTTCGGTTTTAGCCGAAAAGACGTAAAACTTAGGATATAGTTTTATAACTTGGAAAAACATTTATACTTGTTATTTATATAACATGTCCCATTTTAATATCAATATTTATATAACTCTTTTATTATAATTATTATCCACTAGTGGGTTTTATATGTTTATATATTTTATATAAATTTTGAGTGCTTATATTATATATTATTTATACAAAATCAGTCCTAAAAATCTAGTTTACTAAAATGGTCATATCTAGAGTTCTACATGGAGATAGAACCCCAAATTTTTATCACAGAAACTTCATGATATGTGCTTCATTTTATTCGTCATAGCTACTGATGAATCAACCTCTAAGTAGTTTATAAAATTCGTCCAAAAAAGTGTAGTCAGATTTGCACTCTAAACTTGTTTTGATCATATCTCACTCATTATAATGATTCCATTGTATGGCCAACTCTCACATGTGTACAAGACTCATAGTTTACTGTATATTAAATTATCCAAGCCATTTTATCAGTTTATCATAAGATTCTTTACTGTTTTATACAGCCTCCTAATTTAGCCATGATTTTAACATCCTTTTATGTAGCTTTTAATCTTTTTAATCAAATCTATCAACACCAAATCCCCACATAATATTTTTAATCATCATTCATCATCATATACATATACATAAATAAATAAAATACAAGATTACATAATCAAAATAACAAAATGATAGGAAGAACAATCTTTATACCACCATTAGTGATGAAAAGATGAGGTTGATGATGAACAAGACTTGGTTCTTGTTATCACATCTTTAACTTGGCAAATGAACTCCTTGAGATCTTCATGTGCATGAATATATTCTTGAAAATCAGCCCATAAACTCCATGGAAACTCCTTTTTGGATGTTAAGATCACCTACAATCAATATATCTTCAATGGGTTTCCATCATATGCAAGTTATACATATGATTTGTGGTAGAAATTTTTGGATGAATGGTGGTGGTGATGATAAATGAGACGGCAACAAGAGCTAGGGAGAGAGAGAGTTTGGGAGTTGGTTTCTAGTTTACACATGCATGAAATGGAAGTTTGTGTTGGAAGGTTGAAGTTATGCTTTGTTAGCTTTTGAGACAAGTGTCTCATGGGAGCACCAAGTTTTGACACTAAAAGGGGTATGTGTTGGCTAGTTTGGGCGCCCATAGTGGGGTGAGGCAGTGTAAACTTGTCTCATCCCGCTAATTTACGGGTACTCCTCGATTCTAGTTTCCTCGATTTGCGTGCCCTCGGGTCGTTTTACGAAAAACGTTTTTATAAATTATGAATCAACGACACAAAACGAATCTAATAAAAATTGTCTCATCAAAAACGGAGTTCAAAAACGTAAATACGTAATCCTAAGGTTTCCGGTTTAGTCGTAAAGGACGTTAAATTATTCACGTAAGTCCTAATCTCTTCTCGTAAATTTGTGAGTTTATGAACCAACTCAAATTTAAAATCTCAAAATAATATTCACGGATAAATTTATTTTCTGAAATGTCGGACTGTCACCAAAGACGGTGTATGTAAACGTAAGCACGTAACGTTGAATCCTCCGGTTTAGACGTAGTCGATGCTACTTCAAGACATAAATCCAAATTTCTTCCCAAAAATAAGTGAGTTCATAATATAATATTAAAATAATATTTTTAAATAATACTTGAGAATAAAATATCAACCATAAATTGACGGATTGTCACACTCTTTCTTAGGTAAAGCATTGTAAATCACCATTTTATCCTCATTATTTTTAGCAAGTTTCTTTTTAGTGTCATCGTTATAATTTTAAAAAGTTACTAAATCTTTCTTTTTAGAAACTTCATTATATTGATAAGGCAAAAATTTACTATTGGTAATAACATGCCAAAGATCGAAATCTTTTGATTTAACATAAGTCTCAAATCTATTTTTCCAATAAATAAAATTATTGATTTCAAAAAGAGGTGGTCTTTGCATAGATTTCCCTTCTAGGTACTTGTTGGAATCCATAGATCGATTCAAGTTTTAAAATACAATATATTATAGAAACGCTTGAGCAACCACGCTCTGATACAAATTGTAGAAACTAGAAGGAGGTTGAATAGTTTCTTAAATTTACTTGTTAAAGTGGGTTTTCAAAAATCCTTTTCAAAAACTTAGGCTTGAGAAATTATGTGCAATCTTCTTATACACAGGACAAGGGATAGTGCAACTAAACTAACAATCACAAGTATGTGCAAATAAAGAATAATGAATGTAAAGAGATAAGGAAAAGAAATATCAAACCAAACACTAAGGTTTATAGTGGTTCGGCAACGTAGCTCAATCCTCTTCCCAATTCCACTCCTTGAGTACTCCTTACTCGAGAGTTCACTAATAAACAAACTCCTTAAGGTGGAGAAACCGTACACAACGTCGCTTAACTAATTTCTGACTCTAAGCTAGAATTCGAGCCCTAATCTTAGATAGGACCAATCTACACCAATATACTTTGAGGACTAAGTATTAACCTTACTACATACATAACTTCCAAATAGACACAATTATTTGGATCTTCACAACACAACTTCCAAATAACACGAATACTTGGATCTTGACAATACAACTAAAATGAATGAATAAAACTTGATATTCAATAGATCTTGAGGTAGACTCAACACTTCAAGGATGAAAGTGTTCTTCTCTTTGCATTTGGAGAGGAAGAGATGGGAGGATAAAGATTCAGTTCTAAACAAGTAGTAATCAACCAAATAACCAAGGATTTGAATGATTTAAGAAGTATGTTTGAATCTGGAAATTTGTGTGCAAAAGAGGTGAAGAAAAAATCTGAGAATGGTCCACTATTTATTAGACAAAAGCCCAACGGCTATTTCTGGGCGCGGTTCCTTATTGGTGCCCGCGGTGCCTTATGATAAGGAACCAGATAGGCATTTAAGGAACCGTGTTCGTAGACACCACGCCCTTTTATCTTTTAGTGGGGTAGTCACACCTGGTGGAATAATTATCCTTAAAAGATATTCTTAAACCAAATGGAATATGCAATTTTCAAATATTTAATTTAATAAAACATTTTCTTAAAAATAAAGTTTAATAAAAAAACATTATCACATTTAATAAAAAGTGAGTTTAAAAAAAACTTAAATCCTTGATCACTTAATTAAGATGAAAACTTGTTTGTTCATACCTTAAGTGATAATGGTTGAAATGGAAAAATACTTGAACTAAAGAATTCGTTTTTTGTTGTTTTCGTAAATGCTTGTTTTTATTTATTGTCGTGATCAAAACAAAGAGAGACCAAAAAATGCAAGTAACGTTTTTAGGCATCATTGCATTAACATCCCCCTCAAAAGTTGAAGGATCAGGTACACTGATTCCAACTTTTGGTAAAGTAGAGAGGACTGAGGGGGAAGGTATTGTTGTACCCTTGAATGCATGAAACATTTCATTGACTATTGCTTTCATGGTTTGAGTGTCAGCCTTAATAGACTTGACATCTTCTTGATTGATCGCATGAGAAGACTCTATGACAACAATGTGTGTCCTGAGGCCGAGGATATCTGAATCTTTAAGACTTTAAGCTATGTCAGCAAGATTTGCAGCATTTTCAATATATCCTTTGACAGCCTTGTGTAACTGGAATGCAGCCTCAGGATGCATATGAACATCACCAAACATCCCAGCACACTAACCCTTCACAGCTTGGAGCTCAGTATGATGATTTGCAAGCCTTTTGAGGACTTCAGTCATTTTGTCTACCTGAAGATGTCCATGAGCTAGCCAGCCTTTAAAGTAGACTCAGTGGTGCTAGTGATGAGCCCATCCAAAGTAGTTTTCAGGGAAGTATTTTCCTCAACAGTCTTCAAGGCTTGGTTGAGGAAGTTGATAAGATTTTTTTCCTATGCTTCATGATTAGAGTTGATGTCACTGATGAAATCAATCTGATTATAAAAAAGAACCCTCATATCCTTTTTAGCCTCATTGTAGCGATCACCATACACCCTGAACTCGTTAAGTATGGTGGTTGCCTTTATGGAGAGATCACGATGCTTGTTCGCAACATCCTCAATAACTTTCTCATAAAGATGCTTTGAAACACCTCTTAGAGTCTCATTGAGCACTTTCTCTGTGATAGGCTTAACATCATCAAACTCATATTCCAGAGCCTTAGTCTGGGTTCCTAATGAAGATGTGTCAAGTTGTGCCTCATGGGAGGGGTTTTTTGTTAACGCCTCAGGTGAGGGCTCCTTGTGTTGGGATGCCTCAGGGGAGGGATTTTGTTGAGCCTCATGGGAGGGTTTTAGTTTCGAGAGTGGAAGGGACCGATGCCTCTATTATGGTTGAGGAGGGGTCTTGTGTTTCATCGATTTTCATATCATCCCCTGCCTTAACCATATAATTAGTGTCACTGAACCCTTGGATTTCATCATCGGACTCCTGGAACAATTTTACATACTCCCCAAAGGCCAGTGACATACGTGGCTTATCCAGCTCCCCTTCAGAATAAGGCTTGCCTTTGTTTTGGTCACTCTATGTAGCCTTAAATCTAGTGGTTTGGGTCTCGCCCACCTGGTACTTACCACACTTTGTGATGATCATGAGTGGAAGTGAGATCCCTATCAGCGAGTTGTGTTACTCGTGGGCTTCTTTCAGAGTCTTGGGGATCAATATGGGTTACCTCAGGCAAAGACTTTCGATTTAGTGTGCCTTCATCAGGGGTTGTGAAGGTGAAATCCCTATCACTAGGGTGTTTTACCTTTGGGCGTCCCTCTGAGTCTTGGGGATCAGTTAGGGTGTCCTTAGGCAAAGGTTGTGATTTACGAGTGCCTTCATCAAACTGGTGGCTAGGCAGTCCCGTAGCAAGGGTTGTTTATTTCTCTCCATATCAAGAGGACTAGTAGTTCGGCCCTTCGACCCTGACTGTGATGTATCAGGGCCTCCCGTGAGCTCTTTCCCGTGGGTCAAATTAAGTGTGTCTGAACAAGGGTGGTCTTTTTGGTCTTGGGATTTTTCTTTCGTGTCTCGGAAGCCTCAGGGCCTTGTGTCTTGGGTTTGGGTTTAGACACAGTATGAGTCTTCTTGTTCTCTTTCTTTGGAGAGAAAGGAATGAGAGACACGGATGATGTACGAATGATCACCTCAGTCATATATGTCGTCAATTCAATGGGGGTGACTTCAGATGGATTCTTAAAAAAGTTTATGGAACTCAGGATAGCAGGTGTAGACCAAGAAAGTTTATCCTGAGTGTAAGATGAACCCAGTAACCGTCCTAAGGTGCAAGATATGAATCTAGGGTAAGATATATACTTTTTCCTTGACTCCTTTAGGATCCTGGTTACGAGATCATTATAAATGATCTCTCATATGTCAACCTTCAGTCCATTAATAAGATTGAAGATTAGCATCTGCTGAGTAGAATTAACTTTCTCAGTAAATGAGTGGTTCCCACCGATCACCTGAATCACAAATGTGACCAGGATCCTCCAATCCACGGGGAAAGCAAGTTTAATCAATGGGGTTTTATCCATAAGAAGTTTAGGGACCCCGATACTTTTAAGTCCATTTTTAACTGACTTATTTTCAGGATGTGCAACAAACTCTCCTTTATTATAGTCAACTCCACTATATTCATAAAAAGTCTGAAAGTCTGAAGTCTGAAGTCAATGGTGTCTTCCCATTGCTCACAATGAACTTCATGACTGCCCCATTATGTGTTATGGTCTCAGACCCCTGAGACCCTTCAGGCCCTTAGGTGTTGGTTATAACCACAGTAGTATACCATAACTCCGTGAGATAGTCATGGTATAATATTGATGGGGTGTTTGTAAATGCATCAGCCCAGTCACAATTTTTCAAAAATTTGCAAATGGGTTTATACGCTGATGTATTACGAGGGTGACTGAAACTACTCCCGAATTGTTTCTTGAAAAATAGACCCCCTCACTAATGAGATGCCAAGCCTGAGGGGCATATGAAATAACCTGGGATAGTGCCATTAATATATGTTTTTTTAGAAAATTATAAAAGGACAATGACACTTGGGATAATCAAATCAAGACTTGTTTCTTGTTATAAAGCAACGGATGGTCACCAAGTGATTTAGTGCAAACTTTTTATTACGGAAGGTTACGAAATAAATTCGAGCGCTGACGTGTGAATTAAAAACAAGATATAATCACTAAATAACTTCAATCGCTGACGCGTATAAGTTATAACAGTAAAACAAGTAGATAATATGATTACCAGGTTTTAAAAACACTTTTCTTGAACAATCTTTAAACACACACTTTTTCTTGGATTGAATTTTTTGCAGAGTATACTTGCTAAAACTTTTGTGTGTGTTTTGTGAGAAATGAGGTATTTATACGCTCAGATGTGAACATATAATTATACGAAATAATTTTGAATTATTTTTGCATTCGCATTAAATGAAATGTACCCAAGTGGTATCCCATTTTTCTCGGCTACTGTTCCGTTACTACACTTCAAACGCTTTTTGCAAAGATGAGGTGGGGTCATGTGCAATTGAAAACACAATTTTACAACGGATTATGTTTGAAAGGGCAAGCAATAAATGCTTAGTGGGTAATTTGATCGTAGGGGCCCTTTGACTAGTTGATGACAATCAAATAAGGAATATTGTTTCTTTATTTAATGTGATGAGTCACCAACCTCGTACATTTACTAACTAAATCCTTAGAGCATTTAGTTACATAAGAAATATGTCTTTGTGTCAAGGGGAATTATAAGATTATTCAGGGAGTAGATAAGAATATACATTATATTGAACAAGATTTCATCAGAGAGCCTGACTGATCAATGACTAACATACCAAGTTCAACTTTCAGTCTAGTGAACGTTGGTTCATCCAATTGTTTTGTAAATATATCAGCTAGATGATATTTTGTGGGGATTAAGTGTAACTCAATATCACCTTTCATGATATGATCCCTGAGGAAGTGATACCTTATATTAATGTGTTTTGTCCTAGAGTGTAGGATTAGGTTGTTTGATATAGCAATAGCATTGGTGCTGTCACAAAATATGGAGACTACTTTGTATTCAACATTGTAGTCCTTGAGTTGACTTTTCATCCAAAGGATGTTTGCACAACAACCAGTTGTTTCCACATACTCAGCCTCAGCAGAGGACATAGCCACTGACTGTTGTTTCTTTGCACTCCAACACACTAGCTTGCCACCAAGAAATTGACATGCACCTGAGGTTCTTTTTCTGTCCATGTTACAACAAGAATAGTATGAGTCTGAGTATCCTTTAAGATCGAATTCAGAGCAACGAGGATACCAAAGACCCACTGTTGGAGTACCCTTTAGGTACCTAGAGATTCGCTTAACAGCAGTAAGGTTTGATTCTTTAGGATCGGCCTGATATCTTGCACATAAGGTCGTTGAGAATTGGATATCAGGCCTAATTGCAGTTAGGTACATTAATGATCCAATCATTCCCCTGAAGAGGGTTTGACTTACTGGTTTACCAGTTAGATCAGGACCTAAGTTGTTTGGGGGACCATAGGGGTCTTTACTAAAGCATACTCAGAGATATCATACTTTTTGAGTATCTCTCTAGTGTATTTTTATTGACAGACTGAGATCCCTTTGTCCCCTTGTTTAATTTGAAGTCCAAGAAAATATTTAACTCACCATCATACTCATTTCAAATTTCTTTGTCATTATTTTTCAAACCTTTTAAAAAGTTTGTTGTCAGTTGACCCGAATATGATGTCATCAACATATATCTAAAAACACAAACATGTTCCTTGGTTATGAAGATAAACAATGTGTTGTCTATCTTCTCCCTAATAAATGTATTCATTATCAGGAAGGTAGAGTGAGTTTCATATCATGCTCTAGGTGCTTGTTTAAGTCCATATAAGGCTTTGTCTAATTTGCAGACGTGATTAAGAAACTAAGAACTCTCGAAACCAGGAGGTTGAGCTACATAAACTTCTTCAATGATCTTTCCATTCAGGAAGGCACTTTTCACATCCATTTGAAACACTTTGAAGTTCATGTAGGTGGCATAGGCAAGGAAGATCCTAATGGCTTCTATTCTTGGTACAGGGGAAAGGTCTCTTCATAGGCAATACCTTCTAATTGACCACACCCCTGAACAACCAGTCTAGCCTTTTTTTTTTATGACAGTTCCACTTTCATTAGTCTTGTTTTTGTACACCTATTTTGTGCCAAAAGCTAATTTCCCCCAAGGGAGATGAACTAATTTCCAAACTTTGTTCTTGAGGAACTGATTGAGTTCTTCTTGCATAGCCTCAACCCATCCTAGATGTTTCATAGCCTTTGAAAACCTTTTTAGGTTCTATCTCAGAGAGAAAGTTTGCAAACATGCATTCATGGGCCGAGGCTGCGGAGAGTTAGGCAGTTTGGCTACAAGTGAGCATCCATTCAGATACATCACCAATTATATTTAAAAGTTCTATATGTTGATGTCTTGACCATTTTTCCTGAGGACATGGAGTAGAACTTTTAGATAGCAGGTGATTTTCAGGAACTTTTCCTTTTGTACCAAGTACTAGAGGATCAATTTCCACTAAAGGATTCTCAGTGATTGATAGGTCATTTGTTATATCATCTACCGCCTCAGTGTTTGAAGTACTAGGAGAATCGTTTGATTCTTCAGACTGAGTGGATGGTATTATCACTTCAGGGGCAGACTGATCAATGATCAGGTTGGTAATTGACCTATTGTGAGGTGAGATGTGGAATGATACATCATCATCAGTCTGATACTGTCTTGAGGGATCAATTTTATACTCATCAAGAGGGTATCTAGATGAGTCATTAATCCCTATATCATCCACTAATTTCTTGGTAAAAATAATGGCATCCATGCTTTCATCAAATGTGATATGAATGGATTCCTCAACCTGTTGTCTTCTTGTGTTAAAGACCCTGAAGGATTTAGAGACAAAGGAGTATCCAAGGAAATATCCATCATCAGCTTTTGCATCAAATTTTCCATGATGATCCTTTTGATTATAAATGAACACAGGACATCCAAACACATGAAAGTAGCTGATTTCTCAAATCCTTTCCCTAAATATTTCATAAGGAGTCTTATCATGTCTTTTGAAGATTATACTTCTGTTATGAGTGTAACAAGCAATTTTTACAACTTCAGTCCAGAAGTGTTTTAAAAGACTGGATCCAGTCAGCATAGTCCTTGCAGCTTTAACGAGAGTTCTATTCTTCATTTCAGCCACACCATTGTGTTCAGGTGTGTAGGGAGAAGAGAAGTTATGATAAATTCCTTCCTTTTCACAAAAACTCTCAAGCTGTTTGTTTTTTAATTCAGTCCCATTATCAGTTCTAATTTGTTTGACTTTGGTGTCATTTTGATTTTCTACATGTTTGATAAAGGACATGATGAATTCAGGAGCCTGACTCTTTTTCTTTAGAAAATATACCCATGTGTATCTAGAGTATTCATCAACAATGACAAAGGTATATTTCTCATGATTTATGGACATTGGACTGATGGGTCCAAAAAGGTCCATATATAGTAGGTGAAGACACTTCCGAATTGAGAAGTTTTGTTTTGGCTTAAAAGAGGCTCTCTTGTGTTTACCTTTCTCACAAGATGAGCAAGGTTTATCTTTCGAGTATACAAGAGATGGTAAGCTAAGGACTTTGTTTTCTTTAGCAAGTTTATTAATGTCTTTGAAATTGAACCTCTTATGCCATAACCAGTTGACAGAGTTTGAGGCCTTGGCAAAGAAGCATGCCCCTAAGGAAGTCACATATGACATGTCTAGGACATATACATCATTTCTTGGGGAAATCAACACAATTTCTTTATTCGCATTAAAGATTGTTCCTTGCTTATCATCAAACTAAATGATGCATTTGGCATCACACAATTGGCTGATACTTATGAGGTTATATTTTAAACCATTTACAAACGCTAATTTTGAGAAAACTATTCCACCACATTTAATTAAACCATATCCCTCAGTAATACAAGATGAGTTATCACGAAACACTACCTTAGGACCTAGTTGCTCCATGTATTTATGTAGATAACTTTTAACCCCTGTCATACTTCTTGAACACCCGATGTCTAGGTACGAGACATGCTCCTTAAAGTGTTTCTGCACAAATAACGAGGTAGATTAGTTTCTCTTGTGAGCCCACTTTTTAGTAGGCTCTTTGGCTCTTAAAGCCTGACGTCTTACACCTCGTTTCAAATATTCAAACTCAACGTGGTCTGAAGTGGCGTGATTAGTGCTTCCACATGTGTTGCGGCTTAGCCCTACTAAAGATTCAACAGTTTGAGATGACTCAGCTAACATACCTCTTCTGACCATAATGATCCTATTGTGTCCTGAGGTGGAGTGATCATTGCTTCCACAAATTTTACACTTAGGATAATATAGGCAATCCTCAGGTCGATGGTCAAAGATACAATATGTACATAGTAGAAAAGGTATAGCCTTAGGCTTTTTGATTTGCTTAGAGGTGGGCCCAAAGTTGTAAGGTTGAGCATTGTATTTATTAGCATTTCTAATAGAGGCCATGTATATATCATTATATGAGGTCCTGTGATCATCGCCCTTGCATTTCATGTAGTAGAGCATTCGAAAGCAATTATCAGTGGTATGATTCGTATAGTGACATAATTCACAAGACGGTTTTGGTTTGGTTTTTGGAAGACTCGGGCATTGATTTAGTACTTTTTGATGATTCAGGTTGTGAGGACACAGATGTTTCACCCTAAGTATTTGTAGTTTAGCCAACTCCTCTTGATTAACAATTGGAGTTGTGATGACTGAGTTTATGGAAGTACACGAGGAAGATGTGGGTTCAGTTGTTCTTTCAATGACAGTTCCCGACTCAGTGTTATTAGACAAATCCTTTGAGTCAGGCTTTGTTTGTTTAGAACAACCTAAACCAGATCTTTCTCTAGGTGGGTGCTCCTGAAATGATAAAGGCATTACCTAAGAACATGGGCTTGCTCCTTGAAGAATTTTCAAAGGAGTTAGAGGAGTCTGAATGTATGTCTTGGTCGCACTTAATGATTCAGTCTTACTAGATTTATTTGAGACAGCAGGCTTCTCAGTAAGCCCAAGCATTTCATTGACCACTTGAGTATTAGGAAACAAGATTTTGCTAGTGTTGAAGTTAGGTAGAACATTTTCAGGGTTTGATCTTTCAACCCAATCCTTTGATTTAGGTATCTTTTCTTGATCAAACCCCAATGAGGCAGGTAAAAATGCCTTTTCACTCATTTCTTTGGTAAGAGGCTACTCAGTGAGTTGACTTGCCCCTAGAATCTTCTTCTTTTGGGCAGGAATTTGAATATCAATGCACTGAGATACTAAGGTGGAGCTATTTGTCCATTTTTCATTGATTCTTTTTTCTTCCTTAAGTTGTTCTTGAAGATCATGATTAAGTTTAGTAAGTTCGGTGTTTTGAAGTTGACAACTTATTGCTTCTAGTTTAGCTTGCTTTAGAATAAGTAACTCATCTCTACATTTGTTTAATTCAGAAACAATTTTGTTATATTTTGAAAGAATGTTTAACTATGATCTTCAACAAATGACAAACCAATCTTTATATACTTAAGGTATTTTTGCCAGTTAGAATCATCATCCATAGACAAGAGTATGTTTACATTTCTCATGGTGATGTCCATCCATACTCCATTTCTAGCATGGTTCTTTCCAACAATGAGTTCATCATCAGCTAGAGCCATCAACACTTGATACTTGACTTCTTCATCTTCTGAATACACTGCTTCATCATCCCAAACAAATTTTTTAGCTACCAGACCTTTGGCTTTGATTTGACTAGGTTTCTAAGCCTGAACATTTAAAGGTTTAGCTTCTAGTAATGCAAGCTTAGCTTTGACTTTCTTATACTCAGATCTGTAATCCTTTTCAGTTTTCTTATCATTCTGAAAACTTTGATTATTTGAAGGAGCATGAATCAACTTTGGTGTAAATTTTGGTTGAAAATTATCATTCCCTGATGATGAATTTGGACTTTTGTAAAAGGCAAAGTGTTAGCCTCAAAATATTGAGTCAAACAAGAATGTTCGGTCATAGGTTTATATTGTAATATTTATTAGAACGTTGTAATAGTTAGTTAAAATAGTCGTGACATTACACGCTTGATGGTCAACTTAAAAGGCCTCTTTCAAGGCTCTAAGCATTTATTCAAGCCCGGCCCAAAACAATATAGCCCATTAGAGAGCCCGCATGTGGGTGGACTATATAAGCACCCTCTAGCATGTTAGGAGGGTGGACGAACTCATTTTTCTTAATCTAATTTCACAAGTTAATCATCTCTCCCTCTCTACTTTCTCTCACTACTTTCTCTCTCTAAAATTCATATCTTTTCCATCTCATTTCTTTAATCTATCATCATATTTTTAGGGACAACAATTGGTATCAATCGCCATGGGGTAGATTTGTGTTTAGTTTGTGGTTATTATTTTTTGATTTCGTGTGATTTTCATCTTAAAAATCATCTCGTATCAAAAAGTTTTGTGGTTTCAAGCTCAAAATCTATATACAAATTACCTACAAAGTTGTGGTAGGAATTTGTGTTTGTCATTTTCTTGATTTTCACGAATTTAGTTGGTAATTTTGGCTTGATTATTGGTACATTACAAGGTTCGAAATAATTTTAATTATCCGGATTATAGGAGTTTTGGTTTGATTTTTGAAAAAGTTTGAAAAAATCAAGTTCTTGGAAAGTTTCACTATCCGGATTTTGAGGGCTACTGAAGTCGGGAAACAAGGGTTTCGTATATTCCGGATAAGCTTCACCACAATATTCTGGATAAGCATATGTTTTCAACATTCCAGATTAGTTTTTTACTCACATTCCGGATAAGAGTATCCATATAGATCCCGGATAAGAAGAAGAACGTGTATTCTGGATAAGAAGTTAGTACACAAAACGGATTCCAGATAGTGTGTGTAAGTATTCCGGATAAGCATTAACACACATTCCGGATAACAAGTTTTGCAAAAACCCGGATAAGGAAAAGTTGGATTCCGGATAAGCTAAAGAAGATCAATTCCGGATAGCAACTCCAACCGGATTCCGGATAAGCTCCAATTTTAGGCTTCCGGATAACCTTACAAACTCACATTCCGGATTAGCCCAAAAAGACGTTTTCCGGATAAGAGGTCGCAAACTTATTCCGGATAAGACATAGGAGGGTGTATTCCGGATAAGTAGTATCATTCGTTTTCCGGATAAGGTCAACTTCGTATATTCCGGATAGTAACCAAAAGACATATTCCGGATAACACCTTGGACGATTATTCCGGATAAGAAAGTTTTTCAGGATTCCGGATAAGTAAGTTTTGAAGATTCCGGATAAGCACAAGTTTGATATTTCGGATTGTATCAAGAAAGTAACATTCCGGATTCGAAGTTCTTCAAGATTCCGGATAAGGGTTTAATCAGATTCAGGATTTACTATAGAATTAATATTCCGAATTGCCATAGAATTAATAAGGGTTTAATCATGTGATTTTTCGCCTATGATTTTTTTTTAGTTTCTTACGAAGACATTGTTTAGGGCTTTCACACCATTTCTTGAAGTTTCAACCACAATCTACTCACAACAACATCTACTTAAGATCCCATTCACTTCACTTCATTCTTGAGATGGATTCTACCACTGAATATCGTGTTACTAATAACAACATCATGGTGGCGGGTAACAAAGAGAGACCACCAATGCTTGTGACTGGTAGATATGCACAATGGCAATCACGATTCCTTCGATATCTTGACACCGAACCTAATGGAGATGTTCTTCGACGTTTCATCAAAGAAGGACCCTATACTCTCACAACCATAACCATTCCTGGAATTCCAGCAACCGACTCGATGACCGGTTCTGATGAGCAAACAATTGAGGAAACATATGAGAACACTTCGAAAGAGAAACGTGCTTGGATCGATGCAGAGAAAGAAGCAATCTATTTGATTCTAAGTGGGATTGGGGATGATATTTACTCAACGGTTGATGCATGCTCTACTGCTAAAGAGATGTGGTTTGCCATTGAACGCTTGCAACAAGGTGAATCACTTAACAAGCAAGATGTCAAAACTAACTTGTTTTGGAACTTTGATAAGTTTACTTCCTTGGATGGGGAATCAATTGATTCATATTACTCAAGGTTCTATAAGATGATGAATGACATGACAAGAAACAATTTGCAAGTCTCCACCATGCAAGTCAATGTGCAATTTCTACAGCAACTTCAACCTGAGTGGATACGATTTGTAACTTTGGTGAAACAACAAAGTAAGTTAGACGAGGTTAACTATCACACACTTTTTGACATTTTGAAACAATTTCAGAATGAGGCAAATGAACTACGAGCTGAAAGGATAGCAAAGACTGCTAATCCACTTGCTTTGGTGTCTACCACTCAACACACTCAAGATCATCGCTCTCATGATCCAAAGTTATACTCCATAACATCATCCTCACCAAGGTACTCAACTACATCTCCTCACCAAGATACTCCACTTCATCTAAGTATTCTGCTCCCACACGATCACGAGACAAAGAACCAAGAGCATTATCACCATCACCTGAGCCATCATTTGAAGAGGACAGTGATGAAGAACTAGCTCAGAAGGATAGGGAGATGAAGAAACAAATTGCTTTCATTATGAAGGCCTACAAGAAAATCTTTAAACCCACCAACAACAATCTTAGCACATCATCAAATACAAGGAACCAATATGTTGAGAGTCCTCGAAGGTATGACACACGTCAACGTGATGAAAGTCCTCCAAGGTATGATCGACGTAATCCAACACATGTTGAGGGTTCTGCACTGTATGATCGACAAACTGCTAAGTATGATGCTCAGATGATTGCTACTGTTGCTGGGAATAGGGAGACTGTTGGTACTCAAGTGGTTCAGCAAAGTGGGATTCAATGCTTTAATTGTCAAGGCTATAGGCATATGGCAAAAGAATGTAGGAAGCTGAAACAGGTTAGAGACTCTGGCTATCATAAGGAAAAGATGCTGCTTTGCAAGAAGATGGAAGTTGGGGTTAAATTATTGGCTGAGGAAGGAGCAATGCTTGATGATACTGATGATGAAGCCTCTGATCAAGAACTTGAAGCACATTACTCGTACATGGCAAATGTTGAAGAAGTTCTCAACATCACTGAAGATGACAATGGTCCTATCTTTGACACTGAGTCAATCGATAAGGTACACACTGAAGAGGAATATAATGTGTTTGGTAATACTCATGAGCATTGTGAGCTACCCAAAGCCATTAATGACACATGTATGATGGAAACGGTAGATACCAATACCACACCCGATTCATCAAACATGTGCAATAATGAGTCTGAGGATGATCAACATGCAAATGAGTATGATGATGACGAGGAGCGTATTGAGCTTGCTAACTTAATTGCTTCTTTACAAAAAGATGTCAGAGAAACTAGAAAGAGTAAAAAACAATTAAAGAAGGCAAACACTACGCTCACTCAAAATTTTGAAGAATGCAAAGCTGCTCTAATTAAATCTAGTGAGACCATTGATAGCTATAGAGCTCAACTTCTTCAAAAGACCAATGAGGTTGAGGGATACAAAGGGTGTTTAATTAATGTTAAAAAGGACGATTTTCAAGAAAAATATAACGAAACTCTTAAGCTTCTTAAACAAGAGAAACATAATTATAACACCTCTTTGAGTACTGAACGTCACAAAACGTATCTTGCTACCAATAAAGTCAAAGAGCTAACTCAAGTAAGTGGTTTTCTTCAAGAGGATAAAACTAAACTTATGAATGAAAAGAAAGCAGTGGTTGAAAAACTGGAAAAGGATTTCAAAACTAAACAAGCGAAAGACATCGACAAAATGGTGGAAATTGAAACTCAACTTGGTTTTTACAAGAAAATTGTTTACAAAACTAATCAATCCGTTCAAACCATGAGAATGTTGGCACCTCGTTCGTTCTTCAAAGATAGACCTAGTTTTGCAAATCCTAAGTACCTTGAGCATGCTCAATCTGAGAATCCGCACTTATATCTTGATGAGTCCCAATGGATTGATCTTGATTGTCTTGTTGTTAGGCCCGATAGTGAAGAGACACACGATTTGGAAGAAGAGAGTAGACCAAAAGTTAATAAAGAATTTGTTAAACCATATAATTATGCTTATGAAAACAATCGTTATGGTCTTTTCACACCGCAAACACAGAAAACTCGTGAGCAAATATTTTTCGAATGTGAACAAGTAAGAATTAAATGGAGACAAGCTTTTGCCACTAAGAAAACTAATGTATCAAAATTTATTGATTATTTTCCATATAAAGCTTCTGTAAGCAAGAGTAAGCAAGCACTTAGTATTCTCAAGAGTAATATTGAAAATTTCAAAAAGCTTGTTGATGATGACTGGAAAAAACGTGAACTTTCGAAAGGAGACAAAGAAATTCCTCACGATATAACTGTGCTTGTGAAAAGTATTTTGATTCCGCTTGCGGAAAGAACGCAAAAACATATTTTGGAATTTGAAACACTTATTAAGCAAGAAATGTTTGATGATTTGAAATACGTGGAATCTCTTGAACAAGAAGTTAACGACCATCAACCTGAAAAAGACGAGTTTTCTACAGCTTATGATCTACTCTTACATAAATGTCTCTCAAAAGATATTATGTGTGCTTATGTTACATATTGTGCTGATACTGATGAATATTCTGATGTTGCATGCAAATAACTTGATCAAGTTAAAGAATGTGAACGTCTTGAAACTAAACTTTCGAATAAAGTTGACCAAAAAGAGTTTTCATTACTTCAACATAGATATGATTATCTTTAAAAACATTGTCACTCACTTGAACTTGCTTTGCAAAAGAAAGTTTGTAGCTTTTCAAATGATACATCTTTAGAAGTAAAATTATCTGAGTCATGTCGATTATTAAATGAAAAAAGTCTTGATATTTCGGATTTGAAAGCTCAGTTACAAGAAAAAGACATAGCAATAGCAGAGTTGAAAAAACTCGTTGCTAAGATGGGTGGGAAAGTTATGGAACCTAGCGTTAGGCAACCTGTTGTTAGACAACCCAATGCCTCTAGAGTGAATAGATCCTCTATCTTGGGAAAACCATCTACTTTCTCAAATTCTTCGTTTGCAAAACCTGTGTTTGCCCCTAAGATGGATGGAAAGGAAAGGTTACCACATACTCAACCCATAAGGAATGCTATAGCACCAAGCGTTAAGCACAATAATGTGATTAAACCAAGAATGTATAGAATAACCACTAAATCCACAAACAAAGTTAGTCAATCGCCTCAGAATTCTAGAAACACTAATACTCGTGTGTCTTCTACTACAGGAGTAGTTTCCACTGCTAGTGTTAGCCGGCCTCAGCTTAAGAGCACTCAAGTGAATGATAAGGTCTGGAAACACATGAGTCAAGGGAAGATGAAGGAAGTAGAAGAACACCTTAGGAATTTGAATGTTGTTAAGAATAAAAAGTCTGTAATCGCTTGTAATGACGATTTGAATGATTTGAATGATTTGAATGCTATGAATGTGAAATTTGTTTGTGTCAAATGTGGAACGTGTGCTAATGCTAATCATTCTATGTGTGCTATGAATAATGTCAAAGGCGTAGAAACTAGAACTAAGAAGCAAGTCACGATGCCTATTAGTGCTAGTAAACCCAAACGCACAGTGAACCATTCTGGTGCAACCCCCACTAAGAAAAGTAATGCATCAGACTCCACCACTAAGAACCCTAGAAGCAGAATTAAGGAATTATACGAGTCTGCTAGCAAGTCTTGGAAATGGTGGTTTGCTAATCAATGTCCTCCAGGATATAAATGGATGCCTAAAGTTAGGACAGAAAATGTGACAACGAGTGTTAGTATGCCTTTAAATGTTGCTAAGGACACTAATGATTATATAAGCATTGTAATATATTATTATATAAGCACTGTAATAATGCTAAGGACACTAATGATTCTATAATCACAACTACTGTGGTATCCAATTTAGCAAATGCTCCATCGTGTTCTAACTCTTCTGTAGGTGATACAAATAATTCTCTTCATACTGGACTCCGGATGCACGAAGCACATGACGTGGAATATCAAGCTTCTAATTAACTTCGTGGAGAAGTTCCTGGGTACGGTCCGATTCGGAAATGATCAATTTGCACCGATCCTAGGATATGGAGATTTGGTTCAGGGGAATATAACGATCAAAAGGGTATACTACGTCGAAGGGCTCAATCACAATCTTTTCTCGGTTGGTCAATTCTGTGATGCGGATTTGGAGGTTGCTTTTAGAAAGAAGACATGTTTTGTTCGTGATTATGATGGGAATGATTTACTTACCGGCACACGGGGTACTGATCTTTACACTATTTCACTTCAAGACATAACTTCATCAACTCCAATTTGCTTCATGGCCAAAGCTTCAACGACTCAGGCATGGTTATGGCATCAACGTTTATCTCATCTTAATTTTGATACCATCAACTTGCTTTCCAAGAAAGATATTGTGAGAGGCCTTCCAAGTCTGAAATTCATCAAAGATCATCTTTGTTCTTCTTGTGAGCTTTGTAAAGCTAAACGAAGTAGCTTCAAAACAAAGACCACACCAAGCTCTAAAGGACGGTTAGATCTTCTCCGTATGGATCTGTGTGGTCCCATGCGTGTTCAAAGTATCAATGGGAAGAAATATATTCTGGTAATTGTCGATGATTACTCAAGGTACACATGGACTCACTTCTTGAGGTCCAAGGATGAAACACCCGAAGTTCTCATCAGCTTCCTTAAACTGATACAACGTGGTCTTCAAGCTCAAGTTAAAGTGGTTTGTACTGACAGAGGTACGGAATTTTTGAATTCAAATCTAAGAAACTATTTTTCAGCCGAAGGAATTGAACATGAAACATCTATTGCTCGAACACCCGAACAAAACGACGTTGTTGAAAGACGAAACCGTACTTTAGTTGAGGCTGCTCGAACATTATTATCCGCTACAAAACTTCCACTATACTTTTGGGCCGAAGCCGTTTCAACCGCATGCTACACACAAAACCGCTCCTTAATTATCCCAAGACACGAAAAGACACCATATCACATAATTTATGATCGAAAACCTTCACTCAAACACCTTCACGTTTTTGGATGTACTTGTTACATAATACGAGATGGTGAAAATATGGACAAGATGAAAGAGAAAGGTGATGCATGTATTCTTGTGGGATATGCAACTCAGTCTAAGGGATATAGAGTATACAACAAGAGAACAAAATTGATAGTCGAGACTATTCACATCCGATTTGATGAATTACAAGAAATGGAACTTGAACAAAACAGTTTAAGTCCCTATCCACAACGACAAACAACTTCCGTTCACAACCGCACGGAACTCGGAACTCAAGACCACATCAATGAACCGTCAAGTTCAACGCTGGTTCAAGGAAATGTTCCAAGAGCAGATATGACAGTCAACACGACACTTGAAGAGTTGGAAATGTTATATGGACCAATGTATGTTGAATATTTCACAGGGGAGAAACATGTTGTATCGAAGTCTTACGCTGTCACTCATGCTAAGAATGATGATACTGATCATCGTCAACAAAAGAATACAACTTCATCTACTTCAACACGGGTTGCTGCAGATTTACCTCCTCAGAATATCACATCAACAATCGCTCCTACAATATCAACAACTACTGTCATTGCTCCAGAGAACACAAATCAAGCAGACAATTCATTATCTGACGAAGACAAATTTATCAACCCATTCGGTACACTGGTACACGAAACTGGAGAGTCTTCTACTCGCCATGTTGATCCGTCAAATATGCATACGTTCTATCAACGATATCCTTCAACACATCATTGGACCCGAGATCATTCTTTGGTTCAAGTAATTGGAAACCCTTCACAGCTCGTTCGTACAAGACGACAGCTTAACACCGATGGCGATGTTTGTATGTTCGCACTCGCCGTGAGTTCTGCTGAACCAAAAACATCAAATAAGTCATGGCCGATCATGCTTGGATTGAATCGATGAAGGATGAACTTCAACAATTTGAAAGACTAAAAGTCTGGGAACTTGTTGACACGCCATACGATGTAATACCTTTAAATCTTTGATGGATCTGTAAAAACAAGATGGATGAAGAGAACACGATCATCAAGAATAAATCTAGGCTAGTGGCAAAAGGGTATGGACAGAAAGAGGGTATTGATTTTGAAGAATCATTTGCACCAGTAGCTCGAATGGAAGCGGTCAGGATTTTTCTTGCTTATGCTGCACATAAGGGATTCATCGTTTATCAAATGGACGTAAAGACGGCGTTTCTTAATGGTCCTTTGAAGGAAGAAGTCTATGTCACGCAGCCGGAAGGATTAGTCAATCCTCATTATCCTGACAAGGTGTATAGTCTCCACAAAGCACTTTATGGACTCAAGCAAGCTCCAAGGGCGTGGTACGACGAGCTCTCGAAATTTCTAGTCTCCATAGGTTTCTCAAAAGGTTACATTGATTTAACTTTGTTCACTTATAAATATGAGGATGACATTTTGCTTGTGCAGATTTATGTTGATGACATTATTTTCGGGTCCACAAACCCAAAACTTTCAAAATGGTTTGAAAAAGTAATGCACAACAAATTTGAAATGTCTATGATGGGCGAACTAAAATTCTTTCTAGGAATTCAAGTTCACCAATCCCCAAGTGGTATCTTTATTAACCAAGCTAAGTATTGTAAAGAGATAATCAAAAAGCATGGTATGACATCATGTGACCCCGTTGGGACACCATTATCAACCACATCCCTAGATGCTGATTTGGAGGGAGATGTCATAGATCAAACGAGATATCGTTCCATGATCGGCTCCCTCATTTACTTAACAGCAAGCCGACCAGATATATCACATGCTACGTGTTATTGTGCACGATATCAAGCATGACCCACTGAAAAACACCTCAAGGAGGTTAAACGAATCTTTCGGTACCTTAAGAATACCATTCACATGGGACTCTGGTATCCGAGGGAAACCGGTTTCTTTCTAACGGCCTATTCAGATTCTGATCATGCAGGGTGTCTTGATACACGCAAAAGTACTTCTGGTGGTGCACAATTTCTAGGTCAAGATAAGCTTGTGGGATGGTCTTCCAAGAAGCAGGATTGCACATCACTGTCATCAGCCAAGCGGAGTATGTGTCTCTATCTGCGTGTTGTGCTCAAGTTCTTTGGATGAGAACACAACTCACGGATTATGGCTTCCACTTTGATAAAGTACCTATGTACTGTGACTCAAAGTCTGCCATAGCCATCTCTTGCAATCAGGTACAGCATTACCGCATGAAGCACATTGATGTCAGATATCACTTCATTAAGGAACAAGTTGAAAAGGGTATTGTTGAATTATACTTTGTTGGAACTGATTACCAATTAGCTGACTTGTTTACAAAATCTCTTTAGAAAGAGAGGTTTGCGTATCTAGTTAGGCAAATTGGTATGAGATGTTTGACTCCAGCAGAACTGGAGATTCTGGCAAAGAAGCTTGCTTGATTCATCTATCAAACATCTACCTGTAAATATTAATGAAAAAGCAAAATACAAAATTAAAAAATCTTTGAAAATCCAAAAAGATTCTTCTCGACATGTCTTTCAGTATCGATAATATGGACGTACCTAGAAATGTCGCTCAATAACAACACGGGTGTGTACTTAAAGCTCGAATGAAAGTTGTAAATATCTTTAAAAACATGTCATTTCTATCTTTTCTAAAGGAAATTGTTTATTTTGGACAATATTTCCAACAACGGGTAGAGCAATCTATCTTGGGTTGAGCTTGTCACAAAACATTCAACGTTTTGAGCTCAACACAATGGCTTGTAATCACTTTTAGATTGCAACCCGGATCTAAATTCACGGGGGAGTGTACGCTTTCATGCCCTTACCCTTAGCAAAAGAAGTTAAATCTTCTTACACTTGATTGGATTCGTCAAGACATTCAAAGTCTATGAACTCAAGTTTATGCTTTAGAAAAACCTTTTCGCTAAAAAGAATTGATTTTTCAAAAAGCGTTGAACACAATTCTTTCAAGAATTTCTCAATGATATTCAAAATCTTTCAAAAACTTTGTGTTCAACAACTCCTATCCTCAAAAGTTTAATGTGGATCATATCCTCGTAATGACAATTCCATTGGATCAACTTTTGAGGGGGAGCGTTCCAAATCTCATGCTAAGTTTGACACATTTTTCTCCCGAAAAGTTTCGAGACTATTTTTTTTAACAATATATTTTAATCAAAATTGGTATCTCTAATATCAAACGATTATATATATTAGAGATAGGGGGAGAAAATGTGATTAAAATGTGATCTAAAGACTCAAGCACTCATGCTTACGATCAAATACCCACAACATCTTTAATTCACGATGTTATTGGTGTCAAAAGGGTGGTTAGGTTTAAGTCCTATGATCCAACCAGAACCGGAGGGATCTTCCCATGGACAATCCAATAGATTATTAGAAGTCCCTAGGAAAGATGGAGTAGAATGTGAACGAAACTGAATGCCGACTAAGTACTGATGATAGCACTGGAACAATCACAACAAGGTGCTATTAATGATGTCTTGGTAAGCATTGAAGGGAAAGAAGCCCTCCATACAACTTAGGCAGAAGCCGGGTCAACACATCATGAAGACAACACATCATGGACCCAGTGATGTAATGCACAACCCCTCCCTAGCTTACTCAGGCTTCTCTTAAAAGAAGTTTGTTTTATTGTCACGAAGATCAACACGATTTCTATTAACTTTCTCACTTTGTGATATTGAATAGGTGGCATCTACTCCAGCCTTCGACTACTAAAAGTGCACGAATCGAGTCTAGAGCCAAGAGATCAATCAAATCTCGTTAGGACACACAGATGAAGATCAAGAGAGTCCTACGCTATATCCTTGTGATATTGCTAGAACACTCAGAGTGATACTACTTAGTATTCACAATGATGAGTGGAAATCCTTCCAGTGTTAACATCAAACAGCACTGCGGTAGGTTATGTGTAAGATTCTTTATGAATTGAACATATGTAAAACTGAAAAGCAACAGTGGTTTGATTCTGAATTGATTCAAACTCGTTTCAGGTTTCTACGCAATATCTTTATGGTCTTGCCAGAACATTCAGAGTGATATTAAAGGTCATCTTCTTCTTGAACCTTTTATTAAACCTGTTTGCTCTTAAACTTACAAGAGCCATAGTCCACTTGATGTCCATCTCTTCCAATTGCTCATCACTTATCTGCTCAAGATCTTCATATGTAATCCTTGAATCATTGGGCAAAGAAGCTATGAATGCACACACAGTATCTAGATCTAAACCAGCAGGTTTAATTCTATCAGCGCCAAAGTTGTGTGTGTCAGCGCTTGAGTATAAAGCGTTGACAGGATATGATCCAGCGCTGACAGACTGTGATCCAGCGTTGACACATTGAGATCCAGTGACTGGATGTCCATAGGAGTTCATGGAATCAAATTGGCTTTCACTTTGTGAGAAGAAGGCCATGTTGCTACTGGAAGATTTATTATCACTCTCCAAAAGCCATTCATTCTCCAACAGTCTTAGTTTGTTGAAGATGTCATCAAACCTGGAGGTCTTGTGGGTGTTATTGACAAGAATGGATCTTGTCTCAATCTTCCATACATCACCAAGGCTTTTGAGAAAAGTAGCATTCAAGTCAGGGTCATCAATCTGTGTTCCCATGAAGGAAAGTTGACTTGTGATGTCAAGCAGTCTACTTCTCACACTGCTGAGATTCTCATTGGGTTGAGCCTTAAAGACAGCATACTCATGCATGAGTTGCTTCTTCTTTTCTTCTTTTGTGTCAGCATTGCCACCGTGTGCTACTTCAAGAGCTTCCCAAAGCTCTTTTGCAGACTCAAAGCGTTTGTACTTGTGCTGATTCTCATGACCTAGGGCGTGTTTCATGATGTTCAAGATTTTCATGTCCACCCTTTTCTTGGCTACATCATCAGCAGATACAGCTCTTCCATCTTCAGGCTTTTCCTTCTTATCAGCTTCAGGACAATTAGGAAGAGCTATCCTTGCGGCAATAGCATTAGCAATCTTTTGAGCTTTGTTGAATGTGTTCCCATATTCAACAATCTCCCAAAGAGTGTAGTCATGGATGGCTATATATTTCTCAAAATTAGACTTCCAAAGCTCGAAGTTCCTGGCATCAAACATGGGAATTTTGATACTAGGATTTGTGGAGTTGTTTTGTAGCAAAGCAGAAGGCTGATTTGTGCCAGACATGATGTTTTTAGGGTTTTGAGAGATTTAGGGTTTTTAGGGTTTGGTGTTTTAGGGTTCTTGCGTTACTTAAAGATCAAAAGTTTCTCAACAAGCTCTGATACCACTTGTTGATCCCAAACTTAGATCGATTAAGCTTTGTGTATACGAGATTAGATCAAGTACTACACGTAGAGAAACCTTTGCTTATGAATAAAGTAACTAAGTGTTATGCGGAATTAACACTTAATCTAAAACACAAAGATGTTAAACAAACTTTCACTTGTATTAGAATGATCGAACTTGATTACAATGAAAGAGGTTTAACTTGTGAAAACTTATGATAACTGATGATTAACTTTAACCTAAAAGATCTTCTTTTATAGATTAAGAAGTCTTGTACAATAAGCTACGAATCAACTATTCTAGGTAAAGATAATAATAGAAAATACAATGTCGAGCTTATCTTTACCATACACAAATAAAGAAACAAATAAACAAAAAGATTCGTATGAAGATATATTCCATCAGTACTAATCTTCAAGGCTATCAGCGTTGACTTCTTCAATGTCAACGCTTAGCTGTCAGCGTCCAATGTCATCTTATCAGCGTTGACATTCTTCTTATCAGCGTCTAGTGAACTGACCCATAATTTATTCCCAACAATCCTCCCCTAAACTTGATATCTATTCCAACGATCAAGTTTCTGAATAAAAACTTAAGGCTTAGGAGGAATCTTACAAAAACTTCTTATGTTGGTGATAAACATATCTAATCAAGTCTTTGGCCACGTCACTAGTAAAATCAATCTCCAAGGGTGTCTCCTTCATCTTCTCCAATACTTCTTTAGACTAGAAATAGTTAGCATCCACAAGTAGATACTCTGAAAACTTTGTAGAGCTCAAATGAAATACACCACAAGTAGAATAAAGCCTCCAATGAAGATTACTCAGGTCATCTTCAAGATCCTTCCATATGGCAGGATCTGCTTCTCTTGGACCACACAAAGTCAAAAATGTGTGCCATAGTCTTATTCCATTTGCTGAAGTAGGTGCTTCAGCTGTATACTTGGCCTCTATCAATCTCCATAGATGCACCAAGTCTTCTCTGTCTATGCTTGCAAAGATAGAAATAATTGAAGTGAAAGTGTGTACCTCCTTTCCAAACCTGCCAATCTTCCGAAATCCACACTCATCTTCATCAAAACTAATGATTGGATTTCTGTCATCTAGAGGTACTACATTAACCAAATCTGAAGCTTCCAATGGAGAAAGCCTGAGATGCTTCCTTATGACACTTTCAGTTGGATAATACACATCCATATCTTTGGGAAATTGGAGAGGATCTCCTTTCTTCACTGGTCTTTGAGCAATCCTCATCTCCTTTTGAATCTGCATTTCCTCAGCAAGCTCTTGTTTCCTTTCTTCTGAAAGAAACTGTAAGACATTTTGTTCTTGCACATTCCTCCAAATAGGATGTGCCCTATACTCTAGCTCCTCAAAAGATAAAGCCAGCAACTTCTTGTATGTCCATCTAGGTTGATGGCATCTAAGCAACTTGTAGTACAATTGCCTTCTATCTCTTTTAAGCCAGGTCTTGACCTCTTGTGCATTAAACCTCAAAATCACCTTTATGTCATCTTGTACCCTGAGAAGAATTTCCAACCCCCAAATTTGATCTGATAAGCTCATCCCTGGGTTGTCCATTACTTTGTCTTCCCAAGCATGGTACATTCTGGTGATTTCTGGAAGGTCCCAATCAATCTGATTCTTCAAATCACTCAATCTTTCCTTTGCTAACTCATCCCCATATTCAAGTCTTTCTGGATCTTCAATAATTTGAACACTTGAATCTGAGCTATCTCCTTCTTTTTCATCACCACTCTCTTCTTCACTCTCAGAAGTGGCAACAAATGGTGATCTACCACTCCTCTTCAAATCTCTTTCCAAAAGTTGTGCAGCCAACTGTTCATCAAATGCAATTTGTGCTGCATCTTTCTTTGGAACATCTTCTTCAACCATAATCCCCTTACCCTTGTATTTTGGATCAATAATAGGTAAGGTAGAAGAAGAAACCTGTGTGGACACATCTTTGATGATTGCTGATGACTGGAATACATCAACACCACCTGCAACTTTGTCAGCGTTCAAGTTACCTTTATCAGCGCCCCGATTACCTTTGTCAGCGCTGGATGTGTCAGCGTTCAAACCTGTATCAGCGCCCATAGTTTCTGTGAAAGATCCTTCCAAGTTTAATGGTGTCACCTTGGATGTATCAATAACAGGATGCTGCTTCAGACTTGTAAGAGCTTCAGTAATACCTAAAGATTCACTAAATTGTGAACTCTTCTCACTGGCTGTATGAATCAGCTCATCCTCTTCATCCTCCCCTTTGGAAGATTCCTCCAGCCTACTCCTGCTACTTGGATTCTCCAAAACAGTTACCCGCTCCCTCAATACTTGGAGTTCACGGCCCTGTTTGTTGACAATTTGTACAAGGCTGACATTTTGCTTTTGCAAGCTAATGACAGCAGCCGTCAATTCAGTCAATGTCATAGGTTCCAATCTGCCCTCAGCTAGAATGGGGATTTGACCTCCCAAAATAGAATCATAGGGCGTGGATGAGGTCTTAATGATGTTGGGACTGTCTTGACCAGCATCTAAGCTTGTGTCAATAGCCCCAGCCTCATCCATGGCACCAGCCACACTTGTGGAGGTGGTTCTCTCTGCAACAAGGCTAGGACCACTAGAGGAGAACACTCCAGTAGTCCTTTGGCGTTTATTCAACCTAGATTGTAAGGGGGTGGAAGATGAAGTAGATTGTGTGGGTGTTGGTTGGTTAAGGGGTGTTTGGGATTGTTCAGGGATGTTATCAGCGTTGGGATTGGCTGTGTCAGCGCCAACATTTTGAGTGTCAGCGTTGACATTGGGTTGGTCAACGTCCATGTGGTCTGGTGAAGGTAATGGTTCATGGATAGGCTCAAGTTGGGGTGCAGGGTCTGGTTGTGGTTGAGCAGCCTGAATTACTTCAAGCATGGCTTGGGTGAGAGGTATGGATCTGTTGGTGGAGCTCATCTTGTCAAAAATGGTTTTCTTTTGTTTAGGGATCTCATAAAAAGTGTCATGATCCCTAGTACAATATTCTTGTAAATCAAAGACCATTTGCAAAAATCTTGGGTAAGCCAAAGTCATTTTACTTCCCTTATTTTTACACATCCCTTCAAAAATCATTTTTGAAAAATTATACTTAAGCCCACGTGTTATACAAACCAAAGCACTTGCAATTGACCTGTTTATTTCATTAAAAGAAGTACATTTTGGACTTAAGCATTGGAGAAGGACATGTATCAAATATTTCCAGTCAGAGGGAAATTCCTGCTTATGATATTTATTTAAAGTTTTACCAGCAGGAATAGGATAACCCAATTCCCTAAGACCTTGTTCTATTGTTGCAATGGCAAGGGTAGTCACACCATCAGCGTCATCAAGACGCAAAGCTTGGCGAACCAAGGCTTCAGTGACCACCCATGTTCTTCCATGAACAGTAGATGTTAATGTGGTCACTCCATTAGCTGTTGTGGAACTAACATTGTTCCAAAACTGTCTAATGTGTGCGACAGGGACTAGTGGCTCATGAGAAAGTGCATACCTTATAGAAGATGCATTTAAAAATGCCACCATTTGTGAATACTGAGGGAACAAATCATTATCAGCGACCAAGTAAGCCACCATATTATGTTGGCTCTTGAACTCCAATGTCAGATTGCTTGAGTTGAACTTTGGTGCCATGTTTAAAGCTGTTTAGGTTATGTGATATGGGAAAAATCTAGGAGAAAAATGTTAGACAAGAAAATATGAATACCCAGAATAAAAAAAATTAGCCAAATTTATAGGAGAGATGCATGAGTTTGATTGGTCAAAAATGAGGCAGTTATATTCAAAGAGTAATGATGAAAATATTGAATCAAATATAACTTATCTCATGCATTAATTAAAAGTAACAACTCCCCAAAATTACGGCCAAAGATTAGTCAAAAAATAACAACTGGGTAGGACCCACTAGGTGTCAACGGTCAAAAATAGCCCATCAGCGCCCAACGGCTATATTTTCTTGTCAGCGTTTGCCTAAAGCCTTGTCAGCGTCACGATTGGACGTAACAGCGTTTGGAGAAAAACTTGTCAGCGTCTAAAAATAAAAATATTTAAAAAGAAAAAGACCTTAACAAAGTAATTTATCCTAAGGGAAATATCTTACAAGTTGATAATAATTACTGGGCGGCAAGCACTGTCCATTTATGCACACTTGCTTAAGCAAGATAGACACAAATGTCCTCTAGTGTCCCTTGCTAACCAAAATACTTACCAACAAAGTTATTTCATAAAATTCTTTGTAACTCCCAGGTAAACCCATAACAAAACTATTCCCAAGTCTCCCATCAGACCATAACCAATTCTAGGCCAAAAATGTCTTGGCAGCATGCATAGTTTGTCAACTTTGCATGCTACAGTGCCTCATGGTTTAGTAAAACTAACCCATACTCACCTGTGGACACAATCTAGAATTGTGATGAGAGTATTATAAGAATACCCAAAAGTCCTAAAGGTTCCTTAAACCTCCCCTTAAACTATGATACATGAGTTTCTCAAAATATATATGAACATTAAAAATTTATGTCAAGATAGGAATATAAATATTCCAACCATCATCCATAAACAAAAACATGTCCAAATAGCTCTTCAAAGATCCATAAGCAACTCTGTATCCAATGGCATAAAGCTACCACCACCTACACATTTAGATTGAAAACCACAAAACTAACATTTGTTGCTGACAGCGTCCCGACAACACTTATCAGCGTTGAAGGAACTCTTGTCAGCGTTAGACAATAGTATCTCTAACAACGGAAAAATAACACTTATCAGCGTTACATTTACCTTTGTCAGTGTTAGAGAAATAAAGTGGAAAAATCTAAATCATCACAAAGACCAATAACAATGCATTATCCTGTACATACTTTTACAAAAAGGTTCCAAAACAGATATTAAGTGAGATTAACCATTCCAATATTTGTTACCAAATATTGAAATCTTCCAGCATCAAAAGGTTTAGTTAATAAATCAGCCACATTATCTTCTGTGGCTACCCTATCTGGTTGTATTAAACCTTTCTCAAAGCAATCTCTTATAAAATGATGCCTAATTTCTATGTGTTTGGTTTTAGAATGATGTACAGGATTTTTAATAATGCATAAAGTACTGTTATTGTCTACAAAAATCTTGGTATGCATGAAATTATACCCATAATCCAACAGCTGGTTCTGAATCCATAAGACTTGTCCACAACATGCTGCTGCAGCCACATATTCTGCTTCAGTTGTAGAATTAGCCACCACTGTCTGTTTCTTGCATTGCCAAGATATTAATCTGCTCCCAAGAAATTGACATCCACCAGTTGTGGATTTCCTATCAAACTTGTCACCACCATAGTCACTGTCTGAATATGCAATCAGCTCCAATGGAGAATCTTTTGGGTACCACAAGCCAAGATCTGGATAACATCTTAGGTACCTAAAAATTCTTTTCACAGCAAAAAGGTGACAGTCTTTGGGAGTCACTTGATGGCGTGCACAAGCACACACAGCAAACATGATGTCAGGTCTTGAGGCTGTAAGATACATCAATGAGCCAATCATTGATCTATAGTGCCTAACATCCACATCCTTTCCAGCTCCAATTTTTCCCCAAGGGTGTTCCCTATCCATAGGAGTGGAAGCATCCTTTTCATGTGGAGAAAAACCATATTTCTTCAAGATTTCAGCTACATACTTGTCTTGGGAGATGAAGATACCATCTTCTTTCTGCTGAACTTGTAAACCTAGAAAGAAGTTCATCTCACCCATTGCACTCATCTTGAATTTATCTGTCATAAGCTTGGAAAAGTCTTCACTCATCTTTGGATTAGTTGATCCAAAGATGATATCATCAACATAGACCTGGACAAGTAAGACATCCTTACCTTTCTTCTTTGTGAACAATGTCTAATCTATGGTGCCCCTTTTAAAACCATTTTCCACCAAGTAAGTGGACAATGTACCATACCATGCTCTTGGGGCCTGATGAAGTCCATACATTGCTTTCTTCACTCTATAAACCTTGTCTGGATTTTCAGGATCTTCAAAACCAGGAGGTTGCATGACATATACCTCCTCAACAATTGTTCCATAGAGGAAAGCACTCTTCACATCCATTTGATAAACAGTGAAGTTCATACAAGAGGCATAAGCTAGAAAAATTCTTATAGCTTCAATTCGTGCAACTGGAGCAAAAACTTCTTCATAATCTATACCTTCCTCTTGTGTATATCCTTGAGCTACCAAACGTGCCTTGTTTCTGACCACAATACCCCTTTCATCTTTCTTGTTCCTTAGAACCCATCTTGTCCCAATTGGTCTCACATATATAGGACAATCAACCAGCTCCCAAACATCCTGTATAGCAAATTGGTGAAGCTCATCATGCATTGCTTCCACCCAACTAGGTTCTTTGAGAGCATCAAAAATCTTCTTGGGTTCTTCTTGTGACAGAAAACATGCAAACAAACATGCTTGTACAAGAGGGGTATCAACCTTCTTGTGTATATTGGCAATAAATCCACCAAGATTTTGATGGGATCTTCTTGTCTGAACTGGAGCCATAACATCACCAATGATCTGAGATGAGGGGTGATCCTTAGCTGTGGAAGTGAGAACTCCTCCTTCAAAAAGTCTGGTGTCCTCAACTTCACGCTCCATGTTGCCAATATCTTCTTCATCAGACTCTCTTTGATCAACAGAAATCTCTTCATGGACATTGGAAGGTCCACCTTGTTCAAAATGGGAAGAGAAAAGATGTGCAAAGGTGTCATCAAAGTCTGAACCTTGTTTGTCAGCGCTTGGGCTAACAACGCTTGAACTGTTGTTGTCAGCGTCTGAGCCATCAGTGTCTGAATTGCTCTTGTCAGCGCTTGATTTCCCTTTGTCAGCGCCTGAAGAACCATGCATGTTTGTAGTTGGTGGTATTTGGAAACCACCATTATCTTTTCTAGCAGCAGCAGCAGCAGCATAATACTCATCTGTCCATATAGGAAGTGTAACATATTCTTGTGTGGGAGATGACTCAACTGCTGGTGGTCCATCCTTCTTAGCAACCTGTATACCTGAAACATTACCAATTCTCTTTTCCAAAACACTTGAAGTTACCTTCACAATGTCTGGATCAGTAACAGGCATATAATTTAAAGCTCTAGATAAAGGTTCCAAGTCAAACAACCAATTTGGACCACTTTCAGGATCACTAGGTTTACTCTCTAAAAACCTAACATGTACCTTTTCAAGTATACGTTTTTCCTTTTTAATGTAAACCCTATATCCTTTGCTCTGCACTGAATAACCCATGAAGTAGCCTTCATCACCTTTTGAATCAAATTTACCTAGGGCTTCACTAGTTTCTAAAACAACTACATGACAACCAAAAGGCTTGAGAAAGCCAATATTTGGCTTCCTTCCCCAAAGTAACTCATAAGGTGTCTTATTATGTATTTTGTTGACCAATGCCCTATTTTGAACATAACAAGCTGTGTTAACAGCTTCAGCCCAAAAGGCTATAGGAAAGTGGGCATCAGCCAACATGGTTCTGGCTGCTTCAATTAGGGTTCTATTCTTCCTTTCAGCAACCCCATTTTGCTGTGGGGTTCTAGCTATGCTAAACTGCCTAGTAATCCCTTTCTTGGCACAAAAATCATCTAACAGCTGATTTCTAAACTCACCCCCATTGTCACTTCTAATAATTTTGACCTCATTACCATTCTTCTTTTCAATCTGGGTAATGAAATTAATCAGACTTTGGGCAGTTTCACTTTTCTTGGCTAAAAAGAAAGTCCATGTAAACCTGGAAAAATCGTCAGTGATGACAAAACAATATGATTTACCCTTCAAACTTTCTATATTAGTTGGACCAAAGAGGTCCATATGCAATAAGTGAAGTGGTTTAGAACTAGAGTGCACCTGTTTAGACCTGAATGAGACCTTGTGCTGCTTGCCCTTAAGACATGCAACACAAGAGTGGTCATTGTGGAAAGCCTTTTCGGGCAAACCATCAACTAAACCAAGCCTCACAAGTCTATTGATATTTTTAAAGTTTATGTGCCCTAATCTCCTGTGCCAAAGATTACTTTCATCTACTGAGGCTTTAGCATAAAAACATGACATCATTTTATTATTCATCCTAATTCCATTAAGATTCACATTATATATGTCTTTATGCCTTGGTGTTCTAAATTCTATGTATTTCTCCTCAGGGAGCTTGTAATCTTTGCTTAACACCAAGCACTCAGTATCTGTGAAAAGAACCTTATTTTTGTTATCACACACTTGTGATACACTAAACAAATTATAATCCAGTTCTTTTACCAGGAAGACATTCTCAAAACGTAGATTATTGGTAATAAGGGTTCCTTTTCCTGTGATGGTGCCATAGCCCCCTCCAAAGTACACCTTATCACCATCTTGAATAGGAGTGAAGTTTGTCAGATAGTCTTCCTTCCCTGTCATGTGCCTTGAGCATCCACTATCCCAATATCCATAATCATAGATCTTCTTCTGAATGCCCTGCACATAAAGAAAACACATTAGTTTTCTTTGGGAACCCAAGCCTTGGAAGACTTGGATTCATCTGGTTGTTCAACAAGAACAGACTTGGTTCTCATAACAACCCCATTTTCATCCCTTTTTGAATGAAATTCCAAGTTAACCCCAATTGGTGTTGACATGGCCTTTGAAATATAATGAAACCTGTTGCATGTCATAGAAAGACCAGTAAAATTAGGGTTTTGGTCTTGTTTTGGTCTCCATGTTAAGCTAGTAGAAGCTTTAGACCTATTTCCCTGTGGTTGCAAATACCTAGGTTTGGCAGTGTGTCTGTCAGCGCTGAAATTGTTCTTGTCAGCGCGTCGATTGCTTTTATCAGCGTTAAACCTAGGGTTTGCTACAGGAACCCATTGCCTATTGGACCAGGTGTTTGACTTTTGGAAAGGTCTTAGGCCTTGTGTGTTAGACCCTCTAGAAAAGAATGGGGCTGGTCTAACAACTTGTGAACTTTTGTTCACAAAGGTATTGGGTCTGACAGTGTTTGACCTATGTTGACTTTTGTCAGCGCTGAAATGGTTCCTATCAGCGTTGACATTGGAAGCGTTGACACATTTGTATGCCAAATGTGAAAAGCTACCACATGAGTAACAAACTTTTCTAGACATAGTCTTAGGTCTAGAAGCAAAGAAGCCTGTTCCCTGGTTACTAACTTGGCTTTTTAGTGACCTAGTATTCCTATACATCTCTACATACTTAACACTAGATTTTCTAACAGTTTGTGGGCCAAGGTCAACAGCTTTGCCAGTGGTAGGGTGTGTGATTTTAATAGGTGTAGGATCATGGCTCTTGATTGGTGTGGGCTCATTTGGACTTTCACACAACAACCCTCCCTTAACAAACAAAGTGTGGTTAGCTTTCTTCCACTCATCTAGGTCAGTCAGTTTTTGTTTGTATTCTTCAACTGGGGAAGTCACTCTAGGTGGAGGAATGAATTCCTTCTCTTGGAGTTCTGGCAAGCCAGTCCAAGATAAGTCCTTTGATTGGACACCATAGAAATCCCCAGCTGGTGGTGGAACACCAGTATAATCTTTCATCCCAATCCCACTCATGTCCTTAGAGTCTCTTTGTTTACTAACACACTCTCCTAGGGATTGTGTGGCCTTATCAAATCTCTGGATTTTAAGACTCACATTATCTTTATTTTTGTTAGCCTCTTCTAACTGAGCTATCAAATCAAGATTAACCCTGTTTGTGATATCTTGAATATCTTTACTTTGATGTAGCTCATGTTTTAAGCTATTTATTTGATCCTTTAAATCAAACTCCATTTTCTTATACTCAGCTACTGTCTTTTCTGTTTGGGTAAGAGCAATTTGATAATTAGATACTTTGCATATTTCAGTACTTGCCTCATCTAATAATTTTACTATCTCTTGATTTAGTTTTTCAGTATTTAAACGACAACCCTTAGAACAGAAAGCATCATCATATACCTCATTATCTGATGAAGAGGAGGAGTGTGCCATGAGAGCATATTCAACATGCTCTTCTTTAACTTCAGCAACCAAAGCTCTGTCCTCTTCCTCATCCTTATCCATAAAGTTCCAGCTCCAGTCCCATTCTCCAACGCCATCAATTTGTTGAACAGCAACCATGGCCTTGGGATCTTGGCTCTTAACCATTTGGCTCGAAGGCTTACCAGCATCAGATCTTCTTGGAGATCTACATTCCCTCATAAAGTGCCCTATCCTATGACAATTGTAGCACTCAACTTTGGATTTGTCAAATCCAGCAACATCCTTAGCATTAAAGGTCATCTTCTTCTTGAACCTATTATTAAACCTGTTTGCTCTTAAACTTACAAGAGCCATAGTCCACTTGATGTCCATCTCTTCCAATTGCTCATCACTTATCTGCTCAAGATCTTCATATGTAATCCTTGAATCACTGGGCAAAGAAGCTATGAATGCACACACAGTATCTAGATCTAAACCAGCAGGTTTAATTCTATCAGCGCCAAAGTTGTGTGTGTCAGCGCTTGAGTATAAAGCGTTGACAGGATATGATCCAGCGCTGACAGACTGTGATCCAGCGTTGACACATTGAGATCCAGTGACTGGATGTCCATAGGAGTTCATGGAATCAAATTGGCTTTCACTTTGTGAGAAGAAGGCAATGTTGCTACTGGAAGATTTATTATCACTCTCCAAAAGCCATTCATTCTCCAACAGTCTTAGTTTGTTGAAGATGTCATCAAACCTGGAGGTCTTGTGGGTGTTATTGACAAGAATGGATCTTGTCTCAATCTTCCATACATCACCAAGGCTTTTGAGAAAAGTAGCATTCAAGTCAGGGTCATCAATCTGTGTTCCCATGAAGGAAAGTTGACTTGTGATGTCAAGCAGTCTACTTCTCACACTGCTGAGATTCTCATTGGGTTGAGCCTTAAAGACAGCATACTCATGCATGAGTTGCTTCTTCTTTTCTTCTTTTGTGTCAGCATTGCCACCATGTGCTACTTCAAGAGCTTCCCAAAGCTCTTTTGCAGACTCAAAGCGTTTGTACTTGTGCTGATTCTCATGACCTAGGGCGTGTTTCATGATGTTCAAGATTTTCATGTCCACCCTTTTCTTGGCTACATCATCAGCAGATACAGCTCTTCCATCTTCAGGCTTTTCCTTCTTATCAGCTTCAGGACAATTAGGAAGAGCTATCCTTACGGCAATAGCATTAGCAATCTTTTGAGCTTTGTTGAATGTGTTCCCATATTCAACAATCTCCCAAAGAGTGTAGTCATGGATGGCTATATATTGCTCAAAATTAGACTTCCAAAGCTCGAAGTTCCTGGCATCAAACATGGGAATTTTGATACTAGGATTTGTGGAGTTGTTTTGTAGCAAAGCAGAAGGCTGATTTGTGCCAGACATGATGTTTTTAGGGTTTTGAGAAATTTAGGGTTTTTAGGGTTTGGTGTTTTAGGGTTCTTGCGTTACTTAAAGATCAAAAGTTTCTCAACAAGCTCTGATACCACTTGTTGATCCCAAACTTAGATCGATTAAGCTTTGTGTATACGAGATTAGATCAAGTACTACACGTAGAGAAACCTTTGCTTATGAATAAAGTAACTAAGTGTTATGCGGAATTAACACTTAATCTAAAACACAAAGATGTTAAACAAACTTTCACTTGTATTAGAATGATCGAACTTGATTACAATGAAAGAGGTTTAACTTGTGAAAACTTATGATAACTGATGATTAACTTTAACCTAAAAGATCTTCTTTTATAGATTAAGAAGTCTTGTACAATAAGCTACGAATCAACTATTCTAGGTAAAGATAATAATAGAAAATACAATGTCGAGCTTATCTTTACCATACACAAATAAAGAAACAAATAAACAAAAAGATTCGTATGAAGATATATTCCATCAGTACTAATCTTCAAGGCTATCAGCGTTGACTTCTTCAATGTCAACGCTTAGCTGTCAGCGTCCAATGTCATCTTATCAGCGTTGACATTCTTCTTATCAGCGTCTAGTGAACTGACCCATAATTTATTCCCAACAGTTCCAGGAATTTTAATTGACGACTTTAATCAAGCGGATATTTATCCAATTGATTCACTCTTTACGTTTGCAGTCTTGCTTTGAGACGGTCAAGTAAAGAGAACGGCTAGTACAGCCGCGAAACCCTGTCAAGGAGGTTCTTAATTGAATCTACCTAATCACAAGTACGATATTTAATATCGTGTAACGGTCTTCACCGACCGGAGGTAAAACACTACCGACTTAGGACGAATGTCAAAGCCATTCAGTCCGTGTCTAAGTTTTGTCTCGAGAAGGTGACGTTACGGTGTACTCAGCAAAGTCAAAGATTCAAAACCACATACTCATGCCCAAAGACATTCAACAATTAAGAAAGCTAAAGACTTCCGCAACTCTGATGATTAATGACCTCTCTTCAAAGGAGATTGTTAGCAAGCTTTCAAGATTGTGCAAAGTATGAGTATGAGGATAAAGACACAAGATAGCAAGATGGCAAAGACAAGTCAAGGATAATTTTGAAGATCTCAAGTCTAAAGATAAAGTCGAAAGACAACGACAAAGGCTCAAAGAATCACAGCATGAAGGAACAACACTACTATTACACGTTCAAGACTCATTTATGACGAAATTCATAAATCTCCATTAGACTCCAAATATCGAAGAGGAATGACCTCACATTGGGGGAGATTGTTAGCCACAAAATATTGAGTCAAACAAGAATGTTCGGTCATAAGTTTATATTGTAATATTTATTAGAACGTTGTAATAGTTAGTTAAAATAGTCGTGACATTACGGGCTTGATGGTTAGCTTAAAAGGCCTCTTTCAAGGTACTAAGCATTTATTTAAGCCCGACCCAAAACAATATAGTCCATTAGAGAGCCCGCATGTGGGTGGACTATATAAGCACCCTCCTAGCATGTTAGGAGGGTGGATGAACTCAATTTTCTTAATCTAATTTAACATGTTAATCATCTCTCTCTCTACTTTCTCTCACTACTTTCTCTCTCTAAAATTCATATCTTTTCCATCTCATTTCTTTAATCTATCATCATATTTTTAGGGACAACACAAAGGGTGTTTTTGAGAGATAGTATTTTGTAAAATGAACCATTTTACCACATATAAGGCAATCCACTCCCTTAATGAAATCTAGTTCTTTTGATATAACGTTTCGTATTTGCCAAGAGGGATCTTTCATAAAAGTCCCCATTTAAATCCCTTATGTATGCCGTACTGGATCTTTCGTCAACTTCATCATATGAAGTTTCTTTAAAATCTTGAACAATTGCTTTCGAATATAAAGCAGTTGATATAGGTCCATGATTAACAGGGGTTAGGTTAGCTGAGGTGTCAGTAATCAAGGCTTTCTTAGACTCATGAATCTCTTAGTGATTATGTTATCTACATAGATAAACCTTCCGTAGATATCGGCTAGATCCTGAGTCTGAATGTGATTAGCATTTCTTAAGCCTTGAGAAAAACCAAGCCACTTTTTAGGGAGAGTGTTCAAAAAACCAACATTGATTTCATGCTTAGACAGTTTAACCCCATCATTCGGTAGCTCATTGAGCAAGGTCTTGTATCGGGTATAAGTCTGAGGAAGTGTTTCAGATGGTTTGGCCCTAAAAGTGCTATATTCCAATTTTAGGTCCATTATCCAATTTTCCTTAGTGTATGACGGCCCTTTAAAGCTATGAACTAGGTATGTCCATGTCGTCTTGGCCGTTTCATACTCGATGACAACTTCCATAATATCGTCAGGTAGACAAGATATTATGATGTTTTTGAGACGTTGGTCTTGATTGACCACTCTCCTTTCATCGTCAGACCATTGGGACCCAGGTTTTTCATGGCCTTCTGATGTTTTCGGTTTAATAGACCATCCTTAATACAAGTGATGTAATATGGTTCCATTCCCATTAAATAGCGCAACATTTTTTCCATTTGTTAAAATTTTCAACTTCGAATTTAGGAGCGTTAAATGAGTAACTTGCTCCTTTCTTATTGACAAGTTGAGGCACATTACTTTCAGCCATAATGGATCAAGGTTTTTAAAACATTAAGACGGTAGTTAATTTTTTTATTAACCTACAACTTTGATACCACTTGTTGGTCCCATGTAATTAGTGTTATACTTATTAATACTAAGTATAAACCTAACCCATGGTAAAGTATTGTAATGAAACATAATATTATAACAAATAACCAAAACCCTGATCGTTCCCTAATGGTGGCAGTGGTGATCTCTTTTTCCTACCGACTTTAATCTTCCCTATCCTCATTCGTTTAAGATTCTTGTTGACATAATACTTATGATCTCGTCTTTGCGCAGGTCTTAGTAATATTTTAACAGGCCGAGCACTCGGATCGTTTAGGGTTAGGTTATTTTTTTAAGATCGTTACTGTTTGCGGTTTATTTATTATGTGTCCTTTACTGCGCTCTTTCACATTTACTGTTGCTATTATGGAGGTGGGTTAGGGCTAGATTTGTGTTGCGTTAGATTAAACCCAAACTTTTTAGGGTTTCTTGTGTAGGTTTTTTTGTCCTAATCATTCTTGTTTTTTACTATACGTTTTTGTTCGAGGGTTTTGGAGATGGGGGATAAGGATACTGGTGATGTTAATAGTATTGTTAATAACAAGGATGCTACTGTGCGATCGGTTCTTAAGTCTGTTTTGAACAAATCTACCGCGCCGATAGTTTTGGAGGGGTGGACGACATGACACCTCTTTTGCTACGGTTGTGGCTAAACAACAGCAGAAAAAAGTTGTCAAGATAGTTAAGATGCAAAGTACGAAAGTGGTTCCTGGGGCTAATGCTGTGTTACCAATGGAAGCTGTTGATGAGGTCAGCTCTAGGTTTTCTCATACACTATATGGCTATTTTATCGGTAAGAGATTACCATTTCCATTGGTTTATAACTACGTCAAGAATACTTGGGCGAAGAATGGGCTTAAGCCTGTACAATTACACGAAGATTTCTTCCTGTTTCAATTTGAGTCGAGTGATGGCATGGATCAAGTACTTGAAAATGGACCTTGGCTTATAAGGTTGGTTCCTTTATTTCTTAATATTTGGAACCAAACGACTATATTGAAAAAGGAGGATATTAAACAGGCGCCGTTATGGGTTAAGTTACACCATGTTCCGATAGTGGAATATTCCGAGATAGGTTTAATCCTTATTACGACCCAGATTGGTATGCCTATAATGTTGGATTCATACACTAGTAATATGTGTGTGAGTTCATAGGGGCGTAATACATATGCTCGTGCATTGGAAGTGTCAGCTGAGATAGAATTAGTTAAGTCTGTGGTGATAGCTATTCCACGAGGTGATGGGGCTGGGCATTCCCTGGAAACTGTTGACGTTGAATATGAGTGGACGCCACCACGATGTGGAGCGTGCCAAGTATTTGATCACCGTAGTGATAATTGCCCTCGGTTACCTAAACCTGTGGTGGTGGCAGATAAACCTAGTTCATCGAGGAATGATGGATTTACGAAGGTTAAGAGGAGGAGGAGGAATAACAATTATCGTCCACAATGGTATATTGATGGTGTTCGAAAATATGCTACGAATTTCTATTACCGGCCGGTTCAGAAGGGTGAGTCTTCTAAGCAATCTAAACAGACAAATACTGATAACCAGGCTTCGTCTTCTGTTGGGAATGATAAGAATACTACGACTAGTATTCCTATGGATGGGAAAGATAAAGGTGTGGCAGTGGGAAATAAATTTAGTGCGCTTGATAATGCGGGTGATACAAATTGGGAGGATGCTAATGCGAAAGGAGGTATGGTTAATGAAAGTGATAGTGAAGCGGATGAGGAACTGGTGTTAGAGGGTCCTCATGCTAAGAATGTTACTACTTCTTTACCTACAGGGGCAAGCATTCCTCCTGTGTCAATCCCTCATGATTAATATAGGTTCATGGAATATAAGAGGTCTAAATTTCTCCCCTAAACAAAGTGAAGTTCTTCATGTGATTTCTGATAATTTTTTATATGTTTGTGATATTTTGGAATCTCATGTGTCGGATTCTAATCTTATGTCTTTGTGTGCTCGTGTTTTTTGTCACTGGGATTGGACTTCTAATGGCGGTTTTTGTTATAAGGGTGCGGGAATTATTCTTGGATGGAATCATAACGATGTTGATGTTGCGGTTATTAGCCTTGATGATCAAGCTATTCATACACGGGTGTGATTAAAATTGGAGAGGAAGGAGTTATTTTGCTCGTTTATTTATGCTCATAATCGTTATACTCATCGTCGTAGTCTCTGGAGTAATCTTGGTCTGCATAAGGTGTTTGTTCGGGATAGACCTTCGTGTTTACTTGAGGATTTTAACCCTATTCTTAATCTTGGCGATACTACTGTTGGGTCTTCCACGATTGATATTGCTTTGAGAAAATTTCAGGATTGTGTTGAGAACATTGAAGTGTCGGGTGTTCAACATGCAGGTCTTCAGTTTACATGGAACCAGAAACCGCAAGGTAACAATGGCTTACTTTATAAAATTGATCGTGTAATGGCAAATTTAGAGTTTGGTGTTTCGTTTGTCGGGTCGCATGCAATATTTAAGCCATATAGAATATCTTATCATGCTCCTGCTGTTCTTAATATTCCCACTATCATGAAACCAAAACCAAGGCCGTTTAAGTTTTTTAACATCTTGACTCAAAATGCGCGCTTTAAGGATGTGGTTATGGAGGGCTCGTCTCAGAATGTTAGTGGGTTTTTTATGTTTCAAGTTACTTATAAATTGAAACT
Source organism: Glebionis coronaria (assembly GCA_025667525.1). Lineage (NCBI taxonomy): Eukaryota > Viridiplantae > Streptophyta > Magnoliopsida > Asterales > Asteraceae > Glebionis > Glebionis coronaria. The sequence continues at coordinate 479,462,075 of CM046880.1, forward strand.
ATTGAAGAAGCCTTTGCGGAAATTGTTGATTGATAAAGGGAATATCCATGCTAATGTTATGAGGCTGTGTGAAAGTCTTGATAAAGTTCAGCCTGACCTGGAAAATGATCCAAGCAACGGTGAATTGAGGGAATTAGAAGCCACTACTGTCGGTACGTTTAATGAGGCATTGCTTGAGGAGGAACGATTTTGAAACAAAAAGCTAAGATTGCGTGGCTTAATGAGGGTGATACGAATTTAGCCTATTTTCATATGGCGATCAAGAGCCGTATTAGCAACAGTCGTATTGATGTGGTGACTAGTTTGGATGGTACTGTGTTTGAGAATGATCATGTGGCTGATGCGTTTGTGACTCATTATGAATCTTTCCATGGTCTTGCTGGGGATACAGGTGAATTCCATTCAGAGGACCTATTTCAAACGCGTCTTGATGCTGACGTGGCCTTGAATATGACGTCGGTGGTAACTGATCAGGAGGTTAAGCGAGAAATCTTTGAGATGGGTAATGATAAATCTCCAGGTCCGGATGGATTTACCGCTACATTCTTTAAGGAGTCATGGGACATCATTTCCAATGATGTTATTTTTGTGGTGCACGAGTTTTTCACGAATGGTATACTTCTTAAGGAGCTGAATCATACTATTATCGCCTTAATCCTGAAGGTTAATTCCCCTAATAGAGTTAATGATTATTGACCGATATCATGTTGTAATGTTTTGTTTAAATGGATTACTAAAATCATAGCTAATCGGATGAAGGATAGCCTGAAATCTCTTGTGAGTATCAATCAATAAGCCTTTGTTCCGGGTATACATATAGCGGATAATATTCTTTTAACTCAAGAATTGATGCATAACTATCATTTAGATCGGGATGTCGCTCGTTGTGCATTCAAGGTTGATATTCAGAAGGCGTATGATACTTTTGATTGGGGTTTCTTGAGGAAGGTTCTTATTGGGTTTGGTTTCCATCTTCGCATGGTTTCTTGGATTGTGGAATGTGTGTCTACCACATCTTTTTCAATCAGCATCAATGGTTCTCTCCATGGTTATTTCAAGGGTCGTAGGGGTTGTAGAATAGTGATAATCTATGATCCTAACAAGTGGGTTGTTGTTTCTAGAGAGAGAAACTAGAGAGAGAAAGATGATAGAAATATGTGTATTAAGTGAAAATAACAAATTAACAACCAACCTCTTTCTATGAAGGAAAGGATTATGTTAATGCAATAAATGCCTAAAAACGTTACTTGCATTTTTCGGTCTCGCTTTGTTTTGATTACGACAATATGTAAAAACAAGCATTTACGAAAACAACGAAAAACGGATTCTTGAGTTCAAGTATTTTTCATTTTACCCATTGTCACTTAAGGTATGGATAAACAAGTACTAACCTTAATCAAGTGATCAAGTGATTTAATCTTTTCTTAAAACTCACTTTTTATTAAGTGTGACAAGTTTTTATTAAACTTTCTTTTTAAGAAAATGTTTTATTAAATTAATTATTTGAAAATTTGAAAATGACATATTCTTATTTGGTTAGGAATATTCTATCAGGATATTTTTTTAAGCCAGATATGACCTCCACCACTAAAGGACAAAAAGAGAGCGGAGTCTAGTCCGGCGGTACCTTAGCCCCTAGGTGGTTCCTTATCGATAAGGAACCGCGAGCTAAGATAAGGTACCGCGGGCAGATATAGCCGTTGGCCCCTTTGTCCTATAAATAGTGGACCATTCTCAGCTTTTCAACTCACCTCTTTTGCACATCTATTTCCAGATTCAAACCTCTTCTTTAATCACTCAAATCTTTGATCATTTGTTTGATTACTACTTGTTTAAGAAGTGAATCTTTTTCTTCCATCCCTTTCTCTCCAAGTGCAAAGAGAAGAACACTATGCTTGTGAAGTGTTGAGTCCACCACCAAAGATCCATTGAAGATCTAATTTTATACACTTGTAGTTGTGTCATAGTTGTGAAGATCCAAGCAGTTGTGTCTATTTGGAAGTTGTGTATGTACTAAGTATAGTTGTGTAGATTGGTCCTAGCTACGATTAGGGCTCGACTTTTAGCTTAGAGTCGGAAATTGGTTAAGCGACGTGTACAGTTTTCTCCACCATAAGGAGCTTGTTGTGTAGTGAACTCTCGAGTAAGGAGTACTCGAGGAGTGGAGTAGGAACGAGGAGTGAGCTTCGTTGCCGAACCACTATAAATCCTTGGTGTTCGGTTTGATCTTTCTTTACCCTTAACTCTTTACATTCTTTATTCTTTGTGCATATACATTTGTTAGTATTAGCTTAGTTACACTATCTTTCTTTATTCCTTGTGCATATACATTAGTTAGTATTAGCTTAACTACACTATCATTGTTCATATTGTGCATAAGAAGATTTCACATATTTCCTCAAGCCTAAGTTTTTGAAAAAGGATTTTTGGAAACCACATTTTAAACAAGTAAATATAAGAAACTATTCAACCCCCCCTTCTAGTTTCTACAATTGGTATCAGAGCGGGTTGCTCAAGAATTTTTAAAGTATATTGTATTTTAAAACTTGAATCGATCTATGGATTCTAACAAATACCTAGAAGGGCAATCTATGCAAAGACCACCACTTTTTGAAACCGATAGTTTTTTTATTGGAAAAATAGATTTGAAACTAATGTGAAATCAAAAGATTTAGATCTTTGGCATGTTATTACCAATGGTGATTTTTTACCCTTTCTATTTAATGAAGTTTCTAAAACAAAAGAATTGGTCACTTTTGACAAAGCTAATGACTATACTAAAAAGAAACTTTCAAAAAATAATGAGGCTAAAATGGTGATTTATAATGCTTTACCTAAGAAAGAGTATGAAAGGATTTTTATGTGTGAAACCGCTAAAGATATTTGGAACACTCTTTTAGTAACCCACAAAGCTAATAGCCAAGTCAAAGAAAGCAAAATCGATCTTCTTGTCCAACAATATGAACAATTTGTCATCTTAGAAGATGAAACTATTGACAGTGCATTTGCTAGGTTTAACACTATTATTACTAGTCTAAAAGCACTTGATGAAGGTTTTTCTAGCAAGAACAATGTTAGGAAGTTTCTAAGGGCTTTACATCCAAAGTGGAGAGCAAAAGTCACGGCGATTGAAGAATCGAAAGATCTCTCAACTTTATCACACGATGAACTCATAGGCAACTTGAAGGTTAATGAGATGATAATTTTGAAGGACTCGGAATTAGTGAAAACCAAGAGTGAAAGGAAATCTCTTGCACTTAAAGCCAAGAAGGCACAAAGTGACCATGATAGTTCCTCGGAAAGCGATGACGAGGAGTATGCATTGGCGGTGAGAGATTTCAAGAAGTTCTTCAAGAGACGAGGTCAACACATTAGGCAACCCAACTATGACAAGAAACCATTGTCAAAGAATAGGTTTGTCAAGAACGAAAAATGTGATAGGAATTACTTTAGATGTGGTGATCCAAATCACTTCATTGGTGATTGTCCAAAGCCCGCTCGCGATAAGAACCACACGGCGTTCGTTAGTGGCGCTTGGAGCGATAGCGGTGAAGATGAGGATGACAACCCCAAAGAGGAGAAATGTCTTATGGCTCATACTTCTAAAGAGGTATATTCCGAAACCGAATATTATAGCAATGATAGTTCCACTCTTGATGATACTGAATTTGAAGGCAAATATGATAGTTTACACAAACTTAGTCTTAAATTCATAGAAAAGAATAAAACCCTAAAATCAACCAAAACTAAGCTTGAAAATGAGATCAATTAACTTAGGGAGAAATTGGCAATACTTGAGAAAAATAAAGAGGTTGATTTAAGTTGCTTAAGTTGTGAGAAAATTAGATTAGAGAATGAAGATCTCAAGAGCACCTCTATTAAATTAGAAAAGTTCATGAAAGGTACTAGTACTCTTGATGATATGTTAAACAAACAAGTTCATTCTAAGGAAAGACTTGGTCTAGGTTTTAACCCAAATGAAGCCTAAACTAGTGAACCAAAACAAGTCAGGTTTTCACAAAAAACGCCCACTGTACGCGGTTCCAAATTGTATGGCGCGGTTCCTTATCACTATGGAACCGCCGCCATAGATAAGGTACCGCGGCCAGAGGATGTTTTTGGTGAAAATCCTGAACTTTCTGAAAAGTCTAAGTTAGATGAAAAACCAGAGCATCTTATTGTTAATAAGGTAAAATTACCCATACTTGACGACAATGCTATTGATAAGTTCTACAAACCATTGAGTAAACCTCTTATGGGAAATAGAAGTTTATCTAGACCATCTTCTACTCCACCTAGAGTACGGAATGAGTCTAAGCCTAGAAGTAGAACGACAACGCCTAGAAAAGATAATCAAAACAATTCACGACCTAGAAGTAAAACTCCAACACCTAGAAGGAATGACCATAACTCTAAACCTAGATCAAACACACCTAGGAGAAATAATGAACAACAAAATGGTTACATGAATTACTACCCTCCTCCATTTTGTTCTCCATGGGGAACCCCTCCTTCATTCATGCATCCCAACCAAATGCAAGGGATGTTTGGAACTAACAATTTTGGACCCATGAGATATTGGGGACTGTTGATCCCAAACTTAGATCGATTAAGCTTTGTGTATACGAGATTAGATCAAGTACTACACGTAGAGAAACCTTTGCTTATGAATAAAGTAACAAAGTGTTATGCGGAATTAACACTTGATCTAAAACACAAAGATGTTAAACAAACTTTCACTTGTATTAGAATGATCGTACTTGATTACAATGAAAGAGTTTAACTTGCGAATACTTATGAAAACTTATCTATGACTTTAACCTAAAAGACCTTCTTTTATAGAACAAGAAGTCTTTTACAATAAGCTACGAATCAACTATTCTAGGTAAAGATAATAATAAAAAAATACAATGTTGTGCTTATCTTTACCATACATAAATAAAGAAACAAATAAACAAAAGATATGTATGAAGATATTCCATCAGTGTCAATCTTCAAGGCTGTCAGCGTTGACTTCTTCAATGTCAACGCTTGGCTGTCAGCGTCCAATGTCATCCTATCAGCGTTGACATTCTTCTTATCAGCGTCTAGTGAACTGACCCATATTTTATTCCCAACAATCCTCCCCTAAACTTGATATCCATTCCAATGATCAAGTTTCTGAATAAAAACTTTAAGGCTTAGGAGGAATCTTGCAAAAACTTCTTATGTTGGTGATAAACATATCTGATCAAGTCTTTGGCCACGTCACTAGTATAATCAATCTCCAAGGGTGTCTCTAGCATCTTCTCCAACACATCTTTGGACAAGAAATAGTCAGCATCCACAAGTAAATATTCTGAAAACTTTGTAGAGCTCATATGAAATACACCACAAGTAGAATAAAGCCTCCAATGAAGATTACTGAGATCATCTTCAAGATCCTTCCATATGCCAGGATCTGCTTCTTTTAGACCACACAAAGTCATAAATGTGTTCCAAAGTCTTATTCCATTTGCTGAAGTAGGTGCTTCAGCTGTATACTTGGCCTCTATTAATCTCCATAGATGCACCAAGTCTTCCCTGTCTATGCTTGCAAATATAGAAATAACTGAAGTGAAAGTATGTACCTCCTTTCCAAATCTGCCAATCTTCCAAAATCCACACTCATCTTCATCAAAACTGATGATTGGATTTCTGTCATCTAGAGGTACTACATTAACCAAATCTGAAGCTTCCAATGGAGAAAGCTTGAGATGCTTCCTTATTACACCTTCAGTTGGAAAATACACATCCATGTCTTTAGGAAATTGGAAAGGATCTCCTTTCTTCACTGGTCTTTGAGCAATCCTCATTTCCTTTTGAATCTGCATTTCCTCAGCAAGCTCTTGTTTCCTTTCTTCTGAAAGAAACTGGTAGACATTTTGTTCTTGCACCTTCCTCCAAATAGGATGTGCCCTATACTCTAACTCCTCAAAAGATAAAGCCAGCAACTTCTTTGATGTCCAGTTAGGCTGATGGCATCTAAGCAACTTATAGTACAACTGCCTTCTATCTCTCTTGAGCCAGGTCTTGACCTCTTGTGCGTTAAACCTCATAATCACCTTTATATCCTCTTGTACCCTAAGAAGAACTTCCAACCCCCAAATTTGATCTGACAAGCTCATCCCTGGGTTGTCCATAACCTTGTCTTCCCAAGCATGGTACATTCTGGTGATTTCTGGTAGGTCCCAATCAATCTGATTCTTCAACTCACTCAACCTTTCCTTTGCTAGCTCATCCCCATATTCAAGCCTTTATGGATCTTCAATAATTTGAATACTTGAATCTGAGCTATCACCTTCTTTATCATCACCACTTTCTTCCTCACTCTCAGAAACAACAAATGGTGATCTTCTACTCCTCTTCAAATCACTTTCCAAAAGTTGTGCAGCCAACTGTTCATCAAATGCAATTTGTGCTGCATCTTTCTTTGGAACATCTTCTTCAATCAGAATCCCTTTACCTTTGTCTTTTGGATCAATAATTGGTAAAGTAGAAGAAGAAACCTGTGTGGACACATCTTTGATGATTGTTGATGGCTGGAATACATCAACACCACCTGCAACTTTATCAGCGTTCAAGTTACTCCTATCAGCGCCACGATTACCTTTGTCAGCGCTGGATGTGTCAGCGTTCAAACCTGTATCAGCGCCCAATGTTTCTTTGAAAGATCCTTCCAAGTTTAATGGTGTCACCTTGGATGTATCAATAACTGGGTGCTTCTTCAAGTTGGTGAGTGCTTCAGCAACCTGCAAAGATTCACTAAATTGTGAACTCTTTTCTGAACTCTTCTCACTAGCTGTATGAATCAGCTCATCCTCTTCATCCTCTTCATCCTCCCCTTTGGAAGATTCCTCCATTAGACTCCTGCTACTTGGGTTCTCCAAAACAGTCACACGCTCCCTCAAAACTTGGAGTTCACGTCCCTGTTTGTTGACAATTTGTACAAGGCTGACATTTTGCTTTTGCAAGCTAATGACAGCAGCCGTCAATTCAATTATTGTCATAGGTTCCAATCTGCCCTCAGCTAGAATGGGAATTTGACCTCCCAAAATAGAATCATCGGGCATGGATGAGGTCTTAATGATGTTGGGACTGTCTTGACCAGCATCTAAGCCTGTGTCAATAGCCCCAGCCTCACCCATGTCACCAGCCACACTTGTGGAGGTGGTTCTCTCTGCTACAAGGCTAGGATCACTAGAGGAGAACACTCCAGTAACCCTTTGGCGTTTATTCAACCTAGATTGTAATGGGGTGGAAGATGAAGTAGATTGTGTGGGTGTTGGTTGGTTAAGGGGTGTTTGGGATTGTTCAGGGATTGTATCAGTGTTGGGATTGGCTGTGTCAGCGCCAACATTTTGAGTGTCAGCGCTGGGTTGGTCAATGTCCATGTTTTCTGGTGAAGGTAATGGTTCATGAATAGGCTCAAGTTGGGGTTCAGGTTCTGGTTGTGGTTGTGGTTGAGCAGCCTGAATTACTTCAAGCATTGGTTGGGTAAGAGGTATGGAGTCATTTGTGGAGCTCATTTTAGCAAAAATGGTTTTCTGTTGTTTAGGGATCTCATAAAAAGTGTCATGATCCCTAGAACAATATTCTTGTAAATCAAAGACCATTTGCAAAAATCTAGGGTAAGCCAAAGTCATTTTACTTCCCTTGTTTTTACACATCCCTTCAAAAATCATTTTTGAAAAATTATACTTAAGCCCACGTGTTATACAAACCAAAGCACTTGCAATTGACCTGTTTATTTCATTAAAAGAAGTACATTTTGGACTTAAGCATTGTAAAAGGACATGTATCAAATATTTCCAGTCAGAGGGAAATTCCTGCTTATGATATTTATTTAAAGTGACATCAGCAGGAATAGGATAACCCAATTCCCTAAGACCTTGTTCTATTGTTGCAATGGCAAGGGTAGTCACACCATCAGCGTCATCAAGACGCAAAGCTTGGCGAACCAAAGCTTCAGTGACCACCCATGTTCTTCCATGAACAGTAGATGTTAATGTGGTCACTCCATTAGCTGTTGTGGAACTAGCAGTGTTCCAAAACTGTCTAATGTGTGCGACAGGGACTAATGGTGTATGAGAAAGTGCATACCTCAATGAAGATGCATTTAAAAATGCCACCATCTGTGAATACTGAGGAAACAAATCATCATCAGCAGTCAAGTAAGCTACCATATTGTGTTGGCTCTTGAACTCCAATGTTAAATTCTTTGAGTTGAATTTGGGTGCCATGTTTGAAAGCTGTTTAGGTTATGTGAGATGGGAAAAATCTAGGAGAAAAATGTTAGACAAGAAAATATGAATACCCAGAATAAAAAGATTAGCCAAATTTATAGGAGAGATGCATGATTTTGATTGGTCAAAAATGAGGCGGTTATATTCAAAGAGCAATGATGAAAATCTTGAATCAAATATAACTTATCTCATGCATTAATTAAAAGTAACAACTCCCCAAAATTACGGCCAAAGATTAGTCAAAAATAACAACTGGGTAGGGCCCACTAGGTGTCAACGGTCAAAAATAGCCCATCAGCGCCCAACGGATATATTTTCTTGTCAGCGTTTGCCTAAAGCCTTGTCAGCGTCACGATTGGACGTAACAGCGTTTGGAGAAAAACTTGTCAGCGTCTAAAAATAAAACTAAAAATATTTTAAAAAGAAAAAGACCTTAACAAAGTAATTTATCCTAAGGGAAATATCTTACAAGTTGATAATAATTACTGGGCGGCAAGCACTGTCCATTTATGCACACTTGCTTAAGCAAGATAGACACAAATGACCTCTAGTGTCCCTTGCTAACCAAAATAGTTACCAACAAAGTTATTTCATAAAATTCTTTGTAACTCCCTGGTAAACCCATAACCAAAGTATTCCCAAGTCTCCCATCAGACCACAACCAATTCTAGGCCAAAAATGTCTTGGCAGCATGCATAGTTTATCAACTTTGCATGCTACAGTGCCTCATGGTTTAGTAAAACTAACCCATACTCACCTGTGGACACAATCTAGAATTGTGATGAGAGTATTATAAGAATACCCAAGAGTCCTAAAGGTTCCTTAAACCTCCCCTCAAACTATGATACATGAGTTCTCAAAATATAAATGAACATTAAAAATTTATGTCAAGATAGGAATATAAATATTCCAACCATCATCCATAAACAAAACATGTCCAAATAGCTCTTCAAAGATCCATAAGCAACTCTGTATCCAATGGTATAAAGCTACCACCTACCTACACATTTAGATGAAAACCACAAAACTAACATTTGTTGCTGACAGCGTCCCGACAACACCTAACAGCGTTGAAGGAACTCTTGTCAGCGTTAGACAAAAATATCTTCTAACAACGGCAAAATAACACTTATCAGCGTTACATGTACCTTTGTCAGTGTTAGAAAAATAAAGTGGAAAATCTAAATCATCACAAAGACAAATAACAATGCACTATCCTGTACATACTTTTACAAAAAGGTTCCAAAACACATATTAAGTGAGATTAACCATTCCAATATTTGTTACCAAATATTGAAATCTTCCAGCATCAAAAGGTTTAGTTAATAAATCAGCCACATTTTCTTCTGTGGCTACCCTATCTGGTTGTATTAAACCTTTCTCAAAGCAATCTCTTATAAAATGATGTCTAATTTCTATGTGTTTGGTTTTAGAATGATGTACAGGATTTTTAATAATGCATAAAGTACTGTTATTGTCTACAAAAATCTTGGTATGCATAAAATTATACCCATAATCCAACAACTGGTTCTGAATCCATAAGACTTGTCCACAACATGCTGCTGCAGCCACATATTCTGCTTCAGTTGTAGAATTAGCCACCACTGTTTGTTTCTTGCATTGCCAAGATATTAATCTGCTCCCAAGAAATTGGCATCCACCAGTTGTGGATTTCCTATCAAACTTGTCACCACCATAGTCACTGTCTGAATATGCAATAAGGTCCAATGGAGAATCTTTTGGGTACCACAAGCCAAGATCTGGATAACATCTTAGGTACCTAAAAATTCTCTTCACAGCAAAAAGGTGACATTCTTTGGGAGTCACTTGATGGCGTGCACAAGCACACACAGCAAACATGATGTCAGGTCTTGAGGCTGTAAGATACATCAATGAGCCAATCATTGATCTATAGTGCCTAACATCCACATCCTTTCCAGCTCCAATTTTTCCCCAAGGGTGTTGCCTATCCATAGGAGTGGAAGCCTCCTTCTCATGTGGAGAAAAACCATATTTCTTCAAGATTTCAGCTACATACTTGTCTTGGGAGATGAAGATACCATCTTCTTTCTGCTGAACTTGTAAACCTAGAAAGAAGTTCATCTCACCCATTGCACTCATCTTGAATTTATCTGTCATGAGCTTGGAAAAGTCCTCACTCATTTTTGGATCAGTAGACCCAAAAATGATGTCATCAACATAGACCTGCACAAGCAACACATGTTTTCCTTTCTTCTTTGTAAATAGTGTTTGATCTATGGTGCCCCTTTTGAAACCATTTTCCTCCAAGTAGGTGGACAATGTACCATACCATGCTCTTGGGGCTTGATGAAGTCCATACATGGCTTTCTTCACTCTATAAACCTTGTCTGGATTCTCAGGATCTTCAAAACCAGGAGGTTGCATGACATATACCTCCTCAACAATTGTTCCATAGAGGAAAGCACTCTTCACATCCATTTGATAAACAGTGAAATTCATGCAAGATGCATAAGCTAAGAAAATTCTGATAGCTTCAATTCTTGCAACTGGAGCAAAGACTTCTTCATAATCTATGCCTTCCTCTTGTGTATATCCCTGAGCTACCAAACGTGCCTTGTTTCTGACCACAATACCTCTTTCATCTTTCTTGTTCCTTAGAACCCATCTTGTCCCAATTGGTCTCACATATCTAGGACAATCAACCAGCTCCCAAACATCCTGTATAGCAAATTGGTGAAGCTCATCCTGCATTGCTTCCACCCAACTTGGTTCCTTGAGAGCATCAAAAATTTTCTTGGGTTCTTCCTGTGACAGAAAACAGGCAAACAAACATGCTTGTACAAGAGGGGTATCAACCTTCTTGTGTATATTGGCAATAAATCCACCAAGACTTTGATGGGATCTTCTTGTCTGAACTGGAGCCATAACATCACCAATGATCTGAGATGTGGGGTGATCCTTTGCTGTGGAAGTGAGAACTCCTCCTTCAAAAAGTCTAGTGTCCTCAATTTCACGCTCCATGTTGCCAATATCTTCTTCCTCAGACTCTATTTGATTAACATGAATCTCTTCATGGACATTGGAAGGTCCACCTTGTTCAAAATGGGAAGAGAAAAGATGTGCAAAGGTGTTGTCAAAGTCTGAACCTTGTTTGTCAGCGTTTGGGCTAACAACGCTTGAACTATTGGTGTCAGCGTCTGATCCATCAGCGTCTGAATTGCTCTTGTCAGCGCTTGATTTCCCTTTGTCAGCGCCTGAAGAAGTATGCATGTTTGTATTTGGTGGTATTTGAAGACCACCATTATCTTTTCTAGCAGCAGCAGCAGCAGCATAATACTCATCTGTCCATATAGGAAGTGTAACATATTCTGGTGTGGGAGATGATTCAACTGCTGGTGGTCCATCCTCCTTAGCAACCTGTATACCTGAAACATTACCAATTCTCTTTTCCAAAACACTTGAAGTTACCTTCACAATGTCTGGATCAGTAACAGGCATATAATTTAAAGCTCTAGATAAAGGTTCTAAGTCAAACAACCAATTTGGACCACTTTCAGGATCACTAGGTTTACTTTCTAAAAACCTAACATGTACCTTTTCAAGTATACGTTTTTCCTTTTTAATGTAAACCCTATATCCTTTACTCTGCACTGAATAACCCATGAAGTAGCCTTCATCACCTTTTGAATCAAACTTACCTAGGGCATCACTAGTTTCTAAAACAACTACATGACAACCAAAAGGCTTGAGAAAGCCAATATTTGGCTTCCTTCCCCAAAGTAACTCATAAGGTGTCTTATTATGTATTTTGTTGACCAATGCCCTATTTTGAACGTAACAAGCTGTGTTAACAGCTTCAGCCCAAAAGGCTATAGGAAAGTGGGCATCAGCCAACATGGTTCTGGCTGCTTCAATAAGGGTTCTATTCTTCCTTTCAGCAACCCCATTTTGCTGTGGGGTTCTAGCTATGCTAAACTGCCTAGTAATCCCTTTCTTGGCACAAAAATCATCTAACAACTGATTTCTAAACTCACCCCCATTGTCACTTCTAATAATTTTGACCTCATTACCATTCTTCTTTTCAATCTGTGTAATGAAATTAATCAGACTTTGGGCAGTTTCACTTTTCTTGGCTAAAAAGAAAGTCCATGTAAACCTGGAAAAATCATCAGTGATAACAAAACAATATGATTTACCCTTCAAACTTTCTATATTAGTTGGACCAAAGAGGTCCATATGCAATAAGTGAAGTGGTTTAGAACTAGAGTGCACTTGTTTAGACTTGAATGAGACCTTGTGCTGCTTGCCCTTAAGACATGCAACACAAGTGTGGTCATTGTGGAAAGCCTTTTCAGGCAAGCCATCAACTAAACCAAGCCTCACAAGTCTATTGATATTCTTAAAGTTTATGTGCCCTAATCTCCTGTGCCAAAGATTACTTTCATCTACTGAGGTGTGGTCATTGTGGAAAGCCTTTTATTATTTATCTTAATTCCATTAAGATTCACATTATATATGTCTTTATGCCTTGGTGTTCTAAAATCTATGTATTTTTCCTCAGGTAGCTTATAATCTTTGCTTAACACCAAGCACTCAGTATCTGTGAAAAGAACCTTATTTTTGTTATCACACACTTGTGATACACTAAACAAATTATAATCCAGTTCTTTTACCAAGAAGACATTCTCAAACCGTAGATTGTTGGTGACAAGGGTTCCTTTTCCGGTGATGGTGCCGTAGCCCCCTCCAAAGTATACCTTATCACCATCTTGAATAGGAGAGAAATTGGTCAGATAGTCTTCCTTTCCTGTCATGTGCCTTGAGCATCCACTATCCCAGTATCCATAATCATTGATCTTCTTCTGAATGCCCTGCACATAAAGAAAACACATTAGTTTTCTTTGGGAACCCAAGCCTTGGATTCATTTGGTTGTTCAACAAGAACAGACTTGGTTCTCATAACAACCCCATTTTCATCCCTGTTTGAATGAAATTCCCAGTTAACCCCAATTGGTGTTGACATTGCTTTTGAAATATAATGAAACCTGTTGCATGTCATAGAAACACCAGTAGAATTAGAGTTTTGGTCTTGTTTTGGTCTCCATGTTAAGCTAGTAGAAGCTTTAGACCTATTTCCCTGTGGTTGCAAATACCTAGGTTTGGCAGTGTGTCTGTCAGCGCTGAAATTTCTCTTGTCAGCGCCCCGATTGCTCTTATCAGCGTTGAACCTAGGGTTTGCTACAGGAACCCATTGCCTATTTGACCAAGTGTTTGACTTTTGAAAAGGTCTTAGGCCTTGTGTGTTAGACCCTCTAGAAAAGAATGGGGCTGGTCTAACAACTTGTGAACTTTTGTTCACAAAGGTATTGGGTCTGACAGTGTTTGACCTATGTTGACTTTTGTCAGCGCTGAAATGGTTCCTATCAGCGTTGACATTGGAAGCTTTGACACATTTGTAGGCCAAATGTGAGAAGCTACCACATGTGTAACAAGCTTTTCTAGACATAGTCTTAGGTCTAGAAGCAAAGAAGCCTGTTCCTTGGTTACTAACTTGGCTTTTTGGTGACCTAGTATTCCTATACATCTCTGCATATTTAACACTAGGTTTTCTAACAGTTTGTGGGCCAAGGTCAACAGCTTTGCCAGTGGTAGGGTGTGTGATCTTAATAGGTTTAGGATCATAGGACTCCACGATTGGTATCATGTTTGGTGTGGGCTCATTTGGACTTTCACACAACAACCCTCCCTTAACAAACAAGGTGTGGTTAGCTTTCTTCCACTCATCTAGGTCAGTCAGTTTTTGCTTGTATTCCTCAACTGGGGAAGTCACTCTAGGTGGAGGAATGAATTCCTCCTCTTGGCATTCTGGCAAGCCAGTCCAAGATAAGTCCTTTGATTGGACACCATAGAAATCCCCAGCTGGTGGTGGAACACCAGTATAATTATTCATCCCAATCCCACTCATATCCTTAGAGTCTCTTTGTTTACTAACACACTCTCCTAGGGATTGTGTGGCCTTATCAAATCTCTGGATTTTAAGACTCACATTATCTTTATTTTTGTTAGCCTCCTCTAACTGAGCTATCAAATCAAGATTAACCCTATTTACTATATCTTGAACATCTTTACTCTGATGTAACTCATGTTTTAAGATATTTATTTGATCCTTTAAATCAAACTCCATTTTCTTATACTCAGCTACTGTCTTTTCTGTTTGGGTAAGAGCAATTTGATAATTAGATACTTTGCATCTTTCAGTACTTGCCTCATCTAATAATTTAACTATCTCTTGATTTAATTTTTCAGTATTTAAACGACAACCCTTAGAACAGAAAGCATCATCATATACCTCATTATCTGATGAAGAGGAGGAGTGTGCCATGAGAGCATATTCAGCATGCTCTTCTTTAACTTCAGCAACCAAAGCTCTGTCCTCTTCCTCATTCTTAGCCATCCAGCTCCAGTCCCATTCTCCAACTCCATCAATTTGTTGAACAGCAACCATGGCCTTGGGGTCTGGGCTTTTAACCATTTGGCTTGAAGGCTTACCAGCATCAGATCTTCTTGGAGATCTACATTCCCTCATGAAGTGCCCCATCCTATGACAGTTGTAGCACTCAACCTTGGACTTGTCAAAGCCAGCAACATCCTTAGCATTAAAGGTCATCTTCTTCTTGAACCTTTTATTAAACCTGTTTGCTCTTAAGCTTACAAGAGCCATAGTCCACTTGATGTCCATCTCTTCCAATTGTTCATCACTTATCTGCTCAAGATCTTCATATGTAATCCTTGAATCACTGGGCAAAGAAGCAATGAATGCACACACAGTATCTAGATCTAAACCAGCAGGTTTAAGTCTATCAGCGCCAAAGTTGTGTGTGTCAGCGCTTGAGTATAAAGCGTTGACAGGATATGATCCAGCGCTGACAGACTGACACCCAGCGCTGACACCTTGAGATCCAGTGGCTGGATGTCCATAGAAGTTCATGGAATCAAATTGGCCTTCACTTTGTGAGAAGAAGGCCATGTTACTACTGGAAGATTTATTATCACCATCCAATTGCCATTCATTCTCCAACAGTCTTAGTTTGTTGAAGATGTCATCAAACCTGGAGGTCTTGTGGGTATTATTGACAAGAATGGATCTTGTCTCAATCTTCCATACATCACCAAGGCTTTTGAGAAAAGTAGCATTCAATTCAGGGTCATCAATCTGTGTTCCCATGAAGGAAAGTTGACTTGTGATGTCAAGAAGTCTACTTCTCACACTGCTGAGATTTTCATTAGGTTGAGCTTTAAAGACAACATACTCATGCAAGAGTTGCTTCTTCTTTTCTTCTTTTGTGTCAGCATTGCCACCATGTGCTACTTCAAGAGCTTCCCAAAGCTCTTTTGCAGACTCAAAGCGTTTGTACTTGTGCTGATTCTCATGACCTAGGGCGTGTTTCATAATGTTCAAGATTTTCATGTCCACCCTCTTCTTGGCTATATCTTCAACAGCTACAGCTCTCCCATCTCCAGGCTTTTCCTTCTTATCAGCTTCAGGATAATTAGGAACAGCCGTCCTTGTGGCAATTGCAGCAGCAATCTTTGCTGCTTTGTCGAATGTGTTCCCATATTCGACAATCTCCCAAAGAGTGTAGTCATGAATAGCTATATATTGCTCAAAATTTGACTTCCAAAGCTCAAAGTTCCTGGCATCAAACATGGGAATTTTGATACTAGGATTTGAGGAGTTGTTTTGTAGCAAAGCAGCAGGTTGATCTGTGCCAGACATGGTGTTTTTAGGGTTTTGAAAATTTTAGGGTTTATAGGGTTTTTGGTGTTTTAGGGTTCTTGCGTTACTTAAAGATCAAAAGTTTCTCAACAAGCTCTGATACCACTTGTTGATCCCAAACTTAGATCGATTAAGCTTTGTGTATACGAGATTAGATCAAGTACTACACGTAGAGAAACCTTTGCTTATGAATAAAGTAACAAAGTGTTATGCGGAATTAACACTTGATCTAAAACACAAAGATGTTAAACAAACTTTCACTTGTATTAGAATGATCGTACTTGATTACAATGAAAGAGTTTAACTTGCGAATACTTATGAAAACTTATCTATGACTTTAACCTAAAAGACCTTCTTTTATAGAACAAGAAGTCTTTTACAATAAGCTACGAATCAACTATTTTAGGTAAAGATAATAATAAAAAAATACAATGTTGTGCTTATCTTTACCATACATAAATAAAGAAACAAATAAACAAAAGATATGTATGAAGATATTCCATCAGTGTCAATCTTCAAGGCTGTCAGCGTTGACTTCTTCAATGTCAACGCTTGGCTGTCAGCGTCCAATGTCATCCTATCAGCGTTGACATTCTTCTTATCAGCGTCTAGTGAACTGACCCATATTTTATTCCCAACAGGGACCAAATGTTTGATCTTGTGTGTTGTTACCTAGATATGCTTGGGAATCGATTTGGAGCCCGACGAGTGGATTAAGGATAGTGGATGTTCTAAACACATGACGGGTAATCGAAGTTTGTTCTCGCATTACAAAGCATATGATGGAGGTAACGTCACATTCGCTAGTAGTCTACGTGGTAATATCATTGGCAAAGGTACGATTCCTCTTGACTCCATGACCATTGAAAATGTTGAGCACGTAGAGAACTTAGGATTTAACCTTTTAAGTATAGGTCAAATTTGTGACAATAAGTGTAAGGTCATCTTTTCGGAACATGACAGTGAAATCGTAAAAGATGGAAAAGTCATTGGAAAAGGTGTTAGAAAGCATGGGCTTTATGTCATGAAGGTTAATAAGAAGTCAAAAGACAACATATGTCTTGCGACTATAGATGATAGTTCTACTCTTTGGCATAGGAGATTAGGTCACGCTAATATGTGTTTAATTCAATCTTTAGTCTCTAAGGAGTTGGTAAGACACCTCCCCAAGATTAAGTTTGATAGTCACTTTTGTGATGCTTGCAAAGTTGGAAAGCAAGTTCACTCAAGTCACAAAGCCAAGAATTTGGTTTCGACCTCTCGGTGCTTAGAGCTCCTACATATGGATCTTTTTGGACCTTCCGCCATACGGAGTTATGGAGGTAACCTTTATACCCTAGTTATAGTTGATGACTATTCTAGATTCACTTGGACTAGATTTTTGGCATCTAAGAATGAAGCTTTCGATCACTTCAAAATATTTAGTCGAAGAATTCAAAATCAACTAGGATATTCAATTGTCTCTATTAGGACGGATCATGGTAGGGAATTTGATAATGAAGTGCAATTTGGTGCCTTTTGTGAAGCTCATGGTATTACCCATAACTTCTCGGCTCCTCGCACTCCACAATCAAATGGGGTAGTTGAAAGGAAGAATAGGACTCTCCAAGAGATGAGTAGGACGATGTTAAACGAGCAATCTTTGCCTCAAAAGTTTTGGTGCAATGCCGTGGACACATCGACTTATATTCTCAACCGAATTCTTATTCGACCTTTCCTAGGAAAGACCCCCTATGAGATTCTTAAAGGTAAGAAACCCTCATTGGAATACTTTAGGGTGTTTGGAAGGAAGTTCTTTATACTCAACACCAAAGACTACCTTACCAAGTTTGACCCAAAGTCTTACGAAGGTATCCTTTTAGGTTATTCCCAAACTAGCAAAGCCTACATAGTCCTAAATAGAACCTCGGGGGTTATTGAAGAATCACTCAACATAACCTTTGATGAAACCCCTCCTTCACCCAAGACACCACCATTGGTTGGTGATGACTTGGATGAATTAGAAGTAGTTAAAGCCAAAGAGGTTAGAAAAATAGGAGTTGAAGACCTTAGTGTTGAAAAGGAAGTAAACATTAAGGAGTCTAGGGATCATACTCTCAATAATGTCATTGGTGACTTAAATCAAAGGACCCTAAGATCTCAAGTCCAAAACCAAAGCAACTTCTTTTGTATTGTCTCCTTGATTGAACCAAAGAATGTTAAAGAAGCTTTGACGGATGAGAGTTGGGTCATTGCGATGCAAGAAGAATTGAATCAATTCGTTGCCAATGATGTTTGGGAACTTGTTCCTCCACCTAGAAGTTCTACCATTATAGGAACCAAATGGGTATATAGGACTAAGTTAGATGAGAATGGTGTTGTGTCTCGTAACAAGGCTAGACTTGTAGCTCAAGGCTATAATCAACAAGAAGGGATTGATTATGACGAGACATATGCACCGGTAGCTAGATTAGAATCTATTAGAATCCTTTTAGCCTACGCTTGTGCCTTACACTTTAAGCTTCAACAAATGGATGTAAAGAGTGCATTTCTTAACGGTTTGATCAATGAGGAGGTATATGTGGCTCAACCTCCTGACTTCATTGATTTTGAGAAACCGGACAATGTTTACAAGCTTAAGAAAGCACTTTATGGACTCAAACAAGCACCCAAAGCTTGGTATGATAGACTTAAAGCTTTTCTTGTTAAACATGAGTATACCATGGGAATGGTAGACAATACACTCTTTACAAAGAAGAAAGGTTCTCACCTCATAATCGTACAAATATATGTTGGTGACATTATATTTGGCTCAACTTGTCAAAAATTGTGTGATGACTTTGCCAAAATCATGCATGATGACTTTGAAATGAGTATGATGGAAGAACTTAACTTCTTTTTAGGACTCCAAATTAAACAAATGGACAATGGTATTTTCTTTAGTCAATCTAAGTACGCTAAAGAAATGCTAAAGAAATTTAGATTAGAAGAATCTAGACCAATGAAGACCCCTATGGCCTCGGATACTAAACTCACTGTAGATGATGATTGTGAGTCGGTAGACAACACCAAATATAGAGGTATGATTGGTAGTTTGTTGTACCTAACGGCAAGTCGACCGGATATCATGTTTAGTGTTTGCCTTTGTGCTCACTTCCAAGAGGCTCCCAAAACCTCTCACCTTGAAGCGGTTAAGCGTATCTTCCGATACATTAAAGACACTATACATTTAGGATTATGGTATCCTAAAGGGACCGGCGTAGAAACCATTGTCTACGCGGACTCGGATCATGCGGGAGACTATGTGGACCGGAAAAGCACTAGTGGAGTTTGTACCTTCATGGGTTGTTTAACTTCTTGGTTCTCCAAGAAACAAACCGCTCTTGTAATATCCACCACAGAAGTCGAGTATGTGAGTGCCGGAAAAGCATGCCAACAAGCTCTATGGATGAAGCAAGCGCTTGTTGATTACGGGATTTCTCTTGATGATGTTCCCATCATGTGCGATAATAAAGGCGCTATAGACCTAAGCAAGAATCCCGTGCAACATTCGTGAACCAAACACATAGAAATTAGACACCATTTCCTTAGGGATAATGTTCAAAAGGGTAACATTTCTATTGAAAAGGTGCCCTCCGAGGACAACTTAGCCGACATCTTCACTAAGCCAGTTAAGAGGGAACCTTTTAATTACTTGCGTCTAGGTCTAGGATTAATGTAACATCTACCTTAATTTCTTTTATTTTTTGTTTGTTTTCTTTTACCACTTTGAGTCATTGAGTCTTCCAAACTCTTTTTGAAAAACATTCTCTTCTCCTTTTCAAAACTCTCAAAGTCTCTTTCGAAAATGGTTGAGAAATTCGTTTGACATTGTTAATTCAATCTAAAAACGATTTTTCATAGATTCTCACTATTAATCTAGAGCTTACATAATTCATATGTATGATTCTCTCAAACATAGCAAAAACAAGATAGAATCATGGAGGATCATTGTGTCATGACTTAAGGTCTTGTCTTACACACCTCCTACATCGATTTTTTAATCCATGTATTTTGGTCAAATCTCTATTTGGTAAGTTTGCATATGTTTTCTTTGTCTATCTTTGCTTTTAAGCACATCCCTATGATAAGTTAGACTAGAAAAATAAGATTTGCTGAAAAATCTTCCTCCAAACACCAAACACTGCCTCTGCAGGCGGTTCCATATGTGAACCGCGATACCTTATTGATAAGGTACTGCCAGCCTAGCTAAGGAACCGCCTACAGTGCCTTCCTTTTCCGGGTTTTTGTCTGAAACTCCAGATTTGCTCCAACATTTTTGAGAATCTTTGTTTCAAACCCTTTGACCACCCCAAAAATACCTTAAGCCTTCCCTATTTAAACCATAAGCATTTTGCATTACTTCACATCCAAAATGTCTTATTCTCCCAATGAAAGCCTTGAATCTCCTCCATTTTCTCCAATTGCTTTCAACCCAACTCACCCAAAAACCATTACAATCCAAACCCACCCAAGAACACTCTTAATCACATCTCTCCTACCAAGAATGTTGATTGTGGAACTTCTTTTCTTCCACCACCACCCTTTAGTGTTCTTCCTCCTTCTCATGATAATGTCATGCACCATGGAACATATTGTCAATGTTGTCAATATCAACATCTTGCTATGGCACACATCTATGAGGAGTTGAGCTACATCAAGAGTCTCTTAATCAAGCCTCCTTTTCACTATGATTATGAGATCTCCAACAAGCCACCACCACCACACTCCGCCATTACATTGTCTTTCATATAAGCATTGGTTGCTTATCCACAAAACACCAACTTCAAGCAAATCTTAGAATTCTAGAATAATTAGGATTAGATTTATGCTTTTGGCTTGTTTCTTTTTCCATACTTCTTTGTATGATGATCTTTTAGTAACCTATCTTGGATCTTTGTCTTTGTGTTTTCTTCTCTTTTATTTTTTGTGACATATTGCTATATATTGTTGGTTGTTTCTTTTGTTCAACTAACCCTTCTATGTAGCTTGTCACCATATCTCGATTCCTCGGTGCCCCAAGCTAGGGGGAGTAAGCACCAAGGGGGAGTCTTTGCAAAGTCCGTCTCTTCAACACCGACTTGTGCAACCTTTTTGCTTCGACAAAGGGGGAGAAATGAATAAACTCGTCTTCGAAAATCTTGTTTTTTTTTTGTGTGATTGAGTTTATGTATTGTCGGAATTAAAAAAGGGGGAGATTGTTAATGCAATAAATGCCTAAAAGCGTTACTTGCATTTTTCGGTCTCGCTTTGTTTTGATTACGACAATATGTAAAAACAAGCATTTACGAAAACAACGAAAAACAAATTCTTGAGTTCAAGTATTTTTCATTTTACCCATTTTCACTTAAGGTGTGGATAAACAAGTACTAACCTTAATCAAGTGATCAAGTGATTTAATCTTTTCTTAAAACTCACTTTTTATTAAGTGTGACAAGTTTTTATTAAACTTTCTTTTTAAGAAAATATTTTATTAAATTAATTATTTGAAAATTTGAAAATGGCATATTCTTATTTGGTTAGGAATATTCTATCAGGATATTTTTTAAGCCAGATATGACCTCCACCACTAAAGGACAAAAAGGGAGCGGAGTCTAGTCCGGCGGTACCTTAGCCCCTAGGCGGTTCCTTATCGATAAGTAACCGCGGGCTAAGATAAGGTACCGCGGGCAGATATAGCCGTTGGCCCCTTTGTCCTATAAATAGTGGACCATTCTCAGCTTTTCAACTCACCTCTTTTGCACATCTATTTCCAGATTCAAACCTCTTCTTTAATCACTCAAATCTTCGATCATTTGTTTGATTACTACTTGTTTAAGAAGTGAATCTTGTTCTTCCATCCCTTCCTCTCCAAGTGCAAAGAGAAGAACACTATCCTTGTGAAGTGTTGAGTCTACCACCAAAGATCCATTGAAGATCTAACTTTATACACTTGTAGTTGTGTCATAGTTGTGAAGATCCAAGTAGTTGTGTCTATTTGGAAGTTGTGTATGTACTAAGTATAGTTGTGTAGATTGGTCCTAGCTACGATTAGGGCTCGACTTTTAGCTTAGAGTCGGAAATTGGTTAAGCGACGTGTACGGTTTTCTCCACCATAAGGAGCTTGTTGTGTAGTGAACTCTCGAGTAAGCAGTACTCGAGGAGTGGAGTAGGAACGAGGAGTGAGCTTTGTTACCGAACCACTATAAATCCTTGGTGTTCGGTTTGATCTTTCTTTACCCTTAACTCTTTACATTCTTTATTCTTTGTGCATATACATTTGTTAGTATTAGCTTAGTTACACTATCTTTCTTTATTCCTTGTGCATATACATTAGTTAGTATTAGCTTAACTACACTATCATTGTTCATATTTTGCATAAGAAGATTTCACATATTTCCTCAAGCCTAAGTTTTTGAAAAAGGATTTTTGGAAACCACATTTTAAACAAGTAAATATAAGAAACTATTCAACCCCCTTCTAGTTTCTACAGATTCTTATATACCCTCACCCTTAATGGGCTTGGGTCTACAACCCATGGACAGGCCCATGGGTTGGTTAGTAATTAAGGTTTAATACAATAACTAACTACGAGCTAAACACTTTTAATAATATTGTTCGAGTGACCGATACTTCTAATATACGTTAAAACGTATTTCCAACAATCACCCCCTAAGGGAGGTCACTCCAAGTTACAAAGTTCTAAACCTAGCATATTATACTAAGTCTTCGTTCTTGAGCTCGTAGTTGTTTCTATTTTCTTCTTTTTCTTTTTCGGCTTGTGAATATTTTGTAATAATCTTTTAGCTTTAGCTTGCAACATGTTCTTTTGGCTTTGACTTGTCTTCTAATTTGAGATCATCTTCACGTGCAATCTTTGCCTTCTTCTGATGTTCGCCTCTTTGTGACTTCATGTCCCACATACCTATGCTTTGTTGAATTCTTGAAAGTCTCAGAGTTGATACAGCGGAAGACTTTTAGGTCAGACTTTCTTGAATTTTGCTGAAATATTTGATGCAGAATGGGTAAGTATGTGAGGAAGCCTTCATCTGGTACCCCGCAACACCACCGTCTTCAAATGCAACAACATTATAAGACACGAATAAAATGGCTTTGACATTTTATTCTGATTCGGTAGCATTTTATCTCCGGTCGATGAAGACCGTTGGACAATAATAAATATCGTACTTATGACAGGTAGCTCTAATTAAAGATCTCCTTGACAAGATTTCGCGGGTAAACCCATTCTCTTTATTCGACCGTCCAAAACTGACTGCGAACATAAAGAGTGAATCACTTGGATAATAGATATCCTTATGATTGAAGCAGTCAATTCATGAACTTGGAACAAGTGAATTTCAATTAAGATTTTCACCATCATTGCTTTCCAATTGTCACGAGCTTGATTCTAATACAATCTTGCTTGTCACCTACCGCAGTGCGGTTTGATGTTGACATTGGAAGGATTTTCACTCTTCACTGTAAACACTAAAGAGTGTCACTCTGACTATTCTGGCAAGATCACTTGGATTTTGCGTAGAGGCCCTGGAACAAGTTTAATCTCAATTAAGAGTCAAACCATCGTTCCTTTCCAGTTAACACAAGATTAGTTCTTAATGAACCGCACGTGTCACCTACCGTGAGCTTGTTTGATGTTGGCTCAAGCAGGATTTCCATCTTCATTGTAATAATTCGTATCACTCAAATGTTCTGGCAATATTACAAGAATATTGCGTAGTACTAATAAAAATCTTTCTTGTTTTAAAATTGTGTCCAAATGATACTTTTGATGATCTCGTGGCTCTAGACTCAATAGTGCATTTTGATTTGGTGAGCGGAGGCTGGAGAGGATTGCCACCTTTTCAATATCAATTTATTCGTAGTGAATAAACCAATAGATAACGTGTTGAAATCTGTGACATTAAAAAAATATCTTTTGAGAGATGTTTGAGTTGGCTGGGAGGGGTTGTGCATCGCATCACTGGGTCCATGATACTTTCGTCTTCAAGATGAGTTGACCCGGTTTCTGCCTAAGTTGTAAGGATGGCTTCTTTATTTACACCCTTTATCTTTACATTTCTTTTTCATTCTTCAACCCCTTTAACGCTTACCAATACATCATCACTAGCACCTTGTTGTGATTGTTCAAATGCTAGCATCAGTACTTGGTCGGCATTCAGCTACGTTCACAATCCATTCCCCATCTTTCCTAAGGACTTCTATTTTCTAACTATGGAATTGTCCTTGGGAAGATTCCTCCGGTTCTGGAAGAATCATTGGACTAGTACCTAATCCTACCACCATTTTGTCACCACAATCGTCGTGAGTTAAGTGTGTTTTGGGCAAGTATTCGTCTTCATGAAAATTCCTTAAAATCACTGATGTACTTGTGATATAAATATCAAGAGTTTTTGTACCTTCAGCGTTTTTGACAACAAATTGCTCCCCCTTAACATATGCATAGCACATATCAAGTTGGATTTTCTATTCAGCCCTTTTCATTTTTAGCCACATATGTTTACAAGTCTCCTTAATCCCATTTTCTCCCCTTATCAAAAATGTTAATCATCAATATTTTGGATATTAATGGATTAACTGATATTTGGGTAACAAAATGAATTTGGTTGATGGCCATAGAACATATTAATGCTTCCCCTCAAGTTAACGAGGGTTAGTTTTAGTGCTTGAGTATGATTTATTTTGAAAAATTTAGAATCTCGTGAGAAATTCTTGAAAAATTATCATACTTTCCCACTACAGCAAGCCACAAAATCATAATATTCACAGTATTTACATATTCACAATAGAGGTGTATGAAGTTGACCTGAAAAGATACGATCACCACATTAAGTAGATCGTTCGAGCATTCTGTGGTGAACTCCATACGGTCTGCCACCAACGAATCGTTCAAAGCTTCTCATTAAACGTCTTTCCTTAGCTTTTCATCAATTTTCTTGATCATATAGATGGCACTCTGTCGAAAACCCGGGTGCCACTCTACAGTAACCTCTAGAAGAGTCTTGTTATCATTGAGGTGCACCCATTTTTCCCGGATATGTTTGAGACTCCCGTCACTGAATTTGTGAATCTCTGGGATTCTCATGAACTTCATCACCCCAGTGCCATTCAAGTAGAAAATGTCGTGAATCGGATCAGTTGTGCTGGTGTAGGGAGATTTGTCCGCATGCCGAGGCAAAACTTTAATGCGTGGACGAGAAAGATTCAGCTTCCTTTAATAGCTTTCCACTCCAAGTTGCAGATCTTCAACTCGTTTCTTGATGACAATTTGACGTGTGTACATTATAAGATCTGAATTCAATGCAATGATTTCTTCACCGTTCAAATGTCTGGGCGTATTCTGGGTCATCAGAAGCAGCATATCTTCAATGTCTTCGAGATGAAGAAGTGGAAAATCTTCTTCCTGGATGGTGTAGGTGTTATCATCATCTCTTTTAAGTCTGATCTTTGTCAAGTGGTGATAGCCTACTTTGGGTTGAATCCTAACTCCTTGGATGCTTCTGATTCGGAGATGAGAAAAGACTTGAGGACCTGTGTTGTGCCGACATGCATAGTTGTAAGCTCGTCGCACACGCTCGTCCCAATGTAAAGCTCCCAATTCGGCATAGAGATCATATTCAAAATAAAATTTTGGTATCCAGAGACGATTGACTTTTTCTTCTATCCAAGGTATCGACTCCCAGTTTGTAGCTTTTAGCAACATTAATGAGGTTGCATACTTGTCTGCTCCCTTGACCAAGTATTCTAGATCATTGCTGACGAAGAAGTCGAGTACGATTTGATCATCATCTTCGGCTGTCAGGAGAGGAGGTTTTTCAGGTTCATGAAGACCTTCCCTTTGAGTAGTTCTCATTGCTTTCAGAAGCTCATTAGCGTTTTACTCGTATTCCATTCTACTGATCTTGGATCTAGCAAGGAGGGTGGGATCTTTGATTCCTCGCACAACCATTGCCTGGTTTATGTTAGGCCCATAATTATAAGCCAAGTATCTCGAAAAGTCTATGGGATTGCGGATTGGGAGAATTCATTTTCATCAGCAGCTGTCAATGGACGAATGCAGCAGCGTTCGTAACACAAGGTTGTTCGGTTGCATTTGCATCTACCTCGAGTGTATCAACCCATGCCGGTTCACTTGACTCTGGAACATTAAGAACTTGAGTAGATACTAGAAAATCAACAACAACAACAGGTACTGGTTCAGTTTTTGGTATGTCTGGTACTTGGTCAGATACTAGAACATTCGGTACAGGTTGATCGGGTTCTGGCAGTGGTTGTTGCACTAAAGGTGTGGTAACTGAAGCAGTGGTAACTGGGGTAGATATAACTAGGACAAATGTGGTTAAAAGAGCGGTTGTGGCTGGAGTAGATGATGAAGCTGTAATAGCATCTACATTATGAAACTTCTTGGTGCGTCTTCCCTGTCGAGGTGGAGGTGTCTTGGCTGCTGGAGTTGATTTATATTTGGTAACATCATCCTTGTAAGATTTTTCACCTTTGGCTGCATCATCCTCCATAGCATCTTCATCATCAGACTTGTCTTTATCAGACTTGTCCTCCCCATCTCTATCCTTTTTCTCTTTATCACTGTCCCCTTCTTCTTCATCATCACCATCACCGCCTTCACCATCACCATTATCATCGCCATCACTGTTTTCATCACTACCGCCATCGTCCTCACTACCTCCTTCGTAATCACCATCGTCATCATCATCATTGTTATCTGATTCGTCTTCCTCGTTCTCTTCATTTAAGCTATTGTAAGGAACCACAATACCATGTTTCTTGAATATCTCGGTATCTTCATCCATAGCCTTCTTAAGATCCTTGTGAAGGATCTTTTGAGCTTTCGTTTGGTTGTAGGACCCGATTTGAATCATACGAGCATGTAAGAGCTTCTTCAACTTGTAATCAGTGAGCCTTTGAGCAATTAGATAGTCTGAATTCTGAGTGACGGAAGACTTGATCATTAAATTTCTTGCAGTAATTTGTTTCATCTCGTCTCGCAGAGCAGGAAGTGCCGTTTCAATAGATCCTTAAACCTTTTTGTTGATGGATTTAATAAGTGTTTCGTTGGCTTTAGCAAGAATTTCTTTCTCGTCTCTGTACTTCCTTTTCAGTTCTAGAAGACGTTCTATCGTTTCTTGCTTTTTTGCTGCTTCAGCTTCTTTGACTCGATCAAGTTCTTCTTCATGCGCTTTTCGTGATAGCTCTAACTCTTCTTTGAATTTGGCAATCGCGTTTTCTTGAGCTTTTCTTGTTGATTCTTCACTTTGATGTCGACGAGCTAACTCCTCTTTGACTCCATTCATCTCTTCTTGTTGAGCTTTTATATGTTGTTCCATTTGAAGCATGAACAAAGCCGGTAATGATGGAATCAAGGATACTGGTGTTATCGGTGTCTGTTGTGTAGGAACAATGGTCGTACTTGACACTGAAGCTGAAAGAGGTTGAGTTGATAGAGTTAAGGGAGGTTGAGTTGAGGCAGGTGGGGTCACTGTAGTGACTGGAACCGTCACGAAGGTACTTGTGGGTTTGTTAAGGTCAGATTGTTGTTCGACATGATAATCAACATCATAATCGCCTTGGGTGGATCTCTCAGGAATAGATGTATATTCATCAGGCTTCCCAAATTCATCTATATCAGTAGGTAGTATGGTTTCTTTTTCCATAATACCAGAACCACTACCACCCGTATCTTTCTTGCTTTGCATGACAGCTATCTTCATATTTCGTCTTTCAGTTTTGAGAAGTTGTTCTTCCTCATTTATATCTTCATCTTCATCCTCAAGCATCATCCTCTTCCCTCTAGACTTTGTGGTATCTTGTTTGGCAACACTTTTCTGTCTTTTGGTCTGAGATGAAACATCTTCGTCTGTCGGTTCACTTTGTTTGCGTTTGCCTTTGGGTTTTGGTGAAGAAAAATCTCCAGAATCAACTCTGTTCTTTTGGTTTTCCATTTCTTCCAACAATTTCTTATATGCATCACTTGCCTTGATTGCATCATTCAGCATGTGATCAGGAACTTGAGATAGGATACCTGAATAGAGACCCTGTTGTCCGTCTTGTCTTATATCGATGGTATCATCGTCATCTTGTGTGTGGTGAGAGCTTCCTTCACGCTTATCAATTGAGTCATCTTCTAGCATGAAGTAATGAATAAGAAAGTACCCAGTCTTATTCCTTGTGTTGTGGAAGAGTTGATAGTGAAACTCCTCCCATAGCAAGTGCGCATAATTCACATTCTTACCCTTGTAAATTCCCCAAAAGATGTAAGCTTGTGGTAATCGCAGAGAATCATATCCACTGGTTTTAGCAGTAAGACATCGAATGAGTGTACCGAAGATTGCTTTCTAGGGTTGTCCTAACCTAGCTGTGTTGAATTGAGACACAACCCGTAAGTCAGGATCATCATATCCAAGAGAATGAAACATCCGAATAAGTTCCTTCTTGTCAGGGTTTCCTGCAAACTGTTGACCTTGAGGTAGAGTTGAAAATCCAAATATCCGACGAAAGTGAGGAATAGTGAGAGTCTTTTCCTTTTTGTTGATTGTGAATGCGATCTTGTTGTCTCTGATCCGTTTCTTCGAAGCCCTAAATTCATGCATGTAGACAGTTGGAACCGAAGCTGTAGCCCTTAAAGCCTTCTTGATTGGTGTACGGTCAAGGATTTCTATGGCCACTTTGAATGCATATTGAGCTGGAGTGGTGTCTTCCTTTAGTCTAAAATTGCCTGGTATAAACTTGAGAGACTTGTCATCGGAGACAAGTGCCTAGTCAGCTTGAACTTGTTGTGCAGTAGGTTTAGACATGTTTTCTGCTTAAAATAGAAGATACATAGTTGATACACACAAAACGATATATATCATAATACATATACCCCTAAGTATGGCAAACATATCATATAATACCGTAATGATCAAACAACTAGCATTTGCAACCACAAGAAGCTAAGTATATAATCATAAACAAGACTAAGTATCTGATAAATTTATCACTTTTGGAGAAGACAATCACTTTCGGATAAGAGTGAACTTTCTGGAAAATTACCACTTTTATGATAAAACTCACTTTCTGTTAAAACTCACTTTCTGATAAAAACTCACTTTCTAGGGCTGAGCAAATGAACCCGAAAACCGATCCGAACCGATAAACCGAACTGAACCGAGCCGAGCCGAACCGAACCGAGCAAATTCGGTTCGGTTTTCGGTTTTGTATATTTGTGTCGATTTTGCTCGGTTCGGTTTCGGGTTAAAAACATGAAAAATACGGCTAAAATACATATTCGGTTCGGTTTTACTCGGTTCGGTTTGGTTTCGATTCGGTTTCGATTTCGCTCAATATAATTCGGTTCGGTTTTCGGTCGGATATTTTTTCAAAATCGGTTTTGGGTTCGGTTTGGTTTTATTCGGTTCGGTTCGATTTTGAACCGATGCTCAGCCCTACACTTTATGATAAAAACTCACTTTATGATAAAAACTCACTTTCTGATAAAAAAAAACTCACTTTCTGATAAAAACTCACTTTTTGATAAAAACCCAGTTTCGGATAAAACTTGAGTTTTGGATAAAACTTGAGTTTCGGATAAAACTTGAGTTTCGTATAAAACTTGAGTTTCGGATAAAACTTGAGTTTCGGATAAGGTTCGAGTTTCGGATAACATTCGAGTTTCGGATAACATTCGAGTTTCGTATATCATTCGAGTTTCGGATACCATTCGAGTTTCGGATAAAAATCGAGTTTCGGACTAAAACCTGAGTTTCGGATTAAACACGAGTTTCGGGTTAAACACGAGTTTCGGATAAAACACGAGTTTAGGATAAAACACGAGTTTCGGATAAAACACAAGTTTCGGATAAAACACGAGTTTCAGATAAAAAACGAGTTTCGGATAAAACACGAGTTTCGGATAAAACACGAGTTTCGTATAAAAATCCAGTTTCGAATAAAATAAGTTTCGTGTAAAAGCAGTTTCGGATAATATAAGTTTCGGGTAAAAATCCAGTTTCGAGGAAGATTTCTGTTTCGGATAGATTCCAGTTTTGGGGAAGAGTTCAGTTTCGGATAAAATCAAGTTTCGGAAAAAATCAATTTTGTTGTATTCTATGTTCATCAATCAAACACAACTAGAGATAATCCTAAGGCCAATTCATTTTGTTTTAAGGCAAACCTAATCATACGCATATGATCCTACTCCTTTTCCAAGCAAAACCCACTAATCAATTTGATTTTTTATACAAGCAATCTTATAAACCCTAAAGATCAATTAATTGGGGATCGAGACAATAGGAGGAAGGATTAGAAATATTCAAGAAATGATTTTACCTTGGATCAAAGAGTGATCAAGCAATCAAAGATGCGAGGGAAACAATTGGCTATGGCGGCAATGACTAAGAATTGGTGTTTGTTGTGGAGACGAAACAGAAAATGAATAAGGGGGCGGGGTCATATAATTTGACCTAGGTCAAACTTTTTACATTTGCAAATAACCCCCTGAATTTCTTTCATGTTACATGGTTAACTAATTATTGTTAATTTTAACGTTGTCAATAAATTTTAACGTCTGTTAAACACTTAATCATCCAATTAACTATTTTCCACATTCAAACAATTAACGCTCGTAATCGAAGCTGCCTAAAAACCAATAAACTCTCAAACCAAATCAAATGATCACATCCGAGTCCCATAATATCACGAACATCATGAAAATCAAAAAGCACAACGAACACATACGAAAAATGATCCAACATTTAGCATTAACCGGTTAATTTTCTGAAAGACTTTTGAAGACGATTTTTTGATGACCAAGATGATTTGATATTTTCTCCCCCTTAAACACTGACCCGTTTTCTATTTAAAGAGTCGTAGTCGTTGTTTAAAGAGTCAAATATCGATGAAGACATTTTCCGTTTAATGTGATATAAAAGAACGATCTTGGTGGCAATAAGATTTCTCTTATTTAAACAAAATAAGTGCACTGTAGCGTACACAAATTTGTGTTAGATAAAGTTATAAAGTAAACTTGATCCCTTGTATGATTTTAAAGTAAACCATACCCGAGAAAATTAATTCCCGTTGTGAGCCAACATTTTCAAAAGAAATACGTGACTTTAATGCGAAAAGCGGGTTGCAGTCAGAAATAACTACAAGCCATTTGGGGATGTTTTAAAATATGTACAACTTTAATACGGACTCTATTTATGGCGCTGTGTCAATTTTAATCGACATTTCTAAGGCCGTAAATATTACCGTACAAAAAGACATGCCCGATTTAAAAACAAAAATACTTTTGGATTTTCTTGATTTTATATTTTTTTATGGTTTTTGTAGGTTTTATATTTTTGTATTTTTCTTTTGTTGGTTTATATATTTACGATAATATACATGATCACGATAAAAAGATACTCTAGAATAGTTTACCACCACTACTCTGCAGATTCTTCTGCCAACTCCTTAAGAGTCGTCAGTGAGAATGATTTCATGCCCAGCTTTTTGATCCAAAACTCGATACGTCCTCGATCTAAAGCCTTTGTGAATGTATCCGCCAGCTGATACTCAGTGTTGACAAAATACAGCTCGACCACTCCATTTTCTACTTGTTCTTTGATGAAATGGTAGCGTATGTCAATATGCTTCACCCGGGAGTGTTGAACGTAGTTGCAGCAAAGGGCAATGGCGCTTTTGTTGTCACAGTACATCGGAATTTTGTTGAATCCAAGACCGTAGTCAGTTATTTGTGATCTCATCCATAGAACTTATGCACAACAACGGGACATAGAAATGTATTCAGCCTCTGTACTTGATATCGCAACGCTTTTTTGCCTTTTAGATGCCCAACTAATCAGTCTATCTCCAAGAAGTTGCACACTGCCAGAAGTGTTATGTCTAGTATCTTGACACCCAGCATAATCCGCATCTGCATATGATATTAGTGCAATAGAGGAGTCCTTCGGATACCATAGACCATGATGAAGTGTTCCTTTAAGATACCAAAAGATCCTTTTCACAACATGTAAGTGCTTTTCGGTAGGCCGAGCCTGATACCGGGCACACATGCATATAGAAAATTGCAAATCAGGCCTGCTAGCAGTCAGATAGAGAAGGGTGCCGATCATTCCACGATAAAGTTTAGGATCGACAACAATCCCATCCCTATCCTCATCCAACTTGGATCTCTCCACCATTGGAGTATCCACGGGGTCACAGTTTTCAAAGTGATACTTTTTCAAAGATTCAAGAGCATATTTGGATTGATTAATGAAGACGCCTCTGGGATTTTGAGAAATTTGCTACCCTGAGAAAAATGAAAATTTTCCCATAATCGACATCTTAAAACGTGTGGACATGATTTTTTTAAAATGGTCAGACAGTCTTTGAGTGGTGGCAACAAATACTATATCATCAACATAAATTTGTACCAATATCATGTCGTTGTCCTCCTTAAGAATGAATAATGTTGGGTCCACTTTGCCTTTGGAGAAACCTTCCGAGATGAGAAAAGACGATAGGAGATCGTACCACGCGCGTGGAGCTTGTTTCAACCCATAAAGAGCCTTCGTGAGCTTGTACATGTGATTAGGAAACTTCGAGTTGACGAATCCATTCGGCTGGCTTACGTAGACATCTTCCCTTAATTCACCATTGAGAAATGTCGTCTTAACATCCATTTGGTAGATGATCATGTTCATGTGAGAAGCATAAGCAAGGAATAGTCTAATAGCCTCCAATCTAGCAACAGGAGCAAAGGATTCTTAAAATTCAATCCCCAAAGATTTTTTGTTACCTCGAGCAACCAATCTAGCCTTGTTCTTTAAAACACTACCCAACTCATCGAGTTTGACCTTATATGTGACAACCCTGGTTTTTGAGGTTCGTCACTTAGTCTTATTTTTGGGGTATTTTGTGTGACTATGTGTTTTATGTGATTTATGTGTTTATATGTGTGATTTTGGGGATGAGAATGGATGAAATGAGGTACATGATTTGTAAATCATGGTACGGGTTGGAAATGGAATGAAATGAAATGAGTTCAGAAATGAACTGCGGGAAAGTTCAGATATTGTTTTTACAAGGTTTCGTGTACGTATCGTAT
Organism: Glebionis coronaria; assembly: GCA_025667525.1. Taxonomy (NCBI): domain Eukaryota; kingdom Viridiplantae; phylum Streptophyta; class Magnoliopsida; order Asterales; family Asteraceae; genus Glebionis; species Glebionis coronaria. The sequence continues at coordinate 479,495,202 of CM046880.1, forward strand.
GTTGTATGTATGTATTAAGTACATATTATATGGTTAGGATAAATTTTAGAGATACTTTCCATAACTAGAAGCTTTTGGAAATGATGGTTAGTTCAGAAATCGCGTAGAAAGTCGAAAAAATCAACGTAAGGCTTTCGGGTTATGGTCCGGAAGTAACCTGAATGTGAGATTTAGTTTAAGAATAATATAAGTTATAATATAAGGTTAAAAACCAGATCCTTAGGTGCTTTGGGCTTGGTTTGGGCAACCAAAAGAAAAGGAAGAAAGAAAATAACCAAAAAGCCCAAAAACAGGCCCAATGGAAGAGTAATGGGATTAGGGGGACTTTAGGACTTAACCAAACCCATCCCATAACAAAAATAATCATATTTTTCACCCCATAACATCTCATAGTCGAATTTTAACAATGGTGGAATTAGGTTTCATCAAAGACAATTTCTTCCTTTGATTTCTAAGGTAAAATCTTCAAAACTCTTCTTTAATGTATGATTTTAATTAATCTTATCATGTAATTAATCAATAGATGATGGATCTAGGGTTAGGTTAAACATAACTTCTGTATTTTAATTAGATAAACATGTTTAGATTTATTAGGGTTAATAATTATACATGATGTAGATAATTAGACTAGTTGTGTTAAATTCGTTTTTAAAAACTGGGCAGAATTTTTGGTCCATTGTTTTGATCATATCTAGAGTTCTACAAACTTTTAAGTTTAGAATATTATAACTATGAAAATGTAATTGAATTGTCTTTCAAATGCAAGAAACGAGAATTAAATTGTAGGTCGGGAAGTTGGTCAAAAACAGGTTACATCATTCGGGTGTCAAAGTAGTTTTTTCATCAGCCTGTTTACATTTTATGTTTTGAGTTGGTTAGGGTGCTTAGGGTTATAGATAGACCTTAAAACGAGTATGGGAGTTAGTTTATATATAATAGAAAGGATCTAGAGTGGGACTAAGTAAATGGAATTGGTTAAGACCCTCTGGTCATAACAAACTTTTTATATGTTCAAAATCAGTAAATTCTGGATAGGTAAAAGTATATATATATATATATATATATATATATATATATATATATATATATATATATATATATATATATATATATATATATATATATATATATATATATATATATATATATATATATATATATATATATATATATATATATATATATATATGGAGGCCTTAACAGTAGCTTTAAGGTTGCGGCCAAATAGTAGCGTTAGCTAACACATTTAAGGGCATAGGGTTGCTTTTACAGGGCATGTTATTTTGGTTAAGGGGGTGATAGACCCGTAGTTTGAAGTATGAAAAACGGGACTGTTTTGGGTAAAATGTTAACGGGACGAGTTATGAACTAAACTAAGTTAAAGGCTTTATAGAAGGGTGTAATGAGATGCATATGGCATATAAATAGGTTTAAGTTTTAGGAGAAGGTTAGATATCCATCATATATTGATGAGCCATTTTGGTATGTGGTTCATGTCTTGATTGTATACGTTTGTGTGTTTAGATTTTTGCTAGAGCGCAGATACTTGGAGAAGCTTGTTCAGGTGAGTTTCATCGTCCCATGTCTTTTTATGATTTGATTTACAGATGGGATGGAAGAGATACTATATGGTTTTGTAAAGAATGTTGTGAATGTTTTTATGGTTTGTGATGGACTTGTGTGTATACTTATGTGATTAACTGCTATGTGATTCTCGATTGTATTTATGATTCGGATCGGAGGACACGTACCGTCTCAGTTATTATCGTTTGACTTGGTACCAAGGGGATGTTGACAAGGCAGGGCCTTGGGGTTGGTTCATAGGTGTATGAGCGCCTATGGGACCATGGTTATTGGTAAGGCTTGGAGCCTTGGAATTGTGGTTATTGGTAAGGCTTGGAGCCTTGGATTTGTGGTGATTAGTTAATCTTGAATGCTAGTTGTTAATACATAATTGTAGCACATTGTCCATATGTTCTTTTGTTAATGGTTGTTATTCACAGCTTATATTATAACTGATTTGAGGTTGGAGTCTAAACCTATGACTCTCACCAACTTTATGTTGACGTGTTTTAGTGTCTCTTTCAGGTGAGAATGTGGTTAAGCCTGAGAATAGGAGTGGATAGCTGGGAGGTTTAGGATTGCATTGGAGGAACCCCCTTTCCTCTTAGTCTTTATTTGATGTTTATATAAGTGATACTTTGTTGACACCTATATGTTTGATTTGTTTATGTTAATTGTTTGTCTCGGGTAAGCGGTAGGAATGTTACCTACTTACCTAGACTCCTGCATTGTTGAGATATTGTCATGACATTTGTAATTGTGTCACCATTTTATGACATTTCTTATTTCATTTAGTTATCTCTATATACACGCTATTGTTGTGATGATATCCATACGTCGCGCCCCATATTCCGCCATGGTGGGGTGTGACAGAATGGTATCAGAGACAATGGTTATAGAGAATTAGGTTGCCTAGTCTCGTAGCCTAGTCTATAGCTTAAGGGTCCTCGCATATAGGCGTCATAGGAGTATGTGTGCATTTGATATTAAATGATGTTATTGGTTTTTACTTGCGATGTTTGTTAAGTTTTGACTAGTATGGGTTGAACCATAGTAGTTCATACTTAGCCACATGTTATTTTCTTTCGGGTTGTGACTAGTGCGGGTTGAACCATAATCGTCCACGCTAGTCATTGTTGTATTTTTCTTAAATTTTACATTATAGTACATAATTTGGTACATGGTAGTTGCTGTCTTTTGTTGAGTTATTTTATGTACCTGATGTATAGTATTTTTCTTCTTATGTTTAAGTCATGTTCTCTAAGAATCATGTGGTGGTTTGAGTTACAAGGAGTAGGTAAATAGGAAGGATTTTAAGTTGTTTCCACTCTGAGGGGCGACATGACTTATAATTGATTATGTTTTCGTTTTGGATTTTGTCTTTGCTGTTTTAGCTAGACTATGGATTTCTGTATTCAAAGAGTTTGACTATGTTATTTTAATAGTTAGAGTTTTTGACCTTAGTATTTATGTGGTTATGTGTTTAGGTGAGTTGATGGATTTATGTGTTATGTGTTGTATTGATTCTTATAAGTGTCATCATAGGAGGGAGTGCATTAGGGAAAGGGTAATTGTATAAGTATGGTGGCCAACATAGTTATACAAGTACCACAACTTTAATGGATTCCTAAGTATGATTGCATGAAAGAGGATTAATACATGCTTGTTTAGTAGATGTTAGAGGGATTTAAGTATATGTATCCCGATATTACCTACATATGTATGATCCCTCGCTATTATCGATTGTATCTATAGTAGGGTTTGCTAGCTCGCTTCTTTTAGGTATTCAACCTCTGTTGTGGCGTATTCTTTGAGTTTCCTATTTCACGTGTCTGTTTTAAAATGGTGTCCTTGGTGTTAAGTAATTGTAATAAATTGGGATTTCTTTTGGGATAATGAAATCTTTTGTGTTGAGTCTTACATTCCTTTTAGTCGGTATATATTGAAAAGACTTGGAAATCTACTATAGAGTTGGATAGTTGGTTGTATTCGGTAAAATAAGGGTAAGGTGTTGGAGTCGTGTTTGAAACAAGATGTAACATAAGAATTTAAATCAACACTTATTTATTTCAAATTTCTAAAAGACTCTCTATAAAATAAAGCGAAATAAAATTTCTTTCTACTTAAATAGTTTATATAATTGAGTTTAATCGATTTACGTCACTTATAATTATTTATACAAGGTTAAATTGAGTTCATGAAAATTTCACATACATTTTTTTATTTAAAAGGGTTACATTAATCACTAGGATGATTATTTAGTTTTTAAAACAACTAGGATAAAATTGTTTTGGTCGTAACTTTTTTTAAAGCTTTTTGGGTGATTCAAAAGGCTAAAATTATGTACTCGGAACGTATCTTTCAAATATGTGGGATGTATAGTCATGGGAGGTCAGTAGCTTGGTCAAAATGTTTGTACAAGTGTCAGGTTCAAGGTTGAGTTTTGAATAAGTAGTTTTAAACTTATGTTTTGGGATGTTCGGGGTACCTAGTCTTTGAGTTGAATCTTGAGATCATCTAGAGGGTTGTTTTTAGATTGTTTAAGTCACATAGATGTGGGGAGGTAAAGAAAAATATTCCTTTGGGAAAAGTCGATTTTGCGCACGATTTAAATTATATGTCGCGGAGCGTAAGATGTTTTGGTTCCCATTAAGTGTTCCTTGGATCATTTTTCCTTGTCATGAGTCATTTGAATTTGTACATGTTTCGGGTTGAGTTTTCGTGGTTTTGGTCTATTTTAACTCGTGCACGTGAAATGTCGTTAGTTATCCGTGGGTTTGATTCGTTGATCGTATCTGGTGGATTCAGGATGTAGTTTTGGTTTCGTATTGATTGGGAGCGTTGAGGTAGTCATATGGAAGACTTGGTCACGCCTACACGATTAAGTAGGTGGCCATGAGATAATGGTTGGAATGCCCTTAGTGGGAGGAAAGAGTTAGAAGTTCGCAGACGAACTAATGTGGTCATGAGGTCTCTTAGGAGTGCCAAGGGAGATGCATACAGATTTGTATAAAGTATGGATATTGGCACAAGTAACGCATCATAGAGAATGTTGGAAGGGGATGTGATATTTCAAAGGTACTTGTGATATTCGTTAGGTATGTAAAATTTTCCAAAAACTTCTTAAGATTTAGTAGGTTTACCTATTATCTTGAAGTAGAAGCGTGAACAGAGCCAGTAGAAGGAGCAAGATGAGTTGTAGTTAGTACCTTTCCAAGGAAATTGTTGATGGAATGATTTTAAAGACATGAGTTGTTAGAAATTACAAGGAATGCAAGATAAAGGTTGAGTTACCTGGTAGTAAATGTGATGTGAAAGCGGTTGGATGGGTTGATAAGAAGTAGTATCGATCTTTTAGAATGTGTGTAGAATTTCGTGAGTAGAAAGAGGTAGAAATTTGTTTGTGTTGCTGCCAAGAGAGGATGCAGGGATGATGTTAAGGATGTTGTATGAACATTTTAGGTTTATGGTTATGCATTTGGCTTCACCAAAGCACTAGCGGTTTTCATGGAGTCAATGAACCGAGTGTGCATGAACGTATATAAACGAGTTGTCATCGGGAGTATCAACGACATCTTGATCTACTCAAAGTCTAAGAAGGAGAGTGAGGCGAATTATGAGTTGGTTTTGGAGTTGTTAGGAAAGGGAATTATACGTGAGATTTTCAAGTGTGAGTTTTAGGATTAAGTTGACCAAGATGAGTAGTTAGAGATGATGATATATCATGGAACCAGCAAGGGGCGAAGTAAAGAAGGATGAGGAAGCGTTTTGGAGGCTGAAGAGGTGGACTGGATAATGAGCCGATCTTGACATTATCGGAAGGACTGGATGAATTCGTGAAGCATGACGATACGTGTAGCAAGGATTTGGATGCGTACGAGGACGACAAAGAAAGGTGATTGCTTATACGTTGCAGGAACTGAAGATTTAGAAGAACTAGATAAGACTTAGTTAGTAGAGCTGGATTGTTAGATGTGCCTAGAATGCTAGAGGCATTTGGTGTACAAGACGTAGAGAATGATCTATACGGATCATGAACGTCTGTAACACATATTCAGTCCTCTTGATTGAACATTTGGCAAAGGTGATGGGTGGAGTTAAGTGATGAAGGAAAATTGCAAGGCCAAGTACCATCTGGGAAAGGCGAGCATAGTTAATGAGACATGGAATAAGAGGGAGGAAGTGACGCTGATACAAAATTTAGCTATATGGATGACGTGTTAGGAGGGTTTGGATGAAGGATGTAAGCTGCAGGAGTAGTTCTCTAAAGCATAGAACGCATCAACATTTATGTTGCGTGGCTTGGACAATCATATGGAGAAAGGGGACATAGGCTATACTTTCTACATAGATAGGAGTAGCATAGAAAGGGCGGTGTAAGGACGAAGATGGTAGAGGGAATACATAATGGGGTAGAGGAATAAGTACGATGAGAGTTGGGTGATACTCGATTGACTGAATAATTCATCCCATATTCTAAGAGGAATGAGAACTCAAGTAGTTGAGAAGTTTGAAGGATTGCGTACGGATGTGATGGAATAGGAGTTTCTGTATAAAAATTAGCCTAAGAAGTATGGAATGCTTTATGAAGGATTATGGCAAGGGAATAAACGATGGGAAGTAAGCATAGTATACCGTTGATAGACTAATGGTTGGTATGAGCATACCATAAGGATAATGGAGGAAGACGCCCAGAGCATTGGCTTGCAGTTTGGAGATAGTTGGAGATTGCATTTTGTTTAGGAAGAATTCTTCTACAAAGAGAGTCACTAGTGAGAGGGGTGTATTCTTCACTGATGAGAATGTAGGGAATAAAAGAGGATCGCCTAAATTATTGGCTGAAGATGAGATAGAAGATGGTATGGAAATTAAGATTATGGAGAGACAAGCGAGAAGTGGTATGGAGGAAGAATGGCTTGAGGGAGCAAAGGGTCGTCAAGATTGTGTAGTGATATAGAAGGGAAAATCGTTAGGTCTGGTGATAGGAAATGTAGTAGAAACTGCTGGATTTAATCCATAGAAGATGAGGTGGATCACCGTTACGGTGGGGTGAAGTTAGAAGTAGTCAACATATTGGACCGGAGTTGGAACAAAAAACTACAAGAGGTGGTGGCAGTGCTTAAGTAGAGGTTGAAAATGGCAAAGGACCGACAAGAGAGCTGTGTGGACAAGAGGCGTAAGCCGTTAGGATTTGAGATTAGGGATAAGTTTTTGCTATAGGTTTCACCATGGAAATAAGTGACGTGGTTTGGGATGAAAGGGAAGTTAACACCTAGAATCGTGGGTCCATTCGAAATCTTCGAAAGGATTGGACCAGTGGCTTATAGGTTGGAATTACTGGGAGACTTGAGTGGTATGCGTGATGTATTTCATGTATTAAAATTAAGGAAATGCTTAGCAAGAACCTACTTGCAAGTACCGTTAGATGATATTAGTATAGATATGAGTCTTCGTTTCATCGAATAGCCGGTAGAGATTTTGGATCGTGAAGCTAAGACGTTGGAAAAAGTAATATACCATAGTTATGGGTATATGGAATTTGAAACGTGGACTAGAGTTCACGTGGGAACGGGAGGAGTTTATGAGGAACAAGTATCCTTATATATTTGCTAATGATGATCCTAAGGAGTAAATCTCGGGACGAGATTTCTATTAGGAGGGAGTGATGTGACAACACCGGTTTTTGAGGTTCGTCACTTAGTCTTATTTTGGGGTATTTGTGTGACTATGTGTTTTATGTGATTTATGTGTTTGTATGTGTGATTTTGGGGATGAGAATGGACGAAATGAGGTTCATGATTTGTAAATCATGGTACGGGTTGGAAATGAAATGAAATGAAATGAGTTCAGAAATGAACTGCGGGAAAGTTCGGATATCGTTTTTACAAGGTTTCGTGTACGTGTCGTATGTTGTATGTATGTATTAAGTACATATTATATGGTTAGGATAAGTTTTAGAGATACTTTCCATAATTAGAAACTTTTGGAAATGATGGTTAGTTCGGAAATCGCGTAGAAAGTCGAAAAACTCAACGTAAGGCTTTCGGGTTATGGTCCGGAAGTAACCCGAATGTGAGATTTAGTTTAAGAATAATATAAGTTATAAAATAAGGTTAAAAACCAGATTCTTAGGTGCTTTGGGCTTGGTTTGGGCAGCCAAAAGAAAAGGAAGAAATAAAATAACCAAAAAGCCCAAAAACAGGCCCAATGGACTAGTAATGGGATTAGGGGACTTTAGGACTTAACCAAACCCATCCCATAACCAAAATAATCATATTTTTCACCCCATAACATCTCATAGTCGAATTTTAACAATGGTGGAATTAGGTTTCATCAAAGATAATTTCTTCCTTTGATTTCTAAGGTAAAATCTTCAAAACTCTTCTTTAATGTATGATTTTAATTAATCTAATCATGTAATTAATCAATAGATGATGAATCTAGGGTTAGGTTAAACATAACTTCTGTATTTTATTTATATAAACATGTTTAGATTAATTAGGGTTAATAATTATACATGATGTGGATAATTAATTAGACTAGTTGTGTTAAATTCGTTTTTAAAAACTAGGCAGAATTTTTGGTCCATTGTTTTGATCATATCTAGAGTTCTACAAACTTTTAAGTTTCGAATCTTATGTCTCTGAAAATTTAATTGAATTGTCTTTCAAATGCAAGAAACGAGAATTAAATTGGAGGTTGGGAAGTTTGTCAAAACAGGTTACATCAGTCGGGTGTCAAAGTAGTTTTTGGATCAGCCTGTTTACATTTTATGTTTTGAGTTGGTTAGGGTGCTTAGGGTTATAGATAGACCTTAAAACGAATATGGGAGTTAGTTTATATATTATAGAAAGGATCTGGAGTGAGGCTAAGTAAATGGAATAGGTTAATACCCTCTAGTCATAACAAACTTTTCATATGTTCAAAATCAGTAAATTCTGGATAGGTAAAAGTATATATATATATATATATATATATATATATATATATAAATATATATATATATATATATATATATATATATATATATATACATATATATATATATATATATATATATATATATATATATATATATATATATATATATATATATATATATATATATATATATATATATATATATATATATATATATATATATATATATATATATATATATATATATATATATATATATATATATATATATATATATATATATATATATATATATATATATATATATATATATATATATATATATATATATATATATATATATATATATATATATATATATGGAGGCCTTAACAGTAGCTTTAAGGTTGCGGCCAAATAGGAGAGTTAGCTAACACATGTAAGGTCATAGGGTTGCTTTTACAGGGCATGTTATTTTGGTTAAGGGGGTGTTCGACCCATAGTTTGAAGTATGAAAAAGGGACTGTTTTGGTTAAAATGTTAACGGGACGAGTTATGAACTAAACTAAGTTAAGGGCTTTATAGAGGGGTGTAATGAGATGCATATGGCATATAAATAGGTTTAAGTTGTAGGAGAAGGTTAGATATCCATCATAGATTGATGAGCCATTTTGGTATGTGGTTCATCTCTTGATTGTATACGTTTGTGTGTTTAGATTTTTGCTAGAGCGCAGATACTTGGAGAAGCTTGTTCAGGCGAGTTTCATAGTCCCATGTATTTTTATGATTTGATTTCCAGATGGGATGGAAGAGACACTATATGGTTTTGTAAAGAATGTTGTGAATGTTTTTATGGTTTGTGATGGACTTGTGTGTACACTTATGTGATTAACTGCTATGTGATTCTTGATTGTGTTTATGATTTGGATCGGGGGACACGTACTGTCTCAGCTATTGTGGTTTGAATTGGTACCAAGGGGATGTTGACAAGGCGGGGCCTTGGGATTGGTTCATAGTTGTATGAGCGCCTATGGGACCATGGTTATTGGTAAGGCTTGGAGCCTTGGAATTGTGGTTATTGGTAAGGCTTGGAGCCTTGGATTTGTGGTGATTGGTTAATCTTGAATGCTAGTTGTTAATACATAATTGTAGCACATTGTCCATATGTTCTTTTTTTAATGGTTGTTATTCACATCTTATATTATAACTGATTTGAGGTTGGAGTCTAAACCTATAACTCTCACCAACTTTATGTTGACGTATTTTAGTGTCTCTTTCAGGTGAGAATATGGTTAAGCGTGAGAATAGCAGTGGCTAGCTGGGAGGCTTAGGATTGCGTTGGAGGAACCCCCTTTCCTCTTAGTCTTTATTTGATGTTTTTATAAGTGATACTTTGTTGACACCTATATGTTTGCTTTGTTTATGTTAATTGTTTGTCTCGGGTAAGCGGTAGGACTGTTACCTACTTACCTAGACTCCTACATTGTTGAGATATTGTCATGAAATTTGTAATTGTGTCACCATTTTATGACATTTCTTATTTCATTTAGTTATATCTATAGACACGCTATTATTGAGATGATATCCATACGTCGCGCCCCATATTCCGCCATGGTGGGGTGTGACATTATATACCCACAACAATGTAAGGATGTCGACGTTGTCGGGTAAAGGAGCTAATTCCCATACTTCAAGTCGTTGAAATTCATTAAGTTCCTCTTGCATGGCTTCAATCAATGAAGATTGTGTCATGGCTTGTTGCCAAGTTTTAGGTTCAACCTCGAAGAGAAATGCATCAAAAGTAACAGTATAATGCACTATCTTGTAATTGATGGCGTGTTAAGATTGGTCGGTCGACGTCACCAATAATATTACGGATTGGGTGATCCTTTGTCCATTTGGTGTTGTGATTTTCAATCCGTGGTGGTCTGGAGTAAACGATTGTAGGATCTTCCTCTGAGGTAGACGTACCGTTAGGGTTTTCGGGTATTGGTGAACCTAAGAATGGAAGTTCTTGTAAATGAGCAAATTCTAAATCGTGATCATTATAACCCTCTTCAACATCATCAGGAACGAGTAGGGGTGTTGATTCATGTGTAGTTTGAGAATTGTTGGGGGATGGTGCATCCGGTTCAGTAGTGACTATAGATGCATCGGATTGATTTCCATTATCTTGAGCAACAACTTCGGGAATCGGAGCTACTACTGTAGGTGCTGGAAAATCATCACTAGGTGGATCAAAGAATTCATCAAACATAGGTTTAAATAACTCATCCCACTCGGGCCTTGTAGGTGGTGTAAATGATGGAGAAGTAGGATTGTTGGGAGTTAATCCAGAACTAATAGTACCGGTTCCCATATCATGAAGTGCGGGTTCAGAGCTGCGTTGCTCAGAAGCCATCGCTGTCAGCTCATCAAAATCGCCATCCAATGTTTCTACTTTCTTGCCAAGACGATGGTTATAAATTTGGTAAGCTTTCTTTGCGGTTGAGTAACCAATGAAAATTCCAATATCAGCCTTCGGTTGAAGTTTGCCCAAATTCTCACTATTAATATTTGGATAGCACAATGCACCAAACATATGAAGAAAGGAAATATCGGGTTTGTGTCTATGAAAAAGCTCATATGGAATTTTTCCATGTCGCTTACGAATGATGGAGCGGTTTTGGGTATAACATGTGGTTGCCACTGCTTCAGCCCATAAGATTAAAGGAGCATTCGCATAAATCAACATAGTTCTAGCAGCTTCCATAAGTGTACGATTACGTCTCTCCATGACACCGTTTTGTTGTGGAGTGCGAGAAACTGAAGTTTCATGTGAAATACCGACCTCTTCATAATAGTCTCGTAGAGTCTGATTAACGAACTCAGTTCTATTATTAGTTCGAATGCGGCGAACATTAGCATTAAGACGCACCTGGATCATCTTAAGAAAAGTAATAATATATGTTGGTTCTAGATCCTTGGTTGCTAAGAACTTAACCCATGTAAACCTTGAAAAATCATCTACCATGACAAGGATGTATTTTTGACCACTCACACTAGCCGTACGCATTGGCCCGTAAAGATCCATGTGCAAAAGATGCAGTGGTACTTGATTGGTGTCTTCAGCTTTAGGTTTATATGATTTCTTGGTGCTTTTCCCCAATGAACACGCAGAACATAAATGATCCTTGTTAAATTTGAGCTTTGGAAGACCACGAACAAGTTCATTTTTAGCCAAATGGTTAATTGCATCAAAGTTAAGATGAGATAATCGTCGATGCCATAATCATGACTTGGTCTTAGATGCTTTGGAGAGAATTCATACTGGAGAAGCGACCATCATGTTTTGAACGGAAAGTGTATAGAGATTATCCCCTCGAGAACCTTTTGACCAGTCATTTCCTGCAAGATCACGAATGAAGCAAGTATGACCGAGTCCCTCCACGTAATACACCCTTGAAATCGTAATATTCCCAATTTGATATTCACCATAACCCATGATCTTTGCAATATGGTCGTTACCAAATTTCACCGTTCCAAGAAACTTGCTGACGAAATTTCTGAGCATCGAGCGGTCTCTGGTCATATGCTTGGAGCATCCAGAATCCAAGTATCAGAGGATGATTTGGACCACCTGAAAATATCACCAGACAAATGCGATGTATCGGAATCTAATTGTTCCTCTGTGTTAGCAGGTACAGATATATTTATTTGCTATCAGAAGATTTCTTAGGCTTCCAAATTTTCTTCCTAGTTGTCGGCTTAGATTCTAGTTGTATAAGATCATGAGGTACTTCTTCACTTGTAGGCACAATAGTGGATGCAGACCTAGTTAAAGGGTGCTTTTTCCATTTTTTAGTGCTAGTGTTCCTATTTGAAGGATGCTGAGACCTAACTTCAGTGGATGTGATCCTAGTTAAAGGGCACCTAGTTCCATATGTAGTGAAGGTCCTACCAGTGGGTTTCCATTGCCATCCAACTTCGGTGAATTTCTTCCCCGTTGGAGTCCATTCAATATTGTTCCTAATAGCATGCATTTCATTAATATGGTCAACAAGGCATAAATCATGACGCTGAGAAAACATGCATTCATTACAATTCCAACATCTCAAATTAGAATTCATATTTTGCTTAGGCTGATGCACAAGCACATGGCCTTTAGTCTTAGCTACATGATTCTTTTTATTCAAATTTGAAATACTTTCTTCTTCGCAGTCCTACTAGTGGAAGGCTTGATCCTATCTTTCTTGTCTTGATATCCTTTAGCCTTAGTAGACACAATTACTCCTGTAGAATCCAAGGGAACATTAGTGACAAATTTTGATTTAGCCTTGATGGGTGTGTTTAAAGTAGGCTTAGCTCTTGGGGTCTTATTGAATGGAGTCATGGCAATGGTGGGGGGTTATTATTTAAGTGGTGAAGAACCCGGTTGTCCTATGAAATTAAGATATGCTAAGCAACACTGAACCCTCTCAATATATAAGTGGGCAACATTATAGTCATTGTTCGTGGGATCAGATTCATATAAATCATCTAATATGTCCCTTGTAAGAAGCGCATGCCTAATCGCATTTCTCATATAATCCATATATGATAGTGTATTGTTCTTATGGTACGGGTTTTTATAAATCACCACTTCTTTTGTCTTTGGAGCACTAGAGGTCGGGGCAGAGATAGTAGCTGTATTATCAACAACTTCTTGTCCTTTGAGTTGAAGTGTCTCCTTTAATTCAGCTATAACCATGTTTTTATCTATGAGCTGAATATTTAGGTCAGAGATTTCCTCACATTTCTTGTTCAGTTGGTCAACAAGTGACTTTTTCTCTGCCGCATTAAAAGCGAAACGTTCTTCTATTGAACCAGAAACATGTGAGACACCCTGCCTTACTTTTTCAAACTCCCCTAGCATAGAATTAATTCTATTTTCTAGGGCATGGTTTTTATTCTCTGCAGCCTCTAGTTCCTCTTTGTATGCTAATGATTCTCTCTTAAGTCTCATGATTTCTTCCTCTAATGCCTGAACCACCTGAATCATCTTGTCACTTGTCTCAACGTTGTTTTCACAATCATTGTTTTTGAAAGAGTTTCAGTTTTAGATTTTTGTTCAATTTCAAGAGATATACAATGTTGTTGAAACTCATCAAAACGTTTTGAAAGTGAGTTATAAGAATCTTGAAGCTTTAAAAATTCAGCGTTAGATTCGTGACAAGAATGATTATCTACATTATTCACAGGTTCAACAATATTCACAGAAAGATGATGCACATCATCACATTTATTCACAACAGATGTAATCTTAATAGCACATTCAATAGTCACAACTTGCATCACATCGATTGACACCACTTGTTCCAAGAATCGGTCATATTCGGACAAAGTCTTTTCTTTCTCTATTAAATGTTCCTCATAAGCATCATCCATTTCATGGAAAACTTTTTGAACTTCAGCTATTTCGAAATTAAGATTATCCCCGAGATCTAGAAAGCCCTCTTTAAGATTGTTTACAAATGGAACGATCTATTTCTCAAACACTGATTTCATGTGTTCGAAAGACCATTCTCCAGCGGTTTGAGCCGTTGAAGTCGTACATTCCTTAATGACCTTGTCAAAACCGGTAAAGTATCCTCTAATATTTTTCAAGCTTAGCAATATTGTACTAACCGGTGGAAGACCCTTTGGAATTTCCTTAGGTTCATTCGGGTTGAAAAGTGTAGGAAATATACTAGGGTTTTCTCTAGTAGACATGTAAGTTGGTCTATGGATAAATTACCTTTGTATGTTAAAGCGAGTTCTAAAATCCGTTTTTGCATACTCTTGATTAAGTTTATCATAATCAAACTTAGAATATTCCAAAAGCATTTTTGACCGATTCTCGTTAATGAGTAATATATTCTCGGAATCATTCGAATTACTAATCGGGTTTAAGACCAAACCTAATTTTGTTGCATCATAAAGTCGCAGGTTGTGGATAAGAGCTTGCTTTGCATAACCCGGGTTAGGTGGCAGGTTTGTTAGACGCGATAGAGTAAATTCCTTAAAAGATGAATGAAACAAGTGTACTAAATGTGAAGCGGAGTATTGTTTTAAAAGCAAAACTTTAGTCTTTTTAATATTCTCAGACGCCTTAATTTCCGTTTCAACCCTTTTAGACTCGAGAGTTTCGAAATCCGTTAGTAGTTTTTGAAAATTAGTGACGACGGACTCTTTTTCTTTAAGTTCTTTTGAAAAGTTTGCCCTTAAATGTTCAATTCCTAGAAAGTTATCCATTTGGACTTTCCTAAACCTATCAAACTCAGGATTGGTTAAGGTATTGGTCAGCGGAGTTAATTCCAAGGTTTGAACCTTTTCCTTATACAAGGCAAGCTCGGCAGATAATGTTTGATTAACACTGAGGGTTTCAAAGACCGCAGTATTCATTTGGCCAAGCATAGATGCCGACACCATAACCAAATCTTGTTAAGCAGACGAATTTGTAGACGTAATAGCTCCCGGTTGTGTTTCACCCAAAGTCTGGGGACTTACATTGATATCACTATCATTGTTTGTCTCCTCGTTTGAATTACTAACCACCAGAGGCTGTTCCGGATACTGAGACGCTTGCTCAACTTGATAAGGTACAATACTAGTATCATTGGCAGTATTTGGTACCTCAGAGATTTGGTCAGACCCATAGAGTGAAAGATTTTCCCTAAGATCTGCCTTGGCGGTGTTGAAGTCATCACAGTCTGAATCGTATGCTTTAAGATCATCGCATTGATATGCTACATTGTTAGTGAAAGCTGCTGTGAGTCCTTCAGTATCCGCAACTCCTAGATCTGCTAGAAATGCTAACTCCTCCTCATCGAGCTCTCGACCTTGTGCTTGAGCATTAACCAAGTAAATCTTTTCTTGAAACCATGTACCATCCCTCTTCCTCTTTGGTTGCTTACACTCCCGAGCCATATGTCCTTCCCCTTTACAGGTATAGCAGATGATCATCTTCACTTTACCAGTGTTGTTTCCTCTTGGAGCAGTGTTAAATACGCGTGCACCAGTATTGGATGAACTTGGTCTCCCCTGAAGTGGTTGCGCAGTAACTCTACCATCTTGGATTGTTTCTTGTTGAGGAGAGTTAGAAGAATTTCTCAACTAATTGTTTGTTGGAGATGGTCCTCTATAACCTCTTTTGTTCAACGTTTGACTTATGTAGGCAGACATTTGTGCTAGTACATCAGTAGGATTATCCCCTTGTTTGAACTCAGGAACTAGAACCTCATCATCGCAGTAGAAAATTGGTGTTGGTGGAGCTACATACACACTTGAAGGAGTACTGACATGTTGTGAATAGTGGGGTTAGGAACTTCATGTTGCTGGTAGGTGATAGCAGGATTTGTTGGTGGTTGATAAGGAGAGTATGGTTGTTGAGCACGTTGTGATGATGATGTTGGTTGCTGATATTGTTGCTGATATGATGTAGGTGGTTGTGGTAGTATCGAATACTAATGAAAGCTTAGAGTTTGATACAAGGGCTGATATGAAGATTGTTGTCCCATATCATACGGAGTGTTGTTATATGACAATGTTGGATGATTTGCCATTAACGCTAATGGTTAGGAATAAGATCCATGAGACATGCGTTTCTAGAGCACATGCTTCTCGTGTTGCTGCAAGAAAGCATATAGTTGATCTAAATTAGATTTGTTCAAATCCCGAATCAATTTAACGTAAGTGACGTATTGGCTCCACTCTGGGGGTAACATGTTCAAAAACTTGGTGTTGAGATGAAACTGAGCAATCGAGAGATTATACGCATTCAAATCATTCATCAATGTAGTGAAGCGCCAGTAGTAGTCATGAAGTGTTTCTCCTGGAATGTATGAGAACCTATCGAACAAATCATAGAGTTGACACTCTCGTTCCTGCTTGGTGAGTGAAGTCCCTTGCAACAAAACCGTTAAGCGATCCCAAAGTTCCTTTGTTACCTTGTGTTTGCTTACCATTCGATAAATATCGGGTGGAAGAGCTTGAAGTATAGTCTGAACGACCTTGTCATCCGCATCGGCAATGATTTGATTGGTAGTCGTTAATTCATGAAATAGCCTTGGCCGAGTCACATTATCGATAGTAACTTCGCCCCAATCGAGTGGTCCTTGCTCAATGGATTAAATCATAAGTATCCCATTGGGTCTACCCATAATATAAGACATCATGCGACCTTGCCATGCTTTAAACAGCTCTTTGATAAGCAACGGTGGACGGGTATCGGTACCCGAGATGATAGAAAGGTCAGTAAGCGATGTCATTGTCGGCATAAATGAATGAGGATTCATTTTTGATCACTTGAAGGAAAAAAGATTATCTTTTGATCGTCCAATGAAATAAAGTTATGAAATAGTGTTGTTGTTGTTAGTTTCGGATAAATGAAACTCTCAGTTTCGGAAAAAAATGAATACTTTGAGTTTCGGATAATTGAGAACTTTGAGTTTCGGATATATTCAAACCTTTGTGTTTCGGAATACCTCAAACCTTTGAGTTTTAGAATTTAACAAAAACAGGAGTTTCGGAGAAAGCAAATGGTGAGTTTCGGAATACCTTAAACCTTTGAGTTTCGGAATAACTTAAACCTTTTGAGTTTCGGAATACCGCCAAAGTTTGAGTTTCGGAATGAGTTTCAGAATACCTTGACCTTCGCAATAATACCAAACTTTGAGTTTCAGAATACCTCCAAAGTTTGAGTTTCGGAATGAGTTTCGGAATACCTTGACCTTCGGAATAACTTGCTAATGTGAGTTTTGGAAATATCTATAAACCCTGTTGCGAAAGTTGACTTTCGGAATAACTTGAAAACCTTGTTGCGAAAGTCGAATATAGCCAAAAATTAATCCTAACAAGACTCAATTTTTTGCAACCGTATTCCAATAAAACACCACATGAATCATTTTTCTTTTTGTGATTTCTACCAAAACACGTAAACAAAATCACTACCACAACTATGTAGTTGATTTGTTTACAAACCTAAACCATAAAATCACAAGAATTTCAAGATTTGAGATTGACTATCCTAAAACCCACTAACACAATCAAAAACTAAAGAACAACACGAATCAAAACCTTAAATCACCCCATGGCTCTTGATACCAATTGTAGAATAGTGATAATCTATGATCCTAACAAGTGGGTTGTTGTTTCTAGAGAGAGAAACTAGAGAAAGAAAGATGAGAGAAATATGTGTATTAAGTAAAAATAACAAATGAACAACCAACCCCTTTCCATGAAGAAAATGAGTCTTATATACCCTTACCCTTAATGGGCTTGGGTCTACAACCCATGCACAGGCCCATGGGTTGGTTAGTAAGGTTTAATACGATAACTAACTACGAGCTAAACACTTTTAATAATATTGTTGGAGTCACTGATACTTCTAATATACGATAAAACGTATTTCCAACAGGGGTCTTCGTCAGGGTGATCCTTTATCTCCATATTTGTTTACGCTTATTATGGAGGTCTTAACGCTTATTCTCAAACAGAGAGTGCGAGATACTGATGCATTCACATTTCATAGATATTGTTCAAGAATGGAGCTTATTAACCTCTGTTTTGCTGATGATTTGTTCTTATTCTCTCATGGTGATGTTCAGTCGGTTATGGTCATTAAGAGGTGTTGGATGAGTTTACTCAAGCATCGGGGCTTACTCCTAGTCTTCCGAAAAGCACGACTTATTTTTGTAATGTTCTCAATCATGTTAAGATTTCTATTTTACAGATTTTGCCGTTTGCGGAAGGTCATCTCCCTATGAAATATTTAGGCGTGCCATTGGTTTCGTCTCGACTTATTATTCGGGATTGCAGGGAGCTTGTTGAGAGGGTCCAAGCTCGTGTACAAGATTAGAAGAATAAAGCTTTGTCGGTTGCTGGTAGGCTTCAACTTGTGCAATCTGTTATTGGTTCTATGCGCATTTATTGGGCTTCTATTTTTATGCTTCCTTCTCCGGTCGTCTTTAATGTTAGCAAATCATGCGTGGTTTTCTTTGGTGTCAAGGGCCCATGAAAAGGGGCAAAGGAAAAGTAGCTTGGGAGGTGGTGTGTCTTCCAAAAGGAGGGTTGGTTATTAGACGTTTGGATATTTTTTAATAAAGCTCTCATGGTTTCTCATATCTGGAAGTTATTAGTTCTCAAAGAATCCTTGTGGGTCAAGTGGGTCCATGAATATAAGCTAAAAGGTAGCAGCTTTTGGGAGGTTCCTATTCGGGGTGATATGACGTGGGGGTGGTGCAAGATTCTCCAGTTAAGACCCATTATTCATGAATTTATTTGGTATAAAATAAGAGATGGTGCTCATGTTTCGTAATGGTCGGATATTTGGTGTTCTAATAGTCCGTTGGAAACTATTATTTCCTCAAGGGATATTCATCGTGTAAGATTTGATTATAATACTAAAGTTAGGGAGGTTATCCATGATGGGCAATGGTTGTGGCCATAATATCTTCGAGGTAAATTTTCATTTCTTGATACTATTGATGTTCCGAATATTCAGGATAGGAGGAAGGACACATTACTATGGAGGACGGCAGAGAATGATTGTAAACCGTTTTCAGTTACGATAGTCTGGTCGTCTTTAAGGCCTCGTGATGCTAAAGTCCATTGGGTGGATATAGTTTGGTTCTCTAATTGCATACCTCGTCATTCTTTCAATCTTTGGCTTTTGATTAAGCAGAAACTAAAGACGCAGGACCGCATGTATATTTAGGATGTTTTATGTGATGTGGCTACAGTATGCCCATTGTGTGAGGGTCAGCCCGACTCACATGAGCATTTATTTTTTGAATGCCAATTTTCACAGCAGGTTTGGAACAAAGTGCGGAAGGTCGCCGACTTTGGATGCTCAAGTCCGGTTTTAAATAACATAATAGCTTATATTCCTCCATGGGCTAGATGCAAGACAACTAAAAGTCTGATTTCCAAATTGGTTTTGGCGGCAGCAACGTACTACATTTGGCAAGAACGGAATTGGTGTCTATTTAAGTTGGTTAAGAAGACAACTAATCAAGTTTCGAAATATATTATATCTACGGTTATATTGAAGTTGCTCTTATGTCGTTTCAAGAAGTCAAGAGAGGGTGCTCGGTTTGTGCAGCTATTGAGCTTGTCGGGGTCTATTTCGCATTGATGTATGTTTTTTTGGTTTGTTGGTGTTTGTGCCATTAGGTGGTTTTTTCCTATTTGTGTAATTGGGTATGTAATTGGTCTGTCATATGATTTTTAGAGGTTGTTCAAGCGTAGGCTTGAGGTTAATGTCACACGTCAGTCACATTCCATTGTACTTAACTGTTTTTTGAGGATTTAATATATTTTATCGGGGTGGAGTCCCCTTTACAAAAAAAAGGTTTGTCAACATTTAACTCTTATTATTCAAAGAATTATACCCTATTGTATGCGAAACTAAAATAGGGATTGAATATACAATGTGTGTTTAGGTGATCTCCTCACTACAAACAATATCAATCCTAACGATTAATATGTTCGACGATTAAGTCAATATGAGTTTATAACTCAAGTGTTTTCTATCGTATTTGGAAAAGAGAGATGCTTGTGAATGTCTAAGCATTAAGTGCACAAACTTCATTCTCTCTTTTACAATGAATCCTATTTATAGATTTAAGGTTAGGTACGAGACAAATAATTGCTTTGTGCAATTCTTGTCTTTAACTGATGTACAAGGTACATACTTGTCATTAACCTATTTTAGGTATCAGGACAAAGTCCTTTACAAGCTTAGTACCCTTTTCTAACCTAAAAGGGTAAGTCATGATAAGCGTGTATGTACTGCATCTTATCTCCTTCAAACTTATCTCGCCTTTACTTCAGTCTTCAGGATGTCATTGTTCCTTCAGGGAGATCGTATAGGGCTTAGTGAGTTTATTGCCACAACTCACTGAACCCATTACTTTCTTCTTCGTCTCAAGTACATCATTCACTGGGTTTTGCCTCACTGAATACTCGAGTCTTTCTATTAGACTCAGGTTGATCTCTCGAAGGCAACTCACTGAGTGACTGTTCACTCAGTGACTTCATAGTGTTCAAGGTTATTTGGTTAAGCTTATGAGTGGTAGTTCGGCTTATATTATATAAGCCATTTATGCCTTATATATAATAAGCTTATAAGCCTAAATTTAGTGTTTGGTTTAGCTCATAAAAATTAATAAGTTAAATGGCAAAAAAGTCCATGAGTAGTAAATGGTATAGCTATTAAATGTGGGGTATAAAAGTATTTTTATATGCTATTGTTATATAAGCCCACCCTTTGTTATAAAAGCCACACTTTTATGGCTTACCAAAACACCCACATATAAGCTTATAAGCCCACTTATATAATCTTAACCAAACACTTAGTTTTGGCTTATAAGCTTATATAAGCGAATAAGCTTATAAGCCCACTATATAAGATAAAAGAAACATCCCCTAAATATACTTAGGCTTATTATTATTCAGATCTATCAGTAAAATTATCTTGTACAAAATTGACCACCAATAAAATTATTTTGTACAAAGTTGACCTAACAGTAACATTTAATAACGCCTTCTAAAATGATAGAGATGTTGTACTCAAAACCGTCTCATCTTTTTTTTTCTTATGAGCAAAAACCATTAGATTTAAGTTCATTTGGATACCAAACTTTATTTTGGATACCAAGGGACTAATCTCCATCCTCCATCTTAATCTTAATCCAATGGATAAGATTAAACCAAAAACTTATTTTCCACTTTTTTTCAAACATTAATATCTCTTAAACCGTTAATCGTTATGCGAAAAAAAATATACCGTTACGACGAGCATTTAATTATCTTTCTACAGATATGCTATATGATATACTTTCGAAAAAAAAATTCGTTTTTTTTCACGTCGAAAATTATCATATATGATACTAAATATCATATATGATAGTAACACTAAGTATCATACATGATATAACTTATCGTATATGATATAAACCAATATCATATATGGTTCAATAATAATTTGTAACCTAAGACTGATATCATATATGATAAAACACTATTATCATATATGATATTTTACGCAAATTTTAAAAAACAAAAAAAAGACGAAATTTTTTTTTCTTTAAAAGTATTTTATAATGCATATCTGTAGAAAGCTTATTAAATGCTCGTCGCGATGGTATATTTTTTTCGTTTAACGCTTAACGGTTTAAGAGATATTTAAATTATAAGAATAAGTGAAATAATAAAATACTTTTAATCCTATCCATTAGATGAGATGGAGATGGATAGTGAGGATGAGTCCATTGGTATCCAAGATTAATATAGTATCCAAAATAACTTTACTCAAATCATTATCATCTCAATTACTCTACTTATTTATTATCATTAACTTTTTACTGAGGTCCAGAACAAAAAGTCAAAAAAGATACCTTGTGTTTATGTCACGTTTCTATTAATTTCACCAATTGATCCAAAACATAATGGCAATACCCGTATAGCTCAATTTCAATAGGGTTTAAGGGTTCATACCCACCCTACTTAGGATATCTACCCATCCTTTGAATACATAATCATTAACTATTAATTTGCTAATGATTGACTATTAATTTTTTTGGAAAGAGAAACTACAATTAATTAGGTAATTACTACTAAAGCAAAAATTATGTTAATTATTTAATTTCTAACAATTTTTTTGAGGAGAACAGTGTTTTATGAGATGATGTTTGAATAATCTTTAATACAATACATTTTTATCTTACGACATATTTTCCTTCTAATACTGACGATTTAATTATGGACTTAAAATATTTTCCTTCTAATATTTACTTATGTACTTCAAAAAAAAGACTTGAATAATTATGGATGTGCAACACAAATTTTAGATATAATCTATGTAGACATTTAAATTAGTATATACTTATTCAACCAATTATAATTATCTTTTTTAAATAATCTACTTCTTACCATTTTTTTTAAAATTAAATCTCACAAACGGTAAATCGTCAAACGAAAAAAAAATACACAATTGCAACGAGAATTAAATCATCTTTCTATCGAGGGGCATATGTATATATTTTCGACGAACTTTTTTTTTAAGTCACGTATGAGAGAATAGTATATGATTCGTGACGAATCATATATGATTCTCTCAGACGTGACTTAAGAAAAAAAAAATTCGTCAAAAGTATATACATGTGCCCCTCGATAGATAGATGATTTAATTCTCGTCGCAATGATATGTTTTGTTTTACGTAACGATGAACGGTTTGTGATATATTTAATTTTTAAAAAGCAAGTTTTTTGTTACATGATAAAAATGGGTAGTTGTGATTGATTGATTGAGTTTATACTAAATTAAGGGTTTATGTTGAACTTTTTTCTCTAATTTGGATACAAAATAGCATGTTCAAAAAATATTATCTAAAAAAAATATTTAACTTAATATGTCTTTTATAAAGTATTAAAAAACGTATTTTTTTAATGTATTAAACATTACATCCAGACTTTAGAGTTAAAAGACATAAAAAAATATAAAGGTAATTATTACTAATATATAAATGTGGAAAAGTGAAAAACATTAACTAATGTAATAAATGCGGTATATTTAATGGTTAAAATATATATTAAAATTAGTTAATGACTAATGATTGCCTAAAATTAAGTGTAAATAATAATTAAATGATGGTCAAAGAGGGTATGAACCATAGGACTCTTTCAATATCCACTTTTATCTATTACTACAAAGTACAAACGTAACCATGCATTTTCACTTGTCATGCAGTAGTTATTACTTGTACCATGTACCTTGTCTCCTCATCTACTGAACAAGTGAACATAGTACAAGCTTTACGAAACCTTTAGGCTACCCACAACGCAACTAGGTCGCGACTTAGTTTTTTCGGCCGGCAACCTAGTGCGACCTATTTGCCACAACCCGACGACCTAGTGCGACCTAGTAAAAAAAAAAAAAATTTTAAATCATTATTTTCTCTTTATAAATACCACATTTTCACACACAGTTTTTTCACACACAACTCAATATTCACTCTCACACAACTCTTTTTTTTCACACACACATTCAGAAATAAAAAATGGCATGCTCATTCCCACATACCGAAGCCAAGATTAAGGCTATAATTAAGAGACAAATAATTCAACAACAACGCCGTTACGAGGAGCTTACGAAGTTAGGTGATGATTTCGATGCTGCGTCCGAAGAGAATAAGAAATGTCGTGATCTCTCCCCACAGGAGCGTCAGTTTATCGACACGTATCTTAGTAAGCAAGCTGATTTGGATTTCAGCCTCCGGAGATCTTTGTGTAGAAAGTCGTCAAAATTGGAGGCTAGAATTGAAGAAAATACTAAATGGTTGAATAACTTTGGTTCTTCGTCCTGATATCAAACAACTCATATCGGTCCTTCGTCGCAACAACACCGAAGCAGAAATGAGTGGCCCGGTCTACCCTTTCCAATTCCAAACGACTCGGATGGCAGAATGACTGACAATGAGGTGTATCAAGAATACCTAGATCAAAAAGTGTTGAGACAAACTCAGGAAGAAGAAGAAAGGGAAAGAAGGGAGCTGGAGGCACAAATTATGGCGGAAGAAGATGAAGAAGAAACATTACGTTGGGAGTTTCCTTGTGGTCGGTTATCGGATTCGGATCCGGGAACTGACTAATCGTATTATGTAATTTTATTTTTAGTATCGTATTGCATTTCCTATTGTATTTCAGTATTTTCATGTTTTATTAGTATTGAATAAATTTTTAACTTTCGGATACAAGATTTTTACATTTTTTTTACGGTGTATAGTATAAATTTTATATTAATTTTTTTTTTTTAAACACAAACAAACCCCGTTTTTTTTTTACACAAACACACACACATTTGAATTGAGTCGTGACTAGGGTCGATTTGCCCCGACCGAAACCGGCGATCGAATCGCCGCAACGCAGAGACTCGGTCGCGACCGAGACTCGACCGAGAAAATCCCGGTGCGTTGCGGGTAGCCTTAAGATACAACATCCATAGGAATGGAGGTGATTACGATAAAAGATTGTGGTTGCTTTGTGTTAACAATCCAATTTGGTTTTAAATTATGTGTACACAGCTAATAATAATGGTAGATAAAGACGTTTCTCTACATGTGTTTAAGTGAGTGTGACAATGTATGAGATTTACGTGTTGCCAACAGTCGTTTACGATACAGTTTACAAAGTAATTTTAAGTTACGGAGTATTTCTTACGACTCACTTTTGTAGCAAAATGTACAAAACTTAACAAATTATGCTTTCATCACAATATTGTTTGCTTGTGTTTTGATAACTACGAAATCTAATAAAATTTGTCTAATCAAACACTTTTGTTCATTTCATAGCACGTCACTCAAACAAACACTTGTTACTCTTCTAAAATATTTAACCATTCATTATCATGATTATAAATAGCATGATGTGTGGCGTGGTAGTACGTCCAAGTTGTACGTTTTAGAGGTTAAGACAAAGTTTTAGAGCTTTAAATCGTGGTTTATGGCGGCAAAATATATAAAAATATTTATTTATTTATTATATTTTAATATTATATGTATATTTAGTTCACAATAAGCGTTGTATATAACAAATTAAAATTAGAATATTCTCCTTTTTTTTAATGGCGGGTTAGTAGTTAGTGATTCGAGCTTACAGTGACATCCAATTGGCCAGTATGCAAGCCTCGAACCTTCTCCTTAGGGTATAAACCCCACTCCTGCTTCTTAATTCGGGCCCTTGAATGTTCTTGGTGAGACTCGAACTCGAGACCTCTCCAAGAATACCTCTCTTAGAACACCTCCCTAAGGTTACCCTTGGTAAGAATATTTATTTTTGGAGTTGAATTTAAAAAATCATCGCACCTTATATCATAACGCCACCTGACCTATTGTGTAACGTGAAGATCACGACTAAAGCTTTAACATGCTTTAATGCAAGCCCTTAACGAACTATTTAAAACCATGTTCATTATATTATGTGTTCCAATAAAACTATTAGGGTGTGCTTGGTTAAAAGTATTAGGGGGTAAGGAATGAGAAAGGTTATTAATAATGTTGCTTGCTTAAAGAAAATAAAGGTAATCATTACCCATTAATGGGTAATGAACCATTCCCCTACAAATTGGGGGTAATGGATTTAAGGTAATAGATTGACGTATGTATATGTGTGTCTCCACCTACCACCATCATCACTGACCACCACCATTATCGTTACGACCACCCTCCTAACGCCACCACCACTCCCCGACACCACCATTCTCCGACACCACCACTCTCCGACGCCAACACCACCATTGACCACCCTCCTAACGCCACCACCACTCTCTGACACCACCACCACCACCACCACCACTGACCACCGCCATTGTCGCTACCCTCATCCTCCTAACGCCACGACCACTCTCCAAAACCACCACCACCACTGACCACCACCATTGTCGCTACCACCACCCTCCTAACGCCACCACCACTCTCCGACACCACCACGCTCTGACGCCACCACCACCATTGTCGCTACCACCACCATCCTAACGCCACCACCACTCTCCGTCACCACCACTCTCTGACGCCACCACCACCATTGACCACCACTATTGTCGCTACCACCACCCTCCTAACGCCACCACCACTCTCGGACGCCGCCACCACCATTGTCGCTACCACCACCTTCCTAACGCCACCACCACATTCCTGACGCCACCACCACCCTTGACCACCACCCTCCTAACGCCACCACCACTCTTCAACACGACCACTCTCGGACGCCAACATCACTACTAGCCACCACTATTGTCGCTACCACCATCCTCCCAAGTCCCAACGCCACCACTCTCTCGACACCACCACTATACCGATGCCGCCACCACGCTCTATAACCATCATTAACGGCTACCGATGTCGTCACCCCCACCCCTACCACACCGCTGATCATCACCACTGCCACAACCTCCACATCCGGTCGTCATCTATACCAACTACCACAACCATTTATTGCAACCACCAACCAACCGTCAATAGCCACCCAAAAACTACCAAACCACGCCATTACACCATCTCTGCCTCTGATCGCCACCTCTGTCGACCATCACGCCTTATATTAACCAAGCACATACAATGATAATGATAATACTAAGGAATGTTCATTGCATTCCTTTGCATTCCCTTACCCTTACCCATTATCATTCCCCCAGGTTAACCAAGCGCCCCCTTAGTCTATTAGTCATAGTCATATATTCACGTAAAAGAATAATATGTTATGATTGTTTCGATATTTAAACATAAGCACGCGAATATTTTAGATTCTATCGTTAATCATTCGTTTCTTCGAATTTTATTTAGAAATTTTAAAGTCCGACTATCTTGTTCGTTAGAAAATCCTATTAACAGTACTTTATAATAATTTTTTTATTATAATTGGTTTGTTCTGGTTTTTATATAATTGCGGCCATTAAAATAATAATATTATAAACTAAAACGAAAGCTCAAACCAACAGTTTAGAAATTTAAACACAAAGTTGATTCATAGATAAAAAAAAAGATATGGACCTTTTAATGAATGGTTCGAATTAAAATTGGTCTCCTTGTGATCACGGAGTTATATATGCACCAACTTCCACGCTATCTAAAATTATATACTCTGTAATCGTTTTAAAATTATTCAGCTCGTTATGTCGACTTGAAAAATCATATAAAAAGTTAGAATCTGTAAGTAGAAATCAAATACTAACAAGATTTTGTTCTATGGTTGAGATTAGATTCTAAATTCGAAAGAGTTAGGGGGCCTAAATGCCTAATTCCATTTTTGACAATTTCTGATTCACTGAACAATCAAAGTTTACAATTCACGGAATTTTGTTTACCTTTTTTGACATGTGGATTAAAACTTTTTGTTCAATATCGGGTTGTTTCTTAATGAAAACAATGGAAATGTTATTAAGTAAAATATGTATGTCGTGTGTATTTGCTCTTTTTATTATTTTGTTTCTAGCAGTGGCGGATTCAGGATTTTGGGTTGTGTGTGGCACGATCGGCTCGCTTCGCTTCGCAAATATTTCTTAGTTGTTCAATAATTAGCTTAAAACTTGTTTTTATTTCTGATTTACCTTTTAAACGTAACACAAGCATATCTATTACTTCCTCCGTCCCAAATTTATAGTCCTTCTTTCTTTTTTCGGATGTCCCAAAATTATTATCTCATATTAAAAATAGATAGGAAAGTATGATCAAGTTTATCATATTATCTTTGCTTTAAATAAGTATTACAAACTTTAAACAAGACTTTAATTAAATATGTAATGGTAAAGCTGTCTTTCTGGCAAAAAATAAGAGAAAAAGCTGTAATAAATGTATTTTTCTTAAATTACGTGTTTTTTTTGTCAGGAGACAACAATTTTAGGACGGAGGAAGTATCACTATAGCAACTAGCAAGTATGTACCGGATCAGGTTCACCATAAATTCAAAATGATCCTATTCTATAGAGTAATAAAGTGGGAAAGAACAGAGAAATATATATCACTCATTTTCTAGTGTACTAAAAGACATATAAAGTACATCCTCCACTTACTACTAGTACTAAAAAAACAAATAAACAATTGCATTATCTAGTTTATCATCTTCTACCTCTCCTTCTCTTACTTTAAATACAAAGTTCAGCCATTTTTTCTTCCAAAATATGTGTAGCACATTTTAAAAATCAGAAAAAATCACATGAAAATACACTGTATCAACCAAAACTATGTGTGGCGCGTGCCACAGGTGGCCAACACATAGATCCGCCCCTGGTTTCTAGTCTTCAATTCTACATAGGTAAAAAAACGAAACTTCGCTTATTTTATATGCGCTTCATGTAGTTAATTAAGGCATCTTGAGATAAGAATTGTGTTGTTGCGTTGGTAATCAGTCCATCGGTATGCAAAATGTCAATGGGAGGATAAGCGACAAAAATTCGAGAACTTGATTTTTTTGGGAGATGCGATCTATATGAGTAATCCTACCGTCGATGTCAATTTCCTTAGAACATAAGGTGTTATGGAGAGGCGAGACTCGCTGGTTTCACCGGCCTTCGTCACGACGCCGGTCGTTCGCCAACTTTTGACGAGGAGAGAGATAGGATAGAGCCGTTCGCATGGGTTCTAACGGTTACTTTTTGAATCTTTTTGTCAAATTAAACCCTTTTATTATCTATACTACATTATAAAGGGTGTATCCTTTTGGTTGAAAGTTGAAAATATTGAATGGTTGAAAAATGTGGATCCCACTAATCTATATCTATACTACATTATAAAGGGTGTATCCTTTTGGTTGAAAGTTGAAAATGTTGAATGGTTGAAAAATGTGGGTCCCACTAATCTATATCTATACTACATTATAAAGGGTGTATCCTTTTGGTTGAAAGTTGAAAATGTTGAATGGTTGAAAAATGTGGGTCCCACTAAAAACTACTACATGCAAATCTTATTCATTAAAAAAGATATAAACTTTGGTTAATTAAACAAATGACACCCTTTCATCCAATTGAAACATACTTATAAGATATTTTGAATTATAACATGTTACAACGCTTTGCAATAAAAGTTTTATCTTTGACGTTATATTTTGAACGTCACCGAAACACTTACCACAATATCGCATCGTGTTAATTATCTGTTGCTAGACAATTTCCACCGCTATGCGCGGGTACTCGTCTAGTTATTATATATATTCCTATTTTAAACACACCTATCTTTTCTTATCAATCTATCAAAATACTAACAAAAATGTCTTAATTCTCAAATGACAAGTTTGCATATCTCAATTTTACTTCTCTTCTTAACACATCGAACCCGAATCCTTCGTCGTCTCCTACCCCGTCAACGCCATCATCGCAAACTCTATTTCATTTTCTTCGTAATTCTCATCCGGCTCCTAATTCCCGTACTCTTCTTTTGCTCAAAACTATTTTCCCCAAATAATACCCGAACGAATTTACCAACAAAAATAACTCGCGTTTCAAAACGCACAACTGAAAACGAATTTCAAAATAAACCAAAGTCAACAAATGCTTGAAACACAATTTAAAATACAAAAATCACAATCACATCAAAAGATAACCATCAAAAAAGGTGTTTTTAATCATTTCTTCATCTCTCTTAAATTAACCTAGTCAAAATATGTCAATTTAATTTTGTGAATGTTTTTTTAATCTTTTTTATGTATCAAAACTCAAATTAATATAATAGGTTATTTTTGTAAGAAAAATTATTTAAGATTAAATGAGTTAACTTTTATCGACCGAGGATATGAGCAATAATCAAACAAATAATGAATCAACCAAAACCTCAGCCACTTATGAGTGCTTGAATTGCATCACAAATGTAATCTATAAATGAAAGCCAATAGTACCTTCAAAAACAAAACAACCACTCATAACCATATATATACTACTCCAACAATGAAATAAAAGTAAAAAGGAATAGATGCATAAAAAGATTCAATCAAAATAATATGATTTAAGTTCATTTGGATATCAAACTTATTTAATACATAAGGGATTTATCCCACCCTCCATCTCTCTTTCATCTAATAAAAAAGATTAAACTCTCAATTTACACTGCTGGGGTATTTCGTTTATTTCACGTCTATTATATAAACCTTTTTTCTTATTATTCAATCATTTACGATAGTCTTACTCTCTATCTCTCTATGATCGTCTTTTTCAATCTAACAAAAAATTCAATCAAACAACAAATCTAACAACTAATCAAACAACTAATTCGATGGATCCATCATCTTCTTCAATCGTTCATGTTAGCCGTATTTAAAGTGATGGTCATATAATATACCGTTGCGAAGCTCGTGAAAAATGCTATTTAATAGTGTCAAGACTTCTTAGTTATTATTGTTTATGTAACGGTAATTAGTCCCGAACATACAAATGAGGAAGGCCTCCTAAACATTTACTCTTCAGTATAAAAGGTCATTCCACCTCATTTGTGTGCGTGTGTTTTTCATTTTGCCATTTTAGAGAGAGAAAGGATGTTTGTTTTCTCTCACAGGAAAATCACCATCTTTGTTTCCTTTTCTTGTCTTTCCTTAATCTAATCTTTCTTTTTTGGTTTAATCTTTGTTTGATCTTCATCTCTTTTATCATCTTTGTTATTTCTTCATCATCTTCATACTCGTACTTTCATCCATTTCGCCCCACTTCTTCACGTCGTATAAAGATCAAGATTTTAATGTTTGTTTGGTTCGTGTGTAAGGTCCTACAAGTGGTATCATTCGCCAAAGGATTCGTGGTTAGCACTTTGGTGTTTTTCGTTGGCTTAAAACCCTTAAAATTTTGCGAAAATAGTGCCAAAATTCGTTTCTTTCCGAGATCCACGTTTTTAGGATAATTCCGCAATATTCTTAGATTATTGCGGAATTGTATCTTTTGATATATTGCAAAATTAGTGCATATTTCCGAAATTGTGCATTATTGCGAAATTGTGCATTATTGCGGAATTGTGCCTTATTGCGGAATCAAGTCCCAGATTGCAGAATCGAATCCTAACTATTGATTGCGGAATTGAATCATTAATTGATTGCGGAATTGAATCCTAAGTCTTGATTGCGGAATTATATCAACTTTCGTATTGCGAAATTATATCAACTTTCGTATTGCGGAATTGTGTTCATTCTCGTATTGCGGAATTGTGTTCATTCTCATATTGCAGAATTGTGTTCATTCTCATATTGCGGAATTGTGTTCATTATCATATTGCGGAATTGTATCACCTTGATATTCCGGAATTGTGATATTCTCCACATTGTGGAATCATTCACGTGTTGATATTGCGAAATCTTTGTAATCTTTGAGTATTGCTAAATCTCTTCGAATATTCCAAGATTTTCAAAAACGTGATTTTGGAATTTTTTTTTTAACAAACTCGTGAGTGTTTGTTGGTACTGAAGAATTTTTGGTTTCTCGAGTGAACATTTTTAGGGGATTTTAACTACTACACTTTTAACTTAACTTTCTACGAATTGAAATCCTTATTTACACACGACTTCTACGATGACGTCTCAACAAGATATTTATGCTGCGGGTACTGAGAATCGTCCACCCATGCTTACCAAGGAGAATTACACTACATGGGCTAGTCGTCTCCTTTGTTATGCAAAATGTAAACCTTTGGGAAAGTTGATTCTCAACTCGATTAAAAAAGGTCTGTATGTTAGAAGAACAATTCTTGTCCCTGGGGACCCTACGAATGCTAACCCAGTGGCTGACTCAAGTCATGAGCAAATGGATGAAGAGTTAACTAAAGCTGAATCCAAACAACTCGACGCTGATGATCAAGCAATTCAAGTCATTCTTTTGGGTCTCCCTGAAGATGTTTATGCTGCTGTCGATAGTTGTGAAACCGCACATGAGATGTGTCTTAGGATCAAGAAAATGATGAAGGGGAGTGAAATAGGTTTACAAGAAAAGGAAACTAAGTTGCTTCGTGAATGGGAGAAATTTACGTCTACTGAAGGGGAACAAATTGAACCTTGCTATCATCGGTTTTCAACCCTCATGAATCATCTTAGAAGACACAAACATGAACCTGCACAAATTGCTGCCAACATCAAATTTCTTGATAATCTTTCTTCTGATTGGTCACGATATGTCACTCTTGTCAATCAAACCAAGGATCTTCATGTCGTGGTCTACACTCAAGTATATGACTATTTGAAGATGAATCAAGATGAAGCTAACGAAGTTAGGGCTGAATGACGTGCCAAAACACAAGATCCATTGGCTTTTATGGCAAACTCTCCGTCATCTATGTCATATCCCATGGTACCCTACCATCAACCCTCATCAAGTAACTTCATGCCACTACAACAACAACAACAACTCACCTCTTATGGATATCAACTTCCTGTTGATGTGAATTACCTACAACAACCCATTGCTTGTTTTGATGACATCATCGACCCTACTCATGCGATTAATACTGGTCTTGCACTTCTTGCAAAGGCATTCAAATTTACCATTAACCCCACCAACAACAATCAGAGAATCTCCTCAAATACTAGAAATAGGCAGATTGCTCAACCTTTTATGAATGCGAATCAATATCGCCAACTGGTAGTTGCTGGGAACACGGGGACAAAGTTTCAACAATATGGTCAGAATGCAGGGCAGACTGTTGGGAATGCAGGAATTCAGTATGGTCAAAACCGTGGTCAAAATCAGGGTGTCCCGAATGTGGGAAATCAGAATGGGTTAATTGTTGTGCCAGCGGTTGGTAATCAGATGGGAAACATTGTGGCTGCAAGGGCTAAGAATACTGGTGCGGGCAATGGAAACAACAATCATCAGGTTCAGTACTACAACTACAGGGGATTTGGTCATTATGCTCGAGATTGCACAGCTAAAAACAAGAGGGATGCTGCTGATCTTCAGACTCAGCTTCTCATAGCACAAAAGGAAGAGGCAGGGATTCCACTTCAAGCATAGGAATTTGATCTTATGGCTTCTGCAATAGAATATGACGAGGAAGAAGAGGTGAATGCCAACTACATCTTGATGGCAAACTTACAACAAGCATCTACCTCAAGAATGCATGATGACAGAGCTCCCGTCTATGATTCAGACGGTCCCTCTGAGGTACACTCACGTTTTGATAATAATGATATATATAGTATGTCTAATCAGGTGCAAGAGTATACTGAGATGCTTGAGCCCTACATTGAGACACACGGGGATCAAACGAATAATAGTGGTATTATTTCGAATAAGTTCAATGTGGACCTTAATGTAGATCAAGTCGCCCAGTCTACAACCCTTCCTGATGCGACACATGCGTATTATAAATATTTATTTGATAAGCTTGCTAAGGATGTTGACCATGCTAAGGTGGTTAATAATAAGTTTAAAGAAACTAACGCTAAATTGACCACTGAGCTTGCGGGATATAAGGAACGGGAGAAAAGTTTTGAAATTCATCATGCTAAAATTAAAGAACTTAAACAAGCTCATGCTACATCGGTTTATTAAGAAAAATGCACAACTAAGAAATTAAATGCCTTACATTTAAGTAATCCTAAAAAGATAAGTGAATTGAATGATGAAATCACCTCTCTTAATAAACAACTTTCAACTGAAAAATCTATTATTTCGGATCTAAAAGAAGAACGAAAAAAGCTGAAACATGATTTCAAAATTCGAGAAGATGGGCCTCTTGAGGATTTTTGCAACGCTCAGGATAGGATCAGGGAATTAGACAACCTTTTGGTAAAACGTGGACAATCTATGCCAACGATAAACATGCTCGCACCAAAAGTGAATGAGATTAATTACACCCGTTACAAAATGGATTTAGGTTGTCCTCTTCCACCAAATCCCGAATATCTTAAGTATGCTCAGACCACCCATCAAAGTTTATATAATGGTAATGTGTTGCTAGATAAGCATGATCCTCCTGTTATGTGTGATTCGGAAGAAACCCTTGAACTGGCCGAAGAGAGTCGTTTACGATTTCAAAAGCTTAATAAAGAAGTCACACCTGTTTATTATCCGAAAGTTAATCCTCCAACAATTTTTGTTTACTGAAATGCTTTTGCTACCGAGTGAGGAATTGTCTGATGACCCTCCTAAACCGAGTATCGCTCGACGATTTCTAAACGATCTTAAAGATAACTTTGTCATACTTAAACATGTTGTTAATTCCAAAATCACTGGAGGAAATTTTACATCACCAGTTCAGATTGAGGTTCAGAAAATTCTTCAAAACGATATTAATCCGATTAGTAATCAAGTTGATGCTCGGAATAGCAATTTGGAAAACGCTTTTCTAGAAGAATTAGCCAACTTTGTTGAAGACTTTAAATCTTTGGCGAATGAGGCTGATGAATCTCTTGATAAAATCAAAGTTTTGGAAAACGATCTTGAACGCCTCTCTAAATCACGTGATAGTGTTGATAGTAGCCCCGTTGCGTTAGATACCTCTGTGTCGAATCACGAAACCCTCCAAACTGAGCTTGAACGTACGAAAGAGAAAATGAAATCTATTGTCATTAAAAAGGAAAAAGAATTTACCGATCTTTGGAATAAATTTGTCAAAAAATGTGACGAATGCAAATATGACAAAATTTCATACGATAAAGCCTACAATGAAATGCAACAAACTATCGCACGGTTGCAGGCTCAGTTAGGAGGGGTTAAGGAAAAGAATTTGGCCTCTTCACGGTTAGAGAATGCCAATGATGGTAATGTTAAGAAGCTTCAGGCTAAGATAGCAGATTTAGAATCTGAAGTTATTTCATATAAGCGGGCTGTAGAACAAAGTAAGTCTGCTTATCATAAACTTATCGATAAAATCTGTGAGAACTATAAGTTAAAGGCCTTGTTAAAAGATAAGACTTCTGAGTCTAGCTCGAGTGTGGATACGATGATCCAGAAACTAGCAACCTCGGGACCTACTCGTATTGTTGTAACACCGTTTCCCAAGGTTGCTGGAACGAAAGCTGTTGTGATTGCCCCAGGAATGTTTCGTATTAGTCCCCCTCTCAAACTAGGGTCGATACCTCTGTGCCTAGCAAACAACGTAAAGCAAGCGTTAGGACAAAACCGACCACTATCTCTCAACCACAAGTCATGGATTTAAAAAGTGCTAATACTAATAAACGCGTGTCTTCTTCTACAGGAATAAATAACTACACTAAGAGCAGAAGGCCACAGCCTACGAGCAATACAAGGAATGATAGGGTCCCTTTTGCCTCTAGAAGTAGTCGCCCCAAGATCAATAATGTGGAAGTAGAAGAACACCCTAGGAATTTACCGTTTTTTAATCATAATCAGAATCTTAATTCATCTGAATGTAATGACTTTAAGCTTGCTATTCGGAATGAAAAATATGAAGTTATTTGTGCTAAATGTAATAAATGCTTATTTACTTTTAATCATGATGCATGTGGCTTGACTATGAATGGGTTGAATTAAGGTGGTTACACTCGAATTGACAAGCTGTCAATCAGTGAAAAACATAGCACCCCTAAGGCTAAGGTGTATGTTCCAAAAAGTACACACGTAGGATCCACAGAAAGTCTTGCTAAGCCTAGTAGCCCTAGATTCACCTCTAAATGGTTGCCTACTGGTAGAAATTTTGAATGTAGTGGCAAAATTATCGACACTAGTAGATCTCATATTGACAGTGAAATGTCGGTATGTGATAAGGCTTAATTATCATCTAACCCTACAGGAACCTATTTCATCGGTTGCCAAAATATTGTATTATCTTATCATTGGCAGGCTGTTGAAATTTGTCTCAGGTGCGTGGACTCGGGCTGTTCCAAACATATGACTGGGAATCGAAGCCTTCTCAAGAACTTTGTATGGCGTTTCATGGGAACTTTTCGATTTGGAAATGATCATGTTGCTGCAATTCTAGGCTATGGTGATCTTCATTGGGGAAATATAATCATCACTAGAGTCTCTTTTGTTGATGGCTTGGGACACAATTTGTTCTCGGTTGGGCAATTTTTTGATTCAGATTTGGAGATTGCCTTCAGAAGTCATACATGTTTTGTAAGAGATCTCGAAGGAATTGATTTGTTGAAAGGAAATCATACCACCAACCTTTACACCATTGATCTTTTTCAAATGTCTGCTGCCTCTCCAATTTGTCTCATGGCCCGAGCCACTTCAACAAATTCATGGTTATGGCATCAAAGGTTATCTCATCTCAATTTCGATGCCATCACCCAACTCGCGAAAGATGATCTCGTTACCGGTCTTCCAAAGTTCAAATATACAAAAATCATCTTTATCCTTCCAGTGAGCAAGGTAAAAGTAAGAAGAAGCCTCACAAACCCAAACCTGTTCTAAATTCCATGAATAGGTTACATCTCCTACATATGGATTTGTGTGGCCCAATGATAATCAAAAGCATTAATGGAAAGCGGTATGTCCTTGTGATTATGGATGATTATTCTCGTTACACATGGGTTCATTTTCTTGCTTCAAAAGATGAAGCCCCTGGTGTAATTATTGATTTCTTGAAGAAAACATCAGTGCTATTTCAAGCCCCTGTCATCATTGTAAGAACGGATAACGGCACATAATTCACCAATCAGCAACTGAAAGCTTATTTTGACGAAGTTGGGATTTCTCATCAAACTTCGGCTGTAAGAACTCCAGAGCAGAATGGAGTTGTAGAACAGAGGAATCGTACATTAGTTGAAGCTGCTCGGACGATGCTTCTCTCCTCCAGTGCACCATTATTCCTTTGGGCCGATGCTATCGCTACTTCATGTTATACTCAAAACCAGTCCATTATTCACACCCGCTTCAACAAAACACCTTATGAGATCATTAATGGAAAAAAATCAGATATTTCATTTCTTCATGTCTTCAGTGCATTATGTTATCCGAAGAATGATCGTGAAGATATCGGTAAACCTGAACCTTTTAAGGTGATATTGGTTTTTTCATTGGTTATTCTTCAACTGCTTGTGCTTACAGGGTTAATAATCAAAGGACAAGAAAGGTAATGGAGACTATGAATGTTACCTTTTATGAACTCTCGGGTATGGCCTCTCAACATAGAAGTTCACATCCTGAGCTTCAAGGTCAGACTTCTGGACACGTTAGTTCAGGACTCGCGCTTCAATTTGCACCGTCAGCAATATCATCGTTACAACCTTCGGAACATGACTTGGAAGTATTATTTGGGCCAATCTATGATGAATATATGGAGGGTCCTTCGTCATTTGGTGCTACTCAAAATGCCCCGGCTGCACCTGCTACGATAGTTCAAGAACCTCCAATTGTATCTACACCAACGACATCTTCTTCTGCACCATCTACGTCAACGTAAACTATATTGACTCCAAATACTCCAACCACTTCTCTGACTGCTGACGCGACTCAACAACATTCTCAGCAAATTCCTAATTATGTTCATCTTCAGAATGAAATAGTTGCTAAAAATGCAAACAATGCGATGCTCAACGAACAGGAGTTTGTTAATCCATTTGCGGCTTCCGCAAGTTCTACTCAGCCTTCAACACCATATGTGGATCTGTCGAGCTCGCATCAAGTTTCTCATACACTTCCACATGAACACAAATGGACTAAGAATCATCCTTTGGTTCAAGTGATTGGCAATCTCTCACGACCAGTCTCGTCACGAAATCAGTTGCGTACCGATGGTGATATGTGTATCTATGCACTATCAGTCAGCACAATGGAACCAACAAGTGTTAAAGAAGCAATGACCGACGCATCATGGATTGAGTCTATGCAAGAAGAGCTCAATCAATTCATTCGGATTGATGTATGGGAGTTAGTACCATGCCCGCACAATATCGATCCCCTGACCCTGAAATGGTTATTCAAAAACAAGATGGATGAGGAGCAAACGGCATTAGGAACAAGAATCGATTAGTTGTGAGAGGTTATAAAAAGAAGGATGGAATTGATTTCACAGAATCTTTCACCCCGGTTGCTCGAATGGAAGTTATTAGGATTTTCTTGGCATACGCTGCTCACAAATCATTCACTGTGTATCGAATGGACGTGAAGACGGCTTTCTTGAATGGGCCGTTAAAAAAAGACGTGCACGTATGTCAACCTGAAGGTTTCATCAACACCGAACATCCAAGCCATGTCTACAAGTTGAAAAAGGAAATTTATGGTTTGAAACAAGCACCGAGGGTATGGTACGATGAATTATCATCATTTCTTCTCCAAAATCACTTCAGCAAAGGAACCATTGATCCAACGTTGTTTATCAAGCACTACGGCACCGACATCTTGGTGGCTCAGGTCTATGTAGATGATATAATATTTGGTTCTACAAACCCAAAATATTCCATATTATTCGCCGACCTTATGAAAAGCCGATTCGAACTGTCCATGATGGGGGAAATGACGTTTTTTCTTGGTCTCCAAGTTCACCAATCCCCCCGTGGTATTTTCATAAATCAGTCTAAGTATGTGCTTGAGATTCTAACGAAATTTGGTATGGAAAACTGGGATCCTATTGGTACTCCGATTGACACTAAACACAAGCTTGATTTAGATAAGAAAGGGACATTTGTAGATGCTACAAAATAACGAAGTATGATCGGGTCCCTTATGTACTTAACCTCAAGTAGACCGGACATTGTGCATGCTACTTGTTTATGTGCTCGGTACCAGGCTAAGCCAATCGAGAAGCACCTCAAGGAGGTTAAAAGGATCTTTCGTTATCTCCGGGGAACCATTCACATAGGTCTCTGGTATACGAAGGATTCTAGTTTTAATCTAACTGGTTTTTCAGATGCCGACCATGCAGGGTGTCATGATACATTCAAGAGCACCTCCGGTGGAGCACAATTCTTAGGTGAGAAGCTAATGAGATGGTCCTCAAGAAAACAAGACTGCACGGCGTTGTCCACCGCAGAAGCAGAATATATGTCTCTATCCGTGTGTAGTGATCAAGTCCTTTGGATGAGAACACAACTCACGGATTATGACTTTAACTTTAACAAGGTTCCTATTTATTGTGATTCACAATCAGCCATAG
Organism: Glebionis coronaria; assembly: GCA_025667525.1. Classification (NCBI taxonomy): domain Eukaryota; kingdom Viridiplantae; phylum Streptophyta; class Magnoliopsida; order Asterales; family Asteraceae; genus Glebionis; species Glebionis coronaria. The sequence continues at coordinate 479,534,186 of CM046880.1, forward strand.
CCATATCCTGCAACCCGGTCCAACACTCAAAGACCAAGCACATTGCTTTCCGATTCCATTTCATAAAGGAGCATGTGGAAAGAGGAACGATCGAACTGTATTTTGTCAAGACGGAATACCAACTAGCCGACATCTTCACCAAAGCTCTTTCTCAAGACAAATTCGAATTATCGGTTCGTCGACTTGGTATGCGTAGTTTTACTCCATATGAACTTGAACGTCTTGCACATTCGCAGTAACCTTGTATATATCTATCAGAAAATCAAAATACAAAAAAATATAAAACCTATAAAAACAAAATAAAAAATGAGAAAATCCTTCAAAAATACCAAAAATATTCTTGTAAAACCCGTATTTAAAATCCATGAATATTAAATACGCGTAGTCTCAGCTTTAACTTTAATTAAACATTAACAGAAAATACACAGTCTCAGTTTTAATTAAGATCGTAACGTAATTAATTATTCAGAAAATAATTATTTAGTATTACGTACGTATTTATTTTCAGTAAAATAAATAAATACATGACAAGATATAACACGAAGTTAAAAATCATGAATTTATGACACACACGAGAACACAAGTCATGGAACGAATAAATAAAACAGGCTTCGTAGAAAGCATAAGCCTTACAAGACTAATTATAGCCCAAGCCGACCCATTTAAGAAATAACTTTCCCTTTTATGTTCATGTTTCCTCGGTTTGTGTGATTCTACACAAACAATATATTATATTATATTTTCTAACAATTACTAAGCGTAAAACATTTGATATGGCAAGATAATTATGGCATGAATCAAGTACTAATTTTTTTAGATTATTCTTAAAGTCGATTAGAAAGGTAGTCAAAATATATTATTTCAAATACAAACTGTTTCATATGCATATCCCTAAAAATCAAGATTTCGTTTCAATATCATTAATGATCTAAATACCATATATATCGATCTCATCGCAAATCCTCCGGGTATGAGTCACAACAGTAAACACAATAATAATATTATCATTAGACGATGCATTTAGCATTACTTTTGAGTGAATTTTGGTGATCATTACGACACCATATCCATCGCTTATGATAAGAGTCCAAGTCCAGGAGGTTAAATACCGATTTTTTTTCTCGGGTCATGATTCGTGCATTGGAGGTTAAGATTGGTGTTTGTTTTTGGTAAGAAGTTTCTTTGATCAGCTGGAGATTCAAGTTCACGTCGAATTCATGTTTGATTTCATCTTATTAGTGAACATGTTCGGGGCTGCGTTCATACCCGTGTTCGATTTTGATCGCAACTCTTATTTAGCTTGGAGGTAAGCATGTCGCTTGTCGTACGCATGTTTGGTCCAGAGTTTGTGTCGTACGCGTGTTCGACCTTGTCACACGTTTAAGAGAGTTAACGAATATAATCCTAGCCATTGTTCGCTCGAGTTACTGTCCGTATTTTTATTAGTTTTGAACCATTGTAGCCGCTTTAGAGGTAATCTTTAAATCCAATTTGTAAATAGTGTTGAATCAGCTTACTAATATTGACAAATGGTTTCAAGACTTGAAAAAAACATGTCATGCTAAATTGAACCTTAATATTTTTTGAAACAAAGTTAACATATGAAACAAGAGTTTTCTTATTCAAATTGTTTAACTATTAATCGAACGTTTTATGGCTGCAAATGATTTTAGATTGGTTGGTCATTAATTGGTTTTTGAGTTAGTGATAAATGGATAGGATGACATACATGCGCCTAAATTAATATGCATATAATGATCTACGTAAAGGTGATAAATATTCAGGATATAAATCAATGGGATCACTACTACTAGCTAATTGTAATAAAAATGTTAATTTATTAGGTTAGACCTCGTTGAAGATTAATATTGGACGTAATGAATATCAAGCACGGTTTAGGTACGGATATTTCTATCTCTCAACTGTTTGTTGTCTCTTTTGTTATTCGATTAATTGTACGGATTTCCCGTCCTTTCAGTAAGGACTTCCTTTCCTATGCATGTTTAGGATTTCCCGTCTGTAGCCAAATGTTTTTCCCCAGTATATGTTTAAGCTTATCAGTAATCATGTTAATAACTAAATAAATTGCCTGAGCATTATATACAAGCATGACCAGTTTATGTACTAGTTACGGATGTACCGTAACCATGGCACTAGAGACACCGGTGTCATGACTCACATGTATGAGAGTGATATCCTGTATCGTCCCTTCACGTTTTGGCCATTATTATTATCATGTCATGTGGGGCGTATGGATGTATCCTAGGCTTATCAGTTTACAGTTATCAGGGTGAATGTGGTGTGTGCTCTACATCCTTCACATTGGAGCTGATCCCTCCACCCAGCACAGTATTTAGAGGTCACCCCTCTACAGTTATTTAGAGGTCACCCCTCTACAGCATGACGAGGTCACCCCTCCAGTTATTCATGCACTTTTGTCACAGCACATGACCTATATAAGCTCTGGCAATTAAAATACAGTAAATGCATGTTTTCAGATTTAACAGATAATAGTTCAGCTTTATTATTTATAAGTCAGACTTTACAGATTATACACAGATTTCCGCTGCAACTTTACTTATCAGTTGTACAGCTCCAGTTTTTATCATCTGTTTTCATTTCAGTAATTCCTTATCATGCTTTATATCTGTTCACTGAGCGTTATGCTCAGTCGTAGTTCTTTCATGTTCTAACGGCATGTGCACCAGAACGCTCTTAGGATTCTGAGAGCATGTGCATTGAATGGAAGCTATCCGGACTTCTTACTTTATGCACTTCTTATATTATTCTGCTTATTTGGACATTGTTTAGTCCCTTCCTTCAGTATTTTGTTTTTTTTTCATGTTTTGAGCTTAGGCTGGATTACTGATGTTTGATTCCGGCATTTCCGTTATGGTCAGTTAATGTTTTAGGATATTTACCTTATGCTTTGATGACACGCCATAAATACGCGTAACGGTCCACTTATCAAAGTGGGGTGTTACAATTATGGTATCAGAGCTATAGGTTCAACTTGTAGGCTCTAAAACTTGACCTGTGACTAGTGGGTAGTCACCAGGAACCTCCCAGATTTTGGCGTTGTTATCTTTCATGTTTCTCATGCATTTATTAGTCAGTTTTCTTCAATTATCAGTCAGTTTTCTTAAAGTTTTTGACTAAATAAAAGGTTGGTACAGGACTGGCCATATTTAGTCGCATGTGCTTTTCTGCGAATTTTGTTTTGGTGAACCGACCCATAGACGTTCACCCTTGCCCGTTCAGATTTTGTATTGATGAACTGACCCTAGGCGTTCATCCTTACTCATGTCAGATTCATGTTATCAGTCAAGCATTACTTGGTGAACCAGCCATAAACGTTCACCATTGTTCAGGTCAAATTTCATGTTATTCAGTCGAAGGTTGTTTTGTGAATCGATTCATAGTTGTTCACCTTTGTCATATCAGGATATTTTATAAACTTTGACAAGTATGGATTGGACTACACCCAACCATATTTAATTCCAGATTATAAATTTATATACATGACAGTTGTCATGAAATTTTGACAAGTATGGATCAAACCAGAATAGCCCATACTTAATCACATGCTTTCTTCTTTGAATTCTGTGGATTGAACCATAGCCGTCCACATCAGTTGATATTATACCCCAGTTGATTAGACTTTTTATGTTCCTTGTAACAGTCAAATTTTCATACCCTCACGTTGATGTTGTCTTCATGATGATTCAGTTTCATGTCTCCTTACGAGGATTATGTTTTCAGCAAAGTAATGATGTTTTCATGTTAAGATACACAAGAACTTCAGTAAAACCCGTTTTCATGATAAATCATGATTGGCCTTCATTAATCATGCTTCATGCTGACCGCTATTGGGACTTCGATTATATCATACTTTTCATCCTCAAAACAACAAGCAATAAAGCGACACCAGTATCGATCATGTTACTCATTTCAGTTCAGTTTACTATTGTTTAGATCAATTTATTTCTTTGATCATGTCAGACAAGTGACACCAGTATCGATCATCCCATAAAATTTCCACCAGTGCCATATACAGTATTCCATATGTACCCCATATACAGTGTCTCAGTTATACTCCATGTACAGTATTTCATGTGTACTCCACGTACAGTGCCTCAGATATGCTCCATGTGCAGTATTCATTTTGTACTTCATGTACAGTAGGGAGGTTGTGACAACCGCGGTTTTGAGGTTCGTCACTTAGTTTTATTTTGTGCTAGTTACGTGTCTTTACGTGTTTATGTGCTAATTGGTGTGTATAGATTGTGGTTTGGATATCGTTTCCGGTACGGGGTACCTTGTGAGTGAAAAGATGTATGATGATTTCATGTTCATGAGCTCACATGATAGTGACTATGAAATGAGATGGTGTTATTTAGTGGTTTACGTATACGTATATGTATTATAGAAAATCGTATTTTTACGATTTACGATTTAGCATTTAGAGGTCTCGGATGAGGTAATTAGTCATGTGAGTATTTTTCGGGATGGTTTCAAGTCATTTAGGACTTAGTTATAAAGTTTATTTCAAAATTTGAGATTTTTTTTAAAACTGTATATTTTACGTCTTTTACGATAAAACGCGTAAATTTGACTAGTTTTACGGTTTTGAGGTTTTGGAAGCTTTAGGAGCTGAAATAAATTAAGGTAAATTAAGGTAATATTAATAACTTAATAATTAATAATAAAAAGAAAAAAAATAAAAATAAAGAATATATAGTCGGTTTTGGACGCAAGAAAAGAAAGAAAAAAAGGAAAAAAAAAGAAAAAGGAAAGTGGGTTTTGGGCTAGGATTCTTGGTAAATATCTAAGGATTTTAAGTAGATCAAAACATCATAAATCCCTGGAGAAAAAAAAAATGTCGACGGTTTTGGGAGTGTTTTAAGGGTTTCAGGGTTTTTTTCATCTTCCATTAATCTAAAGGTAAAACCTTCATAACCCTTTTCAATTAAATTGTTTTAATGTTTTCTTTAATCATCTTATGATGGATTTAGGTTAGGGTTTAAATAAAAATCTGTAATTTAATGATATCATAATGATTAGATGGTTTAGGGCTTGTAATTAATGGGGTTATGGGTAACTAATTAGGTTAATTTAATTAAAACCGTTTTTAAAAACTGGGCAGAATTTAGGGTCAATTGTTTTGATCATATAGGGAGTTCTACAAACTCTTATTTTGCGATCCAAGTATCCCTAGAAAGGTAATTTAAGTGGCTTTCAAATGCAAGAAACGGTAACTAAATTGGAGGTGGGGATTGGGTCAAAAACAGGTTACAACAGTCAGAGGTCAAAACAGTTTTGAAATCAGCCTGTTTTCTTTTTAAGTTTTGGGTTGTTTGGGGTACTTAGGGTTGCATTGGGACTTTCAAACGAACATGGGAGTTGGTTTATATATTATAGGAAGTATCTGCATTGGGGCTAAGAATGTGGGTTAGGGTAAGACCCCCTAATCATAACAAACGTTTTGTATGTTCAAAATCAGTAAAATCCGGATAGACAAAAGTATATATATATATATATATATATATATATATATATATATATATATATATATATATATATATATATATATATATATATATATATATATATATATATATATATATATATATATATATATAAAATAAGATAAGAAGAAAAAATAAAATAAGAAGAATAAGAAGAAATCCTGACCACAAATTCCAGAAAGGAAGGAGAATTTTAAGGGGAGATGCATCTGACTTTCTAGGTGCATCTGAAATGTGTGGCTGTGGTTTCTTCTCATTCTTCTCATTTTACTTAATCTTCTTATTTGATCCTAACTCTATATATATATATATATATATATATATATATATATATATATATATATATATATATATATATATATATATATATATATATATATATATATATATATATATATATATATATATATATATATATATATATATATATATCGGGGCCTTAACAGTAGCTTTAAGGTTGGGAAAAATGGGATGTGTTAGCTAACATATGTAAGGGAATAGGATTTCCTTTACAGAGGTCATGGGTATGGTTAGGTGGGCGTTTGGCTTATAGTTTGGAGACCTAAAAGTTGGGACTGTTTTGTGTAAAATATGAACGGGATAGTTATCAAACTTAACCAAGTTAAGGACTTGTTAGGGACGGGTAATGGGGTGTTTAGAGCATATTAATGAGGGTCATATATGGGATAAGGCTAGATGTCCATCATAGGTTGATGAGCCATCTTAGTGGTTAGTTCATGTTTTGATTATGTGTTTTTGGTTTGTTAGCTTTTTGCTAGTGCGCGGACTTTTGGAGAAGCTCAATCAGGTGAGTTTCATAGTCCCATGTTTTCTAATGATTATGACTTCCAGATGGGATGGAAGAGACATTGTTTTGTTATTTATAAATTATGCTGTGAATGTTTTGCGTTTGGTGATGGACTTGTGTGTGCATACTTATGTGATTAACCGCTAGTTGATTCTTGATTGTTTATGTTTTGACTTGGTACCAAGGGGATATTGGCAAGGCGGGGCCTTGGGATTGGTTCATAGGTGTTTGGATGCCTATGGGAGTATGGTGTTTGGTAAGGCTGGGAGCCTTGGATTTGGGTTGTTTTGTTAAATCTTGAATATTAGTTGTTAATGCATGTTAGTATCACATTGTCCATATGTTTCTTAGATTTGGTTATTATTCACAGCTTATGGTATGATTTTGGCGTTTGAGTCTAAACCTATGACTCTCACCAACTTTATGTTGACGTGTTTTAGTGTCTCTTTCAGGTGAGAATGTGATTAAGCTAGAGAATAGAAGTGGCTAGTTTTCGAGGCATTAGGAATGCATTTTAGAAGGAGATCCCCGTTCCTTCTTAGTTTCTTTTGATTGTTTAATAAGTGATACAGTTGACACCTATATGTTTGCTTGTTTATGTTTATTGTTTGTCTCGGGTAAGTGGTAGGACTGTTACCAACTTACCTAGACTCCTGCATTGTTGAGATATTGTCATGAATTTTGTGTCACCATTTTATGACATTTCTTATTTCATTTAGTTATCTCTATAGACACGTCATGTTGTGATGATATCCATACGTCGCGCCCCATATTCCGCCATGGTGGGGTGTGACAAAATGGTATCAGAGACAATGGTTATAGAGAATTAGGTTGCCTAGTCGCGTAGCCTAGTCTATAGCTTAAGGGTCCCTACATATAGGCGTCATAGGAGTATGTGTGCATTTTATATTAATTGATGTGTTTGGATGTTATTTATTGTGATGTTTTGACTAGTATGAATTGAACCATAGTAAGTTCATACTTAGCCACATGTTATTTTTCTTTTCGGGGTGTGACTAGTGCTGGTTGAACCATAATCATCCACGCTAGTCATTGTCGTATTCTGCTTAAATTGTACATTATAGTACATAATTTGGTACATGGTAGTTTCTATCTATTGTTGAGCTATTTTATGTACCTGAGGTATGTTATTTTTCTTTTGATGTTTAAGTCATGTTCCCTAAGAATCGTGTGGTGGTTCTAGTTACTAGGACTACATGGGTAGGAAGGATTTTAAGGTGTTTCCATTCTGATGGGCGACATGACTTATAATTGATTATGTTTTCGTTTTGGATTTTGTCTATGTTGTTTTAGTTAGACTATGGATTTCTGTATTCCAAGAGTTTGACTATGTAATTTTATTAGTTGGAGTTTTTGACCTTATTGTTTTTGTGGTTATGTGCTTAGGTGAGTTGATGGATTTATGTGTTATGTGTTGTATTGATTCTTATAAGTGTCATCATAGGAGGGAGTGCATTGGGGAAAGGGTAATTGTATAAGTATGGTGGCCAACATAGTTATACAAGTACCACAACTTCAATGGGTTCCTAAGTATGATTGCATGAAAGAGGGTTAGTACATGCTTGTATATGATGAGATGTGGATTATTGGTATATGTATAGTATATGGGTTTATGTAACGGTTGCCTACGATATGGATATTTTTGAGTGTGTTATTGTTTTGGGTTATAGTCATGTTGTGTGGTTATGGGGTCACACGATATGGACTGGTTTTAGTGATGGGTTTTATGCCTTGTGGTAAGATGGTGGTTACTCGTAAAAAAACGAGTGTATGACGCGATTGGTTGATCTGATGATCTGACATGTATGGTAACGAGTATGTTTTGGGTGATTTAATAGGTATATATATGTGGATGTATATATACTACTATGTGTTAAGTTTGGTATATGGTCGTTCACTAGTTATTATAACTTGAACGTACCTTGTGTTTGTTCGTGTTTTATGGTACTGGAGTTTGATGGAGTTCCAACGACGGTTTTGAGTCTTTTGGATGTGTGTCTACATTCGGGTATGTATTTTTATTAATGCGAACTACTAAATTTTCTTACAAATAAGTGTGGCTGATTATGGGAAAACGGTTTTGAAAAAAAAATTGTAAGTGTATGGTATGATATCGTGACTTACATATTTTTTTTAGTTTGTGGTAGTAAGCTATAAAAAAAATTTGTCTTGAAAATAATTGGATTAGTTTTCTATGTAACATGTGATAATACATTTTAAAGGGGTAAAGAAATTTTACAAAAATTTTCTTAAGTGTAGTCAAAATTTTAGAAGTATTTAACTAGACGGCAAGAGTAAAAAGGGAGATTTTATTATAGTAATGATAATAATAACACCACACCTTGTAAACGTGTAGTAGTTTAGTTATAACCAGCCTAAATGGATTTTATAAAATAATAATAATAATATAGAATAAAATGGAGAAAAAAAAGCACTGTATTTTATAAACATGTATTAGTTTCATAATAACAAGTGAAATAAGTTTATTATGAGTAAACAAGATAATGGTTAAGATTGTAGTATACTAATTAGTTGATATCTTGATAAAATGATGAAGATAAAGGATGAGTTTATGGTTAATAATGAGTATGATTAGTTTTAGTAGTATGAGAGTTTGGTTCTTATGAGAAGTAACTAATTGGGATGAAAGTTTTAAATTTTCTAACGTATCGAAATTTGGTAATACTAATCGTGACGAGTCTAATTTTTTTCGTTGTTGGAACACTCCATTGATCTTTCGGATTACATTGTTTTGTTTTCCGTTGTTTTGGCTAGGTTTCGTTTTACCCTATTTTTTATTTTGGGACACGATTGTTTGGAATTCTTTGGTTACACGTCATGGTTGATTTATTTATACGGTTGTGGGAACGTTAGGATGAGAGGATAGAGTTGGGTAGTATTACTTATGGTTAGATACTATAATAGAGAGATGTGTTTTGGTTTAAAGGTTGTGTTGAAGGAATGATTAAGATTTGTGGAGTTTTGAAACTTAGAATAGGTACGGGAATACGTGAGTAAGTAAAGTTAGTTGAGTGGTCATGGGAACGAGAGGTCATATTATGAGAAGTTGGTTGAAGTACCATTAGGAGATTGATGAAAGTACTAGCGGATGTGAGGGTAGAGTAGAAAGTTTATACTAATGGAAAGGTTGGGTAAATAACACGCAAGAGATTGGTATAGTTATGGAGGTAAGGTAGTAGTAGACACGTGAAGGAAAACAGGAATGTGAAAGAATGATTGGTAGGAGGCTGATTAACGGTGAAGTACAACAAGTAAGAAAGAGCTACATCACGAAGCAAGGAGCTGAAAGGATTACATGTCGACTGCAAAAAGGATGCTAGAGATTTCGAAGGAGTCACAAAAGTTGCGAGGACTGGAAAAGTAACAAGCACTATGATGGGAAATTTACGTATGGTTCGTGACGAAGAAGGGCAGATCGAGTATCGGAGTGGAGCTACAAAGAGCTGAACCGGTGGATCATGATGAAATGAATACATGACATGGGAGATTAAGAACTCATGGAAGTAACAAGGGGAGTCGAGTGACTACGCGGATTGAATTTTTGAGGCAATCAATATCGAGGGATGAGAAGTGAAGCTAGGCTGAATAAGTTTCGTGGAGAAGTGATTAGAGAGTCGGTTTTGTGAAGGTGTTATGAAATATCTTTGGAAGAGACAGCTATGCATTATCCAATGCACTAGTGATTTCCATAGATTTGATGAATGAAGTATGGAATTTTTGTTGGACGGGATAGTGTAGGAATAAGGGAGAACCATGGAAGGGGAGAACCAAGTATTTCAAGAAGATGATGATTGAAAATACCTCATGTTGGGTGCAAGATCAAAGTAGATATATGAGATTTGAATAAGAATTCAAAATATGGCTTAGTAGACAAATGGAAACTAATGTGGGTATAAGATGAGAGTGTGATCCGCATGGAATCACATGAAACTCTAGTCTGTCCCTATTAGGAGGGAGTGGGAGAACTGGTTGTGAGAAAAACAAGTGAAGCTACTTGGAAAATTTTGGCGTATAGATGACTAGATAGACTTAGTTAGTGGAGCTGGATTGTTATATCTGCCTAGAATGCTAGAGGCATTTGGGGTACGAGGCGTAGAGAATGATCTATACAGATCATGAACGTCTCCAACACATATTTAATCATCTTGATTTAACATTTGGAAAAGGTGATGGGTGGAGTTAAGTGATGAAAGAAAATTGCAAGGCCAAGTACCATCCGGGAAAGGCAAGCATAGTTGATGAGACATGGAATAAGAAGAATGAAGTGAAGCTGAAACGAACTTGAACTATATGGATGACGTATTAGGGTGGTTTGGATGAAGGATGTAGGTTGCACGAGTTGAGTTGTCTAAAGCAGAGAACGCGTCAACATGTATGTTGCGTGGCTTGGACAATCATAGGGAGAAAAGGGACGTAGACTATATTTCCTACATAGATAGGAGTAGCTTAGAAAGGGAGATGTAAGGATGAAATTGGTGAAAGTGACGAGAGTTGGGTGATAGTCGATAGACTGACTAATTCATCTCATATTTCAAGAGGAATGAGAAGTCACGTAGTTGAGAAGTTGGAAGGATTGCGTACGGATGTGATGGAATAGAGGGTTTTGCGTAAAAGTTAGCCTAATATTATGGAATGCCTATGAAGGATTATGGCAAGGGAAGAAACGATGGGAAGCATCACATCGTGATGTATGGTAGGAGTTGAGGAAGAAGAAGGAAGTGTGTATAGAAGCGAAGCATGAATGAAATAGGTCGAGATAGGAACCGGAGGTAAAACTTTGGTAGAGCTTAATGAGTAGAATAAAGCACAACGCAGGCTAATACTGTCGTAGTGTGGAAAAGGAAATGGCACTGACCTATACTGATTATTTGGGAGGCTTAGTATCGATAATCGAGTGGATGAGGAGTTATAGGTGTGATGTGCCATAGGGATGAAGGGCTTGGTCTAACTGAGACAAGATGAGGAGCAATATGACCTTGAAGGTAGGACATTGTGTAGGTATAAAGGAAGTGCTGGGTATAAAAAAATATCATGAAGAAAAGTGAGATATTTATACAACCTTAGGAGTTACACTGAGGGCATGAGTGATTGATTTAGAGGGAGTTAGGAAACTCATTAGCGATGGCTGAGTTTTCATATAATGATAGTTATCATACTAGAAGTCGATAAATGCCATTTGAGGCACTATATGAAAGGATAGGGTGAGTTGTCCCCATTGTGAACTAGAATTGGTAAAAGAGGCTACTAATGTGGTAATGGTGTTTGTGGAAAGGATGAGAGCAACAAGGGATGCTATGTAGAAAAGGAGGAAACCACTAGAGTTAGTGACAAAGTTATGTAGGAAGTTTCACCCATAGTAACGGGTGGTATGTTTTGGTAAAATGGAAGAGTTGATGTAGAGTTTTGTAGGTCCATTTATGATCTTAGGAAAGATCGGACCAGTAGCTTATGAGCATAGAATTACCTGGGGGGAAATGAGTGGTATACATGTTATATTTCGTGTATTAAGATTGGTAAATGCTGTTTGAGAATGCATATTTGCATGTACGGTTATTCGGGATTTGTGTTAATAAGGGTTTGTGTTATCAAAGAGTCATTTGTGAGATTTATTGACTGTGAGATCAAGAGTTTGGCAATAAATTTAATTATTGTTAGTTAGTATGTGGTGATTTGAGACTTGAACTAAAGTTCACGTGGAAATGAGAGGAGTTCATTTAGAACAAGTATCCTCAGTTGTTTGCTAATGGTATGTTTGATCCTAAGGAGTAAATCTCGGGACGATATTTCTATTAGGAGGGAGTGATATGACAACCGCGGTTTGGAGGTTCGTCACTTGTTTTATTTTGTGCTAGCTACGTGTCTTTACGTGTTTATGTGCAAATTGGTGTGTATAGATTGTGGTTTGGATATCGTTTCCGGTATGGGGTACCTTGTGAGTGAAACGATGTGTGATGATTTCATGTTCATGAGCTCACATGATAGTGACTATGAAATGAGATGGTGTTATTTAGTGGTTTGCGTATACGTATATATATTATAGAAAATCGTATTTTTACGATTTACGGTTTAGCATTTAGAGGTATCGGATGAGGTAATTAGTCATGTGAGTATTTTTCGGGATGGTTTAAAGTCATTTAGGACTTAGTTATAAAGTTTATTTTAAAATTTGAGATTTTTTTTAAAACTGTATATTTTACGTCTTTTACGGTAAAACGCGTAAATTTGACTAGTTTTACGGTTTTGAGGTTTTGGAAGATTTAGGAGCTGAAATAAATTAAGGTAATATTAATAACTTAATAATTAATAATAAAAAGAAAAAAAAATAAAATAAAGAATATATAGTCGGTTTTGGACGCAAGAAAAGAAAGAAAAAAAAGGAAAAAAAAAAAGAAAAAGGAAAGTGGGTTGTATTTGGGCTAGGATTCTTGGAAAATATATAAGGATTTTAAGTAGATCAAAACATCATAAATCCCTGGAGAAAAAAAATAAATGTCGACGGTTTTGGGAGTGTTTTTAGGGTTTCAGGGTTTTTTTCATCTTCCATTAATCTAAAGGTAAAACCTTCATAACACTTTTCAATTAAATTGTTTTAATGTTTTCTTTAATCATCTTATGATGGATTTAGGTTAGGGTTTAAATAAAAATCTGTATTTTAATGATATCATAATGATTAGATGGTTTAGGGCTTGTAATTAATGGGGTTATGGGTAATTAATTAGGTTAATTTAATTAAACCCGTTTTTTAAAACTGGGCAGAATTTAGGGTCAACTGTTTTGATCATATAGGGAGTTCTACAAACTCTTATTTTGCGATCCAAGTATCCCTGGAAAGGTAATTGAAGTGGCTTGCAAATGCAAGAAACGAGAACTAAATTGGAGGTAGGGAAGTGGGTCAAAAACATGTTACAACAGTCGGAGGTCAAAACAGTTTTGAAATCAGCCTGTTTTCTTTTTAAGTTTTGGGTTGTTTGGGGTACTTAGGGTTGCATTGGGACATTCAAACAAACATGGGAGTTGGTTTATATATTATAAGAAGTATCTGCATTGGGGCTAAGAATGTGGGTTAGGGTAAGACCCCCTAATCATAACAAACTTTTTGTATGTTCAAAATCAGTAAAATCTGGATAGACAAAAGTATATATATATATATATATATATATATATATATATATATATATATATATATATACATATATATATATATATATATATATATATATATACATATATATATATATATATATATATATATATATATATATATATATATATATATATATATATATATATATATATATATATATATATATATATATATATATATATATATATATATATATATATATATATATATATATATATATATATATATATATATATATATATATATATATATATATATATATATATATCGGGGCCTTAACAGTAGCTTTAAGGTTGGGGAAAATATGATGCGTTAGCTAACATATGTAAGGGCATAGGATTTCCTTTACAGAGGTCATGGGTATGGTTAGGTGGGCGTTTGGCTTATAGTTTGGAGACCTAAAAGTTAGGACTGTTTTGTGTAAAATATGAACGGGATAGTTATCAAACTTAACCAAGTTAAGGACTTGTTAGGGACAGGTAATGGGGTGTTTAGAGCATATTAATGAGGGTCATATATGGGAGAAGGATAGATGTCCATCATAGGTTGATGAGCGTCTTAGTGGTTGGTTCATGTTTTGATTATGTGTTTTTGGTTTGTTAGCTTTTTGCTAGTGCGCAGACTTTTGGAGAAGCTCAATCAGGTGAGTTTTATAGTCCCATGTTTTCTAATGATTATGACTTCCAGATGGGATGGAAGAGACACTGTTTTGTTATTTATAAATTATGTTGTGAATGTTTTGTGTTTGGTGATGGACTTGTGTGTGCATACGTATGTGATTAACTGCTAGTTGATTCTTGATTGTTTATGTTTTGACTTGGTACCAAGGGGATATTGGCAAGGCGGGGCCTTGGGATTGGTTCATAGGTGTTTGGACGCCTATGGGAGTATGGTGTTTGGTAAGGCTGAGAGCCTTGGATTTGGGTTGTTTTGTTAAATCTTGAATATTAGTTGTTAATGCATGTTAGTATCACATTGTCCATATGTTTCTTTGATTTGGTTATTATTCACAGCTTATGGTATGATTTTGGCGTTTGAGTCTAAACCTATGACTCTCACCAACTTTATGTTGACGTGTTTTAGTGTCTCTTTCAGGTGAGAATGTGGTTAAGCTAGAGAATAGAAGTGGCTAGTTTTGGAGGCATTAGGAATGCATTTTAGAAGGAGATCCCCGTTCCTTCTTAGTTTCTTTTGATTGTTTAATAAGTGATACTGTTGACACCTATATGTTTGCTTGTTTATGTTTATTGTTTGTCTCGGGTAAGTGGTAGGACTGTTACCTACTTACCTAGACTCGTGCATTGTTGAGATATTGTCATGACTTTTGTGTCACCATTTTATGACATTTCTTATTTCATTTAGTTATCTCTATAGACACGTCATGTTGTGATGATATCCATACATCGCGCCCCATATTCCGCCATGGTGGGGTTTGACACAGTTGTACTCCAGGTTCCATACTCCATGGATATTACTAATCGATCCTTAATCATATCAGGCGTTGCCACTTGTCGGTATTCTACCAGGTGCTGATGCTGCTCGTGAGTTGAAGATTTTACCAGATGCTGATGTTGCTAACACTTTGAAGACCTCACAAATGCTGATGTTGCTAATACTTTGGAGATTTCCGAAGATGCTGATGCTGTTTATATTATGAAGACTCTTCATAGCAAGGACGAAAACTAAAAATTTGAAATTTATGTCAAGAATAAACTTCAATCATCAGACGCTACCATTCCATTCCATAATTTTACCTTCTCAGCTAGATGCCACACTCACTCAGCTAACCGTTCATTCAGAAAAGTGGGAACCGGAACCCAGCCGGCCACTCAGCAAAATAGTTACATGAATCACGGTCATGATAATGACCGTCATAAATTGACAGACAAAGCAGTATTGACAACTACCGTGCTTATAATTAATCACTCAGTAACCATCAGAACTCCAGAACGGACGAGACCATAAATACAAGAGGTCAGTAGTCTAACCGGTCCGCCAATCCTAACAGTTACCACAATTTTTCAACCTTGTCCAGATTCATCCACTAAAACACATGTCAAGACATCAATCAAGACACAGGTCCCAAGTATCATTTCGGTAGACACATGTCAGGATACCAGTCATGATACATGTCATACGAATATCTTCTTAAGGCACGAGTCAAGACTCATAATTCCAGTATGCCTTCTAAACCAGGTCCTCAGAAATTCAGGGTACCCTCAAAGGGGTATACCATTTTGTTATACCACGCATAAATCAGACCCTTACAATTCAGTTACAGTCACTGGGTAGTAATCAGGTTAAACACACAGTATTCACTCTGTGAGATTACAGACGAACATATTCAGTGAAAGTCGCCATGTTTACTTCACATATTCATATGTCAGCTTTATCTCAAATCTGGTATTACCTACCTCCCAGCCAGAAGACTCCACAGTACCACCCATATTTATTAATGCTTTCCTTTAAGTTAACGACGAGATCCGTCTTACTAAATCCCAAATATAGTCATTTTATTTTTCTGCCAGAAAATCAGTACAAGTAGTTATACTTTACAGCACGTGACTTATTATTCCAAGCTACGAAGACCTTTCAGCTACCAGTTATAAATTCACTTCTGAAATTCCTTAAATTCATGACCAACAGATTTCTCCAGAGTACCCAAACATAATTTCAGAAATTTTTTCAAAAATTCCTTTCTAACCACGAGAGGAATTCGACATCAAGCTTGTCTTAAGAACAAAAACTGTTTTCAAAACTCATTATCGCAGGGCTACAGCTAAGTTAAAAGAGTTGCAGTATTTGCTGCAAGAATTATCAGAATGAGACTTTATTCGCCCTGGTGCACCACCAAGAAGTGCACCGTTTCTGTCTATCAGAAAGAAGGCTGGTAACATTAGATCATGTATCCATCACCGTAATGTTTTAAAAGATCACCATTCATGATCGATGTTCATCTCATTTATAGAAGGTTTATCTGACCTGCTACGATGTCTTAAATATTTTCTAGAACAATTCACAATCATACCACCATCAGTGGTGAGAGAAAGAACATGTTGTTTTCCAAACTGCTGTTGCACATATTATAGTCTCTCTAAAATTTTGATTTTATATTTCTGAGCTCCCTAATGCTCCAGCTATATTATGAAATTTATGAATAAGATTTTGCCATGATTCTCAGACAAAATCGTCAGTATATTCATTGATCATATTCTGATCTGCCAAATTCTAGAGAAGAACACGAGAATCACCTTCTCGTAGTTGTACAGAATCTTCGATGGGAGAAAATCTTATATACAACTTTCCAGATATGAACCCCAATTGAACAAGTGGCGTGTCTGAGCCATCCTACTTCAGCAGAAAGAAATTTCAAACAATGCTGCGAAGGTTAAGGCCATCACCAAATGGTCAAGACCGACGTGTGTGACGAACATACAATATTTCTAGAACTCAGAAAACTACTACCGCAAAAATTCCTGACAGTTCTCACGATCAGCCTTCCATAACTAAGCTTACACTAGTAAAGGTCTAGTTACCGGGGCTCGTACCTTTCGTTGAATATTCACTCAGGTTCCACCAGAAGGTTCCACAATTCCAGACAAAATTTTGATAGAAGCAATATGACACATGGACGCAGCTATGTTCATATCTAAATGCCTGACACACCGCAGGTTCAAGATAGGACACCGACATGCTAATGAGTTATTTCAACCATTATAAATTTCTGAACATAAATGAGATAAGATTCCATGGAAGTTATTGTCAGTTACCACAGGCTCAGACGAAGCATGATGCTATCTAAGTCGTTGTTAACCAGTTAACCCAGCCTACGCGTCTTCTTTTATCCAAAATTATTATGCAGTAACAAATCTGCAGGAAATTCAGCAATAGATCGTATGATTCCAAGGAATCCCATCAAAGATCATGTAAGATAGAAATTTAGCGTTCGCGAATCGCGCTCACGTGTACGTTCACATTCACGTTCACTTTTACTTTCACTTTCACGTTTAAGTCTCATTCGCAGTATGATGTTGTTTCAGTTCATGTTTTTGTGTTATCTTATGATTTAAGCTCACGTTAGCATTCATAACATTGTTCACGTTCAAGTTCGTGTGCCATTTCGCGATACACATTTCACAGTTTATTACCGAATACGGTGACAGAAAGCTTGAGAGACTAGAATCAAGTTTAGCACAGCTATTTCGTAACCAGGCATACGTTTCACATCTCAGGCCGTATCGTTCAACAGTTTTTTCCTCAGTCAGCATACGTTCATGATATGTTCTAGTATCACGTTCACAATATGTTTCATGTATTATCGTGCACAATATATTCCATGCCCAGCATTCCTCATATAATCGTGAACCACGTTCACAATTGCTCACGTAGCACGTTCACAATTGTTCACGAAGTTCGTCCCTTTATGTTTTCAACAGCTTGCTCAGAGATGTAAATGTTATCTTTGCAGAATACTTGTACGTACCGTTTCATGTATACTACATGCTATAGCTTATTCATTCTATCAGATTCAGAAAATCACCAAGGGTATCCTTGGGGAGGTATTCTTGGAGAGGTCTCGAGTTCGAGTCTCACCAAGAACCTTCAGGGGCCCGAATTAAGAAGCAGGAGTGGGGTTTATCCCCTAAGAAGAAGGTTCGAGGCTTGCATACTACCCAATTGGATGTCAATGTAAGCTCGAATCACTAACTACTAACTCGCCGTTCAAAAAAAAAGTATGGAACTAGAAACTATTCAGCATTGATCATGACCAAGATTTTTTTAATTATTATGTTTAGATCTTTGAAGGAATCGTTTCGAGCGGGAGGCCATTCGAAACGGAGGAGTCCATCCGGACCTCTCATCCGTTTCCTTCAATAAATCAGTTAAGTTCTTTCAGTCATGTTATGTTCCACAGTCAGGTCATGCTATATTATTTCAGCAGCATTATGTCTTACCCCGAGTACGAATTATCTTTCAGCTTATATGTCCTTCCAGCTTTCATATTCATTCAGCCTATGTATCCGTTCCAGCTTTTATAACTTCCAGCTTTTATAACTTCATCAGCTTATTACCTTTAATTCGAGGACAAATTTCTCCTTTTTAGAGGGGAAGAATTATAAAACCCAGCATAATCGCATCCTAAATTCGAGGACGAATTATTTTTTTTAGAGGGGAAGAATTGTAAAACCCGTATAAAATCCATGAATATTAAATATGCGTAGTCTCAGCTTTAACTTTAATTAAACATTAACAGAAAATACACAGTCTCAATTTTAATTAAGATCGTAACGTAATTAATTATTCAGAAAATAATTATTTAGTATTACGTACGTATTTATTTTCAGTAAAATAAATAAATACATGACAAGATATAACACGAAGTTAAAAATCATGAATTTATGACACACACGAGAACACAAGTTATGGAACGAATAAATAAAACAGGCTTCGTAGAAAGCATAAGCCTTACAAGAATAATTATAGCCCAAACCGACCCATTTAAGAAATAACTTTCCCTTTTATGTTCATGTTTCCTCGGTTTGTGTGATTCTACACAAATAATATATTATATTATATTTTCTAACAATTACTAAGCGTAATACATTTGATATGGCAAGATAATTATGGCATGAATCAAGTACTAATTTTCTTTAGATTATTCTTACTAGTCGATTAGAAAGGGAGTCAAAATATATTATTTCAAAATACAAACTATTTCATATGCGTATCCCTAAAAATCAGGATTTCGTTTCAATATCATTAATGATCTAAATACCATATATATCGATCTCATCGCAAATCCTCCTGGTATGAGTCACAACAGTAAACACAATAATAACATTATCATTAGACGATGCATTTAGCATTACTTTTGAGTGAATTTTGGTGATCATTACGACACCATATCCATCGCTTATGATAAGAGTCCAAGTCCAGGAGGTTAAATACCGATTTTTTTTCTCGGGTCATGATTCGTGCATTGGAGGTTAAGATTGGTGTTTGTTTTTGGTAATAAGTTTCTTTGATCCGCTGGAGATTCAAGTTCACGTCGAATTCATGTTTGATTTCATCTTATTAGTGAACATGTTCGGGGCTGCGTTCATACCCGTGTTCGATTTTGATCGCAACTCTCATTTAGCTTGGAGGTAAGCATGTCGCTTGTCGTACGCATGTTTGGTCCAGAGTTTGTGTCGTACGCGTGTTCGACCTTGTCACACGTTTAAGAGAGTTAACGAAGATAATCCTAGCCGTTGGTCGCTCGAGTTACTGTCCGTATTTTTTTTAGTTTTGAGCCGTTGTAGCCGCTTTGGAGGTAATCTTTAAATCCAGTTTGTAAATCGTGTTGAATCAGCTTACTAATATTGACAAATGGTTAAGACTTGAAAAAAAAACATGTCATGCTAAATCGAACCTTAATATTTTTTGAAACAAAGTTAACATATGAAACAAGAGTTTTCTTATTCAAATTGTTTAACTATTAATCGAACGTTTTATGGCTGCAAATGATTTTAGACTGGTTGGTCATTAATTGGTTTTTGAGTTAGTGATAAATGGAGAGGATGACATACATGCGCCTAAATTAATATGCATATAATGATCTACGTAAAGGTGATAAATACTCAGGATATAAATCAATGGGATCACTACTACTAGCTAATTGTAATAAAAATGTTAATTTATTAGGTTAGACCTCGTTGAAGATTAATATTGGACGTAATGAATATCAAGCACGGTTTAGGTACGGATACTTCTATCTCTCAACTGTTTGTTGTCTCTTTTATTATTCGATTAATTGTACGGATTTCCCGTCCTTTCAGTAAGGACTTCCTTTCCTATGCATGTTTAGGATTCCTCGTCTGCAGCCAAATGTTTTTCCCCAGTATATGTTTAAGCTTATCAGTAATCATGTTAATAACTAAATAGATTGCCTGAGCATTATATACAAGCATGACCAGTTTATGTACTAGTTACGGAGGTACCGTAACCATGACACTAGAGGCACCGGTGTCGTGACTCACATACAGGAGAGTGATATCCTGCATCGTCCCTTCACGTTTTGGCCATTATTATTATCATGTCATGTGGGGCGTATGGATGCATCCTAGGCTTATCAGTTTACAGTTATCAGGGTGAATGTGGTGTGTGCTCTACAACCTTCACATTGGAGCTGGTCCCTCCACCCAACACAATATTTAGAGGTCACTCATCTATAGTTATTTAGAGGTCACCCCTCTACAGCATGACGAGGTCACCCCTCCAGTTATTCATGCACTGTTGTTACAACACATGACCTATATAAGCTTTGGCAATTAAAATACAGTAAATGCATGTTTTCAGATTTAACAGATAACAGTTCAGCTTTATTATTTATAAATCAGACTTTACAGATTATACACAGATTTCTGCTACAACTTTACTTATCAGTTGTACAGCTCCAGTATTTATCATCTGTTTTCATTTCAGTAATTCCTTATCATGCTTTATATATGTTCGCTGAGCGTTATGCTCAGCCGTAGTTCTTTCATGTTCTAACGGCAGGTGCACCAGGACGCTCTTAGGATTCTGAGAGCATGTGCATTGAATGGAAGCTATCCGGACTTCTTACTTTATGCACTTCTTATATTATTCTGCTTATTTGGACATTGTTTAGTCCCTTCCTTCAGTATTTTATTTTTTTCATGTTTTGAGCTTAGGTTGGATTACCGATGTTTGATTCTGGTATTTCCGTTATGGTTAGTTAATGTTTTAGGACATTTACCTTATGCTTTGATGACACACCATAAATACACGTAACGGTCCACTTATCCAAGTGGGGTGTTACAATTCTTCTCCGACATGTCTCTCAGCATCGATAATATGGACGTACTTAGAAATGTCGCCCAATAACGAGACGCGTACGTACATAAAGTTCGAATGAGAGTTCAAATGTTTTCAAAACATGTCTTTTCTATTTTCTTCTCATAATGGCTTATATTCACATGTCAAACTATAACCCGGTCCTCAAAGAAAGGAACGTCTATGACTTATCCTCAACAACGGGAAATTAACTTTTCTCGGTCATGGGCTTATATTAAAACATTCAAACTTTTAAGCTCATGATCTCAAGGAAAATGTTCACTTATGAACACTTTTCCTCAACAACGGGAAATTTAGTTTTCTCGGTTTTTGAGCATAATTTTTCAAGATATTTTCAAAAGATATTTCTCAATGTCTTTCAAACTGTGTGCTCACATACTCCCCTATTTTTATCAGATTCTTTTTTCGAGGGGGAGTATCAAAATCTCATAACATATAGTTCCAAGTTTTCATGGAACATTATTCTCTCCATGTTACATCACTAGTATATCAAAAAATTCACAAACACATGCAATTTTTGAGGGGGAGAATAGTGATCAAATGTGTTCAAAATGTGTCATCTTGGATAAGATCTCTGATATAAGTGTTTTCTCTTCCTAATATGTGAAAAAACCTTTCCTTTATGATGCACATATGTAGGGGGAGCGTTTTGGTGATATAGAAAACTTTCAAGGTGTAAACATTGATTTCATCAACACCTTGATTGCCTTTTCAATAGGTTTTTCTGGTTACGATTTCTATACCCTTCAACACATTAATTCATGAAGGTATTGGTGTCAAAAGGTGGTTAGGTATTCGTCCTATGATCCAACCAGAACCGGGGGGGGGGGGGGGGGGATCTTCCCAAGGACATTCCATTAGAATTTAGAAGTCCTTAGGAAAGGTGGAGTAGTTGAGTGTAGGGGAAAAATGTCGACTAATGACTTAAGCTAGTATTGAAACAATCACAACCAAAGTGCTAGTTATGACGTCTTGGTAAGAATTGAAGTGGTTTAAGAATGAAAAAGAAATGTAAGGATAAAAGGGTGAAAAGAAAATAGCCCTCCATACAACTTAGGCAGAAACCGGGTCAATACATCTACTATCAGAATCACGTTGATGATTTCTGGTATTGAAGACAAAGCATCATGGACCCAGTGATGCAAAGCACAACCCTTCCCAGCCTACTCAAGCTTCTCTCAAAAGAAGTTTGTTTTATTGTCACGGAGTTCAACTCATTTCTATCAACTTTCTCACTCCGAGATAGTAGATATTGAAAAGGTGGTAGTCTGCTCCATCCTCCGATCACTAAATAAAAGTGTACTTATAGAGTCTAGAGCCGACGAGATTCATCAAAAAATCTCATTAGGACACTTATTTCATATATCAATTTTTTTCATCAGTAGAACACAAGCGATAATTCACAGAGTCCTACGCTCTATCCTTGTGGTATTGCTAGAACATTCAGAGTGATACTCTCTAGAATTCACAGTGATGAATAAAAATCCTTCCAGTGTTAACATCAAACAGTACTACGGTTGGTCATATGTAAGATTCACTTGAATTAAACATACGCTAACTGGAAAGCAACAATGGTTTGATTCTTTTTTGATTCAAACTCGTTCTAGGTCTCTACGCAATATCTTTATGATCTTGCCAAAACATTCAGAATAATACTTATTAGTATTTACAGTGACGAATGGAAATCCTTCCAGTGTCATCATCAAACAGCACTGCGGTAGGTAACTTGTGAGATTCTATATGAATCAAACTTGTGTCAAGCAAAAATGGTTTGATTGTTAATTGATTCAAACTTGTTCCAGGAAACGAATTGACGACTAAATCAGCAGAATGGAACTGCATGATTCACTCTTCACTAAGAATTATCTTTCGAGATATTCAAGTATTGAGAACGGATACCACTGCCGGAAACCCTGTCAAGGGAGTTCTTTGAACATTACCTAATCACATGTATAGTATTCGTAATGTATAACGGGAAACCAGAGGAATGCAAACGGTGGCATAATCTCAAAAGTCGTGATTTAAGACCACATACTCAAGTAAATGAAGAAAGCTCAAGAACATCTAAAGACAAAGAATTCCGCTACTCTGATAATCAAGGAAGATTGTAAACAAGCTTTCAAGACAACACAAAATATGAGTATGTGGGGAAAGACACAAGAACACAAGTTGGCAAAGTTTCAAGATCAAGTCAAGGCAAAGATCAAAGATTCAAGATCACAAGTCATGAAAGGAACTATGGAAGAACTCTCAAGACAACGAGCTTCAAAGTCTGCAACATCAAAGAATTGAAGTCACATATTACATGACCACCCCTTAGGGGGAGATTGTTAGCCGTATTTAAAGTGATGGTCATATAATATACCGTTGTGAAGCTTGTGGAAAAGGCTATTTAATAGTGTCAAGAGTTCTTAGTTATTATTGTTTATGTAACAGGAGTTAGTCCCGAACACACAAATAAGGAAGGCCTCCTAAACATTTAATCTTTAGTATAAAAGGCCATTCCACCTTATTTGTGTGTGTGTGTTTTCCATTTTTATCATTTTAGTGAGAGAAAGGATGTTTGTTTTCTCTCACTAGGAAAATCACCATCTTTGTTTTCTTTTGTTTCCTTAATCTAATCTTTCTTTTTTGGTTTAATCTTTGTTTGACCTTCATCTCTTTTATCATCTTTGTTATTTCTTCATCATCTTCATACTCGTACTTTCATCCATTTCATCCCACTTCTTCACGTCATATAAAGATCAAGATTTTAGTGTTTGTTTGGTTCGTGTGTAAGTTCCTACAGTTCATCTTCTAATTTAGGTTAGATTCAGCATATCTGATTTTATTTTGGCTTATTTGATATGAATAAGCTTATTAAGATATTATTATTTAAATTTATAAGCATATATTCATCATATTTTGAACGTATTATATGAATTGTTTTTATTAGTGATAAGCTAACTTATTAGGTGGTTAGTGTGAATAATCTTATGAATAAGAGGAGAAAACAAATATTTGATTAAGTGTGTGAATTATATAGGTGTTGTGTGAGTAAGCTATACATGAGAGTTATGAATAAGCTAGCTTATTAGCTTTTTTTAACGAATCATAAGGTATTTTATGTGAGGTGAATTAACCTTCTTGATGTGAGCTGAATTAAGCTTGATATGTCATATATGATAACTCATGATATATCATATATATATATATATATATATATATATATATATATATATATATATATATATATATATATATATATATAGAGAGAGAGAGAGAGAGAGTAGGGATCCAGTAAGAAGAAAAAATAAAATGAGAAGAATAAGAAGAAATTCTGACCACAAATTCTACAAAGTAAGGAGAATTTTAAGGGGAGATGCATCTGACTTTGTAGGTGCATCTGAAATGTGTGGCTGTGGTTTCTTCTCATTCTTCTCATTTTACTTAATCTTCTTATTTGATCCTAACTCTCTCTCTGTATATATATATATATATATATATATATATATATATATATATATATATATATATATATATATATATATATATATATATATATATATATATATATATATATATATATATATATATATATATATATATATATATATATATGATATATCATGTTATAATATATGATATATCAAACAAACCACAAGAAAAACCAAATTTGTATTAGTAATTCTGAAAATCTCTACGTACTCTTCAAACCTTCCTTCTATCATATATGAGTAATTCATTTGGTGTTAAAATGTTGCATAATATGTTTTTTTCTCTCTTGTATAAATGTAGACTGTATGAACACATCAATGAGCAGACAGAGATGCTACGACTGCGCGGTTGTAGCAAAGCAGATAGGGATGTTGATTATAATAAGAGTACGTGCATTAATATGTTTAAGGATCAAGATGAAGTAGGCATTAATCATAAATTCATCATTTGATAATGTGCTTGAAAAAGAGTTTATTGTTGAAAAAGAATAGTAGTTTCAATAATAATATCTTTTGCATCTTTTGATTATGTATAAGTGGTTTCCATATATGGTATCAAAGGTATATCATATATGATTTTACATTAGGTTACATTTTATTTGAATTATCATATATGATACTATTAAAAATACTTTTTTTTTATTTTTTGAACAAGTTTTTAATTATTAATTGTGCATATTATTTTTATTGTAACCATGAATTCAATAGATTCTTTGTTTAATATATCCAAATTTTTCTTGAGTATCAGATATGATAGTGCATTATCATATACTAGTATGGTATAATTTAAGAGTTACATGTATTATCATATATGATATTGAATTATCATATATGATACTTGTGAGAACCCGTACTTTTCCAGCATTATTTTATTCTTTTTATTCGTGCTTCTTGAATTTTCCAACATATTTCATTTTCTTGTATTTTATATGTAAATCCTGAGATTTTATTAATTTTCAATAAATTATACTTTTCAAGTATTTTCGGATTATTGATGATACTTTATCGGGAATTATAAAAATTATATTTTATTTTTCCATATTTATTTAAATCAAAATTTTGATTTAAAATCACCCGCGTGCGTTTTACAACGAGTTTATTCAAAATCAATGTACAACGAGAATTCCTAGTGATCGCGATACCGACGGATGCCCAAAAGTTTACGTTTATTTATCGATTGTTTCGATAATTAATATTTTCGATGATTTCGTTTTAATTACGTATTAAGTCGTGTCGGGAAATCGTATAATCATTTTTATGATGCATTGTAACTTTTGAAAAGTATTTTTACGAAACCCGAGCCCCGTAAATATTTTCAATATTTACCAATAACCATTTTCTACCCTTTAAAACTATTAATTTCTTTTAAGTCCTAAAGTTTGCAAATTGGCAACTTATCCCTCCACTTAAACAACCATATATAAACTCTTTTTACTTCCACTACACACACACAAATCATTTAAATAAAAAAAACACACAATCTCTCCTCCCACACCTCCATTGTCGCCACATTCACCACCATCAACCACCACCATCCATCATGATTCATCCAAAACAAAAACAAGACCCATTCTTAGAATTCTCTTGTGATTCTAATGATATCAAATTCATTAACATGCATCAAAATTTCAAGAACTTTTGATTTCAAGATTTTATGATGATTTAATCATCATGCATGTGTTATTTTTGGTATGATCATCATATTTTAATCCTTAAAAGTCTTATTTTTAATCTTTGATTTTGTTAGATTTTACATGCAAGTGTTTTTAGGAGTGTTTGGATGATGGGTATGATAGCATAGTGATCCTAGGGGTATGGGAATGAGTGGTTTTGCTTGAAAAATGGATTTGTCATGTTTTCTAAAAGGCCAATTTGGGACAGCAGTCTTAAACAGTTTTTTTGTGGGTTTATTCTGTGAAAGGCTAAGATTATTTAAAATTGTTGTAGAGTTTTCCGAGACGGTCGTTTTGGTATAAGATAGAGCTTCTGAGTCATTACGAGTCAAAAGTTATGCTAGTTTTAGTTTTCGTGTACCGGGAGACGCAAGTCGGCACAATCCGAAATTGTGGCTGATTTTGGGTCGACTCTCGGGGACTTTAGGCTTGGTTAGATAAATGTATCTACTGATTTTCAAAGTTTACAAACTGAGTTTGATGAGTCTATTAGTGGTTTCAAAAGTCGGATTGTCGAGATTATACTTTTAAAGTGGTCCAAACGGTTTTACAAAACAAGTGCACAAATCTGTCCTAAAATTTGAAGTCGAGTAAAGTGTCGAGCTGATGGATTTTAAAGTGTGAACTTTGGCTCAAATTTTGGTGAGGTCTTATACAGGTTATAAGTGGCCTTGACACCAATTTTCATCTAAAACGGACAAGTCTAGATAGGGTAGATCGGTGTGTACATTCGGGGTGTACTTGCTGATTTTATTTTGGACACGCCGTTCAATGTTTGTGTTGCGTGAGTTTGAGTATTCATCATCGGACATGATGACTTATTCAAGTGCTTAGTCATTATATAAATGACTTAGCTACTGGTCCAAGTATGGTTAAAGGATAGTTTGACTTGCGTTGACTTGGCGTCGTATAACGGGTCAATTTCAAGTGTTCAAGTGTTTTAACATGTAACGTTGGATAAATGTATTCATTTGATTCGTGTCAATGGTTTTGAAACGTGTATACTTTGAAAACGTTTGAGTCATATTATATTTGGTACATATCGATATTCGAGTTCGAGTTTTAACGAGCGCCTTATTTTTGATAGGTTGCGGTTTTCGTGTTTCCCTGGCATCCATATCGTCGGTGATCGTCTACCACTACCGTTTCTACTCAGTTGCTGAGTACGTGATTGACTTACCTCGTGGCTAAGGTGAGTTCATAGCCCCTTTTTACTTGTACTTGGTTTCTAAACACGGGGTGAGATTTTACATGGTGGAACACAACTAAATATAAAATTGTATTGCTATCCAGAACTCGTATGTTATTCTGAATGTGTATGCTTTACAATGATTTCAATGTTATTATTGCTTTTAGACGTTAGCCTTGAGTTTCCTCTCCTATCATGAATCGTTAATTGTCCCGTATGCTTTGCGCTAAGCGCAAATGTTGTGGGTGGATCCATCGGGATTGACAATCCCCGTCCCGAATTTGACGCACTAATATTCGTTTATACTTGAGTATTTAGGCTGAATACTCCCTAGAGGAACTTACATTTGAGTTAAGCTTCGGTTCATGAGACTAAACAGCAATAATAAGCATCGTGACTATGGACGTACATAGTTAACCCCCCATTACGTGTTTTACAAATTCTATTGTGTTCCACACGTTTACTGCTAAACCTATGAATAAGACTCAACTTTATGTTGACGATTTTATATGTTTAATCTCAGGTATTATTACTTAGCTTTGCTTGGATGGGAGCCCGCAGGAGATTATCGCAGCTTGGAGATTTCTGTAATGCTTTTGAAAGATTTGTTTTATATAAACTATCAGAAGTTTACTAAATCTTTTGGGGAACTTATTGTTATAAATTGAGACGAAATAATATAATTTTCCACTTTTAAAACTCTGGGACCTATGTTTAAAAACTCTGACCTTTTGTGATGTAATGTACATGTTTTTATTTCGTCAGCTTTGTATGAACTGTAATTCATTGATTCTTGTACTATGACGTGTTTCCCCTTCGTTGCCTAGCTGTTCCATGTCAGATTTTTGGGGGTCTCACAGAGTGGTATCAGAGCGATGGTTATATGGAACTGAGTCATTTTTCAAAAACTTAGTCTATAACCGAAAGTTCAAATATTTCATATTTTAAGTGTCAATCACAGAATCTGCCAATGTTGTTCGATATCTGCGCGGGTAACTCTCTAATCCTTATTATTTATGTTTAATTATCGTTATAGTATTTCATCTCTTGATTACATGTTGAAATATTACGTTACCCTGTTGACGATAATTACTATGTCTTTTCAAAGCCTTGTGCTTCATGGATTATCATTCGATATTACTGTGATTACATCCGCCTATACTGCATTTCTTGAATTCTTATTCTTGTGACTTGATCTTATTACAACGATTCTATATCGTTATGACGTTACGTACTTGTATTCAGGGCGCGTATGTTGCCGACTTTTCATTGCTCATTTTTTTTTTCTGAGTACTATTGCTATTCATTTATGCATGATACGACTGACTTCATATGCTCGTTCGTTTTGAACCGTCTATTTTTCTCGACTCGCTGATACATGTTGTGCATACTCTCGAGATACCATTGTTCGGGATCGAATAAGTGTTGTTTTCGATGAACTTCTGATTTTCATTCTACTACCGTACGTGTTGCTCTCATTGTTTTATTTCCTTTAAAATATCTATTTAGATATGCGGATTTTATTTTCGACCATTCGTAACTGAATGTCTAGTCTATAGACCATTGTGTAGCTCAATGTGTCTCCCAGAAAGACTAATGGACATCATGTGAGTTACATATCTCGAAGCATTCCTTGAATCAATGTTGACTAATATCGTGGATTTTTGTAATCTTGATCGACCTTTACGCCACCGTTTTACACGACACTTGTACATGGATTACATTTTATTTCATTGATCACTCTACGTTTCGACTTCGAATTACAACGCCCGTTTGTACCTTGAAACCATCATTGTCATCTTGAGATTCATCGTTTATCGTGTAGCGAATGTTTGGAATGCAATTCTATTCCTATAAACTTGTATCCTCCCTTTTTCATTAAACCTCCTCGCCTCAGGAGTGTGACTTGTTAATATTTTGTTTCTTTCTCGGTATGTCTTGTGATTTTGGAAAATCACGCCGCCAGGAGACCTTGCTGCCTTGCATCTTGCAGCCAAAGACACGGATGATGTGCGTCATTTTTGATTTCTTAGTTTATCATTGGTATTCTTGAACCATTCGTGTTCTCTTTACATGATTAATTGTACAGTTTATTTTCTTTCGTCTTTATAGAATCCACAAGTCTTGTGTGTACATTAATTTTGAATTATCATGAAATTTAGATTTAATTTCAAGCAGTGTCGAGAAAATATTTTTATGACTTTAGACATAAAAATATATATTTCTACTTGTTGAGACGTCCGTTTAGGACATAAAATTTGGCCAATAAACATTAAAACCGAGCAAGTTACGCTCATTTGAGATTGTAAAATCTAAGAAGTTATTTTCTGAATAATGCTAAAATATCATTTTGTTGATAGATTTAATGCAAGGGCGTTTTCGTCCATTTTTATTCCGTTTCAAATCTCGGGTAAAACTAGAAAGTTGTTCAAAACATTGTTTTACATCGAAATGCATTAGACTTTGAGTCTTAGAATATCGTTTAGTGAGTTAATTGGTCTAGTCAAACCCAAAAGTCAAAACTAAAAGACTTCAAAAATATGATTTCAAGCGTTTTTGAGTTCGTTGAGCTCGTAAAACTTTAACTAATGATATTTTGCAAATTAAAAACATGGATTGCGTTTGAACCAGTATAAAGTAGTAACTTTAAGTTCGGTCATACTTATACATAGATCTTGAACTTTTGAAATTCGGTAACTTCCTAATATAGAAACTTTTCGGAGTGATTGTACTATTTGTTAACTGATGTTCTACTTTCTTAAAAGTATATTATTGTCAATTAATCACGATGTGCACACCTACGGATTCCTTTATCCTTTCTATTTATTTATGACTTGTTTGTCATTCTATTTTCTTTCTCTGCTTTATCGTACCACTGATTTGGACCGAGAATTGAAGATCTTGTTTTCATATCGTTCGTTATCGCTTTGACGCGTGTCTCCTGACAATTTCGACTAAACCTCTCGAAACCTGATCACCTTGTAACCATTTCGTTGACTGTCTTGACCTACTCCTTATTTCCCTCTTGTAACTCACTCGCTACTTTATAAACTATTGTCATGTTACCATATAAACTCAAACAGGTCTTGTTTGCGAATCATTTCACAAAAAGGTTTCATTTGGGCTTTCTTAAATATTTGAATGATATCTTAAAAAATTAATTTATATTAATTTTACAATGTATTTTCACAAATTGTTCTCATACGATATTATAAAGAACCCCGGTAACTATACAAATTGTTGATTTAAACAGTTAGCCAGTAACTTATTGGCGAACAGTTTCATAAACTGTTTTGATTTCTGTTTTTACAAATGCTATTATATACATATTTTAAATCATATGATATGTAATACTGGTTTGACGAAGCTGAGCATCGCATTGCTAGTCCTAAATTATGCATGGCCTGATCACCTATGCCTAATTTAGAAGGAGCCATGCAAGGCCAAATAGTAGTCACCTTAAATATTTGACCAACAAGCAACTTTTTAATTATGTTCCTTAAAAAGTTAGATAAAATAAAAGTTTTGAAAACTTTTACATCTTATGCGAGTAACAACAGTTCGTGACCTACACATATGAACCCTTATCTTTTCTTGAACAAAGTACATGCCTCAAACACATATTTCCATACTCGACGATCATTGCCTTACTTGTTACCTCATCATCCTCATGATACAATTTTCGTTACCATTTGCCTAAATTCTGAACATTGATACCAAACTTGAAAGTTTCAACGTTGTTATGCTTCTATGATCGACCATCTCTAATCTATCTTGGTAGAACTACGAAACGTCTTTGGATGCGATTAATGGTTTATGATTGGACGTGAACGATGATTTCGTGTAACTGTCGTGATGTGTATTAGACTTTGTCGTCTTGAAATTCATTCGTGTGAATCATGTGTTGATTTCTCCTTTCATTGTTAATGTTGTTCGTTTTACTGGAATTCCTCTCAAGTGACTTCTTAGGAATTTTCTTTGATTCGAAATTCGTTGTGTGGCTTTTCCCTTTCGATCGTATTTCGACCACCGAGAACTTAAATAGGCCGTTATTGGTGACGCCAACCGCACTCGTGAATTAATCTTGCTATAATCCTTGTTTCTTATTGTCCTTATCATCGATGCATCTATTCTATTATGTTCGTTAAGAGTTGATACGACTTCCGTTTTATTCCCTCGTGCTATTGCTTGTATACTAATTGTTGATCGATATTCGTTTCATAATCGTCTGTTATTTTGTCACTTTCTGAAAACCAGAAACCGTGTTACGTGTTTATCATTTGATACCTTAATCGCCTTCTTGGATTTCTAAAAATTATTAATAATTTTTAAGAACGTTTTATACATTTTACCAAATGTTTAAATTGTCAAAATACCCATTTCAAGTTTAATATCTAATTTGTACATCCTCTTGGGTAAATTTATAACTTATGTTTAAACAGTGTCAAGTTGTATCTTTTAAAGTATTTTATTATATCGTACTTTACTGTCAAACTAATGAAATTATTAAATTAATTTATAATTTCTAACAATGATTCTAAATAACTTGGAAAATCTGATTTTTCCTAATAGTAACGATAAACCTGAATTTTTAACGATAATTTCATGTAGTCACCCGAAAAGCTCTTAAGCTGATCAAAATAACTATTTGAACTGTTCTACTTTTGCTTCGAAAATCCTGATCAAGAAAAAGATTTGACAACTAATTACCCACTCATTTTATATAGAGTTTGATTCTTAATCACTACATCTGGTAAAATTTTCTTTTAATAAAGAAAATATTTAAAACTAAGTTTTAAATTAATACCAAAGTACTAGACAACTGATTTCGACAGATTAAATTTTAAATGATCATATGTTATTCATTTTTCCCTTCTATTTCGCTTGTGACTAGATTCTTACGTTTTAAGACTGTCACGTTTTACAGTTGCACGATTTGCGACTCCTTGTTGTTTAACAATCTTGATTCATTTTATCGCACTCTGCCTGTTTAAGCGATTCTTGTGTTCATTCTTGTTAGTTTATCGCACGTATTTCCAACAACTCTATCTCTCGATGTATCTCCGTATTGAAAGATCGTTATCTTAATCCAAGACTGAAAAGTTATACGAAAAGAGTTAAGAAACTGAAGCATAGCAAATTCTAACCGTTAAGATTCGTCGTGGTACGGAAATTACCTGGGAAGCAATGAATTTTGTTCTACACT
This sequence comes from Glebionis coronaria, assembly GCA_025667525.1. Taxonomy (NCBI): domain Eukaryota; kingdom Viridiplantae; phylum Streptophyta; class Magnoliopsida; order Asterales; family Asteraceae; genus Glebionis; species Glebionis coronaria. Next base: position 479,567,109 of record CM046880.1, read on the forward strand.
TTGTACCTCCTCTTGTTTGCATCTTCTACTGTTTTCAGGAGAACTCTGGGGACCAGAGTTCCTTTAGGGGGGAAGACTGTGAGAACCCGTATTTTTCCAGCATTATTTTATTCTTTTTATTCGTGCTTCTTGAATTTTCCAACGTATTTCGTTTTCTTGTATTTTATATGTAAATCCTGAGATTTTATTAATTTTCAATAAATTATACTCTTCAAGTATATTCGGATTATTGATAAATACTTTATCGGGAATTATAAAATTTTTATTTTATTTTTCCATATTTATTTAAATCAAATTTTTGATTAAAAATCACCCGCATGCGTTTTACAACGAGTTATTCAAAATCAATGTACAACGAGAATTCCTAGTGATCGCGATACCGACAGATGCCCAAAAGTTTACGTTTATTTATCGATTGTTTCGATAATTAATATTTTCGACGATTTCGTTTTAATTACGTATTAAGTCGTGTCGGGAAATCGTATAATCATTTTTATGATGCATTGTAACTTTTGAAAAGTATTTTTACGAAACCCGAGCCCCGTAAATATTTTCAATATTTACCAATAACCATTTTCTACCCTTTAAAACTATTAATTTCTTTTAAGTCCTAAAGTTTGCAAATTTGCAACTTAGGTCCCTCCACTTAAACAACCATATATAAACTCTTTTTACTTCCACTACACACACACAAATCATTTAAATAAAAAAAACACACAATCTCTCCTCCCACACCTCCATTGCCGCCACCTTCACCACCATCAACCACCACCATCCATCATGATTCATCCAAAACAAAAACAAGACCCATTCTTAGAATTTTCTTGTGATTCTAATGATATCAAATTCATTAACATGCATCAAAATTTCAAGAACTTTTGATTTCAAGATTTTATGATGATTTAATCATCATGCATGTGTTATTTTTGGTATGATCATCACATTTTAATCCTTAAAAGTCTTGTTTTTAATCTTTGATTTTGTTAGATTTTACATGCAAGTGTTTTTAGGAGTGTTTGGATGATGGGTATGATAGTATAGTGATCCTAGGGGTATGGGAATGAGTGGTTTTGCTTGAAAAATAGATTTGTCATGTTTTCTAAAAGGCCAATTTGGGACAGCAGCCTTAAACAGTTTGTTTCGTGGGTTTAAGTTCTGTGAAAGGCTAAGATAATTTAAAATTGTTGTAGAGTTTTCCGAGACGGTCGTTTTGGTATAAGATAGAGCTTCTAAGTCATTACGAGTCAAAAGTTATGCTAGTTTTAGTTTCCGTGTACCGGGAGACGCAAGTCGGCACAATCCGAAATTGTGGCTGATTTTGGGTCGACTCTCGGGGACTTTAGGCTTGGTTAGATAAATGTATCTACTGATTTTCAAAGTTTACAAACTGAGTTTGATGAGTCTATTAGTGGTTTCAAAAGTCGGATTGTCGAGATTGTACTTTTAAAGTGGTCCAAACGGTTTTACAAAACAAGTGCACAAATCTGTCCTAAAATTTGAAGTCGAGTAAAGTGTCGAGCTGATGGATTTTAAAGTGTGAACTTTGGCTCAAATTTTGGTGAGGTCTTATACAGGTTATAAGTGGCCTTGACACCAATTTTCATCTAAAACGGACAAGTCTAGATAGGGTAGATCGGTGTGTACATTCGGGGTGTACTTGCGGATTTTATTTTGGACACGTCGTTCAATGTTTGTGTTGCGTGAGTTTGAGTATTCATCATCGGACATGATGACTTATTCAAGTGCTTAGTCATTATATAAATGACTTAGCTACTGGTCCAAGTATGGTTAAAAGATAGTTTGACTTGCGTTGACTTGGCGTCGTATAACGGGTCAATTTCAAGTGTTCAAGTGTTTTAACATGTAACGTTGGATAAATGTATTCATTTGATTCGTGTCAATGGTTTTGAAACGTGTATACTTTGAAAACGTTTGAGTCATATTATATTTGGTACATATCGATATTCGAGTTCGAGTTTTAACGCGCGCCTTATTTTTGATAGGTTGCGGTTTTCGTGTTTCCCCGGGCATCCATATCGTCGGTGATCGTCTACCACTACCGTTTCTACTCAGTTGCTGAGTACGTGATTGACTTACCTCGTGGCTAAGGTGAGTTCATAGCCCCTTTTTACTTGTACTTGGTTTCTAAACACGGGGTGAGATTTTACATGGTGGAACACAACTAAATATAAAACTGTATTGCTATCCAGAACTCGTATGTTATTCTGAACGTGTATGCTTTACAGATGATTTCAATGGTATTATTGCTTTTAGACGTTAGCCTTGAGTTTCCTCTCCTATCATGAATCGTTAATTGTCTCGTATGCTTTGCGCTAAGCGCAAATGTTGTGGGTGGATCCATCGGGATTGACAATCCCCGTCCCGAATTTGACGCACTAATATTCGTTTAAACTTGAGTATTTAGGCTGAATACTCCCTAGAGGAACTTACATTTGAGTTAAGATTCGGTTCATGAGACTAAACAGCAATAATATGCATCGTGACTATGGACGTACATAGTTAACCCCCCCCCCCCCCCCATTACGTGTTTTACAAATTCTATTGTGTTCCACACGTTTACTGCTAAACCTATGAATATCACTCAACTTTATGTTGACGATTTTACATGTTTAATCTCAGGTATTATTACTTAGCTTTGCTTGGATGGGAGCCCGCAGGAGATTATCGCAGCTTGGAGATTTCTTTGATGCTTTTGAAAGATTTGTTTTATATAAACTATCAGAAGTTTACTAAATCTTTTGGGAAACTTATTGTTATAAACTGAGACGAAATAATATTATTTTTCGCTTTTAAAACTCTGGGACCTATGTTCTAAAACTCTGACCTTTTGTGATGTAATGTACATGTTTTTATTTCTTTAGCTTTGTATGAACTGTAATTCATTGATTCTTGTACTATGACGTGTTTCCCCCTCGTTGCCTAGCTATTCCATGTCAGATTTTTGGGGGTCTCACAATACTAATAAAAAGTATGAACTATTCATGAGAAATATGACCAAAAGTTTAACAACTAATTAAAAAAGCATCCATTAAAGTCATAAAATCAAAATGAAGTCAAGTGCATACATGTTTTTACTATGACATCATATCCGAAAATAGATCTAAATTAAGGTTACAGACCAACAAATCCAACTTATGCTTTTGGGGCTCTTATCCCAAGAAATACATTGGTTATAGGATTCAAGCTGTATGATTTCTTCACCACATCTACTTCTTCTTGTATGCGTCTTAATGATCTTAGATCATATGCACCGGTTGTTCTTGAACTTGAAGCAATTTGCGGATTTGGAAAGATGACATCTAATGGTAGTTGTTCTAGTCCCTGGGTCTTGATAGAGACTTGGTTGTTTTCTTCATGAAGCCAATAAGGGAATTGGCATTCAAGATTTCTAGATTGTGGGAAGTTGGTTAAATCATCACTATATGAGTTAGTTGGTGATTGATTAGATGAATCACTATATGAAACACCATACGAATCACCAGATGAGTAAAGGGAATGTTCATCTTCAGATGTAAATTTATCGATTGCAAAATGTAAAAAAAAATCGATTAAAGAGTCGTTAAGTCTAGTTAAAATAATTAAGATTCAATAAAAAACTAGCTGACCTTTGACAATTGGCTTGACATCTTCCTTGTTATCTAAAAATATAGTATCAACTAGTCAATAATTAACAGAGTTGATAATTTGGATCATTAAACTATAAACTGCATAATCCCAAAATCCTTGACACATCAAGAAGCCACAATTTTCAGTTTATCAAATGTGATACTTGAAAGTATCATATTTGATACTTGAAAGTATCATATTTGATAATGCAATCTAATTTTTTTTAACTATCATGTGTTTATAGCTATTTCATATTTTTCAAGTATCAAATTTGCTACTTCATATTATTAAAGTATCATATGTGATACTTGAAAGTATCATATATGATACTTGAAGGTATCATGTATGATAACCTGATCTATTTTATACTTTTTTTTCTACTATCAAATTTGATGTTCCAGTCAAATACTATAAAGCTTAATCTGCTTGTTTTGGCTAAGGTCTTGGGGCTTTGTGGCTCATTTTATCCTATGTGATGTGCCTCTTTGTTCAAATCTATCATTTGTTTTCATATATCATCTATTAAGCATTTGAAAAAGCCTTTGATTCCCTGAGCTGGAGGTACCTCGATTATGTGCTTGATAAATTAGGATTCAATATCAAATGGCGTTAATGCTACTTTAGTGTCGGCTTGGGCTTCTATTATCATTAACGGAAGCCCTACATCGGAGTTTTCTTTAGAAAGAGGTTTGAGACAAGGAGCTCTTATTTCTACGTTTCTTTTCATTATTGTTATGGAGGGTCTCCACATGGCTCTTATCGATGGTGTAGTTGCTAATATGTTCAATGGCATCATGGTCGGTTCCTCGGGTACGCACCTCTCTCATCTTTTTTACGCTGATGATGTTATTATCCTTTCAGAGTGTAATCAAAATGCTATGGAAAATATTATTCGAATCCTTAATATATTTTACATTGCTTCCGGACTTAAAATTAATATTCATAAATCTAATGTTTATGGTGTCGGGGTTTCGTCTAATGAGATTGAGATTGTGGCTTCCTACACGGGATGTGAAGCTGGATCGTTCCCTTTTACTTATCTTGGTTTACCTATTGGTTCTAATATGAGTCGTATTGCCAATTGGCAGCTTCTCATTGACCGTTTTATGGCTAGACTATCGGGTTGGAAGGCCAATCTTCTCTCCATTGATGGTCGTCTTACTCTCATTAAATCTGTACTTGGTAGCCTTGGTATTTATTACTTATCTATTTTCAAGGCCCCCGAAACGGTTATTAAATCTCTCGAAAGTCTACGTGCTTCTTTCTTTTGGGGTGGTTCCGCGAACTCTAATAAACTAGCTTGGGTTAAATGGTCGAATATTTTTGCCTCCTTTGACAGAGGAGGTCTCGGAGTTGGTAGTTTTAAAGCGTTTAATTTGTCCCTTTTATTGAAGTAGAGATGACGTCTTTTTAATAATCCGAATGCTTTATGGGTTCAACTGGTTAAGGCGATTAATGGTGATGAAGCATGTATTGATATTAGAGGTTGCATCACTAATGAGGTATGGGATAGTATTGTCAAGTCGATTATTCACCTTCACTCGAGTGGTATTGTTCCTCTAAATTCTACTCATTTTAAGGTTGGAGATGACACTTCCATTCGCTTTTGGAAAGATACTTGGTTAGGAGACGATACTCTCTATATTAGATACAACTGTCTATATCACTTGGAAACAAACAAAGATTGCTTTATTCAACAACGCATCGCAAATGGATCTTGGTTTAGGGGTTGGAATAGACCGGTTAATTTGGGAAGAATAAAATCTGAATTTGATGCACTTATCTCTGATATCGCTAGTTTGGATCCTGAAGATCTTGTTGATTCTGATACGTGCATTTGGAGCCTTTCTCATGATTACAAATTTTCGGTGAATTCAGTTAGGAAGCATATTGATGAGCTTTCTCTTTCTTCTTTATCTCCAAGTACCAGGTGGTGTAAGTTTATCCCTAGGAAAGTTAACATTTTTATGTGGCGGATGCTTCTTGATAAGCTTTCAAATCGTTTAAACTTATCTTCCAGAGGTATAGATATTAATTCGATTATATGCTCGGTTTGCAACACTTGTGTGGAATCGAGTGCACACACATTCTTCTCTTGTGACACAATCGCTGCCGTTTGGCCCCTTGTTCGTGTTTGGACAGGTTCTTTGATCCCTTCCTTTTCCTCATATGGTGAATGGGATACTTGGTTTCAAGCATGGCACGCCTCAAAGGATAAGAAGGACCGCACATATGCCATATTTGCTGCTAAATGTTGGTCTTTATGGCGGTTTCGAAATAATATCACTTTCAACTCTCATTCTATGAGGAAAAGTGACATTTGATTTTATTTGTATTGTCTCTTTTTCTTGGCTTAAATTTAGAGATAATCGTTGTATTAATTGGAACGATTGGTTACAATCGCCTTTGTAATTTTCTAGCATCTTGCTAGTTATATATATATATATATATATTATCTTGCTGTTTTAAAAAAAATATATCATCTATTAAGCATCATATCCAATTCTAAATACTGATTTCATAATCCCTAACCATGGTCATTATATTTCGATTAAAAACAGAGTAATATAACAATAATTACATTCGATCCATATAAAAGCGCTATCTAATTCAAAATAACAATAGTAAAAAGGAGTAAATGTGTGATTTATACCTTGTTGCCTCTTTTTAATCGTCATTTTTTCTGTGTTTTTTGCATAATCTTCGATTTTCTTCAGTATTCATATGTGATGTTGTTTTCTGATCGTGATGTTATATTATTTACAGATGGTTTTGATGATTTTGTTGTGTGTGTGTGTTTTAATGTGTGCGTAACGATGTGGGGGGGGGGGGGTAAAATCAGGAAAATACTTTGGACAAGTTTTTTTGTGTTCAAAAAATATAAGATATCCAAAATAACATTTCTCAAATAGTAAAAATACTAAAAAAAAATTTAAAATATCAAACTAGATAACTTGAGAACCTTTGGGAAGGTTGTAAACGATTTGATTTGATGTTAAAAAAAGCGTTATTTCAAATATCGTTTGACTGCATAAATTGCATAAATATACGATGTTTGTTTGTAAATAAACAATCGTTATGTATTTTGTATGTATGGCTGCTTTTGTCGTCATTCTTCTGGATTTAGTTAGGGATTAATAAATCCGCATCGATGAATTAAGACTAAATAACTATTTAAAATAAGTCAAAAAAGGGCCAAAGCCATTTGATCACATTTGTTCGGTTTTTTTAGTGGGTTTGTGGCAGATTCATTAATCTAACGCTCTTTTATTTTAAAATCTTATATGTCTAATTCCAATGATTAATATTCGATAGCAAAACTTAGTTTAACTCATATAATATAGAAAGTTCCTTTTACTCATAGTTTATAGTATTGATACATTCCACATCACCTTTAATTTATTGTTAAAAATTATATTTAGATAGAGAGATAAAAATAAGTGCGATCACTTTTATTATAAATATGCATAGGTAACTGATAATAGCAGCAGTAACATCCAACTCTCGCCAAATCTATATACCGTAACACTTTAAAGACAGGTTTGGTAAGAAAAAATCAAGTGAAATAAATAAAATAATGTTTATTTTTTTTATTTGATAGAGAGAAATAAAATAGTAGATAATTAAATAAAAAATGGTGAAGAGTTAGAAAAAGTTAGATAGTGTTGTTTGTTAGTATTTATTTTTATTGTTTATAGAGAAAATAAGATAAATAATTTTTTTATTGTAAAAATGGATTATTTTTATTTTTATTTTTGTAACCCTTTTTACATAACTTTAAAAATATATTTTTTAATTTATTTAAACAAATAATGCAATATCTCGTGCTTATAAAGTTTAAAAAATAATTTTTAGTGGCATTACAATCTTTTTATATTTATATGTTTTCTAAATATAAAGTATGATTTTTGTGATTAATTTTAATTTCAATTCTCTAACGCAACCAAACAGTGAAATTCGGTAAATTAATTAATCAATCTCATTTATCTGAAATTTTATTCTCCGTTTCATTTCTAATATTTGAAATTCTCTCTACCAAACGTGCCCTAGGTGTAGCTATAATATCGTTTATTATCAACAAGTTATACTATTTATATATTTTCGACTTTACCTATAAAGAACGCTTATGGACAATATACTTGATCAAATTGTAAACTAGTTTGGTAAGTAGGACGTCGATCACTAAAAGCGAGAATTTCAATTCTTAATTCTATCAATATTTTACTTAAATTAATTTAATCTGATTTATCTAAAACTTATACTATGTTAAACTTACTCCTAATTCTAACCTTTAAAGGGGGTTTCAATACGAGAGATTGACATAAGTTTTGTGATATTAATAACCTATTTTCTCCACTTTAACACATGCAAGTAAATTACTTACTTCGTCTCAATTATTGTCCCTTGACAAAAAACACATAATTTAAAAAAGTACATTTATTACAACATTATATCTCTTACTTTTTGACAAACTAAATGTTTTACCCTTAGCTACTTAATTTAAGTCAGTTTTAAAATTTATAATTATAATTTCAAGCAATGGTAAAATATTAAACTTGATTAAACTTTCTTTTCCATTATTAGTAGTGGCCAATTAAATTAGGATATCCCAAAAAGGAAATGTAGACAATTGGGACGGAGGGAGTAACAGAAGATAGAATGGTGGTCAAGCACAAGGTTGTCAAAACCGTGATCTTGATCGTAGGATCATACGATCCCACACATAAAAAACGATCTGGATCTTAAACAAGATCGTAATTCAAATAGGATCGTATTAGATCGTAGGATCGAGTCGTAAGATCGTGAGTAGGATCATAAATGGTCTATTTTGAACTTTTCATAATTAGGCTAGGGTTTATAAACGGTCATTAAGACCGTTTCGTATTTCTTTTTATCCAAAGTTATTTATTAACGATTGAAACATGAAATAGGTACTCGTATGTAAATTCTATTTTGTGTCTGAATCGTTCTCAATTGACACACGAATGAACTTTGTGCAAGTATATATTACAATATATCTAATGTTACATGTCTAAAAAATATTTCTAATGTTCTCCTACCGTGATACTTGAACCTAAAACCTTTTCTTTTATCTTTCATTTCGAATCTTTTATTATATAAGGTGCAATTTCATATATACCCGATAAAAATTGAAAAATTACATATTTTTAAAACACAATTATCATGATGCGCGGTGTTGTTAAAACACTTTTTGAGGACATATGTAAATATTGAAGTTTTTTTTGAATATATGTAAATGCCAATCATATATATTGTCATACAAAAACATATAAAAGTTTACGAAATAATCATATACAAAATAAATATCTTTTCATAGGATCTTACGATCTCGATTCGATCCTACGATCATGATCTTGCAAAACCGAAAATGATCCTAGGTACGATCCTGATCCTGATAACCTTGGACATATGCTAAGGAAATAGTATTAACCATGTTTACTTAAATCTAACACAAGTTTGTTTATTAATGTTGTGATTACTTATCTCGAGGTGACATATCATTCCTAGATTTAGGTGGTACTTCTTCCTAAAACCTATATACATTGTTTATTGGTTGTAATTTAGCAAATACGTATAACGCATCTTATTTATTGATTATAATTCATTTAGAAGAAAATATTGGTGAATATCATGTGAACCCTGCCTCATTGAGACTTTATCCACTTATGTTGAATTCTAGCTATATGTATTGTAGTTTACCGAGCAATAATTGTTGGAAATACGTTTTTCTAAAGAAAGTCTCGGTCAAATCATTGTTAGCATAGATCACGAGCAATAAACTATATAGGACATTGTAACTTGGAGTGACCTCCCTTAGGGGGAGATTGTTGGAAATACGCTTTTACGTATTTAGGAAGGATCGGTCACTCCAACGAGATACATCCAGTATGAGCTCGTGATCCAATATGTAACAATATAACCCACAAGGCCCACATGTAGGGTGGGCTATATATACCCCCTCCTAGCATGTTAGGCTAGGGGGAGAGGTAAAACAAAAACCCACCGCCACATCAGCGCCACCAACTCACCGACAACTCACCTTTCAAGGTTACTAAGGAAAAAAAAATTCACCCCACCTCACCCTCATTTTATATAAAATATATCCCATTAAATACCTCCACTATTAAATCCCCACTCACAATCTATTAAAAAAAATATTGGGACCCACTTTTTGTAAACTCACAGAGGTGAGTAAGTGACAAGTAGTGACTTTTTTTTATAAAACGCGTGGCTTTGGTGAGGTTCATAGGGTGGGTTTTTCCAACTTGGACTCACCCGTGGGATTATCCCACGACTCCCCCCAGGCTTAGGAGGGGTTGGTTCTCACATTTACCCACATCTAATCTAATATTCTCTTATTTCTCTCCAACCTCTCTCTACTTTCTCTCTCTAGTTCTTCATCTATCTCTCTCTCTAGTAATCATCTCCATAGTTAGATAATCCAAGGATTACGACAACATTGTCAATTGGTATAAAGAGCCATGAGATGATTGTTTTGTTTTTGTGTTTGTGTTCTTGATTTTCGTGTCTATTTTGATTCAAAATCGTTCGAACCAAAATTATTATTTTTTTGTGTTTTTTATGGTTTTTTCTTGATACAAATCTTCTACATAGTTGTGGTAGAGATTTGGTGTATTTACTTTGGCTAAAAACATAAAATTTTGGGGTGTTTTGATCATTTTTTGGCTTAAAATCTCGAATTGGTTGGGTTTTGTCCGAGAAAAATGGAAATTTGATCACTGTGGTACTATTGCGACAGGATAGCAGTGGGTTCCATCGGAAAATCTTAAGGGTTTTGGTATTCTGATACGATCCAACATTGCGATAGGGTTTCATCATTCTGATCCATATTGCGATAGGTTATTCCGATAGGTATTGCGATCCGTTATTCCGATAGATATTCCGATTCGTTATTCCGATAGGTATTGCGATTCGTCATTCCGACAGGTATTACGATTTACATTCCGATCAGATATTCCGATAGACATTCTGATCAGATATTCCGATAGACATTCCGATCAGATATTCTGATAGACATTCCGATCAGATATTCCGATAGACATTCCGACCAGATATTCCGATAGACATTCCGATCAGATATTCCGATAGACATTCCAATCAATATTCCGATAGATATTCCGATCAATATTCCGAAGATCCCAAAATGCGTGAGTTTTTTTGTTTGTCTTGGAATTTTTGGTTTATCGAGAACATATTTTAGGGGATTTCCACATTGTTTCTCGACCTCTACACACAACAACAAACACAATTACCTTCTTTCATTGTTTGATCGATAAGTAATCCTTACCTTCATTTATCATCATTTTCAATGGATTCGTTGAATTCGACATCTCGAGAGGGAGAATTGTAGAAGATGCAAGAAGAAGCAAGACAAAAATGTCAGGTCTCATTTAGACAATTTGAATGTCATCTCTACGAGCTTACCAAGCTAGACTACGGACCATCTTTTGTGGCAGTCTTTGGTCAAGATGCTCCTTTCTTCATGGAGGCTATGATGATAAACTTGGATATTCTTCAACAGCAACTTGACAAAAAAAACTTTAATCGCATTGAATTCGTATCTGCACTTCAAGTTCTTTTGCAACAATTTTCGACCTTTCTTCAATTCGATGTTGCCAAGAAAGCAAATTCAGTGTTCTGTCAGTCATTCCTTGAAGACATGCATACCGAGATTCAAGACTTCCGTGGTACTTTGTCCAAATGCGTGACCTCTCTTACACATTTGTTTCAAGAACGATCACGACTTCAAATTGCATATGATAATTAGAAGCAAGCAAATCTGATGCAGATGCCAGAGGAAACTAATGGTCTTACGGATGACTCAAAAGAGACCGCTTTGGTTAATAATGATAACAGTGTCATAAACTCACGTCAAAGCAAGCATGACGAAGAGCCAATAGTTGGGGTACAATTCAATATTGTATCTAACAATTATTTACAGCATGTTGAGCATTCTGAACCTACCTATGCCGAACACGGGATGGAAAAGGGTGATAGCAATGCCACTTATGATTCATCCGATGTGCGTCATAATGGGGGAGAAAGTGTTCAAAATGCTAACAATCATAATAATTGCCTTATGACTGTTTCATTAACTGCTTCTGATTCCAAGATTAAAGAGCTCGAAACGATCGTAGCTCAGCAATCAAAAGATCTTGAGGATGCCTTTCTAAGAGAACTGACAAGTTTGAAACATATTTTGAAAAACTTGAAAAGTCAAACGTTGTTCTTGAACGAAAATTGGATCAAAACGTTATAGATTTTAAAGCTGAAAAGGATAATCTTTTGAAACAAATTAAGTTGCTAGAATCTAAATTGGCATCCCAAGATAAATTTCTCAAAGAGAATGAGACTTTAAAGGCTCAAGTACATGAAAAGGTCTTTGCTATAGCTGCGTTGAAAACGAATTGAGGAAAACTAAAGGAACTAGTGTGGACACTAAGCTTGAAAAACCATCAATCTTGGGAAAACCTCCTACAAATCAGTCCGTTAGACAACCGACTGCATTTAGATCCGAGCGACCACAATCCTCGTGACCGCGGTTTGCCTCCCAAGTTGATATGGTTCATATTTCTAGAACAGTCACTCCACCAACTAGGCCTAATGTGACTAAATCATCTTTAGCAAGGCCTAATCACGTGATTGCCTCTAGTTTCTCTACGAATACAAAGAACACGTCTAGAACTAGTTCAAATGACGTTCGCCATAAATTTGGTCTGAGGGAAGCTAAGCAAAAGACACAAGTAAGAGATAGGAGTTTTAAACCTAGTCAGATGCCTTCTAGATTACCCAACACTGCTAACCGTAGCATGCCATATCCTAGAAGCATCAATCAATCATCTAGGAATTCTAGATCTTACTCGGACATTAAATATGCTACTTGTAAATCATGTAGGAAATGTGTCTTTAAGGCAAATCATGACTCTTGTGTCAAGAAATTCCTTAATGAGGTTAACTCTCGCGCTAGAGTTAAATCCCAGTGGGTAGCTAAAATCAAACCCATTGGTAAAATGTGGCGCCCCACGGGTAGAAATTTCACTTTGGTAGGAAGCGAGTGCCCTTTAACTAGGATAGTCTCCAATTCTACCAAGCCTACTAGGGAGGAAACTCAAAAGGATGATCAATCATTTAAGCCTAGTGATCCATCTCCTTAGGTCACCTCTGGCACAAGAAAAGAAAACTGTGAATCCCTACATGGTTCTAAGATAGATATCGCTAACCCATATAAAAGCATACAAACTCCAAATAAGAATGCAGGTACCAAAGTCAAGGATCAACAAAAACAAACCGGTGCGATCTTTATATACCGTTCAACTAAGGACACTCTCAGAGTTTGGTTACTGATGAAGCAGATATCAGAGAAACAAATGTCTCAGGGGATTTGCAGGTAAGCTTTCAATTACTGGCTCATAGTCAAATCACAGTCTGTGACTCGACTTCAAAGAAAGGGAAGTTTATCTCGTCAACGATAACTTACCCTCAAAACGAGAAATTAAATTTTCTCGGACACGAGCTAAAATTAAAACTATTCAAAGGTTTTAAGCTCGTGTATCTGGTTCATCGTTAAATATCAGCCGATGACTCGTTCTTCAAAGAAAGGAAAGTTTATCGTCGATGATAAAATTATCCTCAAAAACGAGAAATTAAGTTTTCTCGGACACGAGCTATTATTAAAACTATTCAAAAGTTTTAAGCTAGTGTATAAGGCTCATCGTGAAATGTCGGACGATGAACTGCTCTTCAAATAAAGGAAAGTTTATCACCGATGATAAACTTATCCTCACAAACGAGAAATTAAATTTTCTCAGACACGAGCTATTATTAAAACTATTCAAAGGTTTTAAGCTCGTGTATATGGTTCATTGTTAAATGTCAGACAATGACCCGGACTTCAAATAACGAGAAGTTTATCTTGTCAACGATAACTTACCCTCACAACGGGAATTTTACAACTTCTCATACTTGAGCTCATTTTGTAAGATATTCAACATCTTAAGCTCAAGTAATTGGTTTTCAAAACATTGAACACAATTTTTCGAGAATTTCTCAAAAGGTTTTTCTAAATCTTTCAGAATTGTATGTTCAAAAATGTTTTGATAAAAAGAGCATGTCTTCTGGAATCGATAATATTTACGATACTAGAAATGTCATTCAATAATGACACGGGGTTGTAAATAAAGTTCGAGCAGAAGTTCAAATGTTGTAAAACATGCTAAAAATGGCTTGTAGTTATTTCTGACTGCAACCCGCTTTTCTTATTAAAGTCAAGTATTTCTTTTGAAAGCTTTGGCTCAAAAACGGGAATTAATTTTCTCGGGCATGATTTACTTTATAACCATGTAAGGGATTGTGTTTACGTTATAACACAATCTAACACGGATATATGTACGCTTCAGTGCATTTATTTGTTAAAACGAGAGAAATCTTGTTTTTATGAAGTTATCATTTCTACAATCATAGCAATCTACAATTGATATATACATACTCGACGATGCGACTACTCAAACGACGACTACAACTCTTTCAATTGAACACGGGTAAACAATTGAGGGGGAGCAATTGTCAAGTGTTCAAAATCTTCGAGGCCGAAAGCGCCAAGTTCACAAATTGGTGTCAAGACAACGATGTCAATCGTACACATGGTGTCAAGAGATAACTTCAAATGTGACCAGGCGACCAACATTCGTGAACAAGAACTATGAGATTCTGTCATATGATGTTCTCATCATTCAGGTCCAACATCGTAAATTGCTAATCTTGTGAATACATGATCCTATATGATTTTTGCACGTGATAAATACCTTACACTTGTGTTTAAAAGGTATTCTATTTACGTTTCAAGTACACCCTCATTAATTTAAGGGAGAGCTTGTCAAAAACATGAAGATACTTGGATTTGTATTTTTCTTCCCAAATTTTCTTAAAATGCTATTAAATCAATTGATATTAAAAACATCGATTGGGTTAATATTTTTAATATGGGGGAGAAAATGTGATTTAATATGGGAAATGATAAATCACAAACGGTTTGACTTAACGTGATAGCTCAACCCGGCATGTGCGAAATGTTTTCGAATATCATAGCATATATTAAGGGGGAGAAACATGGATTTGCTATACCAAAATGGATTTCATGGTGACATATACTTACCCTAAACCCATGTATTTCACGACGATGAAGATTGTGGTGACATAAGGATGGTAGGATAGGTTATGTCCAATGATTCTTCCAAAACCGGAGGAATCTTCCCAAGGACATTACATAGCTAGAAATATTAGTCCTTAGGAAAGATGGAGACAAATTGTGAATGTAGCTGAATGTCGACCAAGTACTTAAGTTAGCACTGGAACAATCACAACAAGGTGCTAGTTATGACGTATTGGTAAGCATTGAAGGGGTTGAAGAATGAAAAAGAATTTTAAAGATAAAGGGTCTAAAGAAAGAAGCCCTCCTTACAACTTAGGCAGAAATCGGGTATTTGTTTTAATGATGCTTGATATTGATGATGCTTGATATTGAAGATAGACATCATGGACCCAGTGATGAAATGCACAACCCATCCCAGCTAACCCATATATCTCTCAAAAGGTATTTGTTTTAATCACACGAAGACAACGCATTATCTATCGATTTATTCACTACGAATAAATAGGTATTGAAATGGTGGCACTCCTCTCCAGCCTCCGATCACTAAAATCCAAAACGCACGATCGAGTCTAGAGCCATTTGAGATCATCAAATATCTCATTAGGACACACTTTCATAATTCCTTGCTTCTTCACACACTATGAAAAGTAAGAAAGATATTAAGAGTCTTACGCAAAATCTTCATGATCTTGCCTGAACATCCGAGTAATACGCAAGTATTTACAATGAAGATGGAAATCCTTCTTGAGCGAATGTCAAAATGCTCATGGTAGGTGACTTGTGCGATTCTTTATGAATCAAGCTTGTGATAACTGGAAAGCAACAGTTGTTTAATTCTTAATTGAATTTAAACACGTTCCAGGCCTCTATGCAATATCTCAGTGATCTTGCCAGAACACTCAGAGTGACACCCTAATGTTCACAGTGATGAGTGGATCCTTCTAGTGTTAACCTCAAACATCACTTGGTAGGTAACTTGCAAGATTCTATATGAATCAAGCTCGTGGCAACTGGAAAGCAACGATGGTGCGATTATTTAATGAATCAAATTTTTTCCAGGAATCGGATTTGACGGCTTCAAAGCATGCGGATAATATTATCCAAATGATTCACTCTTTATGTTCGCAGTCAGCTTTAGACGGTCGAATAAAGAGAACGGGTTTACCCGCGAAATCCTGTCAAGGATGTTCTTAATTGAAACTACCTGCCACAAGTACGATACTTTATATCATCCAACAGTCTTCACCGACCGGAGGTAAAATGCTACCGAATTAGAATGAAATGTTCAAAGCCATTTCATCCGTGTATATGTTTTGTTGCTAATTGTCATATGCAGTGTAACAAGAAGGTGGCATTGCGGTGTACTATCCGAAAAGAAGTCGTCCTTGCATGCTTATACTTTATGAACTTAATACTTCAACAAATTCAAGAAAGCCTAAAAGTCAAGTCTTCCGCCGTATCAAACTCCGAAGCTTTCAAGAATTATAAAGGTATAAGTATGTGGAACATGAAGTCACGAGGAGGCGAACATCACAAGTGATGAATGCACAAGGTCAAGGCAAGGAAACATGCTCAAGACAAAAGTCAAAGATCTCATCAGCATATTCACAAGAACAAGATCAAAGACTCAAGCATAGTATGCAAGGTTTAAGATTTTGTAAAATGGTGTGACCTTCCTTAGGGGGAGATTGTTGGAAATACGTTTTCCAAAGAAAGTCTCGGTCACATCATTGTTAGCATAGATCACGATCTATAGACTATTTAGGAAATTGTAACTTGGAGTGACCTCTCTTAGGGGGAGATTGTTGGAAATACGTTTTTACGTATTTAGGAAGGATCTGTCACTCCAACGAGATACATCCAGTATGAGCTCGTGATCCAATATGTAACAATATAACCCACAAGGCCCACATGTAGGGTGGGCTATATATACTGTTGGTCCCTAGCAATTCGATATTACTTATTATCTTAAGTAATAACTATTACTTTGACTCAAGTGTGTTGTTTTAACATTAGATAAGAACTATGAAAGATTAAAACAACAATACCAATATACTTTTCAACGTATAGACTTTTATTAGAATCGAATAGAGAATCTATAACCCACTTTGTTTGCGGAATAACAAAGTGGTTGAATGACAATGGGATTTGATCTCCTCTACTTAAACGTTTAACCAAAGTTAAACTCTAAGCTTCAATCTAAACGTTCATATGCAACTTTGGCTATATGGTTTAGTTGGTATCGAGAGAGAAAGGTTTTCTAGAGTTTAAGCTCTTGTATTGGTTACCTTTCTCTCTCAATGTACACTCTTTTATATAGGCAGTGTAAATTAGGGTTTGCATTTTGCATGTACCAATGCATGATTTTATCCAGTGGATGGTTGATGCCCATGCTGGATAAACAGTACAAAGTACTTAATAAACTATTCTAGGAAAGATAAAGGTTGTACTTATATCTAAGTATACAAGCAACCTACTTTGACTTTAAAGTAATCTTTTCCCACCTAATGCAAACCATCAGTATACTATAGAGTCTTCGTTATCCTATAGGAGATCGACATCATTCTGTTTGGTATTGTCAAGCCAAATTGAACGGAAAGCCCTTCTTCAGTCCTTGTTCTTCAGCAACTAGACCGCCTAGTATTTGAAGTGAAGACCTCTTAGTCTTCTAAGTTCACTGGAAGGGGAGTGCTGAACTTTCTTCAACTTTAAAGTCTTCAGTAGGAACTTTGTTCCTCTGGTCATCCATCAGCAGACTGGCCTTACTGCCGAGCATGAAACACTTAGGGGGATTTTATATTCAAATCCTACACTTGCTTCAGTGTCAGTAAATACTTACCCAACAATCTCCCCCTATTTGGATATACAAATAGCCTAAGTCTAATGTCAGTAGTAAGTGAGCATAACAACTTCTTCTTACTTGCACTGAACAATTAATAACTTATAAACATCAGATAATCATTTATTCAACAACATTACAAATTACAACAAAACTTATTACAAATGATTATTCAATTCTCCTTAGGCCTAAGTTCTTCAATTATGGAAGTCTGAGTTAATGGATCTGAGTTTATGTGGTCTAATATAGCAAGCAAGCACATGCTAAAGGTTTTAGCAGCCGAAGTAAGTCCTGGACCACCATGAAGAGAGTAAAAGATCCTTTGAACATTCAAGAGAAGTTCATTGTTCATTTCATCAAGATCACTTATGCCCACAAAGTCTTGACGTTCTTGATGATTGAACATAATCATTCCTAGTTCTGGTTCGTCCAGTACATGACCAGGGAGATGATTTTGAAACTGAACAATGCCTTTGTATTTCTTTGTAGTGACAAAGATGTCACCACCTTCAGGTTGTATCAGATTTGCCCTTCTGTTCAGCTCCAGTATTGGATCTTGATCTTCCAGAGAAGCTTGAGTGTTGATGTTCAGAATTTCACCTAATCTTTCATGATTTCTCATATAGTGCTCGATTCTGGTGCGAACTTCATCCCATCTCTTGGATTTTCTTTTCTCGATCATCACACTCATTTCCATCCATTTAGAGTAAGAAAGTTCTTTTCCTTGAAAGTTTTCAAGTATCTCATCAGTTCCATCACCCCTATAGAACTTGAGATTGATGTCGCCTTTGCTGGTCAACATGTCAACATTGGTGATTGGTGAGATATTTCTTCTGTTAAGCCTTGTTATACAAAACTTTTCATATAACACTTTCTTCTTGAAGACACTTTATACTTCAACTTTTCCAATTTGGTCATACAAGCTTAGCTTCAGGTCTCTTAGTTTTTCTTCTTGCTGAAGCTTGTATAGATTGTTGAGTTCTTCCTGAGAGGCCACTCCAGCGCTGATCAAACGATCATTCATAGTAAGGTCTCCTTTGTTTTTTGGTATAAGGGGAAGTGACCCACTATCAGTTGTTTCCCCACTTGTGGTCAGCCCTTGCATATCATCATCTTTGGCTTATGGCTCCTCCTTACCCTTTACTGGGCTCTTTTCAGTAATCGGTGACTTAATGGATTGTTTTTTAGCCTTCTTTTGGGCATGTTTTTGAAAGAGCTGTTGGATTTCTCCCCCTCAGCAGAAGACTGCCCAACAGCTTCTGATGACCCACCAGCAGGGAAGAAACCACAAAGAAGATCAAGAGTGGTAGTTACCTTGGCCAGCATGGCTGGAACAGTTTCAAGGGCATTTAGCTTCTGCTGAACCTCTTCAGAAATGATCAGCATTTGTTTCTCCAGCAACGCCACTCTATCTTTGACATTGGACACAGAATCACACAAGATATTAACTTAGCCAGAAACTGGTGTGAATTCTGGTGGAAACTCCATGGAAGCACCGTTGATGGACTCCATTAGAGAGGGCATCTCTTGCTTTAAAAAAGTGATGGTGGCCACATCTTGTACTAATGGCTTTAAAGCAACAATGATGACATCCTTAATTTGTTCAACAGAAGGAGGAGGTGGTCTTGCTTTGATGGTTGAGACTTTGTTGTCAGCAAGCACCTTTTCTTCCTTTAGTCTGGCAACCTGTGATTGAAGAATCAACACTTGATTGGTTAATTCTTTTACCTGCTCAGTTTTTGGGGAAAGTGGCTTTTGTGTTGCATCAGCAGGTTCTTCATCACTGTCATCTAGATTGACTGGAATTCTCTCATTGAACCCAAGTTCTTTTTCCAGATCATCCCCAGACATACTGACAACAAAAGTAGGCAAGTGTCCCACCTTGCCTCCAGTGGTGAGATGCACTTCCTTAGGAATCTTTGCATCATCATCATGAGTGTGTGGATCAGTTTCAAGCCCTTTACCAGCTGGGTTGGTTTGACCTGAAGGATCCTGAGAAAGAGTCCCTGATAAATTTAGATCAATGATAATGTTTTTGGTTCCTTCAGTAGAACCCTGTTGTAGGGGAGCTAGTTCATTAGAAACAGATAGACCAGGGTCAGCATCAGCTGTTGGATTTGCTGACACATCATTCCCTGATGCAGACTCAGAGTGACAAGTGATAGAAATTGGTAATGAAGTATGACTTGTATTCAGAATGAAAGTACTTACCAATGCTGACTCCACACTACTGAGCTGAGGGTGAGCTCCATCTTCACCCTTCTCTCTTAAAGAAGTTGAGAGATGGGTTGCTTGCTGGGCCTCTTTATGCATATCACCTCTAGCAGAGATTGAAGGTGATGGCTGGCTGGGTTTCTTATCCTTGGCCAGGGACTTGGTCTTCTTCAAAGCATGGCATTGGGAATCATCATCAATCTTCTTTGAGGAAGATTGTGTGAGGGTTTTCCTCTTTATGGACACACATCTAACCTTCTTGGTATTAATTGACGTTTGCTTCTGACGAGGTCCAGATGAAGCTCCAGGCTTTTTGCCTTGTAGATCCCCTTCTCCAGTTGGAGAAGTGTATTTGGGAGCTTTGTACACTATTGGAGATAATTTCCATCTTGGTGGCAAAGCACTTCTTTTTAACCCCCCTTTTTCAGAAATTTCTTCAGTATACCCAATTTCTTTAAATAAATTTTTAACAACCATAAAATCATCAGGTATTGCTTCATACTCATTAGGGTTTTCCAAATAATCTAACCCTAAAACTTTTCTAAATGATTTTAACCCAAATCTACCATGAATCCCCATCGTGGTAGAATCAAACTCAATGGACTTCTTGTTGTTAGAAGCCTCTGCTGTAAACCAAAATTCTTTTAGCACATTTTGAAACATCATACCAGGATCTTCAAATAAAGCATACCTTAAAACACTTTTGGTTAGATAAGTCAAAACTTGTTCCCCAGGAACAGACTTAATGGATTCAGGTTTAAGCAAGGTGATGTTGTTTGGTTTGAAGAAAATGTCATCAATGGGATAGTTAACATGAGTGGAAGGTTTAAGAGTGATTTTGGAAATCTTAGGGGTAGAAGATGATTCAGCCATTTATGTTTCTGTGTGTGTTTTGAAAGAGAGAAAGGATGTGTGTGTTTTGGATGAAAAGATTTGTAAGCGTGAAATGAAATCCAATTGGTAGGGATTATATAAAAACTTTAACTGATTTGTAAAAAGTTTTTAAAACCATTTGAAAAAGTTATAAATCTTTTAGGGTTTCTTTTGAACATTTGGCACAAACTTTCTCATTAATGTTCTGCGAAAAGTTATGATTTTCTGTTGCTTTGAATAGTGAAACGCCCCATGTGTCAGGGAGTTGTTGACTGTGGATGGAGACGTTTGAAATTTCCTTAGTTAACAAATGACACCTTTTTGAAAGAATGTTTGTTTTATTCACAAGAAATTTAATGCCATTAACTCTTTTGAATCACATGATTGATAGGTTTTAAATGTTGTTGCTCAGATATGCTGAAGCTGATGGCAATACTTGTGAGCTTAAGTACGTCAGATGACGCGACAAAACCCCATATACATGTTCACATAAGTGAACCAGACATATGACATTGCACGCTCCTCTACTCAGGCCTAGCTATTCAGTTGTATTAAAAATTTGTTCAGCATTGCTACAGGAATCTTTTGATGACTGGTGATTATTTGTTCAGCTTCATCAGATAAGGCGACAAAACATCATATACACAATCACATAAGGTGAAATAGACACATGACATTGCACACTCCTTTACTCAGACAATGATACTTAACATTAACCAAATTCTTTTATGAAATGCTGAACCTTCAAGCTTCTTCAGTACATGCTGAAGGTTCAGGTTTTGTATCATCAATGTTCAGCATACCAAGCTCCATTATCAATCTTTTGAAAGTTGGTTCATCCAATGGTTTGGTGAAGATATCAGCCAATTGGTATTGAGTGGGGATGAAGTGTAATTTAATGTCCCCTTTCACAATGTGATCACTGATAAAGTGATATCTGATATCAATGTGTTTTGACCTTGAGTGAAGGACTGGATTGTTGGATATTTCAATAGCACTAGTGTTATCACAAAAGATTGGTACCTTTTCATATTCTATGTCATAATCAGCCAGTTGGCTTTTCATCCAAAGTACATTGGCACAACATCTAGCAGCTGCCACATATTCAGCTTCTGCTGAAGACATGGCAACTGTTTGTTGCTTTTTAACACTCCAACACACAAGTTTGCCACCTAGCAATTGGCAGGAACCGGAAGTGCTTTTTCTGTCCAAATTGCATCCATCATAGTCAGAATCTGAATACCCCTTTAGATCAAATCCTGAGGATTTGGGGTACCAAAGACCTAGACTTTGTGTACCTTTTAGGTATCTGAAGATTCTCTTTATAGCAGTAAGGTGTGATTCCTTTGGATCTGCTTGGTATCTTGCACAAAGGCATGTAGAGAATTGAATGTCAGGTCTGCTTGCAGTTAAGTACATGAGTGACCCAATCATACCTCTATACCGAGTCTCATTGACTGATTTTCCAGTGAGATCAGGTCCTAAGTTGTTAGGGGGTACCATTGGAGTCTTCACTAAAGCACAATTGATATCATACTTCTTCAGCAGATCATTGACATATTTTTCTTGATTGATGGAGATGCCTTGGTCAGATTGTTTAATCTGAAGACCAAGGAAGTATGTGAGTTCTCCCATCATACTCATCTCAAACTTGCTGGTCATAAGCTTGGCAAATTGTTTACAAAGTTTCAAGCTTGTAGAACAAAAGATTATGTCATCCACATAAATTTGTACCAGAATGGTGTCATTTTTAGATTTATAGATGAACAAGGTGCTATCTATTTTTCCTCTGACAAATTTATGTTCGATGAGAAAAGTTGAGAGAGTTTCATACCATGCTCTGGGTGCTTGCTTTAGTCCATACAAATCTTTGTAAAGCTTGTAGACATGATTTGGGTATTTACTACTCTCAAAGCCAGGAGGCTCGGTAACATAAACTTCTTCTTTTAGGTCACCATTTAGGAATTCACTTTTGACATCTATTTGGTAGATGATGAAGTTCATGTAACTGGCATATGCAAGGAAGATTCATATGGCTTCTATACGTGCAACTGGAGCAAAGGTTTGATCAAAATCAACACCAGGCTCTTGATTGAATCCTTGGGCCACCAGCCTAGCTTTATTTTTTGTCACTGCATTGGTTTCATTTCTTTTGAGCTTGTAAACCCATTTAGTGCCAGTGGTTGATTTACCATATGGAAGAGGAACCAATTTCCAGACTTTGTTTCTTTCAAATTGATTTAGTTCCTATTGCATGGCATCCACCCATCCAGGGTGTGTGAGTGCTTCAGAAACCTTTGTAGGTTCAATTTTTGAGAGAAAATTTGCATAAAGGCATTCTCCAGATGAAGCAGCACTCAGTTTCTTTGCCCTAGATCTAGTGAATCTACCTTCACTAGGATTACCTATTATGTTCACCAGCTATATGTGACTATTTTGAGTCCAAGTTTTTTGTAGAGCTGGAGAATAGGTACTGGTATCATGATTAGAGCTAGAACTTGGAAGTCCATGACATGAACTTGGACTTGGAATGTCTCTAGTGTCTACTATAGGATATTTAGTGGACAAGGGTTCAATCATTAGAGGACTTCCTTCTTGGTCAGAAGAAGCATATCCAAGACCTAATTCCCTAGAGATGATAGGAGAGCTTTGAGCAAGGGGCTTAGATTGTTCTTCAGCAGCTGCATATGATTGATCATTTTGATCATGTGTGTCAGCATGCTGATTGTTTTGAGACTGACCATTTTGGTCATTTGTGTTTCCTTGTTGATCATTTTAATCATTTTGAGATTGATCATTATTTGATTGACAGCCATCAGTATGTGATACTGAAGGATTTCCTTTTGTAGGACTTGTCATATCTTTAAATGGATCAATATGAGGGACTGAATTGCTTGTTTGATATTTTTGAGAAGGCTCATAATGATTGAATTCATCAGATGGATAATTGTGAGATTCATGTATATGAAGTTCATCATCTGATGGATTTGAAAAAGTGAGAGCTTCATAACTTTCATTGAAAGTGATGTGATAGGTTTCTTCAATACATTGTCTTCTTGTGTTGAAGACTCTGTATGCTTTAGATACTAGGGAGTATCCAAGAAAATAACCATCATAAGATTTTTCATCAAACTTTCCAAGGTGATCCTTATGATTATGAATTAATATTGGACACCCTAACACATGTAACAATGAAATGTTTGGAGTTCTCCCCCTGAAGACTTCATAGGGAGTCTTCATGTATCTCTTCACAATAATGGATCTATTTTGAGTGTAGCAAGCGGTGGCTACAGCATCAGTCCAAAAATGCTTAGAGAGAGCAGATCCAGCAAGCATTGTTCTTGCTGTTTCAATCAAAGTTATGTTCCTTCTTTCAGCCACACCATTTTGTTCAGGTGTGTAAGGAGATGAGAAATTTTGGGAAATTCCTTTGTCATCACAGAATTTGATCAGTGAGTGATTTCTGAATTCAGTGCCATTGTCAGTTCTGAGTTGTTTGACATGAGTGTCATTTTGATTTTCAACTCTTTTGATGAATGACATAATGGCATCTGGTGCATGGCTTTTCTTTGTCAGAAAATATACCCAGGTGTACCTTGTGTACTCATCAACAATGACAAGTGTATATTTTTCATGACAAATGGCCCTAGGTGATACTGGGCCAAATAAGTCCATGTGAAGAAAATGAAGGCTTTCTTTGATTGAGAAAGTTTTCTTTGTTTTGAAACTGGCCCTATGGTGCTTCCCTTTTTCACATGTTGAGCATGGTTTGTCCTTGGAGTAGACAAGTGAGGGAAGACCAATAACAAGATTTTGTTTTGCCAGCAGAGTTATTGTTTTGAAACTGAGATTTGAGAGCCTCTTATGCCAAAGCCAATTGGTAACATTGGAGGCTTTAGCAAAGAAGCATGTCTCCTGAGTAGAGTTCGTGTTCATGACATAAACATCTTTGACTCTTGGAGCAATCATCACAATTTCATGATTGGAGTAGAAGATTGTACCTTTTTTGTCATCAAACAGCACAAGATACTTCACATCACAGAGTTGACTTATGCTGATGAGGTTGTGCTTCAATCCATTTACATATGCTACCCTTGAGAAAAATATACCATTGCATTTCACTGAACCAAATCCTTTAGTAGTAGCTGATGAGTTACCACCAAAAACAACTTAGGACCTTGTTCCTCCTTATACTTGTGCAGATAACTTTTGGTGCCAGTCATATGCCTTGAGAAGCCACTATATAGGTACCAAATAGGCTTCCTGAGATCACACTACACAAGTTAAGGAAATGGTCAGTTTTGTTTTAAAACCCACCTTTGTTGGGTGGGGGTTTTAGATCTAGAAGATGTTCTAGATCTGAAGGGTCCTCTAGTAGAGGGTATGTGTGATTTCTTAGAAGAAGAAGAGGTCTGAACAGCTTTAGCTTTCTTAGCCTGGAGGGCTTCACCTCTTCTAATCCACTCTATATGGTTGTGATCAGATGTAGTATGGACATCGCTTCCACAAGTCTCACAACATTTGGTAATAGAGTTTGGGTTTCTTGGTTTAATACCTCTTCTAAGTGAAATGATTCGATTATGTCCATGAGTGTCATGGTCATAACTTCCACAAATATAACAAATAAGGTAATAGTAGCAGTCATCTGGGTGATGATTGCCCATACCACAATGAATGCATGGTGGGAAAGGCATATTTCGCCTGGAATGAGATGCTCAGATTTGTGAGCATCAACGCTTGTTTAGGCCAGCATATACTGAGTATGTTCACAAGTGCGATGATCAGTCCTTTCACATTTAGTACAATAAATTACTCTTAAGCAAGTTTGAGTAAGATGGTTGTTTTGACCACATAACTCACAAGCTCTTTTGAATTGTGTCTTGTACTTTAAATGAGGAGAATTTGAAGGTTCATCTCTGAATCATGTTGGTGTTTGTTGATGCCTAAGTTGTATTTTAAGATCATTGATCTCTTGCATGACAAGAGACATTCTCTTATCTTCCTCAGATTTAGCATTTTTTAGTTTATTTGATGAAACTGAAGAGGTAGTTCCCATATGTGAACCTTCAGCGGGAGCTGAATAGTTCTTTGAAGTGTCAATTTTGACATGTTTGGAAGAACTACCTTTGTGTGTGGTGTGTGACTTGATGATAGACTAGATAGTTTTGGGTCCAGTAGAGGGTTCAGCACCAGCCAGCTTCTCCAAAGGAGGAAGTGGGGTACTTACTTCATTCTTTCTATCATCATCTGAGTCATCCTCAGTAACTAAGGATTCAACTAGTGCTGAAGTGTCAACACATGCTTGTAACTCAGGAAGAAGGATTCGTCCAGTGTCATGATTGGGCAAATTCTCTTCACCTGACCTTTCAATGTCAGGGATCGAGCTACCATCCTCATTTGAGGCTTTGACAAAGACAATAGATTTGGTGCTGGAGGATCCTTCAGTACCAAGCATTTTCTTCTTTTGAGCAGGTATTTGTTCACTTATGCATTGATTTACCCTATCAGAGTTTCTAAGCCAAGATTTAACAATGTCTTTTGCTTCTTTTAGTTCCACTCTAAGAGAGTTATTTTCCTCCAAAATTTCTTTGTTCAATTAATGAAAAGTAAGAATATCAAGTTTAGCTTCTTTTAGCTCTATTTGCTTACTTTCAAAATCTTCAAGTTGTAGAACAAGTTTGTGAAATTTTTCAAGCAAATTGTTTCTTTGCTCTTCAACAAATTTTAGATCAATGCACAAGTAATCAAAGACAAATTTAATGTCATCTTTATCTTCTAATTCAAGAAGAGTTTGTACCTTTTTGATTGTGACATTGACCAATTCTCCATTTCTGGCACTTTCTCTGGTGACAACATTTGAGCTTGCCCCGTCATCATCAGCAAGTGCCATTAACACTTTCACATTTACCAATTCATCATCATCTGAAGACACATCTTCTTCATCCCATTCATATGCTTCAGCAACAAGTCCTTTGTTCTTGTCTTGCTTAGGGGTCTTTGATGAGGAGCTTTCAGTACTCATTAAGGCTAATCTTGCCTTGATTTCCCTGTATTTGGCCTCAAAGTATTTTATAGGCCTGAGTTCAACCCTGCTTTGCTGAAATGGAGTAGAAGCAATTTGTTTTGGTTGAAATGATGATTGACCAGTTGGTCTTGATTGAGTTGGTGAGGAATATGAAGGGAGAGATGTTTTTGAATAACAATCCCTAGCATAGTGACCAGTCTTCCCACATTTGTAGCATTCAGTGTCAACTGAAGCTTTTGTGGAGCTGGAGAACTTGTCTCCTTTATTAAAGAACCTTCTAGAATTGGCCAGAAGTGCTCTTTCATGAAAGTCCTCTTTGAGGTCATTCAGATATTCCTCACTAGATCTAGTATCTTCCTCATCATCAGGACTATCTTGGTAGTCTTGAATGATAGCTTCACTGTAGAAGGATGTGGACAAGGGTGTAGTAATGGTTAATGCTTTACTCTTGCTTGAGCCTTCATAAATCCTATCAACTAGGTTTTCTTCATATTTTAGTTTACCAAAAAGAGAAGCTAGATCACAATCTTTAATGTGATTAGCATTCCTCAAGCTTTGGCAGAAACTGAGCCACTTTTTTGGCAATGCATTAACAAAAAATGTGTTGATTTCAAGTTTTGAAAGCTCAACACCATCATTCACAAGTTCATTCATCAGTGCTTTGTATCTGGTGAATGTTTGTGTGAGGGTTTCCCCTTCTTTGTGCTTGAAGGTGTTGTATTGAAGCTTTAAATCCATGATTCTGGTTTCTTTTACATCAGAGGGTCCCTCATGGTAAAGAATAAGGTTTTTTTATTGTCCCCAACCATGGGAACAAAAGGACCATTTTCAATAATTCCAAGGAATTGAGGTTCAATTCCAACCATGTGGACAAGAAACCTCTTCTTCCAATTTGTAAAGTTGGTTACCTCTAGTACAGGAGCAGCATTGAGTTGGCCACCCCTATATTCTAGGGTTTGTGGTATAACTTGAGCCATTTTGGATCTTGATTTGAAAACTTTTAAATGAGCAGTTTAATAAAATAAGAGTTTAACTAATCAAACTGCTCTGATACCACTTGTTGGTCCCTAGCAATTCGATATTACTTATTATCTTAAGTAATAACTATTACTTTGACTCAAGTGTGTTCTTTTAACATTAGATAAGAACTGTGAAAGATTAAAACAACAATAGCAATATACTTTTCAACGTATAGACTTTTATTAGATACGAATAAAGAATCTATAACCCACTTTGTTTGTGGAATAACAAAGTGGTTGAATGACAAAGGGATTTGATCTCCTCTACTTAAACGTTTAACCAAAGTTAAACTCTAAGCTCCAATCTAAACGTTCATATGCAACTTTGGCTATATGGTTTAGTTGGTATCGAGAGAGAAAGGTTTTCTAGAGTTTAAGCTCTTGTATTGGTTACCTTTCTCTCTCAATGTACACTCCTTTATATAGGCAGTGTAAATTAGGGTTTGCATTTTGCATGTACCAATGCATGAGTTTATCCAGTGGGTGGTTGATGCCCATGCTGGATAAACAGTACAAAGTACTTAGTAAACTATTCTAGGAAAGATAAAGGTTGTACTTATATCTAAGTATACAAGCAACATACTTTGACTTTAAAGTAATCTTTTCCCGCCTAATGCAAACCATCAGAATACTGAAGAGTCTTCAGTATCCTATAGAAGATCGACATCATTCAGTTTGGTATTGTCAAGCCAAACTGAACTGAAAGCCCTTCTTCAGTCCTTGTTCTTCAGTAACTAGACCGCCTAGTATTTGAAGTGAAGACCTATTAGTCTTCTAAGTTCACTGGAAGGGGAGTGTTAAACTTTCTTCAGCTTTAAAGTCTTTAGTAGGAACTTTGTTCCTCTGGTCATCCATCAGCAGACTGGCCTTACTACTGAACATGAAACATTAGGGGGATTTTATATTCAAATCCTAGAGTTGCTTCAGTGTCAGTAAATACTGACCCAACATATACCCCCTCCTAGCATGTTAGGAGGGGTTGGTTCTCACATTTACACACATTTAATCTAATATTCTCTTATTTCTCTCCAACCTCTCTCTACTTTCTCTCTCTAGTTCTTCATCTATCTCTCTCTAGTAATCATCTCCATAGTTTGATAATCCAAGGATTACGACAACATTGTCAATAATGAATTCAAACACGATCATAGGAGGTATTTATAGCATTAACCTAATTTAACACCTAGCCTACCATCCTTTATAACCAAGGGAACAGTAAGATCTCCTATTTGTAGTCTTATTATTCCACTAGCGTATGTTCAAATGCTAGTTTAATCCTAAAACTAGATTACTTGGTCCGTATCACTAGATCTAGTTGAATATTAAATTAAATGCGAAATCAAACATAAAAACTATCATCTAATAAACATAACAAATAACCAACGATAAATTAAACAATCAGGTTAAAAAAATTAAACATTAAATTGCATAAACATGGCTAACACCTAAAGGTGTTAGCCGATAACCATTGTAAATCCATTACAGAAAGAACGATAAAGGAGAACTAAATGAATAATTCAAACAATACCACATATCGAACGTGTAATGAAAGTAAAGGAATCACAAGGTATTTCCTATGAAATTGAATGCTTTACTTGACCTTTGGTGCCCTATTTGGCTTATGAGAATTGACTTTTATGATTAAGGTTTCGAACTTTTGGATTTTCGCTGTAACATCCCGCCTACTTAGACCATAATATTGTCCGCTTTGTCCGTAGGCTCACGGATTTGCTTTGTGCCCCTCATGTGAGTACTTCCTGATAGGTCATCCAAATGAGTACTACCCTCACATAATCACACTTAACTGCACATTTCCTAAGAACCCACTTGCAGTTGACCATAAAACGCGTTGTGTCATGGTAAGGCGAATGTTATCTTATGAACCAAGGATCTCTCCTGGCCACAACCAATGTGAGATTTGCCTAGGGTGTCACAATCACCCCCCCCCCCCCCCCCCCCCGTTAGGGACTCGTCGTCCTCGATGATGTTTGCCCCTTCATCCCAAACAGCTCAGGAGTGGATCTGATACTACCTGTAACATCCCACCTACTCAGACCATAATATTGTCCCTTTTACCCACAGGCTCACGGCTTTGCTTTGTGGCCTTGATGTGAGTACTTCCCAACATGTCACCCAAGCTAGTACTACTCTCACATGATCACGCTTAACTTCACAGTTCCTAAGAATCACACTTGTTGTAGACTCACAAAACGCGTTGTGTCATAGTAAAGCGAATGTTATCTTATGAATCAAGGATCTCTCCTGGCCATAGCCAATATGAGAATTGCCTAGGGTGTCACATTTGCACACCGAAAATCGTATTCAACCTTTTTATTTATACTTGCTAGAATCAGTCGTTACGGCGTATTGGAGTGGTACAGTATGGGGTGTTGGGGGTTTCCTAGAGTATGGACCACATTGATACCTTTTTAAAATTTAGAATTTTCTCTTCAATTTTCAATACAGCGTATCGGTCTTCTTTATACATTGTTTTGGGATTATTAGTGTGGTGTCTACGATTATAATATTCAAAAATCTTCTACGTATACTTCCCAATATGACGAATGTAAGTTTATGGATATGGCATATTGCTCTGAGGTCTTCGTGGTATTTGGTAAAGTATAGGCACACATACGCCATATCTCTTGTATGGGTACAACGTATTGGTCTTAAAGATAGTGATCTTCAAATATCTTCATTGAAGCTCTATAATGCGCGCCTCTAATCAAATATTCACCGAGTGCTTCATAATTACTGTAAATATCACATATAAAGGATTAAGTATCAAAACTTTGCATAATTATTATAAAATGGATAATAATATTGGAATAAATAATGCCAATAAATGGTCGTTATTTGATGTTATCAAATCTTTCCTCACTTGAATCATACTTTTCCTCAAGTATACTTTTAGAAAAATTACAAAAAATAGCATCGAAATAAACGATTTTTCCGTTAAGTACGTGTTTCATTCAATTACTATCGCATAACCAAACACCTCACGAGTAGGAAAAACACTCAAATTACTCAACTAATCCATGTGGTAATTTTAAATCGCTCATTGCACGGTCATGACAAGTATTCTACCATAGATATTACAAGCATACACATCTTCAACACTAAAGCTAAGGAGTAACAACTCTAAAAAGGTACATTGGGTTTGTAACGGGGTTTAAGGGTTTGACCCCCCCCCCCCTCACTTGAGTAATAAAAGGGTAGGATAAGAAATGATATATGATATATACATTCTAATATTCTTCAATAGTAAGAATCCAACAAGTTGCAATCCACACATACATGGGCGAAACAACATAATAGACACATGTGAATTCTTGCAAACCTCATTCTAGTAATTACAAATAATGATTAAAAATTTGAAATATAATTAGTGTAAGTAAAATAAATAAAGCAAATGGATTGAAAATAATAGATAAATTAAACAACTATGTTGCTAGATACTTCTTGACTATCCCAATGATAAAGACACAAATGAGTGAACCAAAAAATATATTGATCATGGGTCAAACAAAAAAAACCTAAATTGGCATTTCCATAAGGGCCAACTCCCAATCATCGCAATTTACAAAAAAATATAAGAAAAGTGACCATATATACCAGTATTGTGAAACTAACTCTGATACAATAAAACTTTCATTGTTGTTTTACAAACGTGCCAACGAATAATCGATAATAATATCGGCTATTTATGCAGACTGATTGTTAAACTTTTCAATCACTCTTATTTTTTTCTTTTCTCTCCTTTTTTTTGCTCTTTATTTATTTTTTATTTTTTTTTTGTTTTTTAATCTTTTTTTTCTTTTTTTTTATTAACTAAAAACTTTTAATATACGAAATGAGGTGTAAGATTTCACCACTTTACCAAATTGACAAATCTGAATAATTCATATTCGATCAAAATTATGAAAGTAGTAAACACACGAAATGAAATGAAAATTAAAAAAAAACTACTTTCACTTTTCTATTTGATTAATTTTTACGACCTAACCCAAGATGGAAAACAACACATGACACAGGAAATACAAAACTTTACACAAAAGCAACTAGTAATTGAATGAAACATGGTTGGCTAAGGTCTAAAGGTGTAATGAAACATTTATTTTCTGGTGTAAGAAACGAAATGAATGGCCCAACAGGTTGTACTAGGGATATCTTACTCTTAAAATGAGAGTAAGCAAATGGTCATAGAAGAGTTAACTAGTCAGTGTAGCTAGTTAATAACAGATACATATATAAGGCTATTTTGGGTGTAATCTTAAAATTTACCATTTTAACAAAGTTATTCCATCTCCATATTATTTATTAAGTTATTATGGTGGTCTCGAATGAATACACCAAGTCAAGTTTTAATGTTTACCATGTCACCGACACACTTATATTTAATGAAATTTTAGGGTAAAATTTCACCACTCGTTTATTATTAGCAATTTTTGCTATTTATTTTTTTCCAATTTTACTTATAGAAAACGCTTACAAGCAGTGTATACGATCAAATCGTAGACTAGTTTGGTAAGTACGGTGTCGGTCACTAAGAATAAGAACTTTAATTATTAATTCTATCAGTATTTTACTATCTAAATTAATTTAGTCAAATTTATGTAAAATCTATGCTAAGTTAAACTTACTCTTAATTCTAACGTTTAAAGGGGTTTCAATCTGAGAGATTGGCACATGTTTTGTGGTGTCAATAATCGATTTTCTCTACTCTAACACACGCAAGTCAATTAACAGAATATAGAAGGGTGGCCAAGCCTATCCGAAGGAAATATTATTAACTATGTTTACTTAAATCTAACACAAGTTTGTTTATTAGTGATATGATTACTTATCTCGAGGTGGCATATCATTACTAGATTTAGGCGGTACTTTTCCTAAAACGTAGACACTTATTCTGTCACAATTTAGCACATCCACATAAAGCATCCTATTTATTAATATAACTAGTAGGGTACTTGCGTGTTGCGGCGTCGATATCATGCAATAAAGTTTTCGGCAAAAATAATTTAGTTTTATGTTTTTTTAACATTGCCAATAATAAAATTATATTGGATTTGAGTAACTTTTAGAAAATGATGGAAAATACAAACAAATTAATATAAAAGTTATGAAATATTGACACGAGGTTGTGTCCATAAAATAACGATAGTTGGTAACGTTATATATCATATATATATATATATATATATATATATATATATATATATAATAAACTACACATCCCTTTAAGCAAATAAATTTTTTAGTTTCTTTTATAAAAACATCATGTTAAAGTTTATAAATACTTTCTTATATGTTAACAAATTACGAATATCATCTTGCAGATTACAAATATATTTGTTATAAACATGTTTATATTATTAACAATATATATTAAACTTGTCCCGCATATATAAAAGATATATAAACGTAATATAAAATAAACATACTTGTAAGAAAACCAAGTGTATATAACTATATACATTATTATTAATATAGTATTATTAGATTAGCACTTACCACTTTGTCTTAAAAAAAGTTCTGATTTTTATAAAAGACCGTCTTTGCTTTTGTGGTTAAGTTTATAAGAAAAACTCTAAAACTTATTCTATTGGTTCTCAAGGTGTTCTTACGATTTAGGTCAACAACATATATGTAAAATTTTATTTTTAAGTAATATATTAATTAGTACTAAATTAATTTTATTTTTAAGTGTGTATTAATTATTATTTATTAATTATTTAAATATTAGTAGTAAATTATGTTCATATGTTTTAATTGTTAATTTTTAATTATGTTTGTATACTTGTACATTAGGTAGCAATACATGTAACTTAAAATTTCAAGTATTCTAAAATTAGAAAGGTAATATGTTTTATATGTAATATAGATATAGATTCACCTAGAGCACAATATTGGTGAATATCGTGTGAACCTAGCTCATTGAGACTTTATCTACTCCTGTTTAGTTTTAGCTATATATTGTCACTTTACTGACCAATCGGGTTACACAAACTTAAACATTAAATTGCATAAACATGGGTACCACCTAAAGATATTAGCTAATGGCCATTGTAAATTCAGCCATAAATCTTATATGAACGATAAAGGTAAACTAAATAAATAGTTCAAAGTTTCAAATGACACCAAATATTGAACGCGTAATGAAGGTAAAGAAATTACAAAATGCATCCTATAGAATTGAATGCTTTACTTGATCTTTGGTGCCCTCATTGGCTTTTGGGAAACGACTTTTGTGTTTAGGGTTTCGAAGTTTTGGTATTTTGCACACTCAAAATCGTATTCAACCTTTTTTTATACTTGATGGAATACCATCGGTACGCCATATTGGATTGTTCCAATACGGCATATTGGGGGTTTCCTGGAGTAGGGACATAATTTCTAATATAACGTATTGAGTGTTCTCTATACGGCGTATTGAGATTTCTTAACGTGTGGTCTACGATTATAATATTCAAGTATCTTCTACGTGTACTTCTCGTTACGACAAATGTAAACTTTTGGACATGATGTATTGCTCTAAGGTCTTCGTGGTATTTGCTGAAGTATAGGCACGTATACACCATATCTCTTTGATGGATACGACGTATTGGTGTTCAGAATAGTGATATTCAAATATATTTATTTAAGTTTCATAATCCGCACTTTAAATCAAATCTTCACCATTGTTCCATAATTACTTTCAATCTCAAATGTAAACGACTAAGTATAATTCTTTGCATAACTATTATAAAATGGTTAATAATTTTTGAATAGATAATGCTAACAAATGGTCGTATTGGATGTCATCAACGACCATCATTTTTTCCTGCCGCATCATCTTTCTTTCTCCGACGACAATTAGACGGCCTTTTACCCATTACAAGGCGACTGTCATTTTTTAAACAACAAAATTAAATTTCATTAATAAAACTAAAACATTACAATAATAATTAAAAACTAAAACTAATAATCTAAGTTATAAGTTTCCTTGATTTCGTCTTTCGGCTCTGGTAGTTTTCGTTGTTATATTACAGGCAAAGACAGGTCGATAATAGTATTATAGAATACGATAACTTTGTCCCGTTTCTTTTTTTAGCTAGTTCAATTGCTCGTAGTTGTAATTCAAGCTTCTCTCTTTTCAAGTTCGATGCTTCCCTCTGCATTTCTAACTATCGATTCTTTAATTCAAAATAGGAGTCTTGTTGCTTCTGCAGTTTTCCCCATTTCTTCGACTTAATGTTCATTAATTTTTCGGCTACAACGTTAACAAACGAAGACCCCCTTGTCGACGAGGCATATGTTTTTTTCCTTATCTCGATCACGACCAATTGGTGGTTATTCTTGAGTTTCTTCCTCACCCACTTCATCGTTCAAATTAAAACCACCTTGTGCTGACCCATAGGTGGTTTTAGAAGTCTTTGCTTTTTTGTACCGATACTTTGATTTATAATAAAAAGAAGGCATCTCAACATTTAACCAAGCTGGGGTGATCTTTCAGAACGTTCCAACACACCTCCAACGTAAACGCATATTCACAAGTCAGTTTGTATTATGGACCACTTACGTGATTAGCTTTAATGTTATTGAAAATGGC
This sequence comes from Glebionis coronaria, assembly GCA_025667525.1. Taxonomy (NCBI): domain Eukaryota; kingdom Viridiplantae; phylum Streptophyta; class Magnoliopsida; order Asterales; family Asteraceae; genus Glebionis; species Glebionis coronaria. Next base: position 479,602,488 of record CM046880.1, read on the forward strand.
ACAAAATTTACCAATTATAGGTAGAACCTTATTTTTCAATTTGCTAAAGACAACGTCTTACCCTGTCTTTGTACAAGTCTCTTTTGCAATGTACTTAAAAACCTTATCCCAAAATCCATTAACCTATATAGTGTTGACTATTACGTTATTTTTCGACGCATTGCACCAACATTTGCACAACGCGATCTCTTCATCCGTTGTCCACTCTTTTGGTGGTTCGTCGGTATAAAATTTCTTGTCATTTTGAAGCGCGTTTCACTGGCTTCTTAGCTTTGAAAACGTCTCTTCGATAGGAGATTCGTCATCGTTAACCAGAACCGGACCTTGATATCACCCGTGGCCCATAGGATAATCTTGACTCGGATTATTGTGACTCGAATCTTGACCCATAAAATACACTTGATTATACATCATCTCATTAAAATCTATATCAATATTAAAAAAGATTAACCATAATATACGATTGATTTGGTTGAGAAGACGTCGATAAATCTATAGTAGGGTCATACAATCAATTTGGTGAATTGGTAAAACTTGTTGGTTGTTCTACGGAGGAGCGAATGAACTATTTCGATGAATCAATTTGTTATGATTTTGTGATGGTTGTGGCACATTTGATTAATGTATAAAACTTGTAGGCCGAAAGCACAAGTGGTGACATATCGGATAATTGGAAATTCAGATCCGATGTCAAGTGAGGAGAGCTTTCGTAAATTCAGGATATCAGTTTTTTAGATGGTGAAATAAGTAAGTATAAAAAATAAATTTCGAGTGTGTCAATAATATAATAAAATGAGTTAAAGATAGGGTTAAAAGTATTTAAATTTTAAAAGTTTGTTTTTTTAAATGCTTTCTCCACTTTAATCGTGACCTCGACTGAAACCGACCGAGTTCGACGATTGATAACCTTAGATCACATTTTGATTTGAATTTTTAACTTAACTAAACAAATAGTTAACAATATACTATTTGACCAGATGGTCGAATCAGTGACCCGATGATTCGACCGGGTTGACCCGATGATCGAACTCGTTAACCGATGACTTGACCGGGTTGACACGTGGTCGAACCAGTGACCCAATTATTCGATCCGGTTGACCCGGTGGTCGATTTCATTACCGAGTGGCTTGATCGGGTTGACCTGGTAATCGAATCCGTGACCCGTTGACTCTACCAAGTTGACCCAGTGATCAATCATGTTATCTAGTGACTCGACCGGGTTGACTCAGTAATCGATCTTGTAATCCGTTAATTCGATCGGTTAATCCGATGATCGAACCCGTAACGAGATACTACCGAGTGAGAAAGACAATTTATATTACAAAATGTCAAAAATTCAAACATTTTAAACCAAAAAAATATACCTTTTGTATTGGCTCTTTTCACTAAATCAAGCAAAACACCATAACTGAGGAGTCTACTTTAACCCCGAATATCATCATAAATGTACAACAAAAAAGGAAATTATAACAATCTTACTAGTCCAAAACCAGAAAAGAACAAAAGAAAAAACAAGCTAAAATCGATATGATAGATTCAAAAGTAAGAATTAGCTCAAAAGTTGATAATACAAGTCACACTAAATCATATTTTATATTTATAAGTTTAAATGATAAGAACATTACACTTTGAATTAAAATCCATCCTAACTAATTAATCAATGCCAAGCTGATGCAATGGCGAGTGTCCGTCCCATCCATCCCAAACTAATCCCACCACTTTCTTCCTTCACGACAAAACCCGAGTTGCCACGTGTCACCGAGTTAACAACGTTACCACCGAGTTGACTCAGTACTTTTGATTTAAACCCAGCCATACTCATTCTAACTCTCCATTTCCCAAACACTTCACATCTTTCAACTCTGTCTCTGCCTTCACACGCAACCGAGTTTATTATTTTCCGACTCAGTCCCTCATCTATCTTTAGCCGATCAGAATGGTCCCTCCCAATTGTTGCATCTAATGACTCCAACAATGCCAAATAATATCCACACGCTTGGCTCACGCGTGTCTCAAACGACGCCGTGTTGCCGTTTAGCTCTTGCTCGACAACTGTCACTAGAGCGGGTGATAACCCCTTTACGCGACGTAAGACCTCGTCGCGTAAATTTTCCGTGGTTACACTTTCGTCGGGTAACCTGAAGAGCTTAAATGCAAAATTCACAACCAAAACCTCGTCGTTTTCCATCGCTAATGACGTCGTATCGAGCTCACATAATTTCAAACTCAACACATTATACGAAAATGTGACGCCTAGTTTATTAGCTAAAGATTCCAAATTATCGCCAACAAGGTTCAATCTTTCAACACCCCCGTTACCAAAATCTGCCATAGTTGTAAGCTTTATCGAAAAGGGTGTCTGAATATCATCTCCACGCGCGTCACGCGCCGCCGCAATTTCGTTAAGTAAATAAACGTACTGAACACCATTACCGATATCGAAATCCAAAACATGAATTCTTCTACCAGCTTCAAGAATCGCGTTATTTGCCCCCATAAACCCGAGCTTAAAACAAGGTGACTTATCATACAACAATTGTGTAGACAAAATATGATCTTTTCCATACAAATCCGATGTTGTTTTGGGTTCATTCACATTCATCCGTGTTTTTAGCGCGGTTGTTATATAAAAACACAACCTTTGTTCAGGAGTCCCACGCGCGTTAGAATATTGGTTAACGCGCGTGAGAATCTCTAACGCTGTATCTTGCTTCCCGTCAGTAATAGCACCCGCTGCTTCGGTTAATAACTGAGTTATATTAACCGGAGCAGCCGGAGACGCTGACGTGGAAGCACACGAAGACGAACTAGACGAAGTCGGAGACAAAATATTATTCTCCGCTTTCGTCAAAATAACCGGACCCATCATTTCGGACCACTCGCTATTCGTAACACCCGAAACATCGTTTTCAACAACATCTTCATCATCCAACAACAACTGTTTCTCCAATTCTTGTAGCTGTTTCATCATATGATTATTAACAGGCGCTGGTAACGAACACCCACCCCCACTAAGAGTATTTTGGTAATTATTACCTATCAAACCAAGATTATTACTCCTATAATTTTGCATGACAGGAACACCATACCTAGGAACATTCGACAAAGCCGATGATGACGTCATGTTAGAAACCGAAGAAAGCGTCGGAGATATCGAAAAATCGTTTAGATTGTAATTACTATAAGGTCTTTGCTTCACGTTTCTTAAATAAAACGAAGCTTGTTGTTGCTGTAGTAGCATCTGTTGTTGTTGATGGTGTTGGAATTCAGCTAGAGATCTTTTTCCGACCAAGTCCGGTCGGTTTTCGTTCAGGATTCCGGCGAGTGGTGATCGGTAGGTAGACATAGATCTTCCATTGATGATGTTGTTAAGGTTGTTGTAGTAGTCTTGGTGACCATGTTGTCCATTGGGATACCCGGACGACATGGTTGGTTATTCAGCGTTACCACCGGTTCAATGTTTTTAGCGTAAAGTTGTTAATGTGTGATTAAATTTTTTAAAGAAAGTTTGGTGAAATGAAAGAGAGTAGGCATGATGGGAATTTTTGGAAATAAGAGAGGGTTTCGTGAAAGCAAAAAATGGATTGATTCTAATTAAAATCTTCTTGTAAATGTATGGTATGGATGGTGGGGTTTGGTACTTTAGGTTTATTTAATGATACAAGTGTTGTGTTTCCAACTGGCTTTTTATGACATGAGTTAGATATGAATATATGATGTGCTTTGTGTATTTGTATTGTACAAGTTTTTGTTTAAAGAAATGTTAAATGCCATTAAAGTACAACGCAATTTACTCATTTTATTTAAGGGATATGTTATGATTGAGATTATGAGGATCATTTTGTGTTTATTGTTATTTCATGGAAAGTAATGATGCAAGGATTTCGTTTTCAGAAATAGTTATTAACGTCTCAATTAGCTGTGAAACGTAACAAAGACTGTAGGTAAGATCACACAATATCTATTTCTTTATGTTTGAAAATGAAGTTGTGTCAAGTGTTTGTTTTAATTAAAGTTTGTATTCAATATTATAAATGTGTCCTTTGTAATCATTATTCTATTAGTTGATTGAGATCTCCTTCAAATTTCTCAAGGGAAAAAGACATATATGGTTATTTTGAGCATTAAAAAACTTTATCATGGTCAACTTTTCAACTAGGGACAAATATGGTCATCACCATTCATATTGTGACAAGTGTCCCACTAAAGTTACTTTTTAAATGCTTAACCGACGGCGCTCAACCCTCAAATGCACAACTTCTGTGTTTCACTTTATTGGAAATTAAAAAATTATGTACTATTGTCATAACCTTGATATCCGGAATAATTTTCACTTTTACCCCCTTTTATTTTCAATTTACCCCCTGTTATAAACCATATATATATTAATTTTCACATAATATTTTTATTTTGGCATCCTTATTTTTCATCCAGGAAGCTCCATGAATCGACTTGTAAGTCTCATTAACTTCTTTTTTTTCCAACAGTATGTCTCATTTCATCCATGAAACTGATTTAATTTGTTGAATTGATATAGTATTATTATTTTATGGTTATAGGAATATGTTGCGAAGATTCATATAAAAAGCAAACTCCATTACTTTAGTTTGATGAAAGAGAGATTAGGTTTAAGACGATGTGAGTTGTTTAGGTCCACATGTTTTGGTCGCTGGTTGGATTTATATAATGTTGATAATGACGATGGTCTGATACATTATATGCTTCAGAAGCAGAAGTATTCAGATAGTGATCATTATGATTTGCCCTTAATTTATCATGTTAATGGCAGTACACTCCACTTTGGTCGTCGTGAATTCTGTATTATAACTGCTTTTGAATTTGGGCACCAAAGCTTCAGTAAGTATAGGGCTGGCGAAATCAGTTTCCGTGATAGAGTGTTACCAGAGAAGATTGGTGAATATGTAAAAAACATGGATCTTCTATGTATCATTGAGGATGAAGAGCGATTTACCAATTTGTCCGATGAAGATTCTGTTAGAGTTTGTCTACTTTTGTCTTTGGAAGTTATTTTCATGGGTCACGAGTTGGGAGCAATTGTTGATGATGTATTTCTGGGGATGGTGGAAAATATTGCTGTTTGGAATGAGTTTTGTTGGGGTGAGTATATATGGCGGGAGTTATATACTGCCATTAGAAATGTTAGTTCCAGGTATATGGATACTCACTGTAAATCATTTGAGAGAAATCCTAACTTTGTTCCGTCGTATTCATTGTCTGGATTTGTCTTAGCTTTCAAAGTGAGTATTGATTTTATAGTATTCCATATTCAGTGGTTGTTCCTTACCATAACATTTTTTACATCTACAAATTATAGATTTGGATTTTAGAGTCTTTAAGAGTGAGCGGTTGTTGGTGGTCCCAAATGTCTGATATGATCCCTAGAGCCGTTTCCTGGTCAAAGCATAGGAATATTGAGGATTATGACAAACTTTTCCCCCAGGTTATTTTTATGTTTTATGTTTTATGTTAATAATTTACTAAATAATTTGATTCAACTGATATGATCCCTAGAGGTGTAATTGATCAAATAGGCATTCTAAGTTATGTTGATTGAAAACAGGGGGAATATTTGTACAAACAGGCCAAAAATTGTAACCTAATGCACAACAGGGGGAATTTTGTACAAACACGGGAATATTTGTTTTATTTAGTACAGGTTTAATTGATCAAATAGGCATTCTAAGTTTTGTATGTCCTTACCTTTAGGCAAAAGCGACAGATTTTGACATTTATCCAAACAAAGTTGAGGGGCAAACTGGTTGGTATACAAGAAGTAATAAATATTTCAAGTGGTATACACCTAGAGCTCCTCCTGTTGAATACGGTGGCCTATTTGGTGATTATTTAAAAAAATTGATGAAAGCCCGCAAAACCCAGGAGGAAGATGCTGAGTCATCAAAAGGTACACTTAGCAAAGAACCATCAACTGAGAACCGTCTTCAGGCTCTAGAGAAATTATCCAACAGTTTAATGATTCTACCGAAAGAGACAAAGAGTTTGAAATCACGTGTTTACAAGCTTGAGACTATTATCAATGTAAGTTTTAAAACATGGTTTATCAAGTTGTTTTACACATTCTCTTGTTAATTTAACGTTAATAATGAATAGAATTTGCTAGGTTCAATTGTTGTTCTCGGTATCTTAACGAATTGATTACCGGCTTACAGTATGACTCTATTGTTTTTTGGTGAAGCAAATATTTTTGGTTGTTTTTAAATAAAAGTGCGAAACTTTAAAGTAAAAGTGCAATTAATGTAAATCTAAAACTAATTTAAAGTAAGTGCAAGTATTTAAAAGCGTGACTGAAATTAAAAAGCACTAAAGTAAATGACGCAAACATAAAACTATCTAAGGCAAACTTAAAACGCAACTAAAACTTAAACTAAGGCAAGGCTAAAATAAATCTAAGGCAAAATTAACTTAAAGTGCGACTAAGGAAAAAGGCGAGAAAAGTAAAGCTTGAAATTAAAAATCAAAAACAAAAACTAAAAAGAACCTAAATACAGCTCATTCGGAATAATCCTTCGTTCGGAACAATCACTCATCCGAAATGTCACCTTCGTTTGGAATGATTCTTCTTCGCTCGGAATATTACCAAAATCCTTGATCCGGAACAAATTCTTCTAAATATGTCACTTATCCAAAACAATCCTTCGTTCGGAACTTTACTGATTCGAAACTCAACTGGAACAAAAACTTGGTTCGGAAGTTTCTGATTAACCTTTGATTCGGAAGTTCTTGAGTCGGAACCCTCCCAAAAGTTTGGTTCGGAATACTTCCGAATGAACCACTCCTGGTTCGGAAGATCCTGATTCGGAAGTCTTGATCCGAAAGTTGTTGATCCAGAAGTTTTCTATTCGGAACTCTTCCGAGTGAACAAGAGGGCTTGATTCGGAACTCTTCCGAGTGAGCCGGCTTGGTTCGGAAGTCTTTGCTCGTTCGGAACATATAATGTTCCGAATGAAAGACTTTCTTCTCTTGATTCGGAAGACTTTGGTTCGGAACTCTTCCGGATGAACAACTCCTGATTCGGAACTTTCTGATTCGGAAGTTCTGGCCTGGGGAACCTTGGTTCGGAAGTTTTCCTTGTGAATAAAGAGTTGATCCGGAACTTTCCTGGGAATCACAGTAACAGAAACAAACACCCCCGAAGAACAGGAAAATACAGTAACACGAATCTAACCACAAATTTAACCAAAATCAAACACAAGATTAAACTAAACTAATCACAAAACATTCAATAATCATAAACAAACAATCCAAATCAACAAAACTAACAAAACTAACCACAATAATCAAAACCCACTTTGATCAAAATAAGAATATGAACATAAACATAAACATAAACATAAAAATCAAAGATTAAGAAAGGTAGATAGGAGATTAACAAGATAAAGTAAAGATTGACAAGAATTAAATGGAAACTTACTTGAAATTAAAGGAATTTAAGGTGCAAGACAAGGTATTTAAATTTGACAAGTATTTAAATGACATGAATTTAAAGGTGCAAGGTAAATAAATGGAAGAACTAATTGTCACTATTAACAACCTTGTTAGGCCCCCGGATAAGGTTTTTGATTGTATTGTCTCGTTGGTGTTTTTTTGGCTTAAGCATAGGTGGGGAAAGGTTCCTTTGGTATGGGAGGATTGGATTACTTCTCCTTTCTCTTTTTTGTTGTAATGTGTTGCTCTCGATCTAGCTCCTTGCTAGTCGGTTTTTTAGTTATTTTAATAATATTTGCCGATTCCAAAAAAAACCAACAAAGAAAAATGATTAACTAGCCTAATCTATATATAGGGGAGGATTAGGAAGCTTCCTCCCCTCCTTCATTTCCTCTTAATTGCATCTTTAAGTCCCTCCTTCTTAATCTCTTTGTTAATTGCACCATTAGTCCTTAAGCCTTTAAATCTTCTTTAATCTTGGACTTTAATGACTTATGACTCGGGATTTCTTTAAACTCGTCTTTTAATTCTTCAATAAAATAGACTTGAGTTCTTTGGCTTTTGATAAACTTCCGTCTTTGGACTTTTTTCTTCGATAAATCTTCAGAATCGGTCTTGGACTTCCGTTCTTCTTGCACTCTTGACTACTTGAGTTCGTCTTTCATCTTTTTCTTCAATAAAAGCCCGTAAATGCCGTGTTTTCTCCACTTTTCATAATTTCGTCCTAAATTACAACAAAAACACAAACCACGCATAATTCCGACATAAAATACATGATTTGGCTCGGTTATTATTGTAATTAAGTGATAAAAAAGGATGGGTGTTTACACACCTATCAAATCCCCTACACTTGACCATTGCAATATCCTCATGCAATGCATTAGTTACAAAGCACGTTTACACTTTTCATCATAATCAATCCATGTTGGCCTTTATTAAAGAGATAGAAAATTATAAACATTAAAAGTAAAGAAATCAAAAGCATACCTTGGGTTTTGGAAATGTCATGAATAATCATCATCCTCAAGTTTTCACTTTCTCCAAACCAAGCTTAAAAACGAGATCATTGTTATTATAAGTTAGTAGACTACCACGGACTCATGTGGGCCAATTATTCACTTAGACTCCCTTATTCCTAGGGGTATCTCTTATATTTTATTTTTGTCTTGAATGATCACGAGGATGCATTGTTTACTTATTTCGATAGTTATTTAGTCCAAAAATAAAGTGAACGATTTAATCAATAGTTAGCTAAAGGACAAAATCTTTTAAAACTGCTTCTCGGGACCTCATAAAGTTCATATCTTGGCATAACTCGCTTCGCGATTTGAGACCTTTCTCGGACCGATATTTGGCAGCGACTTCATACTTCAAACCTTGAGAGACGTTCATGAAATTATGGTCTTCTCTTCATAATGGAATTTCTTCACTCGAAATTTTGAGAGTTTCATACTTGGACCACGACTTCTTCATTTTTCTCCAATCTTTATTTTGGACTTTGATATACAACGATCCGCCTCCTTTTATGACTTGGATCTATTTATCCTCATACCTTGCTAGGGTCTTTTCGGATACACTTCTCCATGACTTTTGGGGAGTTTTTGCTTTTCGTCGTGTGTCTCGATCCTTCATATTGATTTTTGATAAATGATTCTTCACATCACTTTGGATCTTTAGCAACAAAATATAGCCCTCATGTCTTGTTAGGACCTTTTTGGACTCGCCAATCTTCGCATCCCGCTTCAATAAGTTATGCCTTGGCTATGAACTCTAATCCATACCGAGCAACTTTTAAACGATCTTGGGCTAGAAGCTAAGTAACTTTTCAAATCGTACAACCTTATTTATTGCAGATAAATTTATTAGAAGGCGATGGGAGAATAGGCTTATAATTAACTCACATAAACTCACGAAAGAATACCAAACTTATAATTGACTCTATCATCTCTCGTTCTCCACAGTTTAAAATCTCAAGGAATGAGACTCGTGGATACTTAGCCTATTAAATCAAAGTTTTGGGTTTTCGAGTCGCCTATAGGATCTTGCAAACTCTTAAACTTTTTCAAGTTTAGAAATCGCATTTTAAATTTCCCTTGATAAACGACTCTCTAGGATCAATTATAGGAACTTGCGAAAAGTTCTTGTTCTTAACCCGTGAGAGTTAAGACTTTCGCGTTTTATAGCTCCCTATATAAAAGCCTAGCAAAACTTGACTTAAACACGTTAAGGATACTAGCTAGAGTAAACTTAGATAAGTAAACTCGGGTTGAGTCAAAAGATTCACAACGTTTGAAAATTAAAACCACTTTATTAAACATTTATTCTAGCAAGGAAAGAAAATAACTATACAAAGGGAAAAACTAATAGGCCAAAATAGATCAAAAATTTTGAAAAATGTCGAAAAATTGATTTTTCGGTTAAAATGAGGACAAATACAAGGAAAAGACCACTTAACTTCGATAGAAGTCCCCCTACACTTAAGATAAACATTGTCCTCAATGTTTAAGCATGTGGGAGTAAACTCCCCTACACTTAGGACATTGTGCACATTCTTTAAATTTCGCTAAGGAAGAGACAACTAAAGAGATTCCTATTTTAATATTGAGAAAATATAAAATAGTGAATCGAAAAGAGTTTAGGATAGAACCGGGAAGAAGTGGACACGGAATCACGGGTCGTCAAGAATCATCAAGAGTGGAGCATTGAAGTTCGAATCCCTGATTAAGAAGGGAGGAGATGAAATAGCAAACCAACGGGTCTCCCCTACACTTAGGATAAAGAAAGCTAAAAGATAGATGCATGGGTTGCCTCCCAAGAAGCGCTTGGTTTTTGTTAACCGAGTCGTGAGCCTGACTCGACCTTGATTACCATAGGAAGAAGCATGAAACATATCCACTGGGATCAAAGACATAGTTTTCGTCCATAAAATAGCACAAGCTTAATGAATATATTTTGCTAGGTTCAATTGTTGTTCTCGGTATCTTAACGAATTGATTACCGGCTTACAGTATGACTCTATTGTTTTTTGGTGAAGCAAATATTTTTGGTTGTTTTTAAATAAAAGTGCGAAACTTTAAAGTAAAAGTGCAATTAATGTAAATCTAAAACTAATTTAAAGTAAGTGCAAGTATTTAAAAGCGTGACTGAAATTAAAAAGCACTAAAGTAAATGACGCAAACTTAAAACTATCTAAGGCAAACTTAAAACGCAACTAAAACTTAAACTAAGGCAAGGCTAAAATAAATCTAAGGGAAAATTAACTTAAAGTGCGACTAAGGAAAAAGGCGAGAAAAGTAAAGCTTGAAATTAAAAATCAAAAACAAAAACTAAAAAGAACCTAAATACAGCTCATTCGGAATAATCCTTCATTCGGAACAATCACTCATCCGGAATGTCACCTTCGTTTGGAATGATTCTTCTTCGCTCGGAATATTACCAAAATCCTTGATCCGGAACAAATTCTTCTGAATATGTCACTTATCCAAAACAATCCTTCGTTCGGAACTTTACTGATTCGGAACTCAACTGGAACAAAAACTTGGTTCGGAAGTTTCTGATTAACCTTTGATTCGGAAGTTCTTGAGTCGGAACTTCTTGATTCGGAACCCTCCCAAAAGTTTGGTTCGGAATACTTCCGAATGAACCACTCCTGGTTCAGAAGATCCTGATTCGGAAGTCTTGATCCGGAAGTTGTTGATCCGGAAGTTTTCTATTCGGAACTCTTCCAAGTGAACAAGAGGGCTTGATTCGGAACTCTTCCGAGTGAGCCGGCTTGGTTCGGAAGTCTTTGCTCGTTCGGAACTTCTAATGTTCCGAATGAAAGACTTTATTCTCTTGATTCGGAAGACTTTGGTCCGGAACTCTTCCGGATGAACAACTCCTGATTCGGAACTTTCTGATTCGGAAGTTCTGGCCTGGGGAACCTTGGTTCAGAAGTTTTCCTTGTGAACAAAGAGTTGATCCAGAACTTTCCTGGGAATCACAGTAACAGAAACAAACACCCCCGAAGAACAGGGAAATACAGTAACACGAATCTAACCACAAATTTAACCAAAATCAAACACAAGATTAAACTAAACTAATCATAAAACATCCAATAATCATAAACAAACAATCCAAATCAACAAAACTAACAAAACTAACCACAATAATCAAAACCCACTTTGATCAAAATAAGAATATGAACATAAGCATAAACATAAACATAAAAATCAAAGATTAAGAAAGGTAGATAGGAGATTAACAAGATAAAGTAAAGATTGACAAGAATTAAATGGAAACTTACTTAAAATTAAAGGAATTTAAGGTGCAAGACAAGGTATTTAAATTTGACAAGTATTTAAATGACATGAATTTAAAGGTGCAAGGTAAATAAATGGAAGAACTAATTGTCACTATTATGCAACAAAGAAAAATGATTAACTAGCCTAATCTATATATAGGGGAGGATTAGGAAGCTTCCTCCCCTCCTTCATTTCTTCTTAATTGCATCTTTAAGTCCCTCCTTCTTAATCTCTTTGTTAATTGCACCATTAGTCCTTAAGCCTTTAAATCTTCTTTAATCTTGGACTTTAATGACTTATGGCTCGGGATTTCTTTAAACTCGTCTTTTAATTCTTCAATAAAATAGACTTGAGTTCTTCGGCTTTTGATAAACTTCCGTCTTTGGACTTTTTTCTTCGATAAATCTTCAGAATCGGTCTTGGACTTCCGTTCTTCTTGCACTCTTGACTACTTGAGTTCGTCTTTCATCTTTTTCTTCAATAAAAGCCCGTAAATGCCATGTTTTCTCCACTTTTCACAATTTCGTCCTAAATTACAACAAAAACACAAACCACGCATAATTCTGACATAAAAGACATAAAATACACAATTTGGCTCGGTTATTATTGTAATTAAGTGGTTAAAAGGATGGGTGTTTACACACCTATCAGTTAACTTCATTAATCTTAATGTTTTAGGTCCTCACTCGTAAAGATAAGACTAAAACAGTTTCCCAAAAGGTAATTCTCCTCTTATTCATTGGTTTACAATACAATATAATAATAGCCTCTTAAATTAATCAACAGGATAAGTTGCCTAGTCTTGATAAGGCATGTGATCTTGGAGACAAGTATTTGAGTGATGATGAAATATAATATTTTTCATTTAATTGTTCTCCAATTGTACGATCAAGCAAAGACCCTGTTGAGGATTTGGTAAAAGCTTTAGATGAGTTTGATAATCAGGTATGTTTTTTGCTCAACTTTTTGGTATTCTGATATCTTTTTTAAGCGTATTCTAACAAGTATATATAACTTTAAACAGGATCACCGTTCTGAGAAGAAAAATTTTGTATTAAATTCTCGCACCAAAGCGCAAAAGTTAGAGGCTGAAAAGAATAGGCTGGATGAGGTTAAGAGAAAAAGGATGAAATCATTTCAAGAGGAACAACGAAGCATGAAGACCACGGACATATCGAATTCCAGTCACATGAAACTTGCTCTACAGAAAACTGGAAGCAACACAAATAGGAGGTATGTTAATGTGGTCAGGCAACCGGGATTCAGCAATCCAGATACTGTGTTACCCAGCATGGATGCATTAAGAAATTAGAAGAACGTTCTTGATGCATTTATGATTAAAATGTGCATGAATCTTGAACCATGGAAAGAGGTTTGTCCGCCATTCACGGCATCAAATTAATACTTGTTATCTTTTTTGTTAAGTTAACTGTCTTTACTGATAATTTGTTATTCTCAGGATCTTAGGAGACCATCTACAAGTATTGACAAAATTTATTGTGATTCCCCGACGGTGTTTTTCCTCAACAACTTACCAATTCCTCGTTGCAAATTCTCATGGTGTAATGACATTTCAGTAGATCGTAGTTTCTGGGATAGTTTTGTTGGTTTGGATGAAGAACGAGTTGGTTGGTATTTGGATGAGGTACTTATACTAAATGTTTTAATTTATCTTGTTATAGCACATTGATCTATATTTTATTTATATTTTAAGATACATTTAATTTTGTTAATTATATTTTTTTATCTTGTTATAGCACATTGATCTATGGGTATGGTACATGTGGCATTTTAGACAATCATCGCATGACTGGTCAATGGTTAGCTGTTATTTTTTTAACCTTTTGATGGCCGAATCGATGCCACTGTTTTATGCAACGGATGAAGTTTACCCGTTGTCGTGGAGAGATGTTGAACAGGTAATTATTTCAAGTTTGAAAAATCGTATTTGCAAATCATATATTATTTTTAATTTAATTTTATGTATAATAATATTTATAGGTCTTCATTCCAATTAATCAATCCAAACGACATTGGTTCTTAGCACAGTTTCACATCACATCTGGAAATGTTACGATATATGACAGTGAAAATTATAATGATGAATGTAGTGACTGGTATTTGTCAGTAATGGAGTGTTTAGGGAATAAACTTCCGGTTGTTTTAGAAAAAACCGGGGTGTTTGAAAGCAAAGGTATTGAAAAAAATTCCTACTCTATTAACTTCTGTCGAGCAAAAAATGTCCCAATGCAAGGTGGGGTATTTGATGACTGTGGCGTATTTCTCTGCATTTTCCTTTACAGGTATATCCTTGTATAACTCATTGTCTTCTTATATATCCTTTGTCAGATCTTACATTTTTTAATTTTTTTTGCTATATAAATAGGTTAGCCCATGGTATCTCGCTCTATGTTGAAGATCCAATACAAACCGCCCTTGCCTATAGAGAGAAAATGCTGGAATTCTTTTTCTAGCACAAGATAGCAATGTAGTTCCTACATATGTCTTAGACGCAACTTCTAATCAACTGTTATGTTTGAATGGCTTCAAATAACTTCTAACTTATTTTGTTTTATTATTTGTTTTGTGATACTTTATCTATTACATTTGTTTCATAAAAATATTGGTCAAATGTTGCACTAATGCACAACTTTTTTCACATATTGCACAACTGCTCAACTTTGTTTCATAGTGCACAAATGGTCAACTTTTTAATTCAATGTGCAAAAATGGTCAACTTTTTAATTCATAGTACAAAAATGCTCAACTTATTTGTGATCCTAATGCACCAACTTTTGATTCATAGTGCACAAATGCTCAACTTTTTGCACAAATGCTCAACTTTTGTTGGATATTGCACAACTGCTCAACTATTTGTTTTCCTAATGCACAAATGCTCAACTTTTTGTTGGATATTGCACAACTGCTCAACTTTTAGTTTGATAATGCACAAATGCTCAACTTTTGTTGGATATTGCACAACTGATCAACTATTTGTTTTCCTAATGCACAAATGCTCAACTTTCTGTTGGATATTGCACAACTGCTCAACTTTTGTTGCTTACGCACAAATGCTCAACTTTTGTTGCTTAATGAATAAATGCTCAACTTTTCCATCAAATGAAATACTATTAACAGGGGGAATATTTTGACAAAACAGTGGGAATTTTTTGTGCAAATAGAGAAAATTAAAATAGAGTAAATTACATTAAATAAATTCCAACATTTTCTTGCTAAATATTCAGAAAATAGAGTAAATTGCATTAAATAGAGTAAATTACATTAAATAAAGTAACTTCTTCAAGGGAGAATCTGAGAGTGCAAAAACCTGATCAACTGATAAGCTACATGATTGATACAATCAACCTGTAAATCAAATTCCAGCATTTTCTTCAAAGTTTCCTGTGTGAGGGGATACATCCTATCGACTAGCAAGTAGACAATCATCTCTTTCATAATTACCTCAATAACTGCAGAAGAAGAAAACAGCCTCCAGAATATCATATTTGAATCCGTCTGATTTCCCCAAATGGCATCTTTTTGATCATGCTCGTACATTCTTGGATCTACATGCTTGTTTGTAGGTAACGTGTTACAGTACCGTCATTTGTCAACATTAAGTTATGACAGTAATACGGTAACTGTGCAAAAGAGGCAACAGGGCAACCGGCTATAGCTTCCAAAGCCACATTCTTGGATCTACATGCTTGTTTGTAGGTAATGTCTATGTTGTACTGACTGTTTATATCATCTTGAATGTCCTTACCCTTGTATATACGAGTGGTATTTTCTTTTAACTTATCTTGTAATAAATGACCCACCAATTTTGCGGTAGCATTACGATGATGCATACCAATTTGGTTCTTTGGACAAGTGTGATGGTCATTTACTTTTCTAACAATCCATTCATTGGAAGATGTCAGCTTATTTGAAATTATTTTCCAACCACAACCCTCGTGCACACATATTACATCATATCTAAAGGGATCTGATTTCCTAGGCTTAAACTGGTATCCTTCTAAAAGAGCTTTTTCACCAAGTTTACGCATTAATAATTCTTTACTATCAAATCTATCACCCTGTGACACAGTTCGATCAAATAATTCTTTACTTGATTCACCTGAGTGACCTTCTTCAATCATGTACTGATCTATATCTTCTGGTGGACTACATATATTTGTTAATGTATTTTGTTCCCAATCTATTATTTCATACTTGTCTAAAGTTTCTTGTTTCGGTAAAGGTGAATTATTATTATCATCTATATCATGTTTATGAGGATCCAAATCACTCTTCTTAACAGGACTAGAAGTAATGTCTATTTTTTTATAAATATTGTATGCGGGTTACCTTTCTTGTGACCTACATTATTGATGAAGAAATTGACATCATCATCATCGTGTATGCGCACCAATCTTGAACCTTGTTCATAAGTAAACGTGATATCGGAATGCAGGTTAATTTCAAACTTTTTCTTCACATAAGAGACAAGTTCTTCGTAATTTGTGCTTTTCTTAAGGCTAACACCAAAAATAAAGCCTTCGTAATCAAAAAACACACTAATTTCTTTCCTGGAAGAAGTCATTTTTTTAATTTCTTTGTAACAAGAAACTAAAAAGGAAACTCATTTTTCTTGATTATATAATAGCAAAGTTCATGTAACTATTAATGGTCTTTATGATATTCAACAACCAAAGGACATTTTACAAGTGCTCAACTAATAGGGGGTAGATGCTCGACTTTCGCAGGGTTAGTAATTGTGAATTCAGGGGGAATAGTAACTACAACAGGTGGAAACAGATGGGCTAGACTTTTACAAAGATTTATACTAGACTAGTATGTTTAAATCAAGTCGTTTAGAGAGGGGTAGTTTCACATATTAATTCCAAAGTAATATTTTTTGTAACTAGTCACCTTAAGTTGTTATTTAGATAACAATGTTTAAATTTAGGGAAAAAGACCAATTTATATATGTACAATAAAATTAATTAAAGTTGAAGGGTAATTTTTGCACAGTTTAGATAAGTTTGTTTACAAGCGGTTAATGATTGTAATACATAAAAACCGATCAAAACATAATTTACGACCAATCCTATACCCAAATCAATCAGATCCCCAAGATCAGGAACAATGGCAAATCATAACGGTAAGTCACATCTTTAATAAATTTTTATACTAAATTTAGACAATTTAATTTAATCCCCCGTATAATACTACAATTTTAATTTGTTATACAAAATATTATAATTAGATATGAGATACACATATGATATGTTTTTGTCGTATATTGATTATTAAGGATTCGGTATATTTATGGTAGATTAAGGAATAATTATGTTGTTGGTATATTTTAGGGTAGATTAAGGAATACTTATGTTGTTGATATATTTTAGGGTAGATTATGTTGTTGGTATATTAAAGATGCGGTATATTTTTGGTAGATTAAGGAACACTTATGTTCTTGGTATATTTTAGGGGATTCTTTTTTAAAATTAAGGAATACCAATTAAAAGGAACACTTATGTTGTTGGTACTTAACTTCGTATTTTGTTGCCAAATTCAGATAATCAAAATAGTTCTCAGGGATCAAACTACTTAACATGGGATTCAGATGATAGCTTTTCATCGAGTTCATCAAGTTCTGTGGTTGAAATGGAAAAAGTGTCTAGTAAAGGTCCATTTAATTACCTCGTCAATTGGTTTGATGAAGAGGAAGAGAAAGATGAACCAGAGTTCTTCTTTTTGAAGCCAAAAAAACTCAAACTAATAAATGTTGATGATACCAGTTCTGATGACGGCACGGAAAGTGAGAAACAGGGGGAACCCATATATAAAAGCCATTTCCTAAGTTACAGCGATGACGAGTCAAAACAGGCTTCAAAGGGTAAAAAGAACCTCCCAGATGATCTTATTTCTGATGCAACATCCAAGCCAAAGCGTGTTAAGCCTTCTAAGGGTAAAGGTAAACGCGACAAGTAGTATATTTGTTGTATGTAATCTTTTGCAAACTTAACCCGTCACTGGGTATTTATTATGTAACGGTATAATATTATGTAACCTTTTGCACACTTTATCCGTTACTATAAAGTATGGGTATTTATTATGTAACCGTATAATGTATGACTTAATGTATGTTTCCTTTTCACTAATCTGAATCCTTGTTTCATTTTGAAAGAAAATTTGTAATGGAACACTTGACTTGTATACAAGGAAAGTCAAATGGCTTCTAGGACTTTTAACCCTATTCTTTAAGGTAGTTTCAGTGAAGTTAATGGTCATAAATATGTGCAACAAGAAACTAGATATAGATTATTCAGAAAGGTTGTTAAGTGTAGGCACTGTTCTTTAAGGTTTTCTTAGTGATAATGTAACAACATTAGTTAATAGTCATAAATTAATTCAACAACCGTAGACTTAGGCAAGTGATAAACCAACGGTGCTCACGTTATCAACTATTAGTTAAATTTTATCTCAAAACAGGGGGAATTATTTATCAAAACAAGGGGAAATATTTATCAAAACAGGGCGAACGTTTTTACCAAAAGAGGAAACCAGAAGTAATCACTTTCAGATTTATTAGTTCATGTATACTTGTTTGTAAAAGAACAGGCATGCGAAATAATCTTTTCCTGAATGTTAATTTAGGATTCTTATTTTTTTTCTTTGGAATTGGTTAATTGAGCAACTGACGGTGCTCAAGTGATCAACTTGTATTTATTTTGACTTGTCTTGTCAAGATACAAAGTCAGCTAATGAAATTGTACTATGTTCTTTAAGGTTTTTCTGCATTTACTAGGTTATAAGTATGTTGACAAAAACTTTGTCATCAGATACAACATACCAATTGTTTGTTTCTTTTGTCACAAACCTACTTAAAAAATGTTTGAATACATTCCAATAGAAATACAAAGAGAAATCATGCTTAGACTACCTGTAAGAGACGTATGCAGATGTCGTCAGATATGCAAGTCTCTGAAAGCTATCATTGACGCAGAAGATTTCATTCGTGAATACGGGTCTCATGAGGTTGCTAATTGCATGTAAAACCCGCATGCTTTTACCATGAATAGTGCCCTTAAGATCGTACGTTCTAGATTAAAACTTACCTCATGTAGTATTGATCACATTCATGTGCTAATAATCAAGCAAGTGCATACGTGTATGTCATGACAAGTATCGATTACGTACGAACCCATGATAAACAGTTAATAATATATCACGTGAACATAATTAAATCATGAACACCATTTAAAATACTAACTAAAATAATTACGTAAATACTCAGAATATATTCACGAGCGTGGAGTTTACGATAAACGACACGTTAAAAGAAACAGAAACACGTTAAACACGAGCACGTTTAACCACGAACGAACACGAAACATCGGGACACGAGAAAGGTACGGGTACCCCATGTGGGGCCCCCATACCCACGGCACACATAGACAAAATGGGCTTGGCCCATGGACTTTACAAGTTAAGGGGGGTAAAAGTAAAAACATGTTTTCATTTTCATTTTCAAGAAATAAACATAAAAACCCTAAAAAGAGTTTTCTCCTCTCCTTTTTCTCCTCCTTGTGCCGCCACCCTTACACCACCATAAGAGGGTGTTTGATTGATTTTGATCTTAAAAACAAGTGTTAGAATACGTGTTTGTTCATCCTTTTTCCAAGCTACATAGTGGTATACCTTTCTAACCCTTCTTTTTAATTCTTTTAATTCTTTTAATCTTTGATTATTTTCATGAACATGTTATTATTTTTCTTATGAAAACAAGGTAATTAATCATTGATCTAACATGTTTTGGTATTAATTAAAATCAAAGAATGGTTTTTAAGGGTGTTTGTTTTTGGCCGCCTAGCAAACAAACCCGAGGGGGGGTTTGGTTTGCTATTGCCGCCACCACCAAGACCACAATTGGTCTTGGTTGGCTCATGTGGGACCCACGGCAGCAAGGGGACACGTGTGCCCCGGGTTTGGCCCGGGGTACGGTGTCGAATTCATACCCGATTCATGGTTCGTTGGTTAAAATCATGATCTATGTTACATGTAATTTTTATAAATCATGAACTTAGGATATAATTAATTAATAACATGAAATATTAATTAAATCATGACTTAGGTTATTTTAATTATTAGTTTATCATGACATTAATTTAACCTAAGTATTTTATGTTATAAGTTATAATTAATTAACTATTAAAACATGCCTATAATTAATTAATTTAGACATGACTTAGGTTATATTATTATTAATAATAATACACATTTTAACCTAAGTATTTTCATTTCATTTTAATTAATACATGTTACACTTTAATTAAAATGCTTAACCTATAGTTTAATTTAAATACATGAAATAATAATTAAACT
This sequence comes from Glebionis coronaria, assembly GCA_025667525.1. Lineage (NCBI taxonomy): Eukaryota > Viridiplantae > Streptophyta > Magnoliopsida > Asterales > Asteraceae > Glebionis > Glebionis coronaria. Next base: position 479,622,608 of record CM046880.1, read on the forward strand.
ATACACTATATCATATGACTTAAGTAATAAGCTTAAACACTTAGACTTATATGTTAGCTTATGTAATCAGCTTAATTCTAATTATGGAAACTTCTATTTATAGAAACTTAATTAAATAAGGCAACTAATCTAATTATGGAAACCTTCTATATATGGAAATCAATCTATTTCAGGCAGCTAATCTAATCATGGAAACTTTCTATATATGGAAACTTATTTAATTAAGGCAGCTGATCTATTTTTGGAAACTTTCTATTTTTAGAAACTAATCTATTTTAGGCAGTAAATTCTATTTTTGGAAACTTTCTATTTTTGGAAACTTTCTATTTTTGGAAACTTTCTATTTTTGGTAACTTTCTATTTTTGGAAACTTTCTATTTTTGGAAACTTTCTATTTTTGGAAACCTGCTATTTTTGGAAAGTTACTTATTATTTACACAGTAAGTATAATAATACATGAATCACCAGTAATACTTAATCAGATTAATCAGAATACAAGATAAACACAGTTTAAGGCTTTAAACAGTGAACCATGACCTAAAACATACCAAATCAGCTATAATGAGACACAGAACCCAGTACGTAATCAGTGAATCGATACTTATACACGTGTGTATTCATGTAGCATTAGTGATCCAGAAGTAGGAGTCTTTCTTCCGTTCATTTCACTGGACTTGAGGTACGGATTCCCGTCCTTTCAGTATGGACATTCCTTCCTTATTAGGATTTCCCTGTATGCAGCCAACTGTTTTCCCCAGCATTTGTTTATTGTTTTGAACTGCTTATGTTAATTTAGCATAAACTATAGCCATATACAAGCATGACCAGTTTCACCTAGTTATGGAGGTACCATAACCATAGCATTGGAGGCACCGATGTTATGACTTCCCCACGGCGGAGTGATTGCTCGTGGCGTCCCTTTTCAGTTTGGCCATATTTATTATATCAGTTGGGGCGTATGGGTGCATCCTAGTTACATGTTTTATTCAGTTTATCATGGTGAATGTGGTGTGTGCCTTGCACCCTTCACAAGGAGCTGATCCCTCCTACCCAAATCAGTATATGATTAGAGGCATCCCCTCTAATCAGCATGATGAGGTCACCCCTCCAAGTATTCATGCACGTGACCTTTTCATGACCTATATGGGCTATGGTATATATATGTTAAAACAGTTTTCACAGGTTAAACATAAGGCTTTTCAAACTATAAAACCAGTTTTCATGTTACTTAACCAGTTTACTCAGTACTTAGTCTTCCGCTGTTATATGTTACATGCTTATCCTATATCATGCTTTATTGTACATCCGTGCACTGAGCGTCTTGCTCAGCCGTTTTCCTTTTCATGTTCCCAAAACGGCAGGTACTCAGGGACGCTCGTAGATTTCAAACGTAGGTGCATATGGACTGGAAGCTTTACTGTCTTTCTTTACTTTATGCATTTCCTTTACTTTGATACAGTTGCTTTGGACATTGTTTCGTCCTTCCTTTTACAGTATTTATGTTTGTGTGTGATGAGCTTTACTTTGGGATACCGATGTTTGATTCCGGTATTTCCTTTTATGGTTGAATAATGCTTAGACATTTATCCTTGTATGCTTTGATGACACGCCATGATATGCGTAATATTCCATTTCCAAAATGGGGTGTTACAATTATGGTATCAGAGCCAAGGCTTCGACCTGTAGGCTCTCAAATATGACCTATGATTAGTGGGTAGTCACTACGGTCTTCCTAGAACTGACAGTTGTTTTCATGCATTCATCATTTTTAAGCATACATATACATGTCATTGTTACAGGGTTTTTGACTAAGTAATGGTTGGTACAGGACTGGCCCTATTTAGTCGCATGTGTTTTATCGAAACTTTTAGATTTGGGACCGACCCATAGGCGTCCCCTCGATATGTCTTTTATTTTGAGTGAACTGACCGAAGGCGTTCACTCTCGAGCATCAAAAGTTTTCATAAAACTGCATCATGCATTCATACAAAGATTTTCTTGCATAAAATTTTTCTCGTGAAATTTTTGGCATAAATTTTTTTTTCTTTTATATATTGTGTTTGAACTGTTAATCATATGTTTTATGTATACTGTCAGATGGTTCTCACACGCGAGCAAGAGCAGCTCAATGCTGCGATTCAGGCTGCCATGCAAGCCCTACTTCCTCAACTGAGGAATGACATTCGTGCTGAAGTTCAAGCTGCGAATAATCAGCAGCCGCAGAATCAGACACCTCCTCCTCCTCCTCCCCCAGTGACTCTAGCGGTATGGTTGGAACGATTTAACAAGCTCCGTCCTAGAGCTTTTGAAAAGACTGATAGCCCCAGCGATGCTGAAAGCTGGCTGACTCACATTGAGAAAATCTTCAATGCTATGGGATGTGACCCCGCCTTCAAGGCAAGATTGGCGTGCTACAGGTTTGAAGGCGATGTACTCAACTGGTGGCTAGCTTTGACACAGTCAGAAGGAGGTGATGAATGGGTCGCTGGTTTGACATGGGCCCAATTCAAGGAGAGAGTGATGGAACAGTTCTTTCCTAAGGCAGAGCAGGACAAACTCAAGCGTGAATACCACGGGATACGTCAGAGACAGGGCGAGAATAGCAACGAATTCATGCAGCGCTTTCTTCGCCTTGCTGGTTTTCTAGGAGCAGCGGCTGGTACTCCTGAGGAGCAGGCACACCATTTTAGGTGGGCACTTCGCACCTCGGTTGCGAACAATCTAGTATGTGCTACGTTCAATACGGTAGCACAAGTGGCTGACGCAGCAAGAAAGCTCGAGATGTTGCAGGAACGTGATGAGTTCGGGGAAGCAGAAAGACCCGACAAGAGGTAAAACACTTCATGTTCTAGCGTTAACCAGACCGCATCCTATCGTTATATGTTCTATAATCATCTCTTAAACTGTATCTTCCAGGCAGAAAACTGGGGACCGGTCTCAGTCGGCTACTCAGCAGCAGCCCAATCAGCCCAAAGGAAACGGTCACTCTAATGACCGTTCTGTTATGGAAAGGCGCAGCGGTAATGACAATTACCGTAACAATGCGGGACAGTCCAACAACAGCAGGTCCTACTATTTACGCATCTTCTTATGATTTCATGTTATATCTCTCATGCTGACACTATATTAATCGCTATCAGGAACCACGGTAACGGAAGGGACCAGAACCACAGGGGTTCTCAGCCTAACCGTTCAGCTAACACTGGTAAACATTTTATGACGCTTACGTCCTATACTCGTGCATATACCTTATTCTTAACACGTTCTGTCATCAGCAGGCCCTCAGCAAGCAAGGACTCCTGCTGGAGGATTCACTCATCCTCTTTGCAGCACCTGCCATCGTAGACACCCTGGCCCATGTCGTCGTGACTCCGACGCGTGCTACAAGTGCGGCCTCCCTGGCCATCGTATGAGAGATTGCCGTAAGGGTGAAATGGAGGGTACTTCGGGTCATGCTGATACTAAACCGCCTCCTACCACTGGGCGTGTCTATACGACATCGCGCGATCAGGCAAACAAATCTACAGGTACCATTACTGGAATTTTGTATATGTACGGCCAGGCTGCATGTGTTCTTTTCGACACGGGTGCCACTCATTCAGTTGTTTCCACTACTTATGCTAAGAACATCAGGACACTTCCCTTGCCATTAGAAACTAAGCTTACCATTTCCACGCCTCTGAGGGACTCTGTATTAATAACTCATGTATACAAGAGTCTTCCTCTAGAATTTGACGATAAAGTTCGTGCAGTAGATGCACTTCCTCTAGACATGATGGAGTTCGATATGATTCTCGGCATGGATTGGCTATCCAAGCACCATGCTACCATAGACTGCCACTCTTATCGAGTGATCTTCGGCGACATTAATGCACCAGAGTACATTCATAACGGGTTCATACCCGGACGGTCGGTACAAGTCATATCTACCTTGCAAGCACGTGCATTACTGTCACATGGCTGCGAAGGTTATCTCGCTACGGTTCATGACATGGATACTGAATCCCCATCGATTCAGGATCAACCAGTAGTTTCGGAATTTCAAGACGTCTTCCCAGATGAACTTCCAGGCATACCACCTGCAAGAGAAGTGGAGTTCAACATCGACCTTGTTCCAGGAGCTGAGCCAATCTCTAAGGCTCCGTATCGTATGGCTCCCATAGAGCTAAAAGAACTGAAGGACCAGTTGCAGGAACTTCTTGAACGAGGGTTCATTAGACCGAGCGCATCCCCATGGGGCGCACCGGTCTTGTTCGTTAAGAAGAAGGACGGCAACATGCGACTTTGCATTGACTACCGTGAACTTAATAAGATTACCATCCGCAACAGATATCCACTGCCACGTATAGACGATCTGTTTGACCAACTTCAAGGAGCCAAACACTTCTCAAAGATCGATCTAAGGTCAGGCTACCATCAGCTAAGGGTTAAAGAGCAGGATATTGCCAAGACTGCTTTTCGTACCCGCTATGGCCATTATGAGTTTGTGGTCATGCCATTCGGCCTGACTAACGCTCCAGCAGTATTCATGGATCTGATGAACAGAATCTTCCATGAATTCCTTGATAAATTTGTCATTGTATTCATCGATGACATCTTGATATTCTCAAAGTCCACGGAGGAACACGAAGATCATCTCCGTACTGTACTACAGATTCTTCGTCAGAAGCAGCTGTATGCGAAATTCTCCAAGTGTGAGTTCTGGTTAAACAAGGTGGCATTCTTAGGTCACATTGTATCAGCAGAAGGGATCACTATGGACCCAGCGAAGGTTGAGGCTATCACTAAATAGCCAAGACCAACATCAGCGACAGAAGTCCGCAGTTTCTTAGGCTTAGCTGGATATTATCGAAGATTCGTGGAGACCTTTTCCCGGTTGGCACTACCTCTCACCAAACTGATGCGAAAAGGAGAGAAATTCGTCTGGACGGAAGATCGAGAGAAGAGCTTTGAAGACCTAAAGCAGAAGCTAGTATCTGCACCTATTCTTACTCTCCCATCTGGTACAGGTGGATTTCAGATCTATAGCGATGCATCGGGGAAGGGACTGGGCTGTGTTCTCATGCAACATGGGAAAGTGATCGCGTATGCTTCACGGCAGCTTAAGCCCTATGAAGAAAACTACCCTACGCATGACCTGGAACTTGCTGCAGTGGTGTTCGCATTGAAGATATGGAGGCATTACTTATACGGAGAATCATGCGACATTTTCACAGATCACAAGAGCTTGAAGTATATCTTCACACAGCGAGAGTTGAACATGAGACAAAGGAGATGGTTGGAACTGTTGAAAGATTATGATATTAACCTACAGTATCATCCCGGGAAAGCTAATGTAGTAGCAGATGCACTCAGCAGAAAGTCCGGAATGATAAACGGCATTGAGATCAAGGAACAAAACATAAGGGACTTGGAGCGGCTTGACATTGAAATCATGGTACGTGGGCAGCACGGATACTGGGCGAATCTTACAGTAGAACCTGAGTTACTGACTAGGATTAAGGAAGCGCAGAAGGATGATGGAGAGATTTGGGCGATAATTCAGAATTTGGAGAAGCAGACAGAATTCAGAATGGACGCAGACGGTATCATTTGGCAGGGCACGAGACTTTGTGTTCCTGACAATCAAGAACTCCGGGAAGCATTGTTAGCTGAAGCTCACAGCTCCCCATTTTCTATACATCCTGGGTCGACAAAAATGTACCATGACATCAGACAACACTTTTGGTGGAGTGGTATGAAACAGGATGCAGCCACGTATGTCTCCAAATGTCTTACCTGTCAGCAGGTTAAGATTGAACATCAGCGATCTGGCGGTCTCCTTCAACCGTTGGATATTCCAGAGTGGAAGTGGGACAAAATCACCATGGATTTTGTTACCGGTCTTCCGCCTACCAAGAAGAAGCACGATGCTATTTGGGTCATTGTTGATCGACTCACCAAATCAGCTCATTTCTTACCGATACGCAAGGAAGATCCGGTAAGTAAACTCGCAGATACGTACAGAAGGGAGATCATGAGACTCCACGGCACTCCCTCCAGCATCGTCTCAGACAGAGATCCTCGTTTCACGTCGCGATTCTGGAAAGGTCTGCAAAAAGCTTGGGGTACACAACTTAAGCTGAGCACAGCCTTTCATCCTCAAACGGACGGACAATCAGAGCGAACAATTCAGACATTGGAAGATATGTTAAGGTCGTGTGCGTTGGAATGGACAGGTGATTGGGACGATTACATCTGTTTAGTCGAGTTTGCATACAACAACAGCTGGCACGCAAGTATCAAATGTGCTCCTTTCGAAATGTTGTATGGCAGAAAGTGTCGCGCTCCAACTTGCTAGGATCAAGTGGGAGAGCGAACACTTGAAGGACCAGAGATTATAGAAATGACCAACGAGAAGATTGAGGTAGCTAAACAGAAACTGCAGGAAGCGCGTTCACGCCAGAAGAGTTACGCCGATAAGCATCGTAGGGACATACATTTTAATGTGGGAGATCACGTCTTCCTCAAGGTTTCGCCGGAACGTGGTGTTAAACGCTTCGGGATCAAAGGAAAACTCAGTCCTCGGTTCATCGGACCATTTGATATCGTTGAACGAATCGGCAAAGTATCTTACCGATTGGCGTTACCTCCTCAGCTTTCACACGTGCATAACGTGTTTCATGTGTCCTTACTCAGAGGGTACAATTATCATCCCCTTCACATGGTTCAGTATCCACTGGAACAGATACGTGAAGATCTCACGTTTATAGAAGAACCCGAGCGAGTACTCGACAGGCAAGAACGAGTCATGAGAAGGAAGACGATTCCTTTCGTCAAAATCCTTTGGAGGGACCATACCGAGCGGGAAGCCACTTGGGAAACAGAGGAGTCTATCCGGGCTTCTTACCCTCACTTCATATTTTGAGTTCGGGTATGTCACTTCTTTTCAGCTTACTTTATCTATAATTCGGGGACGAATTATTCTTTTAGGGGGGAAGAATTGTAAAACCCGCATGCTTTTACCATGAATAGTGCCCTTAAGATCGTACGTTCTAGATTAAAACTTACCTCATGTAGTATTGATCACATTCATGTGCTAATAATCAAGCAAGTGCATACGTGTATGTCATGACAAGTATCGATTACGTACGAACCCATGATAAACAGTTAATAATATATCACGTGAACATAATTAAATCATGAACACCATTTAAAATACTAACTAAAATAATTACGTAAATACTCAGAATATATTCACGAGCGTGGAGTTTACGATAAACGACACGTTAAAAGAAACAGAAACACGTTAAACACGAGCACGTTTAACCACGAACGAACACGAAACATCGGGACACGAGAAAGGTACGGGTACCCCATGTGGGGACCCCATACCCACGGCACACATAGACAAAATGGGCTTGGCCCATGGACTTTACAAGTTAAGGGGGGTAAAAGTAAAAACATGTTTTCATTTTCATTTTCAAGAAATAAACATAAAAACCCTAAAAAGAGTTTTCTCCTCTCCTTTTTCTCCTCCTTGTGCCGCCACCCTTACACCACCATAAGAGGGTGTTTGATTGATTTTGATCTTAAAAACAAGTGTTAGAATACGTGTTTGTTCATCCTTTTTCCAAGCTACATAGTGGTATACCTTTCTAACCCTTCTTTTTAATTCTTTTAATTCTTTTAATCTTTGATTATTTTCATGAACATGTTATTATTTTTCTTATGAAAACAAGGTAATTAATCATTGATCTAACATGTTTTGGTATTAATTAAAATCAAAGAATGGTTTTTAAGGGTGTTTGTTTTTGGCCGCCTAGCAAACAAACCCGAGGGGGGGTTTGGTTTGCTATTGCCGCCACCACCAAGACCACAATTGGTCTTGGTTGGCTCATGTGGGACCCACGGCAGCAAGGGGACACGTGTGCCCCGGGTTTGGCCCGGGGTACGGTGTCGAATTCATACCCGATTCATGGTTTGTTGGTTAAAATCATGATCTATGTTACATGTAATTTTTATAAATCATGAACTTAGGATATAATTAATTAATAACATGAAATATTAATTAAATCATGACTTAGGTTATTTTAATTATTAGTTTATCATGACATTAATTTAACCTAAGTATTTTATGTTATAAGTTATAATTAATTAATTATTAAAACATGCCTATAATTAATTAATTTAGACATGACTTAGGTTATATTATTATTAATAATAATACACATTTTAACCTAAGTATTTTCATTTCATTTTAATTAATACATGTTACACTTTAATTAAAATGCTTAACCTATAGTTTAATTTAAATACATGAAATAATAATTAAACTATACACTATATCATATGACTTAAGTAATAAGCTTAAACACTTAGACTTATATGTTAGCTTATGTAATCAGCTTAATTCTAATTATGGAAACTTCTATTTATAGAAACTTAATTAAATAAGGCAACTAATCTAATTATGGAAACCTTCTATATATGGAAATCAATCTATTTCAGGCAGCTAATCTAATCATGGAAACTTTCTATATATGGAAACTTATTTAATTAAGGCAGCTGATCTATTTTTGGAAACTTTCTATTTTTAGAAACTAATCTATTTTAGGCAGTAAATTCTATTTTTGGAAACTTTCTATTTTTGGAAACTTTCTATTTTTGGAAACTTTCTATTTTTGGTAACTTTCTATTTTTGGAAACTTTCTATTTTTGGAAACTTTCTATTTTTGGAAACCTGCTATTTTTGGAAAGTTACTTATTATTTACACAGTAAGTATAATAATACATGAATCACCAGTAATACTTAATCAGATTAATCAGAATACAAGATAAACACAGTTTAAGGCTTTAAACAGTGAACCATGACCTAAAACATACCAAATCAGCTATAATGAGACACAGAACCCAGTACGTAATCAGTGAATCGATACTTATACACGTGTGTATTCATGTAGCATTAGTGATCCAGAAGTAGGAGTCTTTCTTCCGTTCATTTCACTGGACTTGAGGTACGGATTCCCGTCCTTTCAGTATGGACATTCCTTCCTTATTAGGATTTCCCCGTATGCAGCCAACTGTTTTTCCCAGCATTTGTTTTATTGTTTTGAACTGCTTATGTTAATTTAGCATAAACTATAGCCATATACAAGCATGACCAGTTTCACCTAGTTATGGAGGTACCATAACCATAGCATTGGAGGCACCGATGTTATGACTTCCCCACGGCGGAGTGATTGCTCGTGGCGTCCCTTTTCAGTTTGGCCATATTTATTATATCAGTTGGGGCGTATGGGTGCATCCTAGTTACATGTTTTATTCAGTTTATCATGGTGAATGTGGTGTGTGCCTTGCACCCTTCACAAGGAGCTGATCCCTCCTACCCAAATCAGTATATGATTAGAGGCATCCCCTCTAATCAGCATGATGAGGTCACCCCTCCAAGTATTCATGCACGTGACCTTTTCATGACCTATATGGGTTATGGTATATATATGTTAAAACAGTTTTCACAGGTTAAACATAAGGCTTTTCAAACTATAAAACCAGTTTTCATGTTACTTAACCAGTTTACTCAGTACTTAGTCTTCCGCTATTATATGTTACATGCTTATCCTATATCATGCTTTATTGTACATCCGTGCACTGAGCGTCTTGCTCAGCCGTTTTCCTTTTCATGTTCCCAAAACGGCAGGTACTCAGGGACGCTCGTAGATTTCAAACGTAGGTGCATATGGACTGGAAGCTTTACTGTCTTTCTTTACTTTATGCATTTCCTTTACTTTGATACAGTTGCTTTGGACATTGTTTCGTCCTTCCTTTTACAGTATTTATGTTTGTATGTGATGAGCTTTACTTTGGGATACCGATGTTTGATTCTGGTATTTCCTTTTATGGTTGAATAATGCTTAGACATTTATCCTTGTATGCTTTGATGACACGCCATGATATGCGTAATATTCCATTTCCAAAATGGGGTGTTACATTGCAGCTTTATTTTTCAATACAAGCAAGAGGTTCTGGGCAATGGTATCATGTATAAGGTGAATAGGGACATAGAATTCAGACTAGTTGAGAATTCTAGATTAAATTCTGCTTCACTGGATGCACTCTGCACTTTTGAAGGTATATGGTGTTTTGTTGTTGCAAGCGAAATCGCATTTGTTCTCTGGAACCCAATATTGGACAAAAATGTGACCATCTTGGCACCATATCTAGAGGCTCCTTTTTCCAAAAAGGTATTTGGGTTTGGTGTTTTGAGGCAACACAGGAACCTACCATAGTGAAGATAACTAATCCAGTAGTTGAAGGTCCATTCTCAGTCTCTGTATTTACAATGTCCTCACGTGTATGGATTGATTTGTTACCCGAAGATTCGCCCCGGGGATCTCTACGAATCAAAAGGGGCAGCCAGGCGGTGGTGGCCGGAAGAATTTATTGGGTGTGTTCTAAAAATTATATTTGTAACCATGAACAAGAGCACAGAAGATTTATGATTTTGTCCTTTGGACTGGATACTCACCAGTTTATACTGGAAGATATCCCTGAGGAGATAACAAGAGCCGTTCCACCTCCATACACACTTTCAAAGCTAAACAATCGTCTCATAATTTCAGGGACAGTTGTTTTTCTAAGAGGACGAGTTACTTGTGGTTGGCAATTAGATGTGGTGGATGGCTTGCTTTCAATGGCTGGAGTGAATTACTTTCACGAAAGGGATATCGAGCTAGTGCCAAAGTTGTTGGGGTTTACAAATAACAATGAGCCGATATTTGTGACAAGTGTAAACCCTGTTGGTTTTCCTTACATCCTAGAAACATGGCACAGACCAACCGGTCAATGGGTAAACAACCTAGCTATTCAAGGAGTACCCGGTTCTTTCATGGTCGACCCCTACAAGGAATCGTTATTTCTTCTTAACAGTCCACCAAGTGAAATTATATAACTCTCCATGCTATGTTATGTCTGTTAGTGATATCAATGATGTATTGTATTTCATTTCGTTTGTTTGTTTTGTTTAATGTCTGTACTGTTCTTAATCTTATTTAGCAAATGCAATAGTGCTCAACCGTAGCACAATTTTCACAAATGATCAACTTTTAATCTTGTTAATCTTAGATTTAAATTTTGTTTATTAGTATTAGATTTAAATTTTGTTTATTAGTATTGGGATTACCAGTTTACAAGTAGTGTAAAAGAAAAATAAAATAAAAAAGTTTTAAAAAAATTGGACGTAGCTAGGACTCGAACCTGCGCCACACACACCACAACACACACACCTTACCGTCATGCCCTAGGGTCTTTACTGATAAAGTTTCCCTAGGGCTTGTATACAAGGGGTGTTTTGTTTTCAGCTTATATTAATTTTCGATTGTTATAAGCTTGTTTTCAACTTATTAGTTAAGGAAATTTAGCTTTTAATCTTGTTAATCTTAGGTTTAAATTTTGTTTATTGGTATTGGGATTACCAGTAGTGTAAAAGAAAAATAAAATAAAAAAGTTTTAAAAAATTTGGACGTAGCCAGGACTCGAACCTGCGCCACACACACCACAACACACACACCTTACCGTCATGCCCTAGGGCCTTTACTGATAAAGTTTCCCTAGGGCTTGTATACAAGGGGTGTTTTGTTTTTAGCTTATATTAATTTTCGATTGTTATAAGCTTGTTTTCAACTTATTAGTTAAGGAAATTTAGCTTTTAATCTTGTTAATCTTAGGTTTAATTTTTGTTTATTGGTATTGGGATTACCAGTAGTGTAAAAGAAAAATAAAATAAAAAAGTTTTAAAAAATTTGGACATAGCCAGGACTCAAACCTGCGCCACACACACCACAACACACACACCTTACCGTCATGCCCTAGGGTCTTTACTGATAAAGTTTCCCTAGGGCTTGTATACAAGGGGTGTTTTGTTTTCAGCTTATATTAATTTTCGATTGTTATAAGCTTATTTCCAACTTATTAGTTAAGGAAATTTAGCTTTTAATCTTGTTAATCTTAGGTTTAAATTTTGTTTATTGGTATTGGGATTACCAGTAGTGTAAAAGAAAAATAAAATAAAAAAGTTTTAAAAAATTTGGACGTAGCCAGGACTCGAACCTGCGCCACACACACCACAACACACACACCTTACCGTCATGCCCTAGGGTCTTTACTGATAAAGTTTTCCTAGGGCTTGTATACAAGGGGTGTTTTGTTTTCAGCTTATATTAATTTTCAACTTTTGTTATAAGCTTGTTTTCAACTTAGTAGTTAAGGAAATTTAGCTTTTGTCTATATTTATTATGGACATAAATATAATGCACAATAGATAAAATATATTGGCCATTTGAAAATGGCATTTAACATAAATATAAACAAAAGTTCAACAATCAAGTTGTCCAAAAGACTGTGACCAACATTTTTAGGAATAATATCTGATAATAGAAAAGTTACATAAGTAATCAAGACGATCAATTGTTTGCACTGTTTTTTGCACACTTAGTGGGAATCTTGTATGTCCAAAAGAAGTCTGCAAAACGCTCCCTATAGGCTAATCCTGCTAGCAATGGATTAGTCACCTCCAATTCCATATTTCTTGTCAGCATAAACAAATTTCTCATTACCCAAATTCCACAATCGCCTAAAGGGCCAGCTTGCGTAGGGAGATTAGCAGCGTAACGGAAGGTGATTGTGTAATTTTTAGGATCAATTCCTTTCTTACTCATTACATCATTGTCCTCAAGATACTTTGGAATGACATATTGATATGTTTCAGCCAAGGGCAGCCACCATTTTCGATATTCAACTTGAGTTTCTAGCAAGTGATTAGGAAGCATGCTGTCGTAAATGGTTATGACACCAGAACGTAAATGTAGTTGAGCAAGGACCCAATGGATATCATCTTCATTGATTGGAAAGTAAACCTATAATATCAAATAAACTGTAAGTAGAAGCCATATTGAACCTAGACATAAAACATTAAATAAGATATAACCTTTTCAACACCGACATCGGACCATGGGACACCATAAGTAACACCAGAAACAAAATGGGAACGAGTCTCCTTAGTAAAAATAGAGGTATAAAGAATGGGCCATGAAGTATGTAATCGGCATCAGGCAGTCTATAGTGACACAAATATAAAATCCATAGTTCCAGGTGCTGTCATTTGAAAAATAAATTTATAAATGACCAAATTCGTCTATATGAAAAATAACTATAATATCGAATAACCGTTTATATAGTTCTACTTACAGTATTCGAAAGCCAACAATCTCGTCCACGACCGATACCCAATAATCATCCCCAAAATGCAGCTTTAACAGTTATTGAATCAGGACCCCATGGGAAATAGAATTCCTTATCCTTGTGGCTTATAATCAAGTCCATAATATATTTAGGAACAAGGGGTTGGCTTCTTGGTGCATTTGCTGTGCGCCATAAATCCTTCATAAAAAAAGTATATATTGAAAAAAATACTTTCTAATATATTTCACTAAAAAATTCAAATGTACAAATGCATACCTCGGACCATTCGGGAATCTCATGATTATCAGGACCAATCAATGGTATTGTAAACTTTTTAAGTTTCTTGGTCCTTGCACGAACCTTAGGCTTAGGTTGTGAAGACTCAGGGGGGGGGGTGATGAAAGGGTCTTTTCGAAACTTACTAAGTTTAGTCTCACGTTGACTTTTAAGGGCTGGTTGTTCATCAACATTAAGTAAAGCCACATCCGGGACACTATCATTTGCGTTATTAACTGACTGATCCATCGTACTTGACCCATCTTCAATTTGATCAGCATTATCCGCCAAATTTTCATCAGAAAGAAATTGGTTATTACAAAGCTTTGATGCACAGTTTATGTCCAGTAAAACATCGGCAAGCCCAAAGTCTAGTTCGTCGAGTTTCTCTGTAGGATAGAAGCCTTTTGTGTCGTCCGACAAAATGCAAGTCTGGGATGCAACATATCCACAACTCATTTCTCGTGTCTGTATAAATTCTCGAAGGGATGAGAATACTTAAATCAAACAAGATGTATGAAGATCAAGTTATTACCTGAGTGTTTTCGAAAACTAAAAGATCATCTTGGATACAAGAATAGTCATTAGACAAAAAAACTTTTCCGTCTTTCGTTTGATTTAATTCATCCTTGGAGAAACGCTGAGAATTTAGCATTATAAAGTATTATAACTAGGGGGAAGTTTAAATAGAATAGTATGACTAGCAGGGGGAAGTGAGATACTATACATTGTGATTAGGAAGCGACTCAGTATGTTCTTTCTTAAGGGGAGACTCTTTTGTGTTAGGTGGAACAATCGAATCAGTGTCCATATACGAATCAATTGTGCTGGAGGCCTATATGGTTGAAAAAAAAAATTAGAAAACAGATATGTTACCTTTTCATAACCCAAAGAGATATCTAAAAACAGATATATTACCTTTTCATTATGAAGTGATTCATGATTTGGGTCATTAATCGTTGATGCATTAGATTTTGAAGAGCTAAAATCTTCAACTTCGGCTGTTTTAAGTGTATCAACTTCCATATCCTTACACGCCTCTTTACCCTCGTTGTGATCAGATGTGTTTGAACACTTATTCTCATTAACGGAAACAGGATGTTCTTCCATCATCACCTTACCATTAAATGGGCTGGATGCCTACAGGGATGAAAAAAATATTTAGAAAACAGGTATGTTACCTTTTCATAACCCAAAGAGATATATGAAAACAAAAATGTTACCTTTTCATTATGAAGCGATTCATGATTTGGGTCATTAATCGTTGATGCATTAGATTTTGAAGAGCTAAAATCTTCAACTTCAGCTGTTTTAAGTGTATCAACTTCCATATCCTTACACGCCTCTTTACCCTCGTTTGAACACGTATTCTCATTAACTAAAACAGGATGTTCTTCCATCATCACCTTAGCTTTAAAAGGGTTGGATGCCTGCAGGGTTGGCAGAACAAATTATATACCAGACATTTCTCAAAGAGACTTTTGAAAATAGATAGGTTACCTTTTCATTATCAAGCAAATCATACTTATTCTCAGCAACATTATGATTCTCATTCATTGAGTGGTTGCCATTTAGATCTTCCATATTTAAGTCAACACCATCGAAAGCAGTGGTGTAAC
The DNA here is from genome assembly GCA_025667525.1 of Glebionis coronaria. Taxonomy (NCBI): domain Eukaryota; kingdom Viridiplantae; phylum Streptophyta; class Magnoliopsida; order Asterales; family Asteraceae; genus Glebionis; species Glebionis coronaria. Next base: position 479,637,721 of record CM046880.1, read on the forward strand.
TTCCCAATGTTGAACCGCCTAAGTCATCGTTTTCCTGATAAAAAGTCAATAAAAAACATAAACTTATAATGTATTTTACTTTTTTGTATTTTATACAAACTGTTGTTAATTTAACTATACCTTCTGATGGTAACCAGATAAAGGGTTCTTCACGAGATCATCTAGTTCTGCTAAACGTATCTTAAAGTCTGCTTTGATTTGACTAATCTTTTGAAGAACATCAACTTTGTCTACGTGGTTTGTAAAGGGGCTGCTACATATAAGCTCAAGGTTACGTATACGATCATTGAATTCACACTTCAAATCAGCAACCTCCTTGGAAATATCTACAACACCGGATGATGTAGATCCATGCTAAATGCAATCAACATCTACTTCCATAGGAGTGATTTCTGCGGTGGCCTTTTTTGGTGACTTTAGAGACTTGCGCTTATAACGGGTTCTTTTGTTCGACTTTTCTGTAGACAACGACAACCGTGAACCTGATTTAAAATATTCCAAAGTAGCAATCCACCAGGGTTGTATTTTCTCAACATTTGTCGGCTTAATGTTATAAATGGGATTTCTAAAATCAAATAAAATTGGAGAATCGAATTTTGAAAATGGCTTCGCATCACTCCATGCAACACACCGAGGTAATACATCAAGCTTCTTAGACCACCAACATCTTGAAACCGGAAACTTTTCCAGTAGCCAAACCTGGATTAAGTGGGAAACATAAACATTGTATGCAGGAAACTTGCTAATAGGATTTATGTACGAAATAAACAGAAAATTACACACCTTTAATGGAAATACAAAACCTTGCAATGTATACGTGGGGAGATAAGTTGGGCCAAGCGCAGCTTTCTTGTCCAAATGATCCTTGCGGTACTTTCTGTCATTATTGTATATCCGGTTGTGAAACTCGTCCCACATATACTCACCCCAAGGGAAATTGTTCCAAGAGTCAATATTCTCGACTAGATTAAACAACTCTTCTGAAACAACTCCCCGTAGTTGAAGACCCATGAACACCCAATTTAATGCAAACAGTAGACAGACCCGTACGGCATCTTTATCGGTCAAATTACTAAAAGCAGAATCGTCCAAAATAAGCTTCTTAATTTTGTCACCCTTTACTCTAGAGATGTCCGGAAAGACACGTTTCTTGAATTCCGATTCACGTTTACTATACTGTTTTAAGGAACAGTTACCAAAACATAAACCGGTAAGCAAACAAAAGTCCTTTTGGCTAAACTCCAAGGTATGTTGCCCAAAATCAAAGTAAAAAGACTTATCAGGAGGTGGGTTCTCAATGTATCTTTGATGTTGTAGAAGATAGTTAATCAAATGATTATCATGTTCCACTGTTCCTATATCCAACCAAGGCCCAAATACTGTTTTCCTGAACAGATTTTGCCGCGAGGCCTTCATAGACAATTTTGATTTTATAGTTGTCAAATAATCTAAACTACTTCTGATCCCAACCTTCGCATCATAAACCTATTGTATAAACAAAATGGTATATTCAATTAAACATAATTATTAAAAGCCTAATGTATAAACAAGATGGGATATTCAATTAAACATAATTATTAAAAACTTTGTATAAACAAAATGGGATATTCAATTAAACATAATTATTATGATTGAAGAATGTACCTGTACAAAACCGGCCATAGTTATACACAAATCTGGAAACAGATCACCACGATGAACAATGATGAAGGTTTATCTAAATGGCCATGATTAAGATTATCTGGAAAATAGTAACGGAAGTACTATGAAATCGTAACAACGAAATAAGTTGTATTTGGGTATAATGTGCAACGTTTATTAATTTGGAAGGGTTAAATTTGAAAATCTCAGAACGGATATCGAGAAAAAAAAGTACTGATACGGTTGAGCATTTGCAAGTTGAGCGCCGTCAGTTGTGCATTTCATAACATAATAAGACAAATATTGTCATAGTAAATGGGGACATGTGTGGGTCCGGTCCCATGTTAAAATCTGAAGTTGGAGGGACACGTGGCGGTAATTGGATGGAGTTGTGCAGTTGTGCACTTGTGTATGACTAAATTTGTCCCCATTAAAAAACTTGACCATAGTTTTACTTTGGAGAGGTGATTTTGACCAAATTGGTCTTTTTCCCATTTCTCAAAGTTACACTAGTAAACACGCAGTAAATCAATCACAATCAATTAGCATGGTATTAGCGTGATACGGCAGCGGATACCATGTGACAAAATTTTCTGACGAACAAATGTTATTTGGTTGTTCGTTTTTAACAGTCGTCACCTCCCAGATGAATCCATCATTGTCTTCCTAAAAAACACATCACCAGGACCACAACAAAGTGGTAAATTACTTATTGATATGAGGTATTTTAAAGGTATGAGTTTTTATGTGTGTAAAAAAAATGACCGTATATAGTTCTCATGTTAATAAGGTTTTTCATATAGATTGGTGCTCGCGTCGCCGGCTCTGTCGATATGTCACAAAATCCTGGTGTTGCCGCCACTTTTTAGGGTTTTTTCATATATAAATATATGTATTTATCACGTTTTTGAGGTGAAACATATCTAACTTATTGTTGTCAATCTATAATAGTTATGTGAACATTGTTTGGAAAAGAAAAAACTCGTGATTTAGTTGTACATTATGTTACTTATGTTGTAATAGAAGAGGTTGGTGTATTTATGTTATCATTAATTGTTTTTTTCTAGGAAAAGTTTAGATTTTACATCATCTTGTTGAACTTGTATTACTTAAAATCAAATGTAAGTTAATGCATTAAAATGATATATCGTATGTTGTTGTAGTTGTACTACTTAATTTTTTGCATTTATAGAAGAAAGAGATACTAAAATGCTTAATATGTAGTATAGATGATTTTATTTTGATCCAATAAGTAAGATTATAGTTCAAAAATAAAATAAAATTAAACAATCTTCAATATTCACAAAGGCAAAATGGATAATATATAAATAATTGTTATTTCACACAGAACACTTAAAAGAAAAATGGATCAGGTTCTTAACAATTCCCTCTTTTCTGGAGACCACGTCAACAGTCTAACTTTTTAAACCCTAATCTCTCCAATGGCGGCTGGTGATCAATAACCCTAATTTTTTTCATTCCAAATCGTTTAATCCTTCTTGTGATTGATTCAAAAACCTTATAACATCTTGTTATTGCCTTGTTTTAACGTTGCTCTAACAAATTTTTATACGGCTGCTGATTAAGTCATATTAGGGTTACGATTTTATTTTTCTTTTTTAAGGTTTCGATTCTAGTGCTGTTATAGGGTTTTTTTGTGTTGATTCTGGTTTATCAATCATTATGAAGGTGGGTTAGAGCGATTGAGTGAGTGGCTTGGAACCCTAGCTTTTTAGGGTTTCTTTATTGTTGTTTGGTTGGACGGCTGGTGTGTTGTGTGGATAAGAGAGATGTCAAAGGAGGGGTGGGGTATTCCTGTTGATGTAGAAGGTCTTGCTACTCGAATGAAACGGTTACAGGAAGGAGATCATGCGAGAACTGGTGGACAACAACCATCTACTGGTGGTCTTGTTGGTCTATCAATGGGTGATGGGAGTCTTGATCCAAATGTCTCGGTTGGGATGTTAGATCAGAGGTTGGATATGGACATGAACATGGAAATACGTAACGAATCGATCCTCCATGTCTTGGTTGACGCTTCGACTGCTGATCATGAACGGCCTGCTCATGGTCTTGCGAGTTCTAGTTTGAATAACTCTCCACCAAAGGCTACTACATTTCTTATTAAGGAAATTGGTGATGTTGCTAAGTTTTTTCGTGTTTCTCTTAATTCTTTTGTTGAGCTAAGTGCTTTTTTTGAGGAACTTGATGCGGGCTCTAATCAGGCGTGGGAACGTTTGTCACAAGAGAATCGTGATGGAATCATAAGATTATTGATCAACATTTGAGATTTCTTGAGCAGCAATCTGTTGGCGAGCCTATTATTGATTCTGTGGATATCAATAATGAGACTTCTATTGTGGCTGATCATGTTTCCGAAGGGGTTAATGTTTCTGTTCCTCGAAGAGTGGTCCAAAAGTGTAACACCCATTTTGAAAAATGGAATGTCACGCGTGATTATGGCGTGTCATCAAAGCATACAAGGATAAATGTCTAAACATTACATGACCATAAAGGAAATACCGGAATCAAACATCAGTACCCCAAAAGTAGAACTTATCACACACAAACATAAGTACTGTAAATGAAAGGACTAAACAATGTCCATAGAAATGAGTATCAAAGTATAAAGAAATGCATAAAGTAAAGAAGGCTAGGAAGCTTCCAATCCATATGCACGTACGCTTAAAGTCTACGAGCGTCCCTGAGTACCTTCCGTTTTGGGAACATGAAAAGGAAAACGGCTGAGCATAACGCTCAGTGCACGAATATACAAGTATAACATGAATAAGATAAGCATATAAGCATGAAGCAGCGGAAAAGACTAAGTCATGGATAACCTGGTTATATCTTAGTAAAACTGGTTTTATAGTTTGAAAAGCCTTATGTTTATCTTGTAAAAACTGTTTAACATGTTTACCATTAGCCAATATAGGTCATGAGTTATCCACGTGCATGAATACTTGGAGGGGTGACCTCGTCATGCAAATTAGAGGGGCTGCCTCTAATTTAATATACTGGTTTTGGGTAGGAGGGATCAGCTCCTTGTAAAGGATGCAAGGCACACACCACATTCACATTGAATAATCTACTGAAAACATATAAACTAGGATGCACCCATACGCCCCACATGATAATAATAATAATATGGCCAAAAGCTGAAAGGACGCCACGAGCTATCACTCCGCCGTGGTGAAGTCATAACACTGGTGCCTCTAGTGTTATGGTTATTGTACCTCCATAACTAGGTGAAACTGGTCATGCATGTATATGGCTTTAGGTATTCTAATTAAACATAAGCAATTCAAAAACATATAAAACATATACTGGGGAAAACAGTTGGCTGCATACGGGAAATCCTAATAAGGAAGAATGTCCATACTGAAAGGACGGAGAATCCGTACCTTGTGTCTAGTGAACGAAGAAGACGAACGGAAGAGAGTCCTACTTCGGTATCACTAATGCTACATAAATACTTACGTGTATAAGTATCTGATTACTGAGTACGTAACTGATTTTATATCATGTCTTAGCTTGTTTTATATGTTCATGTCATGTTTTACTGATTCAACCTTATACTCTCTTTATCATGTATTTCGTCTATTCTGTTTAAGTATAACTTGTCTTTCATGTATTATTATACTTGTTGTGTAATAATAAGTAACTTTCTAAAAATAGCAGGTTTCCTAAAATAGAAAGTTTCAAAAAATAGAAAGTTTCTAAAAATAGAAAGTTTCCAAAAATAGAAAGTTTCCAAAAATAGATTTACTGCTTAAAATAGATAAGTTTCTAAAAATAGAAAGTTTCCATAAATATATTAGCTGCCTTAATTAAATAAGTTTCTAAAAATAGAAAGTTTCCATAATTAGATATAAGCTGGATAATTAAGCTAATTATATAAGCTTAAGTGTTTACTGATTAATATTCTAAGTCATGTAATTAAATAGTATAGTTTATTAATTATTTCATGTGAATTAAATAAACTATAAATTAAAGTATTTAATTAAATATAACATGGTTTAATTAAATAAAGGTGAAAATACTTAGGTTAAAACATGTATAATTATCTATTAATAATATAACCTAAGTAATGTAAATTAATTAATTATAGGTCATGATTTTAATAATTAATTAATTATATAGTCTAATTAAATAATAAATACTTAGGTTAAAATTCATGTATTAATTATAAAATTAATAACCTAAGTCAGGTAAATTAAATTAATCATGCTCATATTTTTAATTAATTTAATTTAAGTCTTGAAAAAACATATAACTTGTAAAAAGTAACCCATGAACCGAACCGTGTTTAAATCTAACATGTGTGAACCGGACCCTAATGCACCACCATGCCCCGACCGAGGTCGGGGTCTCCCTTTTTTCCTGCTGCCGTGACACACCACCACCACACCGAGACCATGAGGTCTCGGTTGGTGCGAGAAAATCAAACCGAGACCCCCTTGGGGCTCGGTTATGTGTCGGCCAACCAACAAACACCCCTTAACCATTTATAAATCTTACACCCATGTTTAATTAGCATATGTTTATTTATTTTTAATTTGTTATTAAAAACATTCATGATTTCATGTGATTTATAAATTAAAACATAAAAGAAAAGAGGTTAGGGTTTATACCGATCACGTGAATTAAAGGGGAATGAACACACTAACAATCCTTGCGATAATCGAACACCAAAAATCTACCAAACACCCCTTGGTGTGTGTAGAACCCGGCGGCCAAAGAGAGGAAGAAGAAAAAGATTTAGGGTTTCTTCTTATTTTCTAAATTCTTGATTTATGAAAATGATTTCTCCTTTTTCTTGTTTAGTAAAAAAACAATGGGCTTGGCCCTTGGTCGTGATGTAGCCGTGGGTATGGGGCCCACATAGGGGTAACCCGAACATTTTTCGTGTCTAAATAATAAGTGTGTTCTCGTGTTCGTGTTTTACGTGATTTAATAGTTATCGTTTGTGACTTAATATATTTATACGTAATCGTAATAAATATACATACATACGTAATACTAAGCTCGTGATTAATTTACGCTCATGATTTCATGTTCGTGTGTTCGTGATTATAATTATTATTGAAATAGTTATTGTGCCTTAATACGTAATAAATACTTGTCGTGTTATAACACGTACATAATACTTGTAATTCTTGTTCGTGAAGCGTAAACGTGATATAAAAGGAAAGTTATAATCATGTACGTACTATCATAAAGGTACTATTCATGGAAAAAGCATGCGGGTTTTACAACTCTTCCCCCTAAAAAGAATAATTCGTCCCCGAATTATAGATAAAGTAAACTGGAAAAGAAGAACATACCCGAACTCAAAATATGAAATGAGGGTAAGAAGCCCGGATAGACTCCTATGTTTCCCAAGTGGCTTCCCACTCGGTATGATCTCTCCAAAGGATTTTGACGAATGGAATCGTCTTCCTTCTCATGACTCTTTCTTGTCTGTCAAGAACTCGTTCGGGTTCTTCTATGAAAGTGAGATCTTCATGAATCTGTTCCAGTGGATACTGAACCATGTGAAGGGGATGATACTGGTACCCTCTGAGTAAGGACACATGGAAAACATTGTGAACATGAGAAAGCTGTGGAGGTAACGCTAAACGGTAAGATACTTCATCGACTCGTTCAATGACATCAAACGGTCCGACAAATCAAGGACTGAGCTTCCCTTTTATTCCAAAACGTCTAACACCACGTGCCGGCGAAACCTTAAGGAAAACGTGTTCTCCTACGTTAAAATGTAAGTCCCTACGATGCTTGTTTGCGTAACTCTTCTGACGTGACCGTGCTTCTTGCAGTTTCTGCTTAGCTACTGCGACCTTCTCGTTAGTCAGTTCTATCATTTCTGGTCCTTCAAGTGTTCGCTCACCAACCTGATCCCAGCAGATTGGGGCGCGACACTTTCTGCCATACAACATCTCGAAAGGAACACACTTGATACTTGCGTGCCAACTGTTGTTGTATGCAAACTCCACCAAACAGATATAATCGTCCCAATCACCCGTCCATTCCAACGCACATGACCTCAACATGTATTCCAATGTCTGAATCGTTCGCTCTGACTGCCCGACTGTTTGAGGATGAAAAGCCGTGCTAAGCTTAAGTTGTGTACCCCAAGCTTTCTGCAGACTTCTCCAGAATCACGAAGTGAAACGAGGATCTCTGTCTGAGACGATGCTGGATGGAGCACCGTGAAGTCTCATGATCTCCCTTCTATAGGTATCGGCGAGTTTACTGACCGAATCTTCCTTGCGGATCGGTAAGAAATGAGCTGATTTGGTAAGTCGATCAACGATAACCCAAATAGCATCGTGCTTCCTTTTTGTCGGCGGAAGACCAGTAACAAAATCCATGGTAATCTTGTCCCACTTCCACTATGGGATATCTAACGGTTGAAGAAGACCGCCAGACCGCTGATGCTCGATCTTAACCTGCTGGCAGGTAAGACAATTGGAGACGTAAGTAGCAACATCCTGTTTCATACCACTCCACCAAAAGTACTGCTTGATGTCATGGTACATCTTGGTCGAACCAGGATGGATATAAAATGGGGAGATATGAGCCTCAGCTAACAATGCTTCCCGGAGTTCTTGGTCATCAGGAACACAAAGTCTTGTGCCCTGCCATAAGATACCATTTGCATCTACTCGAAATTCTGTCCGCTTCTCCAAATTCTGAATTATCGCCCAGATTTCTCCATCATCTTTCTGTGCTTCCTTGATCTTAGAGAGTAACTCGGGTTCTACTCTAAGATTATCCCAGTAACCGTGCTGTCCACGTACCATGATATCCATGTCTAGTCGCTCCAAGTCTCTAATGATTTCCTCTTTTATTTCAATGCCGTTGATCATTCCGGACTTTCTGCTAAGTGCATCTGCCACTACACTCGCCTTGCCGGGATGATACTGCACATTAATGTCATAATCCTTCAACAGCTCTAGCCATCTCCTTTGTCTCATGTTCAATTCACGCTGAGTGAAGATATACTTCAAGCTCTTGTGGTCCGTGAAAATGTCACATGATTCTCCATACAAGTAGTGCCTCCATATCTTCAATGCAAACACGACTGCTGCAAGTTTCAAGTCATGCGTAGGGTAATTTTCCTCATAAGGCTTAAGCTGCCGTGAAGCGTACGCGATCACTTTCCCATGTTGCATGAGAACACAACCAAGTCCCTTCCCGGATGCATCACTATAGATCTGAAATCCACCTGTACCAGATGGGAGAGTAAGAATCGGTGCAGATACTAACTTCTGCTTCAGGTCTTCAAAGCTCTTCTCTCGTTCTTCAGTCCAGACGAATTTCTCCCCTTTCCGCATCAGTTTGGTCAATGGTAGTGCTAAACGGGAAAAGTTCTCCACGAACCTACGATAATAACCAGCTAAGCCTAGGAAACTGTGGACTTCAGTCATTGATGTCGGCCTCGGCCACTTAGTAATAGCCTCAACCTTTGCTGGATCCATAGTGATTCCTTCTGCTGATACAATGTGACCTAAGAATGCCACCTTGTCTAACCAGAACTCACACTTGGAGAATTTAGTATACAACTGCTTCTGGCGAAGAATCTGCAGTACTGTACGAAGATGGTCTTCGTGTTCCTCCTTAGACTTAGAGAAAATCAAGATGTCGTCAATGAAGACAATGACGAACTTGTCTGGAAATTCATGGAAGATTCTGTTCATCAAATCCATGAACACTGCTGGAGCATTGGTAAGGCCAAATGGCATGACTACATATTCGTAGTGCCCATAGCGTGTACGGAAAGCAGTCTTGGGGATATCCTGCTCCTTAACCCGTAGCTGATGATAGCCCGACCTAAGATCAATCTTGGAGAAATGTTTGGCCCCTTGGAGTTGGTCAAACAGATCGTCTATACGTGGTAGTGGATACCTATTCCTGATGGTAATCTTGTTGAGCTCGCAATAGTCTATGCAAAGACGCATATTGCCGTCCTTCTTCTTAACGAATAAGACCGGTGCGCCCCATGGAGATGCGCTCGGTCGAATAAAGCCTCGTTCCAAAAGTTCTTGCAATTGATCCTTCAGCTCCTTTAACTCTATGGGAGCCATGCGATAAGGAGCCTTGGAAATTCGCTCAGCTCCTGGGATGAGCTCGATATGAATGGCAGTCTATGGTAGCATGATGCTTGGATAGCCAATCCATGCCCAAAATCATGTCAAAATCATTCATGTCCAGCGGAAGTGCGTCAACAGGACGAACCTTGTCGTCAAACTCTAGGGGAAGGCTCTTGTACACATGGGTTATACGTACAGAGTCTCTCAAAGGCGTGGAAATACTCATTATATTCTCTAGTGGCATGGGGAGTATCCAAACATTCTTGGCGTAAGCAGTAGAAATGACCGAGTGAGTAGCACCCGTATCAAACAAAACACATGCAGCTTGACCATACATATACAAGATTCCAGTGATGGTACCTGTAGACTTGTTGGCCTGATCGCGAGATGTCGTGTAAACGCGTCCACTAGTAGGAGGCAGCTTGGTATCAAGATGTCCTGATGTACCCTCCATTTCGCCCTTGCGGCAATCCTTCATGCGATAGCCAGGAAGACCACACTTGAATCATGCGTCACTGTCGCGGCGACATGGCCCTGGGTGCCTACGATGGCAAGTAGAGCAAAGAGGATGAGTATATCCTCCAGCAGGTGTCCTGACTGGCTGAGATCCTGATAACAACAATATACATGAGACATGATAATAGGTACAAAGGACAATGCAGATAATCGTGAGATTGAATACCAGTGATAGCTGGACGGTTAGGCTGTGAACCTCTCTGGTTCTGATCCCTACCGTTACCATGATTCCTGGTAGAAGATTTACTAATGTGTCAGAATTAAGAATCATAACATGAGATCATAAGAAAAATGCGTAAGTATAAGGACCTGCTGCTGTTGGAGTGTCCAGCGTTGTTACGGTAATTATCATTACCGCCACGCGTATCCGTACCAGAACGGTCGTTAGTCTAACCGTTTCCCTTGGGCTGATTAGGCTGTTGCTGGGTAGCCGGCTGAGACCGGTCCCCAGTCTTCTGCCTGGAAGATACATTTTAAAGAGATGAAATATTGACATATACTAAAAGAATACGGATTGGTCACCGCTTGAATACAAATGTTTACCTCTTATCGGGTCTCTCTGCTTCCCCGAACTCATCTCTTTCATGCAGCATCTCCAGCTTACGCGCTGCATCGGCCACTTGTGCAACCGTGTCTAACGGAGCACCTTCTAAGTTATTGGCAATCATTAGAGAAAGGGCCCAACAAAAATGTTGTGCCTGCTCTTCAGTGGTGCCCGCAGCTGCTCTCAGGACACCAGCGAACCGAAGGAAACGCTGCATGAAATCACTATTGTTCTCTTCAGGTCGCTGTCTGATAGTGTAGTATTCTCTCATGAGCCTATTCCTTCTTTCCGTGGGAAAAATGTGAGGTAGGGGAGGATAGTTGTCGTTCTGATGAAGGATGTCTTGCAAGTCTGCATTGGCAGCTGCAACCATCTCCCGGATATTGAGTGTGTTTGCCATCTGACAGTATAACATAAAATACGTGATTAAACTGATTAAAACATAATCTATATACATGAAAAAAAAATTATACCAATAAATCATGAGAAAAATTTTATGTAGGAAAACTAGTACATGAATGCATGATGCAGTTTTATGAAAACTTTTGTATGCGCGGGAGTGAACGCCTATGTTCAGTTCACTCAAAACAAAAGACATGGCGAGGGGACGCCTATGGGTCGGTCCCAAATTTAAAAGTTTCGATAAAACACATGCGACTAAATAGGGCCAGTCCTGTATCAACCATTACTTAGACATAAACCTGCGACAATGACATATATATGTATGCATGAAAATGATGAATGCATGAAAACCGACTGTCATTTCTAGGAAGACCATAGTGACTACCCACTAATCACAGGTCGTATTTTGAGAGCCTACAGGTCAAAGCCTTGACTCTAATACCATAATTGTAACACCCCATTTTGATAAATGGAATGTCATGCGTGATTATGGCGTGTCATCAAAGCAAACAAGGATAAATGTCTAAACATTACATGACCATAAAGGAAATACCGGAATCAAACATCGGTACCCCAAAAGTAGAACTCATCACACACAAACATAAGTACTGTAAATGAAAGGACTAAACAATGTCCATGGAAATGAGTATCAAAGTATAAAGAAATGCATAAAGTAAAGAAGGCTAGGAAGCTTCCAATCCATATGCACGTACGCTTAAAGTCTACGAGCGTCCCTGAGTACCTGCCGTTTTAGGAACATGAAAAGGAAAACGGCTGAGCATAACGCTCAGTGCACGGATATACAAGTATAGCATGAATAAAATAAGCATATAAGCATGAAGCAGCGAAAAAGACTAAGTCATGGATAACCTGGTTATATCTTAGTAAAACTGGTTTTATAGTTTGAAAAGCCTTATGTTTATCTTGTAAAAACTGTTTAACATGTTTACCATTAGCCAATATAGGTCATGAGTTATCCACGTGCATGAATAGTTGGAGGGGTGACCTCGTCATGAAAATTAGAGGGGCTGCCTCTAATTTAATATACTGGTTTTGAGTAGGAGGGATCAGTTCCTTGTGAAGGATGCAAGGCACACACCACATTCACACCGAATAATCTGCTGAAAACATGTAAACTAGGATGCACCCATACGCCCCACATGATAATAATAATAATATGGCCAAAAGTTGAAAGGACGCCACGAGCTATCACTCTGCTGTGGTGAAGTCATAACACTGGTGCCTCCAGTGTTATAGTTATGGTACCTCCATAACTAGGTGAAACTGGTCATGCATGTATATGGCTTTAGGTATTCTAATTAAACATAAGCAATTTAAAAACATATAAAACATATACTGGGGAAAACAGTTGGCTTTATATGGGAAATCCTAATAAGGAAGAATGTCCATACTGAAAGGACAGAGAATCCGTACCTTGTGTCCAGTGAATGAAGAAGACGAACGGAAGAGAGTCCTACTTCGGTATCACTAAGGCTACATAATTACATACGTGTATAAGTATCTGATTACTGAGTACGTAACTGATTTTATATCATGTCTTAGCTTGTTTTATATGTTCATGTCATGTTTTACTGATTCAACCTTATAATGTCTTCATCATGTATTTCGTCTATTCTGTTTAAGTATTACTTTTCTTTCATGTATTATTATACTTGTTGTGTAATAATAAGTAACTTTCTAAAAATAGCAGGTTTCCTAAAATAGAAAGTTTCCAAAAATAGAAAGTTTCCAAAAATAGAAAGTTTCCAAAAAGAGAAAATTTCCAAAAATAGAAAGTTTCCAAAAATAGATTTACTGCTTAAAATAGATAAGTTTCTAAATATAGAAAGTTTTCATAAATAGATTAGCTGCCTTAATTAAATAAGTTTCTAAAAATAGAAAGTTTCCATAATTAGATATAAGCTGGATAATTAAGCTAATTATATAAGCTTAAGTGTTTACTGATTAATATTCTAAGTCATGTAATTAAATAGTATAGTTTATTAATTATTTCATGTGAATTAAATAAACTATAGGTTAAAGTATTTAATTAAATATAACATGGTTTAATTAAATATAGGTGAAAATACTTAGGTTAAAACATGTATTTTTATCTATTAATAATATAACCTAAGTCATGTAAATTAATTAATTATAGGTCATGATTTTAATAATTAATTAATTATATAGTCTAATTAAATAATAAATACTTAGGTTAAAATTCATGTATTAATTATAAAATTAATAACCTAAGTCATGTAAATTAAATTAATCATGTTCATGTTTTTAATTAATTTAATTTAAGTCTTGAAAAAAACATATAACTTGTAAAAAGTAACCCATGAACCGAATCGTGTTTTAATCTAACTTGTGTGAACCGGACCCGTGTTTTAACCTAACATATGTGAACCGGACCCAAATACACCACCATGCCCCGACCGAGGTCGGGGTCTCCCTTTTTCCCTGCTGCCGTGACACAACACCACCACACCGAGACCATGTGGTCTCGGTTGGTGCGAGAAAATGAAACCAAGACCCCTTTGGGGCTCGGTTATGTGTTGGCCAACCAACAAACAACCCTTAACCATTTATAAATCTTACACCCATGTTTAATTAGAATATGTTTATTTGTTTTTAATTTGTTATTAAAAACATTCATGATTTCATCTAATTTATAAATCAAAACATAAAAGAAAAGAGGTTAGGGTTTATACCGATCACGTGAATCAAAGGGGAATGAACACACTAACAATCCTTGCGATAATCGATAAAAATCCACCAAACACCCCTTGGTGTGTGTAGAACCCAGCGGCCAAGAGAGGAAGAAGAAAAAGATTTAGGGTTCTTGTTATTTTCTAAATTCTTGATTTATGAAAATGATTTCTCCTTTTTCTTGTTTAGTAAAAAAACAATGGGCTTGGCCCTTGGTCTTGATGTAGCCGCTGGTATGGGGCCCACATAGGGGTAACCCGAACATTTTCCGTGTCTAAATAATAAGCGTGTTCTCGTGTTCGTGTTTTACGTGATTTAATAGTTATCGTTCGTGACTTAATATATTTATTCGTAATCGTAATAAATATACATACGTAATACTAAGCTCGTGATTAATTTACGTTCATGATTTCATGTTCGTGTGTTCGCGATTATAATTATTATTGAAATAATTATTGTGCCTTAATATGTAATAAATACTTATCGTGTTATAACACGTACATAATACTTGTAATTTTTGTTCGTGAAACGTAAACATGCTATACAAGGAAAGTTATAATCATATACGTACTATCGTAAAGGTACTATTCATGGTAAAAGCATGCGGGTTTTACAAAAAGGTTGTTTCTCACTTTGAATATACCTTGTATGGTTATTTTCTCGGTCAGAGATTGGCGTATCCAAATGTTGAGTACTTTGCTAAAAACAATTGGGTTAAACATGGGCTAAAACGAATAATGATGAATAATAAGGGTTTTTTCTTTTTCAAGTTTGATTCACAAGCTGGTTTGGAGGTTGTTTTGGAAGGTGGCCCTTGGTTGATTCGCAAAACTCCTATCATTCTCAAGACATGGTCATTGGGGACTCGTTTGTTTAAAGAAGATCTGACTAGCATTCCTGTTTGGGTGAAACTACATGATGTTCCAATTCAGATTTTTGAAGAGGAAGGAATTAATTTAATTGTTTCTTTTCTTGGTAAGCCAATTATGTTTGACTCGTTTACTAGCTCTATGTGCAAAGATTCATGGGGTAGAAGTAGTTTTGCTAGGTGTCTCATTGAAATTAATTCTGATGTTGATTTAGTTGAGGTTGTTACTATTGGTGTTCCGTCTCTTACTAGTGATGAGCATACCAAAGAAACAATCCGGGTTGAATATGAATGGAAGCCTCTAAGGTGTGATACATGCAAGATTTTTGGTCATGATACTGATGTGTGCCCAAAGAAGGTTGTGCCTATTTCCAGTACTTCTACGGTTCATACTAGTGCACCTGTTGAGACATCTAATGATGGCTTTCAATTAGTGGGCAAGAAGAAAAAGGGAAATAGAAAGTCCAGTCTAAGTTTACTGGTCCGTCGGTTCAACCGAATGTTCAGTTTGTTCCCAAAGCAACTTCTAGTGCACCCAAGAAAAGTGGTACAACTGTGGGTAATGCTTCACCTTCCAAGAGGAAGGAAGTGGATCCTTTTTCAACTATTGGTAATGTGATCACATCTAATTCATACTCTGCTTTAGATGAAAATGGAGAAGAGGTTGCTCTTATTTATGATGAATCTGCTAATCTTCTCAACTCTAAAACAGGTGGAAGCTCCTATTCCACTTATGCTGATGGCTAGATTGGTTCATTATGGTTTTTTTTTCTAGGTGCATTTTATGTTTCTAGAATTGTTAGTGGTTATGGCATGTCATAAGCACTAGATTAGGTGGTTTATCAAGCTCGTGAGCTTGAGGCTAATGTGGTATCTCAGCCACATTCCATTTGTACTTCATTGTTTTTTGGATAATATATTTACCGGGAAAACCCATTACCCAAAAAAGTCTAACTTTCTTGGACGACCTCCACAATAATCCATCATCTTTTTGGGACCTCCACAACAAACCATTATCTTTCAACGACATCTACAACAACTCACCATCTTCCGACGACATCCACAACGACCTACCATTTTCAGCGACTTCCACAACAACCCACCATCTTTCGTAGACTTCCACAACAACCCACCATCTTCCGACGACCTCTACAACAACACACCATATTCCGGCGAACTCCGATCAAACCGTACATATGGATACTAATGCTATAAATGAAACCAATGTTGATGTTATTGAAGATGCAGATGTTGATGTCCATGTTATTGAAGATGCAGGTGCAAGTGCAAATCTTGTTCGTAATAAAGGTAATCATATATCTTATTTTGTAACAAGATCATGACTCATATATAAGTCATGACTCATATGTTTCATAGTGACTCATATATGAGTCATAGTGAAACATATATGATTCATAGTGATTTGTAGCCAATTTAGTTGTTCTTCCCATAAACAGTCATGAATATTCACTTTGTTTTGTAGTAGACTCGTATATGTATCCTAGTGAAACATATATGATTCATCAAGAATCATATTTGAGTCACTATGAATCATATATGTTTCACAGTGACTCATATATGTTTCACTATGAAACATATATGATTCTTAAACTAAAACCAATCACCACTAGATAAATGCTTGACAATAAATCAAATCTGATTGTGTAATTGATACTAATAATACACCAAGTCCAAGTTTATACATTCATAGTCAGACACATGGAGGATCGACATATTAGGAACCAAATGTTGATGAGCTGTACATACCTTTGCAGGGTAAATGTTTTAATACGATAGAGGAGTTTATTGATTTTTATAATGCTTATGCCGAAAAAGCGAGTTTTGAAGTTAAAAAATCGGCACAAAAGAGAAATAGAAGTGGTGTGGTAAAAAGATAAATACATCATGTGTAACCGAGAGGAAATCCAAAAGATATAAATGTTAACACATTAGTTAACAGTGGAAAACAAACTAGGAATACGAGACACTGTATAACATGTTGTATGTCGCAAATAAAGGTTAATTTGGATTATTTTAAGAGAAAGTATCTTGTGACTAAGTTGTAAGAGTGAAGAAAACCCCTTTGTATTTATATAACAAAGGTTAAGGCTAACCATATTAAACATTTGGAACCACCAAATCTTTTAAATGTTTAACTTTATCTCTTCTTCCTTCTCCCTTAGAGCATCTCCGATGCTCAAACCACCAAAAGCTTTTTACATTTTTAAAAAGTCTTTACAAAGACTTTTTAACATTGTGATAAAGGGTTTTGCAATAGCTTTTCAAAAATTTGTAAAGAAGACTTGGACAACTCTAAGTCATTGAGAAAAAATATAACTATAGATGATTGTATGCACTTATTGCATTAAATGCAATCTCTTTACAAAAATCTTGCATTTAATAAAAAAAGTCATTATGACTTTTTCCCATTGTATATGCTCTTAAGCACACGGCACCAAGGGTGTAATACCTTTTGGTTTGACTTTTTGACTTTGTATATTGAGTATGTATAATAATACTTATTTACACACAAGTCGTTAAATCTTATAGTTAATCCTTGTTAAACCTTTTAATTTATTAACTAATCATCGTTAAGTATTCGTTAATGTAAAATTAACTATACATAATAAATATAATCATATTATATTATATATCTTAATAAATAATGGTCTCAGTGCCTAAATGTATGACCCCTTAGGGTCAACGTACTTCTAGCCGTATAAAATATTGTGACTTATGCGCATCCCAACACCTTTTAATTCCTGACATAGGAGTATAATTGAGTTTTAGTAGAACTCAAGGTAATGATGTTATACATCCCTTTTGTATATTTATTTCTTATTTAAAAAATAGAAAAACAATAAAATAGTTGCATTGTAAAGTATTATATGTATCGGGGTGTTGTATATTGGGAATATTGTGCATACGATTGACTTATCACCCTTAAACACCCATGTCTTATCCCTACCTATGTTTCATACCTTTAAACTTAACGTCACAACCCTTTATAAAGTCCTCTTTAATAGTAAATGTTAGGTGCTTACGTCATAGCGGTGGAGGTTTGATCTCAAGCATATAGTAATCTATATGATGCGTCACGTAATGAGTGAATATATTATGTTTTTGTTTTCTCTTGTATTACTTAAACCATGCACTTGAGCGATGTTAAATTATACACTTATGTGAGGTGCTAGCATTTGTAATTTCCATGCATTACTAACAAAAGTCTATCTGTTTATGTTGTAATTATATTTATTATTAAGTGAAATGCCCCCTTGTACAACTATCTTAGGTAGAAAATCTTATTTACTTGAGGAGAAGCAAATCCTAAGTGTAGAGATATTTGATAAGGTGTCATTTATATAATTTTTAGGGGTCGTTTCACCTTCATATTTGTTACAAAACGGCCTAAAAATGTCTTAATCCTTTTATATTTGTCATTTTAGCAAAGTGGAAGCACTTGGAGCAATTGGGATGATTTGGAGATGTTTTTAAACATTTTAAAGGTTATGTGTGAAGTATGGAAGAAGCCCGGGTCAAGAATGCACGAATTTATCAAGTTACAAAGAAGGCTGGATATAAGTGCTATAGTCGACGTCGCATTTTCAACACGACATCATCGTGAAGACCCTTTGGACGACGTCGTGCTTTACAGCTGGCGGCTTATTAATAGTAGAAATCCAAAGAAGATTCGACGGCCCGATGACGTCGCAAGTAAAACTTGACGATGTCGCGACCCATTCTTTATATATACAACCCCTTGTAAAATACAATCCGTGTAGAATTTTAGGGTCATCTTAGAGCAGTTGCAAATCATTTTTAGGATTTCAAAACTCTCGAGAACACCATTATATCACCTATATTTGTAACACCTCATTTGATAAATATAATATCACAGGATAATTATGGCGTGTCAAAAAGCATGCAAGGTAAATGTCTAAAAACATTAAATGACTATAAAAGGGAAATACCGGAATCAAACATCGGTAGTCCAACATAAGCTCACACACATGCAATAAGTACTAGAAGGAAAGGACTAAACAATGTCCAAAAGAAATAAAGTAATGTATGGAAATGCATAAGGTAAAGAAGGCTGGATAGCTTCCATCCAAATGCACATACTCTCAAGATCCTAAGTGCGTCCCTGTGTACCTGCCGTTTGGGAACATGGAAAGGAAACGACTAAGCAAGACGCCCATTGAACGGATATATAATAAAGTATGAATGACATAAGCATAATAAAGACTGATTAGCAGCAGAAATGTATAAGTCCTGGAAAACGTGGAACATGTTTATAAAATTGGTTTTATAGTTTGAAAAGCTTATGATTAACTTATGAAAACTGTATTTTAAATTTAGCCAAGAGTCCATATAGGTCATGAGATATCAGCATGCATGAATACTTAGAGGGGTGACCTCATCGTGCAATTAGAGGGGTTGCCTCTAATTATACTGGTCTGGGTATGAGGGATCACTCTAATGTGAAGGATGCAAGGCACACACCACATTCACCATGAAAATCCTGACTGAAAACATGTAACTAGGATGCACCATACACCCCACATGATAATATAACTAAATGGCCAAACTGAAGGGACGCCACGAGCAATCACTCCGTCGTGGTGAAGTCATAACACTAGTGCCTCCAGTGTTATGGTTATGGTACCTCCATAACTAGATGAACTGGCATGCATGTATATAGCTCAGGCATTTAAAATATAACATAAGCATTCAAAACATATAAAATAACTAGGGAAAACAGATGGCTGCAAACGGGGAATCCTAATCAAACATACGAAGGAATGTCCATACTGAAGGACGGAATATCCGTACCTTATGTCCAGTAGTGAAGTTGGAATGGAAGTTGAATGATCTACCACGACTTCACGGATACTACATAAATACGGGACGTGTATGAGTTGTCTGATTACTGTGTGTGTTTCTGGTTCTGTGTATTCTTAGCTTATTTTATATGTTCTTGTCATGATTTACTGTTTTAAGTGTTATTTTGTACTTATTCATGTTCTACGTATATTCTGATTATGTATTTCATGTACTTTGTAATACTATACTTGTACTTTCCTATTAAGTAACTTTCTAAAAATAACAGGTTTTCAAAAATAGAAAGTTTACAAAAATAGAAAGTTTCTAAGACTAGTAAGTTTCCTTAAATAGAAATAAGCTTGATTTATAAGTCCAAACTATAAGCTAGTGCTTAATAAATCTTAATTCATAAGGCATGATGATATATTAGTAAAGTTTATTAAATTAAATACTTAGGCTAAAATGATTATTAATTAATAAGAATAGGCATAGTTTTTATTAATTAATAATGTGTCAGGATAATTTAATAAAACTTTATGTTATACTAATAATTAAATTAAGCATGGTTTTTAATTTATAAGTCAAATAAAATACTTAGGTTATACATGTATTATTAATTTTAATAAAATAACCTAAGTCATGATTTATTTTAATAGTTCATGTAAATTAATTTAATTAATTAATTAATAAAATAATGGCTAACAAAATGTACCCGAGTCTCGAAACCCGAGAAAACACCAAGCCGAGCCAAACACGTCACACAACCGACGGCTGGTGGTTGGTCGGTGGCTAAGCAGCCTCGGTTGCAGCCGTTGGTTGCCACTGTCTTCGCAAGGTTCCCACCGGCCGAAGCCACGTCCCCTTGCCGTGACAAAATACCCACCGAGACCTTGGAGGGTCTCGGTTCCCACTGTTTTTGATCATCGGTTTGCTTGTCGCGTAGATACGATTCAAATTGGTTAGTAGTAACATTTTGAACCATTGATGCATAATCACATTCAGTGATTATGTACCAAAGATCTATATCCTTAGATTTTACGTAAGTTTCAAAATGATTTTTCTAATATATAAAACCATCGGTTAAAGAGTGGTGGTCTTTGCATAGATTGGTCTTCTTTGTAATTTTTGAAATCCATGAATCGATTCAAGTTTTAATGTACAATATACTTTAAAGATCTTGAATACGTAGCTCTGATACTAAGTGTAAATAACTAGAAGGGGGGTTGAATAGTTTTTACCGATTAGTTTTAATCATTTTGAAACTTTTTCGTAAATATTATGGATATAGATCGAGTATGAGTGACAAAGTAACAAATGTAGAGAAAGTATGAAACAAACCACAATGCACAATGATTTATAGTGGTTCAGCCTAATAAGATCTCACTTATCTTGCCCTTACTTCCATTCCTCGAGTATCCACTCGAGAGTTCTACTTCACTAGTTAACAATCTCCTTTACATCGGTGGAGAAACTTTTATACTTTAGATTACAATCTTTATCGATACCTAAGTTAGGATGTCGTGTTCTTTACACAGGTAGAACAACTCCCTTTACACTATATACTTATGTGGTCTACAACACCATCCACAATGTTACACAAGTATGTAGAAGAATGGGTACAATAATGGTGATTGTGTAGGTAGCACTTAACACATTCACACAATGTAAAACTTTGAAGGATCAAAGCTTGGAGATGGAGTTCTCGTAATCGATCTTCAAGATCCTAAAGATCTAAATCACAAGAGACAAGAAGTAAGAGAAGAATGGAGGTTAGAAGGTTAGATATATTCAGAGAGTTAGAGAGACGTGTTAAAAGATGGGTGCCTTTGAAGTTTGGATTAACCATGGTATTTATAGGCAAAGGATCAGAGACTCACGGAACTCGTCGGACCCTTTGCTCTAAGGGTCCTCCCCTTTGTCGAGGGGTCCGTGAGGTCTGACTTTTGTTTGCTCATAAATACTTGTCCAAGGTCACACTCAAGCATTAAATCAAGTCATGTTTGACTTTATATATCAGATATGGAGAGAGAGATATATAAATTTTACCCATGTTATTTTTACATTAAAAGAATATGAAGTGTATAGAACTTTTTATAAAAGTTTAGAACATAAGTTCATAGATTTAAAAGCTTAGATGTTGATCGTAACACAAAATTAAAAATATATTTGATGATTTGTCATTAACAAAACTTTAAGAGTGATTAAAACATAAATATCGTTTTGATACGATATTTGTATTTACAAAACATATATAAAAGCAGAAAAGAAAAGTCCAAAGAGGTTGAGGAGAATGAAAAATGAGTCACTGTTTATGGGGACTAAGAGACCGACGGCTATATGCCCATGGTTCTTTATTTTCCCCACGGTTCTTTATATATAAAGAACTGTTGGACCCTATAGGCAACTGTATCGTAGACTACGCTCCTTTTTTATACTTAGTGGTGAAAGCTTATTTGGCCATACTGTAACCTGCTAGGGGAGGGCTTAACCATTTTCAAAATTATCCATTCTTCATTACAAAATTTTTCTAAAAGGAAAGTATATTTGAAAATATTTTGTCACATTTTACCAAATGTTAGTTTTAAGGTGAATCACTTTTAATGATTACTAAACATGTTAAAAAGTATGTTTGTGCAAACCTTAATGACTATGACCAAAATGGAAGTATTCGTTAAGTAATTCGTTTGCAATTATCTTTAACGATAAATATTTTTACACTTTGTCGTGATCAAAACATATAAAGATTAATTATCACAAATAACGTTTTTAAGCATCGTTCGCATTAACAAAGTTTTTCTTCACTTTTCACAAGTTAGAAAAATTATACTCTCTCCTTGGAGCTCTTGGTTAGCCATCCACTTCTAGAAAAGACCTAGCAATCAAGGATGGTTGATTGAGGTATTGTGTTGTAGACACCCGAACTTTAAAATCAACATTTAGACCGAGATCTAATCTTATTTCTAATATTCGGACAAAAATTTGTTAAACGACCTTTATTTGTCATTATCATTTTTGCGAATAATATTGAGTTCTCGGCTAACCGACTAGGTTAAGACTTTAACGTATTGAGTATGTGTCATTTATTAGTTATCGGCAAAGTCTATGTCCGTCATTAATCGAAAACATCTTCGTTATGACATAAAAATATTTTTATTTGTGGTCGTATTAATTTCTCGTTTTACGAGTATTATTCGTAATTTACGTTAAGCCTTTAAGCGTCATTCGTTTATACGACGCGTTAATTTTTATTAAACTATAATCCTCATTTATTTATTGAAATATCAACGTTCTCTAAATGTCAACGTTTTTATTTTATATTGAGCGTTTATTTTTCGTGATTTAACGCGTATCTTTCAAATCACGTAAATTTTAAAATATCGGAGTTAGGATAATACCCGCTTTATCTACTTGTGTATTAAATTAATGTTTAAAACAAAACTTTAGATGTGTAACACATCCTATTATGACGTGTCCCTCATCAAACCGCCAAAACATCTAGTATTATCATTATACTAGTTTTATTATCAAGTTAGCACAATTGAAATTGGCATTCTATCACATACACGCACCGAACCAAGCAACACCCATAAGACACCATAACCAAATTAAGTTTCATCAATCTTTTTTATATATATATGCTGATTCGTATTCGGTTTATATATTTTCTTTCGGTTGACGATCTACTAGTCCTTGAACCATTTTTTTGTAAGAACCTTCTTGTCCATTATATTATTGTTTTTATGTAAATTTTCTAATAATTATGGCATGGTTATTTTTATGTAATTTCTTTCTTTATATGGCTGTGATATATTCTTATTATTTTGGACATTGTAAATAAGTTTTCAACTATGAAAAATAAGCTAAATCAAACCTTAAGTGATAGTTAAAAATGACATATTTAGACCAGTGAATAAATGGACTGTTTGTACGACCTAAGTAGGTCATGAGACTTAATAATAAATACATGGAGATACCCCTGTGCTTTGTGGTGATTTGGCCGGGTGGCCCGTCTCATGACGATACCCGATGAATTAAATATGACCGAAATGATAAAAAGGGTAAAATCTGAACATGCTGTATAAACGGACTGAAAACTCTAAATATTTGTACACCGACCCTTTAATATGTAAAACTGAAAGTTGTAGCTGAACATATGTCGAACACACACGAATCGGATGGTTTTCTACGGATAAACGGTTTGAAAATGGCGGACAAAACGGTGGAACTGAAGTTGGCTGCCAAAAACAGCCAACTCTTCTAAGTGATAAAATAGGTAAATGAACTATGATAAATATAAATTAGGGGAAATGGAACATATAATAAGTAAACTATATAAGTTAACAATGACTTTGATAAAAATAACCCATCTATATTATTTACGGTTTAGGAGAAACGATCTCACCTACGAGGCATGTCGGAAAATTGTAAGAATTATACTATATTAAATTAACGTAAAATGTGATGATTTTTATACAAACCGAAGTGGTATAATCAACTTGTCGGGAATTATAGACTCATTTGTATACTGATAATTATAGAACCCAAGATCGGACCAACATGAGATATTAAGTCGACAACATTTGGAGGCGTTTTAGAACCCGAAAAGCTTATAAAGTGGATTTGGGCCATAAAAACCCAACATACACATATAATGGCTATTGTGCCATTTTTGGGCCTGATATTTATAATAAGTTTAGAGTTTAATATTGAGATTGAAGTGAACTAAGTCACATGAACATGTAATGAGCCACTAATGGGATTTAATGGGCTTAATGGTCATAATTAAAAAATATATGGTAAATTCTTATGAAAGGTTTTATAAAAAGTTTAATAAAACTTATGCAATGTCCAAACCTTACAAGTGAAATATTTACATATATGTATGACTTATGCATAGTCTCGAACCTAAGACGCGCCTCGTCATTATAGGTCTCGTTCGGTTATATGTCGATCGTTGGGCATCTCTTCTCAATCAATGAGCGATTGATATCTCATGAAGTCGTGTGTCGACTATTGGATTTTGTTCCTCGATAGACGTGTAATAGCTAAATCAGGTGAGTTCATAGCCTCGCTTTTACTGCTTTTACTGCTTTTACTGCTTTATACGGATTTATAAACCCGCGAGGGGAATACATGCTCTTGGTATAAAAATATATGATGTTTTTATATATGGTTTTCAGAGAATACATGTTTATGAATAAACATGTGGTTTGCTATATGCGTTGAACGAATACATGTTGTTGTAAATGAATGTAAGATGGCTGATTAAATGCTTTTGAAAAAACGAACACAAGTGTTGATTGTATTGATTGTGAACCGCTATTTGCTAAGTGTTGTATTGCCAAAATTTGAAAGTCCCTAAAACCCATGAACCGTTAACTACCCTTGATGGGTAGGCGCTGGTACAGACGGATGGATCCATCGGGGATGGCCCCCACCTGGGCAGGTCGCACCTGTGGGTTTGAGGCTCAGCCACGTGTGTTGTATTAGAAGTAAGGGGGTATTCGGCAAAATACCTGACTAGGGCATTATTATACTTAAGGCTTCGGTGTCATGGCTTAGTAGAATAGCGTGGACTTTGGGTATTGCATGTGTTGCACCATCGACAGTGGATGAGATTCTTGTGTTCAAAAGCTTTACGGTTTATTACCCATTATTGTTTATTTAAAAACCTATGAATTCACTCAACCGTTGTGTTGACATGTTAGCATGTATTCGCAAGTGTGTAGGTTTAAGAGCAGCTGGAGCATGGAGCCGCGCAGGATAAAGTAAAGGAAAAACAAACAATTTCCATTCGATACATTTGACAAATCATTATTATTTCTTAATGTTTGTATAAATTGGTGGGACCTCTTTTTAGTTAACTCTGATTTAATAAAATTATCGAATGGTTTATTTTATAAAACGTCTATTTTGAGTTCGTTTTCTATGACTGTGTGTGATGTGCTATGAAGTAACACCCAATGTTGATATTTCGCTGCCTTGTGAAATTAGGGGTGTTACAGATTGGTATCTGAGCACTTGTTATAGAGAACTAGGTCGTTTTGAACACCTGGACTATAACAGCTCTTTTGAAAAATTGTTTTGTTGCCTTACAAAGTATCCGCGAGCTCATGCTTCGTCAAAACCAATGATTGGTTGATATAATGTGATTCCATGTGTATGTAGAAATGGTTGTATGTATATGTATGTACATACTATGATAGTTAAAGGCATTGTGCGTGAAGCAATGGTCCTTGCCTAATTATCGTACATTTTATAATGTAAATTTTGTATAGAGTTTGGCCTCGCTGCCAATCACCGATTTCGATAATTAATTATTCGAATACGAGTGTGGAACTCGTTTGATATTTTGGGTACGTATATATCGTTTCGTAATCGATCACATATCGACTAATTTGAACTTGATTGTTGTTATCGCATCGTGATGTGCCACTTTTGGACATCGCTTTTCGAAACAAAATTGACTATTCTGTTATTCGTATTTTCGTTAGTCCTTATAATTTTGAAGAATCATTTCTCCAAGGAGACATATTCTACGTAATGTAATGTTTAATTTGATTGTGTATGATTACATTTTATTGGCGAAAAGGAGGATGCCTATGTTGGACCTAAAATATATATATATACCCAAATTAACTATATATAATTTGGGTACAACAAAGATATGCTCATAGTAGTCATTAGTTGAGCAACTTAATACCTTGTATTTAAATGGAATGGGACATTTAAATATAGAGATTTTAAATCGCCCAACTATATGTCGTTTAAGGTTCTCTTATTGAAATGGATTGGGACATTTGAATAAGAAAGTTTTAAACCACTGGACCTTAGATTGTTTATGGTTTATTTATTCAAATGGTATGGGACGTTTGAATACACAAATCATGGAGTAGGTTTGACACCCTGTACTTTTCTTGGAATTTGATTTTGTTATGATATCGTGTTTTGTGACGGTATTACCTGAGTAGGATGATTTATAATCGTCTTGTTGAAATAAATTGGGACGCCTTTTTATTTGAACAAGAAAATTATAAATTCCCGAACAATAAATTTATAATTCTTGTTTACATGGATTGGGACGCCTTTGGATGTAAACAAAAATTTATAAATGAGTGGGCTCAAGTGCCTGACTTGGTTTGTGATTATTTTGTATACGAACGCCTTTCTTCGACTCATGTTTCGTTGGTATGAATCGTTCGTTTTCGTCGTTATTATAGTTATTATTGATTATCGTCTATGTATGAGTAACCCTGTTGGTCTTCTCTCGAGTTATAATTTGTTTCTATGGACCATTTCTAATGTGTCCTAACTATCGCGAGCATTATAAGTTAATCGTTAAGAACCATTACCTGTTTCGAGAATAGATGACTTGTTTAATCGACACTAGTTGTGTACTTGTGGATTGACTGAGGATTAAGTTATCAACACAACTCATCGTGAATGAAATGATTTTGTAATTTTGCTTATCGAGGGTTCGTCGACGAATTTTTCTTGATGAGCACCCTTTAATATCTTTTGGGTTTGGATCCGTTTGTGAGCACCTTGTACTATATTTTGGGTATGTATCCATTTGTGAGCACCCTGTAATACCATTTATGTATGGATCCGTGTGTGAGCACCCTCTGGTGACAAAAATATTTTTGGATATGCATCCATGGTTATCAGGCCCGTGAGCATCCTTTAACTTGCAAAGTTTCCTTTGACTGGACTTATCCGAAAATCTTGTCAAATATTCTTATTAATCATGGCTTGGCCATTTAGCAAGCACGAGTTAACTTGATTGAACTTATTGAATTGGCATGGATTGGCTATTTTGCAAGCATGCCGTAATGTTATTATATGTGCCTAGTGAAGGAATTTTTTTTTATTTGGATCGTAATTCTTTCGATAGAGTAATGTATACTCCGAACGATTTCCGTATCGATGAATTTTCTTTTGACGAAACAGGTTTGCATGTTCGAGATCATGCAACTGGATGATTTTGTGCGACTAGATAATTGCCTCGTCGTGAATATTTTGTAACGTTTTCGATGGAGTTATGTGTGGTCCATGCAATTTTCTTTTATGAGGTAATTGTTTTTTTTATGAAACCCGTGGATGATATGTGTTTCGATTTGATCGATGTAATCACCGATAGTTTTGAATTGACTCGCATTATATATTTTCCAAATGCGCCTACTTCTTTCGACTCTTCACTTGTAATGTGGAATTTTTCGAACTTATATCGGCTGCCACAAGTTTGATAAGCTAGCAGTAATGTACCTTGAAGCACTTCCAAAAATTTACGAGTTGTTAATTTTTCGCTTCCAATGGCTTTTCCTTCGAGATATGTATTATTCATTTCCTTATTATGATTGAAGCTACATCCAAGCCATACATTTGTGCCCATTATGTATACTAATTGCTTTGTGTTTTGTTCATCCAACGCTCGTTAGGAACCTCAGCAATGACTTGTCCATTCCTCACATCTTCGGCATTAAACCGAAGACTATTGAGACGAATTCAGCGCTGGGACATCGCTTCCTAAAGGGGTAGATAATGTAGAAACCCGAACTTTAAAATCAACATTTAGACCGAGATCTAATCTTATTTCTAATATTCGGACAAAAACTTGTTAAACGACCTTTATTTGTCATGATCATTTTTGCGAATAATATTGAGTTCTCGGCTAACCGGCAAGGTTAAGACTTTAACGTATTGAGTACGTGTCATTTATTAGTTATCGGCAAAGTCTATGTCCGTCATTAATCGAAAACATCTTCGTTATGACATAAAAATATTTTTATTTGTGGTCGTATTAATTTCTCTTTTTACGAGTATTATTCGTAATTTACGTTAAGCCTTTAAGCGTCATTCGTTTATACGACGCGTTAATTTTTATTAAATTATAATCCTCGTTTATTTATTGAAATATCAACGTTCTCTAAATGTCAACGTTTTTATTTTATATTGAGCGTTTATTTTTCGTTGTTTAACGCATATCTTTCAAATCACGTAAATTTTAAAATATCGGAGTTAGGATAATACCCGCTTTATCTACTTGTGTATTAAATTAATGTTTAAAACAAAAATTTAGATGTTTAACACATCCTATTATGACGTGTCCCTCATCAAACCGCCAAAACATCTAGTATTATCATTATGCTAGTTTACTATCAAGTTATCACAATTGAAATTGGCATTCTATCACATACACGCACCGAACCGACAACACCCATAAGACACCATAACCAAATTAAGTTTCATCAATCTTTTTTTTATGTATAGGCTGATTCGTATTCGGTTTATATATTTTCTTTCGGTTGAAGATCTACTAGTCCTTGAACCATTTTTTTGTAAGAACCTTCTTGTCCATTATATTATTGTTTTTATGTAAATTTTCTAATAATTATGGCATGGTTATTTTTATGTAATTTCTTTCTTTATATGGCTGTGATATATTCTTATTATTTTGGACATTGTAAATAAGTTTTCAACTATGAAAAATAAGCTAAATCAAACCTTAAGTGATAGTTAAAAATTACAGATTTAGGCCAGTGAATAAATGGACTGTTTGTACGACCTAAGTAGGTCATGAGACTTAATAATAAATACATGGAGATATCCCTGTGTTTTGTGGTGATTTGGCCGGGTGACCCGTCTCGTGACGATACCCGATGAATTAAATATGGCCGAAATGATAAAAAGGGTAAAATCTGAACATGCTGTATAAACGGACTGAAAACTCTAAATATTTGTATAACGACCCTTTAATATGTAAAACTAAAAGTTGTAGCTGAACATATGTCGAACACACACGAATCGGATGGTTTTCTACGGATAAACGGTTTGTAAATGGCGGACAAAACGGTGGAACTGAAGTTGGTTGCCAAAAACAGCCAACTCTTCTAAGTGATAAAATGGGTAAATGAACTATGATAAATATAAATTAGGGGCAATGGAACATATAATAAGTAAACTACATAAGTTAACAATGACTTTGATAAAAATAACCCATCTATATTATTTACGGTTTAGGAGAAACGATCTCATCTACGAGGCATGTCGGAAAATTGTAAGAATTATACTATATTAAATTAACGTAAAATGTGATGATTTTTTTACAAACCGAAGTGGTATAACCAACTTGTCGGGAATTATAGACTCATTTGTATACTGATAATTATAGAACCCAAGATCGGACCAACATGAGATATTAAGTCGACAACGTTTGGAGGCGTTTTAGAACCCGAAAAACTTATAAAGTGGATTTGGGCCATAAAAGCCCAACATACACATATAATGGCTATTGTGCCATTTTTGGGCCTGATATTTATAATAATTTTAGAGTTTAATATTGAGATTGAAGTGAACTAAGTCACATGAACATGTAATGAGCCACTAATGGGCTTTAATGGGCTTAATGGTCATAATTAGAAAATATATAGTAAATTGTTATGAAAGGTTTTATAAAAAGTTTAATAAAACTTATGCAATGTCCAAACCTACTAAAGTGAAATATTTACATATATGTATGACTTATGTATAGTCTCGAACCTAAGACGCGCCTCGTCATTATAGGTCTCGTTCGGTTATATGTCGACCGTTGGGCATCTCGTTCTCAATCAATGAGCGATTGATATCTCGTGAAGTCGTGTGTCGACTATTGGATTTTGTTCCTCGATAGACGTGTAATAGCTATATCAGGTGAGTTCATAGCCTCACTTTTACTGCTTTTACTGCTTTATACGTATTTATAGACCCGCGAGGGGGAATACATGCTCTTGGTATAAAAATATATGATGTTTTTATATATGGTTTTTAGAGAATACATGTTTATGAATAAACATGTGGTTTGCTATATGCGTTGAACGAATACATGTTGTTATAAATGAATGTAAGATGGCTGATTAAATGCTTTTGAAAAATAAACACAAGTGTTGATTGTATTGATTGTGAACCGCTATTTGCTAAGTATTGTATTGCCAAAATTTGAAAGTCCCTAAAACCCATGAACCGTTAACTACCCTTGATGGGTAGGCGCTGGTACAGACGGATGGATCCATTGGGGATGGCCCCCACCTGGGCAGGTCGCACCTGTGGGTTGGAGGCTCAGCCAGGTGTGTTGTATTAGAAGTAAGGGGGTATTCGGCAAAATACCTGACTAGGGCATTATTATACTTAAGGCTTCGGTGTCATGGCTTAGTAGAATAGCGTGGACTTTGGGTATTGCATGTGTTGCACTATCGACAGTGGATGAGATTCTTGTGTTCAAAAGCTTTACGGTTTATTACCCATTATTGTTTATTTAAAAACCTATGAATTCACTCAACCGTTGTGTTGACATGTTAGCATGTATTCTCAAGTGTGTAGGTTTAAGAGCAGCTGGAGCATGGAGTCGCGCAGGATAAAGTAAAGGCAAAACAAACAATTTCCATTCGATACATTTGACAAATCATTATTATTTCTTAAGGTTTGTATAAATTGGTGGGACCTCTTTTTAGTTAACTCTGATTTAATAAAATTATCGAATGGTTTATTTTATAAAACGTCTATTTTGAGTTCGTTTTCTATGACTGTGTGTGATGTGATATGAAGTAACACCCAATGTTGATATTTCGCTGCCTTGTGAAATTGGGGGTGTTACAGATTGGTATCAGAGCACTTGTTATAGAGAACTAGGTCGTTTTGAACACCTAGACTATAACAGCTCTTTTGAAAAATTGTTTTGTTGCCTTACAAAGTATCCACGAGCTCATGCCTCGTCAAAACCAATGAGACATATTCTACGTAATGTAATGTTTAATTTGATTGTGTATGATTACATTTTATTGGCGAAAAGGAGGATGCTTATGTTGGACCTAAAATATATATATACCCAAATCAACTATATATAATGTGGGTACAACAAAGATATGCTCATAGTAGTCAATAGTTGAGCAACTTAATACCTTGTATTTAAATGGAATGGGACATTTAAATATAGAGATTTTAGATCGCCCAACTATATGTCGTTTAAGGTTCTCTTATTGAAATGGATTGGGACATCTGAATAAGAAAGTTTTAAACCACTGGACCTTAGATTGTTTATGGTTTATTTATTCAAATGGTATGGGACGTTTGAATACACAAATCATGGAGTAGGTTTGACACCCTATACTTTTCTTGGCATTTGATTTTGTTATGATATCGTGTTTTGTGACGGTATTACCTGAGTAGGATGATTTATAACCGTCTTGTTGAAATAAATTGGGACGCCTTTTTATTTGAACAAGAAAATTATAAATTCCCGAACCATAAATTTATAATTCTTATTTACATGGATGGGGACGCCTTTGGATGTAAACAAAGATTTATAAATGAGTGGGCTCAAGTGCCTGACTTGGTTTGTGATTATTTTGTATACGAACGCCTTTCTTCCACTCATGTTTCGTTGGTATGAATCGTTCGTTTTCGTCGTTATTATTGTTATTATTGATTATCGTCTATGTATGAGTAACCCTGTTGGTCTTCTCTCGAGTTATAATTTGTTTCTATGGACCATTTCTAATGTGTCCTAACTATCGCGAGCATTATAAGCTAATCGTTAAGAACCATTACCTGTTTCGAGAATAGATGACTTGTTGAATCGACACTAGTTGTGTACTTGTGGATTGACTGAGGATTAAGTTATCAACACAACTCATCGTGAATGAAATAATTTTGTAATTTTGCTTATCGAGGGTTCGTCGACGAATTTTTCTTGATGAGCACCCTTTAATATCTTTTGGGTTTGGATCCGTTTGTGAGCACCTTGTACTATATTTTGGGTATGTATCCATTTGTGAGCACCCTGTAATACCATTTGTGTATGGATCCGTGTGTGAGCACCCTCTGGTGATAAAAATATTTTTGGATATGCATCCATGTTTATCAGGCCCATGAGCATCCTTTAACTTGCAAAGTTTCCTTTGACTGGACTTATCCGAAAATCTTGTCAAATATTCTTATTAATCATGGCTTGGCCATTTAGCAAGCATGAATTAACTTGATTGAACTTATTGAATTGGCATGGATTGGCTATTTTGCAAGCATGTCGTAATGTTATTATATGTGCCTAGTGAAGGCTTTTTTTTATTTGAATCGTAATTCTTTCGATAGAGTAATGTATACTCCGAACGATTTCCGTATCGATGAATTTTCTTTTGACGAAATAGGTTTGCATGTTCGAGATCATGCAACTGGATGATTTTGTGCGACTAGATAATTGCCTCGTCGTGAATATTTTGTAACGTTTTTGATGGAGTTATGTGTGATCCATGCGATTTTCTTTTATGAGGTAATTGTTTTTTTATGAAACCCGTGGATGATATGTGTTTCGATTTGATCGGTGTGATCACCGATAGTTTTGAATTGACTCGCATTATGTATTTTTCAAATGCGCCTACTTCTTTCGACTCTTCACTTGTAATGTGGAATTTTTCGAACTTATATCGGCTGCCACAAGTTTGATAAGCTAGCAGTAATGTACCTTGAAGCACTTCTAAAAATTGACGAGTTGTTAATTTTTCGCTTCCAATGGCTTTTCCTTCGAGATATGTACTATTCTCTTCCTAATTATGATTGAAGCTACATCCAAGCCATACATTTGTGCCCATTATGTATACTCATTGCTGTGGGTTTTGTTCATCCAACGCTCGTTAGGAACCTCAGCAATGACTTGTCCATTCCTCACATCTTCGGCATTAAACCGAAGACTATTGAGACGAATTAAGCGCTGGGACATCGCTTCCTAAAGGGGTAGATAATGTAGAAACCCGAACTTTAAAATCAGCATTTAGACCGAGATCTAATCTTATTTCTAATATTCGGACAAAAATTTGTTAAACGACCTTTATTTGTCATGATCATTTTTGCGAATAATATTGAGTTCTCGGCTAACCGGCAAGGTTAAGACTTTAACGTATTGAGTACGTGTCATTTATTAGTTATCGGCAAAGTCTATGTCCGTCATTAATCGAAAACATCTTCTTTATGACATAAAAATATTTTTATTTGTGGTCGTATTAATTTCTCGTTTACGAGTATTATTCGTAATTTACGTTAAGCCTTTAAGCGTCATTCGTTTATACGACGCGTTAATTTTTATTAAATTATAATCCTCATTTATTTATTGAAATATCAACGTTCTCTAAATGTCAATGTTTTTATTTTATATTGAGCGTTTATTTTTCGTGGTTTAACGTGTATCTTTCAAATCATGTAAATTTTAAAATATCGGAGTTAGGATAATACCCGCTTTATCTACTTGTGTATTAAATTAATGTTTAAAAAAAAATTTTAGATGTGTAACACATCCTATTATGACGTGTCCCTCATCAAACCGCCAAAACATCTAGTATTATCATTATACTAGTTTTATTATCAAGTTATCACAATTAAAATTGGCATTCTATCACATACACGCACCGAACCAAGCAACACCCATAAGACACCATAACCAAATTAAGTTTCATCAATCTTTTTTTATATATAGGCTGATTCGTATTCGGTTTATATATTTTCTTTCGGTTGAAGATCTACTAGTCCTTGAACCATTTTTTTGTAAGAACCTTCTTATCCATTATATTA
This sequence comes from Glebionis coronaria, assembly GCA_025667525.1. Taxonomy (NCBI): domain Eukaryota; kingdom Viridiplantae; phylum Streptophyta; class Magnoliopsida; order Asterales; family Asteraceae; genus Glebionis; species Glebionis coronaria. The sequence goes on from CM046880.1 coordinate 479,671,916, forward strand.
TTGTTTTTATGTAAATTTTCTAATAATTATGGCATAGTTATTTTTATGTAATTTCTTTCTTTATATGGTTGTGATATATTCTTATTATTTTGGACACTGTAAATAAGTTTTCAACTATGAAAAATGAGCTAAATCAAACCTTAAGTGATAGTTAAAAATTACAGATTTAGGCCAGTGAATAAATGGACTGTTTGTACGACCTAAGTAGGTCATGAGACTTAATAATAAATACATGGAGATAGCCCTGTGTTTTGTGGTGATTTGTCCGGGTGGCCCGTCTCGTGACGATACCCGATGAATTAAATATGGTCGAAATGATAAAAAGGGTAAAATCTGAACATGCTGTATAAACGGACTGAAAACTCTAAATATTTGTATACCGACCCTTTAATATGTAAAACTAAAAGTTGTAGCTGAACATATGTCGAACACACACGAATCGGATGGTTTTCTACGGATAAACGGTTTGGAAATGGCAGACAAAACGGTGGAACTGAAGTTGGCTGCCAAAAACAGCCAACTCTTCTAAGTGATAAAATGGGTAAATGAACTATGATAAATATAAATTAGGGGCAATGGAACATATAATAAGTAAACTACATAAGTTAACAATGACTTTGATAAAAATAACTCATCTATATTATTTACGGTTTAGGAGAAACGATCTCATCTACGAGGCATGTCGGAAAATTGTAAGAATTATACTATATTAAATTAACGTAAAATGTGATGATTTTATACAAACCGAAGTGGTATAACCCACTTGTCGGGAACTATAGACTCATTTGTATACTGATAATTATAGAACCCAAGATCGGACCAACATGAGATATTAAGTCGACAACGTTTGGAGGCGTTTTAGAACCCGAAAAGCTTATAATGTGGATTTGGGCCATAAAAACCCAACATACACATATAATGGCTATTGTGCCATTTTTGGGCCTGATATTTATAATAAGTTTAGAGTTTAATACTGAGATTGAAGTGAACTAATTCACATGAACATGTAATGAGCCACTAATGGGCTTTAATGGGCTTAATGGTCATAATTAGAAAATATATGGTAAATTGTTATGAAAGGTTTTATAAAAAGTTTAATAAAACTTATGCAATGTCCAAACCTACTAAAGTGAAATATTTACATATATGTATGACTTATGTATAGTCTCGAACCTAAGACACGCCTCGTCATTATAGGTCTCGTTCGGTTATATGTCGACCCTTGGGCATCTCGTTCGCAATCGATGAGCGATTGATATCTCGTGAAGTCGTGTGTCGACTATTGGATTTTGTTCCTCGATAGATGTGTAATAGCTATATCAGGTGAGTTCATAGCCTCACTTTTATTGCTTTTACTGCTTTATACGTATTTATAAACCCGCGAGGGGGAATACATGCTCTTGGTATAAAAATATATGATGTTTTTATATTTGGTTTTCAGAGAATACATGTTTATGAATAAACATGTGGTTTGCTATATGCGTTGAACGAATACATGTTGTTGTAAATGAATGTAAGATGGCTGATTAAATGCTTTTGAAAAGTAAACACAAGTGTTGATTGTATTGATTGTGAACCGCTATTTGCTAAGTGCTGTATTGCCAAAATTTGAAAGTCCCTAAAACCCATGAACCGTTAACTACCCTTGATGGGTAGGCGCTGGTACAGATGGATGGATCCATCGGGGATGGCCCCCACCTGGGCAGGTCGCACCTGTGGGTTGGAGGCTCATCCAGGTGTGTTGTATTAGAAGTAAGGGGGTATTCGGCAAAATACCTGACTAGGGCATTATTATACTTAAGGCTTCGGTGTCATGGCTTAGTAGAATAGCGTGGACTTTGGGTATTGCATGTGTTGCACTATCGACAGTGGATGAGATTCTTGTGTTCAAAAGCTTTACGGTTTATTACCCATTATTGTTTATTTAAAAACCTATGAATTCACTCAACTGTTGTGTTGACATGTTAGCATGTATTCTCAAGTGTGTAGGGTTAAGAGCAGCTGGAGCATGGAGCCGCGCAGGATAAAGTAAAGGCAAAACAAACAATTTCCATTCGATACATTTGACAAATCATTATTATTTCTTAAGGTTTGTATAAATTGGTGGGACCTCTTTTTAGTTAACTCTGATTTAATAAAATTATCGAATGGTTTATTTTATAAAACGTCTCTTTTGAGTTCGTTTTCTATGACTGTGTGTGATGTGCTATGAAGTAACACCCAATGTTAATATTTCGCTGCCTTGTGAAATTGGAGGTGTTACGTGTGTGGACATCTTTAGGGAAAATCCTTACTTTGATCTTGGGTTTTAGGAGGTGAGTCGTGTAGATCAATGAGGGGTTTTCTTATTTGGTATTTTAGTGTTCTTCCACTATTGTTGCAAGGAAATGTATGTTTTTCTAGATCTTATGTTATGTACTTTATGCATATGTGATTCGTTACTTTCTGATGTGTTTATTCTTGATGCATGATATATGTGATATATTAATTGCTAAATTTCAACACCATCACCAACCTATGTCTCTTATTTGTTCATTTCAAACGATCGAGGAATCAGATGTTTAACATGAGATATGTGATGGAAATCTCATTAAGAAAGAGCAAACTACTTATAGATGAAGAAATATTATGAGAAAGAATTGAAAAGTAACACTGGCCGAAAAAGAGTGAGATGAGAAAATTAAAAAATAAGAAACTCATATTGAGTTACTTAGGTCGAAATTTAAGGTGATATTTAATTCAGTATCAAATTAAGGTATTTAATAATATACTAGACGATTACCCGAGCATAGCGGCTAGAAATTCGTAGCGGCAAAAAATTAACGATATGTGATATTGTGGTGAGTGTTTCGTGTAACATTCAAAATAAAACGTGAAAAGATCAAGTTGTTTACCTTGGGTTAAAACAAAACAACATAAAAAATTTAAAATACCATTCATAACCCGCTGTAAAGTTATATGTTTTGACCCGCTAACTCAAATATTTTAATAATCCGGTTTGACCCGACCGGTTCAAGCAATTAAAAAAACGTTTCGAATTAAACCTGATCTTATATTTTCGAAACCATGTTAGACCCGATGGGCGGGTTGACCCGGAGGACGAACCGGTAACCGGGTAACTCGATCAAGTTGACCCGGTGATCGAACCGATGACCCGATGGTCGAACCCGTGACACGGTAATCGAAATTAAGAGTATTGAAATTATAGAAGAAGTTTGACTAATTAATGAGTGAATCTATTTATAGAATTTAAGTTTTCACATTTCACATTTCACTTTTCACTTTTCAAGAAATAATGGTTTTTCCTTTATATATAGTAGAGATAGAGATGTACTTTTTTAATTTTGTTGTTATTAAATGTTTTAATTGTTATGTAACGTTTAATTTTATTAATAAAATTTATTTGATTGTAAAAAAATATGAAAAAATAAAAAATGAAGTCCACCATTTATGGTGGTAAAAACAATTTATAAGTAATTAAAGATTAATTATATGTGGCCGACAAAAATACAAATATAACAATTTTATTTTTAACCAATTAATTTATAATTTCTTTTACAATTTATAATAATATTTTCAAGTATGAGTGATATAATAAACTTAATTTAAAACTCTTATTTATTTATAGTAGTGGATAATAATTTTAAAATAAATAAAAATAATCTAAAATATAGTTATGAGACGAGAAAAAATACAATAAGATAACCACTTAATTTTTTTTTCTAAATTATAAAAAGCCATTCATGAGGTCACCATTATCGTGTATGCAGGTGATGTTGATGAATTATGTTCATTGTCTCAAGGTGATTCGGAAGATGAAGAACATGTTTCTATGTATAGTATCGGGGCCTCATTAGGCATCACTCTTGATGGAAAATCTGCCCGTTTTAAACATGACGTATTTAGTGACTTTTTATTCGAGGTGGGCAACAATGACAAACCACCTCACCCGCTGTGAATGGAAAGACTTTATATCAAGAACAACATCTATCTATCATCACTTGGTTCAAGAATATAGTATAATTGTCAAATTCATGTGTGGCGCACAAGAGTTCAAGTTGTTCTAACACTTCATTTTAGCTAGCAATTCTCACTTGGTTCTTTGTTATTCAATCAATGTATCTAGGATATCATCTTGCATCCCTCAAGTGTGTATCATCTTTTTGAATCTTTTATTGATTATTTTGAATATACAATGATTTATGCTATAAAAAAAAGTGTCATGTATTTTGGAGGTGGATCAATTTTATAACAATTGGCAAAGCATCAATTTTATATTTTGAGAAAACCTTATGGGCTCTGCTCATAATATATTTCAAACTATATATATTCCAAATATATTGTTACTGTATTATTTCAATGTTAGATAACATAATAAGATTGGTATAAAATGTATCGACCAGGTATACCTGATTGGGTTGGCACTTGGCAGGGATGGGGAAAACGAACAAAAGAACTTTTGAAACATGCAAAATATTAAATTAGGTGACAATAGTGGTAATGGCGTGTATGGTTGTAGAAATAAAGAATTACTTTATGCATATATCATCTTACTTAAATTCATACTTTTACATATCATTTATTCAATCTAGTGTTTAAAAGTGAGTCATTTCTCAATGTATACATTTAAGTAAGAAGATTATATCGATCATCTTAGAAACTTAAAAGAATGTATTTGACAATGTTTAAAAACACGATTTTCAATTGATCCGGTTAAGTCACCGGAACATGGTTCAATCGGGTTTTCGGTCAAAAACAACATCCGATTATTCGATCAGGACACGATTTAACCGGTTCAACCGACCTAATCAATCCGGGTTTTAAAACACCGAGTATTTGATAGATTAACAAATCGGATGAATTTCCTCAACTCCTCTAAAGTTGTTGAGAAATCTAAAAGTTTATGGACATAAAATTAATAGTCGTGTGATAGGATCGAACTCGGGATTAAGGGCACACAATACGTAAAGGGTTAATTTTATTTATTAAATATATTTTATATATATTTATCAAATCAAACCGAACTTAACTAAACGATGGTTAAATAAATTAAGAGCTAAGTTAAATAACCGTTATGGAATTATAGTAGAAAAAAGAAAGCGGAAAAGTTCCGGAAACACCCCTTGGGTGTTAACCGACCGTCGGCTAGGGGGGGCAAAGAGAAACAATTTTTCCTAATTTGTGTTTAACTTGGAAATCAAGTTTTGCTAAACCTATATAAACACATAATGCCCTCATTATTTCTACCCACTCCTTCCCTTCTCCTCTCTTGCGATCGACCGAACCAAACACACCTTAGGGTTTGATTTTCGATTTTGCTCAAATTCCACAAGTGTTGAAGTTCCGGTTTGCAAGTGCTAGACTCACGGTTAGCCCGTTGCATTACGTGTGTACAAGAGCGTAATATAGTTTTGCTTTAAACTATATCTTGGTGTTGTTCTTCACAAACCCTAATTGATGATTCGTCGGTTATCTTGTGGATCTACTCTAGGATAAAGGTATGTAACCCTAATCGATTATTTATAATTGTGTTAATATGATCTTGTTAAATCGATTCCGCTATAACGTGCTTTGATCTTTGTTATGATTATATAATTGTTATCAATGTCATATTCCATCAGTGGCATCGAGAGCCGTTTTAACATGTTATAATTATCGAAATCTAAAGTTCTTTTTAACTAATGGTGATGAGTTAAAATTACATGTTGTTTTTTAGGTTTTAACAAAAATTAGAGTTTTGTTTTTTTTGTTTTTTAAAATCGGCCTAGCCAAATTTTATTTTAAAAATAAATTATAAACCCTAAAAATACATGGTAAAAATCTTTAGATCTTTGCATGAATTAATTTTTATGTCATGTATGGTTACGATCCGTAGTTTTTAATTGTTAAGAATATGTGGGAGATCCGTGATGAACATGCATGTTTTTCACGGATCATGGGATTTTATATGCTATTTGCTTTATTTGATTCAAACTTTTAAAATTAGGGAAGACTTTTTATGTTTAATAAAAACCCTAGATTTTATGTTCTTTGAATAAATTGTTATGCATGTGGCTATTTGATTTAGTTTTTTTTTTGTACCAACTTGTTTTCATACGTTTTATATTAATTGTATGTTGTAAACAAGGGTAATTTTTTCCAAAAAAAATTAATATGGACTAAATCATATAAAAATTAATGAATTGTTTTGAGATCTAATTTACATATGATTTGTGTTGATTGGAATTGCGATAATAAATTAACGGCCTACTCAATTTTAAAAAACTATAAAGTGTGTATAACGCACCGCTGGTCATGTACCCGGTTAAGGAAGGAGGTGTTATGCTTCAGTGCTGACCAAATTCTCGGCTTGCGTGTGCGTCAAAGTTGGAATTACCTACGGTTATTATTTACATAATTCCTTAAGGTTGATTTAACCGCAAATTCATATCCAAAACACAATGAATAAAGTTATTGCTTTGTGCTTTAGCCAAGTTCTAGGAACGAGAGGCGTGAATTGTTGTGGGTAAAATCTTTAATTGGTTTAACCAATATCTCAACTTGCAAATATGTGGCGAAATTTTTAGTCTCACCAAAAGGTTTACTAAAAGTTTTTATTAAACTAATGCTATGAAGATGTATGCATGCTTCTCCATACATGATTTTGACACCGAAATCAATACCCTTAAATTTAAGTCTCATCTAATTGACGAACACTTGAAGTTACAATTGTCGTTAAATGAGATTTTGGACGATGTTGTAATAGAGAGAAAACTTCATGACTGAATGAGATTGCAAATGAAGGGTTTACGTTCTTTAGATTAGTCGACTTAATTGAGTTACTCAGTGAGATCTGGAAACTTAAGGCGTAAAGTAGGGATAAAACATGTTTACAATGCAAAAAGACTTTTGGCAATGTAAATCCCTAAAATATATAGAAATTGCAAATTTGTTTGTCAATTATTGTTCGACAAGTTACCATGTTGAGTACATTTATCACTAGCAGATCAACTGATGTGATGAGTTTATGTCAATGTGGATTCTAGTTTCAAGGAAAATACTATGGTTTTATTACCGGGGTAATTTTATTTTCTTGAATGATATTATCGAAAATATTAATGTTTGAACTTATTTCTGTAGAAATGGCTCAACCCGAAAACAATATGACTATAAGTTTTGCGTTCAAAGGTTTCTTTGATCGTCCTGAACTTACTGGCCCTAACTTCAATGATTGGTAAAGCTCACTAAGAATAGTTCTGAGGGTAGCGGGTACTATCGATATCTTGACTACTCCTTTTCCGGAGGATCTTGCTGAAGGAGCATCTGATGCGCAAAGGCTTGAACATGCTGCTAATGTTAAGAAGCACTCTGAGGTGGCTGCTTTAATGTTAGGGAAAATGGCTCCTCCACTTCAACAGAAGTATGAGCAATTTTCTCCTAAGCGAATGCTTGATGAGCTCAAGGCTATGTTCAAAAAGCCGCAAGCTGTGGAAATCTACGATTTGGTAGATGCTATGCATAGTTGCAAGCCAGCTCCTGAAAAGTTTGTAAGTGCCCATTATATGGAGATGAGGGGTTATATGGAACAGCTCATTGCACTAGGACAACCCTATGATCATAATATGGCTATCAACTTGATCAATAGGTCCCTTAACAAGGACCTTAATGATTTTGTTCATAACTATAATATGCATTGCACGGGGAAGACAGTTAATGATTTGCATTCAATGCTCATTGACTTTGAAAAGGGGTTATAGGACAAGGCATCTACTTCTACTCCTCATGTGCTTTATGTACAAAAGGGTGGAGTGAGTAAGGCATAACCGCACAAGAACAACAAGAAAGGCAAAGGCAAGAGTGATAAGGGCAAACAAGTTGCGACTTATTCTAAACCTAAGCAAAACTTTGTCAAGAAGAATCAATCTCAGAAGGATGAGACTTGTTTCCATTGCAAGGCAAGTGGACACTGGAAGAGGAACCGCCCTCTTTATCTCAAAGAGTTGCGAGAAATAAAGAAGAAGACTGAGCTTAGTTCTGCATCATCCTCAGGTAACTTATATTTGATAGAGTTATTTAATCTTACATACAAATTAAATTCCTGGGTATATGATACGGGATGTGGTATTAACATTTGTAATACCGTGCAGGGATTTGAGTTGGAGAGGAAGCTTACCTATGGGGAATAATTTCTGCATGTGGGCAATGGCGCACAAGTAGCGTTGAAGCTATAGGAACATTTAATCTAGTTTTACCTTCGGGTTTAGTACTGAGATTAAATAATTGTCATTATGCACCTAAAATTGTTAGGGGTGTTATTTCGTTTTCATGTATGTTGGATCTTAGATTTATTCACACTATTGATAATAATAGAATTTCTGTTTTCAAAGATGGTTTATTCTATTTTGATGCAATTTCTGTGAATGGTGTTTTTGAAATTAACGTGCATGATAATAATTCCAAGAGAAATATTAATTCTATGTTTAGCATGAATAAGAAGAGAAAATTAGACAAGAACTCTTCTTATCTTTGGCATTGTAGACTTGCCCATATTGGGAAGACTCGCATACAAAAGCTTCAACATGATGGTCTTTTGGAAAATATCAATGATGAATCATTTGATAAATGTGAATCTTGTATCTTTGGAAAGATGACCAAGAAACCTTTTAATAGCAATATTGAAAGGGCTACTGATCTACTTGGACTTATACATACTGATGTGTGTGGACCACTTAGACATGTGTCAAGGAAAGGTGCTAGCTACTTCTTAACATTTACGGATGATTATAGCCGTTATGGTTATGTTTATTTACTTAAGCATAAACATGAGGTATTTGAAACATTCAAAGTGTTTAAAGCGGAAGTAGAACTGCAACTAGGAAAGAAGATTAAAGCTTTTCGTTCTGATCGAGGTGGTGAATATTTAAGTCAAGAGTTTAAAGATTATTTAAGTGAGAATGGAATTGTTCAGAAACTTACTTCTCCATATACTCCACAACAAAATGGTGTATCCGAAAGGAGAAATCGTACATTATTGGATATAGTGCGATCTATGTTTAATCTTACAACTTTACCTTTATCCTTTTGGGATTATGCTTTAGAATATGATGTTCGTATTCTGAATATGGTTCCCACAAAGAAGGTTGATAAGACACCATATGAACTATGGCATGGCAAGAAGCCATATTTGTCTTATTTAAAGATTTGGGGTTGTGAGGCGTATGTGAAACGTGACTCTGGAGATAAACTCCAACAACGCTCTGTAAAATGTATCTTTGTAGGTTACCCTAAGGAAACTATGGGTTACTACTTTTATTATCTGCCTGAGAACAAGGTTATTGTTGCTAGGTATGGAGACTTCCTTGAAAATGATCTTGTAAATCAAGAATTCAGAGGGAGAAATTATGATCTTGAAGAAATTCAAGAAGATACATTGCCTTCTGAAAATACTAGCGAAGAAATTCCAATAGAGCCAGAAAGTCAGGGAGCTCCACCGGAATTAATTCCTCCACATAGGTCTAAAAGAACCATACGTGCGCCAAGCAAACTATGTCTTAACATAGAGGATGATGAGGAGGAGGTAGAGGATCTTGGTGAACCTGCTAACTATCGATCCGTGATGCTTGATCCAGAAAAAGTCAAAATGGATAGTTGCGATGAATGAGGAAATGAAATCCATGAAAATCAATGATGTTTGGATTCTTGTTGATACACCTAAAAATGCTAAAGTAGTGAAAAATAAGTGGTTATACAAGAAGAAAACCGACATGGATGGTGAAGTACAATCCTATAAAGCACGTTTAGTAGCTTAAGGTTTTACTCAAACTTTTGGCATAGACTACGAGGAGACATTTTCTCCTGTAGCAGACTTACGAGCTATTAGGATTCTCATAGCTATAGCAGCATACTATGACTATGAGATATGGCAAATGGATGTTAAAGCTGCCTTATTGAACGGTCGCTTAGATGAAGACATCTATATGCAACAACATGAAGGGTACGTTGATCCTAAATATCCAAACCGTGTGTGAAAACTTCAAAGATCTATTTATGGTTTGAAGCAAGCATCACGTCAATTTAATAAACGATTTGATGAAGAAATCAAAAAGTTCGGATTTATTCAAAATCGTGATGAGCCATGTGTATATCGCAAAGCTAGTGGGAGTGATGTAGTATTCCTAATTTTATATGTCGATGACATATTAATCATGTGAAGTAACATTCTATGACTTAAAGAGGTTAAGGATTATCTTGGTAAATGTTTTTCTATGAAGGATTTGGGAGATGCTGCATATATTATGGGAATTAAAATCTATCAAAATAGGAAAAGACGGTTAATTGGTCTTAGTCAAGATGCTTATATTGATAAGATATTGAAGAAGTATAGCATGCATAATTCCAAGAAAGGTTTTCAACCTATGGAAGTTAAGCATGAGTTAAGTCATGAGTTAGATTCATCAACACCCGAAGAAGTGGCTTACATGCAGAAGGTGCCATATGCTTCGGCTGTAGGATCTATTATGTATGTTGTAAGATGCACAAGGCCTGATGTGGCGTTTGCTCAGAACTTGGTCAGTAGATACCAACAGAATCCAGGGAAGCTTCACTGGACTGCTTTTAAACATATACTAAAGTATCTGAGGAATACGAAAGATATGTTTTTGGTATTTGGGGGTAAACCAGAGACAGAACGGAATGTTACAGGTTTCTGTGATGCGTTCTGGCAATGTGATAAAGACGATACGAAGTCTCAGACGGGTTGTCATCAATGGAGGAGCAGTTGACTGGAAGAGCAAGAAGCAGACAAGCATTGCTATGCATGCGACTCAATCTGAGTACATGGCTGCTTCAGAAGCCACAATGGAAGCTGTTTGGATTAGGAAGTTTATTGGAGATCTTGGAGTGATGCCTTCAATTAAAGAACCTATTGATATATGTTGCGACAATTCTGCTGCAATAATATTCGCCAATAAACCTGGAGTCATGAAAGGCGCCAGACACTTTAAACGTAGATATCACTACGTTCGAGAACAAGTTGAAGCTCGAGAAATTAAATTAATAAAAGTTCACACAGATGATAACGTAGTTGATCCTTTTATTAAGGCTTTGCCTAGACCAAAGGTAGTTAAGCATGCAAAGGCTATTGGGCTGCAACTAGCTAGCGAATTCATGCAATAAATCTGTGATTAGTATTTAGATAAAGGATGTTAAGACATTATTGAATTGATGAAATAAAGATTGAGATTCGTTTATTTTCTGTTATTTGATTTTGTATCCTATTTTACATGTTTTAATCCATGAATAATTGTTATGTTCTAAATGTTCGTTGTCGATTAATAATATGGGAGTATTATTAAACTTAGACAATTCAAATAGTGACAGAGTATACTTGAAAGTATATTGGTCAATTTTGGATGATATTTGATGGATCAAATATTGGACTTATCCTAACTATATGATTTTACTTTATGGATCTTTGTCTTAAGTAAATCATAAATAATTATCTTTAGACCTGAGATACCATGAAACTGAATAGAATGTAGTGCATTTCTGTGAGATAACCTAACGCTAAACGTAACTGGTAGTCATAAGGGTTATTTTCAGAAGTGTTGCAAAGTTCGTAAGTTTCGCTTGTAGTCAAACCGAACCAAACACACCTTAGGGTTGTTTGATTTTCGATTTTGCTCAAATTCCACAAGTGTTGAAGTTCCGGTTTGCAAGTGCTAGACTCACGGTTAGCACGTTGCATTATGTGTGTACAAGAGCGTAATATAGTTTTGCTTTAAACTATATCTTGGTATTGTTCTTCACAAACCCTAATTGGTGATTCGTCGGTGATCTTGTAGATTTACGCTAGGATAAAGGTATGTAACCCTAATCGATTAATTATAATTGTGTTAATATGATCTTGTTAAATCGTTTCCGTTATAACGTGCTTTGATCTTTGTTATAATTATATAATTGTTATGAATATTATATTCCATCAAAATTCATGACACCGTCATATATAATAATAATTTTTGGTACCCTCATTTGAAAAGTATACCAACAAACATATATGTTACGGCAACAACAATTTTATACCTATTTGCGATCATTTTTCTTTCTAGATTGAATAAAACTTATATCTAGAAAAAGCAAGGTTTTAAAATAAGTGTGCAGTGTCAACCACGTTTCTTATGTTGTATTTAACAAATTGCATTTTTTTAATGTTTTGGAGTGTTTAACTTATATCATGATAATTATTTGACACTAAAACAACGAGTTTAGATTTTTATATTTTCTAATCGTTATAGGATCAACTTTCGTTCGTGTATTATGTAATCGTTATAGGATCAACTTTCGTTCGTGTAATAAGAATGAAAAACTATGAAATACTCATATAGTATAACGGCTAATTCTTGAAAGGTCAAGATATTTTGAAGCATTTTGAGAATTAGCCTATAGTATAATTTAGAATACGAACATTGCTGGCGACCGAGTTCTCAGAAAATGAGGAGAAACGTGTTGTGTTGTTGGTCGCGTTATAAGGATAAGACGTTCTTGTTGACGGACAATGTGTAAAATGGTGATTTATTTTTATTCCATGATCATAGTAACTGGAACTTGGCTAGCTTATTAACTTTGTTAGAGCATGTGCAATGAAAAACCAACAATGACTTATTATTATTTGAAAAATTCTATTACAAAAGATTTTTTGTGTTCTAATAAGAGTTTTTTGAAAAACTTTTTGTAAAAGTTGTAAAATTTCAAGTCATTCTTTGAAGTCTTTATTATTGATTATGATATACATTATATACCTTATAATAGAGGGGAATCACGTTCCCCTAGGAACAGTGATCCCCTCACAGAGACATTTGTTTATTCCATATTTTACCTCTCACAAAGCGATAAACACACTCATAGCCACAAACACACTCATAAAGCCACAAACACACTCACACCCCATAAAAAAATTCTCTCTTTCTCTAGAACCCACCAGGCTGTCTCTCTCTCACATTTTGATCGGTTTGAAGATCTTTATCCTTCGATGCGGCCAATTCTATATACATATAGACCCTTCGATGCCCAAATCTTTTCGTTGCCTCTATTTCTGGTGAGTGACATTGGTGATTTTGTTGGTGACGCTGGGTGGCTCACATCGGTGGTTGTTTGTTATTGAATGTTGTTCTTTGCTTCTGGGTTAGTAAGTTTCCTATTTCGCTTTGAACTTGGCGCTACTTTTATTGATTGTTTTTCTGCTTTTTACCATATCTGCTAGCAATTGGAATTTTTTTAATTGACGGTCGTGGTTAATTTTGAATCACGTTCCTGGATTTGTTAGAGATCATTTTTATGAGAGATTAATAATTTATGTTTGGGTTGCGAGTGTGTTTGTGTTTATGAGCGGTGAATCAACGGTTGTGGTTCATTTTGAGCTAAGGTCATGGCTTTGTGACACAAATGGGGTTCATTTTGAGCCAAGGTCATGGCTTTGTGAGTAGGGGTGAGCATAGGGACGAAACCGACCCGTCCCGACCCGATCCCGACTTATCCCGAAACCGAAATCACGAAAAACTCAAACCGAATCCCGACCCGAGTTAGGCCCGAGTCCCGAACCGAACCGAATTGTGTGGTTTTCTTTGTGCGATCCCGAATTAATCCCGAGTCCCGACCCGACCCGAGTCCCGAAAGCATGAAAAACCCATCCCGAATCCCGACCCGAATTTGGTCGGTTTGTGTCGGTCGGTTTCGGTTTCGGTCGGTTTGTGTCGGTTTTCGGTTGTCGGTCGGTTTTGCTCACCCCTATTTGTGAGAGGTAAAATACTGTATATGGGGAATAAACAAATGGGTCTGTGGGTTATGACTCTTAACATTGATGGGCTGTGATGATTTTTGTAATGTGAGCGTACTAAAATGGCCCGTTTAAACTCCGGTGGCTGGACAACACCATGAGAGTGGTGTTCGCCGCCGTGGTGGGTTGGATGCTCTTTTGTTGATGCTTTGTTAAAAGATCGTGGCAGGTCAAACCACATGTATCTTGGCGAGGCAGCACGACAGTAGTGCTTGCAGCCATGACGGGTTTCATACCCTTTTTACTGTCCCGCATTCGCAAACGCGTTTTTGCTTCTTATGATGACCTATTGTGATGAGGTGCTTAATTGCATTTGGTTACTGTTCCTAGGGGAACGTGATTCCCCTCTATTATAAGGTATATATAATATAATGTCGGGCTGTGATGGGTTTGTATGCTTATATAATTATGTCGGGCTGTGATGAGTTTAAACGGGCGTGGGTAAAGAAAAGATAGCACGGATCTTGGCGGGGCGACCTTTGAAGGTTGCAGCCATGCCGGGTTATGATTCTTTTTCCCTAAAAACGCCTTATCTGAGCCTATGCTAAAACCCGAAAAAATCAGGAATGAAGTTCGAGAATAAAAACAGATTTGCTCAGCATTTGTTGATGCTTTGTTAAAAGATCGTGGCAGGTCAAACCACATGTATCTTGGCGAGGCAGCACGACAGTAGTGCTTGCAGCCATGACGGGTTTCATACCCTTTTTTCTGTCCCGCATTCGCAAACGCGTTTTTGCTTCTTATGATGACCTATTGTGATGAGGTGCTTAATTGCATTTGGTTACATTTTCTTTTTATATCTTATGGCAGCTTAATCTGATGATACTATCACATTTGTTTCCATGTTTTGATTTATGTTTCGGAACATGGGAGTTCTTCCATACCCCATGCATGTTTAAAGGAATTTATTTTACTGACATATTGGCCGATATACATTTAGGACATCATGTGCTCAGGGCATCGTGCCTTTTGTACGTCGATAGTCGTGGTTCCTTCTCTTGGTTGCTGATTTACTATTATACGCTTAAGTTGTTTTTGAAAAGTATTTTAAAAACAAATCACCATATTGGAAGGCTATGATGATACCTTTTGAACGGCTCAAAACGGGTTCAATTACAATTCGGATTATGTGCTTCTTGGCGAGGCAAGCTTCCTAAGTTTTGCAGCCATGACGGCCATAACCTCATATCTGATCGCTGACTTATCTGAGCCTAAAAAGAATAGAAGCCTTACTTTTCCCTATATGAGATTGTATATTCATCTCAATTTTTTTTAGTTATCAAAATTGATACATTAGTTTTCATGTTAGAAACGGTCTCTGGCACGCAGCTAAGACCAAAAAAATAGGATTATGGTGTATAAGCCGAATAGAATAGGCTCATAAGCTGCTAAATAAGCACATTGTAAATTAAAGGGGTGTATGTTTCAGCTTATGCAGCAGACTTATGGCTTACTTGATTCTGGTCTATGGTTCATATGCTAAACCTCATGGTGCTACATATATATTTCGAGGCTATGATGAGTTTGAAGAGGTCCGGTTAAAGCTGAGATTACCTGTGTTTGTGGCTTTATGAGTGTGTTTGTGGCTTTGTGAGAGGTAAAATATGGAATAAATAAATGTCTCTGTGAGGGGATCATTGTTCCTAGGGGAACGTGATTCCCCTCTATTATAAGGTATATAATATAATATAATGTCGGGCTGTGATGGGTTTGTATGCTTATATAATTATGTCGGGCTGTGATGAGTTTAAACGGGCGTGGGTAAAGAAAAGATAGCACGGATCTTGGCGGGGCGACCTTTGAAGGTTGCAGCCATGCCGGGTTATGATTCTTTTTCCCTAAAACGCCTTATCTGAGCCTATGCTAAAACCCGAAAAAATCAGGAATGAAGTTCGAGAATAAAAACAGATTTGCTCATCATCTTGATTTTTTCCTCTATTTCTAAACAAATACCACATGTCCGATACTAACGATGTAAGTATTTTCTTTCGTAGTAGGTTTAGCAAATTATTAAAGATTCATTTACTTTAAGCATTTTGTTCATGGTTTGTTTATAAAAAATGAGTAGATTTAACTGGGGATTCTTTTTTAGCTAAAAGAAGTTGGGGGGTTTTATAACCGTACATAGATTTGTAAAAGTTCTTTTTTTTGTTATTAAATTAATTAAGTGAAAAGTGAAAATCATTCAAGGCTGTTATTACAATATCTGATCGATTTATCAGCAGTTCAAATAAAGAATAATATAGCCATTTAATTTATTATTGTCCTTTTTTTTCATTCTTATTTTGGTGTTTGTGTTTTTGTTTCTCTATATTGATACTTATAGGTTCTTCTTATTGCATTTTTTGGTAATTGTTGCATCTGTGTTGGCCCTTTTTCCCTATCTTTCTGCTGCTGTCGTTGCCTTTTAATTATGATTGAAGATGGAATTAGTAGTTTAGATGCCCCTGTTGAACGCCATAGTATAAGTCCTGTATTATGGGATCAAATTGAATCCAGATTTAGTTGTAGTTCCATTTCAATATGAATTATAGTCGAAACACATCTGCAATTAGTTCCAGTCAATTAACATAGAATAACTTTAAAAAGTACATCATTTGCACATTATAAATGTATAAGAAAGCAATTAGTTCCAGTCAATGGCTATTCATCAGATGCTTATTCTTTTGGTGACAGCCATAAGAATATCGTTTGAATGTGTAACAAAGGAATTTGATACGCTTGAGTAGAAGGTGAAAACACTTTTTTTTGTGATGAGTATTGGTGTGCTTTTATAATTATGTCGGGCTGTGATGAGTTTGTATGCTTATATAATTATGTCGGGCTGTGATGAGTTTAAACGGGCGTGGGTAAAGAAAAGATAGCACGGATCTTGGCGGGGCGACCTTTAAAGGTTGCAGCCATGCTGGGTTATGATTCTTTTTCCCTAAAAACGCCTTATCTGAGCCTATGCTAAAACCCGAAAAAATCAGGAATGAAGTTCGAGAATAAAAACAGATTTGCTCAGCATCTTGATTTTTTCCTCTATTTCTAAACAGATACCACATGTCCGATACCAACGATGTAAGTATTTTCTTTCGTAGTAGGTTTAGCAAATTATTAAAGATTCATTTACTTTAAGCAGACGTTTGGACAACGGGTTCGTCGAAAAGACCTTACGAGTCATGGTTCCGTCGGTACGAGAGTATTGCTATGATAGGTAATTTGAGTGTGCGTGTTTCTTCATTTTTTTATGTTTGCTTTTTTTCTCCGATTGTTTATTATCTTTGTTTTTCAGGCTCCACGTCCTCCACGAGTTTATGTGGAAATCAGGGTGCTCCAACAGCTGATGCTTTCGCACCCTCTGCTGCCACACGATCAGGTTTGTGTCTCTACGATTTATGCATTTTAAGTGATATAAAAAACTCATAGTGTACTTAGACAACCAATGAGTGAAGCGTTAACGGTAGTAATATAATGACAATAGTGATTTACGCATTTTAAGTGATACAAAAAACTCAGATGTATTTAGACACTGAATAAGTCAAACGTTAGCAGAAGTAATATAATAGCAGCAAGGTTATAATAGGAAGAACTATACACAGCTAAGTTAAGACAATAGCGTTTTTGACAGAAAATAGTGTTGACAGCAGTTGGGATTAAGGACTGACAACACATTTTCCAAACTCACATTATATATGTCTAGAGGCTTCAAAACAAGCAACATAAAATGGCATTATAATAAGCAGAAATAAACACCAAGTTCTGCCTTATGAGCTTATTAAGATCCAAAACCGAAAATCGAGTTTATAAACAGGAAAATACGGTCAAGTAAATACCCTTTTGCGTAATTAAGCTGTGTTTGGCCGTCTTGAAAAGGTTGTGCAGTATATACTAGAAAGAAACACGAACAAATGGAATGTCAGCCATGGAGGGTAAAACGGTTTATAATAACAGTTAAATTCGGACTGGCGCCGTAACTCTCTTACGCAAACACAATAACCCTATTTCTACTTCATCTTGAATTAGTTTACTGGACACTCCTACCCATTGTTGTTTCTCATATGTCCTATTGATAGAGGTGAGAATAACTTCGTCCGACTTATTCTAAAAGAGTCATGATAAATATAGGAACAGAAGTCAGACGCATGCTAAAAGACTTATCTCTTTAGGATGTTCT